>JASPKZ010000046.1:107500-1452500 GCA_030220185.1 Diploptera punctata | reverse complement strand
AATGATTTGTCAGTAAACAGCTTAATTTTATTCGTTAAATAGTCCTAACGAATGCCACTCTTTCTTTGCAAATTCTCTAGATAAATTCACTCCTCACTTCGTGTGTCGTGGATTTATCGATAATTTGGAAATCACTCTTGGCATTCATTACTTATGATGATTTTCATTTTATTCTGTAACCTTGCAACGTATCCCCTATATACCCATACAAATTACCATTCCATATTCGCGGCTTTTGTATTCGCGGCATTACCTTGGAAAATATCGCCCGCGAATAAGGAGCATTTACTTTAATGTTATTATATAAATAATTAATTACTTTTTACACGCTTTATATTAGCTTGACCTGTATCTATCTATCTATCTATCTATCTATCTATCTATCTATCTATCTATCTATCTATCTATCTATCTATGTAACGGAATCTTTCAACGCGATTTTCACCCACTTAAAATCATCGGATCGACTTGAAACTTTATATACTTGTAGAGGAACCGTGACAATACAATAATTTCATATTTATTTTTAACCGTACTCCATAAATATGTTTGTAACGACTCCATAATAGGATGCTACGGTAGTGCATATGCCACTTTTTCAATACATTATATTCGTGATTAAATTGTCTCAATTTGATATACACTCACTCGATCCATCCTAATCTAATGAAACAAATTGCATGTATATTATCCAATAAACTGATCTAGTGTACACTTCCTCATTTTGTCATATAATTACCCATTTTTTCAGCTAAAGAAATAAATTGTGTAAATAAACCGCAAACTGACGTCAGAATTCTAACAAATGTCCAACGTAGTCATAATTAATTAAAATTAAAAAAAAAAAAAAAGGATTATCTAAAATTTCCCACACTATTCAGAAATTCAGCGTATTTTTTGCCACATAACTGCTGGATAATATATATATATATATATCCACCGTTGTGGTCTCGAGGTGGCGTGCTGCCTTGTCACACAGCGGGCACGGGTTCGATCCCCGGTTGGGACAGTTTATCTGGGTTAGGTTTTTATCGGGGTTCTTCCTAACCTGTAAGACAAATGTTAGGAAAACTTTAAGGCCCAAACGGTCCCCGAAATCATACGGTTATCATCATCATAATCTTCCTTATCATTATCATCATCATCCCTTCACCGGTGTGGAAAGCAACGGGAAGCTACCACACCTACAATTCCCTAGTAAAGCTGCAAAGCATAGCATGCCAATGCTATGATTAAAGTGAAAGACCTGCCTTCGGGCAGAATTACTATGGATGTGTATATATATATATATATATATATATATATATATATATACATATCACATGAAAAGAAAAATAAATGCCTGATATTTGAATCCGAGTTTCTAAACAAAGAAACTCGGGTTCAAATCCCGATTCAGGATTTATTTTTCTTTTCTTATCATATTTGCCTTCGTTGCGAAATGTCAAAAATATAGTTATAATATATATATATATATATATATATATGGCTTTAGGAGAGTACTCCCAAATTAATACAATTTAAAAAAAATATTTTTTAATCGGTATAAAGTTAAAATACACATTTATAACAGAATGTATTGGTATTTTAAAGCAAATGTATTAGATTACTATACCAATTCTATAATAAAACGTTTAATCATAGGCCTATAACGCTTGAGTTTATTAAGTTTGGATACTTTGGTAATTAATTTTTATACTTTTTTGTTCAAAATTTCTATGATTTATAGTAATAGAGATTATCAGCAGACATACAATTTCAATATTTTATTTTATTTTAAGACATAGCAATAATAAATGAAATTGTAGCCAACATTGGCAAAACTGAAGATTAGGCCTACCAACAAATATTGTGACCCTCCATTGTATCTTTACCTTGTCGTGGTGGAGTGGCTTGCATGCTTAAATGATCCTGAGAGCTATGCCGGCGGTAGCATTGCTGCCGATAGGGTTACGCATGCCGGACTGGTCCAAGGTGATAAGCCAGACGAAGAAAGTACCTTGGTCGAAAGAGTGACGATCTTTCACCGTAAAAATACAACCGTCAAGAAATGCGGACATGGGTTCAACTGGGGTAAAATTTTCTGGAGGTCAATTAGTCACCCATTCGGTTCTCCGGGCGGGGACTACTTCAGGGAACACTTGCCAAAGGCTCAAACACAGGGACATGTTCCTAGGAACATGGAATGTTAGGACTTTATATAATAGCGGGGCACTAGAGATATTAACGCGGGAATTAGATAAATCGCCCTTGGATATAGCGGTTTACAGGAAGTTAGAATATAGAATATATAGA
This sequence comes from Diploptera punctata, assembly GCA_030220185.1. Taxonomy (NCBI): domain Eukaryota; kingdom Metazoa; phylum Arthropoda; class Insecta; order Blattodea; family Blaberidae; genus Diploptera; species Diploptera punctata. The sequence goes on along the minus strand of JASPKZ010000046.1, from coordinate 1,450,205 downwards.
ATATATTTATTCGAATATAGAATATAGAATATATTTATTTAGCCCGGTGGAGTTAAGGCCATGTGGCCTTCTCTTCCACTCACCAGGACAAACATATGTTACATATGAATACAAAAAAAATACAATAATAGTCATATTAAACAGGACAAACATATGTTACATATGAATACAAAAAAATTACAATAATAGTCATATTAAACAGGACAAACATATGTTACATATGAATACAAAAAAATTACAGTAATAGTCATATTAAACAGGACAAACATATGTTACGTACGAATACAAAAAAATTACAATAATAGTCATATTAAACAGGACAAACATATGTTACATATGAATACAAAAAAATTACAATAATAGTCATATTAAACAGGACAAACATATGTTACGTATGAATACAAAAAAAATTACAATACTAGTCATATTGAACATTTATTATCTGTCAAATTGAATAATAATTAAAATAATGTCTAATAATGCAATGAAACTAAATACAATTAAAATTAAATTAATGATACAATTAATACAAAAAGGAATAACAGCTCGAATCTACTATACATAAAAAGAAAAGAAAAAATACAAAGAAAATAATAAACTACAATGAATTATTCTATGCTTTTTATACAAGGCATTAGGTAAATATATTAACAAATCCTAAGTTTAATTTTATTAAATAATGCAAAAACACATTATTAATTCTTAAAAAGTAATATTAGTGAGTTGTTTCTGTTAGTAATTTTATTTTCAATTTGTTTCTGAAACATGGTAAAGTTTGGCAGTCTCTGACATAGGGTGGAAGTGAATTCCATGTTCTAGCAAGAGAAACTGTAAAAGATTTTGAATAATAGGTAGTATGATGAGGAGGGATATAAAGGAGACTGTGCTCAAGGGATCGGGTATCTAAGTTATGTGTATCAGAGAGTTTAGTGAAGCGGTGTGATAAATAATAAGGTAATGATGTGTGTAATATGTTATAGAGAAGGCATAGGGAATGGATGGTTCTACGATCTTGAAGACGAACCCATGACAATTGTTCCAGGGATGGTATAACGTGATCAAATCTACGTATACCACAAATAAAACGTATGCAAGAATTATGAACACGTTGAAGTCTTTGGGTATGAACAGTATTTAGGTCAGTAAAAGAGTATCACAATAATCAAAATGGGGCATTGCAAGTGTTTCTACTAACATTTTTCTTAGAGAAAACGGTAAACAATTTCTTATACGATTTAATGAGTGTACTATTGAGAAGATAGTTTTGCAAATGTTATTTATTTAGGCCAGGTGGCCAGGAGAAGGTAGTCAGGAATCAGGAAGATTTGCATTATACTATGGGGGTGCAGAAAGACCTGCAATTGGAACGGGTTTTTTTAGTCAGAAGGAGGATCCTATCCGCCATCCGAGATATTAAGTTTTTTAGTGATAGGATATCATACATAATTCTAAAGGGTAAACAACATGATTTTATAATTGTAAATGTACATGCCCCCACAGAAGATAAAGATGACAAGATCAAGGATGAGTTCTATGAAGAATTAGAATCCTTATTTGATAGCCTTTCTCGATATCATATGAAAATTGTCTTAGGAGATTTTAATGCAAAAGTGGGGCGAGAAGATATATTCAAACCAACAATAGGCAAATTCAGTGTTCATGAAGACAGTAACGACAATGGGGTTAGATTAGTCACATTTGCCACATCGAAGAATCTCATTGTTAAGAGCACAACATTTCAGCATAAGGATATTCATAAATACACCTGGACGTCCCCAGATGGAGTCAGAATCAGATAGATCATGTATTAGTGGATAAACGTAGGCAGAGTAGCATCATCGATGTTAGATCAGTTAGAGGGACAGACAGCAATTCGGATCGTCATCTGCTCAGAGTGAAATTCAGACAACGACTATCGCTTATGAGAAGAACAAACACTAAAGATGATTCTGAAAAATTTGAATTAAAAAACTTGAAAAATGATGAAATGCGGCAAGAATACCAAATCAAAATTGCTAATAGATTTGAAGTACTGGAATCTTCCGATGACAATGTGGCAAACGAAGAAGAAACTGATATAAATAAAGAATGGGAGGCTATAAGAGATACTATTAAATTGTCAGCATCAGAAAGCATTGGTTGTTTAAAAAAGAGGCAAAACAAGAAATGGTTTGATGAGGAATGTGCCGACATTGTAAAGAAAAGAAAGCTAGCAAAAATGAAATGGTTACACGAGCCAAATGAGGTAAATTTAGAGCAATTGGGTAGTATTAGACGGGAAACCACCAAGTTACTAAAGAGTAAAAAGAGGGAATATTTGAGAGAGAAGATTAATGATCTTGAAATGAACACAAAAAATAGGAACATTAGAGAATTATATCAGGGAATTAGTATAGAGAAGAAAGGGTTTCAGGCTAGAACAAACATAATTCGGAATGAAAATGGGGATATGATTGCAGATTCCAGGAGTATATTAAATAGATGGAAAAGTTACTTTAATCAGCTATTAAATGTACATACAGAACAGGACATTGAGGAGGATAATTTACAGACAGCAGAAATGCTAGTCGCAGAACCAAGTGCATTAGAGGTTGAAATGGCGATTGAAAAATTGAAGATGTATAAAGCATCAGGTTCAAATGAGATCCCAGCAGAACTGATAAAATCAGGGGGAGAAAAATTGATGGACAAGATACGCTGGTTGCTTAGTATGATTTGGGAAAAAGAATCTCTTCCAGATGAATGGAAGGAATCAATTATCGTACCAATTTATAAGAAAGGAGATAAAACTGATTGCAACAACTACAGGGGCATCTCATTACTTTCAACTTCGTACAAAATTCTTACAAATATATTAGTAAGCAGACTTACTCCCTATATTGATGACATTCTAGGAGATCATCAATGTGCATTTAGAAGAAACAGGTCTACAACAGATCAGATTTTTAGTATAAGACAGATTTTAGAAAAGAAATGGGAATATAATGGTACTGTACATCAACTATATGTAGACTTCAAAAAAGCATATGATTCAATTAAGAGGGAGAAGTTATATAGTATCCTGCTGGAGTTCGGAATTCCTAAAAAGTTAGTTAGACTTATACGAATGTGTCTAAATGGCACAAAGAGTAGGGTGCGTGTAGGCAAACAGTTTTCGGACACTTTTGAAATCCAGAATGGGTTGAAGCAAGGAGATGCACTATCTCCTCTACTATTTAATTTTGTACTAGAGCATGCCATTAAATCTTTAGAGAATGAGGAAGGCTTACAACTCAATGGTATTAATAAGCTGTTAGTTTATGCTGATGATGTAGTATTATTGGCCGATAGCGAGGAGATACTAAAGGCCAACACGCACACACTATTGAGTAACACTAAGAAATTAGGACTGGAAGTAAATATCAATAAAACTAAATATATGGTCACACGTAGAAATTCATTATATAATGGAAATGGACAGCTAATGACAAATGAGGGAAATTTTGAGGAAGTGGCTGAATTCAAATACCTAGGAACAATAATCACAAATAGGAATGAGATGCACAAAGAAATTAAACATAGGCTCAATTCTGGAAATGCGTGCTATTATGCATTGCAGAGACTCTTGATGTCCCAACTCCTTTCAAAAAACGTTAAACTGAAAATATATAAAACTATTATTCTACCAGTTATATTATATGGGTGCGAAACATGGACTCTTACTTTAAGGGAGGAAAGGAGATTACAAGTATTTGAGAATAAAGTACTTAGGAAAATTTTTGGACCAAAGAGAGATGAACAGACAGGTGAATGGAGAAGACTACATAACAATGAACTACATGGTCTTTATAGGAAGCCAGATATAATAAGAACAGTTAAGTCTCGTAGACTGCGATGGGCAGGACATGTTGCACGTATGGGGAATGAAAGACTTGCATGGAAGCTTCTTGTAGGAAAGCCAGAGGGAAAACGCCCAGTTGGTAGACCAAGAATGAGGTGGGAGAATAACATTAACTATGATTTGAGGGAAGTAGATTATACAGGGAATGATTGGAAAGCATTAGCTCAGGATAGGGATGTATGGAGAGCTTATGTCCGCGCGGCCATGAACCTACGGGTTCGATAGTGCCAGTGAGTAAGTAAGTAAGTAACAAATATCGTGTTTATTATAATTTTTCCATTCCATTGCCAAAAATGAATTAATTTTAATTAAATAAATATAGACTTACCTGGTTTTCTTTTGTTTGTCCCTGGAATTGAAGAAGAATTCAATTTTATAAATATTGAAGTCCATTGTTCTTCCCAGATATTTCGAGAGAATTTATTCGTGAAGCACATTATTTCCACAAATTCATGAAATATTTCACAACTTAAAACGTACATTTTTGGATTAAAATGTCTGAACTTCCTTATCAAACCAGCTGAACCTCACATAGATATAAAACCACAGACTGAAAATCTTTTTAAAACAGATGAAAATCGAAATAATTGGCAAAGTAAAATATTGCAACAAACATAGATTTTATATCATTTAATATATCGTAGGCAACGGCCTAGTTCTAGAAAATGCGTAGAGATATTTTATTATTTTTATTATTTATAAACGCTTTTAACATCTATGGTCATATAGCGTCTATTAATTTTATTTAGACCTATTCATTATTTGTATTTGTCATTTAATATTTTGTGATGTTATGAAACGATGAATACTATTAAATGGAGCATGGTATTTACATTTCAATCCAATAATTGTCTTGAGAATTGAGGAAAATCAGAGAAAACCTAAGCTTCTGATGGCACCGTGGTCCTGGGGTCGACTCAGGTTCTAACTGAAATGAGTACCGGACACTTGTTCTGGGAGTAAAGGCGGCCATCACGCAGGGCTGACAACCCGGCTGACATCAAGTGCCGATTGTCTAGAAAAAGTGGGAGCCTTAACCTCCTACTACCCCAAGGGTCTCCTATGACCTGTAGTGGGATCATTTTACTTTACATAGTAATAATAATAATAATAAATATTATTATTATTATTATTATTATTATTATTATTATTATTATTTATTATTATTATTATTATTATAACAACAACAATATTCTCCGAAAAGTACGCTCAGATACAATTCTAAAATTTTATAAAATAATGGCTCTTCCAACTCTACTTTATGGCTCTGAAACCTGGACTCTTACTACAGGTAAATTAAATAGGATAGTAGCTGCAGAAGTGAAGTTATTAAGACCTTTAGCGGGTTACACGTGTTATGACCACGTGCGTAATGAAGATATCCACAAAGCTCTCAACACACCAGCAATAACTGAAAACATTCAAATATAGGCCTAACAAAATAATTGGCATAAACACCTCCTTAGAATGCCAATCAATAGACTACCACTGCAGCTATTGAACTACAGACCCACAGGATGAAGAGACCCAGGAAGAACTAAGAAGAAATGGAGGGATCAAATTTCTATCCCATGTAGGTCCAAATTCAGTCTCCATTTGGAAGAGGATGACAAAGTATAGGAAAATAAAATGTCAAAATTGACCGAGAATAGTGTTGATTGCATAGATTTCAGGGTTACTGAGCTGATTGGTGCCAAGAAAATTGGGATAAATAAATACCCGAACAAGGCCGCGCAATCAGCAAAGTTATTAATAATTATAATAGTACTATTGGCCGATATCGGCCGCGGTGGACTAGTGGTTATGCTCCTTGCCTCTGGTCAAGGGGTCGCGGGCTCAAACCCGGCCGGGGTCGATGGATTTTTTAGGACGGAAAAATCCAAGGACCAAGTCCTCCGGGAGAGACTTTAAGCCGTGGATCCCGAGTATGAAGATTTTCAGGCAAGTAAGAAATCCTTAAGCCTGAATGAAAAGGCCTCTAAGCAAAATTTACCGAATTTTCCCGTCATAGTACTACCTTGGTTTCCTAGATGTCAGTATGAGGCGGAACGCTGACCACGGACCACTCAAAAAATGACATCTATACGAAAACAAGTGTAATTAAATTAGTATGGTTCAAATTCTTCCCTGTAGGGGGAGAGCGCCTAAATCTCTGTAAAGGGAAAACATGGGGTTACAATACAATACTATTGGCCGATAGCGAGGAGATACTAAAGGACAACACGCACACACTATTGAGTAATACTAAGAAATTAGGACTGGAAGTAAATATCAATAAAAGTAAATATATGGTCACAAGTAGAAATGTATTATATAATGGAAATCGACAGCTAATGACAAATGAGGAAAATTTTGAGGAAGTGGCTGAATTCAAATACCTAGGAACAATAATCACAAATAGGAATGAGATGCACAAAGAAATTAAACTTAGACTCAATTCTGGAAATGCGTGCTATTATGCATTACAGAGACCTTTGATGTCCCAACTTCTTTCAAAAAACGTTAAACTGAAAATATGTAAAATTATTATTCTACCAGTTATATTATATGGGTGCGAAACATGGACTCTTACTTTAAGGGAAGAAAGGAGATTACGAGTATTTGAGAATAACGTACTTAGGTAAATTTTTGGGCCAAAGAGAGATGAACAGATAGGTGAATGGAGAAGACTACATAACAATGAACTACATGGTCTTTATAGGAAACCAGATATAATAACAGTTAAGTCTCGTTGACAGCGATGGGCAGGACATGTTGCACGTATGGGGAATGAAAGACTTCCATGGAGGCTTCTTGTAGGAAAGCCAGAGGGAAAACGCCCAGTTGGTAGACCAAGAATGAGGTGGGAGAATAACATTAACTATGTATTTAATACGCAATTGATCTTCTTGGTGATACAATATTAAAATATATATACAGTCAATATGCCCATAAACCAATAAATGTTTAAAATGGTCAACAAGTTTCTACAGCCAAGCTGTCATTCTCAAGACCAGATATTGACTTGAGAATGACAGCTTGGCTGTAGAAACTTGTTGACCATTTTAAACATTTATTGGTGAAATGGGCATATTGACTGTATATATATTTTAACATTAACTATGATTTGGGGGAAGTAGATTATACAGGGAATGATTGGAAAGCATTAGCTCAGGATAGGGATGTATGGAGAGCTTATGTCCGCGCGGCCATGAACCTACGGGTTCGATAGTGCCAGTAAGTAAGTAATAATACAACAAATTAAAATAAAAATTACAATCTACAGAAATTGATTTTTAAGATCTGCTCGATGCTCTAAAGTAGACAGAATCAGAAACATTATCATCCGATAAAAAATGAACATCGACGAAGCAATTATGCAATTTATGGGAAAAAATGAAAATTGTAATGGTTTGGGCACGTGAAGAGGATGAATGGAGATATATTGCCAGTTAGGAGTTTGAAGTGGGTTCTAAATGGGAGGAAGTTATGAATTTAATGAAGGACAGGGACTACAGAATGGTGACTGGAAGGATAGAGATGAATAGAGGAATGTTTTTTTTTTCATGACGCGACAGGTCTAGAAGGCCCTTATCCTACCAGCTGGATGCTGGCCTCACATCCACATGTGTCAATCACCGAGGTAGATGATCACCTAGTCAGTGTAGGGGTGACGTGTGGTCAGCATGTTGAGTCCCCCAGCCGTTATAGCTGGTTTTCTCAACCTGGAACCGCTACTTATTGTAGCTACCCAAATGCCTCACGATGCTGGGTGGGCACCGGTCCCATACTGGCCGAAATACCTTCTTCCCCCATGGAGACTCGAACCAGCGCAAGTCCCGTAGCTCTGCGCTAAGGCTTCCTGCCTTAACCATTCGGCTATGGCGCGGGACAGAGGAATAGATTCAAATATAATATTGGGCATAGGAAGATGTTGTTAAACACAACAATAGTGAAATACAGAAGAAACTGGAAAGAACACTTAGCAAGAATGACTGAGAACAGAATACCAAAAGCAGCATACAACTATTCACCAAGAGGAAGAAGAAGTTTGGGAAGACCAAAGAGAAGATGGAAAGAGCAGCAATTTGTTCCCGTTGTATTTTTTCTACAAGAGTTAAGTCCATGAAACCTTCACTTCCACTCAACTGGAACAAAAGTACAAACTACATTGATAGTAAATAACTCACAGGCACTTTCGAACCCGTAGGTTCTTAGCCGCGCGGACATGAGCTCTCCATACATCCCTATCCTGAGCTAATATTTTCCAATCATCATCTGCATAATCCACTTCCCTCAAATCATGGTAAATGTTATTCTCCCACCTCATTCTTGGCCTGCCTACTGGACAGAAATACAAATTATATTAAAAGTGAAACATGAAAAATTACCGAGCGAGCTGGCTCAGGCGATAATGTTAGTTTATGTATTCTAGAGCATCCGGGTTCAAATTCCGGTGGCACCATCCTGTCTCAGGTTTTTCTTCCTTATTTTCCTCTATTATTAAGGCAAAATTTGAGTGACAATTTTATTACGAGGGATCATTTCAATATATTAACAATTTCACAGTAACCTACAATTAAATTTAAAATAAAAAATTTAAAAACACATGACTAACACAATAATAGAGATTCATAACTTACTAGCTCCACCTGTAAAGATCTTAGATGCATTATGACCAATATATTGAATAGTCTATAAATAAGAATGAAGTAAAAAAAGGGCAAAAAATAGGACTTTATAAATTAAATATTCATATTTTTGTCAGTCTCGGCGAACTAGTACTTATCGTAGTCGTCTCTGGTTGCGAGGTTCGCGTGATTAAATCCAGTTGGGATCGATGGGTTTTTAAGGGAGGTAAGTATCTTGAAAAACTGCAAAACTCGTGTCGTAGATTTAGGGACGTAAAAGATCTGAAAGCTGAATTGAGAATCCCGTAACCAAAATTGTCGGCCTTTCACGCCCAATTTTGAATTACGACGTTAATGATCTGAGTTGTTAAAGAGCATAGTTAAATATTACCCACATCCTCTTTATACAGTAAACACCGTAATTTTATTATTTTAGTAAATAAGATAGGGTATCCAATGGTAAAAATAGTATAATAATAATAATAATAATAATAATAATAATAATAATAATAATAATAATAATTTCTTTTTTTTTTCATTTCAGGATTGTTTCTATTACATACACAGGTATCCTCAACCAAAATATACAATGTTTTTCTTCCACACTTCCCGTTCTTGTGTGTCTGCTTCTGTCATATTTCTCTTCTTCATGTTGTCTTGAATTCCCTTTATCCACGTTGGCTTTGGTCTACCATGTTTCTCTTTTCCAGGAGGTATCCATTTCAATACTTCTTCGTTTGTTTCTGTGTCCCTTCTTCTCATTATATGTCCATACCATCTTAGTTGGATTTCTTCAATCTCTTGTAACAATATAATTTTCTACATTCATTATTTCTCTAATTATATTATTTTTTTAAATTTTATCTAATGTTGTTATTCTTGGCGATCTTCTTAAAAAGTCAATTTCTGTTACTAATAATTTATTTCTGTATTTTTGCTTCAACGTCCATGTTTCCGTACCACATAATAAAATACTCTTCACAAATAAAAAAAAAATAATAATGATAATAACAATAATGGTTTACTTATGTGGTCTAATCAAAATGTCGTTTCCTCAAACGCACCTGGCCCGGGTTCGATCCCAGGTCGGGACAAGTTTCCTGAATCACTTTTTTTCGGGGGGGGGGACTTTCCTTTCCTGTAAGACAAATGCCAGGACATGTTAAGGCCCAAATAGTCTCCGACATCATCTGGCCATAACAACATCCATATCACGTGCACCTTCTTCAGTATAACTGTATGAGGGAATGGTGTGTCTTGTCTTAAATGTTTGTATTACCTCAGATGTGGTATTTTCCTGATCATTCACCCAGATAGGTCTTCTATGACGTTGTGTGATTAAAGAACTATGTGTGTGATTCATAATTGGAACGGTTTATAGTTCTAAACCTATTAATTATTGCTGACCATACGTGCAAGGGTATTTAAACTCTTACGTCACGTACTCAGTTTTGCTCCTACAATAAACATTTTTACATGAAACTGATCCTAAAGAATCAGAATTATTAAAAAGTAAATAAACAAAAAAATGCATTTTTTGTGATTTTTTCAACATTTTCACCAGCCGGTCCCCTTAAATTAATGACTTCTAAAATATAAAGGATTTACACATGAACAGTGAAATATCCTTTTAAGTTTAAAAAATCTCACTTTCCACAGGTGTAATTATTAAAACATCGAGAACGTAGAAAGATATATTTAAAAAAAAGGTGAAGCCATGTAACAGCTTCTGAAATTTGTAACAACTCTCATATTAATTATCAGTAGAGAACCTGTGTTTTAATATATCTACCCTCTAAGATTATGACAAATGTATAAGTGAGAAAAAATTGACATACTTCATATCACAGTTAGGATCAGTAACATGTGATCCCTTTTCAAATTAATTAGTTGATGGGAATATGCGTTTACATTTGGAATATACTATACGACCGTTAATCCAGATCCTATCATTTTTTAGTACAGCTGCCTACTCTAATATATTAAATTCGGCACCGCACCGTCGCAAATATACGAATGGAAAAGACGTCACACAACTTCAAAAACACCCAATAAAATATTTGCTGAATATTTCAAAATTCCTCCCCTAAACGTTTAGTGTATTTTTAGCGTTCTTTTGTAGCCTATATAACACTGTCAACATGATTTTTGTCTCATGAGTGCCAATAGTTGTACTTAATGCAGTTTTTTATCATGTTTTCAAATATGTATTCGGAATTTCTCCATCACCCACAGTTTTTTATTTCAATTTCAATTAATGGATTTAAATAATTATTTTTTTAATAAACCTAGATTTCTTCCCGGTAAATCTTGGCGCAGTGATAGATGAGCACGGGGAACACTTTCATCAGGAGATTTCAGCTATGGAAAAGAGGTATCAAGGCAAATGGAATCCTAATATGCTGGCCAATTATTGTTGGATCATCAAGAGGGATGCTCCGCAGGCGAAATATAGGGCCTAGCAGAAAATCGTAATTTCTTACTTTCTAGGTGAGTCCGAATGTTCGAATATTGTATACTTACGAATGTAGAAAATATTGAAGTGTTTGAAATTATAAATATCTGCTCTCTCGGAAACCTTGCGTGATGGAGAAAAACCGATATATTTGAATTCAGGAGCAAAATGCTATCAGAATCACATATTTTTCTTTCTGAGACAACAAAAAAGTTTCTTTTTTGTTGCTCAGTGTAATCAAGAGACCCTCAATTAATCTATCTCAATTTCTCATAATGTTCAAGAATTCAGGATGCGGTTGGAATTGCGTCACCGGACGTTACAGAACTTGTCGGTTCCCGATCTCCAAAGATTAAAAATGTAATAAATTCAGTTTATTATTTTTCGCGTTACTTCTCTAAATGGAGCATCATCTTACATCATCATCATCTGCATTCATGGATTAGGTCTGTTGACCCGTTCCGACTTCAGCCCATCTCTTTCTAGGTCTGCCCACATCTCGGGTGCCTTTAGGTTTGTATTTTGTTATTTGTTTTGGATATCTATCTTTATTCATTCTGTCTATGTGTTGCTTCCATTTTTGTCTATATGTATCTATTTTATCGGTTATTGCAAATATTTCAAGTTCCTGTCTTATTTCTGTGTTCTTGATTCTGTCTTCCTTAGTGCACCCTATAACAGATCTCAAAAACTTCATTTCTGCCGCCGTTATCCTACTTAGATCTTGTTTTTTTATGTATCCAGGATTCTGAACCATAGAGCAGTACCGATGCTGCCAACGTTTTATAAAATTTCAATTGGGTCTCTCTTGTTGTTTTGTTATTTTAGTGATCGTTTTATCGTACCACATATTCCCTGGAATTTTGTTATTTTATTGGTTATATCATTATCATAATTAAATGAAATGTCACATCCTAGATAATTGAGATGCTTCACCTGTTCTATGATTTTGTTTCCTATTACTATTTTGGATTTGATTTGATTTTTCCCTTGGAATGCCATTAGGCTACCTTAGTTTTTTCTATGGATATTTTGAGATTATATTGTTCACATATATTATGTAATTTAAAAATATTCCTTTGAAGTTCGTCTTCCGTATTTGTTATTATTACCTGGTCATCAGCGTATAATAATGTTTTCAAGTAATGTGTTTTATGTAATTTTATTCCTTTATTTGTTTCTTCGTTCCATTTTTTATTATATCATTGATGTGTAGGTAAACAAAACTGGAGAGGTACTGCATCCTTGTTTAACTCCTTGATTAGTATGAATTTTATTTTTACTTACTTCATTTCTAGTTTTTATAACAAAATTTAATATACTGTATAAGTAGAGAATGTCTTCTACCTAAAACTATTCGTCTAAGGTTAAATCCTGTGTCAAACATTAGACCTACATTTCAGTATAAAAAAGCATTGTTGCTAACCCTCAAGAACCTCAATCGGTCTACCGCAAAATAACTTCTACAAGTGGACCAGGAGAGTGATAAGTGACCCGAAAATCTCGAAGGAGACATTTCAACAAAAGCTGAGACCGCTAACTGGACATCCCTTAGCTAGCAATAAGTTATTCCCAAAATATATAGTTGTAACACAGCTATGAACCCAATTAACTATCTCTTTCCATTTCCTATTAGCGCCTTACTAACTCCCTTTTCCATTTCATATCGGCGCCCAATTTTTTGGACGCACAATTCACACAAATCCATGGACTTCTTCCCAGTAACCAGTTTTTCATCTCCCAACTGGTCATGTTCTGTGAAGTTCGGGTGACATGGGAGATGTAAAAATTCCTATAAAAGGAGAGGTTAAGGTAGGGTAAAGAAAGAAAGAACAGTAATAATGTATTTTTTTCTGTCCAGCCTAAGAAAGACACTTCAGGAAAATAAATGGGCGGGTAATCCACGAAGCACATGGCTGCTGCAGTTACTGCGATTCGTTCATGACCAAAGCACAGTTCAGCGGAAACGAAAAAATATATTATGTACTCGATTAATATAATTACGTATTTAAAGCTATTCATGTTAACTATAGTTGATCAGAATACAGTATATACCTACATATTTCTTCGAAGGTCAGAGACTAACTAAAAATTCGCATTTGTTTGAAACTGAACAATTCTTGAGAAGTTCAATGTCAGTTACAAATATGGCGGCTGTCGGGCAGTTTATGTTAACTTAATTCGATTATTTTAACTTAAATCTTTGATTTGAATTAATTTGTTCAATATTAACAATTATAATTTAATTAGTTATCGACATACCATTGTAAATGTTAATACAACCTGCAACATTAGATATTAGAACGATTGTTGTGTATTACTTTATCGGTTTGTAACAAACAGCTGATAGAGTTCGCCCGCACTCTGACACGTGCTACGCGGAAGTTAAATGTCAGAGTGTGCCTCTTACGTTGGATAGTGAATACGTGTTCGCACATCCTCACGTGGAGCGAGTGTGTTCCCTGGAGGGAGTTACTTAACCAAGCTAATTTCATTATATATACCGTACTTATTTATCTATTGATGTTAGCGACGAGTGGTTACCCATGGCCTCAAAGAGATGACTATTAGGTAAAAAAAGGTATTAATTGGATTGAAAAAGCCCGATTAAATTTTGCTTACAGGCTTCAATTTAGCCTTTACATTATTTTATGAGCCGGAAATTCTTTAGACACGGGAACTATAGTTTAATTTCCTTTCTGGTGGACTTACAACTTGTATGTCTCCATTTTAAAAATCCATTGACCCTGGCCAAATGCTGCGACCATCGAGACCAGAGGCAAGGAACATAACACTATACCACTGAATCCGATACAATAATATTACTTACTCACTGGCACTATCGAACCCGTAGGTTCATGGCCGCGCGGACATAAGCTCTCCATACATCCCTATCCTGAGCTAATGCTTTCCAATCATTCCCTGCATAATCTACTTCCCTCAAATCATAGTTAATGTTATTCTCCCACCTCATTCTTGGTCTACCAACTGGGCGTTTTCCTTCTGGCTTACGTACAAGAAGCTTCCAAGCAAGTCTTTCATTCCCCATACGTGCAACATGTCCTGCCCATCACAGTATACGAGACTTAACTGTTCTTATTATATTTGGCTTCCTATAAAGACCATGTAGTTCATTGTTATGTAGTCTTCTCCATTCACCTGTCTATCTCTTTTTAGTCCAAACATTTTCCTAAGTACTTTATTCTCAAATACTTGTAATCTCCTTTCCTCCCTTAAAGTAAGAGTCCATGTTTCGCACCCATATAATATAACTGGTAGAATAATAGTTTTATATATTTTCAGTTTAATGTTTTTTGAAAGGAGTTGGGATATCAAGAGTCTCTGCAATGCATAATAGCACGCATTTCCAGAATTGAGGATACAATAATAATAATAATAATAATAATAATAATAATAATAATAACCTTCTTCCCTCCAAATATTAGGCCAAGGCCTGTTACGATCCTATAGAAAATTTTCCCTCCAGCGTTTCATAGGACGGCCCAGAGATCTTTGTCTTCTTGGTATACAATTATAAACAGCTTTGGGGATCCGATTTGAACTCATTCTTTCAAGATGGTGTTTCCAGTTTAGTTGGTACTGTTTAATATATTCCAAAATTGGCGTAGTCTTCAATTATTTTACGATATCGGTGTTCCTTTTCCGATCCCATCTGGTGTAACCCGCTGTTCTGCGCATGAATCTCATTTCACAAGCCGTCATTCGCTTTCATGTTGTCTTTTTAGTTGTCTTCACTGCCATAGGTCAACACTGGTCTAGCCAAAGTGTTATATAAATGTAATCTGGTGTTTTTTTTGTACAAGGGATGGCTGCATAACTTGATTAATAATTCCCAAACTTTTATTATAACCAGTAATTTTTCTAGGGGTATCCTTTTCATCCCAGATAGAGAGATAATATCCAAGATATTTAAATTGATTATATCTCTCTAAAATTGAATTTTGGAGACAGATTTTACTTTGTATGGGGTTCTTCCCATGTAATACTATAATTTTAGTTTTGTTAATTGATATTTCCAAAATAATAATAATAATAATAATGTGAACAGTTAAGTCTGATAGCCTGTGCTGGACAGGGCATGTAGCACGAATTCGGAATAAAACGACATTCAAACTTATTGTAAGAAGCGCCCAGTAGGTAGACCAATAAAATAAGATAGGAGAATGATATTATACCGGATTTGAGGGTGATGAATTGTACAAGGAATGATTGGAAGACATTAGTTCAGGATAGGGATATATGGAGAGCATCATACTGTATATCCACATAGCCATTAACTTCCTGCATAGTTAGAGACTTATTTGTTATTTCATCAATAACATTAATAATAATAATAATAATAATATTATTATTATTATTATTATTATTATTATTATTATTATTATTATTATTATTATTATTATTATTATTATTATTATTTTGAACAGCATGAGGGAAACATGATTGGACGGTGGAGATTGGAATGGCATAGAATGACAGTAGATTAATTGGGCACAGTAAGATTTTGTGAAACATTGAAATACTTGATAAACAAAAATAAAAGAATAATAATAATAATAATAATAATAATAATAATAATAATAATAATAATAATAATAATAATAATAATAATAATAATAATAATGATAATGTAATTTAATATCTTAGATCATGAGAAAATATGTAAATTACTTTAAAACAATATTTATCCAAGATAGCGAAATGGGGTATTTTGGATTTCCTGATCGTATTTTGTACGCAAACATGCATGCAGTTGCAAGTGGCAAATATTCTCACTATTTGAGATCTCCGCTGTCTGCTGGAAGTAGTCATGATGACCTGTAATAAAATATGTAGCCTCTCCCACGCCATAGGGGATATAATTAACACTAGGGTGATTTTTTTACACTATCGCTCCATCTCTTTTTCATGCCTCATGCGTAAAGATCCTTTGCTATGTTACTGGAAAAACAAGCTCAGATTTATATCCGACAGGAAGAACTTACGTAACTCTGGGAACTTCTTATTCTTCTCCGCAGACAATGACCCTAACATTATGTGGATGGGAATTATTTTTCTGGACAACTCTCATAAGAAAATGTACAGTATAATTCTCAAAGATAACAATCTTGCGCTACAGTAAAATATGTGTATTACAGACCTATATATTATATCCATTGATGATGATAATGATAAAATAATCTAATATATAAAATTGAATGTTTGTTTGTTTGTTGGTTGGTTTGTTTGTTTGTTCGTACTTTATGCGCCCATACTGTTGATCCGATTGTGATGGGGCTTTTTGCAAAATGTTCAGGAGATTCACGGGATCAACATAGGCTATAAGAGAGTTGTGATACTCAACTCCTGCACCCTTAAAAATCTATGTAGTGGAAAACTTAAAAAAGTAGCGTTTTGGACGCTTAAATGTGTTACGCTGCCTAAACCATAACAAATACACAAAATGAATGTACACAGAATTGAATATCTCAAAAAGCTCTACAAAAAAGTCCGCGACTGCATATGTTTATCTCTTACGGATAACTCACAATAAAAATCTTTGCCTTTCATTGATGTCAAGAAGATCGAGACAAGTACGTAGATTCCTGTGCAAGCATAGCAGCACAGGGCCGGTATTCTTTTACGGATATCTCACAATAAGAATTTTGTCTTTTAGCTCATTTATGCCAAGAAGATCGAGATAAATAGATTCCCGGGCAACATCGGGTAATCAGTACGGGGAATCTTAAAATAATTACGATAAACATTTATAATTATTTTTCGTTTTACTTATTCAACTAAACATAAAAGCACATTAATTTTAATTTATTTAGGCGTAGCAGCGCACGCCGGTATTAGCTAGTAATATTTAAAAATAGTAAAATTAATAATAATAATGATAATATTAATAATAATAATAATAATAATAATAATAATAATAATAATAATAATAGTCCCGGCTGTGGTCGCTGGATTTTTTTTAGGATGGAAAAATCTAAGGAGCAAGTCCTCCAGAAGGGACTTTAAGCTGTGGGTCTCAAGTATAAAGATTTTCAGGCTCGTAAAAGATCCTTAAGCCTGAATAAAAAGGCCTCTAAGCAAAATTTACTGAATTATCCTATCCTAGTACTACCTGGGTTTCCTAGATGTCACTATGAGGCGGAACGCTGACTCCGGGCCACTAATTAACTTCTATCGGAAAACAAGTGTAACTAAATTAGTAGGATTGAATTTCTCCCCTGTAGGGGAAAGCATATAATTCTCGTTGAGTGAAACAAGGGATTTGTTGTAGATTATGAAGCGTGCCATAAATGCTTGGAAAGGAATGGAAGGATTTATTTAGGTATTGTTTATATATTATGGATTTCTTCTGGGTTTAAAGCTAGGATTAGGATGTAAGATAGCGTATCCTAAGAGCGGCTAAGGCTGACTGGTTTATCTAGAAAAGGATAACTTCCTCAATGAAATGGGGTGACATATATTAAGCAAAACATTAACATTTTATTAAACAGAAATTCACATTCCTACAGATTATATCTGCAATAAATTTTAAACAGCTAATAAAACCCTCTCTTCTATAGGATTTCAGTTAAAACCATATTAAAATTGTCAAACTAATGTACGGAGAGAGCTTTAGATTGATAGATTCCTAAACGTTGCGGCATTTAGTTTAGACATGATTCGGACTTTAAAGCAATAGTAATTCTTCACTCTATGACAGCTTCTTTCGAAGTTCACGTAGAGCTATTCCATGAAAATGTCATACCGAGGTGAACATTTTGAAACTGACGCAGGAATAATTTTGTTGATGTAATATATATCTGTAAATATTTTTTTTTAATTCTATAAGAACATGTTTCAAATGTGCATTATTTTAATCTAATAATAGCGATAAAACTTGTCATATTCCAAACCTGAAAAAATACGCAAAATTTTACCAATTTCTTGTTTAATGATTTGGTCAAATGAATTCGTTTTATTTCACAAAATATTTTTTTAAACCATGCTTTGGTCCTCCTTGGTCGTAAATGAAACAATATTAACTGCATTCTAATATTCTATATACCTTAAATGTGTCCTATAGTTGTTAACTGTAAGTTATGGTCAGTCAGTCACAGAAAATGGATAAAAATTACTGTACAGAACATAATATATGATGGATTAAAATTTCCTCTTGGATTCTACGTTATCGGTACACAACTAACAACATTGATTGTTATAAGCCGAGTTTTGTTCCCAAAAAAAAACAAATATTGAGCCCGGTAAAGCGTTAACGAACACACACATACCTAAACACAAAGACGCACGAACATATACATGTGTAATCAACTAACTGACTGCCACTGTAAACCGTAGAACATGAGCTCTCCATACATCTCTATTCTGAACTAATGTTTTCCAAACATTCATCTCCTGTATAATGTATCTCCCTCAAATCATGATTAATGTTATTCTCCCACCTCATTCTTTCTCTATCTAATGGGCGTTTTCCTTATGGTTTTCTAAGAGGAGTTTCCTTGTCTCTCTTTCGTTTCTCATGGTGCCACATGCCCTCCCAACACACACACACTCTTATATATAGGGACCTTAAATGTTCCATTACTCTTTTTTTTTATCTACTAGGTAGAATCAATGAAGGTATGTATTTTTTTTATGTTTTAATGAGAACAAACTCAATAGCTTAATTTCATCGTAATTCGCCAATTCACAACAAAAAACATTCCTTTGTTACGCCACAAATCTTCTTCTTCTTCTTCTTCTTCTTCACTTCACGGGCTAGGCAAATTGCCTGTTCCGCCTCACAGTTCTGTCAATCTTTTCACTGGCCTTCCTACATTCCTTGAACTCTTGGTTTGTTGTTAAATGCTGCTTTTTGGTAATCTTGTTACATTCATTCTTTCTACATGTCTAAACCATTTTTCTCTATATTCTTTGATTCTATCATTCAATGGATATATATTTAGCTCTGTTCTAATATAGCCTATTCATTCTTTATCCGATTCATTCTTGTGCAGCCTTTTATTCTTCTAAGGAAGTTAATTTCTATGCTTTGTATTCTGCTTTGTAATTTTTTTGTCATTACCCAAGTTTCACTCCTATAAATTAATGCAAGAACTGCCAATGTTTTATAAAACTTCAATCTAGTGCCTCTTCTTGCCCCACAAATTAGGAGTAATTTTATCCTCAGTTGGAGATCTGCATATTTTTAAACATCGAAAAGACTGCTTCTTCTCTTAAAGTATTGACCCTTAAATTCGCATTGTATCTTATAATACATATCAATTGTTTTAATTTATCTAATAGTCCTAATTAAACAGAAGAAAGCCAACGATAAGAAATTAATGATATATGTGTGGAATTGTATTATCGCCTCACTATGGTGGTTGTCCGTTTATATAAAAGCGGGTGCCGCGCGACAATTCTTGACAATGATTAACATGCGGAATTATTATAGTGTCGGTAGTCGGCATCTTTGTATTTAGTTATGTATAACAGCTGCGGGGAAACAAAGCGAGCCGCTGGACAACCATCATAGTGAGGCGATAATACCTAAGAATAACATTAATAAAATTCATGATAAAATTCCGTTGAGGTATTAGCCACACAATTATAGTATAAAATTATAAAATATTTACCTATAAGATCCGTCTCCTAAACTTGATGAGATACCAACTTAAGTGTGGCACAATTAGGCGAACACTTGGAAATAAAACGAGAAAGGAAACAGTTGAAATTTTACAAGATTATGGCAGTCCCTACTCTATTATACGGCGGTGAGAACTGGGTCCTGAGACAGAAAGAAATTAAGAATATCCAATCGACAGAAATGAAGTTTTTACGAGCAGTTAAGGGATGTATAAGACTTATTCTTCTTCTTCTTCTTCCTTCCAAGTATTAGGCCAAGGCCTGTTACGATCCTATAGAAAATTTTCCCTCCAGCGTTTCATAGGACGGCCCAGTGATCTTCGTCCTCTTGGTATATAATTATAAACAGCTTTGGGGATCCGATTTGAACTCATTCTTTCAAGATGGTGTTTCCAATTTAGTTGACACTGTTTAATATATTCCAAAATTGGCGTAGTCTTCAATTCTTTTAAGATGTCGGTGTTCCTTTTCCGATCCCATCTGGTGTAACCCGCTGTTCTGCGCATGAATCTCATTTCACAAGCCGTTATTCTGCTTTCATGTTGTCTTTTTAGTGTCCATGCTTCACTACCATAGACCAACACTGCTCTAGCCAAAGTGTTATATAAACGTAATCTGGTGTCTTTTTGTACAAGGGATGGTTTCATAACTTGATTAATAATTCCTAAACTTTTATTATAACTAGTAATTTTTCAGGGATATCTTTTTCATCCCAGATAGAGAGATAATATCCAAGATATTTAAATTGATTAGATCTCTCTAAAATTTTATTCTGGAGACAGATTTTACTTTGTATGGGGTCCTTCCCATGAAATCCCATAATTTTAGTTTTGTTAATTGATATTTCCATATTAAATTTGGCACCTATTTTTTGTAAATTATAAATTGATCGTTGCAAATCATTTTCGGAAAGTGCCAGAAGAGCTAAATCGTCTGCAAAAAGAATAGCATCGAGTTTGAGGTTCCTATTGATGGGTATATATCCTCGTTGTGTTTTCCTCAATTCGTTTATTAATTTATTCATATATATATATATATATATAATGAAAAGCACCGGTGAAAGTCCACATCCCTGTCTTACTCCAGTGCTGATCTTTTCCCAAGAAGATAGTTTGCCATCTTGTTTAACAGAGATTTCATTATCTTTATAGATGTTGAAGATATTAATAAAATATTGTTGTGGAACGTTATCATCAGCTAAAATTTGTAGTAATATATTTCTGTCTACTTTGTCAAAAGCCTTTATGAAGTCAACGAAGGCGATATGAGTTTCTATATTGAACTCCTTGTGCTGTTCTAATAGTAGTTTTAGGATGTAGAATCCATCTGTACAAGATCTACCCTTTCTGAATCCATTCTGCTCTTCTCCAATTATATTTTCATAAATTTTTCTCAATTTATTCTTAACTATATTAGCATAAATTTTATATCCAGAGTTCAACAAGCTAATTCCACGATAGTTATCTTTGATTTGGCGACTTCCTTTTTTAAAGATTGGTATTACAATGGATTTGTTCCAGCTTTGTGGTGGTTCTTGTCCATCCCATATCATATTAAGAAGAATAAGAAATCTGTCTAAAAAATTTTTAGTTGAAAATTTAAATAATTCTTGATTAATGTGGTCTTCTCCGGGAGCTTTGTTACTTTTTAATGATTTAACAACATCAGTTAATTCATCTATAGAAATTTGTTCCAAAGCAGTGTTATTAGAGATTGGTATTTGTAATAAATCATCCTTTTGTGTCCATAAATGATGAAAGTAGTTAAGCCAAGATTCTTTAGATATACAATTTAAATGTGCATTTTCTCTTGAATCATTATTTAAATTTTTTAAAACTTTATATATTTTTGGTTGAGGCCTAGTGATATCATTTTCCAAAAATGAGACAAATTGTTCCCAGCTCTGTCTATGTTTTTTGCGAACTTCAATTTTAGCTATGGCTCTCTTCCTATGATACTCTACTTTATCTTCATCTTTTTTTGTAGACAGAAATTTTTTGTATGCTTCACGTTTATCATCAATTATTTTTTTTATGTTTTCATCCCATATCCGTAGTACTTTTTCGATTCCATTTAGTTTTGATACCCAGGCTTTCGTTTGCTGCTTGTGTCAAAATACTTTGTAGAGCAAGCCATTCTTCTTCAATATTTTCGCCAACCGGTGTTTCTTGAACTAGACGATCTAATCTGCATTTGTATAGCCAGGTAATAGTGGGATCTCGGAAAAGACTTACTTTATAAGTATAGTCCACATTTTCAAGTTTTATATTATTAATTTTATTTTTATTTTTCCATCTCGGTGGCAAACGAATTGGACAAACAAGTAAGTAGTGGTCTGATTCGATTTTAGGTCCTCTGTAAACTCTTGTATCAAGAACTTTAGATGCTAATTTTTTATTACATATAGCATAGTCAATTATTGATTTAAGACCCTTGGATTCCCATGTATATTTGTGACTATCCTTGTCGTTAAATACCGAGTTCATTATTGTGAATTGATTAAATATGACAAAATCAATTAACCGTAAGCCATTTCTATTAGAGGTTTGCTCTCCATATGGTCCTATATATGTATCAAATTTAGTATTACCAATTCTGGCATTTAAATCACCCAAAATTATAATCATATCATTATTATTAATTGTGCAGATAACTTTCTGGAAGTCCTGATAAAATTTTTCACTTTCTTCTTCATCTCCTTCTACAGGTGCATATATACCTATCACTGTTAAGTATCCTAGAGATAATTTTATTCGGATCTGAATTATTATTTCATTCCAAAAAGTATAGCTATGTATTGAATTTCTAAATCGTTTATGAATCATAACAGCTACTCCTGCTTGTGCATGCATGAATATGTTTTTTTACACCACTATAAAATTGAATGTAATTTTGAGTTTCTTTGGTGCCTTGTAATTTCTTTTTTGTTTCTGATATTACAGCTAATGAAATCCCCTTTTTCCACAAGATATCATCTAATTGATCATCTTTATAGTTAATCCCTTGTACATTCCATGTGCTAAAAAGCAAAATATTTTTTTTCTTCCAAGAGTTGTCCTTTTTCATGCTTTGGTCGTCATTAGTTTGATCCTTCCGGGAAATTCTCGTATAGGACTTGAAAGCATAATAATAGTCCCTTCGATTGGTTGCTGGCCAAAGGAAGGCAAGACCAGTGATGGGGCTGCCATCTTATAGCCTCTGGTGGTCAGGCTTTTCTGGAGAAGAAAAGAAAATAAATGAAAGAAGAAATAGAAGAAAGGAAAGACTCCCTAGCTCGGATGCCCTAATAGCGTCGGGGTCGAAAAAAACAAGAGTTAACCAAGAGAGGTTAGATAGTAAAGTTAAAAGAGTGCAAAACACAAGTAAGTGGAAGAAATGTTTTGCTCAGCTTGGGCACCTTGTGGTCGCCGTCCACATATCCCCTAGATGAGGATCCCTGAGGGTATGTATAAGACTAGATAATATAAGGAACGAAAATACAAGAGAAACTAGGAGCAATGCCAATAACACATCAAATTTATAATTACAAGAAGCTATGGACTGAACACCTGCAACGAATGGATAACAACAGCTTTTCGAAGCAGGGTTGGATGTACAAACCACGAGATAGAAGAGATCCTGGCAGACCAAGAAAGCGATGGAGTATTGAGCCGGAACAGGCCATGGAGTCTATACCATGAAGAAGAAGAAGAAGAAGAAGAAGATGATGAAGAAGAAGAAGGTGATGAAGAAGAAGATGAAGATGATGAAGAAGAAGAAGATGAAGGTGATGAAGTAGAAGAAGAAGATGATGAAGAAGAAGAAGATGATGATGAAGAAGAAGATGATGATGATGAAGAAGAAGATGATGATGATGATGAAGATTAAGAAGAAGAAGAAGAGGATGATGATGATGATGATGATGATGAAGAAGAAGATGATAATGATGATGATGAAGAAGAAGATGAAGATGATGAAGAAGAAGATGAAGATAAAGATGATGACGACGATGATGATGACGATGACGATGATGATGATGATGATGATGATGAATTACAGTTATGCACGATATCGTTTTCACTGAGGTCCGCCACATTTAAATAACGAATACGAGAAATTACTGTTTTGCCAATTTAACGGAACGGGTCAACAGGCCCATACCTTGAAGATGATGATGATAATGATGATGCCAATTTAAGTGTTACAGACAAGTGGAAAAAACATTGAATGATGTTAATACGTAAGAGTTTGAGTAGAATGTGGCTAAGGGAGTTATAAATATGCTCAAACATTTGATAACCTTCGAACGGAATTCTAAGTTCTAGTGTATAACTTACTTAATTACAGATCAGAAAACTAATTTTAAAAAATTAGTTTTGATCGCTTGTCTCCAAATTTTTGTTGCACTTTTTTGAAAAGTGGAATACCAAAACAGCATATCAGTAGGTCAATATGGTAGTTATGATTTGGTGCCATTTTTAAAACGCACTCTCATGCTAAGGGGATTATATATGGACTTCCTGATTTGGAGTCTTTCCCTCACCTGTTATTCTCCCACGCTTCGAAGCATGAAGTTTGAAGGTAATCAGTAAACTACATTGCTGCCCGCATTATGGCCAAGGGCAACCACCAGTTTGGAAACATAGATATGACAAACCCTGTTTCTCATAACGTTCAGTAAATAAAACTACACGACGAAACAAGTTAAATATCACGTTTCTACAACCACGACCCTATCATTGACGAGTTTTTTTATTCTAATTTTTTTCATTCTTACGTAGCTATAGTTTGAGTCTTTTCTACCTGTTACGAGCTAAGTCCCAGTTATTATGCAAACAAACCAGATGTATGGCTGCGTTTTCTTTGGTCAAATAATTGTTTCGCCTTCAAGACTATAAGAAAATGTAGTTCGCTCTCTGACACTCGAAATAAAGGAAATGAAAATATTAAAAATTTATATTATTAAGCATGACTAGCCTCATGGGCTAGTGGTCAGCGTTCCTGACTACTGTTCATGAGGTCCCGAGTTCGATTCACAGTCAACCCATAGGAATTTTTCTTCAAAGAGAATTATTCCTGTGGTTGCCCATGATCTGGAATTTAGGTTAAGTTTAGGTTAAGAACTCTCCTGGGGCTTCATTATCATGTATCACCCATTATACCATCGGGGTAACGTAACTTCGTCTTCCAGGTGCCCCAACCATAAAAATGGATTACAATTCTGCCAATGCTAGGGGAGAAAGCCAGAAATGTCATAAAAGACAACCTGGTGGCATTAGACAAAAAAAATATTATCAAGTACATATCTATGGGAGAGTCTGAAAATAGGCCCTACATAATTAAAATGTTAATTGATTAAATATATAAGCAATTCATTCTTTAATTCTTGCGCATGCTCAATGCAGAGTACATTACAATTACAATTATTCGAAATGGCTGCTTCTCCTATACAAATTTTAAAATATAAAAAAATAAAAGCATTGAAAAGCGGAGAGAAATTATATTGAATGTTTTCAAACAGTTCAGTAAAAAATATCCCACATTAGTCACTGAGGATGTGAGAATAACAGCAGAATTTACAGGCAAAACAGCATGGAGCATAAATTCGGCTTGTAATGGAATTGCAAATAAAGGACATTATGAAAAAAAACGTAAATGCCTGACTAGGTAAGTCCATATTTAATGTTTTTGTCATAAATAAATAAGTAATGGAGGAAGTTAATAATGATTGGTACCATCTCACCTTGTATTCAGTCTTATTTCTCGTATGATACGATGTTGCCTAAGAACAATGTATAAATCATATTTGAAGAGAAAAATTATACGCTCAGACCGGGACTTGAACCCGGGACCCTTGGTTCTCTAGACCAAGTGCTCTACCAACTGAGCTACCTGAGCAAGATAGAAGCATGGCTTCACAGCATTTGGTGGATGGGAATTACAATGTATATAGAGAAAGATTTGCGTTTAGATCGGTACTTGCTCAGGTAGCTCAGTTGGTAGAGCACTTGGTCTAGAGAACCAAGGGTCCCGGGTTCAAGTCCCGGTCTGAGCGTATAATTTTTCTCTTCAAATATGATTTATCCATCAATGAGATGTACGAAATCAATAATAAAAAAATGTATATATCGTTGATTATTAAACTCATGCCCCAAATAGGAGTAAATGGCCAATCACATTTCAATGATTTTTTATTTACAACCAATCACAGTCGTTTTTCACCTCGATTTTATCAGTTTAATTTTATCACTTTAAAATCAAGCTCCTCCTTTTTAACATTCTGAATAGGTCATAGCATTATTTTACAGTGACTACCAGATTGTATATATAGTGCACAGATGTTAGCACATAGTGCTTGCGGTATATAATATGAAAACATTTGTAGCAATTGATTATACCACATAAAAAATAAACCACTATTTGCACTTTCTTAAACAAATTATTTCCCAGGAAATAACGTTGCAGAAAAATATAAATGACATATTTACATCATAGGACTTCAGAAATTAATTAATACCTATCCATCCATCCATAGTAATTCTGCCCGAAGGCAGGTCCTTCACTGCAATCATAGCATTCTCATGCTATGTTGTAGCTTTGCTAGGGAATTGTGGGTGTGGTAGCTTCCCGTTGCTTTCCACACTGGTGAAGGATGGTGATGATGATGATAATGATAAGGATGATGACGATGATAGCCATATGATTTCGGGGACTGTTTGGGCCATAAAGTTTTCCTGACATTTGTCTTACAGGTTAGGAAAAACTCCGATAGAAACCTCACGCAGAAAAACTGCCCCGACCGCGGATCGAACCCGGACCAGCTGCGTGACAAGGCAGCACGCTACCTCGAGACCACAGCTTAATACCTATAATGTTGGTTATAAATTTTTCCACTAGGGTGCATTCTTACAATTTGCCATCCTTTGGTAATAAATAATATCGTCGGCGTTCAAGCAGAAGTCACTAAGTCCAAAATTGGCTGTTTTGATATATGTACATTAATATATTATGAAAATGATTCTTCATAGTCTGGCAGAAGTGCTATCAATGTCCTTTTCTAATTTATAGACGCTTGATATTTTCTCGCGTAATAGACTTGTGATGTGCGATTAAATTTTAAATTCGCTGTATCTCAAAACTACAATTTTGGACTTAGTGAAATCTGCCAGAACGACATGATCTGGTTGCAGTGATGAACAAATGAAGCGTAACAATCGTTTCTCATTGTTTTCAAACATCGCCGTTTACATTAAATACATAAATATTTTAAAATAACTATAGTCGAAAAATGATTTGTGAGTAAACAGCTTAATTTTATTCGTTAAATAATCCTAACAAATGCCACTCTTGATTTCCAAATTCTCTAGATAAATTGGAAATCGCTCATGGCATTACTTATGGTAAACAGTTCCGTACACAATTCAGTCAGATGGCGGGTAAAACTAGCACCATGGTTTTGTAGGGCCCAAATCGTTTAATTTTGATTAATTGATAGGACGCGGATTTTGTCTTTTGATTCTAGAGACGAATTGGAATCATCTTCTGTGCTGTAGGTGAAAGGAGTGCTGCTACTAATCTCTTGTAATGCACTGATATGTAGTCTATATAAGATTTGTTTTAGAAAATGTATTAATATTATTCAATGAAAATAAAGATAAATAAATTATTAATTTATGAAGAGACACTATTAATTAGATGTTTGTTAGTTTAAAGAAATATTCTTAAATGTTTTAATAATGTTTTCGTTTAATCGTCATTTAGGGAAAATATTAATTCCTTTTTCTAGCAAATGATACTGTAGAAGACAGTGCGCAATACGCAGTACGATGAGGAGGAACGTAAAGTAGGATTTCAATGTACTGATGATGATGATGATGATATCAGGTACCTAGATGATAATGTATCGAAAAGGTGAGGCGCTATATAAAAAGTTATCTCGTGAGGAGGATAGATTCTACCAGCATATGTTAAGACATTATTATCTTGTCTTACAAAGAGGAACAAACTTTATAAAAACTAAGATATGGTTTTCCCAATATTTGCACATTTTCAGTAATTTCTGTAGCAATTTTCAAGCACACCCACTGGTTCCCTCCCTCTTATCAAACTTTCTCCACCTTCTTACTCAAAGTTAAAAAAAAAGCGAGCAATTTCCATGTATCAGAGCCATATTTCTATTGTGCCGCCTTTTTAAAGATATTCGTTTGCTCTTTAGCAATTATTATTATTATTTATTTATTTATTTTTGAGAGTGTGCTAACCAACTAAGTTTCATAAATGCAAACTTGTTGAGAGACATCTACAATCTCGGTCTCCTAGGTACAAGTTCGAATGAGAACGGCAAAGGGTTGGAGATTTTCCCTTAATTATTCGTGTTCAGACTGCCCCTAGGCTCCTACATAGCCATCTACTGTCCAGTTCGGTAACCGTAGCCGTCTTCGTGAAACCAAAGGTGCGTGGCAGGAGGGATCATTACCGAGTGGGGTGAGGGAACTAGTAGCTATGCAAAAAATATTTTCTTAATAATAATAATAATAATAATAATAATAATAATAATAATAATAATAATAATAATAATAATAATAATAATAATAATAATTGAATAATTTGTTATAAAAACAACGTTGTTTTATAATAAACATTCCAAACTTATTGGACAACAGAAATATTCACTAACGCAGAACTAGTAGATAAGAAAACGCAACATGTAGTAAGTATTATGTTTTCTAAACTGACGGTAGTTATTGGCTGAACCTGCAACTCGTCCTCCCCCCTTTGCGCACCATACAACTCATAAACCTCAAATGCGGCTAAAGAAGCCAGAACTGCACAGTATAAAATAAGTATCGGGAATTTTATCAAGGGTAAAGTTAGCCGGAGAATAGAATTTCCCTGTCATGCGTCCAGAAGCCTATAGGCCTTTATGGACTGTAATTAAGACAATTTACTTAAATTCGATATTTTATTATCAATAATTATTAGATATTAGATACTGACAGATGAAAATATGAATATTATATTTGAAGCATGACCAGCCTCAATGGGCTAGTTGTTACTGACTACTGTTCATGAGGTCCCGGGTTCGATTCCCGGTCAGACCATAGGCATTTTTTAAAGGGAATTATTCCTGTGGTTGCACATGATCTGGAATTTAGGTTAAATTTAGGTTAAGGACTCCCCTGGCGCTTTATTATCATTTATCACCCATCATATCATCGGATAACGTAACTCCGCCTTCCAGGTGCCCAACCTAAGAAATGGATTACAATTCTGCCAATGCCAGGGGAGAAAGCCAGAAATGTCATAAAAGACAACCTGGTGGCTCTAGAGAATATATATATTTGAAGCATGGCTGCGGTGGGTAATTGAAATTAAAATTTCCGGCTCGGGAATTTGATTGAGTTCGGTAGGCAGGGATCTATTATCAATGGTGTAAAGAGATGATTATATGATGTTGGAAACACATTGGACGATGTATTAACTGTGAGAAATGTCAGTTGATATATTGAAGTTTGAGCGCTGCTAAGATATTCAGAATCACACTTTTTTTTAAATATCGTCTATTAACGATGCGGATAAGTGGCGATAGTTAATTTATCTAGACTATATAATATTTACCACGAGCACT
Organism: Diploptera punctata; assembly: GCA_030220185.1. NCBI lineage: Eukaryota > Metazoa > Arthropoda > Insecta > Blattodea > Blaberidae > Diploptera > Diploptera punctata. The sequence continues at coordinate 1,421,007 of JASPKZ010000046.1, read as the reverse complement.
GAAAAATCAATGGATCACACACAAAACTTGAAATTATAGTTCGATGTTATTGTTAAATTTTGACATTTAGCAGTGAAGGCGTAATATAATATGAAAAGGAAAATAAACGTCTGAACCGGGATTTGAGCCCAGGATCTCTAACTTGATACGTTAGTTCGTTATCAGTTACCGCTATCCAGGCATCGTAGCATAAACATTTTTTTCCCCCTATATATATTCTCTTTCATGAGAGGTAGCGAGAACTCGGTCTCACTGCTCTCTCGTGGCTACTATAACAAGAAAGCAAATTAAAGAGAATTTTTACTTTATAGCAGTGCCGCTTCTTTATTCCAATGTTATAATTAAAATTTGACATTTAGCAATGAAGACGTAACATGGCATTAAAAGAAAAATAAACGCTTGAACTGGGATTTTATCCCAGAATCTCTAACTTGATACGTTAGTGCGCTACCGTTTACGCTATCCAGGCATCCTAGCACAAACATTTTTTCCCTATATATATATTCTCTCTCATGAGAGGTAGCGAGAACTCGGTCTCACTGCCCTCTCGTGGCTACTATAACAAGAAAGCAAATTAAAGAGAATTTTTACTTTATAGCAGTGACGCTTCTTTGTTCCAATGTTATAATTAAATTTTGACATTTAACAATGAAGGCCTAATATGACACGAAAAGAAAAATAAACGCTTGAACCGGGATTTGAACCCAGAACCTCTAACTTATTACGTTGGTGCGCTACCGTTTACGCTATTCAGGCAACCCATAACAGACATTTATTTATTTTCTTTATATATATGTATTTATTTTCATGTCATATTAGACCTTCATTGCTCAATGTCAAACATTTAATTATAACATCGAAATAAAGAAGTGCCACTGCTATAAAATAAAAATTCTCTTTAATTTGCTTACTTGATATACTAGCCACAAGAGGGCAGTGAGACCGATTTCCCACTACCTCTCATGATAGAGAATATATATAAAGGAAAAATAAATGTTTCTGCTAGGATGCCTGGATAGCGAGCAGTAGGCACTAACATATCAGATTAGAGGTCCTGGGTTCAAATCCAGGTTCAGGCGTTTATTTTCATGTCATATTAGGCCTTCATTGCTAAAAGTCAAAATTTAATTATAACATCGAAATAAATTAGCGATACTGCTATAAAGTAAAAATTCTCTTTAATTTGCTTACTTGTTTAGTAGCCACGACAGGGCAGTGAGACAGAGTTCTTGCTACCTCTCATGATAGAGAATTTTTATTTTATTTATGTTAATTTATTTATTTTACCTGATGGAGTTAAGACCGTAGGGTCATCTCTTCCACTTCACAGGGTTAAATTATACATATAATAACTATTATGAATTATCTACATGATCAATAAATCATAACACTGGTAAACAGTGGTTTTGTTGCCCTTGATATAAGATCAATTTCGGATATATTTATGCTCACAATTCATGAAACTATCAATGATTTTGGAATATTTGCTCTGGTTTTTTAATCTTTATTTTCATTTTAATCTACAAAAATCGGAAACTATGAAAAAATATAACAGATATATTTATAATGTTAATTGTTTTTTTAAAAATTAGTATGCACTGACGTAAATACGGAAACAGAAAGAAAAATATCGAAAACTCATGTTATACTTCAGTGAAATGCCTTTTATAAGATGTTCTTCTATAATTTTTTAGGGGACAATCTCTTTTTAAAGACCAGCAGTAATCTGCCATCATGTGATGGTCTCACCTACCCTGATACCTTTCCTCCATTACTTTTAGATCCTATTGAAAACGCACTCCCTGTTCGTCGCTATAATTTCCTAAATTATCCGGAAATCTATCCAGGTGACTGCGGAGAAAGTGTAACTTTATACTCATATTTGCTCCCAGAATTTTGACGCTTATCAACATGTTTTGCACAATTTCTTTATAATTTGGTGCTTTATAGTTTCCTAGGAAATTTTCTACTACCAATACAAAACCCTTCCAAGCTTCACTTTCCGGAACAGTCATAACTTTGATAAAATTTGCATCTTTCGTCAATTGCCGAATTTGAGGACCATCAAATATTCCGCCTTTTAACTTTTACACACTGAGCTTAGGAAATTTTCTACAAATGTATTTGAAACATTTTCCTTCCTTGTCCAACGCTTTGACGAATTGTTTTATCATATCCAGATACACTCGCGTCGTGAGTAGGCCTATTTTAATTTTGTCAAATAATTTTGATCACGGCCGATGTGCGGAGTGAGGGGTGTGAGAGTAGGGATCACGTGATGTTTGTATACACGAAAAAATGCCCAGAAATCAAATCATGACTGCAAACATAAATTTTGTTAGTAACAAGCCGTTTACTGTTTAAGATATAAGATACGCAAAAATCGTAAAAACTAAAGCACATTCAGCACTTTCATGAATATATTCATAAACTGTGCACTTGAAAAACAGAAATTCGCTGAGATATCCACCGCAACATTTTTTTTTTGTAGAGCTGTATAATAGATATAGACAGGCTACACAATATAAATTTGACAATGGAAAGAAATAAAATGTGTAATAATAATAATAATAATAATAGTAATAATAGTAATAATAATGATAATAATAATAATAATAACAATAATAATAATAACCGAGAATATATATAAAGGAAAAATAAAAAGTGGTAGCATACTAACGTATCAAGTTAGCGGTCTTGGATTTAAATCCTCATTCAGATTTTTTGTTGTCTTTTCATGTCATATAATATATATATATATATATATATATATATATATGTGTGTGTGTGTGTGTGTGTGTGTGTGTGTGTGTGTTCTATCGGTTTGTTAAGTACTTGAAATTGTTACATAAGTCGTATTCGATTTAGAAGATTTGTCTCTTGATTGAAAGTTTTAGTCAAACTACCGTTGTATGGAGGGGGCACGCCGTAGCGTAGTGGTTAAGGCACTGCGCTACAAGCCGTAAGGTCGAGGGTTCGAGTCCCGGTGGGGTCAGGATTTTTAAACTGACCCAAACCTTCTGGCGGACTATGGCCCTGGGGTCGACTCAGCCTCTAACTGAAATGAGTACCAGACGCTTGTTCTGGGGTGAAGGCGGCCGTCACGCAGGGCTGACAACCCTTCTGACATCAAGTGCCGATTGTCAAGAAAAAAAGTGGGAGCCTTAACCTCCTACTACCCCAAGGGCCTCCTGAGGCCTGTAGTGGGATCACTTTACCTTTTTTTTACCGTTGTATGGACATCTATCGGTCGGCCAGTCGGATGCCCGGTCACTTGCCTAATTCACTCCGCAATTATTTCATGACTTCTTCTCCCGACTACATGAATACTTCTTTATTTGCAAGATGCGCCTCATTATTACGGAGACTAGGTTTTCTACCTCCACTTTTCTTCATCGTTATTAAACATACACAATTATTATGGTACAATAATTATGATTGGTCCATAGAAATCTGGAAGGGATATATAAAGGTGTGTTCTCATAGATTTACCTATGATGTTCATAGATTTTTCTAGGATCCCCTTCCATTTCTAAACTACATGGTTGCCATTTTATCTTCTTAGCTAGGCTTGTATGAAAACCAGAGGGAAAACGTCCAATTGGTAGACCAAGAATGAGGTGGGAGTATAACATTATTCATAATTTGAGGAAAGTAGATTATACAGGAGATGATTGGAAAACATTAACTGAGGATAGGGATGTATGGAGAGCTTATGTCCGGGCGGCCATGAACCCACGGATTCACTAGAGTCAGTGAGTTAGTTAGTTAGTTAGTTAGTTAGCTTGCTAGGCTTTTGGATTTCCCCAGGGTTGTAAATAATTCCCAAAGGTGACATTTTTAATTCCAGCATCATTCCAAATTCACATTTAGAAGATCTGGGAAATAATATTTGTAAATCGTAATGGACATAACTATAATATTAACTAGGCCTATTATATTTTCTTGAATTTCAATAGGAATGATTAAAAATATTTTAAATAATATGTTTTCTCAATGTTATATTTATTTGTATGCGTTGTCTGCCTGTGCGGCTTCAACAGTAAGAAGGGGTCGTTGCCCTTTTTTTTTCTCGTTTATACTGGTTTTCCTTTTGTTTTACCTGTTTGTTAACTTTCCTTAATTCTCACATAGACACAAGGACAGGACACACACACCCAGACCCAAGGTGGAGATTTAAAGTCCCCAATCTCGCCAGGAATCGAACCCGTGTCGCCCGAGTGGAAAGTAGGGACTTTACAGACTACGCCACGGCGACGGACGCCTTTAATAACTTCCTCCGTGTAAGTATTGGTTAAAATAAATACGATCATTTATATCAAATACATTATAACTCTTTATATCAATATACGGATATTATCATCGAATAGCATTTATTCTCTCAATTAAATTGAGTGTAAATATTACCTATCTGACATATTTATATCTTAATTTACATTTCCATTGAATATTAAGTTCACATTTAATTGTAAAAAGAAAGAAAACAATCTGAATGAAAGTTCGCGTCACACAATTAGCCTACTTACATTTTTTTTCGGATAAATATAATCAAAATATCTTGTAGATTATCGTTCTCAAACATTCTGTATTCTTTTGTCGGAAAAATGCAGCATTAATTAAAATAATCATGAGTAGGGTTAGGATTTTTTATCCCCAGACATTTCGTCCGTCTCAACTTGTCCAATTGTTTTTTTGGTACGGAACCAGTCACTTTGTAGGTCAATTCGTTTTTAAATCCTTCACTTTTCGTCCATATTATTTTCGTCTGTTAGTTTATTAACATTATGTCATACCAAATATATTCAGGCCTGAAAACTACAGAAACATGCAATTTTTAAATCAAAATATTAAGGTATACAAAGGAAAAAGAAATATAATTCTGACATCTATTTTCATCTTGCTGAGGGTCTTCTCCAGCTTCGGAGTGAAAGTACAGTTTATAGCTGAGGCCTGTGAGGTACGTGGTTATGTCATTGAGATATTCTTGTCTGGCAACAATTTCCTCGATTTGTCTTTTACATCTTACGTATCTCTTGTTAATCGGATATCGAACATTCCGATAACCACCAGAAAGTTTTGATGTGATAGTTACATTGTCGTGTTCATCCTTTCTAAGATATTCCAAAAATTTCCAGTTACGCGTGGTGAGTTACTATCGCTCTTCGAAATTTTTAATACCAACCTTCAACGAAATTGTTAGTTGGTTGGACTCTATTCTCGACGATATCCTGTCGTTCCGTAGTTCTGGAGGAAATCTGTGGATAGCACACGCGTTCAGCCTCTAGCAGGGAGTCCTCGAAGATATGTGTATATAATCAAAAACTTCTCCATTACATCATTAACAGGCACAAATGCCTCTGCGTATAATTTCATAATTTAAGAAAGCCTCACGAAGTTCAAGACTTAACACTGTCTAAAGTGAAACAGACATCCATTATCCGAACTGTCAGGGAAGTTTGACGGACATCATTGATCGCTCGTATTTTAAAATCCATTGTTATGAACTGAGGATTCAATTGCGTGTTCAAACGTTGAGTGGCTGTCTTCAGGTGTCTAATTATTGTGTCATAATATCTTAGTCGATCCTTTCTTAAACAAAATGCATAGATTAAAAGGAACACGTGATCAAGAACAGTGCCGTACAGTAATATATACATTTGATAAAATATGCGGGGAACAGACTTAAAAATCCCACCACAATACATTCGCATTCTTTGACATAACTATCTAACTCACTGGCACTATCGAACCCGTAGGTTCATGGCCACGTGGACACAAACTCTCCATACTGTATATCCCCATCCTGAGCTACTTGTTTCCAGTCATCCCCTGTATAACGAACTTCCCTCAAATCATGATTAATGTTGTTCTCCCACCTCATTCTTAGCCTGCCTACTGGTACTTTCCCTACGATTTTCCTACAAGGAGTTTCCATGGCCTCTTTCATTCCCCATTCGTGGTATATGTCCTGCCCATCGCAGTCTACGAGATTTAAGTGCCCTTGTTACATCTGGTTTCCCATAAAGATAAGTAGCTCACTGATATGTTGTTCAGTCATGTGTTCGCTGAAATCAGGCAGACTCACTACTCCCATGTTCATAGCCATCTGATGAGAAGTTAATTTAATACTGCTAAATATGAATTTAATGTATATTGGGCACTGTAATGTAAATTAAGTGGCATAATTCGCTGTATAAAAATATTGAAAAAGTAACACAATCCTCGAAGCGAGTTTTTAAGTCCACACTTATGTATTATTAGAGATATTGCCTGAAATTGAGAATAGGGGTAATTTTGTATCGTCTTTTTTTTTTTTTTTTAGCTTGTTTGTTCCTTTTTGCTCCATTTCCTGTTTTGTATTAGTTTTTTTAATGTTTTATAAAGCGTATTGCGCCATTTGATTTACTTTTCAATGTCCAATGCATATGACATTATTTATCAGTATTACATTAACTTCTCAACAGCTTGTTATGAACATGTCATGATGTTCGGAGACTATTTGGGCCTTAAAGTTTCCTCACGCTTTCTTGTAAATAACGAAAAATATTGAAAAAACATCACGCTGTAAACTTATCACAATTGGGGTTTGAATTCGGGCCCCACAGCATCGGAGGCAACAACGCTATCATTTAATCACACGGGTGGACTAAAAAACTCCTTTGCCTAAAAAAATACTACATTTTATATATATATATATATATATATATATATATATATATATATATATATATATATATATATTTGAATTGGATTCGCCTGGTAGTGTAATGGATATCACGCTGAGGTACAGACTCAGAGATCCGGGTTCGAATCCCGTCCAGGCACTTATTTTTCTTATCATACCATATTAAGCTTGCATTGCTCAATGTTAAAGATTTAATTATAACATCGATAAAGCGTCACTGCTATAAAGTAAAATAAAATATTCTCTTTAATTTGCTTACTTTTGATATAGTCCAGCTACTAGATGGCAGTGAAGACAGTGTTCTTCTCGCGACATCTAGTAATAATGGAGAGTATAATACATATATAAGAAAAATAAGTGTTTGAATTGGATTCGCCTGGTAGTGTAATGGATATCACGCTGAGGTACAGACTCAGAGATCCGGGTTCGAATCCCGTCCAGGCACTTATTTTTCTTATCATACCATATTAAGCTTGCATTGCTCAATGTTTAAAGATTAATTATAAACATCGATAAAGCGTCACTGCTATAAAGTAAAATAAAATATTCTCTTTAATTTGCTTACTTGATATAGTCAGCTACTAGATGGCAGTGAAGACAGTGTCTCTCGCGACATCTAGTAATAATGGAGAGTATAATACATATATAAGAAAAATAAGTGTTTGAATTGGATTCGCCTGGTAGTGTAATGGATATCACGCTGAGGTACAGACTCAGAGATCCGGGTTCGAATCCCGTCCAGGCACTTATTTTTCTTATCATACCATATTAAGCTTGCATTGCTCAATGTTAAAGATTTAATTATAACATCGATAAAGCGTCACTGCTATAAAGTAAAATAAAATATTCTCTTTAATTTGCTTACTTGATATAGTCAGCTACTAGATGGCAGTGAAGACAGTGTTCTCGCGACATCTAGTAATAATGGAGAGTATAATACATATATAAGAAAAATAAGTGTTTGAATTGGATTCGCCTGGTAGTGTAATGGATATCACGCTGAGGTACAGACTCAGAGATCCGGGTTCGAATCCCGTCCAGGCACTTATTTTTCTTATCATACCATATTAAGCTTGCATTGCTCAATGTTAAAGATTTAATTATAACATCGATAAAGCGTCACTGCTATAAAGTAAAATAAAATATTCTCTTTAATTTTGCTTACTTGATATAGTCAGCTACTAGATGGCAGTGAAGACAGTGTTTCTCGCGACATCTAGTAATAATGGAGAGTATAATACATATATAAGAAAAAATAAGTGTTTGAATTGGATTCGCCTGGTAGTGTAATGGATATCACGCTGAGGTACAGACTCAGAGATCCGGGTTCGAATCCCGTCCAGGCACTTATTTTTCTTATCATACCATATTAAGCTTGCATTGCTCAATGTTAAAGATTTAATTATAACATCGATAAAGCGTCACTGCTATAAAGTAAAATAAGTATTCTCTTTAATTTGCTTACTTGATATAGTCAGCTACTAGATGGCAGTGAAGACAGTGTTCTCGCGACATCTAGTAATAATGGAGAGTATAATACATATATAAGAAAAATAAGTGTTTGAATTGGATTCGCCTGGTAGTGTAATGGATATCACGCTGAGGTACAGACTCAGAGATCCGGGTTCGAATCCCGTCCAGGCACTTATTTTTCTTATCATACCATATTAAGCTTGCATTGCTCAATGTTAAAGATTTAATTATAACATCGCTAAAGCGTCACTGCTATAAAGTAAAATAAATATTCTCTTTAATTTGCTTACTTGATATAGTCAGCTACTAGATGGCAGTGAAGACAGTGTTCTCGCGACATCTAGTAATAATGGAGAGTATAATACATATATAAGAAAAATAAGTGTTTGAATTGGATTCGCCTGGTAGTGTAATGGATATCACGCTGAGGTACAGACTCAGAGATCCGGGTTCGAATCCCGTCCAGGCACTTATTTTTCTTATCATACCATATTAAGCTTGCATTGCTCAATGTTAAAGATTTAATTATAACATCGATAAAGCGTCACTGCTATAAAGTAAAATAAATATTCTCTTTAATTTGCTTACTTGATATAGTCAGCTACTAGATGGCAGTGAAGACAGTGTTCTCGCGACATCTAGTAATAATGGAGAGTATAATACATATATAAGAAAAAATAAGTGTTTGAATTGGATTCGCCTGGTAGTGTAATGGATATCACGCTGAGGTACAGACTCAGAGATCCGGGTTCGAATCCCGTCCAGGCACTTATTTTTCTTATCATACCATATTAAGCTTGCATTGCTCAATGTTAAAGATTTAATTATAACATCGATAAAGCGTCACTGCTATAAAGTAAAATAAGTATTCTCTTTAATTTGCTTACTTGATATAGTCAGCTACTAGATGGCAGTGAAGACAGTGTTCTCGCGACATCTAGTAATAATGGAGAGTATAATACATATATAAGAAAAATAAGTGTTTGAATTGGATTCGCCTGGTAGTGTAATGGATATCACGCTGAGGTACAGACTCAGAGATCCGGGTTCGAATCCCGTCCAGGCACTTATTTTTCTTATCATACCATATATATATATATATATATATATATATAAGGTTGAGGAACCAGCTATAACGGCTGGGGGACTCGACATGCTAACCACATGTCACCCCTACACTGGCTGTTGATCATCTACCTCTGTGATTGACACATGTGGATGTGAAGGGCCAGCAGCCGGCTGGTAAAAGGGTAACCACTGAAAAAGTGGAAAGACCTCAATCGGATATATATATATATATATAAACTATAATGTTTCTATTTCAACTCTTCGTTGAATTCACTCTAGGCCTTTCGAAGCATGCTTCATCTTCTGGAGTTGTTGTAGTAGTGTATTGAATTATCTGTGTATGTCTAATAGAGGGTTTTGCTCATTAGGTATATTTTCGTTGAGAATGTTTGTATTCTTGGCCTCCTTGATAATTTCGATTTCTTCTAAAACGGAGGGCAAGAATACAAACATTCTCAACGAAAATATACCTAATGAGCAAAACCCTCTACTAGACATATACAGATAATTCAATACAGTACTACAAAAACTCCAGAAGATGAAGCATGCTTCGAAAGGCCTAGAATGAAATCAACGAAAATTTTAAATAGAAACATTATAGTTGAGGAAGACGATAGTATACAAGGTAAAAAATATATATAATTTAACATTGTTATAACCTCAACGGTATAAAAAACAATTATGAACTTAAAAAGTATAGATTTTATTTTGTACACTTTCAGTTTTTTTTTAATAAATAACATTTATGGACTATGAATAAAAGAGCGGTTTTTTTCAATCTTTTTGGCTTATTTTAGCACCTAAAAATCCTAAGATTAATTATAAGTATCGTGGAAATTTTCGATTAAAATTATTTCATGAATGTACAATTTTTATAGACTTCGTGTGTTGCTGTTTGCATTTATGTTTCCTGCTTCAATAAAAAATAATAGTAAAGAGAAGGAACAAATTTAGAGGACATGAACGGACGGAAATGACAGATCGGTTTGGAATGTGGTGCTATAGCTACAGAGAAAGTTACATTCACATTTTACACTAAATCAGGGGTGTAATAACACATTAAAATTATTCCTTCAATAATTAAGAATAACTCAGTGGCACTATTGAATTCAGAGGGTTATAACGCCGCAGATATAATTTCTCCATTTATTCTAATTATTCTAATTATTCCCTGTATAATCCACCTCCCTCAAATCATGGTAATGTTGTTCTCCCACCTCATTATTGACATACCTACTCTCTTGGTCGTAGCCAGCATTGGATAATGGGGGATGCAATTTTTTTTTCGATTGTATACCTTCCGGATACAAACGCCTTTATTTTTTAAACTAACCTCAATAGATATTTTAATAGTATATTACGATGCAAGTTTGGGAAGTGGTTTTTACAGAATGGAGGAAAATGTTTTAAAACCTCGCTATCGCTCGGTTTTTAATTTCCGAGATTCTGTAAAACACTTCACAAACGTGCGTTGTACATTATTTTTTGCGCGATGGTGTTTTCAAAATAATAAATTGTAGTAAAATAATATATTTTTTTGGAAATATGTGCGTTCATTATAAACAATTGAGTAACGTTAACAGTGTGGGCAATGTTTATTACTTGAAAGTACAGGAGGCCGTGAGACAATTATTATTGATAAAATTGCCTCAAGTACGTATTTATTGCTTTATCCATCCATAGTAATTCTGCCCGAAGGCAGGTCCTTCACTGCAATCATAGCATGTCCATGCTATGCTTGCAGCTTTACTAGGGAAATGTAGGTGTGATAGTTCCCGTTGCTTTCCACACCGGTGAAGGATGATGATGGCATATAATTTCGGGGACCGTTTGGGCCTTAAAGTTTTCCTGACATTTTTCTTTACAGGTGAGGAAAACCCCGCCCCGCTGCGTGACAAGGCAGCACGCTACCTCGAGGCCACAGCGGTGGACTATTGTTTTATATTGTTTCAAATAAAGTTCAGTTCATTTAAAATGTAGTGATTTGTTTCGTATAGGCCTAATGTATATTAACACTAGATTTTGGATATTTTTTTGTATATACATTTTTTTTTGTATATACGTAGCGTAGTGGTTAAGGCACTGAGCTACAAGCCGGAGGGTCGAGGGTTCAAGTCCCGTTGGGGTCAGGATTTTTAAACTGACCCAAACCCTCTGGCGGCACTATGGCCCTGGGGTCGACTCAGCCTCTAACGTAAATGAGTACCAGACGCTTGTTCTGGGGGTAAAGGCGGCCGTCACGCAGGGCTGACAACCCGGCTGACATAAAGTGCCGATTGTCTAGAAAAAGTGGGAGCCTTAACCTCCTACTACCCCAAGGGCCTCCGGGCATGTTGTGGGATCACTTTACTTTTACTTTACTATATACATTGTACGTAGTATACATAGAGAGCAGTGGTTTTACTTCCCGCACGTGGGTGTAAATGTAATATTAAAGAATAGTTATTTAGGTTGGCAATCCCGAAATATGGGAAGTTGAACTTTCATAGTCGCCATTGCTGGTAAGTACGACAAAACGCACTATCGCGCAAAAAATACCTATTCGGGATTGTTGGCCGTGTCTTGTAATGTTGTCTTCATCAGCTGTGGGTAATGAAACGTCAAGAAGTCAACACTACAAGACACGACCAAGAATCCCGAAATTGTATTTTTTTATACATAACGATAGCCATTAAAGTCTTAATCAGTATAACCTCTATATATTTCGGAAGAAAATTACAGCGCTATTGAAGAGAAAATAATGAATAATAGTAAAACAATTACGGAATTTTTAGGCTTGGTGAATTGAATTTTTGTCAAGATTACTTCTTAATTGTTACACTTAATTGTATTGAAACTATTAACTACTAATAAAGTACAATTCGCCGTACAGTTCGACTCGTCTTTTCGTTTGAGAAACTGTTTTAAGTACGTTCTGTTTAAATTTTTGAATATCACTTTTTAACATGTTTTTTTTTTTGTGCAGACAGGGGCCTTTAATGCGATTTTCTATTATTGTAGAACGGCATCATGCTTTCACTCTTCTTTGGGTGCTGGAAGTGGGTTCAATCGACACCTTAGTGCATGGTAAAGACAGATATATTACAATTGCATTTTTGATGGATAGGAAAAAATCGCAAAAAATTGGGCTGGACATGTGGCACGAATTAGAAATGAAAGAGGAGCATGGAAGCTTCTTATAGGAAATCATGGGGGAAAGTGCCCAGTTGGTAGACCAAGAATGATTGGAAATAAAAGAGGGGCATGGAAGTTTCTTATAGAAAAACTAAGAGAAAATGCCCAGTTGGTAGGTCAAGACTGAGATGGGATAATAATATTAAACATTATTTGAGGGAAGTGCATTGTATAGGGAATGATTGGAAAACATTAACCCAGGATAGAGCTGTATGGAGAGATTATGTCCGCGCGGCCATGAATCTACGGGTTCGATAGTGCCAGTGAATTAGTCAATAAAGAAGTTTATTTTTCCTGATGGAGTTAAGACCGCATCAGGGTATATGTAGCATACAGGTACAGGCAGACCACACAGATTGTATAGTATATTATACAATATTATTACTTATTTTAGGAATTCTCACTATGAGGTATATTCATTAAGGTAGAATATTATATTTATGTAAGTATGTAAATATTGTATTATGGACAGGTGCAATATAAAACTCTTAAGAAAGTTCATTTTGGTATTTTTTTCAATGCCCCAGGTTGTAATTTCGACATTTCTGGTGTTCTCTCCTGGTATGGCATACTTGTAACCCACTTCTGAGGTTGGGGCGCCTGGAAGGCGGGGTTACGCTGCCCTGATGATATATGAGTTGATGATGATGGTAATGACTCACCTGGAGAAGCCTTAAACTAAACGTATTCTAATTAGGCGAATATGATATTGATGATAATGATGACCAGATGGAGTTCGGGGACCGTTTGGGCATTAAAGTTTCTGGCATTTATCTTTTTTTACACGCTTTATATTAGTTTGACCTGTATCTGTCCATGTAACGGACCTGTATCTATGCAACGGAATCTTTGAACACGATTTTCACCCACTTAAAAATATTGGATCAACTTGAAACTTTGTATTCTTGTAAAGGACCCATAAGAATACAATAATTCTTTTTTTTTTCTAAAATCCTGGCCAGAATCATCATAAAATCAAAATAATAAAAACCGGTATACATAATAGGTTGCGGACTTATCGACCTTTTAGTCAGTCGTTGTAAGAGTTCAGTTGGTAGAGCGGTGGTATATAATTTCGGTAATCTATAGGTCGCTCGTTCAAATCCGGCCCGGAGGATTTTTTTTAGAAGAGTATTAAGCAATTAAATTTTCATGAGATTCCGGTTTATGATAATCAATTAAACTAAAAATTTAAAAAAATAGTTAAAAAAACTAAAACAACACGCTTTATTAGAAAACCAAACTAAAAAATTAAAAATATATAATAGTTTTAAAAAAACTTAAACAACACGCTTTATTAGAAAACCGAACTAAAAAATGATAAAATAATTTTAATTTCCAACACACTTGGGATAAAATTAAAATGGTCAACAAAAAAAATCATCTTTAACACATGTAGAATAAAACTAGAGTTATCTACAAAAAAATATTTTTTCCATCCAAAGCGTGGGGTGCTTTTTATGGTTTTCTTCTTAGAGACTTTACTTTTACCAATATCTGTTTATTATCAAATATATTAATTGATATAGATCACCCCACGCTTTCGATGGTAAAATTATGTTTTTTGTAGATAACTCTAGTTTTATTCTAGATGTGTTGGAGATGATTTTTTGTTGATCACTTTAATTTTATTCCAAGCGTGTTGGAAATTAACATTATTTTTCATTTTTTAGTTCGGTTTTCTAATAAAGCGTGTTGTTTTAGTTTTTTTTAAACTATTATTTATTTTAAAACAGATAAAACTTGAGTTAATTTGTGACTCACTCTTATAAAACATTATATGGTTGCCACTCCTTAACGATTATATACACAAACATAAATAAAAAGGTGTGACTGAGTTTACTGATAATATTATTAAGAACTTTGTTTCAAGGTGAATAAACAGAATCCCCTAATCAGAAACAAGTTAAATCTCCAATGCGTGAAAGCAACTTTGTCCTCGTTGTATCCCCAAGTATAAAGGGATAGTTTTGTCATAAGTTTAACGTGGACTATTTGCCCCAAATGGGAGTTAATGACTAATCACATTTCAATGAATTGTGTTTTACAGCTAATTACAGTCGTGTTTCACTTCGCTTTTTTTATAGAATTATCTTTACTACCTCTTGCTTTTGTAGTAAATAAAGCTCCTCCTTTTTAACATTCCGAACAGGTCAGAGCATTATTTTGCAGTGGCTCTCCAACAAAGATATTGTGTACAGATTTCCAAACAACGTAGATAACATGTCGAGAGAAGGTTTTTTTTTTTTAATTTGTATCACACACATAATATCTTGATCACATAAGGACATGGAGGGCCTCACCGATTGATTTGATCAGGTCAATCCATGGGGCTCCTCCAAGACAACACAACATTAAGACGGAACACACCATTCACTCACACATTCATACTAAACATGGAGAATATGATATAGTATATTGCAATACAAGTGAGGTAAGCACTTGTTACTGATCGAGAAAAAGTTTGAAAAAACGAGGCGCTTGTGGCAAATTTGTTCAATTTTCGAGATCTGTTACGTGCTTACCTCATGTGTATTGCATACTATTTTTTTGTCGATGTGACTAATTTTTATTAAATATAGTAATAATTTATTAAATATAGTAATAAATGAATTAAAATATTGGTTGGATGATTTACATGACTTCTATGAGAAAGAAACATTTGGTGATCGTTGCTATGTAGTTTTTCATTTGTTTTATTATATGAAAGGATTTTTAGCTGTGGAGACATTTTTATATGTAGTACCGTGATTAGAATCTGTTTGATCATTTTATTATGGAAGGAGTCATGGTAGATGATAGAGAAATTGAAGAAGCCTGGAGAATGGGATGTTCTGCATTAATTCCGGAAAAGTCTAAAGAAAGGTAGGCCTACGAGTTAGTGTACAAAACATTCAAGAAATGTTTTATTTTACTTACCGAACGTGTGCTTTTTGAGTCCGTATCAGCATTGCGATTTCTTTTGTTTGCATAGCAACCAGGTTAGATGTGGGAACGTTGACTTACTTCCGGTAACAACAATATTGGTAAGTATAAGAAATTAGTCACATCGACCAAAAATGATTATGATGGTATATAGCTAGAGCATTGGTTGAGGCTGTACTGTGGAATGATTGTGAGGTATGAGTATTGAACAAAGATAGTAAAAGAAGAATTGCAGCGGTAGAAATGGATTATTTAAGAAGTGAAACGGTATCTAGACGGTAAAGAATAGAAACGAAGAAATAAGGAGGAAAATCAGTACAGAAGAGACTGCGATAGATAGGATGGACAAAAGAGAATTGAAGTGGTTTGGACACTTAGAGAGGATGGAAAAAGAAAAGTAATATTGTTGTAGAAGTCGTAAAATGGCACTGCGAGCGATGTCCCACTTCCTCTTATGATAGAGAATTGTATATAAGGATAGAAATATTAATATTTGCACTGAGAGCCTGAGTGGAGAAAATTGTATCTCATTAACATATAAAGTTAGAGGTCTCGGATTCAAATCACGGTTCAGACGTTAATTTTTCTTTTTGGGCCTAATATTTGACCTTCATTGATAACTGTTAAAATTTATGTATAACATCACCACACACACACACACACACACACACACACACGCATATATATATATATATATATATGTGTGTGTGTGTGTGTGTGTGTGTGTGTGTGTGTGTGTGTGTGTCCGTTAACGCTCTAGCTGCCGCATTTTTTATGAGAACCAAACTTAGCATATAGCAATCAATCAAGAAAAGTAAGATCGAGTTCGTTAACCATTAGGTGTAGGAGTTCACCTGAAACCAAAATTTAAAAATCGCTCTAGCGATCAAAATTTTCTATGTTTCGTTACGAAAAGATATAGACGTTGATACTCGGGCATATTTTACATCATAATTAAAATTTTTAGTTGATTATCTACAGTTTACGGCCGAAGGCAGGTCTTTCATTGCAAGCATAGCATTTTCATACTATGTTTTGCAGATTTACTAGGCAATTATAGGTGTGGTAGGTTCCTGTTGCTTTCTGGTGAAGGATGATGATGATGATAATGATAAGGATGATGATGATGGCCGGATGATTTTCGAGGACTGTTAGGCCCTAAGCTTCCTGACATTTGTCTTACAGATGAGGAGAAAAAACCTCACCCAGGAGTCTGTCCCGACAGGGAATCGAGCCCGTGACAAGGCAGCATGCTACCTCGGCACCACAGCGGTGGACACTCAATATATTATATTAATATAACCGAGGAAGATATTTTCCAAAATCAGCGAAATCCGACCACTAGAAGTGGGCGTTTACCTGGAATCCGAAATTAAAAATTCACTCTAGCAACCACCATATTTACTTCTTTGCTATGTGTACTATACAATTAAATTAACCCTTACATTTATAATTTATCCTGTGAGATACATTAGTTTAATTTATTTAACATTTTAATAAAGTAATGTAAGATTGAATTTAAAGCTTCTGGTAGGAAAACCAACATAAAAACGTCCAGTTGATAGACCAAGAATGAGGTGGGAGAATAACATTAACTATGATTTGAGAGAAGGAGATTATACAGGGAATGATTGGAAAACATTAGCTCAGGACAGGGATATATGGAGAGCTTATGTCCGTGCGGCCATGAACCTACGGGTTCGATAGTGCCAGTGAGTTAGTTAGTTAAGATTGAATTTAAATTTGTGTCAAATTATACAACATAGAATATATTCTCGTACGGTTATCCTTGATTTTTTCACTGCATTTCCGACACTTTCAAATATGTGGCCAACAGAAATTGAAATTGAGTGTCTCTTTTCCTTCTCCAATTTAATAAAATCCATATATATTCCGTAAATCATTAAAAATGCGGAAACATGAATTCGACTTGCTGAAGAATTCGATACTTTTTTACGCAATTCCTGTGAGACAGACTTTTTTAAAAATTATCTTTGCAGTGCAAATCAGTAATGTTAAAAACCACGATGTAATAGGTGACAGTAAGAATTCATTGCCATTTAAAAAAGCAAAGAAAATAGGTTAGGTTGAAAAGTGTGTGTTAATCTAATCAGTGTTTTTATAATGTGTCACGGATGTCATTGGATGATTTAAATTTTTTTTATCTATAAAAACCGTTAAACCGCACCTTTAGTTTTTTTTATAAAATGATTATTCTGGGTCGCTAATGATATAATGTGTACATCCACTTATATACTTTTTATCTGGTGTCATTTCACAATTCTATCTAATTCGTTTATTTTGACGATCGCTTGTTTTAATCTTTAAAAAGTTTCCCTTCCACACCTTTAGCTTCAAAGTTTATTAACACTATCTCTCACAATAATGTAGAATCTACTTCAAATACTCAAATTACAAAAAAAAAATAGTATTAAAATCATGAAGGAAGCACCATTTCCGAATAGAAAGTAAGAAAACTCTTCAAAGGAACTAAAAATATTACCGGTTCCTTGTATTTACATTTTAGAATCAGTTGCTTTATTCATAAAAATTAACTCTTCAAAATAAATTCAGATTTATCTGAACATAACACTAGAATATCTAATAATATACACCTTAATTGTCACAGGCTTACCAGAAGTATTAACAGCATATCACTAAAAAATAATAATGCATATAATCATCTCCCTTCCAATGTCAAACTTCTTACGAGCAGAAAATTTAAGCTTGCTGTAAAGAACATTTTATTGTCTCACATACCATTAAGTATGGATGAATACCTAAATTTAAAATTGTAAGTAATATTGATCGGAATTGCATCTGAATATTTTCTTGTGAAAGTGTTGCCCCTTGGTATTATGGTGTATTTTAATTGCAATGTAAATTAGTTTAATTATATACTTATGTATGTATATGTTATATTTTATATTATTGTTTATGTACAAATTGTAATCTGAACACGTCCTAAAGCATCTATGATGATCTAATGGATGTTAAAATAAATAAATAAATAAAAAATAAATGCTTATAAATAGGATACTTGTGCCGGATCCTACGAATACAGGATAATTCGGAACCTGCGTCTCTCAGAGTACTCGCAGTGACGGCTGATGCCCACGTCAAAATACGATTTTCTAAAACTTGTAGTAAATGTATGCAATTAAATATATTATTTAAAATTGAATTCTTACTTTAAGGGAGTAGAGAGAGATAACGAGTATTTGAGAATAAAGTACTTAGAATATAAATTTGACACTCCAGAAATAACAGAAGATGAAGTAAAAAGAGCTTTGAAAGAAGCAAAAAAAAATGGGATAGCACCAGGACCAGGAAATATTCAGATTGAACTGCTAAAACATGGAGGAGATATTTTTGTAATCTTTTTAACAAAACTCTTTAATAAAATTGAAATTGGAGACGATATCCAGAAGTCTGGAATTTATCGTGTATTACTCATATTAAAAAAAAAGGTGATAAAACCGGTGTTCCAAGTATAGAGGTATAAGTGTTTTACCTTCAACAGCTAGGATTTTAGTAAAATTATAAATTTTAAACTCAAAGAGATAAAAGATAACTTAAGAGAAGAACAATGTGGATTCCGGAGTGGAAGATCATGTTACTGATAATATTTTCTGTATTATACAATTACAAGAGAAAATCCTAGCACAAAATAAAGAACTACACATGACCTTTATTGATTTAGAGATGACATATGATAGTGTATATCGACCATTGTTATGGGCGGCCATGAGAAGTATGAATATCTGTTATTAATGGATTAATATTGTTAGGAGGATCTATAGTAATACAAAAGCTAAGTAAAATACAGAATAAATTAACAGAGGAATTCACAGTGAATAAAGGCCTTAAGCAGGGATGCAGTTTGTCACTAATTGTTTTTAACATTTATTTAGACCAGGTTCTTAATTTATGGTATAAAAATGTTCTGACATGGGTATTCCTATAGGAGGAAAAATACTACATTCGTTATTGTTTGCAGATGATCAGGGGATGATGATATGAAATATATGATAAATAAACTAATGGAGGAAGAGTATAAAAAATGGGGACTGAATATAAATTTACAGGAAACAGAATATATATATAAATTTTTAAATATCTTGGGTCAATAATTACAAGTTTAGGTACCTGTGAAAGAGATGTACAAACTAAAATTGCAATGGCAAAAATGCTGCAACTATGGCATTACATGGAATAATTTAGAACAAAAATATTACATAGGAAACTGAAATGAAAATTTATAAGAGCATAATACACAATATTTTGTCATATGGAAGTGAAACTTGGTATTTGACGGAATTACAAAAGAATAAAATTAGAACAGTTTAATTCGATTATCTTAGAAGAAGCCTCCAATAAACAAGACAGGATAAATAAGAAATGATTTCCTTTGGAATGAAATGAATGTCACCACATCTGTTGTTAAGAGGATTGAAAATAAAACGCTTAAATGGTATGATCATGTACAAAGAATGGAAAATGAGAGATGGCAAAAAAATATATACCATGGTCACCCCCTGGAAGAAAGAAATGTGGCAGACCAAGATGGAAATGGAAAACCTACGTCAGAATTATAATGGATTTTAGGAATTTGTAAGAAGGAGATTGGAATGATGGAAATAAATGTAAACCGAAGACGGCAAACCTATAGGTGGGGTAAGCCGAAGAAGAAGACAGGAACATTTTTGGACCAAAGGGAGATAAACAGACAGATGAATGGATAAGACTACATAACAGTGAACTGCATGGTCTTTTAGAGGAAACCAGATATAATAAGAACAGTTAAGTCTCGTAGAGCGATGGACAGGACATGTGGCACGAATGGGGAATGAAAGACATGCATGGAAGCTTCTTGTAGGAAAACCAGAGGGAAAACGCCGAGTTGGTAGACCAAGAATGAGATGGGAGAATAATATTAACCATGAATTGAGGGAAATAGATTATACAGGAAATAATTGGAAAACATTAGCTCAGGATAGGAATGTATGGAGAGCTTATGTCCACGCGGCCATGAACCTACGGGTTCGATAGTGCCAGTGAGTTAGTTATATAAAATTGAATGTGTGTATATTTGTGATTTATAAACTTATAAACCGCTCATTCGATCTTCAAGAAAATTTGTACCTACAGGTATTCAGGTATGAATGTGTAGCCGCTGTCTATTAGGTTCATAACACCTTGAGGTTGTAGGAGTTCAACCTGACAGAAACATTTAAAAATCGCTCTAGTGGTCGCAGTTTTTTGATGTATCACAACGGAACTCAATATATACTATTAAAACAAACAGAAATAAATATTTACAAACACTCCAAACAACAACCAAATCCTTCAGAATGCATACGTAAGAGAGAGCGGCAGCTGCTATAGTTGCCATATACGACATAGAAAACATCACACAACTGTCTCTTGCAACAGCCATGAAACTTTTTGAGGCCAAAATACTTCCCATATTAACGTATGGAATAGAAATGATTTGGACTGACCTCAGTTACGGAGACTTAAATACCTTAGAAAAAGTGAAAGCAAGATTCCTAAAAGCCACAATGGGGATCTCGATATTTGCTCCATCTAGACTTGCATATGTCTATGAATTAGCACGGGAAACTTTCCTCGTGGAAGATCTACGCACAGAGTTCCTGCTACCAGCTATTAAACCGGAAACTGCATTGAAAGAGGTAAGACAAAAGAAGAGAAAAGAAATACCGAAAGATTTTTACACAACAGATGCAATTATCGATCGAGACTGGAGTGGACCAAACAAAAATATACGCAGTGCAATAATAAGGCTGGCAGTGCATGGATATCACCACTAACTTTGCAAAATTTCAAACTATCATGATCCGTCAATGGACTGCGTGTGTAAGCCCTGTGATAGACCGTGTGAAAGATGTAATTTCAATGTCTGTTTGAAGAGAACACAATCGTTGCTGGCATACAGCAGGGACCTAAACTAATGCATATTTGTGCGCGCTTCTTCATATTATTACATATACAAAAACAATCTGAAAAAATCCGACCGTTAGAAGTGGGGGGTTTATGTGAAATCCGAAATTAATAACTAACTCTAGAAATCACCTTGTTTGGTTCGTCGCAATGTACAGACTTACCATACAGTTTAATTAATCCATCATCATCTTCTTCAAGGTATGGGCCTGTTGGCCCGTTGTCCCGTTCCGCTCCCCGGTGCACTATATGCTGCAGGTTGCAACGACGTTTTGGTCTTCCTACATTTCTTCGGCCTAGAGGCCTATAATGAAGCAGCTGCTTTGATAAACGATTATTTGGCATTCTTTGTATATGTTCAAACCAGTTACGTTTATTTCTGTGTATTCTCTCGTTTATATTATATATTTGTAATTCATCTCTGATATCTTGACTTCTCTTTTGATCTCTTGGAGATACACCTGCAACTGATCTGAGAAATCTCATTTATATTGTCTCAATTTTATTTGTATCAGAGATCGTTAAAGGCCAAGTCTCAGACCCGTATGTTAACGTTGGAACGGCTACTGTTTTGTAAAATTTTAATTGAGTTTCCCTTGTCTTTTTTCTCAAATATCTTCTCATTGAACCACATATCCGTTGAAATTTCCTTAATTTCTTCTCCATGTCCAAATTTTGCTGGTATAGATAACAATGTATCATATAATATAACACTAGTTTAAGGGAGGTGATGGGTGAAAAACTGACCATTTGAGATCAAAATTGGCATTTTTTTGTTTTTTTTACTAAAAAATTGCCTATACTCTAATGTATATGTTGGCAAAGTTTCAGAGGCCTATGACGCTTCTAAGTGCCCTAAAGTGCTGATTAGGCATGTATGTTACATTTGTATTTAAACTGCATGCAAATCTTTAAACTTGTTTTTCCACACTTTTATTTTCACTAGGCCTACATTTTCGTACATTCAAAATTGAATGGAATTCACAAATTTTGTCCTAGAAGCTTCAAATGTTTACTGTATGTCCTAACAACAATGAGTAACAAAGTAGTGCATGGGTTTCATGATTACAGTAGTATTTTAAGAAATAAAAATAAAATGTATGCAATTATTAATTTTTTTAATTCCACGCATGAGGTACAACATTATTTTTTCTTCCTTTACATTCACATTATAAGAATTCTAATGCATGATGTTTTTCTACATATTTTAGGGGTCTTGTAAAAAATCAGACATTTTACTAAAAAAAACTGTGGAATCCATTTAATTATAATACATGAAATTTTTAATATAATATTTAATAACTCGTCAAATAAATGTCTCACAAAAATTAAACTTAAACACATCATTATGTATATTGCAGTGAATGTTTGTACGAAAAATAAAGTCTCTAGCTCAAACAATGTAGAAAATAGAAATTTCACCCATTACCCCCGTTAAATTATTTAAACCACTGAACCGATCTTTGTGAAAGTGTCTGCACATTTTTTTTTAGGAACGGTGAGTGTTTAGCTGATATATATTTGGCTTTAAAACCATTAGGCTACGTGTAAGTTCACCTGAAACAAAAACTTCTGGCGGTCGCAATTTTCGATGTTAACAACGAAAATCAATACGTAATATTAAAATAATGGGAAGCTGCTATTATTCAAAATTCGCCGAAAATCCGACCAATTAAAAGTGTGGATTTACCTGAAATTCGAAAATAAAAATTAATCTAGCAAGCACCAGTGTAGTTCGTCGCAATATATAACTTTGTGTATACAGATTTTCAGATACGGTGCGTGTTTAGTCCCTATTCTCCTCTAAAACCATTAGGTAAAGAAGTTCACCTGAAACGAAAATTAAAAAAGAATCGTATTTAATTTACTTATGCGTAGCACCGCACGCCGGGCATTAGCTAGTCATCATCATCATCTGCATTCATGGATTAGGTCTGTTGACCCGTTCCGACTTCAGCCCATCTCTTTCTAGGTCTGCCCACATCTCGGGTGCCTTTAGGTTTGTATTTTGTTATTTGTTTTGGATATCTATCTTCATTCATTCTGTCTATGTGTTGCTTCCATTTTTGTCTATATGTATCTATTTTATCAGTTATTGCAAATATTTCAAGTTCCTGTCTTATTTCTGTGTTCTTGATTCTGTCTTCCTTAGTGCACCCTTTAACAGATCTCAAAAATTTCATTTCTGCCGCCGTTATCCTACTTAGATCTTGTTTTTTATGTATCCAGGCTTCTGAACCATAGAGCAGTACCGGTACTGCCAACATTTTATAAAATTTCAATTGGGTCTCTCTTGTTGTTTTGTTATTTAGTGATCGTTTTATCGTACCACATATTCCCTGGAATTTTGCTATTTTATTATTTATATCATTATCATAATTAAATGAAATGTCACATCCTAGATAATTGAGATGGTTCACCTGTTCTATGATTTTGTTTCCTATTACTATTTTCGATCTGATTTGATTTTTCCCTTGGAATGCCATTACCTTAGTTTTTTCTATGGATATTTTGAGATTATATTGTTCACATATATTATGTAGTTTAAAAATATTCCTTTGAAGTTCGTCTTCTGTATTTGCTATTATTACCTGGTCATCAGCGTATAATAATGTTTTCAAGTAGTGTGTTTTATCTAATTTTATTCCTTTATTTGTTTCTTCGTTCCATTTTTTTATTATATCATTGATGTATAGGTTAAATAAAACTGGAGAGATACTGCATCCTTGTTTAACTCCTTGATTAGTATGAATTTTATTTTTACTTACTTCATTTCTAGTTTTTATAACAAAATTTGTGTTCCAGTACAAACTCTTTATAGCTGCTATTAAGTGTTTCGGAATTCCTTTTTCTTTTAAAATTGTCCAGAGTTTTCCTCTGTCTACTTTATCAAATGCCTTGACAAAATCAATAAAAGCTATGTGTGTTTCCTTGTTATATTCTCTTCTTTTGTTTATAAATTCTTTTATCGTAAATATATTATCCATACATGAACGCCCTGGTCTGAATCCACTTTGTTCTTCTGTTAACATTACCTCTGCTATTTGTTTTAACCTAAATGTTAAGATTCTTGAGTATATTTTATAGCCTGCAGTTAAAATGCTTATTCCTCTGTAGTTGTTGCAGTCGTTACGTTCTCCTTTCTTAAAAATAGATTGTACTATTGCTGTTGTCCAGGTTTCTGGTATTGTTGCTTGTTTCCAACATAAATTTAAAAATGTAATAATCTCAGTTTTTTAAAAAATTCCTCCATATTTTATTAATTCCATATTAATTCCGTCTATTCCAGCTGCCTTTCTGTTCTTTGTTGTTTTCAGTACTTCTTCTAATTCTTCCATTGTTATCATATCTATTCCTATCTCACCCTCATATATGTTATCTTTAGTTGTTTTATTTTCATTATACCACAGTTTTTTATAACGTTCTTCCCATTGTTTCTCCTCAATTGCATTGATCTGTATTGTATCTTTTTCTTGTTTATTTAGATGTTTCATTACTTTATAGGCTATTTTTTGCTGCCCATGTATATCGTATTCTAGTCTGCTTGTATATCTATCCCAACTGACTTTGTGTGCTTTTTTAATTTCTCTTTTGGCTATTGCACTTTTATGTTTGTATTCAGCTCTTAATTCTAGTGTTCTATTCTGTAAATATTTGTGATAAGCCTCTTTTTTATCTTTTATTATCCTCTCTAATTCTTCATTCCATATTCTTAAACCCTTCTTGTTATATATTTTATATTTTGTTCCTAATGCCTCATATGCTGCTTTATCAATGCTTTCTTTTATATTATCCCATTCTCGGTTTATTTCTTCGGAAGTAGGTTTTAATATTAATTGTTCATTTAGCCTATTCTGATACAGATTTTGTATACTTTTATCTTGTAATAAATGTACTTTATTTCTATATTTGTTTTTAGTTTTCTTCCATCTCGCTAATATATTTATTTTTGAGATTACTAAATAGTGATCTGAATAGATGTCACTTCCTCTAAATACTCTCGTATCTGTTAATAATGATGATGCTTTCTTATTGATTAACACATAATCTATCAGTGAACGAAAACCTCGTGCTGACCATGTGTATTTGTGAATATCTTTTTTCTTATAAAATGTATTTGTTATTTTAAAATCATTAAAAATTGCGAATTGTTTTAATTCTTCTCCATTTTTATTTATGACTTTTTCTCCATGGATCCCAATTACATTTGCCACTGGTTGATTCCCCACTCTAGCATTAAAGTCTCCTAATAATATTATTATGTCGTTCTTGTTTATCTTATTTGTTTCCTTTTGTAGAGTGGTATAAAATGTTTTTGTTTCTTCATCTCTCCCTTCCTCCGGTGCATATATTGCTATAATTGTCATATGTCCTCTATTATGCTTAAATCGCATTGTCATTATTCTTTCGTTAATACAATTAGCCTATACGTGTCTATTTTGGATCCCCATTTCTTATCCACAAATATCGCCACTCCTGCTTTCGCTCTTTCTTTCTGACTTACTCCACTGTAAAACATCGTCATATCATTTATCATTTGTGATCCTTTCAATTTTTTCTTTGTTTCTGAGGCAGCTAATATAGTTATACTTTTATTTTTCATTTCTTTTTTTAGTTCGAATTCTTTGCTTCCCAAGCCTCTGACATTCCAAGTCACTATTTTAAGCTGGTCATGTATTCCAAAACTCTTTTTATACTTTTTCTTGCTGTGGTCGCCATAAGGTTTATCAATCCGGCTTTTCTTCTGCTGAAGTTTATGAGTAAGTTATTTTTTACTGGTAGAGGTTACCAGCCTCTAGCCAAACCCCTCTTCCTGGATGGCAGGGAATGGAATTTCGAGTGTTCGTCTCCTAGAGAAGTTGCCTTCACTACGGCTTTGGGGACTTCTCTTCTCCCCACGTAACCCTGTGGACGGGGCCCTATCCAGGTACTACCCACTGGGCGAGTGGGACCTGGAGCTCACAAAAGGGCAGGGCCGCCTACTCCCTGGAGTGGGCCTCTATCAAGGGTTCCACTCTGTTACCCTAGCATTAGCTAGTAAATTTACCCTAGCATTAGCTAGTAAATTATAAAATATTAAACAAGCTTTTATATATTGTACTAAAAAGTGTTTTTTTAGAGTCACTTTATATGACTATACTAGCTAATACACGGCGTGCGCTGCTACGCCTAAATAAATGAAAATTAATGTGCTTTTATGTTCAGTTGAATAAGTAAAATGAAAAAATAATTATAAATTTATATTTTTGTAGATACCCCGTGCTGATTACCCGGCGTTGTCCAGGAATCTACTAATCCCGATCTTCTTGGCATAAATGAGCTTAAAGACGAAAATTAATGTACTTATTATGATTAATTGAATAAGTAAAATAAATATATATATACATTAATATCGTAATTATTTTAAGATTCCCGTACTGATTATCCGGTCTTGCCCGGGAATCTACTTATCTCGATCTTCTTGGCATAGCCTAAATGAGCTAAAAGACAAAATTCGTTATTGTGAGTTATCCGTGGACATAAATATATGCTGTCGCGGACTTTTTTGTAGAGCTTTTTGAAATATTCAATTCTGTATACATTAATTTATTGTATCAGTCATGATTTAGGCAGCGTAAGCCATTTAAACGTCCACGTTTTCTACTACAAAGGGCGATTTTTAAGGGTGTAGGAGTTGAGTATCACAACTCTCTTATAGCCTATGTTCATCCCGGGAATCTCCTGAACATTTTGCAAAAAGTCCCATCATAATCGGATAAACGGTATGGCTGCGCATAAAGTACGAACAAACAAACAAACAAACAAACATTCATTTTTATATATTAGATACATAAAAGCATGGGGCGCTCAGGTCTTTATTGTTTAAGAAACTGGACTTAGTATTTACTAAGAAATTACTATTGATTGTGTTTACATTTATTACTCGTTTTTATCAATGCATTTAAATAGTAATTTCTTGAAGATTTAAAACCTAAGCGCCCCAAGCTTTCATGTACAGTTACATAAAAGTGATTGTGGGAAAATGTTACTTTCTAATTTTGGTTGAATAAATAAAAGCCTGTTTAAATGTTATTTAATCTATTATCTACTTTGTAGTGTATTACAAGTCTAAAAAAATCATGACACCGCTTGTCTGGTCTCGAACCGGCCAGTGTCGATTGATTTTTTAGGATGGAAAAATCCAAGGAGCAAGTCCTTCGAAAGGTACTTTAAACCGTGAGTCCCGAATCTGAAGATTTTCAGGTTCGTAAAAGATCCTCAAGTCTGAATAAAGAGGCCTCTAAGCAAAATTCACTGACCGTTTTCATCCTAGTAATACCTTAGTTTCCTGCTAGATGTCTCATGTCGGTATGTTGACCGAATAGCATTTATGACAACTTTGGAAAATAATCTTCACTAAATCAAATTAGTCTAGTAACTCCTAACAAAGGGGAGGCTAAGGTCCAACATTGCGATGTTACGCCATTGTAGATAGAGAAGAAATAGCAAGACTTTTTCTGTTTCCAACACATGTGTTTGTAAAAGTTCAACCTACTCCACGTTTTTATTTATGATCCTACCTACCGCGCATCGCTTTGAAGTCTCCATGCATTGTTGACCGCGCGGTTACTACTTTCAAAGGCGTGTGTGTGTCAGATGTTTTATTATCGTTACATTTTGTACATTTCAAGTTAGTTTCCAGTTTGCAGTTGTTCGCTCATGTTGTAGAGTCAGTGTTAGTGAGAGGTTTGAGGAATATAATTAATTCTGTGAATTGTATAAGTGTTAATTATGGCTTCTAAGTGTAACGGCAAGAAAATGACGTTCTATTTAGATTTTAGAATTAGATTATACATGAAAAAATATATATTTTATTTAATTTTAAAAATAATTTAACTAATATAGGAAAATTTTTGGACCAAAGAGAGATGAACAGACAGGGTGAATGGAGAAGACTACATAACAATGAACTACATGGTCTTTATAGGAAGCCAGATATAATAAGAACAGTTAAGTCCCGTAGACTGCGATGGGCAGGACATGTTGCGCGTATGGGGAATGAAAGACGTGCATGGAAACTTCTTGTAGAAAAGCCAGAAGGAAAACGCCCAGTTGGTAGACCAAGAATGAGGTGGGAGAACAACATTAACTATGATTTGAGGGAAGTAGATTATACAGGGAATGATTGGAAAGCATTAGCTCAGGATAGGGATGTATGGAGAGCTTATGTCCGTGCGGCCGTGAACCTATGGGTTCGATAGTGCCAGTGAGTAAGTAAGCAAGTAATATATGAAGATTATTTTAATAAAAATAACATCACACTATATTAGCTATTTTATATTTAAATGAATTGGTTTATCTTAGATCCTATTTAATACGGTAAAAAAATCGGATCATGTGGCCCGCAAATCAATTCATCTTAATGACAATAGCCCTTTTCCAAAAAAGGTTGGACACGCCTGGTCTAGCTATAATGTAGTTCGGTACTTAATGTCTAGTCAGGATTTGGTGCACCGGACTAAAGGCTATCCGTTCTTAAAGCGATCCTCATCAAAACAAAAGCATGTGACCTGCTCGCTTTTCATTAGTTATGGACACCGACGTACAATGTAAAAGCAATAAGTACGCATGAAAGCAGTTCCCTTAATTAAATTAAAAATAAGTCCTCTGAATAAACTTGTTATACTTCGTGAATGTAAATAATAATATTCAAAACATATAAAATATTATAAAATATACCAAATCAATAATTATAACTTAAAATAGTTTATTACTTACGGATGATGTATTTGAGTCATGCTTCAGTCGATTCTGATGCAACAATTGGCTAACGATATATATTATAGATATATATATATATATATATATATATTTTTTTTTAAATATAAGACTGGCAAACTTTTGATTAGCTAGTAGTCAAATATTGGTTATTTTAAATGCATTTCACAAGTTCAGTGAAAAATCTCACCATCTTTCTTGTAACCTACCGTATTCAACGATCACAAGCCTTGTATACTTCACATGTGCTTTCTGTCAATGTGACAGTAATTGTGGCACGAATGGCGGAAGGATACAATTGGCGTTTGTTTATGTTAGGAAACCTCTAAGAGAGGATAAAGTATTGCTGTATTGGGTCCAAGTAGGAGAGGTGAATTCCTATGCAGGTATTCAAGAGGATTAATGGCGGCAACATAAAGGTTCAACATTTACGAACAAAGCACAAATCAAAGTTTTATTCACTGATTGAATTAATACAATCGGTTAATTTATAACCGTAATCTATGTCTGTAAGCGACAGCTCGGAATGATCTAATGAAAACTTCTAAGTTTCCTATAATTTTAGGACTTAAAAAAATTAACGTAGTCTGCAAATAAATAAGTCCGAATTTCACTTTAGATAACAGGTCTTGTAAAAAAAAAATGTCGGCCGGATAATGTCTCTTCTCGGCGGTGAAACACTTGTATGCGACTTACTCCCCCGGCAGTGGGAATGTCACGGAATACAATACAATGTTCCTTCTTGTTTAAACGTGCTCATTATCGACCTCTAGGAAAATCAATCTCTCGATTATACGTCATCAGTATAATTCCTATATATTTAAACGTGCCCCTTAACACTGGTCAACATGATTTTTGGCTAATGAGTACCAATAGTTGTACTTATGCAGTTTTTATCATGTTTTCAAATATGTATTCGAATTTCTCCATCACACTTATTCCAATTTCAATTAATATATTTAAATCATTATTTTTAATAAACGTTTTTTCGTCCATCTGTCCATTGTAAAATAAAACCAAATGAGCTAACTCAAATGGTTTCAGCTATGGAAAAGAGATATCAAGGCAAATGGAATCCTAATATGCTGCCGATTATTGTTGGACCATCATGAGGGATGCTCCACAGGCAAAATATAGCAGAAAATCGTCATTTCTTACTTTCTAGGTGAGTCCGAATGTTCGAATATTGTGTAGTTACGAATGTAGAAAATATTAAAGTGTTTGAAATTATAAATTTCTGTCCCTCGGAAACCTTGCGTGATGGAGAAAAATCGATATCATATTTGAATTCAGGAGAAAATATGCTATCAGAATTACGTATTTTTCTTTCTGAGACAAAAAAAAAAGTATATTTTTGTTGCTCAGAGTAATCGAACTATATATATATATATATATATATATATATATATATGCCAGTAATAAGGTGACGTTCGAGTACATGCTGTGTCTTAAGGACTGGATGAGATTATTTAATGTGCAATTGAGTGTAATTGGATTGGAATAAGGTAAGGTGATTAAACCGTGTGCATTTTGTCAACGCCAGCATAAACAGTTTGCTAATGTAAACTAAAAATCTTAAACGTTTTATAACAAAAATGTTGAAACGTCTCAAAATAAAATCAAAATAAAATTTTGGTTAAAGAAAGTCTGTGGGATTCTATGCCACCGTGCCACCAACGTAAATTCAAATAAAAAACAGAAAAACTTAATTTATTGTTGGGTTATGTGAATAATTTCCTGAGAAAAATTTATGTTTAATTTTTTTTTCAAACAAATGTGAAAAAATCTTCAAATAAAGTGAGAATTTGGGATCAAAGTAACCTAAAATCACCGTATTTGCAAAGTAAAATATGTATTATTCATTGCTCAGAAAGTGTAGCAACTTACCACAAAACCTGCTAACAAACAAGTGAAGCTAAACTAATATGGTACTTATTCTCCCATTTTCTCACCCTATCTTGCCCAAACTAACACTAACTTGCCGTTTTATCATAGATAATGTCACGAATGATTTCCAAATTATCGATAATTTGGAATCAAGAGTGGCATTTGTTAGGACTATTTATCGAATAAAATTAAGCTGTTTACTCACAAATCATTATTTAAATATAGTTATTTTAAAATATTTGTATACGTATTAAATGCAAACGACGATGTTTGAAAACAAATAAAAAACGTTGTTTCATTTGTTCATCACTGCAATCAGATCATATTTATTGTCAAATACAATCGCAATATTGTAAGAATGCACTCCAGTGGAGAAAAAATGAAACACATCATTACAGGTTATTAATTAATTTTTGATGTCCTATGACGTAAATATGTCAATTATATTTTTCTGCAACGTTAGCTAATTCCTGGGAAATAATACGTTTAAGAAATTGAAAACAGTGGTTTCTTTTTTTATGGTATAATAAATTGCTACGAATATTTTTCTATTATATCTCGTAAGCAGAATCTGGTTACATTCGTGCACTATATATACAATCTGGGAGCCACTTGCTGAAACGAAAGTGATAAAATCGAGATGAAAAAGACTGTGATTGGTTGTAAATCAAAATTCATTGAAATGTGATTGGTCATTGACTCCCATTTGGGGTATGAGTTAAATAGTCACCCTAATTGCCCAGTAATGTAGGTGGACTCATGGAATAGAATCAACTTATATATGAGAAAACATATTGGCAATTGGATTAGCGGGAACATATATCATCACATTGAACTATTATAATACTACGGTGCTTCCTATTAATATTCGTTCTGAGAACAAGTGGCTTTTAGCATATTATTTGCCAATGTGATAAAACATATTCCGCTAGAGTCAATTGTCAACATGTTTGTTCACATGTAAGTGGATTCTATCCCAAGAGTCTACCTACATTAGGGTGAGAGAAAGGTCGAGTTAGTACACCCGATTAGTTTAGCGTTCACTTGTTTGTTAGCAGGTTTTAGTGATAACTTGGCTACACTATCTAAGCAAGGAATAAAACACATTTTATATTGCAAATATGCTGATTTTTGGTTATTCTGAGCTCAACTTCTCACCTTATTTGAAGGCATTTTTCACATTTTTAGAAAAAATCAACATGTAAATATATGTAATTATTCAAATACTGTAACAAAAAATTGTGTGTTTTCCGTTTTTTTTATTTGAATTTATGTTGGTGACATGGTGGCATAGAATCACGTTGGCCAATACGATGCTAAGAGTCACTTGTTCTCCGATCGAATATACACTGGTGACACGGTGGTGTAGAATAATCAAAATCTGGACCAGAGACATGCTATTATAACTTGCCTCAAATGTTTATTTTTTTTTTTGGCTATTCTGGTGTTCTACCGGACCATATTGGCTACTTTGAGTATTCGATCGTAGAACCAGTGACTGTTGGCTGCATCATTGCGTCATTATACCAACATGATAACAGATATTGCCGGTATAGTCAATTGTCAATATGTTTGCAGTTTCAACTACTCGTTTAATGCAACAGATGTTTATAAAACGGTATATTAAATGTATTTAGCAACGGACTTCAATCCTTTTTTAGCTCATTTTGCTCTGTCGATAACAAATATTTATGTCCGTATTTAACCGCGTTTATGCCAGTATTTTATCCATTCTATTTATTAATTTTACAGGTTACAGTAATATAATTACGTTAGGTTAGCTTTTAGATATTAAAATATACGGAATGTATCTTAATTATTTTTAACTCCTCACATAAAAAAAATATGGCCGAACTGTACTTCTACTAACTCTTGATTTTTCAGTTTATTGTTGAAAACTATAGCTCTTCTTCTGTATTTACTAACATATTTTAATATTTTAAAATTTTTAAACAATTTTTATATCATTATTACACAATTTTCAAGTATTTATTGAAATACGCAAATCACAATACTATGACGCCGTGAAACAATACTGTTATCCTAACATCTATTTTCTCTACAGAGTATATTACTTAGTCTATGATTTTTCTATCGCTGGTTTGGATTATCGCTGGTTGGAACGGTATTAGGGAGTGATAAGTAAGTGTACACTCATTTTTAATAAACGTTTGGTAATTTTAATATTATTGATATATTTCTTTAACATGTATTTGGGGATTTATTGCAAAGATAGGTCATTTAAATTGCATAGCTACGTGCTGCCATCTAGCATAAGCTGTATGAACTATAGTACGCTATAGATAATAATCGATATGTGGCAAGGGTGATAATTGATATGTGGTTCGATGGTGGGTTATCACTGGCTCTATAAACTCTGGTGCATGTACACTGTTGTTCTATAGGACTTTGAAAATATATCATGTAAATTTTAAGTTTTTCCAAAAAATATTTCTTTTAGCTCATTTTGTTCTGTCGATAACAATGATTTATGTCCGTTTCTTTAAGCCCATTTTGCTCTGTCGATAACAAAGATTTATGTCCGTATTTAACCGCGTTTATGCCATTATTTCGCCCTCTCTATTTGTTAATTTTACAGGATAGAGTAATATAATTAGGTTAGAGTAATTTAATTATGTTAGGTTAGCTTTTAAATTCAATACTAATAAAATTCATTGTTAAAACCGTTGAGATGGAGAGTCATAAAATAAAATAAGTTAAAATACCTTCTTAGGTAAAATCCGTCGTCCTCAACTTTTAAAATATGTGATCTTTATGCCTGTAGGTCTTTCAGGACATCCGCCCCATCTTCAGCAGTTCATTTTTCGCTACAGCATCAAACATCAACCTGGATGCTGTAGCGAAAAATGAACTGCTGAAGATGGGGCGGATGTCCTGAAAAGCCTACAGGCATAAAGATCACATATTTTAAAAGTTGAGGACGACGGATTTTACCTAAGAAGGTATTTTAACTTATTTTATTTTATAGCTTTTAAATATTAAATTCGATGAACATTTATTGCTAGTGAGTCAATTCATAGGCGCAAATAATTTTTAAGTGTTTCATTTAAGTGAGAATTTGTTTGCGTGATTGGTAAATTGATTTTTGTGATCACGTTTTCTTGTTTGTTTAGCGTATTTTTGTGATAAGTTGGCTACTTTGTTTGAGCAATAAATAATACGAGTTTTTTCATTGTAAATACGGTAATTATAGGTTAGCTTGAGCTCAACTTCTCGCTTCATTTTATGGCAATTTTGAGATTCGATTCGTTTTGGGGAGAGAAAAAAAATCAACATATATATCAGGTAATTATTCACAGAATGCAGCAGTGAAACGTGTGTTTTTGGTTTTTTATTTGTATTTATGCTGGCCCGGCTGAGCGCCAGAATTCCCTTATTTTCTAATCGTCATAAAAATATGACAATAAAACGAGTCGTAGTTCAGATTTTGTTTTTTGTAATTACAGTACAATTCTGATTATATTAAATGAACTCCCAAGACAGTGTACTCAATGATAGGTTTTAAATACAAATATGAACCGAACTACTTGATTCAAGCAGACATAATATTATTGTGCAAGTGGCATTGAAAGATTCGTGCAATCGACTTAATATTTATATTTCTTTAAGAATATCAAGTTTTGTACAATTCATTTAGATTAGCTTAGTAGAGATGGATTCGGGTTTCGAGACTCTAACACGGCAACCTTATTTTAGGTTCAATGCAAGTTCCCAGCTTTACATTATTTTATGGAATTAATTAGATGAAATTGATGTTACTGTAATAAGTAGTCTATTATGGTGTTCCTGCGTCGACACATTAAGCATACACACACATGATTGGCATCGCCATTTATTTGGACTGGGCCCAAGGCGTTGAGGAGAGGCTTACAATCTCATTTTGGCCCTATTCTGCCCTAATTTGACACACAGAACGAGTGATACCCCATTAAATCACTACAATGGCACATTTTAAACACCTGGCTATGTTTAGCTAACCTGAGATGACTTCAGTGAATGAATGAATGACGATGAAATGACATGTTGGGAGAAGTATTACACAAAATCAATAAAAACCCAAATCACCAATTAAAAAAGTTAAGAGCCAACGCGTTTCAATAGCGACGCTACTGACGCGTTGACACTTTTAACTATTTAAATTTATGATTTGGATTTTTATTGACTTTGTGTAATACAGGTTTTATCACCAAGAAGATCTTATTTATTAAATGCAGGAATGAAAGTGTTGGTGAGATGAAATTCGGGAAATGGGAGAAACTTGAGAAGAAACCGACAAATTCCTGTGTGACCCACCACCAATACTCATCTGGAATTACCAGGATTCGAACCTCTGATCCCAGTCGGGGCAGCCGTCCATAGAGACGGAGTGCAATACATTTAGTCGCATTAACTTCTGACATACTGGTAATGATTTCTCTAAGGACACTTGTTTTCATTGAAATACTCTTACATATTTCCTTCTCCAAAGTCAAAACCATTTTAACAAATTGGAGCTCTACAGTACTGTATCCAGAAGACAATAATAAGAAGTTTCATCATGGTGGTAGTTCAGATTTTGTTTTTATAGTTAGTATTTTCTAATAAATATAATTACGATTTTTACTCCAAGCGACAGGCCTAATAGAAGGCCCTTGGCCTACCAGCCGGCAGCTGGCCTCACATCCACATGTGTTAATCACATATGTAGATGATTATCGAGCCAGTTTAGGGCTGACATGTGGTGAGCATGTCGGGTCCCCCAGCCGTTGTAGCTGGTCTTCTTAACCTGGAGTCGGGTTGCAGCTACCCAAATGCCTCACGATGCTGGGTGGGCACCGGTCCCATACTGCCCGAAATTCCATGAGAAGAAATATAATTATGATAGCACGTAGAAATTGAAATTAATATGGACACTTAATAACAATTGAGGGAAATCGTTGAAGAAGTGGCACAATTCAAATATCGAATTAACAAACCTATTGGCACTGTCGAACCCGAAGGTTCATGATCGCGCGGACATAATTTCTCCATTCATCCCTATCCGGAGCTAATGTTTTCCAATCATCCATGTATAATTGATCTCCCTCAAATCATGGATAATGTTATTCTCCCACCTCAATCTAACCAACCTACTGGGCACTTTC
Organism: Diploptera punctata; assembly: GCA_030220185.1. Classification (NCBI taxonomy): domain Eukaryota; kingdom Metazoa; phylum Arthropoda; class Insecta; order Blattodea; family Blaberidae; genus Diploptera; species Diploptera punctata. Next base: position 1,384,929 of record JASPKZ010000046.1, on the reverse strand, counting down.
CTGCTGGTTTTCCTGCAATTCCCCTTGTGTACAACATATCTTCCCCATAATAATCTACGAGGCTTAATTTTTTTATTAAATTGGGTTTCTCATAAAGGTCATGTAGCTCACTGTTATGTATTTTTTTCATTCACCTCTCGTTCGTATCTAGGAAGAGTAATTACAAACTGAAATGAGGTGCAGAACGGAAGGGAAGCACATCGTATTATACATTGCAAGGGGTACCTTTATCATCTCTACTTGGTTCTAAAAAGAAAAAAGTACTAACATTGGGTAAAAACAGTTTGTCCTATTATATTTGAAGCAAGCGATATATGATCCATAGTTTAAACGAGGCGCGAAAACATTACGAATAATTGAGAATAAAGTGCTTAGGAGAATTTTTGATTCAAAGAGATGAGCTGACAGGTGAATGAAGAACTACATAACAGCGAGCTGCATTGTCCTTATTTAACCAGATGTAATAAAAACAGTTCCATCCATAGTAATTCTGCCCGAGGGCAGGTCTTTCACTGCAATCATAGCATTTTCATGCTATGCTTGCAGCTTTACTAGGGAATTGTAGGTGTGGTAGCTTCCCGTTGCTTTCAACACCGGTGAAGGATGATGATGATGAAGACTATAATGATAAGGATGTTGATGGCCATATGATTTCGGGGACAGTTTGGGCCTTAAAGTTTTCCTGACATTTGTCTTACAGGTGAGGAAAAACCCCGATAAAAACCTCACCCAGAAAAACTGCCCACGACCGGGGTTCAAGCCCGCTGCGTGACAAAGCAGCACGAAACCTCGAGACCACAGCGGTGGACTTAAAAACAGTTAAGTCACATATATTGCCGAGGGCAATGACTTCACCCAATTTATTGGGAATTGATCGTAAAATGGCGTAGACGAATAAAAAGCATCATTCTGGTTGAATATGAATATGGGTAACTAGAGGGTTTTGGCGGGGATAAAGTTGTCTGGGTCACCTAGGGCATAAGGCTCTGTTACGGTTACATTTTTTAATACTATGATTAGAATTATGAAGCCAAAAGCATCTTTAATGGAAAAGTAAGGGTGGAAGGGAATTTTATCAATATTTCTATTTAATTTCTATTTCTATTATAGTCAGCACAATGAGATGTGCCGACATTGTAAAGAAAAGAAAGCTAGCAAAAATGAAATGGTTACACGAGCCAAATTAGGTAAATTTAGGGCAATTGGGTAGTATTAGACGGGAAACCACCAAGTTACTAAAGAGTAAAAAGAGGGAATATTTGAGAGAGAAGATTAATGATCTTGAAATGAATGCAAAAAATAGGAACATTAGAGAATTATATCAGGGAATTAGTATAGAGAAGAAAGGGTTTCAGGCTAGAACAAACATAATTCAGAATGAAAATGGGGATATGATTGCAGATTCCAGGAGTATATTAAATAGATGGAAAAGTTACTTTAATCAGCTATTAAATGTACATGCAGAACAGGACATTGAGGAGGATAATTTACAGACGGCAGAAATGCTAGTCGCAGAACCAAGTGCATTAGAGGTAGTAATGGCGACTGAAAAATTGAAGATGTATAAAGCATCAGGTTCAGATGAGATCCCAGCATAACTGATAAAATCAGGGGGAGAAAAATTGATGGACAAGATACGCTGGTTGCTTAGTATGATTTGGGAAAAAGAAGCTCTTCCAGATGAATGAAAGGAATCAATTATCGTACCAATTTATAAGAAAGGAGATAAAACTGGTTGCAACAACTACAGGGGCATCTCATTACTTTCAACTACGTACAAAATTCTAACAAATATATTAGTAAGCAGACTTACTCCCTATGTTGATGACATTCTAGGAGATCATCAATGTGCATTTAGAAGAAACAGGTCTACAACAGATCAGATTTTCAGTATAAGACAGATTTTAGAAAAGAAATGGGAATATAATTGTACTATACATCAACTATACGTAGACTTCAAAAAAGCATATGATTCAATTAAGAGGGAGAAGTTATATAGTATCCTGCTGGAGTTCGGAATTCCTAAAAAGTTAGTTAGACTTATACGAATGTGTCTAAATGGCACAAAGATTAGGGTGCGTGTAGGCAAACAGTTTTCGGACACTTTTGAAATCCAGAATGGATTGAAGCAAGGAGATGCACTATCTCCTCTACTATTTAATTTTGTACTAGAGCATGCCATTAAATCTTTAGAGAATGAGGAAAGCTTACAACTCAATGGTATTAATAAGCTGTTAGTTTATGCTGATGATGTAGTATTATTGGCCGATAGCGAGGAGATACTAAAGGACAACACGCACACACTATTGATTAACACTAAGAAATTAGGACTGGAAGTAAATATCAATAAAACTAAATACATGGCCACACGTAGAATTTCATTATTTAATGGAAATGGACAGCTAATGACAAATGAGGGAAATTTTGAGGAAGTGGCTGAATTCAAATACCTAGGAACAATAATCACAAATAGGAATGAGATGCAAAAAGAAATTAAACATAGGCTCAATTCTGGAAATGCGTGCTATTATGCATTGCAGAGACTCTTGATGTCCCAACTCCTTTCAAAAAAAGGTTAAACTGAAAATATACAAAACTATTATTCTACCAGTTATATTATATGGGTGCGAAACATGGACTCTTACTTTAAGGGAGGAAAGGAGATTACAAGTATTTGATAATAAAGTACTTAGGAAAATTTTTGGACCAAGAGAGATGAACAGACAGGTGAATGGAGAAGACTACATAACAATGAATTACATGATCTTTATAGGAAGCCAGATATAATAAGAACAGTTAAGTCTCTTAGACTGCGATGGGCAGGAGCACGTATGGGGAATGAAAGACTTGCATGGAAGCTTCTTGTAGGAAAGCCAGAGGGAAAAAGCCCAGTTGGTAGAACTAGAATGAGGTGGGAGAATAACATTAACTATGATTTGAGGGAAGTAGATTATACAGGGAATGATTGGAAAGCATTAGTTCAGGATAGGGATGTATGGAGAGCTTATGTCCGCGCGGCCATGAACCTACGGGTTCGATAGTGCCAGTGAGTAAGTAAGTAAGTCAGGACAATGTGGCATGATAGGGAATGACTGAGGGGCATGGAAACTTTTGTAAGAAAACTAGAGTGAAAGCGCCTGGTAAGTGGGCTAAGAATGTGGTGGGAGAATAACATTAACAATTATTTGAGGGAGGTGAATTATTAAGGGAATGATTGGAAAACATTAACTCAGGATAGGGATATATGGAGAACATATGTATCTGCGGTCATGAAATTTTGGCTTTGATAGTTCCAGTAAGTTAGTTAATTAGTTAGTATTTTCTGTTTAATGACGCTCTTTTAATGGCTCAGGCCATTAGCGACCCATTGCAAATCTAGGCATGAAAGGAACAAAAAAAAATTGCTCTGGGTATCTTATATAAGGCTGAAGTATTTTACGTGCCATACATTTTATTGTTTAGGTTACAAATACTATAGGCCTATATGTGTATGTGTGTGTATATATATATATATATATATATATATATATATATATATATATGTACAACACATACATACATACAATGCAGGGCCTACATCCAGGCCCTCATTGAATTTTTAACTTTATGGATAGTGATTAAAAATTAATTTTACACGATTCTGTAAGTTTAGAGGTAACATAATATATTTGGTTTTGATCAGGAACCTATGTCCGGATGTGTATTATTGCCTCACTGTGATGGTTTTCTGTTATATATAAAAGCGGATGCCGCGACAATGCTTGACAATGATTAACATTCACGTGGCAGTAATCGGCATCTTTGTATTTAATTATATATAACAGCTGCGGGGAAACAAAGCGAGCTGCTGGACAACCACCATAGTAATGCTACAATACCACTTTGAACTACAATAAAATCATAAATCAAATCTCTCGTTTCATTTAGCAAACTGGGCAAAACATTTTTCATTTCGACCATTCCAACTTCTGTTAAATTATTATGCGATTTTTTTTTTCGGATGGCAAGTGAAAAGTGTGATGACGCAATCACATTTCTCAAGGATGTCATTGGTACATCCTCCAAGAACATCGCTAATACTTCCTGTTGGAGGAAAATACATAACAGTGAGCTACATTATCTTCATGGGAGACCAGATGTAATAACAGTTACGTCTAGCAAATTGCGATGTGTAGGACATATGGCGCGAATGCGGAATGAAAGAGGAGCTTGGAAACTTGTAAGAAAACCAGAGGGAAAGCTTCTAGAAGATAGGCCAAAAATGGTACGGAAGAATAATGTTATCCATGAATTCAGTAAGGTGAATTATACAGATAATTATTGGAAGACATTAGCTCAGGAAAGGGATGTATGGAGAGCTTATGTCTGCATGGCATTTTACCTCCGGATTAGATATTGCCAGTTATTTATTTATATTTCTATTTATTTTAACTGATGGAGTTAAGACCGTAGGGTCTTCTCTTCCACCTCACCAGGGTTAAATTACACATACAATAAGAATTATTAAGATAAATGATACATAGTAGATAATTGTAGACTGCGCAATATAAAGTTAACAAGGGAAAGAAAGAAAAATAAAACAAATTATTATTATTATTATTTTTTTATTATTATTATTATTATTATTATTATTATTATTATTATTATTATTATAACAACAAAGATAACCTATAGTTAGATTAAATAAATGGCTTAGTAAAGAAAGTTAAAATATAAATAATAGTTTTAAAAAACTAAAACAACACGCTTTATTAGAAAACCGAACTAAAAAATGAAAAATAATTTTAATTTCCAACATGCTTGAGATAAAATTAAAGCGGTCAACAAAAAAAAATTTTCCAACATATCTAGAATAAAACTAGAGTTATCTACAAAAAACTAATTCTATCATCCAAAGCGTTGGGTTCTCTTTATCAATTAATATATTTGATAATAAACAGATATTGGTAAAGGTAAAGTCTCTAAGCAGAAAACGTAAAAATCATAAAAAGCACCCCTCGCTTTTGAGGGTAATTTTTTTTGTAGATAACTCTAGTTTTATTCTGGATGTGTTGGAGATGTTTTTTTTTTGCCACTTTAATTTTATCCCAAGCGTGTTGGAAATTAAAATTATTTTTCATTTTTTCGTTCGGTTTTCTAATAAAGTGTGTTGTTTTAATTTTTAAACTAGTATTTATATTTTTTAGTGTGGTTTTCTAATAAAGCGTATTGTTTTAGTTTTTAAAACTATTATTAATTCTTTTTTTAATTTTTAGTTTAATTGATTGTCATAAACCGGAATCCCATGAAAATTTAATTGCTTGCGATATTCTTAGTGTCTAGTCACGAATATAATTATATTTTTTTAATTATTATTATTATCTAATATCATTATAATATTTTTTAAATATTTTAATATAGATAAATAGTTACAGTTAATCGTATCCTTCTCATATTTTTTGGATAAATTACAATGTGGTAAGCTTACAAAATTGTCATTAATATTTTAGAGAATAAGATAAAAATGTAAATATATTTAAATTCGATACTATTGTAGTATGAGCTAAAAGTAATACTCTTCTAAAAAAAAATCCTCCGGGCCGGATTTAAACCAGCGACCTATGGATTACTGAAATTATATACCACTACATTCCACCACTCTACCAACTCAGCTACCAGAGGATATAATATTAATTTCTTACAACGATGGACTAAAGAGTCGATAAGTCCGTAACCTATTGTATATTATTTATGAAATCATTGCATTGTCATTGGTCCTTTACAAGTACACAAAGTTTCAAGTCGATCCAATGTTTTTAAGTGGGTAAAAATCGTGTTGAAAAACTCCATTACATAGACAGATACAGGTCAGGCTAATATAAAGCGTGTAAATAATAAAAGTATACATGAACACGGTTATATATTATATTGTCTAAGGAAATGTGAAGTGAGTTTCTTTTAAACTGTTTTTGAGTCGGACAGTCCTTGATATATGAGGGGATGGAATTCCAGAGTCGGGTGGCTGAAACAAGGAAGGATGAGGAATAGTGAGATGTTCGCTGTAGAGGAACAGCTAGAGTTAAATTTTCTCTTGATCGTGTGTTCAAGTTATGGTGGGAGGATAACGATTCAAAGCTAGTAGAAATATAGCGGGATGATGAGGTGGACAAAGTGTTGAATAAGAAGCAGAAGCAATGTATCTTTCGCCTGTCTTCGAATCGGTGCCAAGACAACATTTCAAATACTGCAGTTATATAGTCTGATTTACTAGGTTACGTATAATATATAACGTGCACAAGCATTATGAACTCTTTGCAGACTTTGTCCGAATGTGGTACTCATGTCAGTTAGGAAAGTAAAAACTTACAATCATCAGATTGTTAACAGAAGACGCTTGATAACAAGTGACTTCGTTTGTCACGGTTTTCAATGTGAAATTTCAATTGTGAAGTAGGAGATTTGAACATTTTCTTTCGTGGATTCTTTAAAACTTAATTTACTAAATTTCCTCTGTAGGGCCTGACCTCCAGAATTATGTAATAGATCGTTTCAATCATTGTTCATCGCTATGATCTCGAGGTAGCGTGCTGCCTTGTCAAGTAACGGGCACGGGTTCGATCCCCGGTCGTGTAAAGTTTCTTGGTTAAGGTTTTCCGGGTTTTTCCTCACCTGTAAGACAAATGTCAGGAAACATTAAGGCCCAAACGGTCCCCGAACATCATCTGGCCATCATCATTTTCATATTCACCTACACCTAATTAGATTAAGTTTAGGATTAAGATCTCTCCTGGCGCACAATTACCATCATCATCATCACCAATCATATCATTGGGCAGCGTAACCCCGCCTTCAAGGCGCCCCAGCCTCAGAAGTGGTTTACAATACGCCAATGACAGGAGAGGAAACCAGAAAAGTCGAAGTGACAACCACTGATGACATTGAATGGCATGTATATATATGGGAAGTTATAGTAATGTGGACTCTTCTGTTTGAGTGGATCCCGTTAATATCTTCATTAATTGATGCTGCCCTCGAACAGAAAATATTTTAACTTCTTCCCCTCATCAACTTTGACGGGTTCAGTTTCTTTTATTCTTTGTGCGAAGAAGGGTTTGTTTGTGATATTTATGAAAATGACCACTTTAAAAGTTTTTCAAGCTAAGAATCAGTTCTTAACTTCTGCTATTGAATATTACAAATGTTAAAAAAAACTCCTAAATATATTATATTATGTAGATGCTGTTTTAATATACTGATGGGTTTGGTTTAATATTATGTGACATGGTGGCTGTATAAAATAATTTAACATAACAAAGGAATTCGGTTAATATGGACCCTCCACGAGGAACCTGGCCCACTTTACACGAATACGAATATTTTATCGATGTGGATGATATCTGTAAAAAAACATTCACTTAATTAATTTTATTTAATAGCCTTGTAATTTTACTAAACTCAAACACCGTCGCTTTCTGCTGTTGAATGACATGTGAATATTATAATCAACAATATTTTTTGAAAACATTAATAAATATCAAAGCTTTTTAATTATGATCAGTCATAAATATTTTCAGATTAATCTGTGCCTGTCTGCATAAATTAATAGAGTAAATAAACTTAAAAATAAAAAGGTGGACTAAAAGCTAATGTGGACTCTGGGGTCCACTTTATCTGAATATGGAGGTTAAAGTGGACCTTTCTTGTAATGTAAAAAGTTTATAAACTATGCAAATGTTTCCATATTTGAATAAATTAACAATGCTATTTCATAGTTACAACACTAATGATCCATCCAACCATAGCAATTCTGCCCGAGGGCAGGTCTTTCACTGCAATCATAGCATTTTCATGCTCTGCCTGCAGCTTTACTAGGGAATTGTAGGTGCGGTAGCTTCCCGTTGCTTTCGACACCGGTGAAAGATGATGATGATGATAAGGGTGATGACGGCCATATGATTTCGGGAACCGTTTGGGCCTTAAAGTTTTCCTGGCATTTGTCTTACAGGGGAGGAAAACCCCCGATAAAAACCTCACCCAGAAAAACTGCCCCGACCGGGAATCGAACCCTGGCCCGCTGCGTGACAAGGCAGCACGCTACCTCAAGACCACAGCGGTGGACATACACTAATGATAATCACTGTAATTAAACATAATTCAAACACCTTAATTAAAAGAAGAAAAACAAATTCAAAACAGGGATCTAAATTACCCAAAGTTCGACTTTATAAATAGACGACAGGCCTAGAAGACCCTTGGCCTACCATCCGGCTGCTGGTCTCACATCCACATGTGATAATCACAGAGGTAGCCGATCATCTAGCCCGTGTAGGGGTGACATGTGGTCAGCATGTCGGGTTTCCCAGCCGTTATAGCTGATCTTCTCAACCTGGAGTCGCTACTTATTGTAGCTACCCAAATGCCTCACGATGCTGGGTGGGCTCCGGTCCCATACTGGCCGAAATTCCATGAGAAAATTTCTTCGAACCAGCGCAATTCCCGTAACTCTGCGCCAAGGAATCTTGCCTTAACCACTCGGCTACGGCGCAGGATGCTTATTTGCACTATCATTATAATTTCGAAAACTGTATTTACAACTTAACATGCCGTGTATGGTGAGAGTGGAAAATCTTCTTGTTTTGCATTTTTTTCCCCCACTAAATTGTAAACAATTCGCTCTTCGTGGGAATCCGTGAATAATAGAAAGGAAATAACAATTGTCCAAGGGCATTTGACAGGTGAAAACAGGGACCCACGCCTTGAGAGGCGCGCGCAACAATCGCAAGTAGCGTCATACCTCCTACTCTAGTATTTATTTGCGTTGCCATGCTGTCTGCTTTCCTTTTCTCTCTTTCTTTTATACGCTCTGGCGACCTGCTGTCTACCACAGCTAAGCGAGGCTCTCATTTTAAAATCAGTGAATGGTTTCCGGTGCGGTGGAACACCTTCACATATTGAGGGTGTCGGAACGTTCACTGAGGGGACGTAAGGAATCCGAAACTACAACTTCGACCATAAAAACTGTATCACCTTTATTACAAAAGCTGATATTTGTACACTTGTAGTATCAAGGGATATTATCATTATCACATATTACGGAATGTTTCCCATTCGTGTGCAGGCCTTAATTAATATAATTAGAAAAACAATCTCAGGGGTCCTCATCTAGGGGATATGTGGATGGCGACCACAAGGTGGCCAAGCTGAGCAAAACATTTCTTCCACTTACTTGTGTTTTGCACTCTTTTAACTTTACTATCTAACCTCTCTTGGTTAACTCTTGTTTTTCGACCCCAACGCTATTAGGGCATCCGAGGGCTAGGGAGTCATTCCTTTCTTCCATTTCTTCTTTCCTTTATTCTCTTTTCTTCTCCAGAAAAGCCTGACCAGAGGCTATAAGATGGCAGCCCCATACTGGTCTTACCTTCCTTTGGCCAGCAACCAATCGAAGGGGCTATTATTATGCTTTCAAGTCTTATATGAGAATTTCCCAGAAATTTTCTATAGGATCGTAACAGGCCTTGGCCTAATACTTGGAAGGAAGAAGAAGAAGAAAAAAAAACAATTGGCACATGGGCCAGTTCAGGTGCAATTTTTTTCTGCATATACAGGTGTCCCATTCATACCTCCGACCTTTTAATTAATCATAACTAACAAAGTATGCGGAATTATGAAATGAGACCGGTATTAAAGTAAACAGAAACTCAAAGATTTTTCATTACCACACATTAAAACGCCTCTATATGTGCATATCATTAATAGCACGAAACAATATCAAGTCTATATTCGATTTCGTGCCACGTTCTGTCCAACATGTCCATTGAACTGCCGGGAAGCTTGGCGAATTGATTTTTGTGAACTTCTCTGAAATCCTGCTCTAATTTCTTCTATATTTTCTTCTGAAACACGTGTACGAGCGCCTCCTGATTATTTTTTAACGCTTCCAGTCGCCATAAACTTCTCAAGCCATGACTTAATGATCTTCCCATCAGGTGCATTTCCTCCATATTTTCTCCGGTAATTTAATTTCTTTGCATTGTAATTATTGACTTCGTCTATACATACCAGAAAATAGTTTGTGCTCGTTGCTGAGGAGTCGTCATTTTGTTTTATGTCAGTATTGTCCAACATGCGACAAATGAATTAACTGCAACAATGAAAACAAAATTCTTTGAGTTTCTCTTTCTTTTAATACCAACCTCATTTCATAATTCGGCATACTTTGAGAGTTATGATTAATTAAAATGTGTTAGGAGTGAATGGGACACGGTGTATACAGGATGTAACTAAATTTCCATTTTAAACCTTGAGGACGTGTAGTGGGGACCAAGGAAGTTACGTTTAGCATAAGAATTCATGTCCGGAATTGCACCTTTTTACCCACTACACGCAAAGTACAACACACACTGCTCTCTTTGACGCCTATTTTTCACATGCTTACAGGCCACCGGGGCCTTACAGTGCATCTTTATTTTCAGAATGGAATTAATATGAATGTAGATTTTAAATGTGAACTTGATCTACTTGGAGCAAATGTAGGTCTAATCTACATCCATCCATCCATAGTAATTCTGCCCAAAGCCAGGTCCTTCGCTGCAATCATAGCATTTTCATACTATGCTTGCAGCTTTACTAGGGAATTCTAGGTGCGGTAGCTTCCCGTTGCTTTCGACACCGGTGAAAGATGACGATGATGATAAGGATGATGACGGCCATATGATTTCGGGGACCGTTTGGGCCTTAAAGTTTTCCTGACATTTGTCTTACAGGTGAGGAAAACCCCTAATCTAAATATGTTACACATTTTCGGTTGCAAAATTGTCTGAGTAAAAAATTGTGCAAGAGTTTTAACATGAATTCTTTTAGAATGATGGAGATTTCAACACAGTGCAACAGGCCGGGATATGGAATTAAACTTTTCTTCTTCTCCTTCTTCTTCTTCACTTCACGGGCTAGGCAAAATGACTTCCGCCTCACAGTTGTTCTGTCCATCTTTTCACTGGCCTTCCTACATTCCTTGAATCTCTTGGCTTGTAGTTAAATGCTGCTTTTGGTAACCTTGTTACATTCATTCTTTCTTCATGTCTAAACCATTTATCTCTATATTCTTCGATTTTATCATTCAATGGATATATATTTAACTCTGTTCTTATATCTTCATTCTTTATCCGATCCAATCTTGTTTTTCTAAGGAAGTTCATTTGTACGCTTTGTATTCTACTTTGTAATTTCTTGGTCCTTACCCAAGTTTTTTTTCGTAGGAAAACAGACATTACGCGTTACAGTGTTGCCAGTTTTTTTCTTGTGATTATTAGGTTTTTTTTTTTAAATATAATATGTGTCGGCAACTCCATGGTTAGACACTTGCCCTCCACCTCTAGGTCCCGAATTTGCGTCTCGGTCATTTCATGCGGCTGGGTTCGTGGTAGTCGAATCGGAGCAAGATCAAGTGTTTCTCTGGGATTCTCTCGTTTCCTTCTGCCACTTTTTTTTTTTTTTTTTTTTAGTATAGAGATTATGTTTGTGTTATATTGTAAATTTTCGCGGTTGTAAGTATAATTAAGAAATGTTTCTTGGTTTTCCGTATCATGGATTCAATAGTGGCCTTTTACCACTGATTCCGATGTTTCGACATTATCCCACGTGTCATTATCAAGGAATGATATATATATATATATATATATATATATATCAGCCGCTGTGAACTAGTTATTATATAATTATACTCCTTGCCTCTGATTCCGAAGGTCGTCGGTTCAAATTCGGCCGGAGTCGATGGATTTTCTTTTAGGGTGGAAAAATCCAAGGAGCAAATTCTCCGGGAGAGACTTTAAGCCGTGGGTCCCAAGTCTGAATATTTTCAGGCTCGTAAAAGATCCTTAACCCTGAATAAAAAAAGCCTCTAAGTCAAATTTTCCGAATTTGCTCATCATAGTACTACCTTGGTTTCCTAGATGTTACTATGAGGAGAAACGCTGACCTTGGGGCCACTCAATGACATTTATCCGAAAACAAGTGTAACTAAATTATGTATGTTGAATTTCTCCCCTGTAGGGGGAGAGCGCCTAAGTCTCTTTGAGAGAAACATGGGCTTACAAGAAGAAGAAGATATATATATATATATATATATATATATATGTGATAAGAAAAATAAATGCCTGAACAGGATTTGAACCCGGACCTCTGGGTTGGTACCCCAGCGTGCTATCCATTACACCACCAAGCAAATCCAATTCAAACATTTATCTTTCTTTTATATATATAATATTCTCCATTATTTCTAGATGTCGCGAGAACTCGGTCTTCACTGCAATGTGTGTATGTATACAGGTGTATCAAAAAGGATGCCGCAAACTTACATGGTTGAAAGTACACGATAGTAGAAACAACAATGTCCCAGTAAACATGGGTCCGCAAACGAGCCGTTTGCGAGATAATTACGAATGTATGGTTACAAGCCGCCACTGACTTCATTGTAAACATCGTCCTAGTTAGAACAAAGTAATTTGAATTTAGACTGTACTATTAATTTTTCATCTCATTTAGTTCAGATTTTACATTTCACAGTTCCCTTCACTTATGGGTTATCTGTTAAAGGAGATGTTCGAAGTGTCTTCCTTGCATCTGGATGTAATACTGTGCTCATCTCTGCAATGATTGTCGCATTCTTTTGAAAACCCCTAGATAATTTCTGAATTATTGACAAGCATGTACAACTCTCTGCTCCATTTCTTCAACGGGTGTGCTGTACATTTCGCTTTTGAGGTGACCCCAGATATAAAAATCCAAAGGATTTAGATCAGGTGATCTTGGAGGCCAAGGTGCAGATCCGCCTCGACCTATCCATCTTTGGCCGTATCTGCGCGTTAGATGCCGTCTCACAGCAGCAGCAAAATGTGCCAGAGCTCCATCATGCATGTGCCACAAACTCCGACGTTGCTGAAGGGGAACATCCTCAAGCAATCCTGGAAGATGACGCCGCAGAAACCTAAGGTACCTTCGTCCATTAAATTTTCGTGGAAGAATGTGTGGCCCAATGAGATGATCACCTAGTACCCCTAACCACATATTCAGTGAGAAACGGTGCTGATGTGGTGACTCATGAACAGCATGTGGGTTTATTTCTCACCAAACATGTGTATTATGATAATTAAAAACACCATTGCGTGTGAATCCTGCTTCGTCTGTAAATAAAATGTTACATGCGAAATGAGGGTTGACTACAGTCTGTTGTTGCATCCACTAACAAAACATCACTCTAGGAACAAAGTCCGCATCATTGAGACATTGAACTCGTTGGAGGTGGTAAGGGTACAGGAAATTGCGCTGTAAAATTCTCCATACACTACTGTCGCTTAGTAAGGCACTTGTGTGGCAATTCTTCTCGTCGAGGTTCCAGGAGAGAACTGTACTGCTTCCAACACCATATCCTCAACCTCGGGCGTAATGCGAGCAGGCCTACCTACTGCTCTGCCATGTGCAAAACTCCCATTTTCACTCAGGCGCTGATGGACCCTTGTAAATGTAGGACTTTCGGGGTGTCTTCGATCAGGATATGTTTCTTGGTACAAGCGTGCAGCCTCCCGTGTATTGCCATTAGCCCTACCGTTCATGAAATGCATATCCGCATACTCTTCGATACTGTAAGGTTCCATTGTAACTACAACACAGCACAAGTGGCACTCCTCAGACGAGACTGATACCTTTTGAGACTGTGTACTCTATCCGTCCTGTATGTTCTGCGTGTATGGTTTGATTACAACTCCACCTCTCGGCAATGTTCAGTTTTGTAAACAAAGAACAAAGAACGGCTTCAAGTGCGCAAGGAGTAAACCGTACGAGGTTACAAACAATGACGTGAGTGGCGGCTTGTAACCATGCATTCGTAATTATCTCGCAAATGGCACGTTTGCGGACCCATGTATACCAGGAAATTATTGCTTCTATTATCGTGTACTTTCAACCATGTAAGTTTGCGCTATCCTTTTTTATACACCCTGTATATATAGGCCTATAGGCTAGTTCTTACTAAATTAACGTAGTAATCATAAATACGTACATTTGGCTTCTCCTGTATGAAAATCAGTACAATATTCATCATCTTTAAACACAGTGAGTTAACAAACTTCTGTAGATTTTTCCCTTAAAAATCCGATTACAATTTTATGAGTAATGTTGGTTGCACTTATTGGCCCCAAATGACCAGCCTGTGACCTCGTGGTCAGAACTTATTACTATGTTAATGAGATCGTGGTTTCGATTCCTACTCTGGATTGTTTCCTTAAAGTGTGACCCATGGTCTGAAATATAGGTTACATTTAGTTTCAGTCTCGCGCCGTAACAGAGTAGACCCTATTTTAAAGCAACATCCCTTGGTCTAAAGCTACGGGATTTTCGCTGGTTCGAGTTCCCATAGAGGAAGAAGTATTATTATGGATTTTCTGTTAATATGGTACCGATGTCCACCCAGCATCGTGAGGAATTTGGGTAGCAAAATGAGTAGTGACTCCAGGTTGAGAAAACCTGCAATAACAGCTGGAAGACTCGATATGCTGACTCCAATACTGGCTATATGATCGTCGTCCTCTCTAAATGACACAAGTGGATGTGAGGCCAGCAGACAGTTCCTATGCCAAGGACCCTCTAGGCCTGTCATACCATGGAGATAGTTTAGTTTCAGTTTTAAGTACTTTCCTGGCGCTTTATTATTTATCACGTATTTTATCATCGGGTTGCCCCAAACTCAGGAATAGGATACGATTTCGTCAGTGCCTGGAGAGAATGGCAGATATGGCGTAAGACAACTTAGTAATATTAAAAAAAATATCACACGTAATTCGTACTTTAATTTTTCTTGCTTACATTTTACATTTCTACCATCTGTATCTAATAATAAAAATCAATGTTTGTTTGTTTGTTTGTTCGTATTCTATGCGCGGACATACCGTTGATCCGGAGATTCCCGGAATGAACATAGGCTATAAGAGAGTTGTGATATTCAACACCTTCACCCCTAAAAATCACCCTTTGTAGTGAAAAACGTGAAATAAAGTCGCTATTTTGACGCTTAAATGGCTTACGTTAACCATAATAAATACACCAAATTAATGTACACAAAATTGAATATCTAAAAAACTCTACAAAAAAGTAGGCGACAGCATATGTTTATCTTTTACGGATAACTCACAATGATAATTTTTGTCTTTCATTGATGCAAAGAAGATCGGGATAAGTAGATTCCCGGGTAAGCGTGCTCTGCCATACCGTTCATCCGATTGAGATGGGGCTTTTTGAAAAATGTTCAGGAGATTCCGGGAATGAACATAGGCTATAAGAGAGTTGTAATACTCAACCCCTTCACCCCTAAAAATTACCCTTTGAAGTGAAAAACGTGAAATAAAGTCCCTATTTTGACGCTTAAATGGCTTACGCTGCCTAAACCATAACAAATACACCAAATTAATGTACAAAGAATTGAACATCTCAAAAAAAACTCTAGAAAAAAGTCCGCACAGCATATGTTTATCTTCTACGGATAACTCATAATAACCATTTTTGTCTTTCATTGATGCCAAGAAGATCGGGATAAGCAGATTACCGGGCAACTATAACAGCGCACGGCTGGTGGTAAAAACACATTAACATTTATTTACGAGTAGCAGCGCACGCCGGGTATTAGCTAGTAATATACATAAAAATGAGCGTGAGTCTGTTTGTCTGTCCTTTATGAACTCAAAAACTGTTTTACCTTCTTTGAATTTTAGAAAATAAACCAATAGAACAAGTAGTAACATATAACTTCCTAGGTTGCGAAATATCATACACAGCAGAAACAGATATAAATAACAAAATAAATAAGTTTAATTATATAACAGGCACACTAAAAAAGAACTTTGAAAAATAAAGCCAGGAAAGACTCTATAATGAAATTATACAAGACAATGGCAGTGCCTATTATTACTTATGGATCCGAAACATGGACAGTGACAACACAACAATCTGCCAGGATACAAGCTGCTGAAATGAGATTCCTCAGACCAATAGGATATCAAAGAACAGACAAAAAATATAACACAGAAATAAGACAACAATTAAAAATAGAGGAATTAAACTCAACAATAGAGAAGTACAGAACAAACTGGAAAGAACACTTGACAAGGATGACTGAGAATAGAATACCAAAAGCAGCATACAACTATTCACCAGGAGGAAGAAGAAGCTTGGGAAGACCAAGGAAAAGATGGAAAGAGCAGCAATTTAGAGCCGGAACAGGAAAAAAATCTATAAAAGAGCCTAAACCGTGAAGAAGAAGAAGAAGAAGAAGAAGACCTTCTTTGAATTTTTTTCATCATTTTGAGAATTTTTTTTTTTGGAGATTTAACGTATAAAACATACATCCTACATCCTACATACTATAGGGCAGCAGCTAAAAAAAGGCATCGGTGCACTAAGTAGTCACTTTTTGGACACTTAAATGGCTTACACTGCCTAAACCATAACAAATACACAAAATTAATGTAGGGAATATCTTAAAAAAAATACAAAAAAACCCGCGATAACGTGTCTATCTTTTACAGATAACTCACAGTAACCATTTTTGTGTTCAGCTCATTTATACCAAGGACATCGGGAGAAGTAGATTCCCGAGCAACGTTAGGTAATCTAAAAATAATTACGATATAAATTTAGAATTATTTTTCTCTTTACTTATTCAACTAAACATAAAAACACATTTAATTGATTTAGGCGTAGCTGCGAACATATGGTATTAGTTCTGTATAATTCATACTTTGGTTTGTTATGAAAGTGTAAGCTATCCTCATCTGTTATTTTTCTGTTTTAAACAGAATGCGTATTCTGCAGGACAAAACAAAACAAGGTCTACAATTACAGACTACAATGTGCTGATGATTCATTGCCTCGTGGGGTTGAAACTCATTACGTCATTGGCAAGCTATCGGTTGACTCATAAAGAATTCTTTGCAGAGTTGCATGTCTTTAAATACCGTTAATCATGCTATACTCTGCCGTTCCCTTCTAACGAAATAACAATGAACAACAAAAGAGCTTCGAATTAGCTTTACAGATATAATATATCATACACCTCCCATTTAGTAAGTTTGACAGTAAAACCGTTACTAAGAAGTTATAATTATTATTCTTTTGGAATTTAACTCCTGGCGCGACAGGCCTAGAAGGCCCTTAGCCTACCAAACGATTGCTGGCCTCACATCCGCATGTGTCAATCACAGAGGTAGATGATCATCAGCCAATGTAGGGGTGACATGTGGTCAGCAGCCTGGAGTTGCTACTTATTGAAGCTACCCAAATGCCTTACGTTGCTGGGTGGGCACCGGTCCCATACTGGCCGAAATGCCATGAGAAAATTTCTTCCCCCATGGAGACTCGAACCAGCGCAAGTCCCGTAGCTCTGCGCCAAGGCTTCCTGCCTTAACCACTCGGCTACGGCGACCTTTTGGAATTTACAGATTGATAGTGTCAGGTTCACACTGTGATTTTCGGGTAGTGTCGCTGCCTAGTAAGCGCGGGTTCGATCCCCGAACGGGACAATTTTCCTGGGTGATGGTGTTTTAAGGGTAAGATAAATATCAAAGGCCGTCTATGCATGCAAATGGAAAGAAGGAACAGAAAAGGAAGACCAAGAACAACCTGGAAGAACAACATTCATTTATATTTATTTACTTTTTTTAATTCATGTTAGTTACTAAGATTGTTTGGAGAAAACCCTCAATGAGGAAAATTCTCAAAATGGATGTATGGATAAATATTAGGTAACATTGAGGCTCAAACGTTCCCCGAACATCATCTGGGCATCATAATCATTATCATATTCGCCATGTTTAGTATAAATGGTGTGAGTGAATGATGTGTTTTTTTTATCTGATTGAGCTGATCACTCATTCGAGGAGACCTTCCATGTTCTTGTGTGGTCAGTATCAATAGTATGTGTGTGATCTAAGGTTTAAAATGCTTCTTTCGAGGTCGTGCCACTGAAAGACACAGGTGACAAGGGCACGTAAAAGTAGGCCCCCAGCAATGAGGCGAGAAGTTAAATTAGAAAGGAAAGAAGATAACGAGGAGATATTAAGGGCCAATATGCACACTCTATTGAGTAACACAAAGAAATTGAGAATGGAGGTAAACATCAGTAAAACTAAATACTTAGAAATACATTATGTAATGGAAATGTACAGCTAATGACAAATTAGGGAAATTTTGAAGTTGTGATTGAATTCAAATACCTAGGAACAATAATTACAAATAGGAATGGGACGCACACAGAAATTAAACATACTGTAGACTCAATTCAGGACATGCATGCTATTATGCATTACAGAGACTTTTGTCGGCCGAACTCCTTTCAAAACCCTTATTTTTTCTAAATCATAATTTGTAGGATTTTCATCCTGTTTATTTCCAAAATCACTCCTCGGAGGAAGACGTATTAGATGTGCATTCACTGTCTATCCATCTCTTGACTGGTCTTCCTCTTGTTCTTCTCCCATCCATTGGTCTATCTTCTTCAGCTCTTTTTTTTCAAGTCGGTTGTCTTCTATTCTTTCTATATGACTTTTCCAATATTTTCGTCTATCTATAACAAATTTGGTTATGTAATGAATATGACATTTGTCCCTAATTTCTGTGTTGTGTATTTTATCAAATCATGTTTTCCCCTGAATAGTTCTTAAGATCTTCATTTCACATGTGCTTATTATTTGTTTAGTTTTTGTTGTATCAGCCCTAGTTTCTGCTCCATATACGAAAACCGTTAAACTGAAAATATATAAATATGTTACACTCCTAGTTATATTATATAGATGCGAACCACGGACTCTTACATTATAAGCCAGATATAATAAGATGAGTCAAGTCTCATAGACTGCGATTAGTAGGACACGTGGCACGAATGGGGAATGAAAGACGTGCGCTGGAAACTTCTTGTAGGAAAACCAGAGGGGAAACGCCCAATTGGAAGGTAAAAAATGAGGTGGAAGAATAACGTTAACCATAATTTGATGGAAGTAGATTATACAGGGGATGACTGGAAAACATTAGTCCAGGATAGGGTTGTATGGAGAGCTTATGTCCGCGCTACCATGACCTACGGGTTTGATAGTGCCACTGAGTTAGTTAGTTACTTAATATAATTTAAGGGGGCACACCGTAGTGGTTAAGGCACTGCACTACAAGCCGGAAGGTCGAGGGTTCGAGTCCTGTTTGGGTCAGGATTTTTAAAAACCTCTGGCGGCACTATGACCCTGGGTTCGACTTAGCCTCTAACGGAAATGAGTACCAGATGCTTGTTATGGAGGTAAAGACGGCCGTCACGCAGGGCTGACAACCCGGCTGACATCAATTGCCGATTGTCCAGAAAAAGTGGGAGCCTTAATCTCCTACTACCCCAAGGGCTACCTGAGGCCTATAGTGGGATCACTTTACTTTTTAATATAATTTAAAGAAAATATTTTTATTCTTTTGATGGCTTTCAACATCTCTTTCAAATTAATTTGTATCTAGAAACTGATGAAATTGTACAGCAAAACAGATTTTGCTTAAGGAGACAGTGGAAATTTGTGAATGTTAGCATGAAAAAATAAATAAATAAAAAGGAAACTCCAGAGATTGGGTAGCCCATACTGGGCTGTATAATGTAGGCATCGCAATGCCGCATAAGGTAGGGGTGTGTCAGGTGTTCCTTTGAAGTCGCCGTCTATGACTCCTACACAAAAAGATTTTCAATGTTAACGCAGGAAATTTGTCCACAATTTTTACCTCGCTTCCCTTCCCTTCTATCTTAATATATGTGGGTCTGGTAAACCAATCAATGAAAGCTTATTTTTTTAGCTTGTTTGTCTGATTTGTTAAAGGGAATGCAGGTTTTCTAAGCATCTACTCTGTCCCCTCTCATCCGGTTTGCGACCTGTTACACCAAATTTCTATTTCTCATTTAAACTCACGCATTATTACCAACCTACTCGTTCTCATACAGTTCAATTCGAAAATATATTTTGCTACTCATAAAAATAATGTAAAGTTCTATTGTCATACTGTGAAAATTAATTTTTAGACCTTTTCAATTTTAATGCCTAATTCGATACGTTTGTAACCTAAAACCTCGTTCTATAAATCTAGAATCTTAGTACTACAGTATTTATCAAATAGCTAGAGACAAATTCTATAATGGAGCTGTTCCTATATTGATGTATGGATCAGAATGTTGGACGATCACTAAAAGACAAGAACAAAGATTGGAAGCAGCTGAGATGAGATTTTTAAGAAATATAGCAGGATATACTCTGCTGGATAAGAAAAGAAATGAGAAATGATATAAGAAAGGAACTAAATATTTTCAAACTTACAGCCCGAATAATTAAATATAGGAACAACTGGAAATAACATATTGATAGAATGCCAGAAGAAAGATTTCCAAAATCATTGCTAAATTATAAACCGCACGGAAGGAGAAATGTTGGTCGACCACACAGAAGATGGTCTGAACAATTTAAACAATTCTAGCTTTCATGAAACCGGAACGAGCCAACAGGCTTAATCCCTGGATGATGATGATGATGATGCTGACGAATTCCAACCAATCACAGCTGTCTATCGCTACAATTTTATTCCTGCACCAACATGCATTTTTTAAGTTTATCAGAACAGGGCACTGAAATACATTAAGTCCCATATATTATCTTCATAATCTCAGGGGTGGTCAATAGATACGGTATCAATAATGAACTTTATCTGTTGCTTGCCTTCAATTGGTTACAAAAGAGTTAATTTTTAAACAAATTTAAAAAGAGCCCTTTTAATATCGTACTTCATCTGTTAGATTTTTAGTGGAAATTTAAATGGCGGACTGAATATTTAAAAAAAATCGTAAGTATTAATAAGTACCTATTTCACTAACTCACTGGCATATCGAAACCGTAGATTCACGACCGTGCGGACATAAGCTCTCCATACACCCCTATCCTGATCTAATGTTTTCCAAACATTCCCTATATAATCTACTTCCCTCAAATCGTGTTTAATATTATTATCCCATCTCATTCTTGACCTGCCTGCTGGAGCTTTCCTTCTGGTTTTTCCTACAAGGAATTTCCATGTCCTTCTTTCATTCTCCATTCGTGTTCGTGTGCCACATGTCCTGCCTACCACAGTCTATGAGGCTTAGCTCTTCTTATTATATCTGATTTCCCATAAAAAATCATGCAACTCTTACCGACTTCTTTTACTTTATTCTTATTTGTAGGCGCTTTAACATGAAAGGTCATATCGTGTGCCTAGGATTTTTAGCTGTATTTAGTACCTTGTGTGATTATAGAGCTGTGTTCGTTTTGAAGAGTTCACTTATTTAATTTTTATATACATACTATGAATCAGATATCGTGATTAAATGGATTCTAGAAACGGAATCATAATCCAAATTTTGTCTTGACGATTGAAGAAACCCACGGAACTGTCTGAGTAAGGTTGGTGTGTACCGGGGTTTGAACCTGAGATGTCCTGAATACTAGATTTAAACACTACTGTCCCCCCACGGACTAGACCTTGGCGTGGCGGAGGGGCTCAGAACCTGATGAACCAGACTGCCAGGTCAGGGAAGTCTGGCTTTTGCTAGCTTGCCGCCTGGTAAGAGGTGAAGGGAAGCGAACTTGTTCCAACGCGGGAATTTCCGACTTCAAAGGGGGAAGAAGAACAATATGTTTTCAACGGCAAAGAAGGCGGAAGAGAAACCCAGCAAAAGGGAAGAGCAGTCTCTTTAACTATGTAAAGGTACCTGCTCTAGAGGAAGAAAACCTCGATCACAAATCACCTGGTCCTCCTGAAAGGGGGTTTTGCGGACGGGTTGGTAGCCACCCAAAATATATTAACGCGTATCTCTCAGAGGAATAGCCGGACGGATAATACATACGACGACCATTGCAAAGAAGAATTCTGAGAGCGGAACAGGCCGACGGCCTACCATGAAGATGATGATGAAACGCTACTGTCTGAGTGAACTCGCCCGTTAGCTATATATATTATATATATATATATATATATATATATATATATATAGTTTTTTATAATGCGGAATGTTGTATAATGCGGGAAGAAAATGGTCCTATGCGATTCCGCTTTGAGCAAGTTTTATTGTATTAAATATTACATAATCAGCTGTGTGGATTATTTACGAAATGACTTCAATACGTATCTACGGCCAACTAGTGACAATACATAGCAAGCGCACTCACACTGGCGGTCCATGTCATGTTATGTTTGGAAAATAGGAGGTGAATTGGTACTACTAATTTATTTAAAAATATCGACCCACCTGTTATTGCTGAAGACGGATTTCAAATGTGAATTTGAACTTAGAAGTATTCCTAAGTTAAGCTAAAATTATAACTAACCGCAAAATTATCGAGTATACTACGCGAACTATCTCAAAACTGATATAAACAATACAGGCAGCATTTTCTTTCAGGCCTATGCCAGGGGTTGGAATATAGAGGGAGAAATAGTTCTTAGGCTATAAGACGACACATAAATAACTATCCCCACCCATACGATAAGATAGTTCTTAGGCTATAAGACGACACATAAGTAACTATCCCCACCCATACGATAAGAGTGCACGAAGTATAGGCCCTACATGTCGGTAACCTCAATGTTTGCTTTAACAGATGGGGAAACATTTTGGATGTTTGACAATAAAGTCCTTAAGACATTTTTTGTACAAAAGAAAGATGAACAGACTGGTGAATGGAGAAAACTACACGATCTTTATGGGAAAGCGGATGTATTAAGATCAGTTAAGTTTTACGACGGGAAGGTCATGTGGCACGGATGTGGAATAAACGAGGGGCAAGAAAACTTCTTGTAGGAAAGCAAATGGGGAATCGCCCAGTAGGTAGACCTAAAATGAGATGGGAGAATAACATTAACCGTGATTTGAAGTACCTGAATTGTACAGCCAATTATTATAAAATATTAGCGCTGGAGAGAGATGTATGGAGGGTTTATGTTCACGTGGCAAAAAAACTTGGGGTTCAATAGTCCCTGCGAGTTAATTAGTGTTCAGATTGTATTTATTGATGATGCTCCAATCAATTTTGTTGGTGCCTGTTTATTGGTATATTTTAAGGTTTTTGAATATGTCTATTAGAGCTGTTAAAAATTTTAAATATTTGGGATCACTTATTGATGAATCAGGGAGTTGTAAAGCTGAAGTAGATAGCAGGTTAGTACAAGCACGAAGAGCCATAAAAATGTTGAATGGAGTACTGTGGAGTAGGACCATGTCAAACCACACGAAAAAGAGGATTTTGAAGTCTGTTGTGGAAAGCATAATGACTTATGGTGCTGAGGGATGGACTTTGGTAGAGGGACAAAAAACTAAGATCTTGGCAGTGGAGATGGATGGAATAAGACGCAGTGCCAGGGTGTCCAGGTTGGAAAGAATAAGAAATGAAGAAGTGAGTCAGATGATGGATATGGAGGAGACAGTGGTGGAAAGGATCGAAAGACGAGCTCTTCAGTGGTATGGCCATGTCAGGAGAATGGAGGATGATAGGTGGCCCAAAACTCTTTTAGAATGGTCACCTTCTGGTAGAAGGAAACGGGGCAGGCCAAGAACAACTTGGAGAGGAGAGATCCATAGATTGATGAACGGCCGAGGTCTGGAGGAGGATGAATGGCGTGATCGGCAAGAATGGCGAATGGGAATACAGGATAACCGCTGAAAAGTGGAGAGGCCCTCAAAAGTAAAAGTAAGTAAGAATATGTCTATGAAATCGTAGAACTGTCCATTCCCTATCCCTTCTCTATAAAGTACTACACACATCATCGCCTAATTATTTATCACGTCGCTTTATTACACTCTCCGACATACATAATTTAGATACTCGACCCCATCAGTACATTGTGCTTTGTATCCCTTCCTCACCACAATGTAGATTATTCACTGTCTTTTGTAGTTCCACTTACAAGAACATGGAATTCCCCTTCCGCCCTATGACAGAGACTGTCAAACTACAGTGCGATCAGTATAGCATTGGGCACCGCGATCCTATCCTGGCCTTTCCCCGCCGCGAATGCGCTAGCAGTGCCAGTGAATTCCCCGCGTCTGCTGTCCAATGCGATACTGATCGCACTGTATAAGAACGTTCAAAAACAAACTGGAGTTATTTAATAACAAACTAAATTATACACCTCACTACCAGTATTCTTTTAACAATTGATAATCTATTTTATGAAAATAGTATTAACATTGTCAACCGCTGTGGTCTCGAGGTAGCGCGCTGCCTTTTTACGCAGCGGGCCCGGGATCGATTTCCGGTAGGGACAAGCTTCTTCGTGAGGGGTTTTCCGGGGTTTTTACTCACCTGTAAAACAAATGTCAGGTAGCTTAAAGGCCCAAAAAATCCCCGAACAACATCTGGCCATTATCATCATCACCATAATCATCCATTACCAGTGTGGAAAACAACGGGAAGCTACCACGCCTATAATTCCTTAGTAAAGCTGCAAATCATAGCATGGAAAATGCTATGATTGCAATGAAAGACCTGCCCTAGGGCAGAACACTATAGATAGATTGTATTAATATTAACAAATAGTTTCAGTTGTTTGTTTTAAA
This sequence comes from Diploptera punctata, assembly GCA_030220185.1. Classification (NCBI taxonomy): domain Eukaryota; kingdom Metazoa; phylum Arthropoda; class Insecta; order Blattodea; family Blaberidae; genus Diploptera; species Diploptera punctata. The sequence continues at coordinate 1,360,304 of JASPKZ010000046.1, read as the reverse complement.
TATTATTTTATTGTCTAATTAGTTTTATTTTTCTTTTTATTTTTTTTTTTCTTTGCATGTACAGCCTTTGAAATAATTGATGGCGCACATATAATTTTCAAGTCTCAGAACGAAGCCACTGCGCATGATCAGAGATCAGCTATTTGGTTCACAAGTATACAACTATTTGAAAAACTAAATCCGTTCTATTTCGTTGTGTGACGTGCAATGGAAAACAATTTCTCATAAATAAGTAGTGCGGTAAATACTGAAAATAAAAACTAAGGAAAAGAAATGAAGCAAAAGAAAGAAAATTAATTGAAATAAGGACGAGAGAGAAAAAAAAAGTATGACAGCAGGATCAAACACGCGACCTCATGCACGGTAAACAGAAGCTCCCTCCACTAGACAACAACCATCTCTCCTAGAAATTGTCTGTATGAAGCGATGCAGTACTTCAGGACTTACTTGTATAATGAAATTAGATATTAACTTAATTTAAATTAATCACACGCATTTTGTATTAGTAATGGAAGTAAATAATGTTATTATGCCATGTGTTTTGTAAACAAAATAATGAGACGTTACAATCGTTATTCATTATATATATATATATATATATATATATATATATATATATATGAACTGTTTCCTTTAATTTATTTATTTTCATATATTCCATTCCATAGTACGGAATTCTGCCCGAGGGCAGGTCTTTCACTGCAATCATAGCATTTTCATGCTATGCTTTGCAGTTTTACTAGGGAACTGTAGGTGTGGTAGCTTCCCGTTTCTTTCCACACCAGTGAAGAATGATGATGATAATGATAAGGATGATTTCGAGGACCATTGGGCCCTAAGCTTCCTGACATTTATCTTACAGGTGAGGAAAACCCCCAAAAAAATCTCACCCAGGAGCCTGTCCCGACTGGGAATATTTCCATATATATACAAATTTGTTTATATAACGAAGCCTGACATAATGAAAATTGACGACGTTATTAAATAATAATAAATAAAAAATCTACCTGACCAGAATCGAACGTGGGCCCGCTTCGTCGGAAAAAGAGCATCTTACCGATTGCTCCGCTGAAGCGAACGATTCGAATACTGCATTTTTTTTATTGTTTGAACAAGTTTTACAACCTGCGTTTTACCCTGTGCGTATTTCGCAGGATATTTAGTTTACACTTTATATGGTTTTACAATTAATGGATTACAATTAATATGGTTTATTTCAGTATCTGGAATATTTCATGTATGTATTGATTGTTGGTGGCATATTGATAACTTTTCTTAGCACTATGTTTGGGTTCTTGATGTACGCTGGTCTGTCATTTTCTTGTAGCTTGCAGTGAAGTAAAAGATGCATAGCTGTTTGGTCGTCTTCTGAGCATGGGCACTTCGGTGAGGCTGCTTTTCCAATTCTATGAAGGTAATGTTGGAATTTTCCATGATTTGTGAGGAATTGTGTAAGTACGAAAGTTGGATTTAGGACGGTTTCGAATACTGCATGAAGAGAGGCTTACGCCGTCCGGTTTATACTCAAGAGTCAGAACATGTAACAACGTACTGGTGTTAATCGCTCTTCAAAACTAACTTTCCATCATCAAAAGTTGCGCCATAATTTTTTTTTTCAAATTGCTATACATTAACATTAGATTGGGACAGTCCACCAAACAATTTAATTTATTTTGTTTCTGTACATTTTATTATTAGTTTGTCTTAATTTTAATAATAATACGGATTTACAAGCATATTCGATATGTTTTTAGGGCATTAATTTCCTGACCCTATAAATTAACACAGCATTTTTCTATAATTAATGTCACAAGTGTATAAACACCACATTGGAATTTAATGTCCCCATTATCATATACCTTACAGTAAGGAGGGAGTTGGAATTCTTTTAATAGGTCCACATCCTCCAGTGCTTTGGCATTTCAGAGACCGGAAATGCATCCTTATTATATGAATCAGTGCATACCTGAGAGAAGAAGAGAAATTAAAAAAAAAAATCTGTGCTCAAAGTTTAAAAGCTCTTCTCTCCCCTTGTATTTTCATTATTATTACAAAGGATGTTGATAGCCATTTCCCGACTTAAACAACTAAGTTATGGAATGGTCCATTTCAATACTCCAAGAGCATTTCCTGTTCTTAACGTAATAAAAACTAAAAAAAAAAGACGATATGTGGGTGTAAGGTTACCACCCTGTACTTAAAACGTACCACCTGCAATTCATCATAACTCCTCCCCAACTTAACACAAGCTTCGGAATTTAAATCGAAATATCAGAAGGGAAAAAATTACGAATAAGAGATTATTGTTATTATTTATTATTATTATTATTATTATTATTATTATTATTATTATTATTAATTTTATTCTTTGGTACGTTGTTCGATGGTGCCAGTGAGTTAGTTAGGTATGTTATCTATCTCCTCACTTTCTATTCCATTTGCAGGATTTGATATTTATTACTTATTTGCTTAATCTGATGGAGTTAAGACCTTGTGACATTCTCTTTCACTTAACCCTTAAATTCGCAATAATATCTAACATATAAAATGTTTTTTTGTTTGTTCGTTCGTTCGTACTTTATGCGCGGCCATACCGTTGATCCGATTGTGGTGGTTTTTTTGCAAAATCTTCAGGGGATTCCCGGGATAATCATAGGATATAAGAGAGTTGTGATCTCCAACCCCTTCACCCCTAAAAATCACCCTTTGTAGTGAAAAAGTGAAATAAAGTCCCTATTTTGACGCTTAAATGGCTTACGTTGCCTAAACCATAACAAATACAACAAATTAATGTACACAGAATTGAATATCTCAAAAAACTCCACAATAAAGTCCGGACAGCATATGTTTATCTTCTACGGATAACTCACAATAAACATTTTTGTCTTTGATTGATGCCAAAAAGACCGGGCAAGCATGACAGCGCACAGCTGATGGTAAAAGCACATAACGTTTATTTAGGAGTAGCAGCGCACGCCGGGTATTAAGATAGTCTTTAATGAAAGAGAAGAAAACGAACGAGTAGAAATTACTTAAAATAGTGTAGAATTTTTCAACATATCCGATAATAAAATGTATTTTTGATATCGTTTTCAGTGCGGTCCGCAACATTCAATTAACTGACAGGAGAAATTAGCCTAATGATTTGTCAAATCAAGGGTTAACCAGGACAAACACCCGTTATATTAAAAATAACAATTACAGTAACTATAATGTAAAACAAACGGAAATTTGGTCAAATTGATAATAATAAGAGTAGTAGTTAGAAATATAAAGTGATGATGATAGTAATAGGTTTAATAATAATAATAAGCCAGATATAATAAGAACAGTTAAGTCTCGTAGACTGCGATGGGCAGGACATGTGCCACGAATGGGGAATGAAAGACGTGCATGGAAGCTTCTTGTACGAAAACCAGAGGGAAAACGCCCAGTTGGTAGACCAAGAATGAGTAGATTATACAGTGAATGATTGAAAAGCATTAGTTCAGGATAGGGATGTATGGAGAGCTTATGTCCGCGCGGCCATGAACCTACGGGTTCGATAGTCCCAGTGAGTAAGTAATAATAATAATAATAATAATAATAATAATAATAATAATAATAATAATAATATTTTTTAATTATAAACCAGATTTGTAATGTTTACAGATCTTTCTGTGCCTAAAGTTTTATTTTCTTTCTCCACTCGTCTTTGTCCATCCACTCCATGCCCTCCAGTCCTCTTGTTGTCATTCCGGTTCTCATTTTCCGTATCCACGAGTTTCGAGGTCTTCCTTTCATTCTTCTTCCGGGTGGACACCATTCCAATTTTTTTTTCTGGGTAACCTTTCTTCTTGCATTCGTCGTACATGCCCATACCAATTTAATTGCTTATATCTTACGTGTCCACCGCTGTGGTCTCGAGGTAGCGTTTGGGCCTTAAAGTTTTTCCTGACATTTGTCTTACAGGTGAGTAAAAACCCCAATAAAAACCTCACCCGAAAAAACTGTCCCGACCGGTGATCGAACCCGGGCCCGCTGAGTGACAAGGCAGCACGCTACCTCGAGACCACAGCGGTGGAATATATATATATATATATATATATATATATATATATATATATATATTTATATATATATATATATATATATATAAAGATGAAAAAATGCAAATATTCAGCTATCTGGACAAATGCTCCAAAAATCTTACATATTTATGCCTTCAATGGGTCTTGCAAGCCAAAATACCCTTGGACAGTCGATTAAATGCAAGGAGTGGGCACTCTGTACCACATAGAGAGTGAAACAAGTTCTCAGTGTCTGTTTTTCACTCGTTAAAATATTTACAATCTTTCTCGTAATCCACTGTTACTAACTAATATCATGATTATTTTCAACTAATCATGGAGATATTGGAACATTATATTTTTTTGATCGTGATCAGACATAGTTGGTAGGTAAACTTCCACCCTCGATCTATAATTACCAGTATCCCTGAGATACCCCTGAAGACAACACAAACAGGTGATGCACACCAAGACCCAAGGCGGAAGTTTAAAATCTCCTATCCGGCCGGAATTGAGGATTAGTTAGATTTTTTTTTAAAACTAAGCTTCTAACAATTTAAATCTACGTAACATCGCGTTGATAGTATTCTTTTGATAATTAATAATATTTTCTAATTTATTTAATGAAAATATTATTAAGATTAACAAATATTTTCAGTTGTTATTGTATAGCCGACAAATTAATGTATTATATCTCATTATTTTTATATACATTAGATAGAGACAATCTACCAATAATTTTAATTTATCTTGCTTGTGTACAATGTATTATTAGTTTTAGTGTTAATTTTAATTATCATAAGTAATGCCAATAGTGATTTCCAATTTATCTAGAGAATTTGGAAATCAAGAGTGGCATTTGTTAGGACTATTTAACGAATAAAATTAAGTTGTTTACTTACAAATCATTATTTAAATATAGTTATTCTAAAATATTTTATATATTTAATGTAAATGGCAATGTTTGAAATCAAATGAAAAACGTTTGTTACGCTTCATTTGTTCATCACTGCAACCAGATCATGTTATTTATTGCCAAAGGATCGCAATATTATAAGAATGCACCCTAGTGGAGAAAAAATGAAACACATCAAACTGTTTATAACCAACATTATAGGTTATTAATTAATTTTTGATGTCTTATGATGTAAATTATATTTTTCTGGAACGTAAATTCCTGGGAAATAATACGTCTAAGTCAGTGAAAACAGTGGTTTCTTTTTATTGTGGTATAATCAATTACTACGGATGTTTTTCTATTATATCCCGCAATCAGTATCTGTTTACATTCGTGCACTATATTTACAATCTGGTAGTCGTATTTCTTAGAGAGTCAGTCACTGCAAAATAATGCTCTGGCCTATTCAGAATTATAAAAAGGAGGAGCTTGATTTTAATATGATAAAATTAAACTGATAAAATCGAGGTGAAAAACGACTGTGATTGGTTGTGAATCAAAATCAATTGAAATGTGATTGGTCATTGACTCCCATTTGGGGCATGAGTTAAAAAGTCATTAACATTATCGTGTTGCCGATACCAATCTTATACAATTAATTATCTTAGTGATAAAATTTTCATTTAGAAGGCCTATTTAATATTAGAGTTAATTGTGATTGCTACGGAAAAATCCAAGGAGCAAGTCCTCCGGGAGGGGCTTTAAGCCGTGGGTCCCGAGTCTGAAGATTTTCAGGCTCGTAAAAAATCCTTAAGCCTGAATGAAAAGGCCTCTAAGCAAAATTTATCGAATTTTCCCGTCCTAGTACTACCTTGGTTTCCTAGATATCAGTATGAGGCGGAACGCTGACCACGGACCACTCAAAATGACATCTATACGAAAACAAGTGTAACTAAATTAGTATGGTTCAAATTCTTCCCTGTAGAGGGAGAGCGCCTAAATCTCTGTAAAGGGAAAACATGGGCTTGCAATACAATATTCTAATGTTTGTCCTGGTGAGTGGAAGAAATGGCCACATGGTCTTATCTCCACCAGACTAAATAAATAAAGTATGGCCAATAATTCAATTCTGAATTTGAATCAGCTGATAAATGTTGTTATTAAGGTTCTTATTTCAAGCCTTCAAAATCCACTTGCCTAGGTCGAATTAGTATTTATAAGCTCAAGGAACCAGAAGTGAGTGTAGTATAGGGTCTCGACTGACCATACCAAGGCAAAGGTTGAATCAATATTGTATCAAAATGTATGACACTGATCAATTTTGATAAAAATACATATATTTTCTAATGAAAATCGTAAATGGAGCCATGGAATGTTAAATTTGCTATGGTAGGTATTCTTTAGGGTACACGTTTTACAACCTGCACGCAGTACAGAGTGATCTCCTGTGCATGTGTGTGTATATTTTATTTATATACCGAATTTTAATGTTTACACATCTTTCTGTGCCTAAAGTTTTATTTTTCTTCTCCACTCGTCTCTCTCCATCCAATCCATGTCCTCCAGTCCCCTTGCTCTCATTCCAGTTCTTATTTCCTGCATCCACGAGTTTTTAGGTCTTCCTCTCCTCCTTCTTCCAGATGGACACCATTCCAATGTTTTCCCGGGTAATCTTTCTTCTTGCATTCGTCGTACGTGTCCATACCAATTTAATTACTTATACCGTATGTAATCTACTTTTGATTAATTAATATTCATTTTTTCTCTTATGACAGTATTTCTTATTTTGTCTGAATTTGAACATCTTGCTGCTCTCCTCAAGAAATGCATTTCTATCGACATAAGTTTTTGTTCTAAGTTTTTGTTGTATATATAGATATATATATATATATATACATATATAGGCCTATATATATATGTGTGTGTGTGTGTGTTTGATTGTTCTTGTGTGTGTGTGTGTGTGTGTGTGTTTGTGTGTTCGTTTGTTTGTGTGTGTTTGTATTTGTTTGTTTTGTGAGGCTCAACTGCACTTTTACTAGCGCTTGATTTTTCGGTTATATTGTTGTAAACTATAGCTCTTCTTTTGTATTTACTAACATTATTTAATATTTTAAACTTTTTTCAAACAATTTTTATAACATTATTAGACAATTTTGAAGTATTTATTTAAATATGCAAATCACGATATTATGACACTGTTAGACAATATTGTGATGCTAACTGCTATTTTCTCCACAGAGTATATTACCTTATCTATGATTTTTCTATCGCTGTTTTAGGTTATCGCTGGTTGGATCAGCGTTAGGGAGTGATGAGTAAGTGTACACCCATTTTTAATAAGCGTTTGGTAATTTTAATATTGTTAATATATTTTTTTAACATAGATTTGGAGACTTATTGCAAATATTGGTCATTTAAATTTCATAGCGACGGATAGTAATCGAGCATGATAATCGATATGTGGTTCGATTGTGGGTTATCGTTGGCTCTATAAACTCTGGCGCATGCGCACTGTTGTTCTATTCATTCATTCATAGTGTTCTGCTCAAGAGCAGGTCTTTCACTGCAAACTCAGCATTCTCCACTCTTTCCTTGACTCAGCTTTCCTTTTTGTATCTGCATACAAACCATTTATTTTAATATTGTCTATCATCTGATGTCTTTTTCTGCCTCTAACTTTCTTTCCGTTGACCATTCCTTCTAGAGCATCCTCCAGCAGGCAGGTTCTTCTTAGCCAGTGGCCAATCCAATTTCTTTTCCTCTTCTTTATGAGTTCCAGCATTGTTCTTCTTTCACCCACTCTGTCTAGCACATCTTCATTTCTTACTTTGTCTGTCCATTTTATACGTTCCATTCTTCTCCATATCCACATCTCAAAAGCTTCCAGTCGCTTTTCCTCATTCCGTCGTAATGTCCACGTCTGCACCATATAATGCTACACTCCACACAAAACACTTCACTAGCCTCTTTCTTATTTCTCTTGCCATAGGTCCGCAGAAAATGCTTCTCTTCTTGTTGAAAGCTTCTTTCGCCATTGCTATCCTCTGCTTTACTTCTTGACTGCAGTTCATGTTACTACTTATAGTACAACCCAAGTATTTGAAGTTCTCCACTTGCTCAATGGCCTCATCTTTAATCTTCATGTTTATCTTCCTTTGTTTCTTTCCTATAATCATGGCCTTTGTCTTATTTATATTTATCTTCATCCCATAATCCTCGCACTTATCATTCAGCTCCATCAGCATGTTCCTCAATGTCATTGCATCTTCTGCTAGCAAAGCCATATCCTCAGCAAATCTTATGCACTTTATTTTTCTTCCTCCCATGTTTACGCCTCCCTTATTACTGAAGCAGTTCTTCATTAGGTCTTCCAGGTAGATGTTGAAAACGGTAGGTGATAGAGGACATCCTTGCCTCGTCCCTCTTCCAATTTCTCTTCCCTCTGACATTTCTTCTCCTATCTTCACTTTTATTCGCTGTTTCATATAAAGACTACTTACGAGCTTCCTCTCCTTCCAGCTCACGCCAATTTTTTCAAGATCTTCAGGAGTTTATTCCAATTTACTCTGTCAAGGGCCTTTTCCAGGTCAACAAATACTGCATACACGTCTTTATCTTTTTCTATATATCTTTCTCCTATCGTTCGTATCAATCCAATTGCATCTCTTGTACTCTTTCCCTTCCTGAAGCCAAACTGTTCTTCTTCAAATTCGCTTTCCATCGTAGAACGCAAACGTCGATTTGGTGTTCGCAGGAGAATCTTTGCAGAGTGTGATATCAAGCTGATAGTCCTGAACTCCTTACATTTCTTTGCATTGTTTTTGTGTTTGTATTTGTTTGTTTGTCTGTTTGTGTGTTTGTTTTTGTTTACGTGTGTTTGTTTGTTTGTATGTGTGTTTGTGTGTTTGTTTGTTTGTGTGTGCGTGTTTTTGTGGCCAATAATTCAATTCTGAATTTGAATCAGCTGATAAATGTTGTTATTAAGGTTCTTATTTCAAGCCTTTAAAATCCACTTGCCTAGGTCGGATTAGTATTTATAAGCTCAAGGAACCAGAAGTGAGTGTAGTATAGGGTCTCGACTGACCATACCAAGGCAAAGGTTGAATCAATATTGTATCAAAATGTATGACACTGATCAATTTTGATACAAATACATATACTTTCTAATGAAAATCGTAAATGGAACCATGGAATCCGCAGTGTTAAATTTGTTATGGTAGGTTTTCTTTAGGATAGGCCTACATGTTTTGCAACCTGCACGCATATATATATATATATATATATATATATATATATATATATATATATATGTGTGTGTGTGTGTGTGTGTGTGTGTGTCTGTGTGTGTGTGTGTCTGTGTGTGTGTGTCTGTGTGTGTGTGTTTGTACTTGTGTCTTCGTTTGTTTGTGTGTGTTCATTTGTTTGTGTGTTTGTATTTGTTTGTTTGCTTGTTTGCATTTGTTTGTTTGTTTGTTTGTTTGTTTTGTGTATTTGTTTGCATGTGTGTTTGTATGTGTATTTGTTTGTGTGTGTTTGTTTGTGTGTGTTTGTATGTATGTTTGTGTGTTGTGTGTTTGTTTGTTTGTTTGTTTGTGTGTGCGTGTTTTTGCGCGCGCGCGCGTGTGTTTTTGTGTGTGTGTGCGTGGGTTTGTGTGTGTATATGTGCGCGTGCTGTGTGCGTGTGCGCGTGTGTGTTTGTTTGTGTGTGTGGTCCACCGCTGTGTCCTCGGGGTAACATCGTTGACTCGTATGCAACAAATCCTGGTTGGGAACCCTGTCGGGACAAGTTTCCTGGATGAGGTTATTTCGGGGATTTTTATCGCCTGCAAGACAAATGTCGGGAAACATTCTTCGCAAGTTTCCTAATAAAAAAAGAAAGATACAAACAAGACGAGAACTTTTTAATGACATTCTGGCGGTCTTCAACTATTGCTAGGCCTTTCACCATAGAGGTTATCGTTAGTGTTATGTTGTATTCTGAAACTATGCGGTCTCAGGACTACTTAGCGTCCTCTATGCAATCAATTAAGACTGCAATTTACATATACTCCCTGGAAGTTATCAGCTCAAAACGTTCAGTTTGCATTCAGTTTGATCTAAGAAGTCAGAGGTAATTTTTATTTTGTCCGTTGCAGTGGCATGTTCGGTACAGTCCTATGATAAGTATTGGACAACTCGATTCCTCATTTTTGGATAGTTTATTTGTAAGATCTGAAGTGCGATGACCTTGGTTCGATAATAATACAAATTCAATGCTGTTGTGTTGATCAGAATTTGCCGACAGAAGGAAATAATTTGTATTCATGCTAAGCTTCTTCTTGACGGCTCAGCAAATGTTTGACTTCCTCAAGATATCTGTTAACTTGTCGGCAATAAACGCCACAATGAAACGATTATACATATAAACAATATTGTAAATTTTATTTCACATTATTTACCATAACTTAAGATCCATTATTTCCATTACTCAGTTTAATCTTATAGTGTTATAGCTAAATTTTATATGCCACCCGGCCCTTAAGGAAAGTTGGTAGTTATGTGGGTCAAAAATGGGGAAAAAAATGGTTTATACAATAGAGCAAAGTCTCCTGAAAATTTTGATATATGGGTTATATATGTTACTGAATCATTTGACTTGTTTATATGCCTGGATTTAAAACCCTGTGCTACATGGTTAGATCATGTAGGCCTATGTCATTTTCTTTTCCTTCTCTAAAATTACATTTTTATACTTTAGGTACACGTTTCTGAGTAACTACTTAAGCTATATCAATAAAACTTTCAGAGCACATTTGTGGATATAGATGGAACCTGTCTAGCCACATTTTATGTAATTATTCCTCAAAATATTGAATTTCCATTATTTTTTGTATTTATATATTATTTTATTTTTCGTATGATATAGTTTGCATACCCCTTGTGATAATAATATTGTAGTAAAATAATAAATTGTGGCAAGGTGAATAGTACTGCTTATTAACAATCTCCTAAAATTGCATTCACATTGAAGCAGTATAAATAAAATGAAGTGCACCTATATCATGGTGATCAATGAAAAAATTAAAAAGTCATCTCTAAGTAATTTTTTTTTCTACCATACACTGCACTATAAAATCTCTTTTCTTAGCCCATTTTAAAGTTCTATGTGTACAGACACTACATAAAAATTTTTAAAGTGATCTGATAAACGGTTCGTGATTTATGGATACTATAAGAATCTTGTTGCATGTATGTTTTTTTTTTTGCATGCATTTACTAACAACTTCCCTTAAAGTTGTACGACCTGTCGGGAAAGGAATTTTAAACTATGGTCATACACATCCTTTTTTGACCACCACACAAGGACATGGATGGCCTCCCCCTGAGTGAGGGATCAACTCAATACCAGGGCCTCGTCCAGGTAACATACAATTGAGACGAAACATACCATTCAAACACAGATTCATACACTAAACATGGCGAATATGACGATGATTATGACGTCCAGATGATATTCGAGGACCATTAGGCCTTAAAATTTCCTGATATTTGTCTTGTAAGAATAAACCCTGAAAAAAAATCATGTAGGAAACTTGTCCCGACCGGGGATCTATAGTTGTGTTCTAACTGCGGTGTCTGCAACAAGTTGAAAGGCAAATCAGGCTTTGAACAAAGTTAATTGACAGTCCCACATATCACATACAACTTGGTACCTCGATCCCGGGCCCGATGAATTTGAAGTTACAGAGATTATTTGTAAACATTTTAGAATTTTGTATTATTATTTTCTTAATACGTAGAAATCATTTGTGCATTTAATTTAATGGAAGGCGTTTTGAACACCTTATCTGTGCAGATATATTTGTTCATATTTTTTTTTATATTTGTTCATTTGGTCACTTGTGGATTAGCTAAATGGGAGTCTGAAAGTCAATTCTTAAGAATACTTTTGAACGTGAGAAAAGTTGCATCTGTAAAAGTTTTGTTACGTAATTTTGTTTTAACCTCCCTTACCTTTCCTTAAACGTAGTAGGCCTAATGGGCTATTTTTTACACATTGCTAATATACAGGGCTTCCAATATAAAACCGGACACGCCTCACGGGGTTTCACCCGTCAGGCTGCGCTCTCTCCTCGTCCGCATTTCACTCTGCCAGCCGCAGAGTGTCCGGTTTTATACTGGAAACCCTATATAATATTTTACCGAATTCCGAAGGAATTAAGTTTTTGATGCTGTTCTAATGAAATTATTTTTTAAAAAATTGTTTACAGATCTTCACCTATCCTATAAAGTAGACACTAAAATTAATCATGACCGAAATGTATATATAGGCCCTACATACCTATATATATAGCCTATATATGAGGTAGCGTGCTGCCTTGTCACGCAGTCCCCGGTCGGGGCAGTTTTTCTGGGTGAGGTTTTTATCGGGGGTTTTTCCTCACGTGTAAGACAAATGTCAGGAAAACTTTAAGGCCCAAACGGTCCCCGAAATCATATGGCCAACATCATCATCATCATCATCATCATCATCACCCTTAACATCATCATCCTTCACCGGTGCGGAAAGCAATGGGAAGCTACCACACCTACAAATCCCAAGTAAAGCTGCAAAGCAGAGTATGAAAATGCTATGATTGCAGTGAAAGACCTGCCCTCGGGCAGAATTACTATGGATGGATATATATATATATATATATATATGTGTGTGTGTGTGCGTGTGTGTGTGCATGTGTGTGTCCGTTAATTAAACAAGTAAGGCCAAGTTCGTTAACCGCAAAATCGAACAATTAGATGTAGCAATTCACCTGTAGCAAAAATTTAAAAATCGCTCTAGCGGTCGCAATGTTCATTATTTCACTACGAAAGTCAGTTTATACTATTCAAATAAATAAAGGAACATGTTCAGTCTGACTTGGATATTCGGGACTGCGATGCCATGAATAATTCATAAATAAATGATTTATGTTTTTTAAGAATTGTTGGCAAACTGTATATTGCCACATATTATCGATATTGTGATTTGTATTGCCATGTATTAATACTCCTTAATAAAATAATTCAATGTGCTTAATTTGTAGTTTTACAATTTTTATACTTCAAGTCACCAATATCATCAATTTATGGTAAAATGCATTTTTATTGATCGCCATCAGAAAATATGTAAGTCTTCAGCCATAACATTCAAGATCTTTCATACATTAGGAAACCATTTTTTGTCCTTCTTGCCCTGTTTGTACTTTGCTGCTTATGTTACACTATACAAACTTTTTTTCGTAATTTTATTTTTTAATTATTCCGTTGTTGTAGTCTAATTAAACTCTATGATAAAAGTTTATGGTATTAGTTTTTAAGGATTTTTTGGAGATTTTATGGCATCATGCCACCAACATAAATCCACATTTAAAAAAACGGTAAAGCACAATTTATTGTTCCAGTATATGAATGATTACCTGAAAGAAACAGCGAAAAACCTCAAGAAATTGGAGAATGTCAAAGCCAGATATCTCAAGAGGGCCTTGTCACTCTCAAAGTACACAAGAAACAGCTACGCCTACAGAATAGCACGTGAATCCTACTTCATTGAGGACATCAAGCTTCGCTTCAATCTACCAGAAACCCAGGCATATAAAGACGCCATCAAAGAGAGAGAAAACAAAGCCAATGAAATACCGATGGAAATAATGGACACAGAAACGATGAAAACTGATGTGTGGAAAGGACCGAACTTCCAAACTTCGCCACCTATACACACGCTTCGCCGCGCATGGTTTCCACTGGAAAATATGTCAGAATCCGTCATACCACGACCCGAAGGAGGACTGCAGATGTAAGCTTTGCGACGAGCCATGCTCCAGGTACCACCTAATGTAATGCCAAAGCAGAACTGAGCCTCTCACCAAAATTACAAAAGACTGGTGAAAACTCTAAATGTACACATTGTGTTTAATAAAATCAATTAAAAAAACACGTGAAAAATGCCTTAAAATGAAGTGAGAAGTTGAACTCAAATAACCTAAAATCAGAATATTTGCAATGTAAAATGTGTGTATTTGTCATTGCTAAGACAGGGTAGCCAACTTATCACAAAAACCCGCTAACACACAAGTGAACGTGATAGAGAGTGTGCAAGTTAGTCGCTGCCTGATCATTTCATTGTGATGCCGATTTAAAACATTTCTGGAATTTATATTGTGTGACAAACTACAAAATTGCGTTGTTATTGGTCTGATGAAACACATTGTATTAATTTACAACGTAGCCTACCATTAAGGACCCACATACGGTAACCTTATTTTAGGTACATTGTATTTACCTATGTTACTTTATGGAATGAATGAGATAAATTCTACTCTCGGTGATATATAGCCTGTTATGGTGTTCCTGGTTCGACACACGTCATGCATGACTCATTTGTATTTGGATGGGCCCAAGGGCTCGAGACGAGGCTACAATCACGAGGGTGGAGCCTATTCTGCCCTTAGTTGTTACATAGGCTCGGAGTCATGAGGAAGTATATGAGTGTGCACCTCATTAATCGCCATAACCACATGTAGTTCCCTAAACCAGGTTAGGGCCTATTTATATATGACATGAAATGAGGTGAATGGTGATATTAAATGAATGAAGATGAGATGGAATGGTGGGGAGGGAAAAGGTATGGAGAGTGTTGGTGGGATGAAATTCGGGAAAGGGAGAACCCCGAAAAAAATCCTAGTGTGGCCTTGGCCTACCACACGTCCATCGAGATGACTTTTGAAATTTTCTTTGTAAATAATATTGCTGTTAAAAATAGGAATGCCTTTTTTACTGTCTATATGTCCACCGCTGTGGTCTCGAGGTAGCGTGCTGCCTTGTCACGCAGCGGGCCCGGGTTCGATCCCCGGTCGGGGCAGTTTTTCTGGGTGAGGTTTTTATCGAAGTTTTTCCTCACCTGTAAGACAAATGTCAGGAAAAATTTAAGGCCCAAACGGTCCCCGAAATTATATGGCCATCATCATTATCATCATCATCATCCTTCACCGGTGTGGAAAGCAACGGGAGGCTACCACATCTATAATTTCCTAGTAAAGCTGCAGGCATAGCATGAATTACTATGGATGGATATGTTTTTTTGGGTAGCGTTTTATAATATTTTAATACCTGATCATCCTTTCTCTGTTGATATAAGAAAGTTCAACCTTGTTCCTTAAATTTGGACAGGGTGTGTCTTTCTAAAATTGCCATCGCTGACATTAGAGGATCAATTTCAATTTTAGGAAACCATATTTACAAAACTTCTACCTTATAGTACGTATAGGGGCACGCCATAGCGTAGTGGTTAAGGCACTGAGCTACAAGCCGGAGGGTCGAGGGTTCAAGTCCCGTTGGGGTCAGTATTTTTAAACTGACCCAAACCCTCTGGCGGCATTATGGCCCTGGGGTCGACTCAGCCTCTAACGGAAATGAGTACCAGACGCTTGTTCTGGGGGTAAAGGCGGCCGTCACGCAGGGCTGACAACCCGGCTGACATAAAGTGCCGATTGTCTAGAAAAAGTGGGAGCCTTAACCTCCTACTACCCCAAGGGCCTCCGGGTCTGTTGTGGGATCACTTTACTTTACTTTTTACTTTTATAGTATGTATACTTCAATTAGGCCTACAACTTGAATTTTTTTAATGTATTTACAACATGTATTTCATCAATTCCAAAAATTGTTTGTATCACTTTGTCCTTGAGGCAATCCTCTAATGAGGAAAGTTGTATATAATAAAAATAGGTCAAATACGGGCATTCCCTATACATAGTGATGGCGTAAGCATGCATTTGAAGTGCGCATAATTGCAGAAGAATGAATACTGAAACTAATGCTATATTCTACCGTTCGCACGTGTTTTGCAGTGAGTCATGATTTTACCCCGTGCCTACAAGTTGTTTGCTATGAGTCATGATTTTATTACCTAGACCAGAGAATAAAATCATAAATCATTATTCTTCGGCTTTGCTTTTGATTATGACACTAATGGCCTAAAATATTGAGGATGCCATTAAAATGTTTTACGTTATTCATTTATTTGTCATTTGTTGCTCATATTTGATACTAGCACGGACCGTGTATGACAAGTGGGATGAGCAGTTTTATCAGTGTTTGAGACATTTTATGCTTCGAAGTTTATAACAGAGAAAGCAATAGACCTGAGATATTTAATTTTATTTAATTTTACCTTTTTGCAGTACAGTCTGCAGAAGACAATTATATAACACTTTTTTTGTCCAATACCGCCAGGTTATCTTCTATAATGAAAGTTAAAAATTAAAATGTACCTGTTGGTAGGTGCCGTCGTCCTCAACTTTGTTAAAATATTGTATATATTATTAACTGGAGTGCTTTCGGAAGTTATCTTCTATCTTCGGCAGGTTGAGCTTCCGCTACTCGTTGACTTCACCTCAACGGAATTTGATATGAATTTTACCAGTATTGATATCTTCTATAACATTTCTGGTTTTCTCCCCTGGCAATGGCGGAATTGTAATCAATTTCTTAGGATGGGGCACCTAAAAGGCAGAGTTACGTTATCCCGATGATATCCACCCATCCATAGTAATTCTGCCCGAGGGCAGGTCTTTCACTGCAATCATAGCATTTTCAGACTATGCTTTGCAGCTTTACTAGGAAATTATAGGTGTGGTAGCTTCTCGTTGCTTTCGACACCGGTGAAGGATAATGATAAGGATGATGATGATGGCCGGATGATTTTCGGAGAACATTGGACCCTAAGCTTCCTGACATTTAACTTACAGGTGAGAAAAAACCCGAAAAAAAACTCACCCAGGAGCCTGTCCCGACCGGGAATCGAACCCGGGCCCGCTGCGTGATAAGGCAGCACGCTACCTCGAGACCACAGCGGTGGACCCCGATGAACGATTAAGAAGCCGTAGATTAATAATTAATAAGGGGTTATTAAATGGGTGATAAATGATAATGAAACGCCAGAACAGCGGATTACACCAGATGGGATCGGAAAAGGAACACCGATATCTTAAAAGAATTGAAGACTACACCAATTTTGGAATATATTAAACAGTACCAACTAAATTGGAAACACCATCTTGAAAGAATGAGTTCAAATCGGATCCCCAAAGCTGTTTATAATTATATACCAAGAGGACGAATATCTCTGGGCCGTCCTATGAAACGCTGGAGGGAAAATTTTCTATAGGATCGTAACAGGCCTTGGCCTAATACTTGGAAGGAAGAAGAAGAAGCAACGGCAGAAGAGTCTTTAACCTAAATTTCAGATTATCGCCAATCGCCAGAATAATTCCCTTTAAGGAAAAATGCCTATGGTCTGACCGGGAATCGAACCCGGGACCTCATGAACTGTAGTCATAAACCTGACCACTAGCCCATGAGGCTGGTCGTAATAGAACACTATTTTTTTTATATAAATGTCTGCAGAAGAAAATAATATTTCTCTCTCTTTACCTTACAAGCGAACTGTCAACCATTGCATGCCGAAACCTACCTAGAAATTTCCCCCAGAGAAGCGTTGTGATGTACCTAGGCCGTGTACAAAAAAAACATCTGCCGCTTTTAACTGCAAGGCACAGAAATCGAAGCCAGAATCCAGCAATGGCAACCCATTCTACGGAGCAGATGGACTACGTGCTTGAGTAAGAGCGGAATGGGGCGCGGTTTGAGGGTTAATCAATCTACCAATTCAGCGTTTGCATTACTTCTCCATGGTTTAGTTTAAATTAGAGACTTGGCACTGGATTTTAGTGGCTTGCAGTTAAAATAGACAGATATTTTTGGACACGGCCTTGGTACATCACAACACTTTTCTGGAAGAAATTTCAAGGTAAGTTTCGGCTTGCAATGGTTGACAGTTTAACCTCACAATTGTAAGTATTTTTACATACATTAGGCCAGCTGGGCCCTATCAGAGTCACGGCCTATCGAGAGAGGAATTTAACTCTTATTATAAACGATTATTATTTTTAACCACACAAGGACATGGATTGGATGAATGGTCAGCTCAATGCCACGGGTCATCTCCACGACTACATGAACATTTCAAACACACTATCCCCTCATTTATTCATACTAAACAAGGTCAATATGGAAAGGATGATTGTGATGATCAGATAATATTCGTGAACCATTTGGGCCCTAAAATTTTCCGAAATGGGTCTTCCAGGTGAGGAAAAGCCCAGAAAAAAATCTCAGCGAGAAATCTTGTCCAGCCCGCGGATCGAATCCAGTTCCGCTGCGTACAAGGCAACGACGGACGAGAAAAATACTCATTCTTTATAAAGAATGCAATATAGACGTCTGCAGACTACTCATAAAGAAGAGGAAAAGAAATTGGAATTACCACCAGATCAGTAAGCTCGGAAAAGGTGGAAGCGCGGTCTTTTGGGTGTGGGAATAGCGCCGACTCCGGGACCGAGTGACCCAAGGACAGTCTGTGAGGTCGTCAGGAGTTGAGCGACCTGACGTACTAATGCTCAGGCTGGACCCACTTCAACAACAAAACACGTCTCCAAGTGGTGCTTTTCACAAATAATCGGAGGAATTTAAGGGTTAACGATGAAAACTTAGAAGAAGTAAAAGAGTTTATTTACTTCGCCACTGTTGTATCTCAGGATGGAGAACCAACTCATCATCAGCATTAAGGATTAGACCTGCTGGTCTGTTCCCATCTCATGTTAGAATTGATCTATCCATCTTTTATTGGGACTTCCAACATTTCTTCGTCCTAGTGGTTTGTAATGAAGAATCTGTTTCGGAATTCTATTGTTATCCATTCTATTGATGTGGTCCATCCATTCATCTCTATATTGTGTAATTCTATCTAATAGTTTGAATATATTCTGTTCTCTTCGTATATCCTCACTTCGCTTTTGATCCATTATTGTATAGCCAGCCAGACTCCTCCGGAACCTCATTTCTGACGTTTCTATTCTTCGTTCCTGGTTTTTGGTTAAGACCCAGTGTTCCGATCCTTACAGTAGTGTTGGAACCGCCATTATTTTATAAAATTTTAAAAGTGTCTCCTTTCTAGTTCCTTTGAGATGTTGTTTTATGGAGAACCAACTATTGATGTAAAAATCAAGAATTCGTGAAGCAAATTAGGTGTTTGTCCAACTACACTCTCTATGGAAGTCCAGAGAAATTGCAACAACAACAAACTTCGTATTTTCAGGTCAAAATGTAAGTCAGTAATATTATACCGATATGAACGCTGGAAAGTTACTGCTGAGATAACAAGGAGCTTCCAGGTCTTCTTAAAGATAAGTCTGAGAAAAATCTTTAGCTTATTCTGGCCAAATATTATTTCCCACCGAAATCTGTGAAATCAAACAAACGAAAAATCCGTTGGCACCCAAGTAAAAAGGAGGAAACGGAGATGGATTGGGCATATACTTAGGAAGAATCAGGATGCTATTGAGAGACAAGACTTGTTCTGGAACCCTCAGGGCCAGAGGAAAAGAGGAAGACCACGATTGTCATGGAGAAGCAGTGTGGAATAAAAGCCAGAAAGGAAGGAAAAACTTGGGGAAAGTTGAATATTTTTTTCTCAAAACAGGGAACGCTGGAGTTGCTTCTTTCAGACCCTATACTCTGGATAAGTGCGCTAGAAGATGCTGCTACTGCTCAACAATTCATGTCATAAGAGTTGCAATTCAAATCTGAGCGTGAAACTGAGAGATTTTTCAGTTTTACATTATATATACATTTTTTCTTTTTTTTTACCGAGGACTATGGTATGACAGAGAAAATTGGAGCAATATTTTATCTCAGTATTGAGACATTGTAGGCCTATGTATTTCTAAGTTTTAACGTACACAACAGACAGGGCTTGTTTAACTCTACATTTTTATGGTATACAGTAGGGTGTCCCAAGACTTAAAGGAGATTTTTTTTCGCAAAATCAAATACGAATGCCCTCTATTTTTTTTTCTCCTGTTTGATCTTAATAACGCAAATAAAAAATATTATTGCGATTGAATCATGACAACCCGAGCCGACTTAATGCCAAACATAAGACATGAAAATTTGTATTGAGTTAGTATAGAAGAATTCTATAACTAAAAGTTTATTTAGTAAATTAAACATCAATATGCCCGAAGGGTATAACTATTTACTATTTTACAATAAAAACATTATTGTTCAAATTTTCTTTTCAAAATTTGCTTTTTACAATCAGGATAAAGCAGGTCGGAACGGGTTGGCATGGGCCTACGTACACCAAATTGTACTTACAATTGTTTTAACATTATACAAATAAATTAAGAGGGTGTGCGTTAAAAATAATGAAAAAACTTAGGTTGTCTCAAGACATAAAGGAGGGTTTTTTTTTTTGGTAAAATCAAATACGCATACCCTGTTTTTTCTTTCTTTATTTATTTATTTCTTTCCAGTTTGACCTTAATAATTGAAATAACAAATATTATAGCGATTGGATCATGACAACCCGTGCCGACTTCATGCCAAATATCCATCCATAGTAATTCTGCCCGAGGCCAGGTCTTTCATTGCATTCATAGCATTTTCATGCTATTGTTTGCAGCTTAACTAGGGAATTATAGCCTAGGTGCGGTAACTTCCCGTTGCTTTACACACCAGTGAAGGAAGATGATGATAGTGACATCGATGATGATGGCCTAATGATTTTTGGGGACCGTTGGACCCTAAGCTTCCTGACCGGGAATCGAACCCGGGCCCGCTGCGTGACATGGCAGCACGCTACCTCGAAACCACAGCGGTGGACATGCCAAATACTCGTATATGACAAGAACATTTATACTGGGTTAGTATAGAAGGTTTTAATACTAAAAGTTTAAATAAATACAACATGAATCCGCTCAAAGCATCGATAAATTTTACAATAAAGACCATTATTGTTCAGATTTTCTTTTCAAAGTTTGCCTTTTACAATCAGAATAAAACAAGTCTGTACGGGTTGCCGTGGGCCTACGTACACCAAATTGTAGAATTTTGATGAAGTGTGCCCCAAGGTTTACTAAACTAGACTATTTTTTTACCTTACATGAGATGAGGTGAAAGGTGATAGGAAATGAATTTAAAAGAGATGAAATGGCATGATGGGGTAGGGAGGATGAAGAAATTCAGGAAACGGGAGAACCTCGAAAAATAATAATCCCGGTGTGGCCTACTACCAATATCCCTCCCGAAACGCCAGGATTCGAATCTGATATCCTAGTAGGAGTATCCGCATGCACTAGCCACGCATCCACCTAGACGACCATGTTTACAGAGAGATAGAGTTTGATCCCTGTCGAAATGCCAAATTAACAAAAATAGATGGCAAAAGTCGTTGGACAGTCTGACATCAGATGGTTGGATTGTGTTGAACCGGACTTGAATATTTTAGGCATAAAAAAACAACCGGAAGATAGTAAAGTTCTTATGTAAATTTTTGGACCAAAAAGAGATGAACAGACAGGTGAATGCAAAAGACTACAAATAGTGAGTTACATGGTCTCTATGGGAAGCCAGAAAAATAACATATGCCGTATGTCCTGTTCATCGCAGTCTACGAGATTTAACTGTTCTTATTATATCTGGCTTCCTATAAAGATCATGTAGCTCACTGTTATAGTCTTCTCCATTCGCCTGTCTGTATCTCTCTTTGGTCCAAAAAGATTCTTAAGAACTTTATTCTCAAATACTTGTAATCTTTTCTCCTCCCTTAAATTAACCACCCATGTTTCGCATCCAATCTATAATAATTATAGATTTAAGGGTAGTGATGGGTGAAATTTCTATTTTCTTCATTTTTTTGAAATAGAGACTTGAGTTTTTGTACAAACATTCACTGCATGATACATAATGATATGTTTAAGTTTCATTCTTGTGAGACATTTATTTTATGAGTCATTACATATTACATAAAAAAATTGGATATATTATAATTAAATGGGTTCCGCAATTGTTTAGTAAAATGTCTGATTTTATTTTTACAGGACCCCTAAAATATTTAGAAAAAGGACATTCATATACAAAGGGAGAGAGAAAAAAGTACCTCATGCGTGGAATTACAAAAAAACAAATTTATAATTGCATGCATTTTATTTTTTATTTCTTAAAATACTACTTCAGTCATGAAATCCATGAACTACTTTGTTACTCATTGTTTTTAGGACGTGCAGTAAAAATTTGAACATTCTAGGATAAAATTTGTGAATTCCATTCAATTTTGAATGTACAAAAATGCAGTGAAAATAAAAGTGTGGAAAAACAAGTTTAAAGATTTGCATGCATTTAAATACAAAATGTAACATACAGGCCTAATGAGCACTTTAGGGCACTTAGAAGCGTCATAGGTCCCTGAAACTTTGCCAACATATACATTAGAGTACAGGCTATTTTTTAGCGCAAAAAAACAAAAAATGCCAATTTTGATTTCAAATGGTCAATTTTTCACCCATCACCCCCCTTAATGCTTATAATTAAGGCATTCATTTTTAGCCCTTTTGCCTTTTAGTTACGTGCACATGGAGTTGTTTGTTGACATTATTTCGAAGGGGTGGAATAACCCGCTGGGACATACTGTACAACGAATACTCGCATTAATAGACTACAAAATAAAGTCACTTATGTTATTCATTCTTAAGCAAAACAAATTAACTTCAACTCTTCCAAATTTATAACTGAAGTGCATGAGTAAAGTATCGAAATTGAAGCTTCTCCTGCGATCACGCGAAAACAGTTTATTTTACACGCTTTACATTAGCTTGACCTATATCTGTCCATCTGTCTATGTAATGGAATCTTTCAACATGATTTTCACCCACTTAAAAACATTGGATCGACTTGAAACTTGTATACTTGTAAAGGGCCCATGACAATACAATAATTTCATTTTTTTTTAAATCCTGGCCAGAATCATCAGAAAAAAACCTGTATAATAGGTTGCGGACTTATCGACTTTTTAGTCAATTGTTGTAAGAGCTCAGTTGGTAGAGCAGTGGACTGTAATGGTACATAATTTCAGTAATCCATAGGTCGCTGGTTCAAATCCGGCCCGGAGGATATTTTTTAGAATAGTATTGAGCAATTAAATTTTCATGGGATTCCGGTTTATGACAATCAATTAAACTAAAAAATAAAAAATAATAATAGTTTAAAAAACTAAAACAACACGCTTTACTAGAAAACCAAGCTAAAAAATAAAAAAATCAATATATTTGATAATAAACTGATATTGGTAAAAGTAAAGTCTCTAAGAAGAAAACGTAAAAACCATAAAAGCACCCCACACTTTTGATGGTAAAACTATATATATATATATATATTTTTTTTTTTGCTGATATCTTTAGTTTTATTCTAGATGTGTTCGAGATGACTTTTTTTGTTGACCACTCTAATTGTATCCCAAGCATGTTGGAAATTATATTATTTTTCATTTTTTAGTTCGGTTTTCTAATAAAGCGTGTTGTTTTAGTTTTTTGTAACTATTATTTATTTCTGTGATAGTTAAGTACGTAAGGTCACATGACGTCATCTATACTTAATATAGTACCTGAACATTCACTATCTGAATGTTATGGGGCCAAAAATAAATTAATTACTTATTATGAATTATGCTACGCAGTTGATGTTATTTGCGGCTCGTTTCAAAGAATCGAAGTCCTGTATAGGCCAAACTGTTAACTTTTTGACCGGGCAAGTCATTGAATATGGTGGTTTGGGAGAGTTACCATGGCAGATGGGTGAGATAGGTAGGCGGACGTCGCTGTTTTAATCATCAGCCTGGGCTAGACAACTTTCATGTCAAGACACGCAACTGATGTTGTTGGTGTTAATACATTAATATTATATATATATATATATATATATATATATATATATATATATTTATTTATTTATAATTTACTGATTTATTTGATAAATATTGTTAAACTATATTATTATAATGTTAAATCTGACATAGTAAGATAGGTTTAACTTGGCATGGAACAAAATTCAGTTAGGCCTATACTGCGCATGCGTTAAATTCATATGACGTAATGTTCCTTTACTAGACACGTTGTGCTGGGAATTCACCATGATAAAAAACTAACGCCACGGCGCGACAGGCCTAGATGGCCCTTGGCCTACTAGCCAGATGCTGGCCTCACATCTGCATGTGTTAATCACAGAGGAAGACGATCATCCAGCTAGTGTAGGTGTGTCTTATGATCAGCAAGTCGGGTCCTCCAGCCGTTATAGTTGGTTTTCTGAACCGGGCGCCGCTACTTATTGTAGTTACCCAAATCTCTCACGATGCTGGATCGGCACCGGTCTCATACTGGCCGAAATTCCATGACAAAATTTATTTCCTCTGAGGACTCGAACCAGCGCAAGTTCCATAGCTCTGCGTGATCACTTGATTTAATTATTACCTTGGGCAGCTTTCAATTAATAATATCTGTTATTGGTTATTATGTAGCAATGTTTTGCTGGTGATAACAGCTGCATTTCAAGTGAAATGAATATGGATGCTGATTGGTTGAAGAAAGAGGGGCAGAGGAGTAACACGGGTATAGGTAGTGAGAGATGTGCAGTCAAGCCAAAATGAGGTGGAGAATAACATTAACGATGATTTGAAGGAAGTAAATTGTACAGGAGATGATTTGAAAACATTAGGACAGGATAGGGATGCTTGGAAAGCTTATATCTGCGTGACCATAAACCTACGGGTTCGATAGAGTCAGTGAGTTAGTTATTGCATTAATTAATCTATAGGTATTATGTCCACAGCTGTGGTCTCGAGGTAGCGTGCTGCCTTGTCACGCAACGGGCTCGGGTTCGATTCCCGGTCGGGGCAGGCTCCTGGGTGAGGTTTTTTCCCTCACCTATAAGACAAATGTCAGGAAACTTAGGGCCCAACGGTCCCCGAAAATCATCCGGCCACCATCACCATCCTTATCATTATCGTCATCATCCTTCACTGGTGTGGAAAGCAACGGGAAGTTACCACACCTATAATTCCCTAATAAAGCTGCAAAGCATAGCGTGAAAATGCTATGATTACAGTGAAAGACCTGCCCTCGAACAGAATTACTATGGATGGATAGGTATTATGATGAAAAAAATTAGCATTTTTATAACACAGTTTTGGTGCATAGGCTAATATTTTATAATAAGTATTTGTGAATTACTCTTTTTTTCCCATCTATTAACACAAAGATTGAATAAAATGTAGCAAAAAATTCCTGCAAAAGACTTTTAGTTATAATGTTCGCCGCTAAGATGTCGCCACAGGCTGGCAGCACTGTCCTTGATTCATATTCCATTAATCATTTCTATATGACAACGCATTATTGAATGGATCCTAGGGAACCAGATATCGGAGGTGTGAACTGTATTCAGTAGGCTTTGGTTAGGGACAAATGAAGATCTTAATGAATGCGGCATTAAAT
This sequence comes from Diploptera punctata, assembly GCA_030220185.1. Classification (NCBI taxonomy): domain Eukaryota; kingdom Metazoa; phylum Arthropoda; class Insecta; order Blattodea; family Blaberidae; genus Diploptera; species Diploptera punctata. Next base: position 1,334,964 of record JASPKZ010000046.1, on the reverse strand, counting down.
ATGCTGCATCCGTGAGCCGTGGAATTATTAATGATCGTAATAAATTAAAAGTATTTAGAAACTGCTTACTTAATCATTGGCACTGTCGAACCCGTAGGTTCATGGCCGCGCGGACATGAGCTCTCCATATATCCCTATCCTGAGCTTTCCAAACATTCCCTGTATAATCTACTGCCCTCAAGTCATAGTTAATGTTATTCTCCCACCTCATTCTTGGTCTACCAACTGGGTGTTTTCCCTCTGGTTTTCCTACAAGAGGCTTCCATGCAAGGCTTTCATTCCCCATACGTGCCACATGTCCTGTCCATCGCAGTCTACGAGACTTAACTGTTCTTATTATATCTGGCTTCCTATAAATACCATGTAGTTCATTGTTATGTAATCTTCTCCATTCATCTGTCTGTTCACTTATCTTTGGTCCAAAAATTTCCCTAAGAACTTTATTCTCAAATACTCGTAATCTCCTTTCCTCCCTTAAAGTAAGAGTCCATGTTTCGCACCATATAATATAAGTGGTAGAATAATAGTTTTATAATATTTTCAGTTTAACGTTTTTTGAAAGGAGTTAGGAAGTAAAAATTCTCTATAATGCGTAATAACATGCATTTCCAGAATTGAGCCTATATTTAATTTCCTTGTGCATCTCATTCCTGTTTGTGATTATTGTTCCTAGGTATTTGAATTCAGCCACTTCCTCGAAATTTCCCTCATTTGTCATTAGCTGTCCATTTCCATAATATAATGTATTTCTACGTGTGACCATCCTATTTAGTTTTACTGATATTTACTTCGAGTCATAATTCCTTAGTGTTGCTCAATAGTGTGTGCATATGGTCTTTAGTATCTCCTCGCTATTGGCCAATAATACTACATCATCAGCATAAACTAACAGCTTATAAATACCATTGAGTTGTAGGTATTCTTCATAATTTAGAAATTGTAAGTATAAATTAATTTATCTCGAATATAATAAAGTAAAGTGATCCCACAAGCCTATGAGGCACTTGGGGTAGTAGGAGGTTAAGACTTCCATCTTAGAGACAATCGACACGATATTTCAGCCCTAGGCGGACCGCAGCCTTTACCCCCAGAACAACTGTCCTGTACTCATTTTCGTCAGAAACGATGTCGATCCCAGGGCCATAGTGCCGCCAGATAGTTTAGGCCAGTTTAAAAATCTTGATCCACCGGGACTCGAACTTCCGGATTATAGCAAATTGCCTTAATTAACTATGCTACGGCGAGCCCTTTATCTGTATTGCTACTACTACTCTTCGGCTCTACAGCCCTTGATGAGCTTTGGCCTCCTTCACAACCTTCTTCCATTTCTCTCTTTGCTGTGCCAATCTTCTCCATCCTCTTATTCGCAGTTTTTTTAAGTCTTTCTCTACATCCTGCAGCCACTTCTTTATCGGTCTCTCTATTATTTTAACCCCTATAATATTGACATGTAGTATGTTTCTGGATATCCTATTGTTCTCTATTCTTTCTATATATGACCCATCCCATACGTAAAGATTTTACATATATCTCACAATATCTTCTCATCCTATTATTTGTTCAATTTCTGTATTATGTCTTATTATCCATACATCATTTTCTGAGATTGGCAAGTTTATCTGTAATGCATTGATATTAATAAATTAAAAATTATTAAAGTAAGAGTGCTAATATAAATTTTAAATATGACGTTACCTCCTTATATATTTGGTGTTTATTTCAAACATAAAAACTTTTGACATAGTAATATTATTTAAATATCCGTAATACAGGTGCTCCCAATAATATTCCTTAAAAGCACACGTTATTACTCTTTGCCCCAAAAATGTATTTATATTTTACAATTATTTATTATTGGACTTTTAGCATTGTACATTTTTTTCATTCAAACAGGGTGCTAACCTGATGTGACAACTCCCAACCTGGAGGACCAGGAGATTTTTAATCAAGGTTCTCTTCCTTTAGTCCTTGACGAACCAACGTCTAACTGCATTATTTATTATTATTATTATTATTATTATTATTATTATTATTATTATTATTATCATCATCATCATCATCGAAATCATCTCCGGAATAAATTAAAAAATGAGGGAAATTTTGAAGAAGTGGCTGAATTCAGATATTGTACCCAGATATAATAATTATATATAGGAATGAGACGCAGAAAGAAATTAAACATGGGCTCAAATCTGTAAATGCCTGCTATTACTCATTACAGTCATTTATGTCATCCCAACTCCTATGAAAAAATAAGTTGAAAATATATTAAACTGATATTATATGGATGCGAAACGTGGACTCTTAATTTAAGTGAGGATAAATTTTACAAGTATTTTGAGAAAAGTTCTTAAGAAAATTTTGGACCAAAGAGAGACGAATAGAGAGGAGAATGGAGAAGATTACATAACAATTATACTATATTTATGAGAAATCAGATATATTAAAAACAGTTAAACCTCATAGACTCCATTGGGCAGGACATGTGGCATGAGCAGGGAATGAAAAAAGGACATGGAAATCCCTTGTAGGAAAACCATATGAAAGTGCCAGTAGAGGTAAAAAATGAAGTTCCAGAATTACATTAATTATGATTTGAGGGAGGTAAATTATACAGGAGATGATTGGAAAACGTTGGCTCTAGATAGGGATATATGGAATGTTTATATCGGCGCGGCAATGAATCTATGGTTTCGATAGTGTCAATTATTATTATTATTATTATTATTATTATTATTATTATTATTATTATTATTAGGATGCATTAGGGTATTATTGTTACTGTTATTATCTTCTTGTAAGCCCATGTTTCCCCTAACAGAGATTTAGACGCTCTCCCCCTACAGGGAAGAATTTGAATCATACTAATTTAGTTACACTTGTTTTCGTATAGATGTCATTTGAGTGGTCCGTGGTCAGCGTTCCGCCTCATACTGACATCTGGAAAACCAACTGTTATTATAAAAAGTTACAATTTTAAAATTCGTACCTGATACATCAGTCTTCTTCAACTAAAATTTCAGTTTTAAAACATTGTCAAACATTAAACAATATAGGCCTTTCAGAAACATATTCCATCATCAGCATGTAAAGTGGAAATAATAATTAAGGAAATAGTTTGCAAGAATACACACGGAGAAACAGAGAAAACTTGACATTGAACGATTTCCTCGATGAAAACTGGAGAAAGTGATAATTGTACTTATAGTTCTCTCAGTTCCACAGATATTATATCTAAGATTTCAAATTGAGAAATCCAGATATACGACTGGGAAACCCAATATTCTGACGCTTTAGTGCTGATTGATCGTAAGGCCAGCAGCCGTATGGTAGCCCAAGCGACTTCATGGACTATCGCGCCATGAAATTTTAAAAATAATAATGTTAATAATTATGATAATATACAAGATATTATTCCTCTTATGTTTTTCTTCGCCTATAAGACAAATGTCAAGAAGCTTTTGAGGTCCAAACGGTCCCCGAAAATCATCTGGACATCATCATCCATGGTGTGGAAAGCGACAAGAAGGTATCACACCTATAATTACCTAGTAAAGCTGCAAAGCATAGCATGAAAATGCTATGATTGTAGTGAAGGACCTGCCCTAGAGTAGAACACTGTGAATACAAAAATGCCCTTATAAATGTTTTTCTTTATCCCTATACTATAAATTGGGAAGGTTAGAACTCATTTTACTATATTAGAAGACTTCTCCAAATGTTATGATAAAATGGGATTGGGACAACAGCAAGACTGGTCTAGAGCAGGTAGATGTAACATTAAACAGATCTGTTAATAAAAATAATAATGTTCATGAGGTTGTAATTCTATCACTTGTTAAACATCGCGCGTCTCTACTCTCCGCTCTGCCGTTAGTCTCCTGTCTAATGACGTCACTGAATACCATTGGTTACGAGGCTATCATACGAGTCGCTCCATTGGTTAAATTTGAATAGGGGCCCGTTTTGTTTCTAACGTTTGAAGGGAGTTTAAATTTCCCCTTCTTTGAGGATGGACGAGTCGAGGACAGTTTGCTTACGTGGATTTTGTAATGTGTACGAGTGAGAAAGAAGAACCAGGGTGGGGATAAGTAGTAAACGCAAGAGTAGGGGAGATGACTGAAAGTGAGCGACAGATTTAGAAAGAGAAGCTAAAACATGGTGGGGGAAGATGGTAGCTGTGTGCTAGTGACGCTACATTTCTGCAGTTTACAAGGAGAAGTTGGCGTGTAGGGGTGTTTGGAGGTGTATATGCATCTAAGTTTTGGATATTACGGACATTTAAAGCTGATGTGATGTTTAACAACTGTTATACACGTAATAATGTTAGTGTGGAAGTGACATTAAAGTTAAATTAGTTGTGAAGGACGAAGAGGTTTAATTACTCAAGAAAACAGTTTTATATTTTGCTGTGTACGCGTGTTCAGTTTTGGCTGTGCATTACGAAATCAGTGCTTTTTTTTTGCTCTTGTAAAACTTGATAAGAAGAGGTGTTTGGAATTTGAAAACAGATAATTTAAAACTATGAGTGCACGTGTTTTCAACCCAGTAATTATGTCCGAGATGAGGAGGATGCTCAGAGGCACTAGTGGGAGTGGCGTCATGACATGTCCAGAAAATGGGACTCAATCTTCGATCCCGTTTACCACCATCGACAGGCCTTTCAATCAGGACCCTGCAAGAGTCAGAAGAGATTTATTTGGTCCTGTAAATCATGATGAAGCACGTCGCTTAGTTGATACGGAGTTGGCGGAACAACAGGCACGTGATTCTGACCGGTGGGGTTTTGATTTTGCTAGGGGGTTACCTAGAAAAAGTGGACCAGGAACTGCACGTTACATTTGGGAAAAGGTGACTCCTAAGGAGAAGATACCTGAACCTTATGCGTTGAGACGCATGGAATATCTCAGTAGATGTACGGCTGACGATGCTCCTACGCCCGCGACTACAGCGACAGAGGTGGAAGAAGCCAGCTCTGCCGTTCAGCAAACATCGGCAACCGCAAATAACCAGCAATTCAGAATCACAGGTAAGTTAATTCTCGACTTTATTTTTTTAGAATTTTCTGCATGCCTAATGATATTAACGTATTAAAGGTTTGTTAAAAAATATTTATAGGTAGCTACACATTACGAATCAGAAAAAAATGTGCACTTTGGGATACTCTATTAGGGACAGTATCATTAATTATACATTATTATTATTATTATTATTATTATTATTATTATTATTATTATTGTTGTTATTATTACTGCTACTACTATTGTAGTTTCTTTTATATTCTATAATGTTTTAAAATTGCATTTTCACCTAAATCTTAACTGCCCGCGAATTTCATTTGTTGCAAATATTTCCAGTTATTTCACTTTTGAAAATATGTAAATATATTCCTATATAAATTATATACAAAGATGGTTTTATTAAATTTAGAGATGTTGCAGTTAAGTTCTGCAGTATATTCAGACCCATTTCTCATAAATTAATAATAGGTTATTCTATGCCTGGAGTCCATCTATACACATTTTATATAGTCAGGTAGAGAAAATGGGCAAGTTAGTGTACACTATATTAGTTAACAATTTATTGGATAATCAGGCGCACCATAAAGAACATTTGATTATTCTGTTAACTGTAATCAATATAGGTGGATTCCTGGCATAGAATCCACTAATCGTAATTTCCGATTCAGAAAAAAGTAGCGTGTTGAGGTTAGCAATGGAAATTTTATTATCCTGTTATCTATTTTCACCAGAAAGCAAAAACTTTTGATTATATATTAAATATTCTTGATAGATTCTCGTGTGTGTTATTATTTTTGTGTATTAATGCTATGTGGAGTAAATTAAATATACTACATTTTTATTTAATAAAAAACAGGTTATGTAGAAATAATTTTATAAGATTGGAATTTTAAATGTTTATTGACAAAAGTAATGTAGGCGTATTTACGTTCTTGAGATAAAAAGAGTCTTAATTGATTTTGAGACTACTGTTACAAAAATAAATATTTGGTGTTTGTAATAATGATGTAAGCCAGTTCACCTTTTTTTTTTTTTTCATAAAGCTTCGCAAAAGCGATAAAAATCGTAAACGTTTCTGTACTATTATTAGGGTATTTTTTCCTGACATCTTGGCTTGTAAATTTTAAATAATAAACAAATTATAAAAAGAGAATGCCGCGTTTATAAAACACTAAACATTAATTCAATCCGTTTAATTGTTCCTGGATGAATTATAGCACTAGGGTGATAAAACAAGGCTTTGTAAGGTAACTAAAGTCCGGATTTGTGTGTAAACAAATCAAGAATGGCGGCGGCAAGCTGTTTATTTACTGCGTTTGGCCAGGAGGCGGATCTGCAAACACTATGTAAACAAAAAGCCTATCACAGTTTGCAGGAAGTGCTTCCTTATGCTTTATCTCATTGTTTTGAGTCCCTCTGATGTCATTTTGATAGTACATTGTTGGCGTGGCGTACTGACGCTACTAAATGGTTACTCATACATTCAACAACGAAAAACAAAATTAATACAGTCATATAATTGCTGGTTCTGGAACCATAGACATGTATCAAATAAAACCCATTTTATCAGTAGGATAAGATTTTTGTTGTACTGAACATATCTGGATCTCAAGCAATATTAATCTGATTCTCAAATTACATTAGTTAAGTTATCAAATAAAGTTACATAGATATAATTTCAGTTGTAAAAAATATAAGATCATTTAAGTTAATATTGCATGGAATGTAATTTTTCTCCATTCCCTATGTGCAGTTACCATCCAAACCTCCTTTTCGTCCTCTTTACATATTTTGCCTATTTTCCTATAAAATCACTACAATACAGATTATCAATAATAATAATAATCATAATAATAGTGCGAAGATTTTTCAAATGTCAGTTAAAATATCGAGACCTGAAATGAGTTTGTCAATAGGCCAGTTTTTAATCAATTTCATTTATTTTTATGGTACCTATCTTTACATTAAAAATATTTATACTATATTAAGTTTCTTTTGAATAGGATATTGGTGTTCTATTATTTTTGTGGTAGGTTGTAGTACAGTTAAAATTTTCTGTTCACATCTTACATATATTTTTTATTTCATTACTGTATTAGTAATTGTATCTATATATTTGTTGAAGTAATATATTTTTTAAGTCTTGGTGCTGTGCCTTTGTTATCTCTTTAATTATGAGAAGATTTCAAAATAAAAAAGTATATTCTGTCTTATGCTTTATATGTTTGTCTTTAAACGACAAAAAAGAGCAAATATACGAGGGAATATTAATCTTATCGCTATTCCTAGTAATGTTAGCCATTTTTAAATTAATAATAGTGAATACGTAAGAACATGGTACTACCATTTAATTCTATAACTTTGTCCAACAGGCGCCGGAGTGATTTTGTTTCTTGTCTCTAATTTCGAGATTTGCGGGTTCAGTCCCGGCCGTGGTCGATGTATTTACAGGATGGAAATATCCAATGCAAGAGTTCTCCGGGAGGGACTTCAAGCAGTGGTCCAGAGTCTGCAGGTTTTCGGGGTCATAAAAGAATGTCAAGCCTAAATTAGATGTCTCAATGAGGCGATGTACAGACTACATGCCATGTATAGGGAAATAAGCGTAATTAAATTACTTGGTCAAGTAAGAAGGAAAAACAGGTTTTATCTAAACTCTACAGTTGAACAAATCTGCAACTAAACTATATAAATTTATTATTATTATTATTATTATTATTATTTATATTTAAGAATGAAAATAAATAAAAATGGGAGTTATGAAGAGGAAATAAGAAATAAAAATAATAACGGTAAATTTGCAATTGCTTGCCTCAATGGAATATTGTGGGATAAAAATATAAGTAATACAAATAAAATGAATATCATACAATTGTTCAAAGCATCATATCTTATGGAGCAGAATTTTGGCCATTAACAACAAAAACAAATAAGTATCTTTTGGCAATGGAAATGGATTTTATACAAAGGGCAGCAAGAATTTCAAGAAGAGAAAAAATTAGGAACTCAGTTATAAGGGAGAAAATGAAGATTGAAGACCTATTTTAGATTAGATTAAAACTCAGCAATTAAGATGGTACGGACATGTCCAGCGAATGGAAGAGGATTAGCTACCAAAATCTGTTTTGGAATGGAAACCTGAGGGAAGACGAGTCAGAGGAAGACCTAAAATATCTTAGAATCAGGGAATATATTTATAGATCAAGGAAAAACATGTACAACCAAGAGATTGGATGGACCGACAAAATTGGCTATTAGGAATCGGACGATGTCAAAGACATTAATCAACCAATGATCTATCTTATCTATCAGCAGGTTTCACAACATCTTCCTGCAGCCAATTAGTCTGTCATTGTCCTCCACATGTCATTCCAATCTCCATCATTCAATCCTTTTTTTTTTCCCCTCATGCTGCTCAAAACACCATCAATCCATGCTATTCTTAGCCATCTTCTTCTACCAAGTGACACCTATTCTAGTGTTCTTCTTGCAAATCTGTCTTCTGTCATTCTTTTGACATGGCCATACCATTTTAATTTTTTTTATGAAATCCACAATTAAAGTTTGAACATGTATATTTTGTTTAATTACACTGCTTCATAATAGAAAATCCAGCTGGAAGTCTCTAAAAATTCATTTCTGCATAATTTAATTGTATGTCATTATACTCATTATTCTTGTATTAACATTTTTTGTTTTTGTTTTAGAACTTTTATTTTGATCATTTACTTTTAATATTACAGATTTGCCCTTATTCACCCTCTCATTAATATCAGCATTAGATCTATGACTTCTATTAGCATATATATATTTTTTTTCTCCAAAAACACATAATAATAGTTTAAGACAATTTCAAAGTTAAGTTTGATTTTCAAACAATATTTTATTTTATTCATGTCTGTCTTACGAACATACAACATGGTTATTTTGATTGACTATTTAACTCATGCCCCAAATGGGAGTCAATGACCAATCACATTTCAATGGTATTTGATTTACAACCAAACAGTCTTTTTCACCTTGATTTTATCAGTTTAATTTTATCACTGTAAAATCAAGCTCCTCCATTTTTAACGTTCTGACTAGGTCATAGCATTATTTTACAGTGACTACATGTGGCTACCATATTGTATATATAGTGCACGAATGTTACCTTATCGTGGTTGCAGGAGATAATATAAAAACATTTGTAGCAATTGATTATACCAAAAAAAAACACTGTTGTTTGCACTTTCTTAAAAAACGTATTTTTTCCCCAGGTAATAACGTTCCAGAAAAATATAATTGACATATTTACACCATAGGACATCAGAAATTAATTAATATACAGTTTGATGTGTTTCATGTTTTCTCCACTAGGCTGCATTCTTACAATATTGCGATCCTTTGGCAATAAATAATATAAAACTATGTTTTATTTTTATTTAATTAATAATATGCTGGTTGCAGTGATAAACAAGTGAAACATAACGTTTCTCATTTGTTTTCAAACATCGCCATTTACGTTAAATATATAAATATTTTAAAATAACTGTATTTAAATAATGATTTGTGAGTAAACGTCATAATTTTATTCGTTAAATAGTCCTAACAAATGCCACTCTTGATTTCCAAATTCTCTGGTTAAATTCACTCCTCACTTCCTGAGTCGTGAATTTATCGATAATTTGGAAATCACTCGTGGCATTACTTACGAATAAACTTTGATGGACCGTAATTGTATAATTTAATATTAAAGTAGTAGAGCTTTAAGATTTAAATTTGGTAGTGGTGAATGTAATTGTGATATCTCCATGAGAAATGCTTACAACAGCCAATTCAAAACAGCAGCTGTGATAAGTTAAGCGTGTCTGTTGGTCCTGATAAAGCCAGGGGGAGGAGGGATAACTTTTATCACCAAGCTGGAAAGAAATTTCTCAAGGGAAGGGGGTCAGCAAGTGAGGGAGGCAAAGCAAAGCCAAGCCAAGCCAGGGACCCACATACCCGGCAGTTGAAGGGTGAACACCGTCCTTTAACAACCTGATTTGTCCCTTTAATATTTAAATGTTGGACTACTGCTATAGAATCAGTTTCACAAAGGAGTACAAGTGAAATGGGCACCGATAGTGCAAAAAAAAAAAAATAATAATAATAACCACATATCCTGAAATGAAATTGAATAAAGTTCATAACCTAACATTTTACATTTGACAAACTGTAGGCCTATATTTTGAAGAAAGAAGGGTATATTCAGGAATGTTTTTTAATTCTTATTTCAATTTGACTATTAGTTGCTTGAACATCTTCAGTGATACTGCATCTAGGATCTTCGTATATGTAGTAGTCTTTTGTTTGTATTAATGTGTCTGTTACATATTCACTCAATTAAAATGTTAATGCTATATATATTTCTTCTTCTTCTTCTTAATCATAATTTGTAGGATTTTCATCGTGTTTATTTCCAAAATCACTCCTCAGAGGAAGATATATTGGATGTGCATTCACTGTCTATCCATCTTTTGGCTGGTGTGCATGTAAGTTGTCACCGATAAATAGTGGTTACCACTATGCCTTCCGATTTCAAAATTCGCGGGTTCAGTACCTGACCAGCGTCGTAATATTTTTAGGCATAAGTTTACGTAGATTTTCGGCATGTAAAAGAATCTCAAGCCTAAAGTAAGAGGCCTCTGGAAAAAATGTGTCGGCCCTATCACGTTCACTTTAAATTGCTGCTCTAATGAGTTGTTAAATGGCGCCATTGAAATAGGCTAATCACTAAACCTATACTAACACATGATTAAATGGATCGAGTTATTAAAACTTCAATCCATATATTGACCACTGAGAAAAATATAAAGTGCAAATTACTTATTAAATTTGAGGATATTAATTGGTTAAACAAAGATTGCAGGAAGAGGAAAAGAAATTGAAATTAAAAATATATCTAAATGATAAAGCGTTGAACATATTTAAATATTAATTATCTAGGTTGTACTGTGATTTATAAAAGGCAACATTAAAGAAATCAAGAATAAACAAAATTAATATTGCTAAAAATAAGTTTTAAATAAAACGAATTTATAACTAAATTTCTATAAAACAATAACTGCTTATGGATAAGAATCACGGTTGGAGGGGGAGACACACATTAGAGAGAGAGAGAGAGAGAGAGAGAGAGAGAGAGAGAGAGAGAGAGAGAGAGAGAGAGAGAGAGAGAGAGAGAGAGAGACTAAATTAAATTAAGATTGTACAACTATTTCAATATTGCATATTTTTATAACAAGTGGCCACTAAATTCATTTGAAACTGCCCAGAACACGAGCTCTATTCACTGAATGTTTTTATCAATTTATAACGTATTGTTTGTAAACAGCTGGCAAACTGTTAAGCGGTAGATATTGTCATGACTACAGACATTCAAGATGATGGCATGATTCCTTCAAGATATATATATATATATATATATATATGCATATATTACATGTATATTACTATATAGGCATCAAGTTATATGTATTTATAAATAGACTATGGTAAAAGTAACCCACCGTAAATATTTAATTCTATACTATTAACAGTAATATACTTCTACTTTAGTTTCAGAAAAGTTAGAATTAGAGTATGTTAATACCAATTCCTGTTCATTAACTTAGCTTAGCCTCTCACCTTGTAGGTACATGCCACTCACCATCCGGGCCTTCCTGTCGGGAGAGGGATTTTAAATTATGGCTCACTCACATATGGTTTTTGATAACACAAGGACATGGAAGGCATCCCAGATTGAGATCAGCTCAATATCAGGGCCTCATCCGAGATAACACAGCATTAAGAAGAAACACATACATTCATGGCGAATATGATGGTTAGATTATGTTCGGGAACCGTTTGGATCTTAACGTTTCCGGGCATTTTTGTCTTACAGGTGAGGAAAAGCCCCGATGAAAACTACCAGCCAAGAAACTTGTTCCGACCAGTGTACGAAACCGAGCCCGCTGCAAAAAGTTGAAAGATGTAGGTCTATATTTTGCGAACGTAAAGATGAATTTTCTGTACTGTTTATTGAAATCATTATTTCTTATAAGTAAAACAAACACCCTTTTTCATTTTCAAAGTCTATATATTAACCTACATGGTATTACAATATTCTCTTATCCATGTGATGCCACATAAGGGAGAGAAGAAATAAAAATCTGCATTATTTGAAGGGATGCAAATGGATTTTAGGGAGGGTTGAGCGATGAGTCATAATACCTGAGTGATTTTCACCCTTAGCGTCATAGGAAACTCAAACAATGCCTAGAGAGAACATCAAGGGTTCCACCCTCATTACACTTCCTCCCTCACATGATCTTTAAACTCCTGCTTTTAGCAATCACACATGTGCATTTTGAAAAATCTAGCGTTTTAATTTATTATCAAGTGGAGCCAACATTTAATTCCATTTTTTTCTTCTCTTGGCTGTACGGTCCTCTAAGAACCTTGACCTCCTTCATTACATCTGCCCATTCTTCTCTCCTAGCTTTATATATCCATCTTTTAACCTTCAGTTGTCTTAAATTTTCCTCAACCTTATCCAACCATCTTAGTTTTTGTCTTCCAGCCTTTCTTCTCCCTCCTTCTGGTTTCCCTTCTAAAATCCTTCTTGCACTTCTTTCCTGCTCCATCTGCAACACTTGTCCTACCCATTCTAGTCTCTTTATTCTAATATCTCCTACCAGATCTAAATTTCTATATAATTCCATTTTAGTGTTTTTAGAACGAGAGGGAGAAAGAGAATAAAGAAAGGACGAAGAGAAGATTGAATATAAAACTCTATATGTATATTAACCACAGTAAGTGCAGAAAATATTAATTAAAAGCTTATTTTTGGTTCATATATCATTCAGCCCTATATTCCGGATTTAAGATTAGGGATAGGTCGATTTGAGAAAACATAATCTACCTCTAACTTGTTTGGAAATTTTCATATTTGTAATTGCAGATGCATTGCACATGCATTCCTTGAGTCATAGGTTTAGCAATATAATGCTAATGTTTTTCTCACACATTGATTTAACATTGCCCAGCTGCCATTTGAAATAGTTCTTTCTGTAATATAGCCTTGACTGAAGTTTGAAACTTGATTACTTTTCGCTTTGCGAAAAAAATGCTTATATGAAATTCGACTTTTAATGAAATCTAATCAGATGTATATTTAATAGTATGAACATAATAAAAAAATAAGTAGTACAACAAGAGAACATACTAAGAGTTAAGAAATAAACCCTATTGAATTGGATACGTGTAAAATAATAAACGGTGTCTGAAAGAGAGCAATTTTCTCCTTTACAGATTTCACAACTTTATTTGTATTATTTATTCTCCTTTACAGATTTCACAACTTTATTTGTATTATTTATTGGCCTACTCCCAAGTTAATGGGACATAGACGTTGATTTTTGGGCGACCAAAAATAACATGGTTCGGTGTTGTTTCGAGCAGCACGAGGGAAAAAAGGATTGGGCGATGGAGATTGGAATGACAGTAGATTAATTGGGCACAGGAAGATGTAGTGAAACATTATTAAAAAATAAAAATTATTATTATTATTAATGGTGAAATGGATCGAGGTAATGAAATTCCAGTTTCAATCCGGTTAACTGAAAGTTAAGGAAAATCACGAAAATCCCAGTCAGGTTGTTAGGCATCAGTAAATGAACTTGGAACCTTCCGAATAGGAGACTAAAACGCTACAATTTGAACCAACTCACTAGATGACTACAAAATAGATTTTTAAAATAAACATTTCATTTTTAACTGAAGGTTGGGTTTAAGTAGGATGGTTTTAAATACTGCTTGGCTCCACAGACGTGGTACTGCTGTTTGGCAAGTCAACTGACCTCCGCTTACAAGTTGTGTGTGATAGGTACTGGCATCTAGCGGGATTCTGAAGAAGTAAAGATGACCCTGCGTTTCACCTTCTGCTGATGCATAAGCTGGGTATTGTATCCCACTAGCTGCACTGTTTACCACGTAAATGCAGTCCCCACTTCTCTTAATAATTAACGAAAAAATATTTTTTTTACAGAAAGAGAGTTGGCTGTCATTTCAATAGTATTACGGCTTATTCACGAGGCTCCGGTTCCACTCCCGATGTCGACTGACATAGCTAAGTTTTTTTTTTCGTATATATCAAAGGCACTGAGCTACAAGCCGGAGGGTCGAGGGTTCAAGTCGCTTTGGGGTCAGGATTTTTAAACTGACCCAAACCCTCTGGCGGCACTATGGCCCTGGGGTCGACTCAGCCTCTAACGGAAATGAGTACCAGACGCTTGTTCTGGGGTAAAGGCGGCCGTCACGCAGGGCTGACAACCCGGCTGACATAAAGTGCCAATTGTCTAGAAAAAGTGGGAGCCTTAACCTCCCACTACCCCAAGGGCCTCCGGGCCTGTTGTGGGATCACTTTACTTTTTACTATATATCAAAGGCAAATTTTGATATGAATTTATCAAAATCTATTTCATCATAATCATCGTTATTTCATTATAATAAAATGAAATTGGTACAAATACAGATAACTGCGCGAGCGCGCGCGCGCACACACACACACACACACACACACACACACACACACATATAACTTATATATAACTTATATAGGCTTACACAACCGAGTAGATACAATAGGATATTCTAAACGCAATATGACTTTTAAGTGTTGAGTGTTTATAAAGTTTTTTTTTTTAATTCTTATTTTGAGACATGTTTTATTTTTGTATATAGCTCCTTGCCTCTGGTCCCGAAGATCGCGTGTTCAAACCCGGCCGCCTGTAGGTGGATTTTTTTAGGATGAAAAATCCAAGGAGCAAGTCGTCCGGGAGGGACTTTAAGCCATGGGTCCCGAGTCTGAAGATTTTCAGACTCGTAAAAGATCTTTAAGCCTGGACAAAGAGGCCTCTGTTCAAAATTTACCGATCTCAAACATCCTGGCAATACCTTAGTTGCCTGCTAGGTGTCTCATTGAGTCGGTGTGTTGACAGCATGCCATTCATGTCATCTTTGGGCAAATAAGGTAACTAAAATGAACTTGGTCTATTAAATCGTGAGAAAGTAGAGGCTATGGCTCAACAATGAGTTACGTCATTAATTACTCATACTTGTCGGTAGACTGTGCATGTGTGTCTTATGAAAATAAACTTATTATATTTTTATATTATAAGTATTACATCTTACTCGATCAGTATAATTTGATTAACAAGGCAAGATGAAAAGTCCCCTGTATTTTTTCAACAAATCCTTTCCTACACCTTCACCCCGCGCTCCTCAGGTCCGAGAACTTGCAGATTAGTCGACCACAGATAAGGTTAAAAACTCGGAAATAGATTATTAGCTCGTAAATAAATTATTCTCATGTGGTGGAAACAATCTTACCTCAATATGTGAGCTCTTTAACATTTTAAAACCCGGATATAATATAATTGAGAGCACACTGAATCAGTGACCCGGAATTTGATTAAATGTTGGTGCTAAGGAATTTTTTACTGTCTTCTCATTAAAGCGTGTGAAGTTTAATTGTAGAGTTGTAAGATGCTTGTGTTTGCATTGCTCAACAGATAAACACGAGTGGAATGACCCTTGCTGCGATTCTCTCTTTCTCTCATAGGCCTACGTCATAATGGCTGCGTCTTCTCTTGTTACTATTATTGCCATATATTAGAGTTCGGA
Source organism: Diploptera punctata (assembly GCA_030220185.1). Classification (NCBI taxonomy): domain Eukaryota; kingdom Metazoa; phylum Arthropoda; class Insecta; order Blattodea; family Blaberidae; genus Diploptera; species Diploptera punctata. The sequence continues at coordinate 1,319,260 of JASPKZ010000046.1, read as the reverse complement.
GTTCACTAGAACGCCTAGATATCCTACACTAAACGAGATCTCAAGTCCTGAGACAATACATTTTAATATAGCATCAAAATATTGATTAATATTAGTTACAATTGGAATTTATTTATCTACGCTCTTTAATAGAACTGTTGGACTATATCAGCGGTTCCCAACCTTTTTCGACTCGCGAACCCCTTTCACAACGATATGGGTTTGGTGAACCACTGGCTTTTAAATATACATAGGCCTACAGTAGACACGAATAAAACTTAATTCCAAGCAAAAGTTTAATAACCTTAAATTAACTTAACCCTTAAACCCAAAATTACTCTAGTTACGGCTTAAAAGTTACACAACATGTAGGCCTAGTTGTAGCGAAATTAAATGCATTCCTAACGTTGTTACATAATGGTAAATGAGGCAGGCATTCGCGGTAAATATTAATTTATTGTGAAAATAATGTGATAAATTTCTGATCTTACAAATACGTAACAAGGGACTTATTTTAAAATATATAGGCCTAATAATAATAATAATAATAATATTATTATTATTATTATTATTATTATTATTATTATTGTTGGAAGGAATGAAGAAATGAAGGAAACAATAATAGGCCTAACCTCGAAAACCGTCATTATGAAAAAATTGTGGGGAACCCCATGAAATATTTTGCGAACTCCCAGGTTGGGAAACGATGGATTATATCATCACTGATTGGAATGAACATTGGATAAGGAGTACAAATGATGCTTTGACTAAATAACTCTTCTTTCCTACAGTACACTACAGGCTAAATATAAAACATTTTATTCCAAATTTCATCTTAACACAATTTATGACTGGCCATGACACATTTGGAAGTTATTTTATGAGATTTAATATTAACCCGGACAGTGATCATAATTGTAAATGTCAAGAATCAATACAATCTGTAATCCATGTTTAATTTGATTGTCCTATATTTGAAAGACAAAACGTGACGGTCGAACTTACCCCCAGAACATGGCCTACGTCTGGTACTCCATTAGAGGGTGAGTCGACTCCAGGACCTTAATGGTACTACTACAAGGTGTAGGCCAGTTTAACATCCTGGTTCCAGCGTGATTTGAACCAGCGACCTTTCAGCAAGTAGCATATTACCTTAACGAACTATCCTATAGGTTCTTGTACATTCCGTTTATCGACACAGGACCCGGGACGATAGTTTTACTTCTCTTGCAAAGAGAAACTATGCTCGATAGCTTTACATCCTTAAAATTTCTACTTCGGTTTGAACTGCGAAATATTGGGCATAGGAACCCGTAGTCTGCCTAAACCGATCTAATCTACATTGCCTTTGGTGTTACATATATGTATAAGGCTTTATTTGGAATTCAACCCAACACATTTGGCTTCTCAGTAGGCCTAAATATGACCATAAAATAAACTGACAGCAACAGTCCATTAAAAATAAAAAATAGGCTATAAGGAGTTGAAATGGAATATTAAGAATTGAATTGACTATTTAACTCATGCCCCAAATGGGAGTCAATGACCAATCACGTTTCAATGATTTCTGTTTTACAACCAATCAGAGTCGTGTTTCACCAAATATTTATCAGTGTTATAATTACCATATTAAAGAAAGCTCCTCCTTACAATATTGCGTTCCTTTGGCAATAAATAGTATGATCTGGTTGCAGTGATAAACAAATGAAGCAGTAGAAGCGTACGTATCGTTTCTCATTTGTTTTCAAACATCGCCGTTTACATTAAATATATAAATATTTTAAAATAACTATAGTTAAATAATGATTTGTGAGTAAACAGCTTAATTTTATTCGTTAAATAGTCCTAACAAATGCCACTCTTGATTTCCAAATTCTCTAGATAAATTCACTCCTCACTTCGTGAGTCGTGAATTTATCGATAATTTGGAAATCACTCGTGGCATTACTTATGATTATTATTTTACTGTTAGGTCTATTATATACTTTTTTCTCACTTTATTTTTTTCGCTTTTCTAACTTAACTTATTTAATCATAAAATGCTATATGAAACATTAAAATGTAACTTTAGTATAGCATAGGCCTATTGTACAATTTATGAATTTGTTGTCGTGGCTCGAAAGTTGGCATTCCGACTCCTAACATGGACGCTACGCAAACAAAAGAAAACTCAATACTTAAATGTGGAAAATAAACTAACATATGCGCGGTAAGTGAAACTTCCGTCCGAACTCTTCGGCAAGCATCAGCAATATTCAAAATCAATACTAACTTCATCATTAAGAATATGTGGTTATTGGGAACTTCATTCAAAAACATATTAATGTATTCCCTCCAAAAAGTCTCGATATTTTTATTTCTTAGGAAACAAAACAATTTACTAAACAATAAAAAATCATTACCATCATTCAAGTTTATAGGATAATAGCTTTAACATTGAATACCCCAATCATAAACTGCATGGAGACTTCATTATCTCACTCTGTAGTACGAAGTACTGTACCCCAACAAATAAGTTTCATTCATTTGCATACGTTTTCCGATTTTATAAATATACTATTTACTAATTCGTATATTTGTTTAGATTTTTTCTGTGATTAATGCAGAACATCCTGTTTTCTACGCCTTCTCTATTTTTATGCCTCCATTCTATTCTAAAATTACTAATCGTAATTTCCAGTTAGCAGATAGATAATGTCTTCTTAGCCAAGTCTCCTTATTTATACAAAAAACAATAGAAGGTATGTACCAACAACTCCTTTCTTATAGCTGACGACTTTCAAATGTTCCTCTCTCGTAGTAATAATTTATATTAAGTATTTTTTCTTCTTCCTCCTTTCGTGGTTTAGGTCGAAAAGCCTCATCCGATCTCATTCCATCCCAGTCTTGATCGTCCAGGATCTCATAGTTCTCTATTAAATATTTTAATATACTTATTACTACATTCATATTTGTGTCCGTCGTCCAAAAAATAGTTTTTTCAATAGATGTCTGTGAAGTGTTTTAACATAATCTCGAAAATAGAAAAAACGCGATTTCGCCTCTTTTTTTTTCAACTTCTCGATTATTTTAAGACACACTTCATACACTTATATCGCAATGTAATATTGTAAAACGTACGTAGATAAAACAGTACAATTTGTATTTCGAATTTTTTAAATCTTGTGACAGGAGAAAGAAATGGATTAAAAAATGTGTGAATTTTCCGTTGGGGATATGGCTTTGTTTCCTTTCAGTATTTCACACACGGGAAATATTCGTTGAAGTTCAGTCTCTTTGAGGGACGTGTCCCTTTCATTCATTTTAAAGGGAGCTGAAAGTGCGTGCATATTGTTCCGAGGATCGGTTTTAAAGCGATTATGTTTCTGCTTTGTACCATCCTATCGATTCTTAACGGATTCGAGGAATACGATGCTATTGACCCGAGTAGTTACAGAGCGTCATTAAATAATAATTTAACGGAACTTAAAGAATTCAACAAAAATGCATTTAAAATGACAATTTACAGGCCTAGTTCACTCAACCTAAGTTTTTTTTTATATTGGTTTTCCTTCTTGTTTTAACTTTTTTTTTTACCTGTTTGTTAGCTTTCTTTTTAATTCTCTCTTTCACACACACACCCACACCCAGACCCAAGGTGGATATTTAAAATCCCCTTCCCCGCCAGGAATCGAACCCGGGTCGCCGGAGTGGAAGGTGGGGACTCTACCGACTACGCCACGGTGACGGACTATAATAGCGATGTAATTGAATTAAAGGGTGCCATCTAGGAACAATAATTGATTGTGAATTAAATGTGTACTCTGTACACACCGTTAAGTGTTTTAACTTCAATAATAATAATAATAATAATAATAATAAAACAATAACAATATATAGATAGATCATCGGTTGATTGTCTTTAGCCAGTCATAATTTATCGATAATTTGGAAATCACTCGTGGCATTACTTATGATTATTATTTTACTGTTAGGTCTATTATATACTTTTTTCTCACTTTATTTTTTTCGCTTTTCTAACTTAACTTATTTAATCATAAAATGCTATATGAAACATTAAAATGTAACTTTAGTATAGCATAGGCCTATTGTACAATTTATGAATTTGTTGTCGTGGCTCGAAAGTTGGCATTCCGACTCCTAACATGGACGCTACGCAAACAAAAGAAAACTCAATACTTAAATGTGGAAAATAAACTAACATATGCGCGGTAAGTGAAACTTCCGTCCGAACTCTTCGGCAAGCATCAGCAATATTCAAAATCAATACTAACTTCATCATTAAGAATATGTGGTTATTGGGAACTTCATTCAAAAACATATTAATGTATTCCCTCCAAAAAGTCTCGATATTTTTATTTCTTAGGAAACAAAACAATTTACTAAACAATAAAAAATCATTACCATCATTCAAGTTTATAGGATAATAGCTTTAACATTGAATACCCCAATCATAAACTGCATGGAGACTTCATTATCTCACTCTGTAGTACGAAGTACTGTACCCCAACAAATAAGTTTCATTCATTTGCATACGTTTTCCGATTTTATAAATATACTATTTACTAATTCGTATATTTGTTTAGATTTTTTCTGTGATTAATGCAGAACATCCTGTTTTCTACGCCTTCTCTATTTTTATGCCTCCATTCTATTCTAAAATTACTAATCGTAATTTCCAGTTAGCAGATAGATAATGTCTTCTTAGCCAAGTCTCCTTATTTATACAAAAACAATAGAAGGTATGTACCAACAACTCCTTTCTTATAGCTGACGACTTTCAAATGTTCCTCTCTCGTAGTAATAATTTATATTAAGTATTTTTTCTTCTTCCTCCTTTCGTGGTTTAGGTCGAAAAGCCTCATCCGATCTCATTCCATCCCAGTCTTGATCGTCCAGGATCTCATAGTTCTCTATTAAATATTTTAATATACTTATTACTACATTCATATTTGTGTCCGTCGTCCAAAAAATAGTTTTTTCAATAGATGTGTGTGAAGTGTTTTAACATAATCTCGAAAATAGAAAAAACGCGATTTCGCCTCTTTTTTTTTCAACTTCTCGATTATTTTAAGACACACTTCATACACTTATATCGCAATGTAATATTGTAAAACGTACGTAGATAAAACAGTACAATTTGTATTTCGAATTTTTTAAATCTTGTGACAGGAGAAAGAAAAGATGATTAAAAAATGTGTGAATTTTCCGTTGGGGATATGGCTTTGTTTCCTTTCAGTATTTCACACACGGGAAATATTCGTTGAAGTTCAGTCTCTTTGAGGGACGTGTCCCTTTCATTCATTTTAAAGGGAGCTGAAAGTGCGTGCATATTGTTCCGAGGATCGGTTTTAAAGCGATTATGTTTCTGCTTTGTACCATCCTATCGATTCTTAACGGATTCGAGGAATACGATGCTATTGACCCGAGTAGTTACAGAGCGTCATTAAATAATAATTTAACGGAACTTAAAGAATTCAACAAAAATGCATTTAAAATGACAATTTACAGGCCTAGTTCACTCAACCTAAGTTTTTTTTATATTGGTTTTCCTTCTTGTTTTAACTTTTTTTTTTACCTGTTTGTTAGCTTTCTTTTTAATTCTCTCTTTCACACACACACCCACACCCAGACCCAAGGTGGATATTTAAAATCCCCTTCCCCGCCAGGGAATCGAACCCGGGTCGCCGGAGTGGAAGGTGGGGACTCTACCGACTACGCCACGGTGACGGACTATAATAGCGATGTAATTGAATTAAAGGGTGCCATCTAGGAACAATAATTGATTGTGAATTAAATGTGTACTCTGTACACACCGTTAAGTGTTTTAACTTCAATAATAAATAATAATAATAATAATAATAAAACAATAACAATATATAGATAGATCATCGGTTGATTGTCTTTAGCCAGTCATAATTTATCGATAATTTGGAAATCACTCGTGGCATTACTTATGATAAAAGTGACATTATTTTTAGAATCCAACAAGGATGGAATATAATTGGTTGCCCTTGAGTTCAGTTTTTTTATAATATATCTACAGCGATTAAAAAAGAGATTGGCAGAAGTATGGCAGAAAAATGTCAATTTTAATTCACAACACATTTTCAATATTTCGTTATAATTATTATTATTATTATTATTATTATTATTATTATTATTAATGTAATTGAAATCGTAGGTAGGGCCGTCACGCAGGGCTGATAACCCGGCTGACATATCATGCCGATTGTCTGAAAAAGAGCATTAACTTCCTACTACCTCAAGGGCCTCCTGAGGCCTGTAAAGGGATCGCTATAACAGCATTTAAATTAATAGGAAGTCATATTTATAAAGAAGAAAATTTCACCAATAATTGTGCAAACTTACATCAAATGACTGATGTTTTTCCATGATAAGACCTGACCCATCCCCCATAGAATTTAAAAGTTTCGTTTCGTTGTATGTTTTTGTGATGTGGTTTTGACAGTTTATCCCCTCCTTTTTTTTTTTTCTTAAAATGAAATGTAAATATTGGTCAGGTAGACAAACAGGACGGAAGTTGACTTCCTACCCTCCGTAGTGCCGCCCGATAGTCGGGCGCCGTGATTTACCTGTTCATGTAGCTCCCGGAAACGCATTTCACCCCGCCTTCACACCAAAAAACAAATAATTGTTAGATATTCCATCTAATTCTGTATTATAAAAAAACACGCCCGTCGTCCATTTACCTTTTTTTTTTATTTATACGTTTATAGGCATCACTGACTATCGAACCCGTAGGTTCATGCTAGCGCGGACATAAGCTCTTAACACATACCTATTCTGAGCTTATGTTTTTCAGACATCCCCTGTATAATCTACTTACCTCAAATGATGGTTAAAGCTATTCGCGCACCTCATTCTTGGTCCACCAACTAGACGTTTTCCCCTCTGAGTTTTCTTACAAGAAGCTTGCATTCCCCCATTCGTACCCCATGTCATGGCCGTCACAGTCTATGAGACTTAACTCTTCTTATTCAAATAAATTTAACTATTGTGTTATAAAAGTAATAAATCCGTGACAATATAGCTCTGAATAGCCAGGACCTGTTGGCTAGCAGATGACAGTTTAGGGAAATGTGTTAAGTATGAGGTAGATCCTGAATATTCGTTTCTTGCCCTTATCGATTTTATGTAATTAAAGTCTGACATTAGCGGAAAGCAATGGGAAGCTACCACACCTATAACTCCCTAGTAAAGCTGCAAAGCATAGCATGAACATGCTATAACTGCAGTGAAAGACCTGCCCTCGGGCAGAATAACTAGGAATACTAAGTGTAAAATAGGGCTTAGATATCGTTGCACCAAAAATCATAGCCCTAATATATTAACTAACATGAAATGTGTTTTTAAAAATTCATTTCTTTATCATAAGTAATGCCACGAGTAATTAAATATTTATCTAGAGAATTTGGAAATCAAGCTGTTTACTCACAAATCATTATTTAAATAAAGTTACTTTAAGATATTTATATATTTAATGTAAACGGCGATGTTTGAAAACAAATGAGAAACGTTTGTTATGTTAGTTCACTGGAACTAGATGATATTATTTATCGCCAAATAGGATCGCAATATTGTAAGAATGCACACTAGTGGAGAAAAAATGAAACTCATCAAACTGTATATTATAACCAACATTATAGGTTATTAATTAATTTCTGTTACTCAGGGGTCCTCATCTAGGGGATATGTGGATGGCGACCACAAGGTGCCCAAGCTGTGCAAAACATTTCTTCCACTTGTGTTTTGCACTCTTTTAACTTTACTATCTAACCTCTCTTGGTTAACTCTTGTTATTTCGACCCCGACGCTATTAGGGCATCCGAGGGCTAGGGAGTCCTTCCTTTCTTCCATTTCTTCTTTCCTTTATTTTCTTTTCTTCTCCAGAAAGCCTGACCAGAGGCTATAAGATGGCAGCCCCATCACTGGCCTTGCTTTCCTTTGGCCAGCAACCAATCGAAGGGACTATTATTATGCTTTCAAGTCTTATATGAGAATCTCCCATAAGGGAAAATTTTCTATAGGATCGTAACAGGCCTTGGTCTAATACTTGAAAGGAAGAAGAAGAAGAATTAATTTCTGATGTATGATGTAAATATGCCAATTATATTTTTCTGGGACGTAAATACCCGGGAAATAATACATTTAAGAACGTGCAAACAGTAGTTCATTTTTATTGTGGTATAATCAATTGCTACTTTTTTTTTTATTCCGCAAGCGGTACATGGTTAAATTCGTGCACTATATATACAATCTGGGAGCCACATGCATTCTAGGATCCTGCGTGAATATAATATATAAATTGCTATATTCAACGTATTTGTCAGAGTCAGTCACTGCAAAATAATGCGCTGATCGGTTCAGAATATTAAAAAGGAGGAGCTTTCTTTAATATGATAAACAGGAGTTGATAAATATCGAGGTGAAACACAGCTGTGATTGGTTGTAAAATAAAATTCATTGAGACGTGATTGGTCAATGACTCCCATTTGGGACAAGAGTTAAATAGTCAACATTATTATATTCTCGTATAAGACTTGAAAGCATAATAATAGTCCCTTCCATTGGTTGCTGGCCAAAGGAAGGCAAGACCAGTGATAGGGCTGCCATCTTATAGCCTCTGGTCAGGCTTTTCTGGAGAAGAAAAGAAAATAAAGGAAAGAAGACCAACTAAATTGGAAACACCATCTAGAAAGAATGAGTTCAAATCGGATCCCCAAAGCTGTTTATAATTATATACCAAGAGGACGAAGATCACTGGGCCGTCCTATGAAACGCTGGAGGGAAAATTTTCTATAGGATCGTAACAGGCCTTGGCCTAATACTTGGAAGGAAGGAAGAAGAAGACATTATATTAAGCAGTCTCTGAAAAATAACTAAAAATAAATATTTTTAAAAAATTGTCCTAGGCCTTTATCCTGTAAGCCGGCCATTGGCCTAACATTCATATGTTACATATAGAGACGTGGGTGATCATTCGACAAGTGTGACATTCGAGTCCCCCAGCCGTTTAGCTGGTTTTCTTAACTGGAGCCACTAAGTACTATTTGTATTTATCCGAATTCCTGAAGACTGCGCTTGAGCACCGATTGCTGGCAGAAATTCCATGAAAAATGCCTTCCTCCAAGAAGACTCGAATCACAGTTCCTCCCGCAACAACACTTTACATAAAATTCACAACAAAAACGCATCATTTGTCAAAATAAATCAATCAAATTTATCTTAATTTAAAAAATTGGAAACATTTAATCAATGAAAAGACTGTACAGCTTTCCTTGGTAATTAGAATTTTACATGTTTCCTTCCCTAGACATGTTGGGAAAAGAAATGAGCACTGTCAATGACATCTAGAGCGGGATGTCTTCCCCTCGATAAGGCATGGATTAGTGTAGTAATTCCAGTCACTCCTTTTGGAAGCACAGGGCGTTCACGAAAGCGCGCCATTGGTCTCTGTTTTTGCTAAATTCTTGACTTCATTCAAGCATTTCCCTTGCTGGTCAATGCATTATTATTATTATTATTATTATTATTATTATTATGCTGTGTGTGCCATGTAATTTTTGGTCTCTCTCTATTCCTAACCAATCCCTGTGAATTCCATTCCATAGCTCTGATTGACATGCGTCTTGTTTTCTTCTGAGAATGTGTCCAATCCTTCTCATTCACGATATTTATAATATATTTCCTGATTTTGTTTTGAGATATCTTCCATATTTTATTTGGTATTTGTTTTGCTCACTAGATTCTCAAAATAAATTTAAGGAATGGACTGACCAGTCATAATTTGGATTCCCTACCTACGATTTCGCAGGTTCTAGTGCACTAGAAATGATATATTCCAGGAAAAGAAAGAGAAATAATTTAGAAGTGCCGTCATTGTAACAGTGTCCTTCTCTTGGTCCTCCAAGACCTGCCCGCCTACTTGAAACTACCACACTTATCTGTCCAAGGACTTCCATACAACCTAAATCCCACTTAACATATGACGAAGTACTTCCTAAACAAGAAAAAAATGCACTGTATGCACAGCTGTTAAGAATAATAAAAAAAAACAGATTCATAAACGAACTCGTGTATAATTAGTATTAACTATGGATCTCGGGTGACCTACATTGCAATATAAAACGAGTGCAATTACTGCTTGGCCGGAAAATAGACGCACCCTTAAAATAAACGAAGGGAAAAATAGTAATTTGTGTTTCAAGGATTGAAATCGAGTACAAACAGTGTTTAGTATAAATGTGTTTGTGTAAATTGTGTGCTTCATCTTAATGGTATGTTTTCTCGTTAACTTATCACTCATTCGGGAGTGGCCCTTCCTTGTGTGATCAAAAAATGTGCGTGTGTTCCACGGTTTAAAATCCCTCTCCCGACAGGTCGTGCCACGGTAAGGCCCGGGTGGCGTGTGGTATGTAAAAATTACCTATAAGGTGAGAGATTTCATTCAATATCGAATTTAATTATTATTTTTAATGAATAGCCTACACTGCCTGACCCACAACCTATACAAAATTACCTTCCTCCAATAAATAAATAAATAAATATGCTCAGAATTAACTGGCTGGTGAGTAATGTTTGACGTTAGTGTGCTATAAAATTTATACCGAATGACATACCTAAATTCTGGTGAAAATCAACCCTCGAAAATTACACCAACTTTTGAATTTTTAAACCAAAGTTATCTTTACGACACACCTGGTAACCTATACAAAATGACCTTCCTCCAAAAAAATAAATAAATAAAAATGCTCAGAATTAACTGGCTGGTGAGTAATGTTTGACTTTAGTATGCGATAAAATTGATACCGAATGGCATACCTAAATTCTGTTGAGAATCGACTCTCGATAATTACACTAACTTTTGAATTTTTAAACCAAAGTTATCTTTTCGACATATCTGGTATTCTCTCCTGGCGATGACGTACTTGTAACCCACTTCTGAAGTTGGGGCGTCTGAAAGGCGGAGTTACACTGTCCTAGTGTTACATGAAAGGTGGTGGTGATAGTAATGATGCGCCAGAAGAGTTCTTAATCCTAAACTTGCTCTAAATGAGGCGAGTATGATAGTGATGGTAATGATGGACAGATAGGCAAATAGTGTTCGCGGACCGTTTAGGCCTTAAAGATTACTGACATTTGTGTTATAGGTGAGGAAAAAACCCGAAAAAAATACCTTACCCAGTAAACTTGTCCCAACTGAGAATCGAACTCGTGCCCGCTGCGTGATAGAGCAGCACGCTGCCTCGAGACTACAGCGGTGGACACTTTTGAAATGTTAACATAATTTTCAAATAAATGAAGATTTGTCTATCAAATTTATATTGAATGCCGGTACTTCAATTTGTTCACTAAAAATAATTTGAAAGTAAATGAGGATTAGCCAATATAATTTGTATTACGTGAATGTTATCTTCGTTTGTTTACTGTAAAATTACTAATTAAGTTTTGTCATGGTTTATTCATATGTTGGTGAAAGTTGCTCGTCTTTTATGAATATTATCCTTACACCATGTCGATGAACAAGTTCAGTTTTCTGATTAAGACACTTCTTAAATGAAGGAACGAGCATGTCAAATGAGTTGAAAATATCCGTGCGAGAATACGTCTGTATCATGGCGTGTGTGAAGGAGATTTACTATTTGTCCTTTACGCACCGTTGTATAATACGTACGCATCGAAAAATGTATTGGATATTAGGGACTGTACTTGCTGTAGCAAGGTTTTTAAACGTTACAACAATGTTGTCATGTGACAGCGTTGCCAAGTGTGGAGATAGACCAGCTGCGACTGAGAAATCAACATAATTGCCGTAGATTTGCATTTTAATGACATGAAGATGTAGGTTTGGTGTCTGAAATACAGCACGAGGATGCTAACGTCAGCAAGGTCACGTGGCGTATAACCTTCACTCTTATCAGATTAAACTTCATTTATTTATTAACATTAGATTTAAGAGTTTTGCATATCTGTGCAACTTTACTCTTCCTTCTCAACAATTTGGGGTTCGGTTTTATTAAATCTCCCATACTCTCGAGATTCGGTTGTTAGATCCGTATTCATTTAGGACGTCTTCTATTCTATTCCCTTTCGTGCATACTTTAAAGTTAGAACTGATGGTCAAAGTTCATCCTTGGAACACGCCTGTGACATTTTTGTTGATATCCTTATGTTTTCTTTATAAGTAAATTGTTTATTAAGATATATCTAAAAGTGATCTTAGAAATGTGATGTATATTTGTTTCAAAGCTTCTGCTTGATGGCATAATTTTGACTTCTATGTTTTTTAGGATTGCGCACCATGTGATACCGGTAATTATGTATTCTGAATTCAGTATTTTCATTTGCCTCTCAAAATATATTTTAATATAGGGCATATCCATTGATTGTTTTCTTTTTGTATGTTTGAATTTATATTTATATTGCGAGTTGATAAAAATAATAATTGAATTCGTCAGCCAAAGTAGACCTAGTCGGTGATTCGCAGTAAGTATTCGAGATATGTGGGTTGAGTCCTTACATTTCACTTCGGTGGTCAAGGTACAATTCCCGGCGGGATTTTAAAATAGATTGGAGAGATTTACTATCCTAATTTCTTGTATTGTTGGGTAAGAATCGACATCCAGGACCTTCATGGTCAGTTAACAAGGTATATTTTCCTTTGCAAATTATTCCTTCTGTGGCTCGTAGAGTCCAATTCCGATTCTGGCCTCCCCCTCCCTTTTTTTATTTAGTTAAGCTTATTTCTCTACAGATGTGAGTGACATATGGTCAGCATGTCGTCTCAAAGGACATTTAGTAGGCAACTAAAGGTATTACTTGGATGGTCGGTTAAATTTTGTTCATTGACCTTTTTATTTAGGCTTAAGATTATTTTGCGAGCCTGAAAATCTCAGACTAAAATCCTCCCGGAGGAACTGTCCTTAGGATTTTTCCATGCATAAAATCCATCGATCCCTGCCGGGATTTAATCCGCGGAACTAGAGGCAAGGAATATAACCTCTATACTTTATCCGCTCTTAGAGTGATCCTAACATAAACAAACGCCAATTGTATCCTTCCGCCATTCGCGCCACAATAACTGTCACATTGACAGGGAGCATGTGTGAAGTATGTAAGACATGTGATCGTTGAATGGGGTGGATTACAAGAAAGCTGGTGATATTTTTCACCAAACTTGTGAAATACATTTAAAATAATTTGTTTTGGCCACTAGTCAAATGTTTGCCAGACTTGTTTTAAAAATTTAGATGGCGACACAGCACAGAAAACTCAACATCTTCAGACATTTTGTTGCATCAGAATCGATTGAAGCATGACTCAAATGCATGATACATATGTAATAAACTATTTTAAATTGTAATTAATGATTAGATATATTTTAGAATAGTTTCCACGTTTTGAATATTTTTCATTCACGAAGAATAACAAAAATATTAGAGCACCATAATCTTCAAGGTATGGGCCTGTTGGCCCGTTCCGCTCCCCGGTGCACTATATGCTGCAGGTGCAGGTCATCTTTCCAACGACGTTTTGGTCTTCCTACATTTTCTTCGGCCTGGAGGTTTATAATGAAGCAGCTGTTTTGAAAAACGATTATTTGGCATTTGTTGTATGTGTTCAAACCAATTACATGTATTTCTGTGTATTCTCTCGTTTATATTATATATTTGTAATTCATCTCTGATATCTTTACTTCTCTTTTGATCTCTTAGAAATACACCTGCAACTGATCTGAAAAATCTCATTTCTATTGTCTGTTCAGAGCACATATATTTAATTTAATGAAGGGAACTACTTTTTCGCGTACTTATTGTTTCTGCATCGTACGTCGGTGTCCATAATGAAAAGCGCGCAGATCACATGATTTTGTTTTGATGAGGATCACGTTAAGAGCGGTTAGCCTGTGGGCCTCCACGGCAACATTTGTAACATGGCTTTACATTTGTATTATTCGTAGAATACCTTGATACACTGTTACCCCCTTTTCATTATAGGAGTTCTACGTTTTTGGATGTAGTAAACATATCTCTTTTCTGGCTATTAGAGGCGGAAAAAGTAATGCACCTGTTCATGTTGCTGCATAATATAAGGCTGCTTTCTCCTAATGCAACCGTATTTCTGAAAAGCTTTGTACTCATTCAGAATGGTGTACGTGATTTTGTATGGATTACTGTGCAAGGATGATACAGTATAAGGAATAAAAAAACGCAGGTACAATAAAAGTGCTAGTTAAAATATATTGACGTCTTTGAGGTCTATTTGATGAAAGTTAAACGGTCCACAAGGACATAGAAGTCGTGGGCGACCAATTAAAAGATGGAGCGAGCAACTATAATATGGAGCCGGAACAGATCAGAAATGGTCTAAACCGTGACGGTAGATGATGATCATAAACTGCCATCCCTGAGAAAAACTAGATTAGTCGATTTTTTCCCATTTTTTCTTTATTTTTTTCATTTATAGGCCTACATTTCTTTATGCCGCTTCATATGATAAAAACAAGTTAAGTATTCTTCATTCTATTAGCGATAAAAGACAATCTTTGTTTTAGATAAAATTGAGAAAGTTGACTAGGAAAAACAGATATATTGACCCACTTGTTTGTGCCAGTTTTGGACTTACCTGGTTTTTCCGAGGGATGAAGTGATAGCTAGTTTGTAATATTTACAGTTTTTGCTATTATTTAATAATGTTATTTGAAAGAGGTCTCGCGTCATAGCCTTAACGGTTTAAGGTAACATGCCTTGGTATTATAGCCTCACTATGATGGTTAACCGTTTACATAAAAGCGGGTGTCGCGGCAATGTTTGACATGCGGTGTTGTCACGTTTCTCATAACACTATGGGCGTTTATTATACAAAGACAAAATACATTGATTATATTTATGTTATTATTTAATTTTACGTTATTATTTGGTATTGTTTAACTTTTAAAATTAAAATTATGTATGTATTTATCTATTAAATAATTGAATTCCTACATTATATAACTTGTAGGTCTACATAAATTTAATATTCATACAGCATCATGTTGAACATACGAGTATTATTATTATTATTATTATTATTATTATTATTATTATAACTGCTTGGTGTGAAATATTTTCCCATGGCAGCCACATGTTGAAATCACATATATTAAATAAATATAATATGCAGATATATTATTATTCGAGCTACTTATCACAATAAATCACTGATAATTATAACAATTAATTACAATATACAATTTTAAAACTGGATTGACTGCCCTATGTTCCGAGTTTTAATTCAAACTGAGGGAAGAATAGGAATGTGGCAACATCGTGGTAGTCGCGGCAGTGAAGATCTTTGTATATTAATAACATATAGCAACTGTGGGGAAACAAAGCGAGCCGCTTGTTAAGCATCATAGTGAGGCGATAATACAGAGAGCAGCAGGACTTGGCTGATTCGAGTCGTCATGTGTGGAGAAATTCTGTAATAACGGCTTCATGTTAATAAAATGTTGGGAAACCCGGCATTTCACTTCTATACTGGCTACATGATCTACTGTATGTGGTTAATACATGTGCAGTGAGGCCAGTGTCCATCTGGTAAGCTAATTTTTTTTTTATTTAGAAGAGGACATGAGTTAGATATGCCATATTTGAATATTGGAGAAAACAGCTGGGCAAATTATATACATATGCTTAGGCATTTATTTTTCTTTTCATGTCATATTTGTCTTCATTGCCAAATGTCAAATTTATATAGTTATATACATCTGAATATACAAGCGTTACTGCTATAAAGTAAATATTCACTTTAAAGTATGCTTACCTGTTATGGTGGCCACAAGATGGCAGTTGGAACGATATCCCGCTACCTCTCCTTTAAATTGACAGTAAGACATATATAAGACAAATAAATGTTTGTTTTAGGATTCCTGAGTGGCTCAGATAGTTAGAGCGCTAAAACTTACAAAGTTTAAAAATCCCTACTCAGGCATTTATTTTTCTTTTCATGTCCCATATATATATCATCATCCTGGCAGGTATTAGTCCTAGAAGAACTGTTACGGCCTGAGAAAGCGGTTTTCGTGTCATCTTTTCATAGGTCGACCAAGTGACCCGTTTCCCATTTGGTCAGTAGTTCATTAATGCCTGGATCTCGCCATTCTTGAGACATGTTCCTTCCAGTTTAGCTGATATCTGGAGATGTAGTCCAGTATTGGTGACACATTAAGTTTTTTTTGGTGACACATTAAGTTCTTGAAGGATTTCTACATTTCTCTTTCGATCCCATTTGCTGTTCGGCGCATAAATTTCATCTCACAAGCTGTTAGTCTTTCATCTCTCGTCCTTTAGACCACGCTTCACTCCCATAACATAGGACTGGTCGAGCCATTATTTGATAAAGACGATTACGAGTTGATTTTTGCTCTAATGAAGGTTTTAAAACTCTTAATGATTCCCATTGATTTGTTGAATTTCACAATTTTCTCTGGTAAATCCAAATTTTCAATAAAAGAGAGTTTATATCCTAAATAAGTAAAATCATTAACTCTCTCTAAAATTTTGTTATTTAAACAAATTTTGCTTGGTATTGGGAATTTTCCACAAAATGCCATTATTTTAGTTTTATTGGTAGATATTTCCATTGAATATTTCTGGACTATCAAATTTAAATTATGTACTGACCATTATAAATCATATTCAGATGTTGCTAGTAAAACAAGATCATCTGCAAACATTATTATATCTAATTTTAAATTTCTATTGATAGTGATACTTCCATGTTTTGTTTCTCTAAAGTCTTTTACAATGACATTCATATATATATGTTAAAAAGTAGAGGGAAGAGGCCACAACCTTGTCTGACTCCTTATATATATATCTTGTGTAAGCCCATGTTTCCCTTAACAGAGATTTAGGCGCTCTCCCCCTACAGGGAAGAATTTGAACCATACTAATTTAGTTACACTTGTTTTCGTATAGATGTCATTTGAGTGGTCCGTGGTCAGCGTTCCGCCTCATATGGACGGGAAAATTCGGTAAATTTTGCTTAGAGGCTTAAGGATCTTTTACGAGCCTGAAAATCTTCAAACTCGGGACCCACGGCTTAAAGTCCCTCCCGGAGGATTTCCTCCTTGGATTTTTCCATCCTAAAAAATCCATCGACCTCGCGACCCTCAGGACCAGAGGCAAGGAGCATAACCACTAGTCCACCGCGGCCGATATATAAATATATATATATATATATACACACACATACACACACACACATATACATACGCATGTGTGTATGGGTACTTGCGATAAGAATTAACTTTCACAATACAGTCTGTTGGACAGACAAGTTCTTGGAATAGAGAGGTCTTCATTTTACCTCCCCCACCAATCTCCTTTACACCCAACTCTATAACCACAAGCAATTTACATGTCTGGATGATTAATCTTCTCTAAGCTAGCAAATAAAAGTGGGTGTGTCAGTGTCAGACCTGTGACAAGCGTACAATGAAAAATCTTTTTTATCATTCATTTTCTTATATGGAAAGTGCCTTAACAGCTTTACCCCTGTCAGACTGTCTGTAATTTGTTGGCTCCATATAACGTAGCTTAAAACCAAATAAGTTTATTATTTCTTAATGTAAATTCATGATAATATAAATAATATGCCCTTTCCCTCTTTTATTGAATGTTATACAAATCACAATTTAATATCCTAAAGAGTTGAATATATTAAATGAAAATAGCAGGTTCTTCCTTTATTAATATATTATATACAATTAGTGTCAGTAATTTTCACTTTAAATTTTCAGAAATAAAATGCTTATAATCCACAAAGACAAAAAGTATTACTGTGAAGGTTCGTAAATCATTTTTTGAAAAATCTTTTGACATTCAAAACCCATTTTGAAAATGGGACTCAGTTTTCAAAGCTTATTTCCACCGACATTTGAAATCGGTCACCAAGTTAAATTAGCAAAGTTGAAATGTGTCACTGAGTTATCAGAAAAAGATTTTGATGACACTTTGAATACGATCGATGATTTTGATAATAGTATGTGTTTACTTGAAGATATCATGTACATAGAGTCTGAATCAAGCAGTGAAAACTCTGAAGAAGAGTGGAAATCGAGTTACTAATTATGAATACTGCTAATGTATTCGAATATTACTGAATTTGTTAAAAGTATTTGGCTGTGTGTGTATATATATATATATATATATATATATATATATATATATACTGCTTTTTTTTCGAAAAAAAAAGTTAATTTATTGTTTCTTCTGTCTTTAATAAGAATTTCGATAATTTTGTAAAGTATTGATTAATTATTGATTTCACTGGTCAACATAATTTTTATCTCATGAGTACCAATAGTTGTTCTTAATGCAGTTTTTTTATCGTGTTTTCAAATATGTATTCGGAATTTCTCCATCGCCCACAGTTTTTTTATTTCAATTTCAATTAATGGATTTAAATAATTATTTTTTTAATAAACGTTTTTTCGTCCATTTGTCGACTGTAAAATAAAACCAAATGAGCTAACTCAGGAGATTTCAGCTATGGAAAAAGAGATATGAAGGCAAATTGAATCCTAATATCCTGGCCGATTATTGTTGGACCATCAAGAGGGATGCTCCACAGGCGAAATATAGCAAAAAATCTTCATTTCTTACTTTCTAGGTGAGTCCGAATGTTCGAATATTGTGTAGTTACAAACGTAGAAAATATTAAAGTGTTTGAAATTATAAATTCCTGTCTGTCGAAAACCTTGCACGATGGAGAAAAACCTATATCATGTTTGAATATAGGAGAAAAATACTATCAGAATCGCATATTTTTCTTTCTGAGAAAAAAAAAGTTTCCTTTTTTGCTGCTCAGTGTTATTGTTACATTAATAGATATTTTAAACATTACTAATCCAAATCCTTCAAAGTCCAATTGTAAATCAAATAAACATTTGCAAAATCCAGCAATACAGAACAAAACTTGTCAAGTCCGTTTTTTTATTGCTTATACTGTTTAATGCAACTATTACATTATACTATTTACCTATACCATTAGAATTTCACAATCTTTCGGATAACTATTTACCTATACCATTAGAATTTCTATTTACCTATACCATTAGAATTTCACAATCTTTCGGATTGTAGCCAGATTCAGTTATTTGCATTTTTCTCAAAACTTCATATGAGGGACTTGGCAAGTTCTGAAATCCAACGCCTCAATTACCAAAAGATAAATGATTGACTTCTCTGTATGTTAACTCTTAATAAAAAATACCTAAAATCAAATCAACGTTATTCCCGCATCAAGAATGAGGTAAATTATGTAGGAGATGATTAGAAAACTCTCAGGATAGGGAGCATATGTCCGCGCGGCCATGTACCTACTGGTTCGATGGTGCCAGTTTTATTATTGTTTGTGATAACTGACATTACTTTGGATCTTACAAAGTCAGGTTGAGGAATTATAATTTGATTCCTGTAGTAGCTTCCAAAAACTGAGCTTTGTTACAGCTAAGAAATGAGGCTTGGCAGGTGTTGTCTGGTAATCAGTAATTACTAACCAGTTAACGATGCTGCTACTGCACGTACCAACTTAATGAATTGCCTCAAGCTGCCTTAGCCCTTGGGATAACGTTGCTCCTTTGTTTTACATCTCGCTTTTAAGACACATACAGCTTTTTTCTCCCCTTAAACTGTATTTTTTATAATCTTACTTTGAAAATATAATGACATTTGTACTGTTTCCTGTACCATAAAAGAAACCAGTTTAAAAAGTTTTGTAATTCGTTCTACCTCATTACTTGTTTCTTATTTTAAATGGTTCCAACTTTCATTTTTACTTGTTTATTTATTTATATTTAAACTCAATGCCCTGGCAGGTCTAGAAGGTCCTTGGCCTACCAGTCAATATAGAGTTTAAGTGTCGGATGTCCCAGTCTTTATAACTTGTTCTGTCAATGTGACACCAATAGTGACTACCACAAAAAATAAAACTATGACTGGAAAAATTGTGATCAAAAACTTGAATTCTGTATAAGAAAACTACACTTACAGCTTGTTTTCTCAACATGTGATACAAGAAGTGTCTACCACAAACATGTATAAAAAGCTGTCTGTGGAATAATTCTACGGGATTCTATGCCCCCATGCCACCTACCACCTACATAAATTCAAATGAAAGAACGGGGGAAAAAGTTTACTTTTGCATTATCTGAATAATTACTTGAGATAAATAGATGTGCTCATCTTTTTTCCCAAAAATGTGAGAAAATCCTTAAAACGAAGTGAGAAATTGAACTCAAGGTAACCTAAAATCACCATATTTACAATGTAAAATATTCATTACCATAGTCATTGCTCAGACAGTATAGCCAAGTTATCACAAAAACATGCTAACAAACAAGTGAAGGCTAAAATAATCTGGTGTACTATCTCGCCCATTTCCTATCCCTATCTAGCCCAAGCTAACATTAACTTGTCCCGTTTTCTTACCCTAACTTGGCCAGTAATGTAGATGAACTCCTGGGATTGAATCCCATTATACGAGTGGACGTGTTGGTAATTGGCTGTTATCACATTGACCAACATGAGGCTATCACATGTTTTTCCGATCTAATATTCACAGGTGGCACGGTGGCATAGAATAGCGTAATTTGATACAAAAAACTTGACGTCTGTATAAGAAACTGAACTAGAATATCAGTTTAACTTTTATAGGAATTAATCACTATGAGGTTTAATTTATGGTGAAATTAAATGTTTCTTACCTCTCCTCATATAAATTTTCTAAGTGATCGCGATTTCGAGACTATAACTGTCTCAATCTCAGAACACCAGTCGCCAACAAAGTTCTGAGGATGAGACAGTTATAGTCTCGAAATCGCGATCAACTTAGAAAATTTATATGAGGAGAGGTAAGAAACATTTAATTTCACCATAGAATATCAGTGCTCAGTTTTCTTTGATATAAAGAACATATTGAAATGGTGCTGTTGATAGTTTTTTTTTTTCTGTATTTAAAATCTGGATACTGACTGGGGGCATTATAATAACGTGGAGTCTTCTCACATAGTAGAGTCATGGCCACTCCTAGCCTCCAGTGATGCTTCACTTCTCCGCTGAAAAAAGAATAAGAACAATAATAAAAAGAATATGTTGGGGTTGCTGTTGTATCTCCTCCCTTCTACCGTGTCTGCCCATTTTCTTGCTTCATCTTGTATCATCCATCTTCGTCACCTAGGGGTAATGAACCCGAACTTTGTATCGTAGTAACATCAGATATCGAGTTTAAATATTCACTTGTTTTTATTTTATTTTGAGAGCTTCAACATTTTAGCTCCTATCTTGTCTAGGATCTCGGAGTGTGTAGCAGTAGGCTATACGTCTACTGGTTTAGAGTCGTGTTTTTATTTCATCTTCACTGAGTATAACTTTTTAATGAATGATGAGCTTAAATGTAAAAATTGGAGGCATTAATATCAATAGCTTTACAGCGTTCCTAACACAAATTATATTTTCACAAATTTTAATATTGTCAACTCTCAGTCACTTTTATTACGGATGTGAAAAGTGAACACTTACCTCTGATCAAGACGAATCGAAATTTCAGAAATTAAATTTCTCCGCTTTGTTACTGAATATACATTATTAGGTCGGCCACTGCGGGCTAGTGGTTATGCTCCTTGCCTCTAGTTCCGAGGGACGCGGGTTCAAACCCGGCCGGGATCGATGGATTTTTTTAGGACGGAAAAATCCAAGGAGCAAGTCCTCCGGGAGGGACTTTAAGCCGTGGGTCTGAGTCTGAAGATTTTCAGGCTCGTAAAAGATCCTTAAGCCAGAATAAAGAGGTCTCTCAGAAAAAAAAAATTCGACATCAACGCCCTAGTATTACCTTCGTTGCCTGTTATATGTCTCATTGGGTCGGTGTGTTGACCGCATGCCATCCATGACATCCAAGAGCAAATAAGATGACTGGAGATTAACTTCTAGCAGCTCCTTACAAAGGAGAGGCTATGACTCAACGATGCGCTACGCCATTATATATATATATAATCACAAAAAAGTACTGACATCAGAGAGGAATTGAATATATTAGAACCAATCACAACGTTAATAAAAAATAGAGAACAAATTGTAGAAACTATTTTTATATGAATGCCAAACAGTAGAATGGCAAAAACTGTTTTATATTATAATCAGATGGGGGCAAAAAATATAGGTCTATCTTTAAAGACATGGCGTGAGCAGTTTTGAGTCGGAACAGACCAACAGGTTCAATCCTTGAATACGATGATCGTAATAATCATCAACTGTTAAAAATGATTTATCGTCATCATAAACATTTTATTTTAAGCTCAGTTAAGCCTGTTCCTAAATATTATAGGCCTATATATTTATTAAAATTAAATACTAATTCATTGGCACTATTAAACCCGGAGCTTCATGACCCCGCGGACATAAGCTGTCCGTACTTCTCTAACCTGAGCTAATGCTTTCGAATCATCCCCTGCTTAATTCATTGGATAATGTTATTCTTCCACCTCATTCTTTGCTTATCTACTGGGCTGTATCCTCTGGAAAGTTGGAATGTCAAGACTCCCTGTACTATATATATATTTTTTCTGCATCTCATTTCTATTATTCAAATTAAATGCAGTATTTTAAATATAAAAACATATGACAACATGGCACCGGACAACTGAAATTGTTGCTGTGATTCGTTAGTAGATGACACTAAGGGGATCGTATAATTAGGCCTGGCTTGACACTATCTTCAAACTTAGTTTTAGTTTTCTTAGCTCTCTCTTTTTCTCTCTCTTTTCCTCTATTTTCCTCTTTCTCTCGTTTCCTCTTTCTCTCTTATCCTCTTTTCCTCTTTCTTTCTTTTCCTCTTTCTCTTTCTTTCTTTCTTTCTTTCTTTCTCTCTTTCTGTCTGTCTCTCCAAACAAGCTGCTCGAGTTTCCATAGCGATGTAAGTGAATTTTATTTCAGATCGTATAATGTAGAAAACTTCTGTGGTATATGCGAGAATCGTCCTCGAGACATGAAATTTTTGCACTATACAGATGTATTTTTAATGTTTATATCCATCCATAGTAATTCTGCCCGAGGACAGGCCTTTCACTGCAATCATAGTATTTTCATGCTATGCTTTGCAGCTATACTAGGGAATTGTAGGTGTGGTAGCTTCCCACACCGGTGAAGGATGATGATGGCCATATGATTTCGGGACCGTTTGGACCTTAAAGTTTTCTTGGCATTTGTCTTACAGGTGAGGAAAAACCCCGATAAAAACCTCACCCAGAAAAACTGTCCCGACCAGAGATCGAACCCAGGCCCGCTGCGTGACAAGGCAGCACGCTACCTCGATACCACAGCGGTGGACTAGTGTTTATATATTAAAATGTATTTGGGCATATAATGTACGAGTTTCAAATTTGTAATCTATGTTAAATAATATTATTTTAAATATATAGTTGGTAGAAAAAATTGTCATATTTAGAAGGTACCGTGTTCAGCCTTATAAAGTAATGATGTCATTGAAGCCAAGGGTACCGAATTAACAGTAAAGATATTTAATATTACATACACTGAAAAATATAGGCCTATTGTACTTTCTAATTATACATTACATCTAGCAATATGTTTGTTGTACAAATTGAGCAAGAATTATAAACACAAGCATAACAAAGTGCATAGGAAAACCTTTTTTTAACTTATTATTAGTTTAGTAAAAGAATGTTTACAATGGAGCTCTACCACCTAATTTAAATTAATTACTCTATGCTATATTTGAGTTCGAGAAAATGGCAGTATAGTTTCCAATATTGAATGCAACTTAACGTGTATTACTGTCTATAATGCGTAATGAACAATCAAGATAATGATGCAAACATTTGAAATTTCTCTTAATAAACATGAATTCATCCATATTGGTCACCCCTGACTTGACATCCACCTCCTTTGTGGAGCAGAAACTGGTCGTATCCATTTCATTTCTGGCACGGGCGAGGATTTGGTTTCTTCTTTACTCAAGGCCATACAATCTCCTTAACCCGTCTTTACCCTTCTTTTCCTTGTAACTTTTGATTGTTTTTTTTCTTTTTCTCACATGGTGTGACACAACCAGTGGCGCATTTTATTCAGTGGTGCACAGATATCAATATAATGTGGAACTTTATTGGATCTACTCAAACGCAATAATATATTACATTTTGTAATGTTTCATGTTAAGTTTGTTCAATAACATGATCAAATTTTATTTTCTATACATGAAATGAATGTGTTAATTGTCTATTTTTATATTTAAAATTTATTTATTGATATCAAAATTTTAATGTATACATTTTAGAATGCATTTAGTTTTAAATAAAAATATTTACATTAAGGATATATCGCTCATGGGTTGCAATAGTGGCACAACTAAAAAAAAATGTTTTGAGATAAATGAGGTTAAAGTTTTTCTTAACACTGAAGCAGATATGTGATTAATACATCTGTCATTTGTTGGTGAAATATTGAACTAATCGATGTGCCACTGTTGCTGAAGGGAATAAGACTATTTCAAGATGATGAAAAGTGCACTAACTCAAAAATAGCAATTTTTAAATGGCGCCATTATTGCAGTCCATGAGCGATACGTGCTATTTTCTTGCAGAGTTCAAATAGGTGTCAAATTTTCCATCGGGGAGATTTATTTTTGTGGCATACATAAATTATATGTAATCATTACTTACATGAGGTTACATGAGGTTACATGATACATAAACACTGAATTTTGGCTTATCTATTATGTCGTGTATGTATTTTTGGTTATATTTTGCCATTAGCAAGTCTGCTTTCGTGATACAGCAATAGTCGGCCCATCATATTGGGATTCTATTTGCATTAGTACCGGTACATACTTATCCATCGTACTTTTGGTGAAAATTCTCATCAGTCTCACTGATAGTCAAAATATTATCTGAAATAAGTCTAGATAGAGTCTACAGTGTGAATTTATACTTCTCTAACTTACAAAGTTTTATAACAAGGAGAACCTAATATATAGAAAAAATTACAAGACGTGTGTCACAAAACTTACGTCTGAGCCCTACACAAATATGTAAGGTGTGCATAATAAAGAAAAAGTATTTAATTAATAGAAAAATCGCTGAAATTTTGAAGTTTTGTAAAAAGAGGAAAGTAAAACACAATGAAAAAAAAAATTGTTAAAAAGTTGCTGGAAATTGAAGTTTTTGTTCGTGAAAAAGTTGAGGACGATAACAATCTTAATATAATTGTTATTAACGAATACTTATTATTATTTTATTTAGGAATATTCCACAATACAGTGTATCTCCTTCAACCCAAAGTGATTTGTTACCAGAGGTTCCTGTCTAAACCATCTTCTTCCCTCAAATCTCTAGCTTCCATACTTCTCTTCACTCCATCCATCGTTCTCTAGGCCTGCCTCTTCCACTTCTTCCATTAGCTTTCCAATTAAGGATCTTCTTTGGTATTCTCTCCTCTTCCATTCTTATGAGGTGTCCATACAATTTCAAACGTTTTTCTTCTATTATTCCTAATATTTTTTCAACTTGCATAATTTCCCTTATTGTGCTGTTTCTGACCTCATCCCTTCTTGAAATTCTTGTCGATCGCCTCCAAAAATCCATTTCTACTGCTAACAGTTTGTTGGATTGTTTTCTACTTACTGTTCAGGTTTCGGAGCCATATAATAAAATGCTTTGTAACAGAACTAGAAATAGGCCTATAGTTTTTATTTATTATTATTATTATTATTGTTACTATTATTATTATTATTACTTTTATTATAACTATTAATATTATTATTACTATTACTATTATTACTATAGAGAGCAATGGCGTTTGGTTTCCGGAAGACGGCGGCAGCTGCCATGATACCGGATGATGATGATGATGATACTATTATTACTATTATTATTATTATTATTATTATTATCGGTATGAAATAAAACATTAAGTTTGTACCAATTTACGAATCTTACGTAATTTTCAGATCAGAGTATTGGTTTATGTATAAGACTTAACTTCGTGACCTTCTGAACATGAGCCTCAAACTCTATAGTCTGAGCCAAATTGGGTAATAATGAGTGGATACTAGCAAAAGAAATGACTTTTTTTACACTAGTTGTAAATTAACAAGTGGGCATGTATAATGTTTTCGACTTTACTAGTAATACTATGTGTTGTAGTAAAATGATTGTTTTAATGTTTTGGTAGGTTTGTAAAGAGGAGTTGAATGTTCAATTTCAAGGTGAGCCAGTGATCGAGGGTTGGGGGGGACTTTTGGGGAGGTTAGGGACCTCTGTTGGAAAAGGATCTCTCGTCCAAAACAACACGAACACAAACTATGTTGATGGGTTGTTAGAGTGCATCTTCATGAGGGTTTAATTCTTTGATTACGTGACTAGGGAAGAGGAGATGGAGGAGAGGAAGTTTTTTTAAAGGTCATTGACCATTGTTAGTTAGGATGTGCGTAGATATTAAAAATATGCGTAGCTTTGTAGACGATAGTTTCCTTGATGACATGTTAAATTGAATTTTTTATAATGATCTGTATCCTGCTGTGTTTTTCTACTGCAACATTTTTCGAATGAATTCTTGGTGATCTTATACAATAGAACTCATCCAACTTACGTCGACTTGAGAGTTGAGTTACTTATTGTGACTTCAGTCACTCCCGTCATAGGTAGACATGCCTTACACTGGGTGAAACTGATATTAATTTCGTTGAACTATGGAATTATGTTAGTTTATGCTGATGATATAGTACTATTGGGCGATAGCGAGGAGATACTAAGGCCAGCATGCATACACTACTAACATTAAGAAATTGGGACTGGAAATAAATATCAATAAAACAAAATATATGGTCACACATAGAAATATATTTATATAATGGAAATGGACAGCTAATGACATGTGGGACATTTTGAAGTGCCTGAATTCAAATACCTAGGAACAATAAACACAAACAGGAATGAGATGCACAAGGAAATTAAACATAGGCTCAATTCTGGAAATGCGTGCTATTATACATTATAGAGACTCTCGACTTCCCAACTCATTTCAAAAAAATGTTAAACTGAAAATATATAAAAGTATACCAGTTATATGGATGCGAAACATGGACTTACTTTAAGGGAGGAAAGAAGTTTACGAGTATTTGAGAATAAAGTTCTTAGGAAAATGTTTGGACCAAAGAGAGTTGAACAGACAGGTGAATGGGGAAGACTGATAATAGTGAATTACATGGTCTTTATAGAAAGCCAGATAGGCCTATAATGAGAACAGTTAAGTCTCGTAGACTGCGATGGGCGGGACATGTGGCACGAAGGGGAATGAAAGACGTGCATGGAAGCTTCTTGTAAGAAAACCAGAGGGAAGACCAAGAATGAGGTGAGAGAATAACATTAACTATGATTTGAGGGAAATAGATTATACAGGGATTGATTGGAAAACATTAGCCGAGGATAGGGATGTATGGGGAGCTATGTCCGCGCGGCCATTATCCTACGGGTTCGATAGTCCAGTGAGTGAGTTAGTTATGGAATTATGATCACCAATAAAATTATTAACAATTCATCATTTTCCTTCACGACTGAGGAAAACAATGTGATCAGCACAGGGAATTGAATTTAGGACCTTCTGAATACGAGTCTGAGCAGTGAGAGTAGTTCTTTACGATACATACTGGGGAATGTAGTATCATAGTTGATCAAGTTAATACGCTACAAGCCGGAACGTAGAGGGTTCGAATCCCTGTGCGGTCATAATTTTTAATACAGAACTAAACCGTCTCTAATAATAAATACTAATTAATACAATTCATCACATCATCATAGTACATTCACGAATTTAGGTCATTTGTTGACCTGTTTCGGCCTCAATAGAAACACCATCCAAAAGTCTTTTGAGTGGACGTCCTGGTCTTCTTCCTGCAGGTTGATAGTTTGACATTGTTTGGGTATCCTGTGATCTTCCATTCGATGAACATGTTGCATCCATCTTGACTTATAATCAGAAGTTTTGTTTTCTAAAGGTTCCATGTGCAATTCAATTAAAACAATATGTATTTATATCCAAGAGGCAAAAGAGACGTACACAGATTATACAGAGGACGATGGAGAGCTTATGTCTGCGCGGTTATAAACGTACGAGTTCGATAGTGCCAGCGAGTTAGTTAGATAATAACTAAACTGTTTTGCGGCAACATGACAACTCAACCTCTAAAGGAAATGAGTGCCACAATTGTTACTACGTACCTACTCTATGGTGCGACAGGCCTAAAAGACCCTTAGCCTACCAGCGGATAGGTTGATAAGGTAAGATGCTAATCACTTGCCAGTTCTGTTGTTTCATTGGGAGTCAACCTGATGCAAATAGGAGGGGGGGGCTTTTCATACCTAGCGAGCAAGTTTTAACAGGCCTGAGAGAGAGAAAAAAATATATATATAATCCATCCATAGTAATTCTACCCGAGGGCAGGTCTTCATTGCAATCATAGCTTTTTCATGCTATGCTTTGCACCTTTACTAGGGAATTATATATGTGGTAGCTTCCCGTTGTTTTCCACAACGGTGAAGGATGATAATGATAAGGATGATGGTCGGATGATTTTCGGGGACCGTTGGGCCATAAGCTTCCTGACATTTGCCTTACAGGTGAGGAAAAACCCCGAAGAAAAACCTCACCTCACCCAGGAGCCTGTCCCGACCGGGGATCAACGCGGACCCGCTGCGTGATAAGGCAGCACTCTACCTCGAGACCACAACGGTGGATATATATGTGATGAAAGTGGGATATTTTATTTTCAACTATATACATTTAGAATCTTAGAAGAAATCGAAATTATCAAGGAGGCCAAGAATACAAACATTCTCAACGAAAATATGCCTAATGAACAAAACCTCTACTAGACATATAGGCCTACAGATAATTCAATACTACTTCAACAACTCCAGAAGATGAAACATGCTTCGAAAGGCCTAGAGTGAAATCAACGAAAATTTTAAATAGAAACATTATAGTTGACGACTGTAGTATACAAGGTAAAAACAAAATTAACATTAAAAGAGTGGCCGAAATTCAATTTTTTTTTTTTTGCATTGATAAATTCCTTCACCTTGTTGACCGGGATCGAATCCTGGAACTCGTAATTTCTAGAAACGCGCATGACCAACAATACCAACTCTTTATTTTATTGTATTTAGGACTTTTGGGTTAATTAAATTTTATTCTGGGGAGTACTAAATAACTTCAATAAAAGGTTTTTTTTATAAAAAGTAATAATTTATTTTGAAAGTACGTGAATGAAATATTGATGAAACAAAGATGGTCCTGAGAGTGTAATAATAATATCTTGGGATGCACTGCAGATGATGTGTTTCAATTTAATATGCTGGAAACCGATCGTTAAGGTTGCAGTCTTCAATTTATTCAGGTCTGGATACAGGTTGGATGAATAATAATTTAGAGAGGTTTGCCAGAGGGCTTGGTAAAATTGAAACTTATTACTTTGTACACACTGCACAGTTTCGCATTACTTTTTTTATTGCGTATTAACTTTATAAATCCCGAGTAAGTTTCTCTGCTCGTTTCTCTTTTACCTATAGACGCTTTTATATCTAGTTTTCATCATCATCATCAACAACAACAATCACGGATTAAGCCCACGTGGCTTGTTCCGGTCTCATAGATTCTCATTCAAAAAGTTGAATCCATCTCTTTTTCGGTCTACCAATATTCCTGTCTCCTCTTGGTTTGTAATTAAGTATAATTTTTGGAATCCGATCATCTTTCATTCTTTAAACATGTTTTTTTCCAGTTTTTTCTAGATTCTTTTATTTTATCTAAAAGTTTTAAAATATTTAGCTCAAGTTTAAAAATATTTAGCTCATTTCTAATATCTTCACTTCTTCTTTTATCTAGAAGTTTGTAGCCACACTTCTCAGAAATCTCATTTCAGCTGCTTCTATGATCTTCTCTTTTAGTTAAAACCCAAAATTCACTACCATACAATAGTAAGGGGACAGCCACTGCTTTATAAAATTTTAGTTTTGTTTCCATTCTTGTGTTATTAAATATTATTTTAATTGTGCCACATATATAATTAAATTTACTAAATTTGTTAAACAGATCTTCATTTTTAAAATAGGAGATTTCATAACCCAGGTATTTAAAATGGTTCACTTGTTCAATGGGTTTCCCCTCCAGAATTATTTTAGCTCTCACGGTATCTGATCCCTTAAAAGCTAAGATTTTCGTTTTACTTATTGATACTTTCAATTATAATTCTGTATTATTTAATTGAAAGAGATGATTTCTATACCATCTTCTGAGCTAGATATTAGATAGAGTTTTTAAAATCCTAATTATTTTCAGAAGGTTGTACTTTATTTTGTTTTGTTTGTTTTAGCAATTCAGTGATTAATGTTTAAAACGTTATCGTCAAAGGATTATTGTGAGTCCTGGAGTGAAATTCTACAATAATAATTTCTCTTGAAGGCTGAATAAAATCAAGGAAATTGTGAACCCGGGACTTCTCAAATACTTTTTCAATGCCACCACGCTGTCATTTCGACATTCTGGTATTCTCTCCTGGCATGGCATTATTTAACCCACTTCTAATTGGGGCGCCTGGAAGGCGAGTTACGCTGCCCCGATGATATGTTGGTTGAGGATGATGGCAATGATGCGTCAGGAGAGGTCTTAATCCTAAACTTAATTTTTATGATGGCCAAATGATGTTTGGGGACCGTTTGTGCCTTAAAGGTTTCCTGATATTTGCCTTACAGGTGAGGAAAAACCCCTAAAAAAACTTAAATACGTTGTTGTTTTCCAATGGCGTGCAGTTGGGATCTTTTAATCCATTTATCTTCTTGTCTGCCAGTAAAGTCCACTTCGGTTATTGTTGAAGGGTTCTGGACAGTTTAGCACAATGTAGCAGATGTTCCTGATCCATTCTTAAATTTGATTGACAGCTTAAGATGCATTCTTCACTTTTGGTTATTTTCATCATGTGCAACAACGCAATCCTGGTCTGTGTTCAGTTTAAATGTGGCAACTAGCTTCTGTTGTTGGTTTCCGGAATTTTTTTCCCCAAGTTTTACCAATATCTGCCCATCTTTTACCATCAGTTGAGTGTAATTTGACATTATTACTCTTAAAATGTATAATATAATTTTAAAATATCAAAAGAAAACACGTAAGTAATGGCATTTTGGGGAAGTGAACATATAAGAAAACAATCATAATAGACAACAAACCACTGGAACAAGTAACAAATTTTAATTATTTGGGTTGTAATTTTACTATAAACACAAAAAACTGAAGAGACGTAAATATGAAACTGCCAAGATTTCAAATGATGTGTGGAACTATACATGGAACATCTTCTTGTACTTGTAAGCCCATGTAACAGAGATTTAGGCGCTCTCCCCCTACAGGGAAGAATTTGAACCGTACTAATTTTGTTACACTTGTTTTCGTACAGATGTCATTTGAGTGGTCCGTGGTCAGCGTTCCGCCTCATACTGACATCTAAGAAACCAAGGTAGTACTAGGGCGTGAAAATTCGGTAAATTTTGCCTATAGACCTTTTCATTAAGCCTTAAGGATCTTTTACGAGCTTGAAAATCTTCAGACTCGGGACCCACGGCTTAAAGTCCCTCCCGGAGGACTTGCTCCTTGGATTTTTCCTTCCTTAAAAAATTCCATCGACCCCGGCCGGGTTTGAACCCGCGACCCTCGGACCAGAGGCAAGGAGCATAACCACTAGTCCACCGCGGCCGACTACATAGAACATTAAAGAACAAAACAAGAAGAGATACTAGATTGAAGTTTTATAAAACATTGGCAGTTCCTACTTTACTTCATGGGAGTGAAACTGGGTAGTGACCAAAAATTACAAAGTATAATACAAAGCGTAGAAATGAATTTCCTTAGAAGAACAAAAGGCTGCACAAGAATGGATCAGATAAAGAATGAAGATATAAGAACAGAGCTAAATATATATTCATTGAATGATAATATCGAAGAACATAGAGAAAATGGTTTAGACACATGTAGAAAGAATGAATGTAACAAGATTACCAAAAGCAGCATTTAACTACAAGCGAAGAGGTTCAAGGAATGTAGGAAGGTCAATGAAAAGATGGGCAGAACAACTGTGAGGCGGAACAGGCAATTTGCCTAGCCCGTGAAGTGAAGAAGAAGAAGGAAATGTCAGTGGTATATACATGAAAAATACTATGTTTTATTTTAAATGTTTAGGCCTATATAGTATTTGGAATATGACATGTTAATACCCCGATGGAAGTGATTCTTCCCTGGCGAAATTTCAAATTACATTATACTCTCACTTCGCAATTAAAAACTCCATGGTTCAGCACGCCTGGAAAGTCCTTGACATACAAGCCGGATGCTGGCCTCACATCCTTATGCATCCATTGCAGAGGTGCAGGATCATCGAGACAATATTGGAGTGACATATGGGCTGCATGTCAAGTCTCTTAGCCCATTTAGTTCGTTTTCTCAACTTGGAGTCGCTGCTTATACTCGTAGCTTACCCAAATTTCTTACGATGTTGGGTAGTCTTCGGAATCCAAATACTACTCAAAATTCCATGATACAATTTTTATACCCTATGGGTACACGAAGCAGCCCGCATTCTGTAACTCTGCGCCAAGGGAGATGCTTTAGACTACTCGATCACGGCGAAAGACTGGATCGCATTAGCTTTTCTAAAATATTTTAACCCTTCCTTACAGTTTTTTTTTCGGATTTTTAATTTGTATTGTTTGCTTTACGTTCGTCGTTCTTTTTGTTACCTATTTCACATCGACAATATTTAGACGTTCACATACTTCCAGACGCTGATGGAATGAGGAGAGCTACTCCCTTTAGAGACAAATACATATATCTGAGCCCTGGAATCGAATTAGAAACCGTGACCACAAGATCATGAAGAGCTTCGTTTGCAGAAATAACATTTGAAATAACTAAAACTGATTTATGTTGTTAACAATTGATTCAAGTCCAACTAACTAACTCACTGGCACTATCGAACCCGTTGGTTAATGGCCGCGCGGGCATAAGAACTCCACACATCCCTATCCTCGGCTAATGTTTTCCAATCATTCCCTTTTTATAATCTACTCCCCCCTCAAATCATAGTTAGTTATTCTCATTTCCCCATTTGTCCCCTCTGGACTTTTCAAGAGTCAAACAGCTAGAAAAATCACTATATCTAGCATAAGGATGTGGGGCGAACATGTGATTGGCAACTTGCTGCTGAGCAGTAATTCTTTGTTGTATTATTCCAGTGACTATTTATGACTGACTTGACTTCATACTTATATCCTGTAGTGAGAAATAACCTACTTTGGAGATTGAAAGCTAGTCACAGCCAGTAAGATTTATGCCTTTTAACCGTGACACTCACTATAACCTCTTTTGGACCACTTCGATCTACAGACTACACACCTTACCATTAATGTTTTAAACAAGCTGAGTTATTGCTTCCTGGGTGTCGTGAGGCACGTAGAAGTACGTGAAACTAAGACACACAAAAAAAAATTAATTACTTCCTGGTCATATTTTTTTAAAGAAGACAGGAGTGTGTCAAAAATAACTATTAATATTAAATTGTTATTCTTATTATGAGTTTACTTACTTACTCACTGGCACTATCGAACCCGTAGGTTCATGGCCGCACGGACATAAGCTCTCCATACATCCCTATCCTGAGCTAACGCTTTCCAATCATTCCCTGTATAATCTACTTCCCTCAAATCATAGTTAATGTTATTCTCCCACCTCATTCTTGTTCTACCAACTGGGCGTTTTCCCTCTGGCTTTCCTACAAGAAGCTTCCATGCAAGTCTTTCATTTCCCATACGTGCAACATGTCCTGCCCCAACGCAGTCTACGAGACTTAACTGTTCTTATTATATCTGGCTTCCTATAAAGACCATGTAGTCCATTGTTATGTAGTCTTCTCCATTCACCTGTCCATCTCTCTTTGGTCCAAAAATTTTCCTCAGTACTTTATTCTCAAATACTCGTAATCTCCTTTCCTCTCTTAAAGTAAGAGTCCATGTTTCGCGCCCATATAATATAACCGGTATAATAATAGTTTTATATATTTTCAGCTTAACGTTTTTTGAAAGGAGTTGGGACATCAAAAGTCTCTGCAATGCATAATAGCACGCATTTCCAGAATTGAGCCTATGTTTAATTTCTTTTTGCATCTCATTCCTATTTGTGATCATTGTTCCTAGGTATTTGAATTCAGCCACTTCCTCAAAAAATTTCCGCATTTGTCATTAGCGGTCCAGTTCCATTATATAATGAATTTCTTAGTTTGCAGAGGTTGACCATATATTTAGTTGTGACCATATAATTTAGTTTTTATTGATCTTTACTTCCAGTCCTAATTTCTTAGTATTACTCAATATTGTGTGCGTGTTGTTCTTTAGTATCTCCTCGCTATCGGCCAATCTTATTATGAGTTTAGTTTTATTAAATTTGTATCGACCTCATTGATCCAGGGGTTATTTATGGTCTTTGCCTCTGGTCCCGAGGGTCGCGGGTTCAAACTCGGCCGAGGTCGGTGGATTATTTTAGGTAGAATGATCAAGGGATAAGCCGTTCGGGAAAAACTGGGTCCCGAATCTGAAGTTTTCTGGGCTCGCAAAAGAACCTCAAGCCTAAATTAAAGCCTCTGAGCAAAAGTTAATAGGCCCTTTTTTTTCCCTTTTCCTAGTAATTTCTTAATTCAAAAGTTTTATATTTCTTAAAATTTTAATATCTTAATTGCCTACTGAGTGCCTATTTAAGGCGACGAGCCGACCACTTGTCACTCGCTGACACCTGTAGGGAAGTAAGTCTTAACTAAAATAGCCTTAGTTAAGTAACTCCGCGAAGGGAACACCTTTGCCTCAAATATATAGATAAGAGTTTTATTAATTTGTATGCCATTCAAATTTACAAAGAGCCACACGCGGCTCGCTAGTCGCTTAACCCTTAAATTGGCAAAACACAAATTTCTTCTGTTAGTTATTTGAATGTTGCGGACCGCAGTGAAAACGGAATATTGTGTAACTGTTATTATTAGGTATATTGCTTAATTAGACACACATTTAAATGGTTTCTTTTTGTTCGTTTTCTTCTGTTTTATTTAAAATATTAAATTAATTAAATCAACTGATGTATCCAAAAGGATACATTACGAATTTAAGGGTTAATGGACACCTAATCTATTTGATTACGGTTTTTCCACTTTATTTGTTTATTTGGAAAATCCGATTTTACGTTCTAACACATATTTTTTAATAGATTCCAAAAACAGAATGATAATACAACATTAAAGTGACACTATCGAAGGAATTCGGCCTTGTGAATATCGCGTATGTAATGACGTCATGTGACCAAGTTGTCATTTTCATATCCGGCATTACAGTATGTACTGGAGTACAAACGTATTTAAAAAAATTAAGCAAATATAATACTAAGACCTAGTATGATGACAAAGCAGAAACAAATCGTCATGTTTGTCATATTGGCAAAAAATATGCTGAATAATATTTGTATTTAAACAACTCTCACTCGTTTTAAACACGTGGATCGCAATGCGTATATAATGTTTCAAAAACATTGACTACTTGGCATTATAAATATATATAGGATTTTAGAAGAAACATTATACTCCTCTCAGCCAGATTTCCTTTCCCAAATATCGACATTCACACTTTTATTTTGTATTGATTTCTACATTTTTTAGCAATTTTCAGTTCTTGGGATCCAATGTCGGCAATATAAATATGTATTTCACCATGCAAGTTCTATAAAAAAATGTTCCATTTTTTAAATATTTTTGTTGATATTCTCGTACAGTAGACCTGTAGTGTCCACCGCTGTGGTCTCGAGGTAGCGTGCTGCCTTGTCACACAGCGGGCCTGGGTTCGATCCACGGTCGGGGCAGTTTTTCTGGGTGAGGTTTTTATCGGGGTTTTTCCTCACGTGTAAGACAAATGTCAGGGAAACTTTAAGGCCCAAACGGTCCCTGAAATCATAAGGCCATCATCATCATCTTCCTTATCATTATCATCATCGTTCATCGGTGTGGAAAGCAACGGGAAGCTACCACACCTACAATTCCCTAGTAAAGCTGCAAAGCATAGCATGAAAATGCTATGATTGCAGTGAAGGATCTGCCCTCAGGCTATGGATGGAGACCTGTAGTAAAGTACAATATTGTCTATTTATTTTATAAATTAAACAACTTGAGTACGCAAAAGGTAATTACCAGTAAATGTTACTACTGTTTCGTTTCATACCACTGATATGAATGTACTTTGGTGAATGCTTACATCGAGGAGTTTCATGGAGTATAGTGTTGAATTTGCCTCTTGATTCAGAGGGTCGCGGGTTCAAACCCGGCCACGGTCGATGGATTTTTTAGGACGGAAAAATCCAAGGAGCAAGTCCTCCGGGAGGAAACCCAAGTCTGAAGATTTTCAGACTCATAAAAGGTCCTTAAGCCTGAGTAAAGAGGCCTCAAAGCAAATTTACCGACATCAACGTCCTAGTAATACCTTAATTACCTGTTAGATGTCTCATTGTGTCGGTGTGTTGACTCTTTGCCATCCATGACATCTACGAGCAAATTAGGTAACTAAAAAATAACTTGGTCTCGTAACTCATAAAGGAGAGGCTATGGCTCAACAATGGGCTAAGTCATTTAGATAGTGTCGAATAGTGAAAGTTAGCAAATATAGTTATTATGTTTTGACAATTGGTTGAAATTTAATTAATGGTGATAATAATAATTTTATGATGATCTTGTAGACGATTTCCGGGCTGGCCGTGGTCTTGAGGCTTGTAGTTCCCCAACGTTTCGCCAGAGACTGCGTCCGGCATCCTCAAGGGTTGTCTTCAGACTGGCAATTTTGTCGACTACCTGCTCTATTTATACATTTATCCGCGACGTGTTCTATGTGCGGTCCGTTACTTCGTAAATTGTATATGCCTTCTGGTTGGTTAGCATTAGGGTCTTCCATTGCACCATTGGGGAACTACAAGCCTCAAGACCACGGCCAACAGCATTCCTTCCGAATCTACGAGAAGCTGGCAACTACTAGAACCTCGTCGAAAGAAGAATACAACGCAGAAATGCAAGACAGGGATGGATTCGTTCACCCGCCGGCACGTCGCACTGCCAGGAAACATCTAAACTACAGTAAATACAAGACACCAATATAAACAAGAAATCTGTTTGAACATCTCAACTACAACAAGGAAGAAGCTCCACCTCCCATAGTGGTCTACTCTAAGGTCATAACACCACTAAAACTGGAAACCATCACGGCTGGAAACAAAGAAGACGTATCCATGAAATACAACCAAGGGATACTAACTATCAGAACCTCGACAAAGTCGGCCTACAGGCGCGCCTACAAGGAGTTAAAGAAAACAGAGACAAAGTTCTACACTCACGGCTATGGCAGACCTCCTATCTTCAAAATAGTGATGAAAGGGCTTCCAAAGTCCATCACAATTACAGATATTTGTGATGAAATTCAAAAAAGGAAGCTGCCTCTAAAAGAAGTCAGAAGCATTGAAAAGCAAGTCAACATAAACGGTGTAAAGAAGAAGATCGAACTTCCAGTTTACATCCTCACATTTCTCAAAACTGAAGACCTCAAGGAAAGTATAAAAGAATAGAAAAAGATCTCAAGGAACTATTCGGCATCCGCATAAGACTGGAACCATATAGAAAACCAACAGGAGGCACTCAGTGCTTCAAGTGCCAGGGTTTCGGCCACATCGCAGAATTCTGCTTCCGTGAAATAAAATGTGTTAAGATGTTCCGGCAATCATAAAGTATCTGAATGTAACTCAGACTACCGCCAAATGCACAAACTGCAATGAAGAACACGCAGCAAGTCATAGAAATGCCCCATGTTCCAGAAATACCTGAAAATGAGGCAACAAGCACAAGAAACAAACAAACCACCAACATTGAGGAAGCCTGAAACAACATCAAGAACACCAAGAAAGACTGAAGAAAACTTCCCTCCTTTGCCTTCTCTTGACCCTAAACCGGAGAATTTACTCCAATCCCTTCTTATTCTCCTTACCACCATCCTTCAGAACCCTCAAATACTTCAACCTACGCTATCCTTTGTAAATTCCCAAATTTCTTCAAAGAAATAGGCCAACAAATTTGAAAACTTCAAGAAAAATAAACTTTTAAGACCGAAAAGCTTATGCCGAACATCAATGAAGATACATCTACCAGAAAAAGCAGTAGGGAGGAGTACTCTCTACAGCTAGCACACAACTTAACTACGACTTCAAAGAAGCACACCAAGAATGGGTCAAGGCGTACAACTAGGCCGGTACCATACTCCACTTCAAATAAACTCTAGTGGGAGCCCGGAAATCGTCTATAAGATCATCATAGTAACTCCGGCCATGAAAGCCTAAGTCAATAATAATTTTATTTATATAGTCCCTACAGATTTCCAATGTTTACATATCTTTCTGTGCCCAAATTTTATTTTCCTTTTCCACTCGTCCCTATCCATCCACTCCATATTCTCCAGTCCTCTTCTTCTCATTCCAGTTCTTATTTCTTGCATCCATGAGTTTTGAGTCATTTCTTTGTTTCTTTTTTCTTCTTTCTGCACGCCATTCCAATGTTTTTTTTTCTAGTTGCCTTTGTTCTTTCTTTTGTCATATTTATATGCCCATACCAATTTAATTGCTTATAATTATATATAATCTACTATTGAATATTTAATATTCATTTTTTGTCTTATGACTTCTTTTTTAACATATCGCTGCTCTCCTCAAGAAATCCATTTCCGTCGGCATAAGTTTTTGTTTTATGTTTTTTTTTCAATTTCCATGTTTCAGCCGCTTGTCCGACAGTACTTCTCACTATTGAGTTCCATATTTGTAATTTTTTTTTCCTGGTTACGCCTATATGTCAAACTCTATATTTAAGTCAACTCTTGTTGAAAAGGTTTTAAAGAGTGTCTCAAATTGGAATAGGGGATTCATTACATTAAGTAAAACCATAAGTTTGAATTTTTTATACATTCTCAGTAAAAATAAAACAATGTTGAAAGTTTTATTAAGAGTATCAATTTTTGCCTAATTAATTTCTAGACCATCATATATGTCGAAGTCCACCGCTGTGGTCTCGAGGTAGCGTGCTGCCTTCTCACGCAGCGGGCCCGGGTTCGATTCCCGGTCCGGACAGGTTCCTGGGTGAGGGTTTTTTCGGGGGTTTTCCTTACCTGTAAGACAAATGTCAGGAAGCTTAGGGCCCAACGGTCTCCGAAAATCATCCTGCCATCATCATTATCATCCTTCACCGGTGTGGAAAGCAACGGGAAGCAACAACACCTATAATTCCCTAGTAAAGCTGCAAAGCATAGCATGAAAATGCTATGATTACAGTGAAAGACCTGCCTACGGGCAAAATTACTATGGATGGAGATATGTTGAAGTAGTTATTAAAAGGATCTATCCATAGTAATTCTGCCCAAAGGCAGGTCCTTCACTGCAATCATAGCATTTTTCATGCTATGCTTGCAGCTTTACTAGGGAATTGTAGGTGTGGTAGCTTCCCGTTGCTTTCCACACCGGTGAAGGATGATGATGATGATGATGATGATCATCATATAATTTCGGGGACCGTTTGGGCCTTAAAGTTTTCCTGACATTTGTCTTACAGGTGAGGAAAAATCTCACCCAGAAAAATTGCCCCGACCGGGGATCGAACCCGGACCCGCTGCGTGACAAGGCAGCACGCTACCTCGAGACCACAGCTGTGGACATTAAAAGGATGTGCATTTTTATTATAATAAGAACAGTTCACATAAATGAAGTAATGAATTATAGTCCAGACTTAGATAAAATCTAGTGCAGCATTCAGCAATGTTTACAATAATTTGTTTGTAAACAGTATTATTAGCCTGTATAAGCCTAAAAAATGTGAAATTCTGGAATCTTATTAGTTGGCAATGAGAAAATCTGGGTCACCATATTGCTTCAGTCAGATTTTTCTTTCCCTTCTCCCACCATCCTTTCCTTGCTTAACAAGCTTCAATATTGCAATTTAAAAACTGATTGGTTTATTTATAAGTTCAAATGGTAGAGCAACTTCTATTGTAACAAATACGAATACACAGCTTAGTGTGCCAACATTCATTATGGTTACTGAACAATTTATTTTCCTAGGTATCGGTAACATTTTTGTAAATTCCGTAATTTTATGTGCATACGACAATGTTTTAGAGAGTTACTGTTAAGATCTCTCAACTTTTATTTCTGCAATACAATGGTGTAATCCAAGCCATGAATACCAAGATTGCACAATAATACAGGGTGTCCTATTCATACATCCCACATTTTAATTAATCATAATTAACAAATTTCAATTCCTTCTGGATTTTTTCGTGTTGAGACTTGAAAGTAGTTTTGAAGTTCCTTAGGACAGGTTACTGGCCCGACGCTAAGTAGTCCAGTGGTAGGGCTGCTACCTTTTAGTTATGCAGAATTATGAAATGAGGCCAGTATTAAATGAAACAAAATGTTACGAATGTTACAATTGTTACAAATGTTTTTCTACTGTATCTCACAAGCAGAATCTGGTTACATTCATGCACTATATATATATACAATCTGATAAAATGAAAGCGATGAAATAAAAAGAAACCACTGTATGCACTTTCTTAAATGTATTATTTCCCAGGAATTAACGTTGGACAAAAATATAATTGACATATTTACATCATAGGACATCAGAAATTAATTAATAACCTGTAAGATGTTTCATTTTTTCTTCACTAGGGTGCATTCTTACAATATTGCGATTCTATTTGGCAATAAATATGATCTGGTTGCGGTGATGAACAAATGAAACATAACATTTCTCATTTATTTTCAAACATCTCTGTTTACATTAAATATATAAATATTTTAAAATAACTATATTTAAATAATGATTTGTGAGTAAACGGCTTAATTTTATTCGTTAAATAGTCCTAACAAATGCCACTCTTTATTTCCAAATTCTCTAGATAAATTTGGAAATCACTCGTAGTATTACTTATGATAAAATATGTCTTGAAAAAATTATTCTTTGTTAGATGTATAGAAATTTAATGTCTTTTTTTCTTGTTTTCAGATTTCATGAGAAAAAGGAAAAGAACGATACCTCCAGTGAAGCCCATACCCACAACAGCCTCAGAACCCAAGAAGGCAAGAATGACAAACAGTTAGGTTGCCTGCCAAAACTTTACATGTTTAATATTATCAGGAAATGGGGGGGTAAAAGTAAGGGGAAATTATTACAAAAATATAAAAAATTAAAAAAATGAATATTAAACAAAGTATATATCTAAAAGATCTCTACATATAAATTGTACAATGTTATAATAGTTTGTTTTTGATTGTATATATATGTACAACTTGATAATTGTTGTAGATATATGTACGTAATTTATTTTTTATTTTGTTTTCGTTTTTATGTTAGATTTTTTCAACCTGATCTCTTATATTATCCATTAGAATATTACACCACATCAATAACACTGGTCAACAAAATAAAACTTTGTTCTTTCATAAGAAATAAATTAACTGAATCTAAGTGTCCATTTCATGCTC
The DNA here is from genome assembly GCA_030220185.1 of Diploptera punctata. Taxonomy (NCBI): domain Eukaryota; kingdom Metazoa; phylum Arthropoda; class Insecta; order Blattodea; family Blaberidae; genus Diploptera; species Diploptera punctata. Next base: position 1,277,561 of record JASPKZ010000046.1, on the reverse strand, counting down.
AGTTCATCAGGCAAGAATTTATATGCATTTCATTTTAGATCATCTAAAAATTGTTTAGGATGATATTTTGACCATGCATTCCCTTGTTAAGTCTCTCTTCTGCAGTTGTCTACCAAAATACGGTGACTCCATTTACCTTACCATTTTTTGGATCTTTGACCTGTTCACCATATTCATCACTGCACCAAAATTTTCTAGATGTGCAGTCGGTAGTGCAGGAGAAAGTGAAAATAACAACAAAAAATAGTGTACAAAAGCAACTTCACAAAGACATATGCATGGTGGTCAAATTTTGATTACAGTTTTTTTTATATATTCTGTCTGAAAAATAGTACTAGAATCAGTTTTTAGTTTTCTTGTGAAAAAAAAATCATGTTGACTAGTGTAATATTAGAAAATAATTAAATAAAACACCACTTATTTGTTATGTTGTCATTTTTGTTTGTGACATTTCTTTGAAAAATGCTTATAAGGAATAATTTTTATATTATTTCCTATATTTTTCATATTATTTCCAGTGCAAAATCAGTTTTAGAAAATCTAGTAACATTGTTCTGTTATCAAATAAAAAAAAACATATGGAAGTTGATGTCTTGAGTTGAGAAGTACCTGTGTTTTTTCTTTCTTTATTTCTGTTTTATTTTGAGTGACCCTAAGTATTTATTTAATGTGAGGAGTTTTACAGCTCACCCATGTTAAATTTAATATTCTATTGTTAAGCAAATAGAGAGTAGAAATACATAAAGTTATGAAAGAAATGTAGTTTATTTAAAGAAAGTAGAAACAATGTTAAATGTTGAGGAATTATTACATTAAAATACATGAATGGCTTATTAGTAAGTTATAATAAGAATATTATTTCATTATTGAGTTTGTATTTTTTTAACATTCTTTTCTCATATGCTTGTTCAGTCGGACATATGTTTCAGGGTTATTGCCCCATCTTTGGCATTGCACAAACTGATTTTTTCTTTTCTTCAAGTTGTCGACCCTGGATCTGTGTTCCAAAGAACTTGGTAATAAGACTTCTTTCTCTGGGAATTTCAAAGTTCATAATTTTCTCCTTGTTCTTCTGTGTATAGATTTTTTCCCATATCATGGGTTCATTGGTATTATCTAACTGTTTTAATAATTTTATATTTAGATCTATTTTGTGTTTTTCTGTCCACACGTGAGCTGCTACTGTAAATTTTTCTACTTCTCCTTTTTTTTTTTACATTTCTTATGTATTCTTTAGTTCTAATGTTCAAATTTCTCTTTGTTTTCCCTATGTATATTTTATCACAATCTGCACATTTTATTTGATATATTCCTGATTTTTTATTATCTTCAATTTTTTTCATTTTTGTTAAATTTCGTAAGTTTTTAGGCTATAATCATTCTTTGATGCTAAACTGATGTTGAATTTTCCAGAAAAAAAATTTAGAATTTATTGTGTGCCCAAAAAAATGTTAAAAAATACAAACTCAACATTAAAATAAAACCTCATAATGTTACTTCCTAATGATTTAAAAATATTATTTTATGTAAAATGGATAAAATATAATTTTACACTCGTGAATAATAAAATTCAATCTTCTCATATAATTTAAGGTGCTCAGCTCTCTACTTGTGAATGAAATTAATCCTGAACATTATATTTTACAAAATGTCAGGAAGCTTAGGATCCAACGGTCCCAGAAAAATCATCCACCCATCATCACCCTTGTGATTATCATCATCCTTCACCGGTGTGGAAAGCAACGGGAAGCTACCACACCTATAATTCCCTAGTAAAGCTGCAAAGCATAGCATGAAAATGCTATGATTGCAGTGAAAGACGTGCTCTCAGACAGAATTACTGTGGATGGATATCTTACATATTACCCTTCCAATATTTTTGTCTATCTATAATAAATTTGGTTATGTTTTGGAATATGACACTTGATCCTTGGGACTGCAAGCAATGTATAAGATACACCTTGAAGTGGGTTGCTAGCCCATTTTCATGGCGGGTTTATTATTCAGTGTTTCTTCCCTAGGCTGATTGCTTTCATCCAGCTCCAGAGCTCAGCCTGCCCCATTTTATTTTGGACTCCTCTCTTCTCTAGATGGGTTGTCTTGCAGGACTAATGAATCCCATCTGCCCATTTGTCAATCTACATGGCAGTAGATGTAGAGTTGCCTCTTCCTTCAGGTACACCCACCCTACGGAAGGACTCCTTCTTCCTCCAAGGAGTGATTTCCAGGATGGAAATCCTACAAATTATGTTGTCTTGCAGGACTAATGAACCCCATTTGTCAATCTACAAGGCAGTAGATGTACCGAAGGACCTCCTTCTTCCTCCGAGGAGTGATTTCCAGGATGAAAATCCTACGAATTATGATTAAGAAGAAGAAGATATTTTACATAAATATTAATAAAGCAAAGCTTATGTATTTATTATGATTTATTGGTGAATATTACCAATTAACCAAGTGAGTTACCTCAATGCAGTAGCATCTGAGATTTGTATTTGGGAGGTCCCGGATTCAAACTACATGGCTGACCATATGAATTATTTTTGTAATTTTCTCCAGTCAGCAAGGTAAATGCTAGGTTAGAATTTAATTACCCGGATACATTTCAAATGAAAATTGGATTACTATTAAATTAAAGAATTGACTTCTTAAAAAAAAAAGATTACAAATATAAGAACAGAAAAAATTTTAAAGATCTTTGCTGACCAATCTTACCAAGCTATTTTCCTGATTTTCTGAGTTAATAAAGTAAATGCTGAGTTACTATGAAATTATCTGGACCCTTTTTTAAATGATCAGCTATATTAGGCCTACATTATCATGTCCATAGAGAGATGAACGGATGGACCAACAGAATTCCAAAACAGATTTTTCATTACAAACATCTAGTACAAAGAAATGTAAGAAGACACAGTAAAAATTAGACCAATTCTAACATGAGATCAGAACAGACCTTAAGGCCTAATCCTCGATGCCGATGATATCATGTCCAGAGACTGTGAAATCAATATATTTAAACTATGTCCTAGTTCACTTTATAACCATTTTTATAGACATACATTTAAAAGTAATTCAAATTAATAAAGGGTAAAACTTGGAATTTCTTGCTGACATCAAGTGGATTTATTATTTCTGTGCTGTGGCAAATGTCCAGCTGGCTGCGGCCTCACAACCACGTGGTAATCATGGAGGTGGATGATCATCCTGTATAGGGGTGAATTTCTGTTCTCCCAGTTATTATAGCTGGTTTTCTCAACCTGGAGTTGCTACTTATTGTAGCTACCTCATAATGCTTAGTGGCTAGTGGTTTCACATTGTTCATGATTCTATGAGAAAACATCTTCCCTCATAGGGACTCGATCCAAATCCTGAAGCTCTACACCAAGACATCGTGCCTTAAACTTCTTGGTTATAGTGTGAGACCAAGTACATTTAAATAAATTATAATATCCTTCTTCTTAAATTTAATTTGTAGGATTTTCATCCTGCTTATTTCCAAAATCACTCCTCAGAGGAAGATGTATTGGATGTACATTCACTGTCTACCCATCTCTTGGCTGGTCTCCCTCTTGTTCTTCTCCCATCCGTTGGTCTATCTTCTTTAGCTCTTTTTGCAAGTAGGTTTTCTTCCATTCTTTCTATATGACCCTTCCAATATTTTCGTCTATCTATAATAAATTATTATAATTTATAATAATAATATCCATCTCTATAATATACAGTTTTAGAATTCTTTACACTATGTGATACCCAAACTTTATAGGTCATGGAGCCCTTTTCGATTAAAAAATTCATCCCAGAGGCACTGATTTATACCTAGCACTTATATGATCATGCTGGTTAAGGATAGAAGGTAAAAAAAAGCAGAATTTAGAACTTTAGACATGATCTTCACATCTCTTTATGGAGTATTAGGAGATGTTTCATGGACTACCAGTTTACACTTGCAGCAATTATTTTCAGATTTGAAGTGCCATGGGAGATACATATCGTCGGTAGGCAATGAAAACCTCGTAACTCCATTTTGGTAAATTTTACAGGAGAAAAAAAAACTGTTTTAAATAATTATTAAATTGATAAGCAATAGATCCCACATATTTTACTACAGAATACGAGTCAAGTTATTAATAAATTTGAAGTCCGTGTTCTCAACAGGTTATGCATCACATATTTCTGTGCTGGTTACTGGAGTTACGTGGTTTTCAATGACTGATGGAGTTAAGAGGTTTTCATTGTCTACCGACGATATATAATACAGTTATTTGGTTTTTCTACTAAAAAATAAAAAAATATGAATAATATGACCTTTGTTTATTTTAAAATTTGCACTCTTTTAAAACTTACTTTACAATTAAGTGTAATATTTATTCTATTGTTTTATTTGATTCAGAACAATGTTACTAAAATATGTTGCAGTTCAATTGTGGCATACAAGAAAATGTGAAAGTATAGCATATTCATCCTACCTTTGGTCTCTAGATTTTAAAGAAGGCATAACAATTTTTAACTGTAAGTATGGTATTTTAATATTTGTTCACAGAATGTCATATTATGTATTCACATATGATGTTATTTATATATACGAGAATTAAAATCTTGTACATACCTAAATAAATGTTAATTAAGTTGTAATTTATAAAATTATAGTGATTATTGGGATCACTCAAGGCCTGCTGCTGGTCTACTTCAACTGCATTTCATCACCTAAAATGCAAAACCTCGTAACTTTTATTTTTGTTATTACACATTTTTATATTATTTATAATAAAACAAGTTTATTATGGATGTTATCTATATAATAAACAAGTATTCAAAATAAAGAACAAAAACTGTATTTGCTTCTTTCACCATTATTTAATTCAAAATTAATAATTTTTTACAGGAGCAGATCTACATGAAAACTAATGAAGCTTAATTTTTGGGGCCCTCTAGCAAATTCTCCCTTATTTCCATTTTTTTTTTAATGTCCTACAACTTCTAAGCAACATCCTTGATATCATAGGCCTACATATAGCCATCACTGCCTTTTATCAGGACCATATAGTCTGTTGCACTATTGGTACATGTGCAAAGGCATAGTTCGCATCAAAAGCTCAGGGCCCCAATAAGTATAAATCTCTTTTGGTTTATATTGCCTAATCTAAAATATTTAGTTATGAGGTTTGAAATTAAGGTGAAATTTTTATCATTATGCTTACGATACCAGCCATGAACTCTCCCCAAAATCTTGTAAAGAATCCGTAAATAAACTGTATTATAAAGTAATATACTGTTGGGACCAAAGCTAGGCTGACTTGATTGAAATTAATTAAAATGTTCAATATCTACACCTGGTGAGCAAACATTCAAAAAAAGACATGCCATTAGAAAATATGCCAAAATATTAGCAGAAAATGGAATTATATGTTCAGAACAGCATTCAATATTAATTTAAACTTTTGATTGAAACAGCAAGTTCAAAAATAAGAGTGTAATGGTTAGAGGCTTGACAGAAATAATGATTCACTATGAAGCTGATTTTGGAGATGTCAGATTTGAATGTTTGTTGCTCATCGACTGTAAATTAAATTGAGAAGTGGTTAATATTGTAGAGAGAGATGATATTTGCTGCGTTAATGGGTGAAGTAAATAGCAGCTTGTAAGTAGGGAAAATATTTTTGGAATCTTCTATATTAATAGATTAATCTTTCTGGTTTAACAATCAGTTTTGGTTTGCATGGGAACCTTTCCTTTATAATCTGCTGGAAGTTTTGGTACATTACGAGAATAACATGTGTCCATTTCATTGTAATTAATCCAGAGTGTTTTGAAAAACAAAAATTTAATTTTCAAATAAGAATATTTTGTGTGAATGTGTGTGTAATCCAAAGAAATTTTTAAGTACAAAAAAGGTATAGAATGCTCTACTTTTTATAACAATAATAATTATACTATTAATATTAATTTGAAAATTCAAGAGTACAGCAGAAGTGTAATACCGGCGTAACGATGCAGTTTGATGGGTCATTGGTGTTGTCCACAGAAGTGTCAAGTGTATAAGTGCAACTGTTTCATAAGAATAGGCAGCTTCTTAACATTAATTCTGAGTTTTTTTTTTCAGATTAATTTCTTTAATTTCAGTTGAGCGTACATAAAGAACCATTTCTTATCTCACTAGTCATTTGGTCACTAATCAACTTAGATGAACATATCCATCTGAAATTATATAAAATTCTAATTTCATCTTGAACATGAGATATTCTTTTGTTTTCACTTTTGTAATGTTTGTTTGCGTGTGTTTGTGATGTGTTTTAATTTTATCCATAATCACAATCATCAATTCTAGAAACAACTGCAGAATACAGGTAATTTGAAAATAACCAACTAAAATAGTTCCTACTGAAATTGTATTCAAGTTATAAGATTCTTATTTGCTTCAGGAACCAGTAATAAATATAAATTTTACCTTAATATTTTGTACCTAATATATCGCCGGTATATCTTTTATTAAATCACTGTGTTGTAATAGAGTAAAAAGTACTTCCAATTTTAGAGAATGTATGTAAGAGAAATAAATTTTTTATAGAAAATAGATTGATTGAAAAAATGTTGAATTTATTTTGGAAAACATGGATTTGAATATGAAAATTGGGATTATTTAGGAAATTAATTTAGTATAGGAATAGTATAGAAATTGGAAGAAAGTAGATTACCAAATAAAATCTTCCATTATTTTCCAAGAGGAAGAAGAGATGTCGGACGTCCTTGGAAGAGATGGTCTTAGATCTATTAGTGAAGACGGAACAGGCAACTCTTGCCTAAACCAGGAAGTGAAGAAGAAGAAGGAATTGAAATTCTTGACTCCATGGCACAACAAATCTAGAAGGCTCTTGGTCTACCATCCAGCTGCTGGCCTGATAACTACAGATGTTAATCATCAAAGAGGTGATGATCATCCAACCACTATAAAGTCCCCAGCTATTATAGCTGATTTTCTCAACCTGGAACTGCTACTTATTATATCTATACAGATTCCTCACGATGCTGGTTGGGCACCAGTCCCATACTGACAAGAATTCCATGAGAAAATTTCTTCCCCATGGGGACTTGAATCAGATGAAGTCCTGTAGCTGTGCATTAAAGCATCATGCCTTAAACTGCTTGCTATGCTATGCGAAGAATTGAAATTAATTCCCCATAGATACATAATAGTTTCTGATCATCTTCATAATTTTAAAACCAAAAAGAATAAAACATTGTTTATTGTGAGGAGTAATTAATTAATTAATTACTATTACACTGGTCGACAAATAAGAATTTTTTTCTTTCACAAGAATAAATATTTGAGATTTTAGAAGTATTTTTCATCCTGAATTTAAATATCATTTCAGTTTTCTCCTAACAGGCAAGAGTTTTCTGTGATATTCATTTACATTTTTTATAATTTTAAATAAAAACCGTGTAAATCTTAACTCATTCTGACTTACCTAGAAAATGGTAGGTAGTGATTTTCGGGCTTATATTGCATCTGGAACATCTCTCTTCTTGGTCCAACAGTAGTCAGCCAGCATATTAGAATTCCACTTTCCTTGGTACCTCTTTTCCATTGTGGAAATTTGCTGATGAAAACGCTCACCGTGCTCATCAGAGACAACCCTTAAAAACAGCTTGAATAAAATCGCTACATATAAGGTAAAGGTTCCTATGACAGGCCAAAGAGAATGCTAAAATCAATTTTAAAAAAAGTAGCTGTCACAAAAAAACTGTGCCTGACTACATATCTGAATTCAGTATGAAAAAATGCACTAGATTCACTATTCAGATTTCTTGTGAAGAAAACCTTGTCAATCAGTGGTATTAATGTGAAAAGGTACTAGGAGAGTTTTTTTCATACTCCTACAAGTCCTTTAGAACATTTAAATTCTTGGTCATTATAGATATCGGATACCCTCTATGCGGAAACGTGTAGATGTTCTGGACTGACTGTAGAAGGAAGGAGGAGGGGAAGGGTATCAATAAAGTCCTTTAGAACATTTCAATTCTTGGTCATTATAGATATCGGATACCATCTATGCGGAAACGTGCAGATGTTCTGGACTGACTGTAGAAGGAAGGAGGAGGGGAAGGATATCAATAAAGTCCTTTAGAACATTTCAATTCTTGGTCATTATAGATATCGGATACCCTCTATGCGGAAACGTGTAGATGTTCTGGACTGACTGTAGAAGGAAGGAGGAGGGGAAGGGTATCAATAAAGTGCTTTAGAACATTTCAATTCTTGGTCATTATAGATATCGGATACCATCTATGCGGAAACGTGCAGATGTTCTGGACTGACTGTAGAACATTTCAATTCTTGGTCATTATAGATATCGGATACCATCTATGCGGAAACGTGCAGATGTTCTGGACTGACTGTAGAAGGAAGGAGGAGGGGAAGGATATCAATAAAGTCCTTTAGAACATTTCAATTCTTGGTCATTATAGATATCGGATACCCTCTATGCGGAAACGTGTAGATGTTCTGGACTGACTGTAGAAGGAAGGAGGAGGGGAAGGGTATCAATAAAGTGCTTTAGAACATTTCAATTCTTGGTCATTATAGATATCGGATACCATCTATGCGGAAACGTGCAGATGTTCTGGACTGACTGTAGAAGGAAGGAGATGGGGAAGGGTATCAATAAAGTCCTTTAGAACATTTCAATTCTTGGTCATTATAGATATCGGATACCCTCTATGCGGAAACGTGCAGATGTTCTGGACTGACTGTAGAAGGAAGGAGGAGGGGAAGGGTATCAATAAAGTCCTTTAGAACATTTCAATTCTTGGTCATTATAGATATCGGATACCATCTATGCGGAAACGTGGAGATGTTCTGGACTGACTGTAGAAGGAAGGAGGAGGGGAAGGGTATCAATAAAGTCCTTTAGAACATTTAAATTCTTGGTCATTATAGATATCGGATACCCTCTATGCAGAAACGTTAGTGTAGGTTCTGGACTGACTGTAGAAGGAAGGAGGAGGGGAAGGGTATCAATAAAGTGCTTTAGAACATTTCAATTCTTGGTCATTATAGATATCGGATACCATCTATGCGGAAACGTGCAGATGTTCTGGACTGACTGTAGAAGGAAGGAGGAGGGGAAGGGTATCAATAAAGTCCTTTAGAACATTTCAATTCTTGGTCATTATAGATATCGGATACCCTCTATGCGGAAACGTGTAGATGTTCTGGACTGACTGTAGAAGGAAGGAGGAGGGGAAGGGTATCAATAAAGTCCTTTAGAACATTTAAATTCTTGGTCATTATAGATATCGGATACGCTCTATGCAGAAACGTGTAGATGTTCTGGACTGACTGTAGAAGGAAGGAGGAGGGGAAGGGTATCAATAAAGTCCTTTAGAACATTTCAATTCTTGGTCATTATAGATATCGGATACCCTCTATGCGGAAACGTGTAGATGTTCTGGACTGACTGTAGAAGGAAGGAGGAGGGGAAGGGTATCAATAAAGTGCTTTAGAACATTTCAATTCTTGGTCATTATAGATATCGGATACCATCTATGCGGAAACGTGCAGATGTTCTGGACTGACTGTAGAAGGAAGGAGGAGGGGAAGGGTATCAATAAAGTCCTTTAGAACATTTAAATTCTTGGTCATTATAGATATCGGATACGCTCTATGCAGAAACGTGTAGATGTTCTGGACTGACTGTAGAAGGAAGGAGGAGGGGAAGGGTATCAATAAAGTCCTTTAGAACATTTCAATTCTTGGTCATTATAGATATCGGATACCATCTATGCGGAAACGTGCAGATGTTCTGGACTGACTAGAAGGAAGGAGGAGGGGAAGGGTATCGATAAAGTCCTTTAGAACATTTCAATTCTTGGTCATTATAGATATCGGATACCATCTATGCGGAAACGTGCAGATGTTCTGTAGATGGAAGGAGGGTATAAATAAAGTCCTTTAGAACATTTAAATTCTTGGTCATTATAGATATCGGATACCCTCTATGCAGAAACGTGTAGATGTTCTGGACTGACTGTAGAAGGAAGGAGGAGGGGAAGGGTATCAATAAAGTCCTTTAGAACATTTCAATTCTTGGTCATTATAGATATCGGATACCATCTATGCGGAAACGTGCAGATGTTCTGGACTGATTGTAGAAGGAAGGAGGAGGGGAAGGGTATCAATAAAGTGCTTTAGAACATTTCAATTCTTGGTCATTATAGATATCGGATACCATCTATGCGGAAACATGCAGATGTTCTGGACTGACTGTAGAAGGAAGGAGGAGGGGAAGGGTATCAATAAAGTCCTTTAGAACATTTAAATTCTTGGTCATTATAGATATCGGATACCCTCTATGCAGAAACGTGTAGATGTTCTGGACTGACTGTAGAAGGAAGGAGGAGGGGAAGGGTATCAATAAAGTCCTTTAGAACATTTAAATTCTTGGTCATTATAGATATCGGATACCATCTATGCGGAAACGTGCAGTTGTTCTGGACTGACTGTAGAAGGAAGGAGGAGGGGAAGGGTATCAATAAAGTCCTTTAGAACATTTAAATTCTTGGTCATTATAGATATCGGATACCCTCTATGCAGAAACGTGTAGATGTTCTGGACTGACTGTAGAAGGAAGGAGGAGGGGAAGGGTATCAAGAAAGTGCTTTAGAACATTTAAATTCTTGGTCATTATAGATATCGGATACCCTCTATGCAGAAACGTGTAGATGTTCTGGACTGACTGTAGAAGGAAGGAGGAGGGGAAGGGTATCAATAAAGTCCTTTAGAACATTTAAATTCTTGGTCATTATAGATATCGGATACCATCTATGCAGAAACGTGCAGATGTTCTGGACTGACTGTAGAAGGAAGGAGGAGGGGAAGGGTATCAGTAACAGATTTTGTAAAAATTCAGAATATAAAAAAAATTGTTATCAGTAATTTTAAACCCTAAAATATCACAATCTTTTATTATAAGGAGTATTTGTTCAACATACACAATATCTGTTAGATCTCTAATCAAATTATCATATTCCAACACATGGTTTTCTCTTAGTATCATAGTATATAATAGTTTTTGGTAACAATACATTCTGATTTTAATATGATGATTACCTATATTCTGCAGTGTTGTTAATTTCACTTCCCAAACAACTATTTGAAAGTAATTAAAAATTTAGAATTTACTGTACTGTAATATGAAATATCCTTGCGTTAGATATCTTAGATTTTTTTGTGATTTATCACATGAACAAAATATGTAATTTTGGTGAATATCTCTTTGTTTTATTGTATTTTCTTATTTCTATTTTGCTTTTGTATTTAGCAAATGTGTGTGATTTTTACAGTTTTCTTCTTGATATCTGTACATCTTTTACATGTGATGTGAATGGTCTGTGAGAGAAGTGTTATGTACAAATAATACCAAAATTGTAATTGTCTCGTCCGAATTTTTGTTACAAACTTAATGGAATATTTCCAAAATGATCATTAGTCAGATCAAATGCGATCTCTTAAAGCAATTTGATGTGTTTATTTTGTCATACATGTGATTAAAAGAAAGATTTTCTGATAACAGGTGGTTTTTTGTGTATATACATGAACTAATCTATTTAAGAATATATTTTTTCTTAATTCATACATTTCAGATATTAAATTTAATAATATTCTAATAACATATAAAGATGTTAATTAAGAATATTGTGGTAATATTTGTATTATTTTAAGAAAGCTAAGATTTTTTATTTATTATAACTTATTCTTGCAAAACTGAATGATTAATTGATATATTTAGAAAGTAACACTATGAGGTTTTTATTTGCAGTTTTAAATAAATCAGATTTAATACCTCAAAATCTGAGGTGAAGTGTAAAATCTTTATTTAATGATTGCCAATTAGTTCATTGTTTCCAGTAATAAAAATCAATGCTCATATTTATATGTAGTATAGAACATACCTTCATATCAGCAGTCTTGTTAGCAGGAAACTCCTCTCTTGATCATAATACTTTATATATTATGCCAAAATAAGGCTTTGACAGAGTAAAAAAAACTGCAACTTATTATAAATTTATTTTCGACTTTATTAAATGATTTTTGTAAAATAGATAAAACATCAGAAAATATTGTCAACATGTTACAAAATTAGATTTAGTAATTTATGGTTCAAACATTAGGGCACTCTAATCCATGTCGCACTTGAATCTCTTGCTACTAAAGGTCTATTTTATAGCTATATGTTCACATATCAACTTACATGGTACCACAAAGAAATAATAAAAATTCATATTATATTTCTTGACACGTTATAGATGATAGTGTAGAGTATACAAAAAGGTTTAAAAAATGGATATTGAGTCCAGAAACATTACTTTAAATTCATTAGAGTCTATTATTATTTTTTCAGATTATAAAATTGTTACCTAATGGTCCATCTCAACTTTGTAGACTATGAATGCATTTCGGGACTAATCCCATCATCAGCAGAAGGAGCTGATATAAAATAATCATTGATGATATGTAGGAACTACTTATGCATTGATATTTTCATTGAAAATATCTAAGTGAGAATTTATCTTGAATTCATAACTCCTTCTGCTATAAGATATATTTTAATTTAAAAGTATATCATTTTATAAATAAAAATCTTATTAATTTCAATTTTGAATAATCTGTGTACATGTTATTTTCTTAGACTTGTCATTGTGTGTGTGTTGTAAATATAATATTTGAATATTCTGTTTGAACATGAATTTACATTAAATTTGATCGATACAATCTGTTATCAGGAAATTTTTTACAATGAAAATACTTGATTGAGCTTGTAGTTTAGAAAAGTTGGAATTATTTTAAGGTGTATGTCAATATTACAGATGTTAGCTCAAAAAATGTTAGTATTGTGGAAAGCAGTTTTAAGAAAATCAAAGCAAAATTGGACATGATATGAGTACATGCGTCAAATACAGGGATGTTTTTGAGTGACATTTTGTTTTTGTATGGGTTCCATTTTAACCAAAGAAACAAAAAAAAAATATGGTCACACAATTTGAAGTCGAGGTTTTTGACAAATCTGGTCTCAATTAAACACACCGCCAAACACGATGGCATATGGAGGCAGACAATGCTGAAGGCTTTGAACAATTGTATTTCCTCCTTCGAAGTTTTGCCGATAATAGTAACATGCTGATTACTTATTATAAATAAGACTACGCATTTGATAATTAATTAATGCTTGGGATATTCCACTTAAAGCACCAATAAAAAATCTTATAATTGAAAAAGGCTTCTTTCCTGGTCATGATTTTAGAAGTCCCTTATCTGTATGACTCATAGATTGCAAGATATAATTATTTTTTTGTCCCATCTTTTTGTTGCTCAACACTTACCTCCCCAGATCTTAAAAACCAAACACTTTACTAGCTGAGAAAGCACCAAAAAGTAGGATTTTAATTTCTAAGTTTTTTTTTTTTTAATATATTGCTGCTTTCCCAGAAAAATACCCACCTAGTTCTATAACATCGCATTGTATTGCCATTCGCAGGCCTTTTATATGCCAGTGTGTTAAGCTCATAGTATACAAAGGATTTGATCTCGTATATTATATAATATGCACCATCACAATAAAAGTCATAGATGCTTTTGAATGTAGAAAATTATGATTCCACTGCCATCTGCATTTGAACATTTAAAAGATGATTTTATCTTTATAACTATAGAATTTATTTCTGCAAACATTTTCTTTGAAAATAATTTTTATAAAACCTTTAAAATAATAACAGCTGGTAAAAAAAATGCTAAAGGCCAACCTTTATCAACAATATTGAAGGAATCTTAGCCATGTTTTCACTCCGGTTGGATTTTAATTAATAAATTTTAAGTCTACTATTTATTTTACAAAATAGATTATGCGGCGAGCTCAAGATAAGTCGCTTTAACTTCTGGAAATCGAGGTTTGCTGGTAATTAACATTTGAATGTTTAAACAGCAAATAATCTCTCAGAAATATACAAATAATATAATTACAATGTACTTTGTATTTATATATATAGTTACATTAAAAATACGAAAATTTTTGTTAGGATTCATGAAGTGGAAAAAAAAAATAAATAAAAAATAAAAAATATTTTAATGTAACATTGCAAATTGTACTTCTAATATAAATCAAACTCAAATTTGTATAAATCTGATATTTAATTTATCCTGACAATGAACACTTTTTTTTATTAGTGATGCAAACATACTGTGTTGAATAAAAAAGTCATCAGAAATGAATGGCATGTTTGTGTGGGCCAGTATATCTTGTTCTGAAACAAATATTGAATGTGTTGTTAACAGTAAATGATGTGTGAAGTATCAACCATATTCAGATATCTTGTTACCTTGTATGTAATATTTTTGTTCCTGCAGTTTTTTAAAAACTAATCTAATCAGCATAATCTAATTGTCATATGCATTGTTTGACCAAAATGTACATGGCACAGTTTTGCCATCTTTGAATAAATATTCCTGGTATATTTTGGATTAGTTTTAGAAATGTTCTTGGCACATTTCTCGTTATTTCAGTAAATGCTTGTGACATGTTTTGAAATTCTTTAAAGTAATGTTCTTGGCACATTTACATTCTTTGAAGAAGTGTTCTTGGCATATTTCACATTCTTTGAAGAAATGCTCCTGGAACATTTTGCATTTTATAATTTTTTGAAGATATGTTCTTGGCACATTTCTCATCATTCTTTGAATACATTTCCTGGCACATTTCTTATTGTTCTTTGAATAAATGTTCCTGGCACATTTCTCATTGTTCTTTGAATGCATGTTCCTGGCACATTTTGCATTCTTCGGTGAAGTGCTCCTGGCACATTTTATATTCTTTGATGAAGTGCTCCTGGGTACAATTTTTTTATGAAATGTCTCTGGTACATATTACATAGTTTGACAAAAAATGTCCCCGATACATTTTGCATTCTTTGGCAAAACGTTCCTGGTACATTTTGCATTTTCAGGCAAAATGTCCCTGGTACATTTTGCATTCTTAGATGAAATGTTCCTGGTACATTTTGCATTCTTTGGCAAAATGTCCCTGGTACATTTTGCATCCTTTGGCAAAATGTCCCTGGTATATTTTGCATTCTTTGGCAAATTGTCCATGGTATGTTTTGCATTCTTTGGCAAAATGTCCCTGGTACGTTTTGCATTCTTTGGCAAAATGTCCCTGGTACATTTTGCATTCTTTGGCAAAATGTCCCTGGCACATTTTGCATTCTTTGGCAAAATGTCCCTGGCACATTTTGCATTCTTTGGCAAAATGTCCCTGCTACATTTTGCATTCTTTGGCATAACGTCCCTGGTACGTTTTGCATTCTTTGGCATAATGTCCCTGGTACATTTTGCATTCTTTGGCAAAATGTCCCTGGTACATTTTGCATTCTTTGGCAAAATGTCCCTGGTACATTTTGCATTTTTTGCCAAAATGTCCCTGGTACATTTTGCATTTTTTGGCAAAATGTCCCTGGTACATTTTGCATTCTTTGGCAAAATGTCCCTGGTAAATTTTGCATTCTTTGACAAAAGTTTCTATTAAATTTTCCATTTTTTATATATCTGATAAATTTTACATTATTTGGCTATTTCCATTAAATTTTCCTTTCTTTGGCGAAATATCCCTTTGGTAGATTTTTCTTTCTCTGACAATATCCTTATTACATTTTGGATTCTTTTGCAAAATGTTCCTGGTACATTTTCCTTTCTTTGACTATGTCCCTGGTATGTTTTGCACTATTTGACGAATTATGCCACAGATGTGTTTATTTTGATATGAATGTGAATTAAAAAGTGGTAAATTCATTTTCAACACACTGACACTGGTATTAATATACCGGTATCAAATCAGGAACAAATTTAAAAACATAAAGTAGTTTCCTTATAAATCTGTAGCTATAATAAGAGTTATTTATATTGTAATTGGTAATCCTAAAACCAGAGCTGGATTTGGTCTCTGGAAATATAATTATAAAAGGTAACAGGATAGACGAATAAGGCTCACCATAACTGTTTTACAGTATACAAAAAGGTTGGACAAAAGGATGTTAATGGAAATGCACCGAGATCTCTTAAACTCTGCTATAGTACTCTTATTCATATGTTAATATTGTATTTAATAATTCAAAAGTACCCACATTTCAAATAAATATGTTTCTTTTTTTTTTTCTTTTTTAACACCTGTGATGTATTAAATATGATCTCATAATTTTTCTTTGTATATCATTGTAGAAAAAAACATGAAAAAAATAAATAGCAAAAATTTGTTTGTAGTTGTAGAAAGAAAATATTATAATAAGAATATATTTGAGAGGCCGAGTAAATAAAGATAGCTTCTTTTGTTGGAAATAGAGTTTTTATTTTTGTTTAATCCTTGTTACAAAATGGCACAGTTCCTTATTCCTAACATTGGTTTGAATGAAATAATCCGTAACTTATAATGGTGTAAGTAGTAGTGTTGTGAAATTTGATATTTCAGTTGAATATAGATAGATCTTAAAATCACATCACGGATAACCCTACCCGTTCATACTTAATCCTGTTCTACAGTTATAACTATGGCTAGGATTTTATGTAATGTTAACATGCAAAATATGTACATATTTATGTAATAACATTATGTAAAATATGTAATATTATATAAAAATTATTTAAAATATGTGATATTAAACACATTAAAATTTAATGTTGTATAAATTTATATTACAGGTTAACTTTAAGATAGATTGAAGGAATGGGACAGTTAAATGCTTGAACACGTGGTAAGAAGGGTATTGTCATGTTTCTATTATAAAGTGATCCCATTACAGGCCTTAGGGTTGTTGGGAGGTTAAGGCTCACATCTTTCTAGACAATCGGCAAGAGATTCCAGCCTTGTGTATTAGCCGTCTTTACCCCCCACAACAGTATGGTATGAATTTTTATAGGCTGAGTCGACCCAGGGGCCATGATGCCGCCAGAAGATTAAGCAGTTTAATAATCCTGACCCCATCGGGTCTCGACCGTCGATTTTTCAGCTTGCGGGATATTGCCTTAACCAACTATACCAAGGTGTCCCACCTATATATTTCTACTATTTTATTCATAAACAGAATAGATATCAGAGTCTTCCTGTATCTATGTTTATCGTGTTTAGTGAATGGAATTCTTCTTTGGTCGTATCTCAGTAGCTTTTGTATAGATTGGAAAAAACAATTTCTGTGTACAATCAGGTATCTGAGATTTTTTAATAAAAACAAAAACAAATATTGTATTAAATTATTTTCTGCTTATGATTTTTTTTAAATTAAGAGGCATAATATGTAAATTTACATAGAAAATCTTTAAAGTATGTAATAAATCAAATATGTAAAAATATGTAATACTTTTTTATATATGATAAATAAGTTTCGAATCCGTGGACATTTATCAATTTTACCCATGTATAAGCAAAGGGAAAGAATATGTAATTACTAAGGTTAGGATTTTTATGTAATATAAACATGCAAAATATGTACATGTTTATGTAATAACATTATGTAAAATATGTAATATTACATAAAATTCCTTAAAATATAATATTACACAAGTTTAAATTTAATTTTATGTAAATTTATACTAAACGTTAACTTTATGATAAATCAAATTTGAAGGAATGGGACAATTAAAAACTTGAAAATGGTAAGAAGGGTATTGTCATGTTTCTATTATAAAATCATCCCACTGCAGGTCTTAGGGATATTGGAAGGTTAAGGCTCTCCCATCTTTCTAGACAATCGGCAAGAGATTTCAGCTCTGTATAATATCTGTCTTTACCCACACAACATAGTGTGATATTAATTTTTATAGGCTGTCGACCCCAGGGTCATGATGCCGCCAAAATATTAAGCAGTTTAAAAATCCTGACTCCATCAGGTCTCGACCTTAGATTTTCCAGCTTGTAGGATATTGCCTTAATCAACTATACCACGGTGTCCCCCCTATACATTTATACTATTTCATTCATAAACAGAGTAGATCATTCTGGTTTTGAAAGAGATCTTGCTATGTGTAACCCTATATTCAAGTTTTCTGAGTTTCTGTATCCTCGTATACCATATTTAGTAAATTGAATTATTCTTTGACCGTTTCTCAACAGCTTTTGTATAGGATGGAAAAAAACAGTTTCATTGTACAATCAGATATCTGAGTGTTTTAATGTAAACAATTACTGTCACAAATATTATTTAAATTATTTGCCGCTTATATACTTTTTTAATTAAGAGGCATGTGTAAATGTACATAAAATCTTTAAAATATGTAAAAATATATAATGATACATTTTCATATATGATAAGTAAGATTCTAATTCATGGACATTTATTAATTTTACCCGTGTATAAGCAAAGGAATAGAATATGTAATTACATACAAATCCTAGCGTTAGTTATAATAAAACATGTACACATTCACGCAGGAATTTAACATGTTCTGTCTTTTACTCCCTCATTTTATTTCCTACTGGTATCCATATAATTAATAGAATGGTTAGATAATGTAAGCTGTTATTGTGCTTTACAGGGACTCTTGTTATCCCAACTTCTTTCAAAAAACATTAAACTGAAAATATATATAAAACTGTTATATGGATACGAAACAAGATAAGAAAATATGAGTATTTGTGAATTAAGTTCTTACGTGGGAATTGTCAATGATTGCATGCTGAAACCCTGAAAAGACCTACCTTGAAATTTCTTCCAGAGAATCGTTGTTTTCTACAAAGACAGTAAGTTATTAAAAAAATGATCTGCCTTTTTAACTCCAAGGCACTAAAATCCAGTGCCAAATATTTCGTTTAAACTATAGGCAAGTAATATAACTGTTGAATAGGTATATCGGATAACCCTCACTACCTGTCGTCCGCGCCGCGACCCGCCTCACTTCACTCCACTGTTACTCAAGCAGGGAGTCGACCTGCTCCGTACAGTGAGTTGCCATTGTCGGATTCTGGCTTCGATTTCTGTGCCTTGCAGTTAAAAACGAAATATACTTTTTTGGACACAACCTTGGTATTATCACAACACTTATCTAGAAGAAATTTAAAGTTAGGTTTCGGCATGTAATGTTGACAACTTCCCTTGTTAGTAATTTTTGGACCAGAGACAGGTGAATGGAGAACACTACACAACAATTAGCAAAATTATATTTATAGGAAAGCAGATATATTAAGAACAGTTAAGTCTCATAGACTGCGATGTTCAGGACATGTGGCACGAATGGGGAATAAAAGAGGGGCATGGCAGTTTATTTTAGTAAAACCTGATGGAAAACGTCCAGTTGGTAGACCAAGGAGATGGGAGAATAGGATTAACCATGATTTGAGGTAAGTAGATTATACAGGGGATGGTTGTAAAATATAGCTGAGGATAGGGAAGTGTGGAGAGCTTATGTCCGCGCAGCCATAAACCTACGGGGTCGATGGTGCCAGTGAATTTGTTATGTACGTTAACACACAAATTATGTTTCAACCTTAACGTATCAAGTTAGAGGTCTCGGGTTCAAATCCCGGTTCAGGCATTTATTTTTCTTTTCATATCATATATGTTCAAGTTCAAATCCCAGTCCAGGCGTTTATTTTTCTTTTCATGTCATATTAGTTTTGCATTGCTTAATGTCAACATTTAATTATAACATTGGAATAATGAAGCTTTGCTGCTATAAAGTAAAAATTCTCTTTAAGTTTCTTACTTGTTATAGTAGCCACTAGAGGGCTAGGATGCTCGCTATCGCTCGGTTTTTAAACATTTTCCTCACTTCTATAAAAACCACTTCCCAACCTCGCATCGTAATATACTATATCAAAGTTGTGAAAATGTCAAAATCATTTTAAAAGAACAAAATGCATCAAACAAGAGAAGTTAAGGAACATTTTAGAATGTTACGGAACTATCATCACAAATAGGAATGAGATGCACAAAGAAATTAAACATAGGCTCAATTCTGGAAATGCGTGCTATTATGCATTGCAGAGACTCTTTGATGTCCACTCCTTTCAAAAAACATTAAACTGAAAATGTATAAAACTATTATTCTACTAGTTATACAGTGTGATTATAAAGTCTCAGTACATTTTACAGATATCGCGTACATATCGTATTTCTGTTACAGCCATTCGAAAGATACAAATATGTTCACCATTGAAGAGCGGATAGAGATTGTTGCTGCGTATTTAAGAAGCCAGTCGTACGAGGAAGTTAGTGACAGATTCCAAAGGAAACCATCACTTTTTGCAACTTTTCTTACAGCCACAGTTACAGCAAGATGATATCATTGATACAGTGGTGTTGCAATAAGATGGAGCACCAACACACTTTGCTCTGGCTATACGCGGGTATCTCAATGACAGGTTTTCCAAAATGTGATTGGAAGGGCATCTCCTCGTATCTGGGCACCTCGTTCGCCAGACCTCGCACCCCTGGACTTTTTTGCTTGGGGTTCATCAAGCAACGGGTGTACAGAACCAACTTTCCTAATCTGCAAGTGCTGAAAGAACGCATACGACAAGCGAGTGAAATGATTACAGAGGATATGTTGGTTCATATTTTCCGGGCGACGGCGCGTCGTTGGGAAACATGTTTTTAGTTTGATGGAGGTTATGTTGAACACTAACTTCATACTAGATACTACCTTATAATTTTTGTTTTATTTGCGCTACGTTATCCACAAAATGTACTGGGACTTTATAATGACACTGTATTATATGGGTGCGAATCATGGACTCTTACTTTAAGGGAGGAAAGAAGATATCAAGTTTTTTAAGAATAAAGCACTTAGGAAAATTTTTGGACCAAAGAGAGATGAACAGACAGGTGAATGGAGAAGATTACATAACAATGAACTACATGGTCTTTATAGGAAGCCAGATATAATAAGAACAGTTAAATCTCGTAGACTGCGATGGGCAGGACATGTTGCATGTATGGGGAATGGGAGACTTGCATGGAAGCTTCTTGTAGGAAAGCCGGAGGGAAAACGCCCAGTTGGTAGACCAAGAATGTGGTGGGAGAATAACATTAACTATGATTTGAGGGAAGTAGATTATATGGGGAATGATTGGAAAGCATTATTTCAGGATAGGGATGTATGGAGAGCTTATGTCCGTGCAGCCATGAACCTACGGGTTCGATAGTGCCAGTGAGTAAGTAAGTAAGTATTTTGAAGATACATTTGTTATATTTTTAATTAATAATAATAATAAAAATAATGAATTAATAAAATTGTTTTCGTAATCTCAGACAAATTTCCTTGCGTGAGATCATTCTCAAGACATTAATTAATTCTTATTGTTGAAATAAAAATTGTCTGCATTAAAAGACCCTGTGAAATTTACACTTTCAGCAATATATATTTTTTTCTTGAAAACGATCGCTCGACGTATTACAGAACGCTATTACGCAGATGGGGACGTGTGCGTTCAATTAATAATTTGACATATATAAAAATATGTAATTGAATTTAAAATATGTAGCATTGGTCAGAATATGTAAAAATATGTAGGATTGGTCAAAATATGTAAAAAATACAATGGTCCTGGTAGCCTAATTCGTTAACATTTTAAATTAACTGATTGATACGTACAGAGGAAAATATATGTAATTACTAGAGACTAGATTATATGCAATATAACAAGCTCGAAATATGCAATGCCAATATGCTTGAAGAATGCTTATGATAAATGACAACATATGCAATACCAAATAATAAAAAAATTATGTCTATTAAATATTTTATTTCTAAATTAACATAATAATTAGTATTTTGTTATCTATTTATTAATATTATCATTCATCACTGATAAATGATAAATTATTAATCAGTATCATGCAAAAATATTGTTCACAAATTAAAATATTCTACATTTTGCTGCTACTGTAAGCAGAAACGATCAGATACAGTTCCAAATGTTCGGTAGTAAGGTTGAGTCTTCGATCGCTCAAAATATGTTTATAAACAGAAAAGGACCGTTCTACGTCAACTGAAGTAATTGGGCAGTATTTAAATTTGACTGCTATTTTGGCATTTATTATTTCTGGCAACGGCTCGCCCGTCCCATTTATAAAACTATTAATTTGACACAAAGGTTCAAAGCCTGGATTATCGTTCAAAATGTTCTCAAACTTGTCCTTAAGTTTTCTTGGGAATACCTCCGGCAATAAGGAGTTCAGTTGACGGATTTTATCCATTAACTGAATAGAATCAATCAACTCCAAGCCTTGAGTTTCAAGCTTTTTATTAGTTGCAGGTGTATGGGAAAAATTAGTGTTAACCACAACTGTTTTTTTTTTGTTTAAATACTGGAATCGTTAAATACTTCCTTGCACCTAGAAACTGCCAAAGCCTCTGCACCATCGAAATCGTTTACTACACTATTGATGGCCTTGAAATGTTCATTGTAAAACCAAACAGATTTTTTAAAACGTAAATATAGCGCGAAAATATGCGTTATCACTAGTTTTCAGTTAAAATATGTCCACCGCTGTGGTCTCGAGGTAGCGTGCTGCCTTGTCCTGCAGCGGGCCCGGGTTTGATTCCCGGTCGGGACAGGCTCCTGGGTGAGGTTTTTTTTCTGAGTTTTTCCTCACCTGTAAGACAAATGTCAGGAAGCTTAGGGCCCAACGGTCCCCGAAAATCATCCGGCCATCATTATCATCACCATCCTTCGCCGGTGTGGAAAGCAACGGGAAGCTACCACACCTATAATTCCCTAGTAAAGCTGCAAAGCATAGCATGAAAATCCTATGATTGCAGTGAAAGACCTGCCCTCGGGCAGAATTACTGTGGATGGACGGATGGATTAGTTAAAATATGTAATAACAGGTGAAAAAGGTCTAAATATGCAACATGCAAATGCATATATGCTAATCTCTAGTCCATCCATAGTAATTCTGCCCGAAGGCAGGTCCTCCACTGCAATCATAGGATTTTCATGTTATGCTTTTAGCTTTACTAGGGAATTGTAGGTGTGGTAGTTTCCAGTTGCTTTCCACACCTGTGAAGGATGATGATGATGATGGCCATATGATTTCGGGGATTGTTTGGGCCTTAAAGTTTTCCTGACATTTGTCTTACAGGTGAAGAAAAACCCCGATAAAAACCTCACCCAGAAAAACTGCCCCGACCGGGGATCGAACCCGGGCCCGCTGCGTGACAAGGCAGCACGCTACCTCTAGTAATTACATAGAAATCCGAACCCTACTTATAGGATACTTAGCCTTTCAAGGGATAAAAGAGAGTCAATAATATATTTATCGTCTCTCCCGTAGAATTATTACGAAAACAGATGACTCGAGGTTTGCGAATTAGGATGAAGTTACGTACTTCAGTTATTATATGAATGAGACGAGGCCGCTATGGCGTCAAAATGACCGGTATTTTGGAGGGAAAGCATCCCTGGAATAGCCCCCAGAAATGTGATGGTGTCTAGCCGAGCAGCTGTTGTGTTGACCTGTCTTCAATGAATTTAAGAGCAGACCTCTTTGTTGTTAACTTGTTGCTAGAGGGGTGTGAGGATTTTCCGTTTTTTTTTTTTTTTCTTGATAGGAAGAGATCCCTGTTTGTCGATTTCAAGTTCAAAACGCGTGAGTTGAATGCCAACTGTAACATAACGATTTTGCAAGAACCTGTTACTTGGGTAGCACACAGTTGTTTGAGGCGTAAACACTGAAATATTAACTATGGAACCCGTTGCGTTCACTAGGGCTTGTTAGTGGTCGCTACTCTCTAACTAACTCACTGGCTGTATCAAACCCGTAGGTTCATGACCGCGCGGATATAAGCTCTCCATGCATCCCTATCCTGAGATGTTTTCCTATCATCTCCTCTATAGTATACTTCCCTCATATCATGGTTAATATTAGTCTCCCACCTCATATACCAGCTGGGTGTTTTCCCTACAAAGTTTCCATGCCCTTTTTCCATTCCCCTTTCGTGCTACATGTCTTGCCCATCTCAATCTACGGGACTTAACTAACTAACTCACTGGCACTATCGAACCCGCAGGTTCATGGCCGCGCGGACATAAGCTCTCCATATATCCCTATCCTGAGCTAATGCTTTCCAATCATCCCCTGTATAATCCACTTCTCTCAAATCATAGTTAATGTTATTCTCCCACCTCATTCTTGGTCTACCAACTGGGTGTTTTCCCTCTGGTTTTCCTTCCAGAATCTTCCATGCACGTCTTTCATTCCCCATTCGTGCCACATGTCCTGCCTATCGCAGTCTACGAGACTTAACTGTTCTCATTATATCTGGCTTCCTATAAATACCATGTAATTCACTCTTATGCAATCTTCTCCATTCACCTGTCTGTTCTTCTCTCTTTGCGACTTACGTGTTCTAATTATATCTGGCTTCCTATAAAGATCATGTAGCTCGCTGTTATGAAATCTTCTCCATTCACCTGTCTGTTCGTCTCTCTTTGGTCCAAACATTTTCCTAAGAACTTTATTCTCAAATCCCCGTAATCTTTCCTCTTCCCTTAAAGTGAGCGTCACTATCCCAGCCTACTAAATCCACTTCACGGTTGTGATATCCAGTTCTCTAAGACCGATTCGGTCTCTCTCCGTAGTCGAGTGGTTAAGGCAAGATGTCTTGGCGCAGAGCTATGGTCTTCACTGGTTCAAGTCTTCATGGTGAGAAATATTTTCTCATGGAATATGGGACTGGTGCCCGCCCAGCATCGTGAGGAATTTGGGTAGCTACAATAAATAGCGACTCCAGTTTGAGAAAACCACTATAACGGCAGGAGAACCAAACATGCTGACCACATATCACCTCTGCATTGGCTAGATTATCGCCTACATCTGTGATTAACACACGTGGATGTGAAGAAAGCAGTCGGATGGTAGGTCAAGGGCCTTCTATTCCTGTCGCGCCGTAGAGAAGATCGATTCGAACAACAACTTCGTTGTGAAACTTTCTCCATTCTCGTCGTTTCTTCTTATTTCCTGTCATACAGCTTTTACAGCTTAGCTGGATTTTCTTAACGATTTTACATTCATTTGTCTTCCCCGCTTTCTTCCTCCATGTCTATTAATTTAGATCTTTTTGCACATAACGTAATTCATTGAATAAAGGATTCTCAGGATATTCGTTTTATATGGAATAATTATACACTTTAATCGACCGCGGTGGACTAGTGGTTATGCTCCTTGCCTCTGGTCCCAAGGGTCGCTGGTTCAAACCCGGCCTGGGTCGATGGATTTATTAGGACGAAAAAATCCAAGGAGCAAGTCCTCCGGGAGGGACTTTAAGCCGTAGGTCCCGAGTCTGAAGACTTTCAGGCTCGTAAAAAATCCTTAAGCCTGAATGAAAAGGCCTCTAAGCAAAATTTACCGAATTTTCCCGTCCTAGTACTACCTTGGTTTCCTAGATGTCAGTATGAGGCGGAACGCTGACCACGGACCACTCAAAAATGACATCTATACGAAAACAAGTGAAACTAAATTAGTATGGTTCAAATTCTTCCCTACAGGGGGAGAGCGCCTAAATCTCTGTAAAGGGAAAACATAGGCTTACAATACAATACAATTATACATTTTAAAATACCCTTAACTTGTTTCATAATTTCTAATTTTTTATCATGTGGAATACTTTTCCTGAAAGGATTGTATTTCAAGGATATAATTTTGGAAATGGTTTCATTAAGCTATTGGAATTTTTTAATTTATTTTATTTTGCAACATGGTTAACCATTTGTTATTCATTTCGTTTATGTTATTACTCAACTAGCTGCGCTGCTACGCTAAATAAATGATAATGTACTTTTACGTTTAGTTGAATAAGTGCAAGGAAAAAAATTATAAATTTATATTATTATTTTTAAATACTCCGTGCTCATTGCCCGGGAATCTACGTATCCCGATGTATTTGACAAAAATGAGCTGAAAGACAAAATTCGTTAATTCGAGTTATCCGTGCTGCTGCTCTGCTTGCCCGGGAATCTAATTATCCCGATCTTCTTGGCATCGATGAAAGACTTTTTGGTTATTGAGAGTTATCCATAAAAGATCAACATATGCTGTCGAGGACTTTTTTGTAGAGTATTTTTAGGTATTCAGTTCTGTGTACATTAATTTGGTGTATTTGTTATCGTTTAGGCAGCGTAAACCATTTAGTCGTACAAAAAACAACTTTTATTTTACTTTTTCACTACAAAGGGTGATTTTTAAGAGTGAAGGGCTTGAGCATTAAAACTCTCTTATAGCCTGTAATCTTCCCAGGAAAATCCTGAACATTTTGCTAAAAGCCCCATCACAATCGTATGTGCACGCTTGTCCAGGAATCTACTTATCCCGATCTTCTTCGCATCAATGAAAGACAAAAATGGCTATTGTGAGTTATCCATAAAAGATAAACATATGCTGTCGCGGGCTTTTTTGTAGAGTTTTTGAGATATTCAATTCTGTGTAAATTAATTTTGTGTATTTGTTATGGTTTAGGCAGCGTAAACCATTTAAGCATAAAACAATATTTTTTCACGTTTTTCACTACAAAGGGTGATTTTTAAGGGTGTAGGAGTTGAGTATAACAACTCTCTTATAGCCTATGTTCATCTCCGGGAATCTCCTGAACATTTTGCAAAAAAAAAACATCACAATCGGATGGACGGTATGGCCGCACATAAAGTACGAACAAACAAACAAACATTAATATTTATATATTGGATATGCAGTGATCCAGATATCTCATACTAGGTTGTCATCTATATATTTCCCTTCTGGTTTTCCTTAAAAAAATATTTAACAGATCTGCTACCATCCATCTTGAATCTATTTTATATATATCCAATCATATCTAATCCTTGTATCCTTGTATATATATATATATATATATATATATATATATATATATATATATATAAGGTCATATAATTAAATACGGACTAATAATAAATATATTTACATAAATAAGTCGGAACAGGCAACTCTTGCCTAAACCAGGAAGTGAAGAAGACATAAATAAGTGAATATATATATATATATATATATATATATATATATATATATATATATAATTAAAGTTGTAATATTTGGTCGCTCACATTTCTGTGTTAGTCCTTTTTATCCATTCCTCCTCCATCTTTGACGGGTCCATAAATCTTGCTAAAAATCTATCATTTCCATTTTCAACTGCATTAATTGCGTATATTCTGTCATAATTCAGGTTTCACACCCATACAAAACAGTTGGATTAATGATAGTATTATATGTAATTTAGTTTGTTTATATAGGTATCGTGACTTTTTTTAACTCGACCTTCATGCGACCAAATTTTCGTCTTAGGGCCTCACTTTATATCATTTTATCTAGTTAAAAATAACTTAATAAAAAAAAAGACAAGTTAAAACCATTCAAACGCAAACAAAATATCAAACAAAATAAATATTTTCTGTAGACTCAGAAAGACTCACAATAGTAGACAAAATACATATTACTCGACCGCATTAACTTTTTAGCCGGTGAGGGGAAGCAATGGCGCTAGTGTTGAAGAGGGGGAAAGTGTCTCCTTCCACCGTTGGTACAAGCGAATGGCTGGGCAAGTGGTATAATCAGTAGCAAAATATAGTGGTAGACTTACTTGAATAAGGAGATGTGGTTAATGAACGATTATCGGGGTTTTTGTATGCCTAAGGGTTTGTGGATAATGTTACGTACAAAGAAATTAAATCAGTACTGATTTACAGCTACTGTCTGGCAGACTTAAATGTGTATATACTGTGAATATAGGGTCTAACTGTCGCACTTGACATTGTCACTAACAACTGACTATACACGACTGACGGATAATAAACACTGTCACTGAAACCTGAGACAAGGGTCTACTACCTCCAACCCCTACTCACTCTTCTTTTAGTTCCCAGTTTTTCCGCATTGAAAGTTAACGTTGTCGAGTAATAGTTATAAATTTTGTAAAAATGTTTATAATAGTTTTAAAATCCTAACTCCCTGGCACTATAGAACCCGAAAATTCATGACCACGCGGACATAAGCTCTCCATACATCACTGTACTGAATTAACATTTTCCAATATTTCCTGTCTAATTTACCTAAATCAAACCACGATTTTATGTTATTCTATAAAATCATTCTTGGCTTGCTTAGTGGAAGCTTTCCCTGTGGTTTTCCTACAAGCAAAGGCCATGCCCCTTTTATTACCCATTCGTGCCACATGTCCTCTCCAAAATAGCCTACGAGACATGACTGTTTTATTACATAAAGTTTTCTATTAGCGTAGTGGTTAAGGACTGAGCTACAAGCCGGAGGGTCGAGGGTTCAAGTCCCGTTGGGGTCAGGATTTTTAAACTGACCCAAACCCTCTGGCGGCACTATGGCCCTGGGGTCGACTCAGCCTCTAACTGAAATAAGTACCAGACGCTTGTTCTGGGGGTAAAGGTGGCCGTCACGCAGGGCTGACAATCCGGCTGACATCAAGTGCCGATTGTCTAGAAAAAGTGGGAGCCTTAACATCCTACTATCCCAAGGGCCTCCGGGCCTGTTGTGGGATCACTTTTATAAAGATTATGTAGCTCACTTATATATAGTTATCTCCATTGCCTATATCTTCGACTCGTTTTATTTTTAAAATTTTCCTAAGCACTTTATTCCCTACTCGTAATATTTTCTCTTCCCTTAAAGTAGAAGACTAGCTGAATATGCAATGGAACTGAGGAACATGCTGATGGGAACTAAATGCCAAGTGCGATGATTATGGAATAAAGATAAATATAAATAAGACGAAAGCCATTATTATAGGAAGGAATCCAAGGAAGATAAACATGAGGATTAAAGATGAGGTCATTGAGCAAGTGGAGAACTTCAAATAATTGGGTTGTATTATCAGTAGTCACATGAAGTGCTGTCAAGAAGTAAAACAGAGGATAGCAATGGCAAAAGAAGCTTTTAACAAGAAGAGAAGCATTTTCTGCGGACCTTTGGCAAAAGAATTACGGAAGAGGCTAGTGAAGTGCTTTGTGTGGAGTGTAGCATTATATGGTACAGAGACTTGGACATTACGACGGAATGAGGAAAAGCGACTGGAAGCTTTTGAGATGTGAATATGGAGAAGGATGGAACGTATAAAATGGACAGATAAAATAAAAAATAAAGATGTGCTAGACAGAGTGGGTGAAGGAAGAACAATGCTGGAACTCATAAAGAAGAGGAAAAGAAATTGGATTGGCCACTGGCTAAGAAGAAACTGCCTGTTGACGGATGCCCTAGAAGGAATGATCCATGGAAAGAAAGTTAGAGGCAGAAAAAAGGTATCAATGATAGACAATATTAAAATAAATGGTTTGTATGCAGATACAAAAAGGAAAGCTGGGTTAAGGAAAGAGTGGAGAATACTGAGTTTGCAGTAAAGACCTGCTCTTGGGCAGAACATATTTTGCGTCCACAGAATATGAGTAGACGAATCACCGAATCCTTATAATATCTAAAATCATGCGTTTCCAGAATTGAGGCTATAATCTAACTAACTCACTGGAACTATCGATCCCATAGGTTCATGGCTGCGCTTACATAAGCTCTCAATACACCCCTATCCTGAACTTTTTTAAATCAATACCCGCTAAAATTTACCTCCCTAAAATGATGGTTAATACTATTCTCTGACCTCATTCTTGATATACCAACTGGGTGTTTTTCCTCTGGTTTTCTAAAAGAAGCTTCTATGCCTGTCTTTCAACCCCCATTCGTGCCACATATCTTACCCATCGCAGTCTACGAGACTTAATTATTCTTATTATATCTGGTTTCCTATATGTAGCTCACTGTTATGTAGTCTTCTCCATTTGCCTGTCTGTTCATCTCTCTTTGGTCCAAAAATTTTCCTAAGAACATTATTCTCAAATACTCGTAATTTTTTCTCTTCCCTTAAAGTAAGAGTCTGTATTTCACTTCTAAATAATATAATTGGGAGAATAACAGTTTTATATATCTTCAGCTTAACATTTTTTTAGAGAAGTTGGGCCGACATGCATTTCCAGAATTGAGCCTATGTTCAATTTATTTGTGCATCTCATTGCCATTTGTAATTATTGTTCCTAGGTATTTGAATTCAGCCACTCCTCAAAATTTCTCTCATTTGTTATTAACTGTTCATTCCATTATATAATGTAATTGTATGTGTGAATAAATAGTAAATTATAAAAATCTAAATTAAAAATTAAAAAAGAAAGCTAAGAGGGAATGGGAATTAGAAGAAGATATATGGATGAACAGACAAGAATGGAAAAATGTGTTGAAACAAATATGTAGTTAACTGTGAACATGGGTACCGGAAAAATGTATATTCATTGTAAAAGCCGGAATAATAATAATAATAATAATAATAATAATAATAATAATAATAATAAAAAAGAAAGCTCTAAGTCATCATGTCTTGATGGAGAGTCATAGGACGTGCATTGCTTTGAGAACCCTTGAGTGAATAAATTCGCACATGCCAGTGTATGAGGCCAGTATCCGCCCAGTATTATTAAAATTTTCTGTGCTATAGTAAGTATCGGCTTCAGGTTTAGAAAACCTAGTATATTGACTGGGAGATTTTACATGCTAATATGTCATCTCCATACTGGCATACATCCACGTCTGTGATGACTGATGACTAGAGTCCGGATGTTAGGCACTTAAAAAATCCAAAATAGGCGGGCAAAAAGGCACTAAAATCGTTAATATAGGCACTAAAATTCAAAATAGGCTCTTACAAAAAATGGACTACAACATATTTTTTACAGCCTTACATAAAGAATGTAAACATATATTATAAATAATGTAGCATACGAAGATATCAGAGATGACTTTGAAATTTGTTTTGCCTTTTCACAAAGAGCGCACTTATGTTTTGCAGTGTGTACGTGCTGCGAAACAAGGCACTTCTTCGCGCAGTTCACTTCAAATTTTACACACTTTTCAAAACAAAATGAACCATCACTTGAGAACATTTCTGCAACAATTTTTTTTTACGAAATAGGTCAGTTTGTCTTTTACTGTTGTCTGTTCTTTAGGCATTGTAAAACAACTGTTTTAAAGGTAAAAAAAGTAATCCACATACACTTGTCGCACCACTTTGTCTTTGAAGCACCTGTCTGTGATTGAGGACTACTGACTTAATTCAGTGTTACCAACATCAAACCTTAGAGCCGGATTGAATTGAGGGGGGAACCACTCCCTGCTAGGTTATTGGCTTATTGCCGCCCTTACCCTATAATATTTTAACAGAATTTATAAAAATAACATTTGAAAATTTCTATGCAATGACATTGGCAACTTTTAAAAGAAATTTAAATTTATATTTGCTCTAACCTCGACTTCATCATTACCCAGTGTAAGGTATATATATATTAAATGATGTTTCTCGTATAATTTATCATATTCATACTATTATCATTATAATTATTATCATCATTATTATATTATTATTATCATTATTATATTATTATCATTATTATATTATTATTATTATTATTATTATTATTATTATTATTATTATTATTATTATTATTATCGTAAGTATTATTATTGTTATTATCGTATAAAATGTTGTTTGTACATGAAATTTACATTCCTACATTTAATGTATCTTTAACTGTTTATAATTAGTATAGTGTATATCTATATTTGTCAAATATTTATTTGTATTTGTGCTGGTTGAGTGGAAGAGATGGCCTTATGGCCTTAACTCTGCCAGAATAAATAAAACATTACTATTATTATTATTATTATTATTATTATTATGTATCACGAAGTTTGTCCATTTCAATTAATTTCATTGATATACTAGGTTAATTTCGAGAAAAAATGGCAAGTAGGCATTTATAGGGATTGTAAGCTGAAATAGGCATTTATAGGCAAAATGAACCTCATGGAAAACAACTCTAGGGTCGTCGGTATGAACTTATATGAAGACATTTTTACAATATCTATAATAAATAATTGTAGGCATTTTCTCTAGCATCCGGTGACGCACGTGGATGTGAGGACAAGAGCTGGATTATAGACATGCCTGGCCATGGAATTTGGTTTTTAGATTCGAGAGATGGAATTAAAACCAAACAATGGAGATAGAGTGAAACGAGGTAGCCAGATCAGCTGCTTGCGTTGCTTCAGGTCTTAGTAGCAGCAGGTGCAAGTACCACGTACAGATATAGTCTCTTTTCCTGTGCTTTTCTTTTTTCGGATGCTTACTCCGCGTTTTTATACTCGTAGCTATAAGAAACTTTGTAGCGAAAACCATTTATTCACGTTTACATTTATCATTTACTAGCTGATATCCGGCGTGCGCTGCTACGCCTAAATAAATTAAATGTGTTGTTATATTTAGTTGAATACGTATAAAAGAAAAATAATTACAAATTTATATCGTAATTATTAATGATTACCCGGCGATGCCCGGGAATTTATTTATTCCGATCATCTTGGCATCAATGAGGTAAAAGACAAAAATGGTTATTGTGAGTTATCCGTAAAAGAGAGATATATGCTGTTGCAGACTTTTTTTGTAGATGTTTTGAGATATTTAATTCTGGGTACATTAATTAGGTGTATTTGTTATGGTTCAGACATAGTAAGCCATTTAAGCTTTGATGAACTTTTCTTTTAGCTCCGGCTCTGTATTTTTTTTAATTCAATGTCCCAGGTTGTCCATTCGACATTTCTGGTGTTCTCTCCTGGCATTGGCGTAATTGTATAACCCACTTCTGATGTTGTGGCGCTTGTAAGGCTGGGTTAAGGTGCCTCAATGATATGATGGGTGATGATGATGATTATAATGGCGGGCCAGGAGAGTCCTTAATTCTAAACTTAATCTAATGCGAATATGAATGGTGATGATTGTGTTGGCCAGATTATTTTCGGGGACCATTTGGACCTTAAAGTTTCCTCACATTTGTCTTACAGCCGAGGAAAAACATCGATATAACGTCACCGAGGAATCTTTTCCCGATCGGGGATCCAACCCGGGCCCGCTGCATGACAAGGCAACACGCTATATCGAGACCACAGCGGTGGACCAGGCCCCTTAGTTCGATCGATAATATGTTATACACCTTAATTTTTTTTTAAATCTCTAAATGATAATAAAACTGCATTAAAATCGGTGAAGTAGTTTTTGAGTCCAAGAAGGAAAGGCCAACTCGCGAACACTCATTTTTATATATAAGATTTAAAAAAAGTTTGCTATATAATGATTTTATAATGTATTTATGTTTGTATTAAATTATATTGCGAGATAATGCAGTCGTTATATCTGTATGAAGGGGTTGCTTGTCTTTTCTAAATGCTACACAAGCTTCTCCGCGTGGCGTTTGTGTTCTTGTTGGTGTGCAACACAGTTGAATATTAAGATGGCGTACGTTGTATAAAACCCGTGCGTGCCGTGTGCAAAACTTAATAAACAAAGTTTGTAATAATTGTGATAGTTGTTTAAGCGTGTGTACAGTGTTTTAGTAATGTTTTACGCGTGTTTTGATGTGTGTAAAATGGACACAGGAAGTGGGGTTGTCTTGAATTCTGCACAGGGTTCGTAGATTTGTGTTATGATATTTGTAAGTTTGTTGTTAGCCATCTGGTAATTGATGTTATCAAAAAAACTCTATATTAACCTTAGTTTGACCTCCATCTGAAAGGTACCTTGGCTCAAGTTTCCAACATGCAGCGGTCAGAGATTTTGAAAAACCTTACACAGATTCTATCATATTTTACTTTCACATATTAATTTTTATTCAACACCAGCTAACACCCCGTGTGCGCTGCTACTCCTAAAGAAATGAAAATTAATGTATTTTTATATTCAGTTGAATAAGGGAAAGAAAAAACAATTATAAATTTATATCGTAATTCTTTTTAGATTACTTATTCCGTTCTTCTTGGCATAGATGAGCTAAAAGACGAAAATTAATGTGTTTTTATGTTTAATTAAATAAGTAAAAGGGGGAAAATATATCGTAATTATTTTTTAGACACCCCGTGCTGATTACTCGGCATTGTCCGGGAATCTACTTACCCCATCTTCTTGGCATAAATGAGCTGAAATACGAAAATTAATGTGTTTTTTTATGTTTAGTTGAATAAGTAATGGGAAAATAATATATCGTAATTATTTTTAGATACCCGTGCTGATTAACCAGCGCGCCGCGGCGTTGCCCGGGTATCTAATTAACCCGATCTTCTTGGTATATGATCTGAAATAAGAAAATTAATGTGTTTTATGTTTAGTTGAATAAGTGAAAGGAAACATTTATATCGTAATTATTTTTAGATACCCCGTGCTTATTACCCGGCGTTGCCCGGGAATTTACTTATCTCCATCTTCTTGGCATAAATGAGCTGAAAGACTAAACTTAATGTGTTTTATGTTCAGTTGAATAAGTATAAGAATAAAAATTATATCATAATTATTTTTAGATAGGTATCTCATACTGATTACCCGTTGTTGCCCGGGAATCTACTTATTCCGGTCTTCTTGACAAAAATGAGCTTGCAGACGAAAATTAGTGTGGTTATATGTATAGTTGAATATGGAAGGAGAAATTCATGTCATAATTATTTTTAGATATCCCGTGCTGATTATTCGGCGATACCCAGAAATCTACTTATCCCGATCTTCATGGTATAAGTGAGCTGAAATACGAAAATTAATGTGTTTTTATGTTTAGGTGAATAAGTAAAAGGAAAAAATGTATATAATCATTATTTTTAAATACTCGTTGCCCGGGAATCTACTTATCCCGACCATTTTTCGCATAAATGAGCTGAAGGATAAAATTTGTTATTGTGAGTTATCCGTAAAAGAATACCCGCCGTGCGCTGCTACGCTTGCCCGGCAATCTACTCATCCCGATCTTCTTGGGATTAATTAAAGACCGAAATGGTTATTGTGAGTTATCCGTAAAAGATGAACATATGCCATCGCGGACTTCTTTGTATACATTTTTAAGATATTCAATTCTGTGTACATTAATTTATGTATTTTTTATGGTTTAGGCAGCGTAAGCCATTTAAGTTAGATTTAGGTTGGGTTAAGGTTAGGTTCATGTTAGGTTGAGGTTAGATTCAGGTTAGGTATAGGTTAGGTTCAGGCAAGGTTCAGCTAAAGTTAGGTTCAGCTAAGTTCAGGTTAGGTTCATGTTAGGTTCAAGTTTTGTTCAGGTTAAAATTCGTATTAGGTTCAGGTAAGATTAGATTAGATTCAGGATAGGTTCAGGATACATTCAGGCTAGATTCAAGTTAGGTTCAGGTTAGGTTCATGTTAGGTTCGGGCTAGATTCAATCTATGTTCAGTTTAGGTTCAGGCTAGGTTAAATTAGGTTCAGGCTTGGTTCAAGTTAGGTTGATGTTCGGTTCAGGCTTGGTTTAGTTTATGTTAGCTTAGGTTCAGGCTAGGTTCAAGTTATATTCAGGTTGGGTTCAGGCTAGGTTCAAGTTAGATTCAGATTATTTTCAGGTTAGGTTCAAGCTAGTTTCAGATTAAGTTCGGGTGGGGTTCAGACTAGGTTCAAGTTAGGTTCAGGTTAGGTTCATACTAGGTTAGTTTCAGACTAGGTTCAAGTTATTTTCAAGCCAGATTCAGGTTCAGTTATGTTCTTTTGTGTTTGATTAGGTTCGATTAGGTTAGGTTACTTTATGTTAGGTTCGGTCAGGTCCGGTCAGTATAGATCATGTTCGGTCAGATTGGGTCAGTATAGTTCAGTATAGTACTGGTCAGGTCAGGTCATTTAAGCGTCCAAACAACTACTTTTTTCACGTTTTTCACTACAAAAGGTGGTTTTTAAAGATGTTGAGTATCACAACACTCTTTTAGCCTATGTTTTCGGGAATCTCCTGAACATTTTTCAATAATAAGCCCGTCAAAATCGGATGAACGGTATGGCAGCGCATGAAATACGAACAAACAAACATACATTTTTATATATTAAGTTACAATATTTACATTGACGAGATAATATGGAACAAAAACAATCCTTAAATTTGTAAAATATAGATAAATATAAAATGAAATAGACATGTAAAATTGACTGAAGAAAAGTTACTATAAGTAATGTCACCAGTGATTTCCAAATCATCGATAAATTCACGAGTTACTTCGTGACTCTAGAATTTATCTGGAGGAAATGATGAGTGGCATTTGTTAGGACTATTTAACGAATAATATTAAGCTGTTTACTCAAACATCACTATTTAAATATAGTTACCGGTATTTGAAAATGTTTATATATTTACTGTAAATGTTTGAAAACAAATCGGTAATGTGTGGTTATGTTTCATTTGTTTATTCACTGCAACTTGATCATATTATTTATTGCTAAATAGGGTCGCAATATTGTAAGAATGCACTCTAGTGGAGAAAAATGGAACACATCAAACTGTGTATTATCACCAACATTATAGGTTATTAATTTATTTTTTTAGTAAACAACTCAGTAAAATAATTATTTAAAAACACAATTATTTAACACACAATTATCAAATGTGTAGTTCGAAGGAATCTGTTCATTATTTGCTATATTCTGCGTATTTGTTGGAGAGTGATTCACTGAAAAACAATGCTCTGACCTGATCAGAATATTAAAAAGGAGGAGCTTTCTTTATCACAAAAACAGGAGCTGATAAAGAGAATTCGATAAAGAGCGAGATGAAACACGACTGTCATTGGTTGAAAAACAAAATTCATTGAAACATGATTGGTCATTGACTCGCATGTGGGGGATGAGTTAAATAGTCAAGAATATTTTTTTAAGTTGCTGTTCGTGAAGAAAACAAGCAAGACAAAGGACTACAAGAAAATAAATGGGAAGACAGAGAAGGTTGAAGTAAAAAGGTAAGGATATAAACATTGACAACAGGAAAATACTCTTATGTATTGCGAGCCAGAATAAATCATTGTATGTAATAGCAGTGTCGGCCGCGGTGGACTAGTGGTTATGCTCCTTGCCTCTGGTCCCAAGGGTCGCGGGTTCAAACCCGGCCGGGGTCGATGGATTTTTTAGGACGGAAAATCCAAGGAGCGAGTCCTCCGGGAGGGACTTTAAGCCGTGGGTCCCGAGTCTCGTAAAAAATCCTTAAGCCTGAATGAAAAGCCTCTAAGCAAAATTTACCGAATTTTCCCGTCCTAGTATTACCTTGGTTTTCTAGATGTCAGTATGAGGCGGAACGCTGACCACGTACCACTCAAAATGACATATATACGAAAACAAGTGTAACTAAATTAGTATGGTTCAAATTCTTCCCTGTAGGGGGAGAGCGCCTAAATCTTTGTAAAGGGAAAACATAGGCTTACAATACAATACAATGTAATAGCAGTACTAGTAGTAAAAATGTAAATAATAAGTAAAATTCGGAAGAATCAAGGCCGATTGATCTGGTTGTTCTTGCTGCAAGCAGACGACAATTCACAAAGTCACGTGGTTAGCGACGCAAAAACTTAAACATGATTTGGGTGTATTTAACCGGTTTCTGCTATTCCCCATATCTATTAGCTACAGCTCGAATCAAAGCTCTGTGTGTTTGCGGGGGGATGTGTAGGGAGTGGAAGGAGGTATACTTCTCTGCTTCTCATAGTACTAACAGCTGAGACAGCAAATTCCTTTCAGACACACGGAGCTGGGTTCCGAGCAGTACTCTGTTTTCTTCATGAGGATGAGTATAACCCGCTTCAGGCCGTGTACACAAAGAAAAAACATCTGTGGTATATCCGTGAAAAAAAAAAAGCCGGTGCACCGGTGATAACAGATGAGATGATTTTAACTATTACACCATAGAGGCGCCCAAAAAAATCATCATCATAGTACATTCAAGAATTTAGGCCATTTGTTGACCTGTTTCGGCCTCAAGAGAAACACCATCCAAAAGTCATTTGTGTGGACGTCCTGGTCTTCGTCTTCCTGCAGGTTGATATCTTAACATTTGTTTGGGTATCCTGTGATCTTCATTCGAAGAACATGTTGCATCCATCTGACTTATAATCAGAAAACAAAATTAAAATACGATAATAACTATTATTATTATTATTATTATTATTATTATTATTATTATTATTATTATAAATAGGTCAGAAATTAGATTACATTATTACAATATTGGCCCTAAAAATGAGATAAAATAAAAAATCAAGAAATTAGAAATAAATTGAATATCAATAATAAAATTGATGAATATGGACATAAGAGGAAGGAACATTTTGAAAAAATGGATGATAGGAAAGTACAGAAAACATTTCCCTCGTATAAACCAAGGGGACGACGGGATATTGACGACCAAGACAGAGATGAAATGAGATCGCAACAGGCCATTCGGCCCAAACAATGAATGGAGTTATTATTATTATTATTATTATTATTATTATTATTATTATTATTATGTAAATAGCACATTTTCATATGAGTTTGATGGTTTGAAAAGCGCCTCTTCTTTCTTCTTCTGACAGTAAGAATCTGTTATGGTACATACTTAATAATGCAATCCGTTATTGTATTGTTTGAAACTAACTCACTGGCACTATCGAACCCGTAGGTTCATGGCCGCGCGGACATAAGCTCTCCATACATCCCTATCCTGAGCTAATGTTTTCCAATCATACTCTGTATAATCTATTTCCCTCAAATCATAGTTAATGTTATTCTCCAACCTCATTCTTAGTCTACCAACTGGGCGTTTTCCCTCTGATTTTCCTAAAAGAAGCTTCCATGCAGGGTTACTATTTTTCTTATAGGTATATATATATATATATATATATATTTTAATTTTTGCACTTACGTATAAATGAGTACTGACCGATTACCCAGCGTTGCTCGGATATTATTTATCCCAAACATCTTATTATCAGTAAGCGCAGCGTAGTGTCCGTCAGTTTAGTGACCTGATTCCAAACTAATTTCAGCTTCTTTTGACAACTTATTTTTCACCCCTTCCCACCCCCTTTTGTCCCTTAGGGGTGATACGGCTCAAATATGGTTTTAAATGTCATAGAGACTATCGCCAATGGGTTTAGTGAACCCGAACACTATGAATTCGACACTAATATAGGCCTAGGTATTTTCAATTATTTGTAGTTGTCGCCTTTTTCATCTCCCTTAGGGTTGCTACTGATCAAATTTGGCTTTAAATGTCACCCGGACTGCCAATAATGGGATTTGCGACCACGAACACTGTGAATTCGATAATAATATTTTTCGTTCCACCCCCTTCATGGGGATGCTAGGGGCCTCTAACCTCCACGAATCTTATTCTAGATTGTAAGTTTTATGCGTACCGAGTTTGGCTGAAATTACTCTAGGTGTTCTAGATTTATGCTGGACTATATATATATATATATATATATATATATGATATCATCATCATCATTATCATCCGGTATCATGGCAGCTGCCGCCGTCTTTCGGAAACTAAACGCCATTCATCTCTGTTCATCCATTGATCTTCCTCCAATCCTCTGATATTCATACCTGCTTGTACTCCTTCTATCCAAGTTTTCTTCGGTCTTCCTCTCTTCCTCCTTTCTATTGGGATCCATTCCATAACAATTTTAGGCAATCCTTACTCTAACATTTTATTGGCATGAC
This sequence comes from Diploptera punctata, assembly GCA_030220185.1. NCBI lineage: Eukaryota > Metazoa > Arthropoda > Insecta > Blattodea > Blaberidae > Diploptera > Diploptera punctata. The sequence continues at coordinate 1,237,950 of JASPKZ010000046.1, read as the reverse complement.
CATACCACTGTAATCTTTTCTTTTCTATAATGTCTATGATGTCTGGCTCCTCTTGTGCACCCATAATTTCCCTTATTTCTTTATTTCGTATCCTATCCATTCTTGATTTTCCAGCTGATCTTCTTAAAACATCCATTTCTGTACTTAAAATTCTTTTATTTCCCTGATAGGAATTTGCCAGACTTCAGCACCATATGTTAAAATGCTCTGAATTATGGTTTGATATATTTGTAATTTTCTATTTTTTGTAATATTTTTGCTCCACCAAACAGAGTTTAAAGCATTTATTGCTTGTTTTGTTTGTGCGATTATATTTTTAATTTCCACTGTGTTATCGCTTGAATGGTCCAATTTTGTTCCTAAATAGGTACATTCTATACTAGGTTTTAGTTCTCCTCCATTGTTGAAATTTATATTTTCCATTTCTTCTGCTATACACAGATATTTAGTTTTTTCAATGTTTATATAAAGTCTCCATTTTTCAAATTCTTCTTTTAGTTTTTTAGCCATATATTCTATGTCATCGTGGTCTTGTGCTATTAATACCTGGTAATTTGCAAAATTTAGTGAATATACGTGTGTATTTTGGAATTTTTTTTAAATTTTGCTCCAGTCTCTTAGTACTCTTTCGAGATAAATTTTGAATAGAGTTGGAGATAAACTGCAATCTTGCCTTAAACCTTTTGTAATAGTAAATCCCTCTGTTATATGTTTTCCAATTTTTATTTTCGAAATAGATCCTTTGTATAATGCTTTTATAGCTTCTATTATCTTTTTGGTAATGTTAGAATTGTCTAAAGTTTCCCACAACATTTTTTGAGGAATACTATCATATGCTTTGGTTAAATCGACAAAAAGCAAATGTATATATATATATATATATATATATATATATATATATAGGGCCTATACTAGAGTATTCGATAAGTAATGGCAACACTGTCGTAAATCAGCGATCCTAGTGGTGACCATTGTAATCTTATAGTATATGTTGAGCAGTCTTTGTTATGTAAATCTGTAATATTGAAAGTCTCAAAATAACAATATTTTATTAATACATTCGCCGTTTCTGATATTTAGTAGTAATATCGCCCTAAAAGATGTTCGGTAGAATTTGTTTAGAAGGTGGAATTGAGAAGTACTCAAACATCCACAAAATTCACCAGACAGGAGCCCTTGTGACTATGAATTACTCTCAAAGAATCTCTACGAGGCATTCGATTTGAATCAAGAGTTGATATTCAGAAAACTCTAGATCGATCAGATGAAAGAGATATCCAGAAATGGCGCTGCAAATGAAGTGCGCCGTCTTCCAAATATTTGGCAACGTATAGTCAACTTGACAGGAGACTATGAATTAAGTTCTTAATGTCAAGAGTAACCTAAATAAATTTTATGCGATGTTACAGCTGTGTAACCACTTATCGACTGCCCTAGTATATTTGTCGTAACCGATAATTAATCAATTTCAAATCCCTCCAATCCATCTATGGGTGCTAGGGACATTTTACCATTTACAGCCACATCGCCGGATCCTAATTTAAATGTATATTTTTTTTATTGAAATTGCAACAAGGCGTTCGAGAGTTATGCTGGAACATACACAATGTATAGCCTACTAGCGGACCTGACAGAGTTAAGTCCTTAAAACCTTGTCTACCACTCAACAAGGTTAGAAAAAATACAAAAATTCCTAAATTGCAAAAAAAAAATACATTGTGTATCTACAATATAGTAATAATTATTTACAGTTTATTTTGATTTACTCTAGATTTAACGAGTGAAATATAAAATTTACAAGATAGAAAAATTATATAGCCTACTGCTAATGACACAGAATAAATTTAGTTCCAGAAAATTTAATTAATAAAATCAAGTAATTGTATAAGCTTGACTTAAAAGTGGCAAGTGTCCGGCAACCCCTGATATCTTGAAGAAGGAAATTCCAGGAGCGGGCAGAAGCTTCTGTGAAAGAAGAGAATAAGAGAAAGTGCTGTGGAGAGGGAACTTAATTCCGTTAGAGCTTGAGTCCACCCCAGGGACATGGTGCCACCAAGAAGTTAAGGGCAGTTTAAGAATCCTGATTCCACCGGGAATCGAACCTCAGACTTTTTTTGTTTATTTACATATATGTTACAACCCGTGTTTCACCAATCCGGCTTGTATCGCATTACCTCATTTTAAGCAAGTAAATAGTTAACTATAGCATTTTATGTTGAAAATATTTTCTAGAGATTCTTAAATGTTTGATGTGGTTATCTGATTTGAACGAGAGCATCTGCGTCGGAAGAAAATGCGGAAGTATTTTCCATGACATATAATTAGCATAAATTACTTTGCGCCTTTCAAACAAACACGATGCTATCGTAATTTCTCTAGCAGCTGTGGAACTTCAACACACACTGGGCATACTCGTATTTATTTCTACTAGGCAAAACACTACTTTAACCTAAAATAAACAGTGAAATAATAAAAATTTTGCCCTGAAATAATGAGACGGCAAACTAACCATTTTAATTAAGTGTCCCATATCCGGAATTTCATGGACGGCTGAGTATAACATATTGTGGTAGGCCCGCGTTTTTTTTTTTTTTTTTTTTTTTTTTTTTTTTAGATTTCATCAAGAATCGCCCACAAGTCTCATAAAAGAATTGTATCGTGTGCTAATTAAAAAAAAAGTTCAAATTAAACTGAGCAACAAAAAAGAAACTTTTTTTTTTGTCTCATAAAGAAAAATATGTGATTCTGATAGTATTTTTTCTCCTGAATTCAAATATGATATCGGTTTTTCTCCATCACGCAAGGTTTCCGAGAGACAGGAATTTATAATTTCAAACACTTTAATATTTTCTACATTCGTAACTACACAATATTCGAATATTCGGACTCACCTAGAAATTAAGAAATGACGATCTTCTGCTATATTTCGCCTGTGGAGCATCCCTCTTGATGGTCCAACAATAATCGGCCAGCATATTAGGATTCCATTTGCCTTGATATCTCTTTTCCATATCTGAAACCATTTGAGTTAGCTCATTTGGTTTTATTTTACAATGGACAAACGAACGAAAAAACGTTTATTAAAAATAATTGTTTAAAACCCATTAATTGAAATTGAAATAAAAAAACTGTGGGTGATGGTGAAATTCCGAATACATATTTGAAAACACGATAAAAAACTGCATGAAGTGCAACTATTGTTATTCATGAGACAAAAATCATGTTGACCAGTGTTATCAATCTCCAATTAGATTGCAGGTGATTAAGTTATTGGTGACACAATGTGGAGTTATTCAAGAGCAAATGGCAATCTATAAATCTTGGAACGGAAAACAAATTACTAACTGTATGGATAATTTAGTTCATGTTTGCCAAGATGTTTAATGAATTTTCCGCCACATATTTACTTCACGTAATTTTCCTTATAACTAATGATAAAACTTGACAATAAGATATGCTTCACAAAATGAATAAATATAAGGTTAGAACGAGTTATTTTATTAGCTTTTTAGGTTTAAGGTTGATGTTGGCTATTCCTATAGCTTTTAACATATTCCCGTTAGTTGGTTAACCTATTGTAAGATAATTATGTTCATCTTTCAACGTTACGTAATGTCAATATGGCGTTTTTATGTTATCTACAGTGCGATCAGTATAGCATTGGACGGTTTGAGCTGTGCGGTGACGGAAGGCTGACACGTGCAGACACGAGATTTGAAATGTGCGCAGACTCAGCAGTATACGAGTACATCCCACGCATTCACGGTCGCAGTCAGATTGTGTGCTTCGAATAGATAATGTGCTCGCTCGCTTTTCCTTGTGTACTGAATGGCGTGTGTATAAGTTATTTCAATAATATTTTCTTCATTCGTAACTACACAATATTCGAACATTCGGACTCACCTAGAAAGTAAGAAATTTACGATTTTCTGCTATATTTCGCCTGTGGAGCATCCCTCTTGATGGTCCAACAGTAATCGGCCAGCATATTAGGATTCCATTTGTCTTGATATCTCTTTTCCATAGCTGAAATCCCCTGATGAAAGTGTTCCCCGTGCTCATCGCTCACTGCGCCAAGATAATAAATTGACGAAAAAAGTTTATTAAAAATAATTATTTAAATACATTAATTGAAATTGAAATAAAAAACTGTGGGTGATGGAGAAATTCCGAATACACATTTGAAAACACGATAAAAAAACTGCATTAAGTACAACTATTGGTACTCATGAGACAAAAATCATGTTGGCCAGTGTAATAAATAATCGTAGAGAATATTCCCACAAAAATAATCCGTAATTTTGTTTAGAGAACCTCAAGATGGTGTGCTTGTCCGCAGTTTTGTCGTCACTCTGTTGGGTAACTGTGACTTCTATCTGTCCAGTGCGCAATCCGAATCAGTACAGAGCGATTTATATGGCTTTGAAACACATGCACATAGCATAATAACACAACTTATTAAAGGTAATATATATATATATATATATATATACTACATTTTAATTTATATTGAGCTACGTTTATATAAGGAATGATTTTAAACTTAGGCTAAATGTTTGGACAAATCTCCGCTTCAGTCTAGATATAACTTTTTTTTAACTGTAGGGCTAGGACAAACTTACTGTAAGTGGAGGGAGGAAAGAGAGAAGATTGCGAGTGTTTGAGAGAATAAAGTTCTTAGGAACACTTTTGGATCAGAGAGAGATGAACAGAGAGGCGAATGATCTTAATAGGAAAGTAGATGTAGACTAATAAGAATACTTAAGTCTCATAGATTACAATGGGCTGGACATGTGGCACGAATGGGGAGTGAAAGAGAAATTCCTCTTTTAACTTTATGACTACTTAAATATGTTCACTAAATAATAAGGGAAATAAAAAAAAAGCTTAAAACCCATAAAAAATAATAAATAATTTAAAGATAGAGGTGCATGGAAGCTTCTTGTAGGAAAACCAGAGGGAAAACGCCCAGCCCAAGCATGAGCTGGGAGAATAACGTTATCCATGTTATGAGGGAAATAGATTATACAGGGGATGATTGGAAAAAAATTATCTCAAGGTAGGGATGCATGGAGAGCATATGTTCGCGCGGCTATAAACCTCAGGTTCGATAGTGCCAGTGAGTTTATTTATTTAGGGAAAAGAACAAATTACATAAAACTTTAAAACCAAGTATTCCCCGAACACTATTCGCCATTGTAACCACCGATATGTCTCTATTATGGATGTATTTAAGGCGTTGTTATTTATATGTGCAGAAGTTACCATTCATTCAATGAAGGATTCTCAAGATAGTCGGTTAATTTTAAATGTTTGTGTTGTCTCGGAGGTGACCCCGGCTTTGAACCAATCCGCATCCGAGCAGACCCTCTTGTCCCTGCATGATTAAAATGATGTATACGATTTAGGGTCAATTTCACCAACAGAGGTAATTACGCCAATTTTCCCCGTGTATAATGCACAGTTTAAACTGGCGTAATACAGTTACCTCTGTTGGTGAAACCGACCCTTACAGATAAAAATCCTCTCCGACAGGCCGCACTCTTGTCCCTTTATGGACAGGGAGGCATGGATCATATAAAGTAACCTACCTAAAATAGGGGAGGCAGCCGTAGAGTAGTTGATTAAGGCTATCGGTAGAATTCTGATTGTCGCGCATTCGAGTCTCGACGGCGTCAGGACTTTTAAATTAGCTTATACATTCTGGCACCATGGCCATGTAGTTGAACAAGCCCTTAAAGGATATGAGTACCAAACCCATGTGTGGGGATAAAGGCGGCCATCACGCAGAGCTGACAATCCGGCTGACATCTCGTAGCGATTTTATACAAAAATCCTCCTGCTACCCGAAGGTCTCCTAAGGCAGTTGATGATTATAGAGAGGAATATCAATTTTGTACAATAATGAGACGTAAAAGCAGGTGGAACAGGTGTTTTGGATCTCAACTGTTGAAGTTATGGCCTCGAACATAAACCATTGTGACAAGCATGGTTTGTTACGCCGATTAGATATCGATGGAAAACCATACGCGTGCAGAAATTTAAGGGTTCATTCGCCGAGCTTCCTGGGCAGGTGATTATTTAACAGCTTGAGCTTTGTCTATCCAAAGTGATTGACCTTTTTCCTTGCGAACAATTTAAACGCGAAGGTTCGCTTACCTCAACAGGTGATTCTTTTGCCGAAATTGCTAATGACCCCAGTGTTTTGAATGGGGTCAGTACCCTTGTTTTGGGTTAGGGAAGAAGAATGATAAACGTCAGTTGTTTCTTTAAGAACACCATTATTAAAACACATCTGCGCAAGACATTTTGCGAATGTAACTAGCACATGCTATATTTTTTCGTGCACCTTGCAAGAGGTCAGCAACCTTACAAACATAACTCAGATGTCGCTGATTTACAATGTGTTATCTCTCCTTCCATCCAAATTAATTTCCTTTTGCGCAGAAAGAAATTAAACATAGACTCATTTCTGCAAATGCGTGCTATTATGCATTACAAGGACTCTTATCGTCCGAAATTCTCTCGAATAACTTTAAACTAAAAATATATAACCGTTATTCTCTCAGTAGTCCACTGCTGTGGTTTCGAGATAGCGTGCTGCCTTGTCCGTAGTAAAGCTGAAAAGCATAGCATGAAAATGCTATGATTGCAGTGAAAGACCTGCTCTCAGGCAGAATTACTATGGATGGATTCTCTCAGTTATATTGTATGGATGCGAAACATGGACTTTCACTTTAAGGGAGGAGAAAAGATTACAGGTATTTGAGAATAAAGTTCTTAAAAACCAAAGAGATGAACAGACAATCGAATGGAGAAGACTTCATAACAGTGAGCTACGTGATATTCATGGGGAACCAGATATAATAAGCACAATTAAGTCTGGTAGACTGCGATGGGCAGGGCATATGGCACGAATGGGGAATGAAAGAGGGGGATGGAAACTTCTTGTAGGAAAATCAGAGGGACAACGCCCAATTGGTAGACCAAGTATGGGCTGGAAGAGTAACATTAAACATTATTTGAAGGAAGTAGATTATGCAGGCGATGATTTGAATAAATTAACTGGGGATAGAGGATGTGTGAAAAGCTTATGTCCGCGCAGCCATGAACCTAAGGGTTCTATAGTGCCAGTGAGTTAGTTAGTTAGTCTTAAGATTAGGTCGAAATTTATCTTAACACGCTCATTCTTGAATAATCCAGGTCATTAGTGTCGCAATTAAAATCTGGACATGAAAGGGCCGAGGCCTCTGATTTCAGGTTTGAGGTTCTGTATAAATCTACGACATTTGAACCTTAGGTTTACTTCCCTTTCGCAGAAGTTAATATTCAGGAATTTTATGACATTAAAAATCCATGGACCCATGAGGGGGAAAATGAATCTGCGAACTTCGGAACAGAAATCGAGCATGGTAACCAGAAATTGAAAAGGATATCTCTTATATAAAAGGCACCAGGCGCCATGAATTGAATGTAAGTTATTGATATTTTCTACAGTCATATTTATAATAAATGAGTAAGAAAATTGTAGATGACATATTTTGTTGAATAGGATTAATATATATTATAAGCCTCTTTAATCACATTTAAAAATGCTTAATATATTTTTAATGAAGATAGGGCCTATATTAGAAAAGCCTTTTCTCAGTTTCACTTTGGTGCTTGGCTCCTTTTATATAAAAAACATATTTTCATTTGAATTCTAATCTCCAATATGGAAGTCTGTAATTAATATATGGATTATTTTATTGTTTAGAGCGACTTATACTCGTACTTTGAATTTTAATTGATAAATTGAATATTGTCTTCCTCAACTCGTGTCCTACTCAGGGTCGATTCGGAGGAATAAGATGCGAAGAAGCATTGGAGATCCCGGCCGACCACGCCTGACGCACCATCGCATCGCAGGGATAGCTGAAATGAAATGGAATTAATGAATATAGAGAAATGTGGAATGAAATGTATGGCAGGGGAAAACAGGAGAAAGTATGAGAAAAACCAGACTCCGTTTCGTCCACCATGAGTCCCACATTGAGTGACAGAAACTCAATCTCGGGACCCCATCAGTGAAAGGCGAATGATTGTCTCTTGGGCCAACTTTTCTCAAAGTAGTGTTTGTCTTCAGCACGGCTATCCCACCCATTCGCAGAGAAAACAATAGTACTTTGTGCCCGTCTGGGTGGACAGAATTGAGGATACCAGGCTATTAACTACGTAAGGCTATATAACACGCTGTTCCAACAGATATGCGCATATGCTGCACACGGATGGGCAAGACGACTAAAGGCATGCCACAAAAAGAAGCTCTTGGCGGCACAAATACATGTGCTAATACGTGTCACCAAAGCCTATAACACCTTATCGAGAGCATGCCTTCCAGTCATAGCAGGTGTATTCCCAATAGACTACATAGAGAGGAGGATTCAACGACATCGCCTCCGAAGAGGGCTTCCCGTCCACATCGAGGAAACGATCATTACTCCGGACGTATACACCGAACCAGATGAAAGGGACGCCGTCCGCAGAATTATCGACTCTCACCTCATCGACAAGTGGCAACTGGAATGGGAACAGGAGCCCCATGGACGCCAGACATTCCAGTTCTTCCCAAGAGTCCAGAAAAGAATGCAGACTACATGGATAACTCCCAGCCACTACATCACACATATTCTCTCAGGTCATGGACTCTTCCGCTCCAAACTGCACGAAAGAGGACGTGCCGACTCACCTCTCTGTGATTGTTTGAACCCCGGAGAGGACGACGTAGTCCACGTGCTCTATCAATGTACCAAGTATAATGTCTTCAGGCAGGAGCTGGAGGAAGCAGCCATGATCGGTGAAACACAATGGCCGCCCGCCTTAGAATTCTGGACCGGGAAGGAAGCCTTCAAATCTCTCACCAAGTACACAAGAAGAGTCTTGGGATTAAGAAAAAAAGAAGACCAGCGGAGACAAGAGAGGCGTTAAAATCGTCACCAGTCTACTACTACTACTACTACTACTACTACTACTACTGAACACACACACATACACACATACACAAACAAACAAAACACACTTTATTTTAATTTTATGTAACAACAACACACTTCAAATACCCGAATTGTATATTTATTATGTATTTCTATATATATAAGATATAGATAGGGACATAGAGCAAACCCGGGGAAAAGGGCATTATGCCCGAGGTAACCTGGAGAATGGTGGTGGGGCTCTAAATAAATAAATAAATAAATAAATAAGTAAATAAAGTACTTTGTGTAACCAGATTGAATCCATAATAAAATGTCAATAACTTCAAAAATCCCCATAAATTTCCCACTGCTACCTCACGTCTTATCATATTGTTTCTCATATATATATATATATATATATATATATATATATATATTTGTATTGGTGGCATATGTCACATAAATGGAAGGAAACTTGTTACGGTTATGCACATATAGGCCTACTGCTGTAAGACTTGTCATTGTGCATCGATGAACAGTCGCAATTGATCAGGGCTTTGATTCATATGCAATGCCTTCATCAGACCATATAAATCAGACATATGTCTTCGCAGATTGTGAAGTCATCCTCAGTTTTAAAAAAACAGCTCCAATTCTTTATTTCCACTGTGAAATGTCACTTTCACAGATAGTTCCACTGTTATAAGCGTGATGTCGGAAGTTCTGCAATATTTTTAGGAAGTTCTAGATCCTTGATGAGGTTATTGAGCTCCCCCTTGTGTTACCTTGTGATTCGAGGATAGTGTGCTTTGAAATAAGTTTTGCATCTCTTGAAGTTGCAGAAGCATTGCTACTTTCATCATAGCTCACAACATTTTCAGGAACAGGATGTTCGTTGTCATGAGGTATAGGATGAATTGCAGAGGGTATATTAGGATATACAACTGCAAATGTTTTCTTCATGGAACATTTTTTGTTTACAAAAGGAACCATACAGAAATAACAGTCAGTACTATGGTTGGTGAGTTCTCAACAAATCGTCGGGACTCCAAATGCTATATGACGTTCTTTTCTATTCATCCATGCATTAAGATCGGACGAACACTGGTAGTACTAGTTCCAGTCACTCCTCTTGGAAACATAGGGCCATTGCGAAAGCATGCCACCGAACTCTTTTTTTCCAAATTTCTAACTTCAATCAAACTCTTTCCTAGTTGTTCAATTTCTGTTGTTATAGTGCTGCGTCATGTAATTGTTGGTCTTACTCTCTTTTTCTAGACAATCCTCGTGGGATCCATTCCAATGCTCTATGATGAACACATAGTGCAGCATATATTTTGCACCCATTTTTTCCTCGTCCAGACAAAATACAATCAGTCTTACTAATAAAAATCTCTTATACAGCATCAGTTGTTTAGTTATACAACGTATAAGCCTTATGTAGATCATGTATAATTTCCTTACTAATAAACGTTGTGCCGGAGCTATATAACAATACAACCATTATACACAATACGTCACATATTCGTCATCATTATGACGTCAGAACAATATTACGCGCAGTTTGTAACAGAAATAAAACAACATCAACTAGTGATTAATTGTGTAAGAAATGAGTATGGATAAGAATTAAAGAGATTCCCTAATTGGGGAGGTACGGAAAAAATAAGTGTGTTTTAATTTATGTACATTTTCCTATGTCAAATATCTCGTGGAATTAGTTTCACAGATAATGTGCTGCCATCTAACGTCAAGAATTTCAAACAATTCTTGGAAACTAATAAAAGTTTTTTCCATTATTTATGAATTATATGCAGTGTTTTAAGATGCGTTAGAAAACGTTTAAAATAGTAGGAAATGTTACCGACAACAGAATATCGCTTTAAGCGAAAAAAAAGAAGAAATCATTGTATTTTGATCGGGAATCGAACCTAGGAATGAGGTGGGAGAATAACATTAACTATGATTTGAGGGAAGTAGATTATACAGGGAATGATTGGAGAGCATTAGCTCAGGATAGGGATGTATGGAGAGCTTATGTCCGTGCGGCCATGAACCTACGGGTTCGATAGTGCCAGTGAATAAGTAAGTAATCGAACCTAGGACCTCACGTACCGTAGTCAGAAGCTCTAACCACAAGACTATCAAAATATCATGTTGGTAGCTGCAATAATAGTACCTCTATAATTAAATACATTTTATATCGGTGTGTGTATTATGAATTAATGATGCAAGAAACATTTGTTAAAATAATATTGTGAAACATTTAAACTACATTCAGGTTAAATCTTCTCTACATCAACTATTGTAGAACATATTCTTTTGTGAATCAATGTTCAATTTAAAAATATTATTAGGCCTAATCGAGGATGAGTGTAACAAAAGGCATTTTATGATGCCTTTATTTACCTACCCAGAGCTTTATTAATATTATTTATGTCCTGTGCATACATCAAACAGTCGTTAAAGTGTTGCATTTTACGTTAAATTTAAGGAAACTTTCATCAATATCATAAGAAAACAATCAATTGATCTTGAAGTTCGACATTTTGTCTAGTTATACAATCCTTAAACAAGGCTGGAGGCATGTATAACGATTCCCATGTAAAATTGCACACCTCTTATACACTGAACAGCTAATACAGTGTTTATTAGTAAGAATTTTCAACTGAGATGTGTATAAACCTTGTATAAAAGTTATATATGGATTATATTAGTAAGAGGGAATAAATATGCCTATTTTTATAGAATGAGAAATTGAACACTTTCAAGAAGCAAATGTTACCTCGCTGCAAATGTAGCAGAAGCTATCTACATTCCATCCATCCATAGTAATTTTGCCCGAAAGCAGGTCCATCACTGCAATCATAGCATTTTCATGCTATGCTTGCAGCTTTACTAGAGAATTATAGGTGTGGTAGCTTTTCGTTGCTTTCCACACCGGTGAAGGATGATGATAATGATAAGGACGATGATGATGATGATGATGATGGCCATATGATTTCGGGGACCGTTTGGGCCTTAAAGTTTTCCTGACACTTGTCTTACAGGTGAGGAAAATCCCCGATAAAAACTTCATCCAGAAAAACTGCCCCAACCGGGGATCGAACCCGGGCCCGCTGCGTGACAAGGCAGCACGCTACCTCGAGACCACAGCGGTGGACCTATCTACATTATTTACGTATTTACGAGATGTTTTTGCACTTCTGTAAATAGTAGATTACCAGCTGGAAGAATCCCACAAGTTCTCACGAAAAACACTTCGTTCGACACACCCCAAAATACGACCACTTTCTTGTTTATAATACTTGCCACAATGCTCTTATCTGGCCACAACATTACTGAACACATAAGCGGGTGTACCCGGTCACATCCTGTGAGAATGATGACATGCTCAAGCAATGCAGGCAACTATACATGTACTCGATATTTTGCGAAAAAAAAATGTAATTACAGGTAAAGGGTGGAACCGTCAAGCGGATTTTAAAGTTAGTTTCGAATTCAGTGATATCGAATAAACAAAGGGTTAGCGTGTCCGCATTCCCTCAATAATAATTTCAGTTTTTTAACCAGATTTCGATACTTTTTAATCTACTGATTATATTAGCTGTAAATTTTCAGGGTATATCAAGTTATACTTATGCACATTTTTTTCTTAAAATGGAGTTTCGAGATAATATATATATATATATATATATATATATATATATATATATACTTACTTACTTACTTACTCACTGGCACTATCGAACCCGTAGGTTCATGGCCGCACGGACATAAGCTCTCCATACATCCCTATCCTGAGCTAATGCTTTCCAATCATTCCCTGTATAATCTACTTCCCTCAAATCATAGTTAATGTTGTTCTCCCACCTCATTCTTGGTCTACCAACTGGGCGTTTTCCTTCTGGCTTTCCTACAAGAAGTTTCCATGCACGTCTTTCATTCCCCATACGCGCAACATGTCCTGCCCATCGCAGTCTACGGGACTTAACTGTTCTTATTATATCTGGCTTCCTATAAAGACCATGTAGTTCATTGTTATGTAGTCTTCTCCATTCACCTGTCTGTTCATCTCTCTTTGGTCCAAAAATTTTCCTAAGAACTTTATTCTCAAATACTCGTAATCTCCTTTCCTCCCTTAAAGTAAGAGTCCATGTTTCGCACCCATATAATATAACTGGTAGAATAATAGTTTTATATATTTTCAGCTTAACGTTTTTTGAAAGGAGTTGGGACATCAAAAGTCTCTGCAATGCATAATAGCATGCATTTCCAGAATTGAGCCTATGTTTAATTTCTTTGTGCATCTCATTCCTATTTGTGATTATTGTTCCTAGGTATTTGAATTCAGCCAATTCCTCAAAATTTCCCTCATTTGTCATTAGCTGTCCATTTCCATTATATAATGTATTTCTACGTGTGACCATATATTTAGTTTTACTGATATTTACTTCCAGTCCTAATTTCTTAGTGTTACTCAATAGTGTGTGCGTGTTGGCCTTTAGTATCTCCTCGCTATCGGCCAGTAGTACTACATCATCAGCATAAACTAACAGCTTATTAATACCATTCAGTTGTAAGCCTTCCTCATTCTCTAAAGATTTAATGGCATGCTCTAGTACAAAATTAAATAGTAGAGGAGATAGTGCATCTCCTTGCTTCAACCCATTCTGGATTTCAAAAGTGTCTGAAAACTGTTTGCCTACACGCACCCTACTCGTTGAGCCATTTAGACACATTCGTATAAGTCTAACTAACTTTTTAGGAATTCCGAACTCCAGCAGGATACTATATAACTTCTCCCTCTTAATTGAATCATATGCTTTTTTGAAGTCTACATATAGTTGATGTACAGTACCATTATATTCCCATTTCTTTTCTAAAATCTGTCTTATACTAAAAATCTGATCTGTTGTAGACCTGTTTCTTCTAAATGCACATTGATGATCTCCTAGAATGTCATCAATATAGGGAGTAAGTCTGCTTACTAATATATTTGTTAGAATTTTGTACGAAGTTGAAAGTAATGAGATGCCCCTATAGTTGTTGCAATCAGTTTTATCTCCTTTCTTATAAATTGGTACGATAATTGATTCCTTCCATTCATCTGGAAGAGCTTCTTTTTCCCAAATCATACTAAGCAACCAGCGTATCTTGTCCATCAATTTTTCTCCCCCTGATTTTATCAGTTCTGCTGGGATCTCATCTGAACCTGATGCTTTATACATCTTCAATTTTTCAATTGCCATTTCAACCTCTAATGCACTTGGCTCTGCGACTAGCATTTCTGCTGTCTGTAACTTATCCTCCTCAATGTCCTGTTCTGTATGTACATTTAATAGCTGATTAAAATAACTTTTCCATCTATTTAATATACTCTTGGAATCTGCAATCATATCCCCATTTTCATTCCGAATTATGTTTGTTCTAGCCTGAAACCCTTTCTTCTCTATACTAATTCCCTGATATAATTCTCTAATGTTCCTATTTTTTGCATTCATTTCAAGATCATTAATCTTCTCTCTCAAATATTCCCTCTTTTTACTCTTTAGTAACTTGGTGGTTTCCCGTCTAACACTACCCAATTGCTCTAAATTTACCTCATTTGGCTCGTGTAACCATTTCATTTTTGCTAGCTTTCTTTTCTTTACAATGTCGGCACATTCCTCATCAAACCATTTCTTGTGTTGCCTCTTTTTTAAACAACCAATGCTTTCTGATGCTGACAATTTAATAGTATCTCTTATAGCCTCCCATTCTTTATTTATATCAGTTTCTTCTTCGTTTGCCACATTGTCATCTGAAGATTCCAGTACTTCAAATCTATTAGCAATTTTGATTTGGTATTCTTGCCGCATTTCATCATTTTTCAAGTTTTTTAATTCATATTTTACAGAATCATCTTTAGCGTTTGTTCTTCTCATAAGCGATAGCCGTTGTCTGATTTTCACCCTGACCAGATGATGATCTGAATTGCAGTCTGTCCCTCTAACTGATCTAACATCAATGATGCTACTGTGCCAGCGTTTATCCACTAATACATGATCTATCTGGTTCCGAGTTTCTCCATCTGGGGACGTCCAGGTGTATTTATGAATATCCTTATGCTGAAATGTTGTGCTCTTAACAATGAGATTCTTTGATGTGGCAAATGTGACTAATCTAACCCCGTTGTCGTTACTATCTTCATGAAGACTGAATTTGCCTATTGTTGGTTTGAATATATCTTCCCGCCCCACTTTTGCATTAAAATCTCCTAAGACAATTTTCATATGATATCGTGAAAGGCTATCAAATAAGCATTCTAATTCTTCATAGAACTCATCCTTGATCTTGTCATCTTTATCTTCTGTGGGGGCATGTACATTTACAATTATAAAATCATGTCGTTTACCCTTTAGAATTATGTATGATATCCTATCACTAACAAACTTAATATCTCGGATAGCGGATAGGATCCTCCTTCTGACTAAAAAACCCGTTCCAAATGCAGGTCTTTCTGCACCCCCATAGTATAATGCAAAGCTTCCTGATTCCTGACTACCTTCTCCTGGCCACCTAACTTCCTGTAAAGCGACTATATCCAAGGGCGATTTATCCAATTCCCGCGTTAATATCTCTAGTGCCCCGCTATTGTATAAAGTCCTAACATTCCATGTTCCTAGGAACATGTCCCTGTGTTTGAGCCTTTGGCATGGGTTCCCTGAAGTAGTCCCCGCCCGGAGAACCGAATGGGGGACTATTTGACCTCCGGAAAATTTTACCCCAGTAGAACCCATGTCCGCATTTCTTGACGGTTGTATTTTTACGGTGAAAGATCGTCACTCTTTCGACCAAGGTACTTATTTCGTCTGGCTTATCACCTTCGACCAGTCCGGCATGGGTAACCCTATCGGCAGCAATGCTACCGCCGGCATAGCTCTCAGGATCATTTAAGCACACAAGCCACTCCACCACGACAAGGTAAAGATACCATGGAGGGATATATATATATATATATATATATATATATATATATTCTTAAAATGGAGTTTCGAGATAATATATATATAATCAGGAAGCTATATGCTAATTGACATTTACTTGGTGTAAAGTTCCTTTTTAACAATAATCACTAGCCTAAATTGTACGCAGTGGGCCCGGGTTCGATTCCCGGTCGGGACAGGCTCCTGGGTGAGGTTTTTTTTCCGGGGTTTTTCCTCACCTGTAAGACAAATGTCAGGAAGCTTAGGGCCCAACGGTCCCCGAAAATCATCCGGCCATCATCATCATCCTTATCATTATCATCACCATCCTTCACCGGTGTGGAAAGCAACGGGAAGCTACCACACCTATAATTCCCTAGTAAAGCTGCAAAGCATAGCATGAAAATGCCATGATTGCAGTGAAAGACCTGCCCTCGGGCAGAATTACTGTGGATGGACGGATATGTAGGCCTCTAACTTATATTTAGGCCTACATATTACTGTTTATTTTCCTCCGATTTGACTGAATAATTATTGTTGAAAACAAAGTTTGTACGAAGTTAACTAAATTAAATTAATATATAATAATAATAATAATAATAATAATAATAATAATAATAATAAAAGTATTATTCTAGCCTAATATTCATGTTAGGTTAAGATCGTAAGATTTTCTTCTCCATTTCACTTTGAACTTACATAAATAAGTTACAAGTATCAATACGAATAAGATATAATTAAATAAATAATGCGTAATTATACATTTAAAATACAAAATACAGGCTATAAATTTTATAAAAATAAAATATGTAATCTGCTGTATTTTAAGATAACCTTAATTTCATAGAATAAATGTAGCAGCAATTTATTATTACGCAACGTACAGTAATTTGTATGTGTGAAGTCATATTTCAATAGAATTATTGCATTGGAATCGAAACTAAGTTTGATGTCGATAGAATTAAATCTCGACGCTCAAGGTATCGATTGCGGCGTCTCGCTCTAGTCGAAGTTTCTGTACAGTACGAGTTCGTGCCTAACCAAAGTTTAAATAAATCCGGAATAAACTTGAAATATAAAGTGTTTTTGTGACAAGTTAGCGTAGTCTTTTTAATTTTTATAATAATAAAGTGATACTATGTTTAAGAAGATATTTTAAAAGACAAATACATCCTGAGAAGAAACTGGCCACAGCGAAATCGATCAGATATTTTTATCGGTAAGTGTTTATATTTTTCAGCAGAATTAGCAACATAAGATGGTTTTGAGTAGATCTGAGTTATGAATTAAATGTTGACATCTATTCCTCACGTCACCGGAGATCAAATATCTGACATTACTAAACAGTGTTTAGTACTTGCTCCATTTTATATAGTTACTAGCTAATACCCGGCGTGCGCTGCTACGCCTAAATAAATGAAATTAATGCGATTTTATGTTTAGTTCAAAAAGTAAAAGGAAAAATAATTATTAATTTATATTTTTTAGATACCCCGTGCTAATTACCCGGCGTTGCCCGGGAATCAACTTATCCCGATCTTCTTGACATAAATGAGCTGAAATACGAAAATTAATGTGTTTTTTTAGTTAAATAAGTAAAGGAAAAAAATTATATCGTAATTATTTTTAGATACCTGTGCTGTTTACCCGGCGTTGTCCGGGAATCTACTCATCCCGAACTTCTTGGCATAATTGAGCTGAAAGACAAAAAATAATGCACTTCTTATGATTAGTTGAATAAGTAATATGACAAATAATTCAAAATGTATATATTAACTATATTAAGATTCCCCGTGCTGATTACATGGTGTTGCAAAGGAATCTACTTATCTCGATCTTCTTGGCATAAATGAGCTAGAAGACAACATTCGTTATTGTGAGTTATCCGTAAAAGAATACCCGCCATGTCCTGCTATGCTTGCACAGGAATCTACATAGCCTACTTGTCTCGATCTTCTTGGCATCAATGAAAGACAAAAATGGTTATTGTGAGTTATCCGTAAGAGATAAACATATGCTGTCGAGAATTTTGAGATATTCAGTTCTGTGTACATTACTTTTGTATATTTGTTATGATTTAGGCAGCCACGTTTTCCACTGCAAAGGGCGATTTGTAAGGGTGTAGGAGTTGAGTATCACAACTCTCTTTTAGCCTATGTTCATCCCGGGATCTCTTGAACATTTTGCAAAAAGCCCCATCACAATCGCATCAACGGTATGGCCGCGCATAAAGAACAAACAAACAAACAAACAAACTTACTTACTAGCACTATCGAACCCGTAGGTTCATGGCCGCGCGGACATAAGCTCTCCATACTTCTCTATCCTGAGCTAATGCTTTCCAATCATTCTCTGTATAATATACTTCCCTCAAATCATAGTTAATGTTATTCTCCCACCTCATTCTTGGTCTACAAACTGGTCGTTTTCCCTCTGGTTTTTCCTACAAGAAGCTTCCATGCAAGTCTTTCATTCCCCCATACGTGCAACATGTCCTGCTCATCGCAGTCTACGAGACTTAACTGTTCTTATTATATCTGGCTTCCTATAAAGACCATGTAATTCATTGTTATGTAGTCTTATCCATTCACCTGTCTGTTCATCTCTCTTTGGTCCAAACATTTTCCTAAGTACTTTATTCTCAAATACTTGTAATCTCCTTTTCTCCCTTAAAGTAAGAGTCCATGTTTCGCACACATTTAATATAACTGGCAGAATAATAGTTTTATATATTTTCAGTTTAACGTTTTTTGAAAGGAGTTGGGACATCAAGAGTCTCTGCAATGCATAATAGCACGCATTTCCTGAATTGGGCCTATGTTTAATTTCCTATGTGCATCTCATTCCTATTTGTGATTATTGTTCCCAAATATTTGAATTCAGCCACTTCCTCAAAATTTCCCTCATTTGTCATTAGCTGTCCATTTCCATAATATAATGTATTTATACGTGTGACCATATATTTAGTTTTATTGAGATTTACTTCCAGTCCTAATTTCTTAGTGTTACTCAATAGTGTGTGCGTGTTGTCCTTTAGTATCTCCTCGCTATCGGCCAATAGTACTACATCATCAGCAACAAACATACATTCATTTTTTATGTATTAGATTGTGGAAATGCTAAAAAGAAAGAAAGAAAGAGAGAGGGACACAAAGAATACATATGCAAATTTAGTGATCATGATTAGTGTTATATATGTTCAATTTAAATTGTTTAAAATATAGAGAATATTGTGTATAAATAATGTATATGAATTCAATTTGTTTTTATTTATTTATATTTAGTTTTTCTTTTTATTTATGAAAGTAGGGATGACGTTGCTGAAATAGTTATTAATAAAATGACAGGTTGCACATCTCCCAAATGTTGCGAAATGTGTAAGGTTGGGGACGACTAAGATAATGGCATAATAAAGCGCAAGGCTACAAATGACACCTGCTTCTGCGGTAAATAAACTTCTTATTTCACGGGTCAACAAACTTTCCTGTCCAAAATTATATTTGCAACCTCTAATATTCAACTTAACAAAGAAACTACAATATTATTAAGTTATTCCTCTAGCTTAGACCTGCGTTAAGAAATCTGATATAAAAATAATTTACAAACTGCTGTGAATTGAAGAGGGGACTTGGTAGATCATTTTTGTTATGAAGAACCTGTGGTTGGTGTTATAATGATTACGATAGTGATTTATAATATTCTGCATCACATTAGATAACGCACGTAATAGATGACGTCAGAAGACACCAGTGGCGTGCATTCGACCCCAGCACTCCTGGGGTAATTAGTATATTCAAAACTTTTAATTGAAATAAAATAATATATTTTCTAAATTTCATTCAAATCAAATTCGCGTGAACATTAAAAATTAAAAATTCCCGCCGCGGCAGCAGACATGTATCGCATTCCGTTTGACGGAGCCTTCTGCGTATTCACAGTATCTCCATAGAGGAACTCTCTATGTTTCTTCTATGTTATCGCCACCAACACCAGCTATTGCGCTACAGATGAATCTGCGCAAGCGCAATATAATATATTTCAATATTTGCCTGCTACGTCCAGCGATAATGCACCAAACGAAGCTTGTGTCTTATTCCATCGATATTTTATTGAATACCAGCTAGCTGGACCCAGTTAACGTCACAACTCGAATAACTATACACAAGGTCGAATGACGTTTCGGCCTATCGATTCCAGAAACATTCATATGACGAAGAAACGTGATTGGTTGTTTTCGGAAGCGCCAATTCCTCAATAATAGAATTTTTCGAAATAACATTCTTTAATTTATAATATTTAATTTATGCTAATTATATATTTACAAAATACTTACTTAATACTTAATACAGGCTTTCCACTTTACAGCAGTTTGCCCTTGATACCTGCTTTCCAGAGATTCCTATCTTCCCATTGTCCATCTTCCATACCCCTCTTCATCATAGAATCATGTATTCCCTCATACCATGCTCTTCTACTTCTCCCCCCCTTCCTTCTGCCTGGTACCATCCCATTCCAACACCTGTTTAGGCCACTGATCTTCCGTGGGCATCCGTTAGTACATGTCCATACCACTGTAGAGCTCTCTTGTATTCCTATCGATAACAGTATTTCTTGCATCCATTTCTTGTCCCTGATATATGTATTTCGAATACTATTTAAGCCACAGGATATTCTCATACTTCTCCATACTCCACCCATTTCCTCTGTCGCCAAGTTCCTTTTCTGCATCCTTTCATTTATTGTCCAGCTTTCTGATCCATATGTAAGTATACTTTCCTATTATTGTCATGTATTAATCCCTTTTTTGTTTTTCTGGTCAAATTTCTATTCCCATAAAAAGACCATTCAGGGATCTAATCGGCCTTCCTTGCACAATTTACTCTGTTAATAATATCTTTTTCACAAGTATCAGATTTATCTATTATAGATCCAGATATTTCAATTACTTCAATTCTTCAACAACGTTTAATTATCATATTATTTATTTGTAGGTCTTTTATGAATTTCCTTACCTTGTCCCCATCCGATTATACCATATATATCTGTTTTAATTTAATTTGTCCTTCATTCCACCTACCTCAAATGCATCGACCAACTTTCTGATCATATATTCTATATCTTCTTTATCTTGTCCTATTATAATCTGGTCATCAGCGAATAATAAATTGTGCAGTAAATGGCCATTAATGTTGATTCCCATTCCCCTACATGACTTATTCCATTTCATTAATACATCTTCTAAATATATCTTGAACAATGTTGGTGACATCCCGCATCCTTGTCTTAATCCTTTTGTTATATCAAATTCTGAGGATATTCTATTTCCAACCTTAATACTTGTTTTACAATCATACATTCTTTTTATAAAATGTATGAGAGATTTAGATATTCCAAACTTCTCCATTGCCACCCAAAGCTTGTTGATGGGTACAGAATTATATGCCTTTTCCAGGTCTATAAATGTATTTACAAAATACAAAAAATATATATATATATATATGCGGAACGTTTTATCAGCTATAGCAACCTGTTAATTTAAGAATTATATAACTGAAAAACAAAAATTGAATTATTAGGAGCGTGTATATATTATTTGTGGAAATCAACAGTTCAATTTAATTTCGACACTGAGTTTGTTCAAATGCGTTATTAATACGTTTTTACGAGTTTAGAAGTGTTACTGAGGAATGCGATTTGTCAATTTAGTAAAAATGAATGTGAATGTATAATATACATACGAGACCATTTTCGTGCAGACCTTTCAACGAGAAAAATGACCTCGTACAACAAGGTAGGCCAACACCAGATTTACCGGATAAAAAAAAGCAAAATTTACAAGGCCTATTAGTATCATACTATTTATAAACTGAATAATTCGGAATTAAGGTTTTTTTATAAACAGTAAGTCACATATTCGTCATACAGCTGGAGTAATTGTTCTGACCACCACACGCCACTGGAAGGCACTTTATATAATATGTATTCAGTTAATACCAAAACACATAATGGATTTCAAGTATTTGACTTTCCGTTAGGAAGTACTGATGGAGTTTTTGAAGTTATATCCCTAAACATTCTTGAGCGACATGATACTCCAGCACAATTTTCATTTTCCATCTGGTACCAGTTGTTATTATGTGCTAAACGTCTATCAGACTATTTGTTTATTTGGTACGTTTCGCAACATCTTCTTGCGCCCAATACTGTCATACTCCTCCACATCTCTCTGTCATTCTAATCTCCATCGTCCAATCTTTTTTCCCCTCATGCTGCTCAATGCACCATCAATTCACGTTATTTTTAACGTCTTCTTCTTCTTTTATCAAGTGACACCCATTCTAGTATTCTTCTTGGGGATTTGTTTTCTGTCATTATTTTTTACATGACCATATCATTTTATTGTTCGTTTTTTATGAAATTCACAATTGAAGTTTGAATATTCATCTTTAGTTTAATTACTCTGTTTCTTATTTTATCTTCCATAAATTTCAGCCGAACGCCCCCCTCCAAAAATCTATTTCTGCAGAGTTTAATTTAGTTATTTTTCTCCGTGTGTCATTGCACTCATGATTGCATAATTTTTTTTTTTTAGTTTTAGAATTTATGTTCTGATCCCATGTAACACCATTTATATGGCTATTATTTTATACGTATATTAATAGATTAATATTTTTAAAAATCATTTTGATTTGTGATAATTATCATGCATACACACACACACACACACACACACACACACACATATATATATATATATATATATTTATATATATATATATATATATATATATATATATATATTCCGTTTCGCACACAGGAATGGAAATTACTAATTTCAGATTTATCTTATACAGCACTACAGATTTCATTTTAATTTGCTGTGTAGACATTTGGTATTTTTTGTTTGGTATAAAGGGGTTATAAGAAAATATATTTGAAATAGGCCTATATTGGTAAGATCATACGAAAATAAAAGAACAAATACAATATTTAGAGAAATTCTCCAGAAAAACGACGAATAAGAAGACCTAACCAAAAGAGTGTCGTCCAAAGAGTCGTCCAAAGTGCCGTCCAGGGTGTCGACCAGAGTGTCGTTCAAGGTGTCGATCAGGGTGTCGCTCAGGATTTCGTTCGAGGTGTCGTTCAGGGTGTCGATCAGAGTGTCGTTCAGGGTTTCGTTCAGGGTGTCGTTCAGGGTGTCGTTCAGAGTGTCGTTCATGGTGTCGTTCAGGGTATCGTTCAGAGTGTCGTTCAGAATGTCGTTCAGGGAGTCGTTCGGGGTGTCTCTCAGGGTGTCATTCGGGGTGTCGTTCGGAGTGCCGTTTAAAGTGTCATTTGAAGTGTCGTTTAATGTGTTGAATATCATGTACACTTAGCAAAATAATATAGGCCGACTCTTGATCTCTAATATTTTAATTTCTATCGCGCGATTCACACGAGTGAACAGTAGAGCTACAATACGTTTCCCTTCTTTCTTTGAAGAGCATTTTTCAAGCACAGCAAGCCAGCGAACGGTAAGCTCAGTGCTTAGTGACTTAATTCGTATGCAGAGGTCACAGATTCGATTCCCGATGAGGTTAAATTTTTAAATTGTTAAAAGCTTTGTATGTTATTATGTCTTTCTACTCTTAAACAAAAAACGAACTAACTATTATTATTATTATTATTATTATTATTATTATTATTAGTAGTAGTAGTAGTAGTAGTAGTAAGAGCGGAGGTGTCCTCCATTTTGGTGTATTTCGGAACTAATTAGAAATTAATTATTTAAAGTGCATCAGTATATTAAAAGGTGCAAATTAACATCAGTGCAATGAATATTAATATCATGTGTTTTAATAATAAATCATTATTTATCAAAGGTATTTATTTTGACTATGGAACATTACAACCTTTTGCTCTACCACGAGTTTCTAGGGAATCATCCCTGTGGTCCTCCATCAATCTACAATTTATCAACTATGGTGAACCCCGCAGTCGGAGGAGACTCCTCCAATATCTATTACTATCACTATTATTATTATTATTATTATTATTATTATTATTATTATTATTATTATTATTATTATTATTGCCCACCATCTCTATGGGCTATTATAGGCTAAACTTGACATATATAAACCAAATATTTAAATTGAAGGATGAAACTTTTTCCTCACTAATACGTAATAAATAAATAAACACATAAAAATACGAAGCTATGTTATCTTTTATTACATGCATTTAAGAATTATTATTAAAACGTGGTACAGCACACGCAATTAAATTTATATCGGTAGCTAAATGGTGTTATAGAGTTTACAAAGGCAGGAATATTACATAATATAGTTTAAAGTGGACGTATATTAAGTGGCAGAAATTAAATGTTATAGGATATATTTTCCGAAAATACAAATGAATAAAAAAAATATTGTCGAGGGATTCGAACACTAGCTCTCATACATATTTAATATTTTTGTAATTGGTTTAACGATCTATGCTACTCAAACGTCGGATACTGGTTACCTAACCCTGTTTGTATTGTTTAATTTTACACTATGAACGAGAGTTGAACTTTATTTGAAATGTTGCTCCGTATTTGAGTAATATTGCATTTGTCGAACACTCATAAATATCTAGAAACATGTCTCCTTCACTGTTCTTTAACTATTTAAGAAGATTAAAACCAAATAAAGCGTATTTAAAGCATTTAACAATGCGTTACCTCGTGAACCACAGCTTTAGCTCTTCGAGCATGCGCAGTGGGCCATAACAGTGTACCTCGACAATAATTGTAATGGACGGCAATGAGAAATATGAATATACGTGATAAGTGGATTTATATTGTTAGGAGGATCTATAGTAATTCAAAAGCTAAAGTAAAAATACAAATTAAGTTAACAGAGGAATTCACAGTAGTTTGTTGGGAATTGATCGTTAAATGGCGTAGGCGAATGAAAAGTATTATTCTGGCATCAAACAGGATCTAATAATCCCCTAGGATTAAATAGAAATATTAAAATACCCTTTCATCCTTACTTTTCCATTAAATATACTTTTGGAGTTATAATGTGAATAAAGGCCTTAAGCAGAGATGCAGTTTATCGCCAATTCTTTTTTAACATTTATTTAGACCAGGCTCTTAATTTATGGTATAAAAATGTTCTATATACACTCTAACATCTTTCACTATCATATCACGTTATTTTCACAATTATATCACGTTATTTTCACAATTATATAATCAAGTACTTATTTGAGACTTTTTGTTGGCTGTTCCCAGGTGTATTTATGTATTTCCCGATGTTGGAAGAAACTATTCATTATCATAAAGCCATATTGTATACGTCCACCGCTGTGGTCTCGAGGTAGCGTGCTGCCTTGTCACGCAGCGGGCCCGGGTTCGATCCCCGGTCGGGGCAGTTTTTCTGGGTGAGGTTTTTATCGGGGTTTTTCCTCACCTGTAAGACAAATGTCAGAAAAAACTTTAAGGCCCAAACGGTCCCCGAAATCATATGGCCATCATCTTCCTCCTCATCATCATCCTTATCATTATCATCATCACCATCATCCTTCACCGGTGTGGAAAGCAACGGGAAGCTACCACACCTACACAATTCCCTAGTAAAGCTGCAAGCATAGCATGAAAATGCTATGATTGCAGTGAAGGACCTGCCTTCGGGCAGAATTACTATGGATGGATATTGTATACATAAACCATTTTCCACTTTTTCCCCAAATGGTCCAATCACTTCACCGTTCATTCTACTTCCTACTCGACTATTAAAATCTCTTGTTATTATTACTTCTTGATGTTTTTATTTTCTCCAAAATTTCTGACAGTTTGTAAAAAATTCATTTTTTTCTATGGTTGATGCATCTTCATTTATGACATATACTCCTGTTATTATAAGCTCTATCCCAAAAAGTTTGAGATTTAATTTAATAATTATTTTATTAATTTCTTTCCAAGACACTATATTTTTTACCAACTTATTTTTATCAACTTATTATTTATCAAAATGATATACCTCTTTTTGCTCTACTAGTTTTTGGTACTCCACTCCAGATATGTGTATAATCTCCTAATTTTCCTGTCTTTTCCATTTTTTTTTTCTGAGAGCACAATGTAATATCTGCATTCATTTCTGTAATTTCGTCTATTATTTCAAGCCTTGAACGTTCCATGTGCCAATAGAAAAGGTCCGTTTTCATAGCTTACATCTATTATATTTAAATCCATCCGGCTGACATATTTTACAGAAGCACGTAGCGGTATACTTGTTTCCAGAGCCAGGTTGCCAGCCTGAGCCTAACCCCCAGACATGGAGGACCTGTTTTTTCTTTTTTTTTTAGGGTTTGCTCCCTTAGCAGATAGATCTCTCAGTTTTAAGACGCTGAGAACTCGCCTTTCGTCCCATCCTGTTAGCTACAGTCTATTACGACTGCAGTCAGGGAGCACGACGAGAACGTAGGATTAGGACTTGTTGGCAGAGCTGCTAAAAGAGTCGCAGTTGCATTACTCGAGATTTATTAAGGTATATATAGTCGGCATCTGTATCCTTCTCGAGGACGTATGAACCATTTGCTCCCCATAATAATAATAATAATAATAATAATAATAATAATAATAATAATAATAATAATAATAATAATAATAATAATAATAATAATAATCTTTCATGGAAATGGACAGCTAAGGACAAATGAGGGAAATTTTGAGGAAGTGGCTGAATTCAAATACCTAGGAACAATAATCACAAATAGGAATGAAATGCACAAAGAAATTAAACATAGGCTCAATTCTGGAAATGCGTGCTATTATGCATTGCAGAGATTTTTGATGTCCCAACTCCTTTCAAAAAACGTTAAGCTGAAAATATATAAAACTATTATTCTACCAGTTATATTATATGGGTGCGAAACATGGACTCTTACTTTAAGGGAGGAAAGGAGATTACGAGTATTTGAGAATAAAGTTCTTAGGAAAATTTTTGGACCAAAGAGAGATGAACAGACAGGTGAATGGAGAAGACTACATAACAATGAACTACATGGTCTTTATAGGAAGCCAGATATAATAAGAACAGTTAAGTCTCGTAGACTGCGATGGGCAGGACATGTTGCGCGTATGGGGAATGAAAGAAGTGCATGGAAACTTCTTGTAGGAAAGCCAGAAGGAAAACGCCCAGTTGGTAGACCAAGAATGAGGTGGGAGAACAACATTAACTATGATTTGAGGGAAGTAGATTATACAGGGAATGATTGGAAAGCATTAGCTCAGGATAGGGATGTATGGAGAGCTTATGTCCGCGCAGCCATGAACCTACGGGTTCGATAGTGCCAGTGAGTAAGTAAGTAAGTAAGTAAGTAATCTTTCATTTAAGCTGGCAAAGTTAAGGTTATAAGTTCTCTTCCACTTAACTAGGAACTACTGCTAGAAAATAACATCGTTTCCGGAATGAAATAACAAGAACTACAAAAATATTTGTTACTATCAATCTGTTGTAAAAACAAATTAGTGGAAGGCAGTTATGTAATTTGAAGATTAGATTTTACCTGGCGTACAGCGGGAGATAATGTAAAGGGGGAGTTTACAAGGATTTAGGGGGATGCACGTATGTGAATAGGTTGTGACAATAACTTGCACTATTCTTGTTTCCTGCAACACAAGACCTTACGCACAAACAACATCCACAAGGACGTTAACTACAGATGTTCCCAACCGTACATGGAAAAATAAAGAATTTTAACTTCACAATTTGAACTGGAGATCTCCCGAATACGAGTCCCAAACGCTAAAGCGTGACCCAACTCTCTCGGTTAATATGTGTCACATTATTATGTGTAATGCATGATGTAAGAAATGGCACAGATATAAAGTACAGAAATACAAAGCAATAAATGAAGTCACAAAAATAATTAACCGCAACCAATTTTTTTAGAGGAATTAAACCCAATGGGTGAGATTACGAAATATAACTGCAAAATCAGGATTGAAATATAACAGCGATTTTTTCCCTAGTGCCCCAGGTTGTCGTTTCGATATTTCTGGTGTTCTCTTCTGGCTTGCGTACTTGTAACCCACTTCTGAGGTTGGGGCGCCTGGAAGACGGTATTACGCTGCCCAGTTGATATGAGAGTTGATGATGATGGTAATGATGCGCCGGGAGAGACCTTAAACAAAAGTTAAGCTAATTATGCGAATTCGATATTGATGATAATGATTGCCAGATGGTGTTCGGGGACCGTTTAGGCCTTAAAGTTTCCTGACATTTATCTTACAGATGAGGAAAAACGCCGAAAGAAACCTCAACCAAGAAACTTGTCCGACCGGGGATCGAACCCGGGCCCCCTTCGTGACAAGGCAGCATGCTGTCTAGACACTACAGCGGTGGACATAACAGCGAAAATTGGATACTAAATCCTAAAATCAAATCAAAATTATTGCAAGCGGCAGACATGCGAATTTTACGTTCACTCCTAGTAAACATTTTAAAAATATTAAAATAAGTACCTGATATATCAGTCGTCCTCAATTAAAATGACTTTGTATTTAAAAAGACATATGGTGGGATAAGCATATTTGGAAAGACACAAAAAATATATTGGTAAAACATTGGTGGAATCTGTTGCAATGTACGGAAGT
Organism: Diploptera punctata; assembly: GCA_030220185.1. NCBI lineage: Eukaryota > Metazoa > Arthropoda > Insecta > Blattodea > Blaberidae > Diploptera > Diploptera punctata. The sequence continues at coordinate 1,209,400 of JASPKZ010000046.1, read as the reverse complement.
GAGGTATGGACAATCAATAAGTAAGTTACTACAAGAATAGACTAAAAGCTCTAGAAATGGATTATTTACGAAGAAGTGCCAGAAAGTCTAAATTAGAACCTGTTACAAATAAGGAAATTAGAAACATAATGGAAGCAGAAAAAAACATAATTGAAAGAATTGAGAAGGAATTAAAGTGGTTAGGACATATTTTAAGAATGGAAGATGAGCGATGGCCGAAGCAACTATATGAATGGCATCCGAACAGAAAGAGGAAAAGAGGAAGACCAAGGTTAACATGGAAGGAAAACATGAAGACAGTAATGCAAGCTAGAGGGTTAAGCATCGAAGATGCTCAAGACCGTAGGCTTTGGAGGTTTGGCACGGGAAGACGGCAGCAGCTGTAAAAACCCGAAGATAGATAGATAGATAGATGTATTTAAAAAAACTTGATCAATTAGTTAAAAACATGTAGACTTATCAGAAGATGTTCCATTATCGACATGCCAGTTGGCACGACTGATATATCAGTTTCCGGTACTTATTTTAATACTAAAAGAATAGTTCATAACCTCAATTGTGATTTACAATGGATTTTAGAAGTCCATCCCTAGGTTTGACAAATATGGATGCAAAGAAATACAGATATACGAAATAAATTAAAAGTTAAAAATGTACTTGAAGAAATTCAGAATTATCAAAGCATTGCAGAATCAATCTAAAGGACTTCGAGAAGACCAATATTAAGATAGATTGATTAACCACATCTTTAGATCTCCTAGGAACAGGCTCAAATGACCTAAACCTAAATAAGTGCACGATGATGACGACATGTAATGTGTTTAATGAAAATTTTTTTAATTTTTATTACATGCACGATTTCTTAAAATAACAATATCTAATATATAAAAATGAATGTTTGTTTGTTCGTATTTTATGCGCGGCCATACCGTTGATCCGATTGTGATGGGGCTTTTTACAAAATGTTCAGAAGATTCCCGGGATGACCATAGGCTATAAGAGAGTTGTGATACTCAACTCCTACACCCTTATAAATAGCCCTTTGTGGTGGAAAACGTGAAAAAATTAGCTCTTTGGACGCTTAAATGGCTTACGCTGCCTAAACAATAACAAATACACAAAATTAATATACACAGAATTCAATATCTCCAAAAAACTCCGTAAAAAGGTCCGCGCCAGCATATATTTACGCTATCTCTTACGGATAACTCACAATAACCATTTATCAAGAAGATCGAGACAAGTACGTAGATTCCTGTGCAAGCATAGCAGCATATGGCGGGTATTATTTTACGAATAACTCACAATAACGAATTTTGTCTTTTAGCTTATTTATGCCAAGAAATGGATATAAGTAGATTCCCGGGCAATACCGGGTAATCAGTATTGGGAATGTTAAAATAATTACGAGATACATTTATAATTATTTTTTAATTTTACTTACTTACTTACTTACTTACTTACTCACTGGCACTATCGAACCCGTAGGTTCATGGCCGCACGGACATAAGCTCTCCATACATCCCTATCCTGAGCTAATGCTTTCCAATCATTCCCTGTATAATCTACTTCCCTCAAATCATAGTTAATATTGTTCTCCCACCTCATTCTTGGTCTACCAACTGGGCGTTTTCCTTCTGGCTTTCCTACAAGAAGTTTCCATGCACGTCTTTCATTCCCCATACGCGCAACATGTCCTGCCCATCGCAGTCTACGGGACTTAACTGTTCTTATTATATCTGGCTTCCTATAAAGACCATGTAGTTCATTGTTATGTAGTCTTCTCCATTCACCTGTCTGTTCATCTCTCTTTGGTCCAAAAATTTTCCTAAGAACTTTATTCTCAAATACTCGTAATCTCCTTTCCTCCCTTAAAGTAAGAGTCCATGTTTCGCACCCATATAATATAACTGGTAGAATAATAGTTTTATATATTTTCAGCTTAACGTTTTTTGAAAGGAGTTGGGACATCAAAAGTCTCTGCAATGCATAATAGCATGCATTTCCAGAATTGAGCCTATGTTTAATTTCTTTGTGCATCTCACAATTACTTATTTAACTAATCATAAGAAGTACTTCAATTTTAGTCTTTCAGCTCATTTATGCCAAGAAGATCGGGATGAGTAGATTCCCGGACAACGCCGGGTAAACAGCACGGCGTATCTAAAAATAATTACGATATAATTTTCTAGCCTTATCTAACTAAATATAAAACACATTAATTTTCGTATTTCAGCTCATTTATGTCAAGAAGATCGGGATAAGTAGATTCCTGGGCAACGCCGGGTAATCAGCACGGGGTATCTATAAAATATAAATTTATAATTAGTTTTTCTTTTACGTACTCAACTAAACATAAAAGCACATTAATTTTCATTTATTTAGGCGTAGGAGTGCACGCCAGGTATTAGCTACGTAGTTAGGGCTTAAGCATAAAAACTCCAAGTGCGACAGGTATAGAAGGCCCTTGGCCTATCAGCCGGCTGCTGGCCTCACATATTAGGCATAAAGCGAGGTATTTATTGTTAAGGGGCACGCCGTAGCGTAGTGGTTAAGGCACTGCGCTACAAGCCGGAAGGTCGAGAGTTCGAGTCCCGGTGGGATCAGGATTTTTAAACTGACCCAAACCCTTTGGCGACACCTATGGCACTAGGGTCGACTCAGCCTCTAACGGAAATGAGTACCATACGCTTGTTCTGTGGGTCTGACAACCCGGCTGACATCAAGTGCCGATTATCCAGAAAATTGGGGGCCTTAACCTCCTACTACCCCAAGGCCCTCCTGAGGTCTGTAGTGGGATCACTTTTCTTTACTTTGTTTATTGTTAAAATTTGTTGCCATATTTAAAAACTGGATATCAAAGTTACCACTGAGGCATACGTTGTTTTAAATTAAATTTGACTATTTATTGATTTATTTCTAAGTAAAATTAATATGAATGAATGTTGGCTTGTGCTATATATTTCTTACAACAGAGCATAATGGTACATAGATTCGAAGGCGAAGGCGTAAACCGCTCACGTGCATTTCCCGCGCTTTTTCCGTACCATTGCGGATTGTGAATGGCCCCGTGCGCAACAATACACTTTTGTCTATGAGGCAGTTGAACTCGGCCTGGCACTCCATTCAATCCAAATAATATATACTTTTTCTTTAGCAAGTCTCCTTTTTATGCGTTTTAGCTGGGGACTTTTTTTTTATTGTGATGGAAATACTATACTTCCTTCTTGGGCTTAAGAAAAGAGCACATTTCTTATAGTTACAGCAGTTTTTAAACTTATTGAAAGCTTGCATTGAAGTTGGAATTATTTTCTTTCCAAATTTACAGAGAGGGGCTAACATTTCTCTACTGACATTCTTTGAAATTAAAACGTATTAATTTTAAAAAGTGACTTCACGATATAGACGTACAGAATGGAAGTAATATAAGTAAGAACTACTTAATCAAAATATTGTGGGTTTCGAATCGGAACGTACGGTTTTCTCGAAAACATAAACACATAAATAGTATATTGACTTAGGCTTTCACGGCCGGAGTTGCTATGATGAGCATGCCAGACGGAGTCTCGGGCGAAACGTCGGGGAACTTCAAGCCTCGGGACCACGGCCTACAGCCCGAAAATCTTCAAGATCAACACAAAAACTGCTTTTTTTTCTGTGTTTATTTGTAGTGGTGGAAGAGGGGGTTTTGAAATTTTAGATCGAAACTTACCTTGACATTTCTTCCAAAGAAGCGTTGTGATGTACCAAGGCTGTGTCCAAACAAATATCTGCAATTTTAACTGCAAAATACTAAAATAAACTATATGGAACTAATACAATTCCCAAATTGGTAGATTGGATAACCTTCACTACCTGCAATTCCCGCCGCGGCCCACCTTACTTCATTCTGCTCTTATCAAACGGAGCCCATCTGATCCGTACAGAGGGGTTGCTATTGTTGGATTCTGGTTTCGATTTCTGTGCCTTGCAGTTAAAAAGAGCAGATAGATTGACCACAGTATCCTCTAACATACTTTCGAAGTGAAGGCAGTGACACGTATAAATGACCATAATGGGTCGATATTAGTGTCGAATAGTATTTGGAGTCACTGAGCTGGACAGTGACACTTCCAATGCCGGTTAATTCCAAATTCAGCCCCAGCTACAAGGGAGTAATAATGGGCGACAGTAGTGTCGATTCCATAGTTTTCTGAGCCAATCTCATTGATGCCAAGAAGATTAAGATAAATACTCGGTCAACCCGTGGCAATCGTCTAATTAAAAATAAATCTGTGGCACATCTCCTAAAAGCCAAGCTCTACAAACTCTTTACTGAAACTGGCTATTAGAAAAGAGGAATTACGTGGTTAGTTAGAAGCAAATCTACAGTGTTTTCACATTCACCAGATGTTTCAAGGTCAAGTCACTGTACTATGTAGCTCAGCAATTCCCAGAACTGCAAACTCCAACACTCTCTCCCTGGGGTGTTGGTTTAAGGACCGTGAACTTGAACGTGGACGCGAACATAGGATAGGGAGGACTAGAACTAGGACTTGGGAGTATGGTCATGACGACCGAGGTATCCCAAGGGGTGGACGGCTGGGCCTAGAGATGTATCTCCCACTACACTCATAGTGACTCACCCTCAACTCCGTGGAGCTGCGCAGTTGTGCTCGTATCAAAACACTCTGCAATGGGACCAGGTTATCATATGAGTATCACTTGAGGAATTGTTATAAAGAGTGGGAATATCTCACCACTTATATGCCCTTGAAACCTCTGGTAAATCTGAGTTCTCTTGCAGATTGTCTAATAAGGTGGGAGCCTTAACCTCCTATTATCCAGAGGACCTCCTAAGATGGTGTGTCTTGTATTAGTGAATAGTGCGTTTTTTTTTAAAATGAGAGATTACTCTGGGTAAAAAAAGGGAGAATATAAATAAAATATATTATTATTATTATTATTATTATTATTATTATTATTATTATTCAGTTAAAAGAATGGACGCCGCAGAAATGAAATATTTACCATTTATGGCAGGATATACTTTAATAGATAAAAAACAAGTGAAGATATTCGTAAAGAACTACAAATATTCAGTTAAGACAGATAAAATAGTAGGCCTACAGTATAGAAGAAGATGGCATGAACATATCTAAAAGAAAACTCCAAGCGCGACAGGCCTAGAAGGCCCTTGGCCTACCAGCTGGATGCTGGTCTCGCGTCCACATATGTTATTTACAGAGGTAGATGATCATAAGCCAATGTAGGGGTGGCATGTGGTCAGCATATCGCGTCCCCTAGCCGTTATAGCTGGTCTTCTCAACCTGGTATGAACATGTCTGCAGAATGGATATCAACAGATTGCCTTTGAAAAGTCTGAACTGTCAACCAAGAAGAGAAAGAAGAGATCGGTGACGCCACGAAAGATATGGATACAACAGCCAGCTATGATACTTGGAGCCGGGACGAACCAATAAAGTTTAATTCATGTAAGATTGTTATTATTATTATTATTATTATTATTATTATTATTATTATTATTATTATTATTATTATTATTATTATTCAATTAAATCCACCGCTGTAGTCTAGAGATAACGTTGTTTCGAACTCAGCAAGTCTAGGTTCGATCGCTGGTCGGAACAAATTATTTGGGTGAGATTTTTCTGAGTTTTTCTAACCTTAAAGCAAATGTCAGAAAGCGTTAAGGTCAGAATTGTTCCTAACTCATCTGGCTATCATCACCATATCCTAATTCCTCTTATTTCGTATTAATGTATGAGTGAATGATGTATGTCTTTACTTTCATGTTCATATTGTCGCTGAGATGGCCCTGGCATCGGAGAGGTGCTGCATATATTCTTGTAATAAAAAAGTATATTTATAGAGTTAGCAATCTTCTCCCGAGGGATCGTATCTTTGTAAGATTCGTTAGGCATGGGCAGGTAAAAATATCTGACAAATCAAGACGTTAATCTTTTGATAGAATTTTAATAATAATAATAATAATAATAATAATAATAATAATAATAATAATAATAATAATAATAATAATAATAATAATAATAATAATAATAATACTATTATTATTATTATTAACATTACAATACAGTACAAGTCTCTTATTGCAGAGGAAAGTTATAATCAATCCAGTCAATAGAATGGAAGCAGGTTTTATTGTCGTGTAAATTGATAAGAAAAAGTCAAGGTAGCAAAGTCTCAAGGTCATAAGTGCATTATTTACTGATACCACGGTGTGAACACGTTGAAGAAAAAAATCTGCAAGCTAGCTGCATGTATCAACATACGTTGTAGGATATAATTTATTTATCTCTTTTTTCTTTCTTTCTTTTAACCTCTCTCTCTCTCTCTCTTTCTCTCTCTCTCTCTCTCTCTCTCTCTCTCTCTCTCTCTCTCTCTATCTATCTAATGTAAGGTTTAATCCCTCATCAAACTTATTTGAAGCAATGTCCTTCTTCTGTAGGTAGGGAACAGGAAATTTAATCCAACACTAGCCAAGTACACAGTGGCGGAGCTTTGTTACCAGTTATGAGTTAATATTAAAAAGTTATTCCGCCTATATATTCTATCACATTCCAAAGTTTTCATAAAAAGAAGTTGCGGAATCTGGATTCAATTCTATTCTCTATTATTCTTCATCTTTTCTCTTCTTCCCTGTCTCTTCTGTAGGTTTTATACTTCCCTGGGCCTTCAGACAGAGAACAGGAAATTCGACCTAACACTATAGACAAGTACACACAGTGCCATAGCTTTGTACTGTTACCGGATGTGAGTACATATTGAAAAGTTGTTCCTTTTAACACCAACTAAAGTTTGTACAAAAATCCGTTTAAGAATCAGCATTTCATTTTTTTCCCTTTTTCATTTTACTCTCTCTTTCCCTATTTTCTCTAGGTTTACAATAATAATAATAGAGCGATTCCACGAAAATGTCATACCGAGGTGAAAATTTTGAAACTGACGCAGGAATAAATCTGTTGATGTAATATATATCTGTAAATATCAAATTTTATAATTTTATAAGAAAATGATTCAAATGTGCATTATTTAATCTAATAATAGCGGTAGAACTTGTCATATTCCAAACCTGAAAAAATACGCAAACTTTTACCAATTTCTTGTTTAATGATTTAGTCGTAAGAATTCGTTTTATTTCACAAAATCTTTTGTTAAACCATACTTTAGTCCTCCTTGGTCGTAAATTAAACAATATTAATTGGATTCTAATATACCATATACCTTAAATGTGTCCTATAGTTGTTAACTGTAAGTTATGGTCGGTCAGTCACCGAAAACGGATAAAAATTACTGTACACAACATAATAATTGATGGATTAAAATCTCCTCTAGGATTCTACGTTATCGGTACACAACTAACAAAAAAGTATAGATGACATTTTCTTGTAAAGTCATTATTTTTCCCCCTGGAGTCCCGTGACTGACTGACTTTTTGTCCCCTCACTTATATTGCTAATACGCATAATGCAGTCAGTTGCTTGCTGGACTCCGCTGTGTATTAACATAAACATGGTTTAGGAAATCTGGTAGACTGTTCGGCTCAGCTGTTTCATTAAATAATTACTGGCCCTTCTTCTGTGACAATTTGAGCTAAAAGGCAGCCAGCGGAAGGATTTAAATGTAGAGTAATTACATTAAAATGTCATACCGATGTGAAAATTTTGAAATTAGTGCAGGAGTATTTTTTTCGATGAGATATTTTTTTGCAGATGAAATTTTCCGATTATAGAAGTTAATGTTTGAAATACGGATTATACTTACTCACTTACTCACTGGCACTATCGAACCCTTAGGTTCATGACCGCGCGGACGTGAGCTCTCCATACATCCCTATCCTGAGCTAATGCTTTAAATCATTCCCTGTATAATATACTTCCCTCAAATCATAGTTAATGTTATTCTCTCGCCTCATTCTTGGTCTACCAACTGGGCGTTTTCCCTCTGGATTTCCTACAAGAAGCCTCCATGAAAGTCTTTCATTCCCCATACGTGCAACATGTCCTGCCCATCGCAGTCTACGAGACTTATCTGTTCTTATTATATCTGGCTTCCTATAAAGACCATGTAGTTCATTGTTATGTAGTCTTCTCCATTCATCTGTCTGTTCATCTCTCTTTGGTCCAAAAATTTTCCTAAGTACTTTGTCCTCAACTACTTGTAATCTCCTTTCCTCCCTTATCTAAATTAATAGTAGAACATGATAAATTCCGAAACCTGAAAACACATGCAAAATTAAACGAAATTTTGTTTTACGATTTCACTGTATAATTTTGTTTTGTTTCACCGACTCTTTTGTTATACCATATTTCGGTCCTTCCTGATTATAAATGTAATACTAATAATTGTATTATAATATTCTAGATAATTAAAATGCGCCCTATAATTATTAAGGGTAAGCTACAGTCAGTCACATAAAACATACAAAAATTATTGTACACAATACGATAATTGATGGATCCAAATTTCCTCTGGAATTCTACGTTATCGGCACATAACTAACAAAAATGTATTAACGACATTGTCTTGTAAAGTAATTACGTTAATTATATTAATTACATTTTTATATTTGTATTAATGGCATTTAAATAATTTTTCATTATGCGATTCTTCAATATGTATGTTATTAAGCCAGTGGAATTAGAAGCAGGTGCGCGGTTCATATGTGTTTAGAAAATGTGTGGGTGGAAGGCCTTGAACCTGAAAGGATCACGCATTAATTTGACCTTTGACTTGACATGTGTGCCGTATTATCGGGGATTCACAGTGCGATGTTGCCACATTGTTCTAGCATTCACTTTATGAAACAGAGTCATGCTTGTTAATTGCAAAAGCAGTTTTAATCATATGAAGTTTCTTGTATAAAAAATACAATTGGCGTGGAGTATATGTGATTAAGTATGTATAACCTGTAGTGTAAAATAAAATTATTATTGGGTGTAACGTTGTTATTGGAAACCAACAGTGAAAATACGTATGACAACACTGTACTATGTGCACCTGCTGAAAACAGTCAATCATAAAGTAAGATTTCGCGCGTTGTAAGAGATTTCTTTCGATTGTTTAGTTTAAAAATAGAACTCATGTCAGCAAAATAATTTGTAATCAGTTGCTTTGAAAGAATTATAACAGAATTTTCCATATTTAAATACAAATTTCAATAATTTGTATACTGTACTTTTTCGTTATTTTTTTTTTGTCTTTATAGTTGAGATGCGTGAAAGTTAATTTTAGTGATCTGGAACGAACAATGCAAATTCCATATCGGCATTTTTATTTATTTTAATGGTTCAATCCATTAACAGTATCAGATAAATTTTAATCAGTTAATATGGTTGTAATAAAATTATACCCATATTAGGCACATTTAACTATAGAGAAGGCCCTACATTGTTAAAAAGTTAATATTTTCTTTATTTTGTGAAATTTAAAATGATACTTGGTAACCAAGTTAAATAAATTACACTATTTATTTAATATTTTTACAGCTATCAAATTGTACATTTCCTATACATGATAAAAGGAGTGAAGTTCTTTATTCATCTCCATATTATCGCTTTTTATATATTATCCATCCATAGTAATTCTGTCCGAGGGCAGGTCTTTCACTGCAATCATAGCATTTTCACGCTATGCTTGCAGCTTTACTAGGGAACTGTAGATGTGGTAGCTTCCCGTTGCTTTCCACACCGGTGAAGGATGATGATGATGATGATGATGATGGATGATGATGGCCATATGGTTTCGGGGACCGTTTGGGCCTTAAAGTTTTCTTGGCATTTATCTTACAGGTGAGGAAAAAACCCGATAAAAACCTCACCCAGAAAAACTGTCCCGACCGGGGATCGAACCCGGGCCCGCTGCGTGACAAGGCAGCACGCTACCTCGAGACCACAGCGGTGGACTTATCTATTATAATTTCATATTATTTTTAATATTTGTATAATATTTGCAGCTCCAGAATATTAAAGTCAAAATAAAATTCAGATATGTCAGTCAGTCACACATCATATATTAGGTTATAACTCTGGTCTTAATTGCGATTTTTGTTTCGTTTTTTATTGAGAATGTAACTTGAAATGTGTCCTCCAAACGGTATTTTGGAAAATTGAATTAGGAATCACACTTCAGAGCATGATGCAGATGAACATGTTAAGCTGCATGATGAGTTGACATTTATGTCAGTCAGTCACACATACTTTGATAGATAATAAATAGCACTGTTTTTCTTCAAAAGTTGTATATTTAAGTACAGTCTTAACCACACACTATTCCTCTATCATATCACGTAGATAACACCCCTTATTTCAATCAATTGTAATATTTATGCAACCATATTGCTGCAAAAGTGTATTGTAAATGTCAGTCAGTCACATATGGAATTACTCAATAATAATAATAATAATAATAATAATAATAATAATAATAATAATAAATCTTCTTAAACATAATTTGTAGGATTATCATCCTGCTTATTTTCAAAATCACTTCTCGGAAGAAGACGTATTGGATGTGCATTCACTGTCTATCCATCTCTTGGCTGGTCTTCCTGTTGTTCTTCTCCCGTCCATTGGTCTATCTTCTTTAGCTCTTTTTGCAAGTCGATTTTCATCCATTCTTTCTATATGACCCTTCCAATATTTTCGTCTATCTATAAAAAATTTGGCTATGTCTTAAAAATGACATTTGTCCCAATTTCTGTGTTGTGCATTTTATTAAATAATGTTTTCCCTGAATAGTTCTTAAAGATTTTCATTTCACATGTGCTTATTATTTTGTTTAATTTTTGTGTAGTTTTTGTTGTATTAGCCCTAGTTTCTGCTCCATATAGATAACTGGTCGAACTATCGTTTTGTATATGCGGGTTTTGCTTTCTATTGACATAGGTTTGTTGCGCCAAATGGGGATGGGGTTCGTTAGTCCTGCAAGACAATCCATCTAGGAAAGACAACTCCGAAATAAAACGGGGCAGGTTGAGCTCTGTAGCTGGGTGAAGACAATCGGCCTAGGGAGGAAATCCCGAATGACAAACCCGCCATGAAAACGAGCTAGCAACCCACTTCAAAGTGTATCTTATACATTGCTCACAGTCCCAAGGATCAAGCCTCGGATCAAAGACGGAAACAAAATACGACAAAAAAAAAATAAAAAAAATAATAATATATGGATTTTTGGATGCGATCGACAAGAATTTCAAGACGGAATGAAGTCAGAAACAGCACAATAAAAACAATTTTGCAAGTTGAAAAAAAAATAGAAAAAATAGATGAAAAACGTTTGAAACGGTATGTACACTTCGTAACAATGGGAGAAGATAGAATACCAAAGAAGATCCATGCTTGGAAACTAATGGAAGGAGTGGAAGAGGCAGACCTAGAGAACGTTGAATAGATGGAGTGAGGAGAAGTATGGTAGCTAGAAATTTGAGGGAAGAAGATGCTTTAGACAGAACCTCTGACGACAAAATCACTTTGGGTTGAAGGAGAGCCACTATAGAGTGGAATATTCCTAATAAAAAATAATAAATCTTTATATAAGCTATCAGAATTAAGGCCCTAATCCCTTCTCCTCCACTCAATTAACGATTAATAAAATCATACAAAAATTACATACTTATTACAGTTTCAAAATATAATAATAATAATAATAAAATAATAATAATAATAATAATAATAATAATAATAATAATAATAATAATAATAATAATAATAATAATACTACTATATTTATTCTGGCAGAGTTAAGGCCATAAGGCCCTCTCTTCCACTCAACCAGCACAAATACAAATAAATATTTGACAAATATAGATATACACTATACTAATTATAAATAGTTAAATATACAATAAATGTAGCAAAGTAAATTTCATGTACAAACAACATTTTATAGGGTAATAACAATAATTATACGATAATAATAATGATAATAATAATAATAATAATAATAATAATAAATTACAAAAATAGAAAATTACAAATATATCAAACCATAATTCCGAGCATTTTAACATATGGTGCTGAAGTCTGGCAAATTCCTACCAGGGAAATGAAAAGAATTTTAAGTACAGAAATGGATGTTTTAAGAAGATCAGCTGGAAAATCTAGAATGGATAGAATACGAAATAAATAAATAAGGGAAATTATGGGTGTACAAGAGGAGCCGGACATCATAGACATCATAGAAAAAGAAAAGATTGCAGTAGTATGGTCATGTCAAACGAATGCCAGAGCAAAGATTGCCAAAAATTGTTATGGAATGGATCTCAATGGAAAGGAGGAAGAGAGGAAGACCGAAGAAAACTTGGATAGAAGGGGTACAAGCAGCTATGAATATCAGAGGAATGGAAGAAGATCAATGGATGGATAGAGAGGTATGGCGTTTGGTTTCCGGAAGACGGCGGCAGCTGCCATGATACCGGATGAATAATAATAATAATAATAATAATAATAATAATAATAATAATAATAATAATAATAATAATAATAATAATAATAGACTAAACAAAGGACAATGCGAATGTGGTCTAATATTAGCTAACACAAACGAAACATGTCATCATCATTATCCGTCACGAATTAGGCCTTTGTAGACCTGTTTCGGCCCCATCTAGCAGCCTTTTAAGAGGTCTTCCTGGTCGACAATATCCTTTGAGCTTATATTGCATCATCATTTTTGGGATTCTTGTATTATTCATTTTTTTTACGTGGTCTAGTCAGTTTAATTTACATCTGTCGATTTTTTCTTCTACTGATTCTACTTCTAATTGTTATAACATTTTCGTTTTTCGATCTAAAAGTATGTATCCGGCTGTCCTTCTGAGAAATTTCATTTCCGTTGCTTTGATTCTGCTCTTGTCTCTTTATCTTAATGTGTAAATCTTACTTCCGTGAGGATATGCCAAAGTATTATATATTTTTATTCTTGTGGATTTTAAAAAAGTATAATAGCTTACTTTAAAAATATACAATACTTTGACACAACTTACAAATAGGACTATATACCCTAAATAAAATATTAAAATATTTTGGAATGGAAATATCAGGACAAAAGTCAAAAGTATTGACATTCTTAGGAGAAGACCCAATCAGAAGTTAGATAATACATAATAACCAATGCCTAGAACAATTACAAAATTTCATCTAATTTGGTTGTGGAATATCTTATCAAAATGAAAAAGATGTGAACAAAACATGTAATAAAATAAAATAAAGTAAGAAAAGCTTCCTGGATGAATATTTGTAGGTGTATGAATATGTAGGTACATAAATACAGGGTGAACGGTAATTACAACGACAAACTCCAGGGACCGATTCCTGACTGGAAATGAAGGATAAAAGGTCCTATAAACATGTGTACGGAAATGAACGATGTGGGTGCAACGACAACAAATCGTCCCGGCACACAGTACATAGCATAATCACATCCACGTCACAACAGATGTTCGAAGTGGCCTCCATGGGATGCAATGCACGCGTTCACACGTCGTATCATGGATTGCCTCACTCCGAATAGCGTCACAGGCGACGTGGACGCGCTGTTGGAGGGTATGCACATGAGGAACTGGTTTAGCATACAAACGCTTTTCAGATGTCCCCTGAGGTAAAAATCCAGGGAATTTAAATCCGGTGATCTAGCAGGCCATGCAACAGGGCCGAGAGAATAATACCATTCGTCAGTGTTATCTACCGTGGCAACGATGCATTTATGAACATTTACTCATAGGTCATTTTTTCATCCATTTCCAGTGAGGAATCAGTCTGCAGTTTGTCGGTGTAATTAAAATTCACTCTGTATTAATCTAGAAAGCTTTTCTTACTTTATTTTGTTACGTGTTATGTTAGTGTTAGCTAATATTACACCACATCTGTATTGTCGTTTGTTTTCTTTATATTTTAATCATGTTTTAAAATCGTAATACCGCTGGGCAGAGTGCTGGATATTTGAACACATACTATACAGATATATTTGAAATGGTATGCACACCTCATAAGAATGGAAGAAGAGAGAATACCAAAGAAGATCCTTAATTGGAAAGCTAATGGAAGAAGTGGAAGAGATAGACCTAGAGAACGTTGGATGGATGGAGTGAGGAGAATTATGGAAGCTAGAGATCTGAGGGAAGAAGGTGCTCTAGACAGGAACCTCTGGCAACAATCTCTTTGGGTTGAAGGAGAAACACTGTATTGTGGAATACTCCTAATTAAAAAAATAACTATAGAGATATACAGTAACATACCTTTATATTGAAATATCTTATATGAAATTTTAAGTAAAGTTGCTATTTTACCACCACCTAATACATCTGATAGTTTATCATAAGTAATGTCACGAGTGATTTCCAAATTATCGATAAATTCACGACTCACGAAGTGAGGATTGAATTTATCTAGAGAATTTGGAAATCAAGAGTGACATTTGTTAGGACTATTTAAGGAATAAAATTAAGCTGTTTACTCACAAATTTAAATATAGTTATTTTAAAATATTTATATGTTTAATGTAAACGGCGATGTTCGAAAACAAATGAGAAACGTTTGTTATGCTTCATTTGTTCATCACTGCAACCAGATCATTAAATTTATTGCTGAAGGATCGCAATATTATAAGAATGCACCCTAGTGGAGAAAAAATGAAACACATCAAACTGTTTATAACCAACATTATAGGTTTTTAATTAATTTCTGATGTCCTATGATGTAAATTATATTTTTCTGGAACGTAAATACCTGGAAAATAATACGATGAAGAATGTGAAAACAGTGGTTTCTTTTTATTGTGGTATAATCAATTACTACTAATGTTTTTCTTTTATATCCCGCAAGCAGTATCTGTTTACATTCGTTATATATATATATATATACATATATATATATACATATATATATATATATATATATACACACGCACAATCTGGTAGCAGTATTTCTTAGAGAGTCAGTCACTGTAAAATAATGATCTAACCTATTCAGAATGTTAAAAAGGAGGAGCTTGATTTTAATATGATAAAATTAAACTGATAAAATCGAGGTGAAAAACGACTGAGATTGGTAGAAAAATTACAATTCTTTGAAATGTGATTGGTCCTTGACTCTCATTTGGGGCATGAGTTAAATAGTAGTTAGGACTATTTAACGAATAAAATTAAGCTGTTTACTCACAAATCATTATTTAAATATAGTTATTTTAAAATATTTATTATTTAATGTAAACAGCTATGTTTGAAAACAATGAGAAACGATTGTTACGCTTCATTTGTTCATCACTGCAATCAGGTCATATTATTTATTGCCAAAGGATCGCAATATTGTAAGAATGCACCCTTCTGGAGAAATGTATAACCAACATTATAGGTATTAATTCATTTCTGATGTCCTATGATGTAAATACGTCAATTATATTTTTCTGCAACGTTATTTCCTGGGAAATAATTCGTTTATGAAAGTACAAACAATGGTTTATTTTTTTATGTGGTATAACCAATTGCTACAAATGTTTTTATATTATATCCCGCAACCTCTATGTGTTAACATTCGTGCACTATGTATACAATCTGGTAGCCACATGGGATCACTGTAAATTAATGCTATGACCTATTCAGAATGTTAAAAAGGGGGAGCTTGATTTTAAAGTGATAAAATTAAACTGAAAGAAATCGAGGTGAAAAACGACTGTGATTGGTTGTAAATAAAAAAAGTCATTGAAATGTGATTGGTCATTGACTCCCATTTGGTGATGAGTTAAATAGTCACAATAAATTGTCCCCTCCCTATAGATCGCATCCCTAATACAATCAATAAAGATTGTAATTAACATATGTTGAATTTTTTCACCCTTCCTCCTTGATCGGACCTATACTCCTATGGGAATTACAAGCAAACAAGCAAATGAACTACGTCTTTAGGAAAAAAAAACAAAAAAAAAAACAGGACATTTGCCCTTACATTGGACACGAACATAGTGGCACAGCTTTCATCGGATATAAAATTATAAGTAAAAGTTGTCGCTTTTGACACCATCTATCTCACCTAACTAAACACTCTGTATAAAATAGTCTACTTAAAATAATTATGAGTAGACTGAGGGAAAACTTTCATCATTGTCACATCCATATCGTCCAAAATACTGGAAGAAAGTATCAGTTTCCTGTGTAATCTAAGATCGTTTAAAGACCTGTTTGTTCACATTTGAACTTACAAGAATTTCCACAGATTTGGAACTTGTCGTGCTGATGCTGAATGCTATTGACAACTGGCTGCAAGAATACAAAAGAATAAATACGATAGAAAAACTTGTCAAAATCCAATTCCCCTAACAGACCAGATTTTCGTATAAAATGTCTATAGAAACCTTTCCTTCCTATTTTTTGTAAAGAGATAATACCCTCTGCTTTTGATCCTTACTCAATTTTTATTTTTCGTCTCCTTTTGAACCTGTTTCAGCACCCCCGCACACTTGTCCTTTATTTTTTGTTGGGTTTTACCTCGTAAAGACGTTTTATACGTTAGGGTCACATGTGTATCAACCCCATGCTCATCTGCTGTTCTCGTGGCCTTGTACTCATGTACCACCTGAAGGGGAGATAAGTAATCAACCAAGGAATGATGAAGTCAAAAGAATTTATCATAAAAAATTAGATTTGAAACCTGTTAAGAAACACATGCTATGAGAAAATAAAATCCTTTATTTCCTTTGAAATGCCTATCACGAAAATAAATCTTCAATCTTTCATCTTTGGAAGAAGAAATCTGATTGTTATACTTAATGATTTCACACTTTCAGATATTGGTCTTCACATACTGTAACAAAACAAGTCTTTCCATTTTATTTTTATTTTTTTCTATATTTCTATTCCTCTTTTTTTATTTCAACATTCTTATTTCATCCTTACAAATGTGCCAATATAGAAAGTTTTTTTTATTTATATAGGTTTACCATTTCTACATTTACTCCTTTCAAATAAAAAAAAAAGAAAGAAATTTTACTTTTCTTTCCATATTTCTACATTTCTTTCAGTTATGTGCAACGTCTTCCCTTACTCTCCAATTATATTTTCCTTTTATATACATTTATATTGAAAATCAATCAAATACTGATCACTTTTATAAAGTAATACACTCACAATTAACTGAAGTATATATAACTTAAAGACGGCTCCGTGACGCATTAGTTTGTGATTCGTCCTCCTTCTCTGCGTTCTGATTTCGCATCTTCGTTGATCCATGTGGAGTTTATGTTGTTTGAATCGAAGCAGGCAGTTTTTTTTTCTCGGGATTTCTCCAGATTTCCCCTACCACCACTTTTCCATACTTATCTCATCCTTACTTACTTACTCACTGGCACTTTCGAACCCGTAGATTCATGACTGCGCGTATATAAGCTCTCCATACATCCATATCCTGAGCTAATGCTTTCCAATCCCTGAAGTAGTCCCCGCCCGGAGAACCGAATGGGGGACTATTTGACTTCCGGAAAATTTTACCCCAGTTGAACCCATGTCCGCATTTCTTGACGGTTGTATTTTACGGTGAAAGATCGTCATTCTTTCGACCAAGGTACTTTTTTCGTCTGGCTTATCACCTTCGGTCCGGCATGGGTAACCCTATCGGCAGCAATGCTAACGCCGGCATAGCTCTCGGGATCATTTAAGCACGCAAGCCACTCCACCACGACAAGGTAAAGATACCATGGAAGGGACTCATCTCATCCATTTCGTTTTATGTGCTACTGGTGATGGTGCGACGTTCTGTACACCGAAACATATTTACCAAACTCCTCCCCCCACCCGATGATGGTCCACCACCATGAGGTGAGTGCTGTATTCCAGCTAGAGTAGTGTCCGCGCCGCCGCGCCGGCTTTCGGACTCTCTGCTTGTTCGGCTGCGCGGTTTACGACGCCCTGCTCTGGTGAGGACCCATCCTCATTTCATCCATACCTGCTACGGTAATACGGCTAAACACATATGCCGCGAGACACGCGAAGGCTAAGTGGTTAAACTCCATAATAAACAACACAATGGAATTCGGCCTCCAAGGGGCCACAACTGCTTCCCAGAAAAGCGGCACATTGGGCAATGCCAGCCATTGCCACCACTCAGTCAGTCAGTCAGTTAGTCAGTCCGGCTGGGGTCGATGAATTTTTAGGATGGAAAAATCCAAGGGACACATTTTTTGGGAGAGACTTTCTCAGAAGATTTTCGGACTCGGAAAAGTTCTGAAGCCTAAATTAGTGCCTCTGCGCAAAATTTAACCGACGTTCCCCATCGAAGTAATACTTTAGTTGCCTGTTGGATGTCTTATTGAGACCATATGCAACTTACTGAGATCTGCAAAGAAATAATATAACTAAATCAGCTTGCTCGAGAAACCCCTATGTCTCCACGAGGGACGTATGTGGTAGGCTATATACATACAAATAAAATTACTTCAATTTACACTGTAGATAGAATTTGTATATATATTTTTTATATCTAATAGAAGATTGGGATCAATCCGGTAAACGTTGGATAACCAGATAGCATTATAGGAATAGTAAATTAATGAGATATAGATATAGAGACATGGATTCCTGTGGTGATTTAAAAGGAAAAAATTCCCTGTGTGATAACATTCCTAGAATGTGAGGATATGATGACAAAAATACGCGGTATTTACGGATGTCAGGCTTAGTGGTTTCCTCTTTAAATTCTGGAATATTGGAATGCCACATCCCTAAGCAAAGTCTATCTTCTGTTTCTGTGTAATATTTTCCGTTATACATTTAAATAAAGCACGTCATCTATTTATAGCCTATGTCACAAGCAACAATTTAAAAATCCTAACCGTTATCGAATTTAACATCTACTCGAATATTCCTTTTATGATGGCTGAACTAGGTTTTTCGGAATGTAACATAACAATAATGTGCAGAACTACATTTTTATTTATTTATTTATGATTTTTATTTATTTTAGAACTAAAAAATACAATTGTTCCCAATTAGGGTTAAATTTATATTTACTATTATTTTTTACTCACTTGATAAGTCCTAAATTCATACGATAATTTCTATTCTTTTTTATTGATCTTTCATCCACCAATATATTAACCATTTATTGTCCTTGATTTTACGATGGACTCAAATTTACACTAAAATTTATATTTTAAAAAAATATTATTTTCATATTTGAGCATATATTTATTACTATTATTATCGATGGATTTTTTAGGACGGAACAATCCAAGGAGCAAGTCCTCCGGGAGGGACTTTAAGCCGTGGGTCCCGAGTCTGAAGATTTTCAGGCTCGTAAAAGATCCCTAAGCCTGAATGAAAAGGCCTCTAAGCAAATTTTACCTAATTTTCCCGTCCTAGTACTACCTTGGTTTTCTAGATGTCAGTATGAGGCGGAACGCTGACCAGGACAACTCAAATGACATCTATACGAAAACAAGTGTAACTAAATTAGTATGGTTCAAATTCTTCCCTGTTAAGGGAAACATGGGCTTACAAGATACAAGAAGAAGATAAATAATTTTATATTTATAAACTATGAAGACTCTTAGGTCAATTCTCAATATTACGCCAGTTCTATCCATGTTGTCTAATGAATTGTTAATCTAATAATAATAATCATCATCCAGGGATTAAGCCTGTTGGCTCGTTCCGGTTTCATGAAAGCTAGAATTGTTAAAATTGTTCAGACCGCCTTCTGTGTGGGCGTCCAACATTTCTCCTTCCGTGTGGTTTAGATTTAATAATAATCAACAGTTTAAAAACATTGTTCAAGTTTATCTAATAGATACGCCTTAAAGATGACCTCCAATGTTGCAGCAGTTCGTTCTATTCCATTTAGATCCTACGGCGACAACCTCGGTCGGTGCTGCCGTAGAGAGCATAACAATTGCACACGGCCTGGGGGTTTGTTAATTCGGCGAGACGGTGTAAAACTCGGACGGCATCACAAAGTTCGAAATATAATTACCACCTCCCTGAATAGAGAGGCCTATAAGCAAAATTTACCGACATCGACGTCTTAGTAATACCTTAGTTGCCTGTTAGATGTCTCATTGAGTTGGTGTGTTGACCGTATGCAAAAAAGGTAACTTAAAATTAACTTGGTCTAGTCAGTCCTTAGAAATGAGAGGTTATAGCTCAACAATGGGCTACGTCATTATAGATATACTTGACGAATATGGGTATTTGGTATGCAAGAAAAAGAAACCTAAGAGAATAATGTGATAGTCCAAGCTGCAAGATTATTACATTCATCGAGTGTATGAGCAAAATCTATTTTTTTCACGACTTTATGAATGAGTGAATACATTAAAATTATATTAAAATTCGGCCGCCAGTATGATTAATTAAAATATAATTTATTTATTTATTTATTCGAAAAAAATTGATTCACTTGTTATTAAAATAAATTATAATCCAGTTCGCAGAAATCGATGTATAGAGCTTGAAAAGTTTTGGTTGCCATTGTGAACTTGGCCGTAAACTTCCTCGCTGCTACAGCAATAAAATGGTGTTAAGTACGCATTTATTGTTTTATATTGTTTCAAATATAGTTCAGTTCATTTAAAATGCTGTAATTTGTTTCGTATAATGTATATTAACACTACCATTTGTATATATTTTTGTATATAGGCTACATTGTACGTAGTAAACATGAAGGGTATTTCCCACTGCGAGGAGGTTACGGCCAAGTTTGCAATGGTAACCAAAACTTTTCAAGCTCTATACATCGATTTCTGCGAACTGTATTTTAATAACAAGTGAATCAAATTATTTCGAATAAATTGATTAATTGCATTTTAATTAAACATACTGGCGGCCAAATTTTAATAGGCAACTCGGCAAAAATGTATTCAGTCATTCACAATTTTATGAAAAAAATATATTTTGTTCATACACTCGATGGACGTAGTAACCTTGCAGTCGGATCTGTAATGGGGAAGAACTTTTTAAGATGGTAAAGCTTCATCTTCGGCTAAAAGACAATATATGTTGACTTTTTAGCTTTAATTCAAGACAGAAATGTAATTTGATAGGAGACTTGTCCATCTGTACTAATTTTTTAATGCCACCAGATGCATTATATAGTATTTCTAACTTTCTTTCGTGGCACTGGTAGAATTTTAATCAATTTCTAAGATTGGGGCACCTGGAAGGCTGAGTTACGTTATCCTGAAGATATGATGGATGATAAATGGTAATGAATCGCCAGGAGAGTCCTTAACTTAAACTTATCCTAAATTCCAGAATATGGGCAACCACAGGAATAATTCCCTTTAAGGAGAAATTCCTATGGTCTGACCGGGTATGGAACCCGAGACCTCGTGTAGTGAGTCAGAAAAGCTGACCACTAGCGCATGAGGCTCATCTCTGTATCAAAGTTATTATTTTTTTATAAGTTTGACTGTTATGTACTCGTAATTAAAACATTTAATAACATGTGCATTTTCTAAATAAATCATAAAACGTAATTATAAATACTGACATTAATATACAATAACAAACAAGCAGGAGGATCTAATCATAAGTGTTTGGTCACGGTTTCTATCACATTACAAACATGTGGTTCTGAGGATGATTTCTATCTCCAATAAAATTTCAGGTCAGTGATTACACTGATCAACATGGTTTTTTGTCTCATGAGTACCAATAGTTGTACTTAATGCAGTTTTTTATCGTGTTTTCAAATATGTATTCGGAATTTCTCCACAAGCCACAGTTCTTTTATTTCAATTTCAATTAATGGATTTAATTTTTTTTTAATTAACGTTTTTTCGTCCATTTGTCCATTGTAAAATAAAACCAAATGAGCTAACTCAAATGGTTTCAGCTATGGAAAAGAGATATCAAGGCAAATGGTATCCTAATATGCTGGCCGATTATTGTTTGACCATCAAGAGGGATGCTCCACAGGCGAAATATAACAGAAAATCGTCATTTCTTACTTTCTAGGTGAGTCCGAATGTTCGAATATTGTGTAGTTACGAATATAGAAAATACTAAAGTGTTTGAAATTATAAATGCCTGTCTCTCGGAAACCTTGCGTTATGGACAAAAACCGATATCATATTTGAATTCAGGAGAAAAAAATACTATCAGAAACACATATTTTTCTTTGTGAGACAAAAACAAAATTATTTTTTGTTGCTCAGTGTTATGTAAAGGTTAACCACGAACAGGATCGTTTTTCATCATTTTGCAGAAAGAGCTGTCGTTTTGTCGCCCCATGTTCCTCATAAAACTAATTACAATACAAACACTTAAGCCTATACGCATGAGTAGCCTATTTTAAAATAAGCATAATTATAAATCTATATTGAAACAGAAGCTACAGTGTTTAACTAGTTTTGTAATATTCAGAGATAGTAAGTTGAAATATACTAAGATATTCTGTAAACTTATATCTATGGGAGAATAGCATTAACCATGATTTGAAGGAAGGAGATTATACAGGGGATGATTGGAAAACATTAGCTGAGGATAGGGACATATGGAGAGCTTATGTGTGCGCCTCAATGAACCTATGGGTTCGATAGAGCCAGTGAGTTAATCATTACACTTTATTCTCTTGTTTTTATCCAAATAGTATTTGATACTTTTTATATTTTTATATTTTTTTATTCCCTCTTCATAAGTAATGCCACGAGTGATTTCCAAATTATCGATAAATTCACGACTCACGAAGTGAGGAGTGAATTTATCTAGAGAATTTGGAAATCAAGAGTGGCATTTGTTAGGACTATTTAACGAATAAAATTAAGCTGTTTACTCACAAATCATTATTTAACGATAGTTATTTTAAAATATTTATATATTTAATGTAAACGGCGATGTTTGAAAACAAATGAGAAACGATAGGTACGCTTCTACCGCTTCTTTTGTTTATCACTGCAACCAGATCATACTATTTATTGCCAAAGGAACGCAATATTGTAAGGAGGAGCTTTCTTTAATATGGTAATTATAACACTGATAAATATTTGGTGAAACACGACTCTGATTGGTTGTAAAACAGAAATCATTGAAACGTGATTGGTCATTGACTCCCATTTGGGGTATGAGTTAAATAGTCATCTTAAATTCATATTTGCTATTTTCAATTTCACTTGTCCCCAAAAGTCTTATAGTTTACCTTGTCTCAGGCTTAGTTTCTGTTGTAAATTAACACATTAGCCTAACCACTGATTTGTATATTTTAAATTTTTAATTAACCCATATATTTTTTAGAATATAATATTAACAAAAAACTTGTTTTGTTTTTACCAGTTTCGTTATATGGTTATATTTCTCTCGTCAGTATTTTCTCGGTCGTTGTACTAATGTGATGATGCACTGTTTCTTCCTCCATCTGTCGGTTGTCCGATGAACCTTCAAATCAAGACACATTCCCAGGGAATTTCAAAACTCAGAAAATTTCAAAACAATTTCAAACACTCCTTATTTTGTTTAATGTAGATTTTTTCCAAAATGTAGTTCATTAGGTTTTTCTATTTGTTTTATTAATGTGTCCTTTCTTTCAATTTTATGTCTTTCAACAAATTGAAAAAAATAACTAATTCAAGATTTGGGGAAAAATAAAATAAAAACTACATTAAACAAATTACTAAAAACTAGTAAATTCCGAAATTCTCGGGGAATTTGGTTTGATTTGGAGGTTCATCGGTCTACCAACAGATAGAGGAAGGATGAGTGTGTTTCCATGAGAAGAACAATGGTAGATAAAATACTGACCATGGAAAATTAATTACTCCGAAACTGGCCGAAAACGGAGACAATATATGAGATGAGGCGATTTTTATTGATATTAAATTATTAATACATTGTAGTGTTACTTCATTGAATGTTTTAATTATTACATTTTTATATAAATTAACTCTATTTTATACCACTAAATTTATTTTGTCAAATGAGCCATACATATTTGCTCACCTTGAGAATAATATTTCACGATAGTGTATTATTAATATCCATTTTATCATGTTTTTCATATTTTAATTAATTATTCCATTCCATTCCATTATATCCTGTTTGACCTCTCGCCTTTATAGGTACTTTTTCGTGCCACACTCCACCCGGGCCTTACAGTGAAGGATATGGAGAGCCTCCCCGAATCAATGATGATCTCAATGTCAGGCCTCCTCCGAGACAACACAACACTAAGATAAAACATACCATTCGCACACACAATGCTAATCATGGCGAATATAGCAATGATAATTATGATGACTAGATGATGTTCGTGGATCCTTTGGGCCTTAATGTTTCCTGACATTTGTTTTACAGGCGAGGAAGAACTCCGAAAAAAGAAATATGACCCAGAAATCTTGTTCCGATCGGGAGTCGAACCCGGAAATAAAAATGTAAATGTACGTTTGTTCAAAATCTTAATTATCCGAAAGTTCTTCACTGATTGCTTTGAAATTTTATCATAACTTTGCATTCGAATACGCGCGTGTTTTTATATATCGGTACTTATTATATAGATGCCACATCGGTGACAGATAAAAACATGCTATTTTTCAAAAATGAAAAATAGCGCCATCTGTTGGACGTAAAAGCAACACACGCTATACTAAATAGTTTATGGCAGTGATAAGAATCTTTCCATTTAACCAGACTGAGCATGGTCAGGTACAGCTAGTTATAAATAAACTTACATTGTGGAAAGTGAAATATAAGTAATATGATTGATAATAAACTTCTCATTAATTAATAAATTAATTACAATAAAAATCAAAGTATGATAATTAAGAGAGCAAGTTATTACAGTGATAATAAACTTGTATTGTGTATGAGTTAATACTTGTACTATTAACATTTAATGTTTCTAAATATTTCTTTTATTTGAATTTTATGCACGTTATAGTTTAGTAACTGAGATTATTTGAATTTTATATTTATTAACATTCTTACCAAATTCATTACTATGTTTTTTTTTATCTACAAGCGTGAGGTTTTCTATTCTGTAAAACTTTTTTTTTTAATGTTTTGATTCAAATAGAAATTGTCTTCCTCATGCGGACTTGAATCAGCAGTTGTCCATAGTGTTTCTCTAAAGCATGATGACGGCCACAAGACATCTACCAAATTCATTACCATCCGACCACTAGCCTCACATACATATGTTTAAATCACTGAGGGCACGATCATCTAAGCAGTATAGTGACTTTTCTCAACCTGGAGGCGCTATTTATCGTAGCTGCACAAATTCCACACTGTGCTTGGTGGATACTGGTCCCAAATATTGAGCGAAGATTCAAATAGAAATTGTCTTCCCCATGCGGACTTGAATCAGCACACGTCCATAGTTCCTCACTGAAGCATGATGACGGCCGCAAGGCATCTACCAAATTCATTACCATCCGACCACTAGCCTCACATACACATGTTTAAATCACTGAGGGCACGATCATCTAAGCAGTATAATGACTTTTCTCAACCTGGAGGCGCTATTTATCGTAGCTGCACAAATTCCACACTGTGCTTGGTGGATACTGGTCCCAAATATTGAGCGAAGATTCAAATAGAAATTGTCTTCCCCATGCGGACTTGAATCAGCACACGTCCATAGTTCTTCACTAAAGCATGATGACGGCCACAAGACATCTACCAAATTCATTACCATCCGACCACTAGACTCACATACACATGTTTAAATCACTGAGGGCACGATCATCTAAGCAGTATAGTGACTTTTCTCAACCTGGAGGCGCTATTTATCGTAGCTGCACAAATTCCACACTGTGCTTGGTGGATACTGGTCCCAAATATTGAGCGAAGATTCAAATAGAAATTGTCTTCCCCATGCGGACTTGAATCAGCACACGTCCATAGTTCTTCACTAAAGCATGATGACGGCCACAAGACATCTACCAAATTCATTACCATCCGACCACTAACCTCACATACACATGTTTAAATCACTGAGGGCACGATCATCTAAGCAGTATAGTGACTTTTCTCAACCTGGAGGCGCTATTTATCGTAACTGCACAAATTCCACACTGTGCTTGGTGGATACTGGTCCCAAATATTGAGCGAAGATTCAAATAGAAATTGTCTTCCCCATGCGGACTTGAATCAGCACACGTCCATAGTTCTTCACTAAAGCATGATGACGGCCACACGACATCTACCAAATTCATTACCATCCGACCACTAGCCTCACATACGTATGTTTAAATCACTGAGGGCACGATCATCTAAGCAGTATAGTGACTTTTCTCAACCTGGAGGCGCTATTTATCGTAGCTGCACAAATTCCACACTGTGCTTGGTGGATACTGGTCCCAAATATTGAGCGAAGGTTCAAATAGAAATTGTCTTCCCCATGCGGACTTGAATCAGCACACGTCCATAGTTCTTCACTAAAGCATGATGACGGCCACAAGACATCTACCAAATTCATTACCATCCGACCACTAGCCTCACATACACATGTTTAAATCACTGAGGGAACGATCATCTAAGCAGTATAGTGACTTTTCTCAACCTGGAGGCGCTATTTATCATAGCTGCACAAATTCCACACTGTGCTTGGTGGATACTGGTCCCAAATATTGAGCGAAGATTCAAATAGAAATTGTCTTCCCCATGCGGACTTGAATCAGCACACGTCCATAGTTCTTCACTAAAGCATGATGACGGCCACAAGACATCTACCAAATTCATTACTATTCGACCACTAGCCTCACATACACATGTTTAAATCACTGTGGGCACGATCATCTAAGCAGTATAGTGACGTTTCTCAACCTGGAGGCGCTATTTATCGTAGCTGCACAAATTCCACACTGTGCTTGGTGGATACTGGTCCCAAATATTGAGCGAAGATTCAAATAGAAATTGTCTTCCCCATGCGGACTTGAATCAGCACACGTCCATAGTTCTTCACTAAAGCATGATAACGGCCACAAGACATCTACCAAATTCATTACCATCCGACCACTAGCCTCACATACATATGTTTAAATCACTGAGGGCACGATCATCTAAGCAGTATAGTGACTTTTCTCAACCTGGAGGCGCTATTTATCGTAACTGCACAAATTCCACACTGTGCTTGGTGGATACTGGTCCCAAATATTGAGCGAAGATTCAAATAGAAATTGTCTTCCCCATGCGGACTTGAATCAGCACACGTCCATAGTTCTTCACTAAAGCATGATGACGGCCACAAGACATCTACCAAATTCATTACCATCCGACCACTAGACTCACATACACATGTTTAAATCACTGAGGGCACGATCATCTAAGCAGTATAGTGACTTTTCTCAACCTGGAGGCGCTATTTATCATAGCTGCACAAATTCCACACTGTGCTTGGTGGATACTGGTCCCAAATATTGAGCGAAGATTCAAATAGAAATTGTCTTCCCCATGCGGACTTGAATCAGCACACGTCCATAGTTCTTCACTAAAGCATGATGACGGCCACAAGACATCTACCAAATTCATTACCATTCGACCACTAGCCTCACATACACATGTTTAAATCACTGTGGGCACGATCATCTAAGCAGTATAGTGACTTTTCTCAACCTGGAGGCGCTATTTATCGTAGCTGCACAAATTCCACACTGTGCTTGGTGGATACTGGTCCCAAATATTGAGCGAAGATTCAAATAGAAGTTGTCTTCCCCATGCGGACTTGAATCAGCACACGTTCATAGTTCTTCACTAAAGCATGATGACGGCCACAAGACATCTACCAAATTCATTACCATCCGACCACTAGCCTCACATACACATGTTTAAATCACTGAGGGCACGATCATCTAAGCAGTATAGTGACTTTTCTCAACCTGGAGGCGCTATTTATCGTAGCTGCACAAATTCCACACTGTGCTTGGTGGATACTGGTCCCAAATATTGAGCGAAGATTCAAATAGAAATTGTCTTCCCCATGCGGACTTGAATCAGCACACGTCCATAGTTCTTAACTAAAGCATGATGACGGCCACACGACATCTACCAAATTCATTACACCTTACGTTCATGACTATAAAAGTATCCAGCACTGTTACGGTGTTTGTGACCTCTTGTAAACGCATCTCCAGTCATCTGTCAGTTATACTCTTCTTTTCCAAGCTTTGAATTCGATTCTAAGCAAATTTGCTCCACATCTTGCAGCCATATGTTTATCGGTATGTTTCCTTTAAATTTACAATATACATATCATTAATTAACTAACTCATTGGCACCATCGAACCCGTAGGTTCATGGCCACGCAGATATAAGCTCTCCACACATGCTATCCTGAGTTAATCTTTTCCAAACATCCTCTGTATAATCTACTTCCTTCAAATCACTATTAATGTTATTCTCTCATCTCATTCTTAGTTTACCAACTGGACGTTTTCCCTCTGGTTTTCTTACAAGAAGCTTCCATGCCTCTGTTTCATTCCCCATTCGTACCTCATATCCTGAACGCCGATCATGTGGTACACTGTCATGTAGACTTCTCCATTCGCCTATCTGTTCAACTTTCTTTGGTCCAAAATTTTTCCTAATAACTTTATTCTCAAATACTCTTAATATTTTCTCTTTCCTTAAAGTAAGAGTCCATGTTTTGCACCCATACAATATAACTGGGAGAATAGCAGTTTTATATTTTATTTTTCAGTTTCACGTTTTTGAGAGAAGTTGGGGCAAGATGCATTTTCAGAATGTGGTGTATGTAATATAATTTGGAGTTCTATTTCCATCTTTTCAACATTGTAAACTAACTAACACTTGATTTTTTATAAGTGTGTTCCGGTAGACTAATTGATTAGTATGTTCGGGTTTTGAAAGGAAGTAAAACCATGTATTCCGTATCATAGATTTATAGCAAGTAAAAGAACCTCAGTCCTAAAGCAAGAGGCCTCTGAAGAACATTTTGTGGTGCTTTCGCTCACACAATTTGAAAATATCACACCATTTACCATATTTATTATAGGCCTATACCTATATTATATCGCCGTTAAATATAAACAAACTAAGACTAAAAGGATGTACACGCATGAATAGACTACACAATGAATCAATAAGAAATGAACTGGATGTATTTTCAATACTCGATAAACTAGAAGAGCACAAATACCAATGGAAAGAACATTTAGACAGAATGGACAATACAAGATTACCCAAAACGATCAACACCTACAAACCACATGGAAAAAGATCTTTGGGACGGCCAAGGAAACGATGGACTTGAGACCGGAAAGGAAGAAAAAGAAGAAGAGGAAGAAGACTAAAATGAACCTTAACATGTGCTTATATCAAATTATATTTTATTCAAAGATAAAACGGAAGATACGAAAGAATATAATTTTGCTAAGGATGCGACATTTCAAAATATCTGAATTTCTTCAACATTTTCCTTCTTTGTAAAAAGTGCAAATGTTGGAAAGGAAGATGTTTAGGACGTATCCACGTAGTGTGATGTTGGGGGAGAGAACAACCCCCTGAGGGTGCCAGGTGCAGATGGCTACTGAAGCTCTCACGTCTCATCACTCTTGTGGAGATGATGCTGGGACCCTCCCGCCCACTGCCCTGGAACTAGAAAACTAGCAACTATCATTTGTCTACCAACAACATATTTGCCAGACCAGACCATCACATCAACCAGTATCATTGCTTTTACAGTAGATCAAAAAACTGAGGACTGATTATTTAGACTCACAGAGTAAAGAACGTTCGGTATTCTAATGCTATTTAGAGGACTGTCTTAACCTATCATTTACTAATGTTACCTTGAAGATGATGATGATGATGATGACAATAATAATAATAATAATAATAATAATAATAATAATAATAATAATAATAGTATTAATAATAATAACAATACTAGTATTAATACTAATTAGGACCCCGATGTTTATGACCTTAAAATGTTTAAAAAACGATCTATTACATACCCTAAAAATTCTCTTAAAATGACCTAAAACTATAAAAAATGACCTAATGAAAATTCTAAATGTCATAGTGATTAACTAATTAATAATTATTAATTAGAAATGGTCTAAGACAAATAATGATTATTGATTGGAGTAACTATTCTAAAACAATTCCTGTTCTTAGTAATAGTATAGAATAATTTAAACAATTATAATCATCACTAGGTCAATCTCATTTCTGTTAAACTAATATGAAAAGTTATTAACTAAATATAGTTGGCATTGCAATACACCACCATAATCATCCTTAAGTTATCATAAGTGAAGGATCGACGGTTGTCAGCTAACACTGTTTTATACTTGGAGAAACTTCTCTGTACTCCTACAGATGTAATGGATGCATATTAAAAAAAAACACTATTATACTGGCTGTTAAATCCACTCTGAATTCTTTACCTGACAACCATACAGAAACACTACTCTCGTCAGACAAACGGAAATATCACAAATCGAAGGATTCCAGCATAGAAGGGGAAGTCCCGAATCAATCCACGTGGAGGCAGAACACAGTGGTTTCACGTTATATTGAGACAACGCACTGTGGTTTCTCACTGACTTGCCTGAGCACAAAAAATAAGATAGCAAAAAATACATAAAAATGAACATCTAACCATAAAATATTTAAGAACTGACGTATAAAAGTACGAAAGGTAAATAAAATAACCTAAAATTACAAATGAAATCGTAAAATGACTTTATCAGAAAAATGTGGGAAAAAATGCATTTTAAATACCTATAAAACATCATATAGCGTATCTAACATATTTATTGCACAATGCACTTAATAATTAATCTGCATCGTCTCTGACAACTCATAAAAATATGACATTTCATCAAAATCCGGGCACTAATAATAATAATAATAATAATAATAATAATAATAATAATAATAATAATAATAATAATATCTTTTTTATTTAGGAATATTTCACAATACAGTGTTTCTCCTTCAACTCAAAGTGATTTGTTGCCAGAGGTTCCTGTCTAAAGCATCTTCTTTCCTCAAATCTCTAGCTTCCATACTTCTCTTCACTCCATCCATCCATTGTTCTCTAGGCCTGCCTCTTCCACTTCTTCCATTAGCTTTCCAATTAAGGATCTTCTTCGGTATTCTCTCTTCTTCCATTCCTATGAGGTGTCCATACCATTTCAAACATTTTTCTTCTATTTTTCCTTTTTTTTTTCCTTGTATAATTTCGCTTATTATTCTGTTTCTGACCGTAACCCTTCTTGAAATCCTTGTCGACCGCCTCCAAAAATCCATTTCTACTGCTAACAGCTTGTTGGCTTGTTTTCTACTTACTGTCCAGATTTTGGACCCATATGATAAAATGCTTTGTAACAGAACTTGAAGTACAGTTTTCTTTGTTAACAATAATAATAATAATCATAATAATAATAATAATAATAATAATAATAATAATAATAATAATAACAATAAAGTCAGAACACGGACGACATGCATGGAGAATCATAACAGCAGAAATTTGCATTAGAGAACTGCAAGTTGTGCCAGGTGGGATCATAAAAGGAAAGAAGCGTTTCTACATCAAGTTAGGCAACCTACAAACATAAATTCATAGAAAATGAATATTGGCAGAACCATGTTAAAAGAATGGACTGAACAAGAAAAATCCTATACCTCGTTGTCTTATAATAGAATATGACGTACAAGATGTAAATTAATTAAGTTACGCGACGTAGCCGAGTGGTTAAGGCGAGATGCCTTGGCGAAGAGCTACGGGATTTGCGCTGGTTAGATTCTCCATGGGGAATTTTTTTCTCATGAAATTTTCGCCAGTATGAGACCGGTGCCCAACCAGCATCATGAGGCATTGGGTAGCTACAATAAGTAGCGGCCCCCGGTTGACAAAATGAGTTATAACGGCTGGGAAGCCCGACATGCTGATCACATGCCACGTCTACACTGGCTGAATTATCGTCTATTTCTCTGATTAACACATGTGGATGTGAAGCCAGCAATCGGCTATTAGGTCAAGGGCCTTCTAGACCTATCGCGCCATGGAGTTTTTGTAAATTAATTAACCTAAAGACATTTACCTGGTCATAGAGAAGTTGTAGACAAACAATTTAAATTCACGATTTAGACAAGAAACTGTCTGAGTTAGCATTTCTTTTATTTGACATCGATAATCCAATATAAAAATAAATTAGGAACATGACATTATTTCATACCTTCATTGTGGATTGGATGAATTCCTTCTTCTTCATCTTCATCTTCATCACGTTTTAGGCTTATTTACTAGCCTGTTCCGGCTGGAAATTGCTGCTTTTTCCATCTTTTCTTTGGACTTCCCAGACTTCTTCTTCCTCGTGGTGAATAGCTGTATGCTGCTTTTGGTATTCTATTCTCAGTCATCCTTGCCAAGTGTTCTTTCCAGTTTGTTTTGTATTTCACTATTGTTGTGTTTAATTCCTCTACTTTTAGTTGTTGTCTTATTTCTGTGTTGTGTTTTTTGTCTGTTCTTTGATATCCTACTATTGGTCTGAGGAATTTCATCTCACCAGCTTGTATTCTGGCAGATTGTTGTGTCACTGTCCATGTTTCGGATCCATAAGTAATAATAGGCACTGCCATTGTCTTGTATAATTTTATTATAGAGTCTAACTGGCTTTATTTTTCAAAGTTCTTTTTAATGTCCCTGTTATATAATTAAACTTACTTAGTTTGTTATTTATGTTTCCACTGTGTATGATATTTCGCAAGCTAGGAAGTTATATCTTACCACTTGTTCTATTGGTTTATTTTCTAATATAATCTTTGTCCGAACTGGATGAGCGCTCTTGAAGGCCATTTTTTTGTTAATTCCAACTACAATATTAACAATGTGCCTAATTTCCGGACAGTTAAAGTTCGCTGTCAAGACCCGTCTCCGGTTAAGTGGTAGCAAGATATATTTAGTGGCAGAGGACTATAAATGAGACGGGCTTAACAATAAATCAAGGTCCGAATTTAACTAACTCTGCGAAGGATGGCAAAATCTTAGGAATTAAGGCAGACACATAAATAAAATAAATATAAAAACGAATTAAAACACACACAACAAAGAATTACTCGCAGGCTCGAAATGTATCAATAACTATGTTTTGGGACTCGCAGAAGACAAAAATGACATTGGTTTTTTCCAATCACTTAACCGTAGTTCGATATTTCGACGACAACCTTTAGCAGAAGTGATCGTTTCCGTGAGGGTCGCAGGCGCAATTCTCTCTCAAACTGGTCACCCTTACTTTTCTTTTGCGCGGTTTTATTTCTCTTAGGGATTGTTAAACGTTCAGGAATACACAGGTATACAACATTTCCTGATTTCCACTCTCAAATATATGAATTAGTGGCTTGTAATACCTCGTTCGTGCAGTTCGTCTTACATTACATCATTGTGTTGTGAAGTGTCGATATATGCATTATTGTGTATCATTATAAAGAAATTGAATTCAAACAATCTTTTTATAATTTTGCAATGTCTCGCCGCTGTAAGCATTTTCCTAATTTATTCTGTTACGTATGTGGAGAGTATTGTACAAAATCTCAGCGCAGAACTAGTTATAAAGACGTACAAACTATATTTCGGGAACTATAGTAAATTTGGAGATACTGATAAATATTGGGCCCCCAATTTTTGCTGTACAAACTGCCAAAGGATTTTAATAGGGTGGTTAAAAGGTTCACATTCGTGCATGCCATTTGCCATTCCAATGTTGTTGAGGGAACCTACGGACCACGTCACTGACTTATTTCTATATGGTCAATATATCTGGTTTTACTTTTAAAAATATGCGTTCTCTTCAGTATCCAAATTTGCAGTCAATCATGTGACCTGTTAAACATAGTGATTCTTCACCGAACTTGGGTGACGTCAGTGATGAACATGGCGAAAGGTTCCACGAAGACATTTTAGAAATGGAAAGGCGTTATAAAAGGAAATCAGTGACCAACATGCTTCTTGATTACTGCTGGCAACTTATCACAGACGTTTCAGAGCCATTTTCTCGGCGTAAGTCATCCAGAAAGAAGTTCTGAAAGGTGAGATTTTTGCTACAATATAATAATAATAATAATAATAATAATAATGATTTATTTTAGCTGGCAGAGTTAAGGCCATAAGGCCTTCTCTTCCACTCAACCAGCGAATAGTAAAATTATACAAAAATTACGTACATATTACAATTTTAAGATATTAAAATAGAGACTAAACAAAATACAATGATGATGGATCTAATACTAGCTAATGCTAACAAAAACATAGAATATAATAAAATTAAAATGATATAAAATAAAGTAAGTAGCTTCCTACATGATTATTAATAGAATGCTCTATATAGTTGTTATGTAGTTAATGTTTTCATTGTGTCGAACTTAAGATATCAGTTAATTTGGATTTAAATAATGATAGCGATTGACAGTCCCTGACATGACTGGGAAGTGAGTTCCATGCTCTAGCCATAGATATTGTGTAAGATTCAGAGTACAGACAGGTCCTGTGTTGTGGTATCAAAAGTAAAGAAGAGTCTTGTGATCTTGTTCCTAAATTGTGATGAGCCGATAAATGTTGAAAACGTGTTGTTAAATAAGTTGGTAAATATGTGTGCAGAATTTGGAATAGTAAGGTATGTGAATGTAAAGTTCTTCTGTCATTTAGGCGTAGCCATGATAAGGCCTGAAATGAAGGAGACACGTGGTCATAACGACGGAGATTGAATATAAATCGAATGCACGCATTATGAGCACGCTGTAGTCTGTCAGATAGATCAGTTGTAAGATTAGTCAGTAATATGTCGCAGTAGTCGAAGTGTGGCATTATAAGAGTCTGTACAAGTATTTGTTTTAATTTTGTAGGAAGGAAGTTTTTAAAACTATTTAGGGAGTGAAGAATTGAGAACACTTTCTTGCAGGTATTATTCACCTGGATTTTCCAGTCTAGGTGTTGGTCCATATAGATACCCAGATTTTTTACTACTGAGCTGTAGGGGATTTTTGTCATTTAGGAGAATGGTAGGGATATTTTCGTAATTTATAATGCTTTGGATTCGCCGATGTCCTATAATTATGCACTGTGTCTTGTCAGTATTTAGATTAAGTCCATGTTTCTTCGACCATTGGGAAATTGAGTCTAGGTCACTATTTAATTTGTCTAGTGTGTCATGTACATCGTCAGGATGGGAGTGAATGTAAATTTGCAAATCGTCAGCGTATAGGTGATATCGACAATAGGTAAGTCTAGTGGATATATCGTTAACATAGATAGAGAACAGAAGTGGTCCTAACACTGAACCTTGTTGGACGCCACCCTTCAGTGATAGCCAGGATGAGGAAAGTTCTGCATTGGATACACATTGCTGGCGACCATGAAGATGGGATCCAAGCCAGTTAACAGCATTGTCCGAAAGATTCAGAGCGCGTAATTTTGCTATTAATATGTCAGTGTCAACAGTGTCGAAAGCTTTCCTGAAGTCCAAGAGTGTAAATATTGTCATGTGGCCACTGTCCATTGCTTCACGCGTATCTTCGGTAACTTTAAGAAGTGCGGTTGCCGTACTATGGCCTGTCCTAAAACCTGATTGGTATGGGTCGAGTATGTTATGAGTGTTAAGGTAATCAGTTAATTGTTCATGAACAATGCGCTCCAAGGCCTTAGATAGGACTGGGAGGATGCTGATTGGTCTAAAGTCGTTTGGTGTTACAGGTAATTTAATTTTAGGGATTGATCTGACTATAGCTTTTTTCCAGAGTTCGGGGTAAGTTGAGGTCATAATTGAGGCATTGAATATATGGGTTACAGTTGGGAGTATGACATGGAGTATTTTCTTTAAAAAGTCGATACTTATATTGTCTATACCTTGTGTTTTAGTTCTAATGCGGTCCAGGGATAGTTTAACGTCGATTGGCATTATATAGGAAAAGAAGAATTTTTCTCGGGAAGGAGTAGGTGTGGATAGGAGCTCATCTATAGTTTGTTGTTTGGTCGTAGTGTTTATGTTAAGTGTGACATATGATGTGAAATGTTGGTTTAGATCGTCCAGTGATATGTTAATGCTCTCTCCTTTGGTTGTCGGCTGCCGTAGACCCATTGATCTAATACGTTTCCACATATCACTTGCATTTGTGTTTGGATCAATGAGACTATGAGCATACCGCAACTTAGCGTTCCTAATGTTTATGTGTTGTAACGTAACTACTTATTTATCCTTCTTAGAAAAAAAATATTTTAACTTTTTGGATCTTATATGATTTGGTTTTACATAGATCAATTGCTACTAGCAATATTATTGCAAAAAAAATTGAAACTACGTGCAGATAAGCAATAATGTGCGAAATATAACGAAAAACGTTCAACACGTCCTCGCAAAAAACTGTTACGTGATAGAGAAAAACGGACTTCCAATTCGAAATCAGCGCATGCCAATTAACTAAAATCACCTATTTTCATTTCTGCGAGCGACAAAAAGTTCAAATTTGTTGTTGTGTGAAATTAGAGAAGAGTGAAACACAACAAAATCAGTTGTTATTAATCTACATAGTTTATAAAGTGAGCTTTGTGCTACGTTATCTCAACTAAGAATTTTTCTTCAGGTTTAATCGAAGTTATATGCTGTGTTTATTAGGCACATCTAAATATAAGACAAATACCATTCTACGATTAAGCAAAAACAAATACGCCGGCTTACGTTCGTCCGTGGTTGGTGACATCGGAGTCTAGGACGCTCGCTGCAACAAGCCATATGGGGGTCAGAGCCATCTCTCCAACCCCCGACGAGTCTCTCTTTGGGGAGGAAACCCCGAGTATATATACTTGTAAGTGTGTCGCTTTCACCTAACGGGAAGGTGTTTACAAAATATGTTGTGATAATATGTGCCTGGTACGAAGCACACGGATATATGCATTCCTATTAAATAAACGCCTAAAAGTCCTAATAATTTTGTAGTAAATATTTATAAGGAAATGATAAAATGTACTAATGCACTTTTTATTACTGTAATCCCTCTATCAAATACGAGCCCAATAAACGTCGTCTTTATGAAGCCTATACATTTTGGGGCACAACACTAGCTGTTATACTTAGGCTACTTACTCATTGGCACTATCGAACCCGTAGGTTCATGGCCGCGCGGACATAAGCTATCCATACATCCCTATCCTGAGCTAATGTTTTCCAATCATTCCCTGTATAATCTACTTTTTATTTAAATACTAGCTAATCCCCGGCGTGCGCTGCTACGTCCAATTAAATTAAAATGAATGTACTTTTATGTTTAGTTGAATAAGCAAAATTAACATTTATATCGTAATTATTTTTAGATACTCCGTGCTGTTTACCCGGCGTTGTCCGGGAATCTACTCATCCCGATCTTCTTGGCATAAATGAGCTGAAAGACAATAATTAATGTACTTCTTATGATTAGTTGATAAGTAAAATGAAAAATAATTATACATGTATACCGTAATTATTTTAAGATTCCCCGTGCTGATTACCCGGTGTTACCGGGAATCTACTTATCTCGATCTTCTTGGCATAAATGATCTAAAAGACAAAATTCGTTTTTGTGATTTATCCGTAAAAGAATACCCGCCATATGCTGCTATGCTTGCACAGGAATCTATGTACTTGTCTCGATCTTCTTGGCATCAATGAAAGATAAAAATTGTTATTGTGAGTTATTCGTAAGAGATAAACATATGCTGTCGCGGTCTTTTTTTGTTGAATTTTTTGAGATATTCAATTCTGTGTACATTAATTTTATGTATTTGTTATGGTTTAGGCAGCGTTAGCCATTTAAGCGTCCAAAGAGCTACTTTTTTCACGTTTTCCACTACAAAGGGAGATTTTTAAGGGTGTAGGAGTTGAGTATCACAACTCTCTTATAGCCTGTGTTCATCCCGGGAATCTCCTGAACATTTTGCAAAAAGTCCCTCATAATCGGACCATCTATATGGCCGCGCATAAAGTACGAACAAACAAACATTTATTTTTATATATTAGATATAAAATAATAAACATTTACAAAACGATAAATAAAAGGTCAACTTGAGAAATATGAATATGAGGCCAATAGTCAGAGTTGATGATGTAAAACTGAAAGCGGACACGGAAATCTACAAAACAGAGGTATTGATGGATAAAGTGCTGATAGTAAACACGGAGACAAGCAAATTAATGCGAATGGCAAAAATTGAGGAGAAAATAGAACCAATTCATATAAATTGTAAAGGGATTCCAATTGGAGCAAGTGCAAACGTATGCATACCTAAGAATAATAATTAAATAAAAGCGGAAGTTCATCATGATCATCACCATCAACAATCACGGATTAAGCCCATGTGGCTTGTTCCGGTCTCATAGATTCTCATTCAAAAAGTTGAATCAATCTCTTTTCAGTCTACCAACATCCCTGTCTCCTTTTGGTTTGTAATTAAGTAAAATTTTTGGTGTGCGTTCATCTTTCATTCTTTGAACATGTTCTTTCCAGTTTTTTTTAATTATTTTATTTTATCTAAAAGTTTAAAAATATTTAGCTCATTTCTAATATCTTCATTTCTTCTTTTATTTAGAAGTTTATAGCCAGCTACACTTCTCAGAAATCACATTTCTGCTGCTTCTTATAATCTTCTCTTCTTTTAGTAAAAAACCAAAAATTCACTACCATAGAATAGCAAGGAGACTGCCTCTGCTTTATAAAATTTTAGTTTTTTTCTCTTTCGTCTGTTTTTAAACATTCTTTTAATTGTGCCACATATAAGGTTAAATTTATTAAGTTTGTTAAAAGATATTCATTTTTAAAATAGAGATTTCATAACCCAGTTATTTAAAATGGTTCACTTGTTCAATGGGTTTCCCCTCCAGAATTATTTTTGCTCTTACGCTGTCTGATCCCTTAAAAGCTAAGATTTTCGTAAAAGGGGAAGTTAAAAGAAGAAATATGTAATCGAATCAGGAACGTTAATAATATTATTTTAATCTGCGCATTTTCTTCGAGATAGAATGAAAGAAAAGAAATTTCACAGAAAACAACAAATCATGAAATTAATTATCATAAGTAATGCCACGAGTGATTTCCAATTCATCTAGACAATTTGGAAATCAAGAGTGACATTTGTTAGGAATATTTAACGAATAAAATTAAGCTGTTTACTCACAGATCATTATTTAAATATAGTTATTTTAAAATATTTATATATTTAATGTAAACGGCGATGTTTGAAAACAAATGAGAAACGTTATGTTTTTTTTTTTTTTTTTTAATTTGAACAAGTTTTTACAACCTGCGTTTCACCCTGTGGGTATATCGCAGGATATTTAGTTTACACTTTATATGGTTTTACAATTAATGGATTACAATTAATATTGATTATTTCAGTGTCTGGAATATTTCATTTGTGTATTTGATTGTTTGTGGCATTTTAATAACTTTTCTTAGCACTATATTTGGGTTCTTGATGTGCGCTGGTCTGTTCTTTTCTTGTAGCTTGCAGTGAAGTAAAAGATGCATAGCTGTTTGGTCGTCTTCTGAGCATGGGCACTTCGGTGAGGCTGCTTTTCCAATTCTGTGTAGGTATTGTTGGAATTTTCCATGGTTTGTGAGGAATTGTGTAAGTACGAAAGTTGGATTTAGGATGGTTTCTTGCCTGGTATGGATGTTTGGGAAGAAGAGTTTTGTTTGGTGGCCTTTGTGTGATGATGTGTACAGCGCGTTCCAGATGTCTGTGTAGTATCGAAGGAGCTTTTGTTTACAAAATGAAATAGGTAGTCTGTCATATACTAGAGTTCTTTGAAACGTTGAGTCTATTTTTGCTAGAAAATCTGCCCTTTCGTTTCCGTAGTGTCCAGTGTGGCCTCGGATCCAATAGAAGTTTACTTGATTGTTACTCTGTATGTATTGAAGATCTGCCCTGGTTTGACTTAGAATGGGATTAACTGATTTGCTTTTTTGATTGCTTTAAGTGCTGCTTGTGAGTCAACGTTTATGGCGTATTTAGTTTCAGGTTTTTGTATATTTTTTATCCATTTTAGTGCCATCTGAATTCCGAGCAGCTCGGCTTGAAATACTGAGCATTCGGGGTGCAGTTTTGCTGATTTTGAGAAAACTTCTTTTCTTCCTGTATAGACTACTGCTCCGACATTTCCTTCTGTTTTTGACCCATCAGTGTAGAGG
This sequence comes from Diploptera punctata, assembly GCA_030220185.1. Lineage (NCBI taxonomy): Eukaryota > Metazoa > Arthropoda > Insecta > Blattodea > Blaberidae > Diploptera > Diploptera punctata. The sequence goes on along the minus strand of JASPKZ010000046.1, from coordinate 1,169,271 downwards.
GTGTAATCTCCATCTCCACCAGAGCCTGTGAGTTCTACTTTGATGTCTAGGGTTTTCAGTTCCTCTTCAATTTTTGGAATTTCTGCTTTCGATAACTCGGGTAAGATTGCTGTAGTCTTCTTGTTATGATTTAGTGCCCAGATGTCATTTCTTAGTCTGAGTTCCAGTTCTATTGGGAGAGCATTTGTATGACTGTGAGTGCCTCTGTAGAGACCGAACGATATGATTGTGTCATGAATATCAGGATTTGTCTTTGTATTCTAGTTAGTTTGTCCATTTGTGATTTGTAGCGAATTTGTTGGTACCAGACGCTACAGGCATAAGTTATGGTTGGCAGTAGGCAGTATTTGTATATTGTAATTAGGTGGTTGAATGATAGCCCCCAGGATGATCTTGAGCAGCGAATTAGTTTCTGCAAAGTGGACTGTGTTTTATGATGTAGGTTCTGAATATGTTGACTTCATGTGAGGTTGCTATCCAAAGTCACTCCCAAATAATTAATTTGTTTGACGACAGGTATATTGCTCTCTTGTATTGTTTGGTGTATTCGATATTTTTGTAGTTGGCGACAAAACATTGGCATTATACTATATCTCTGTTTTGCTAATTCCAGTTTGTTTTCTTTACACTATCCTTCAATTCTGGAAAGAGCATTTGAAATAATATTTGGTATATCGTTATGGAGTGACCCCTTGACCAGCATCATTACATCATCTGCATATAGGACTACCTCTAGGTGTTCTTGTAGCTGTGATAAGTTTTCAATCAGATCGTCAGCTATGAGATTCCATAATATTGGTCCGAAAACCGATCCCTGTGGGCAGCCTTTGGAGATGTACGCAGCCTTCTTGCAATTAGATAGTGTTAGGTTTGCGCTACGGTCTTTCAGGAAATCTGTGATTACTTCATAGATGTTGCTGGGGCAATTGTACTTCCTTAGAATCGTAAGTATTTTTGGATGCCAGGCGTTGTCAAAAGCACCGTTAAAGTCGAGGGCTACTAAACATCATCTTATCTTCTTGGCTTTGTATTCATTAATGGTATCTGTAATCTTCCGTATGTTTCACTTGTTTATCACTGCAATCGGATCATATTATTTATTGTCAAAGGATCGCAGTATTGTAAGAATGCACCCTAGTGGAGAAAAAATGAAACACAACAAACTGTATATTAATTAATTTCTGATGTCCTATGACGTAAATATGTCCATTCTATTTTTCTAAAACGTTATTGCCTGGGGAAAAATAGTTTAAGAAAGTGCAAACAGCGGTTCCTTGTTTTTTTGTGGTATAATCAATTGCTACAAATGTTTTTATATTATCTCCCACAACCACGATAATATTACATTCGTGCACTATATATACAATCTGGTAGCCACATGGAGTCACTGCAAAATAATGCTATGACCTATTCAGAATTTAAAAAAAAAAGAGGAGTTTGATTTTACAGTGATAAAATTCAATTGATAAAATCGAGGTGAAAAAGACTGTGATTGGTTGTCAATAAAAAATCATTGAAATGTGATTGGCCATTGACTCCCATATGGGGCATGGATTAAATAGTCGAATTAAATTAGGATATTTATGTAACCATTAAATTTAAGGTAGTCCCTTTTCTGATTTTGTCTAACAGCAAGAATCTGAGAATTAAAGTACTATACTGCTCTATTGGTACTCTATGCATGTGAAACGTAATATGTCCCCTAACATTAAGGGAAGGATAGAAGCTAAAATTATTCTAAAATGGGATTCTAAGGTGAATGTTCGGTGTCATAAATTCATAAGGTATGACGATAGAAAATAGAGACAGTTCGCAAATGAACTTCGTCATGTATATCGTTCTCCTAATATTCTCAGGTTTATTAAAACTAGGATATTGAGGCAGGCCATTTAGCTTGACTTGATAACGTGAATTGAAATAAAATTGAATAGAATCAGATACTTGTTGCGATACGTTATAGTGAATATTAAAATATAACATAAGACGAGAGACAGTGCTAAAACTATAAAGAGTGGTTACTTGGCCACTCTTATTATCTAATATATAAAAATGAATCTTTGTTTGTATGTATGTTTGTTTGTTTGTTCGTTCGTTCGTACTTCATGCGCGGCTATACCGTTGATCCGATTGTGATGGGTTTTTTGCAAAATGTTCAGAAGATTCCCGGGATGAACATAGACTATAAGAGAGTTGTGATATTTAACCCCTTCACCCCTAAAAATCACCCTTTGTAGTGAAAAACGTGAAATGAAGTCCCTATTTTGACGCTTAAATGGCTTACGCTGCCTAGACCATAACAAATACACCAAATTAATGTACACAGAACATTTTTTGGGGAAAAAAATTAAAAAACACTCTACAAACAAAGTCCACGACAGTATATATGTTTATATTTTATACTCACAATAACCATTTTTGTCTTTGATTGATTCCACGAAGATCGGGATAATGTAGATTTCCGGGCAAAGCCGGTGCTCTGCCATACCGTTGCATCCGATTGAGATGGGTTTTTTGAAAATGTTTCAGGATATTCCGGGAATGAACATATGGTATAAGAGAGTTGTAATACTCAACCCCTTCACCCCTAAAAATCGTCCTTTGTAGTGAAAAAATGTGAAATAAAGTCCCTATTTTGATGTTTAAGTGGTTTACGCTGCCTAAACCATAACAAATACACCAAATTAATGTACACAGAATTGAATATCTAAAAAAATCTACAATAAAGTCTGCGACAGCATATGTTTATCTTCTATGGATAACTCACAACAACAATTTTTGTCATTCATTGATGCCAAGAAGATCGGGATAAGCTGATTCTTGGGCAAGCCTAGCAGCGCACGGCTGGTAGTAAAAACACATTAACATTTATTTAGGAGCAGCAGTGCACTCCGGGTATTAGCTAGTATTATATGGATGTGAAAGTTGGACACTTACCTCTGATCAAATAACACAATTAGAAGTTTCAGAAATGAAACTTCTTCCCTTTGTAATTGGAAATATACTATTGGATCATAAAAGAAGTACTGATAACAAAATGGAATTGAACATAGAAACATTTACAACACTAATATAAGAATACGGAATAAATTGGAGAGACCATGTCTTACGAATGCCAAACACCAGGAAGGCAAGAACTGTTTTATACTATAATTTGAGAGGGGCAAGAAATATAGGTCGAGATTTGAAGATATGTCGTGAGCAATTTTGAGTCGGAATAGGCCAACAGGTCTAATCCTTGAAGATGATGTTGATGGGATTGAGGCAGATCATGTAGCTCGAGTTGATAACAACAGAAATGCTTTCAATTTTTGTTTTAGAAGTTCTTGGAGAAAATATGGTTAATGATCAAGGAAATTAAACATAGGCTCAATTCGGGAAATGCATGTTATTATGCATTGCAGAGACTCTTGACTTCCCAACTCCTTTAAAAAAATGTTAAACTGAAAATATATAAAACTATTATCCTACCAGTTATATTATATGGGTGCGAAACATGGACTCTTACTTTAAGAGAGGAAAGGAGATTACGAGTATTTGAGAATAAAGTTCTTAGGAAAATTTTTGGACCAAAGAGAGATGAACAGACAGGTGAATGGAGAAGACTGCGTAACAGTGAATTACATGATCTTTATAGGAAGCCAGATATAATGAGAACAGTTAAGTCTCGTAGATTGCGATGGGCAGGACATGTGGCACGAATGGGGAATGAAAGACATTCATGGAAGATTCTTGTAGGAAAACCAGAGGGAAAACGCCCAGTTGGTAGACCAAGAATGAGGTGGGAGAATAACATTAACTATGATTTGAGGGAAGTAGATTATACAGGGGATGATTGGAAAACATTGGCTCAGGATAGGGATATATGGAGATCTTATGTCCGCGCGGTCATGAACCTACGGGTTCGATAGTGCCAGTGAGTTAGTTAGTTAATATGATTAATGATCACTAGGCGTAGATTGTAGGATGGATCTTAGAATGTTAAATATGAAATTGGTACCTGATATGTCAGTCGCATTCAACTAAATTATTAAATTGTTCCAATATGGAGACCTTTCAAAATCAATGTTTCATCTTCTGCATTTTAACTGGTACTGAAGATGCAGAATATCAAACATTGATTTTGAAAGGCCTCCATATTGCAACTATTTAATATTTAGTTGAGAACGACTGACTTACCAGGTACCAATTTTATATTTAACATCTTATTACATAACCTCAACTGTGTTTTAATATGAATTTTAATCCCCGAAATCATATGGCCATCGCAATTATAATCATCCATATTCATCTTAGGTTAAGCTTAGGATTAGGGACTCTCCTGGCGCACCATTATCATCATCACCCATCATATAATCGGGGCAACGTAACCTCGCCTTCCAGGCGCCCCAACCTCGGAAGTGGGTTACAAGTACGCCATGCCAGGAGAGAAACCAGGAATGTCGAAAAGACAAACTTGGGGCATTTGAAAAAAAAAAGTGTGGATCTTAGAATACTGAATATCAGAAATAACTGGATTTAGTTGTCCGAGGACAGACAATAATGGAGGGCATGAATGAATACAGTATATTTCTATAAACCATGGAGTTGGTTTGTTCTATTTTAATTGAGGAGAGAGAAAGAAAAAAATACTTTTTTTTTTGTCGTGACTTGAGATACTAGTGATCAATTTGCCTTTAGCATTGAGAAGCCTGTGGACTAATGATAATGTTCCAGTATATCTACCGGAAAAATCTTTACTTGTTCTAATTGGATCTCACGTATTAACTGCAGTTTCGCCTGGGGCATACATGCACTCCAGAGCGTGCTTCTGTACAAATGCAACGGTCATCTGCTTTTTGCCTTCCAGCAAATACCTCTTTTTTTTTTTTTTGTTACAAAAATTCAAGAAAATATTTTACTTTTGTTGCCATAAAGGCGATAGATGCGTTTATGGGGGTATCTTATGCACGCTATGGTAAAATAGCCCCTGGTATTTCCTGAACCCGCGAGTAATAAAATCAACTGTTAAATATAAAAAATTCAATCTCGAAGCTGGGAGGAGTGCTAATGTACAACTTGTAATTGTTAGATTTTATACCAAATGCCTGGATTAAATTTGCAAAACACTTCATAATAGTAATTTGTCTTCTGCGCACTAACTCATTTTCTTCGAGATACGCCTCCTCGGATACGCTCCCACCATACCCGCCTTCCTCATTCTCATGAAGAAAATGCTTGTAAGAGCACGCCAATTAGCGTGTAACATACACAATTTTACTTGGTTTTGACTTACCTATGTTGGGAAACATTTTGAATCGGAAAAATGCGAAGCAACGGATGGCGTAATCGTAGGTTCCGAAGAAGTAATAAACACTGTCTATTATGGGTATGTATATATATATATATCTGAAGAATGGAAACTAGGATACATTTCGACAATCCATAAAAAAGGAAAAAAAGACCAATATGAAAATTATAGAGGTATAACAGTAACAAGTACTATGAGTAGACTCTATGGACGTATACTAAAATATTATTTGGAAAAAAAGCTATAGTGATATGGAATTAGAGGAACAGTCAGGATTTAGAGCAGGTCGTTCCACACAATTTATTTTGCATTACTCAGGTAATAGAAAAGAAAATGCAATATGGACAACCTTTGCACCTACTATTTGTAGATCTAGAGAAAGCATACGACAATGTCCCTATAGAGAAACTGTGGATTGCTTTAAGACGTATGGGAATTAAAACTATAATAATAAAGCTATACAAAATTTATATGACAATTGCATGTCTAAAATTAAAATTGGCAGTAAATTGTCACACGGTTTTACGATAAATAAAGGTCTTCGTCAAGGTTGTTGTCTATCACCGACTCTGTTTAAAATATATGTAGGGCCTACATGAAATATTAAAGAATTGGAGGAGAAAATGTTCAAGCATGGGAATTCCTATTTCAAACAACAAAACTTTATACAACTTACATTTTGCAGATGATCTATTGTTAATTGCACAAGATTATGAAGATTTAGAATATATGACTAGAAAATTAATAGAAAGAATATGAAAAATGGGGATTAATTTTGAACATGAAAAAAAAATATTTATCAATTGGTGAACCAGAACAAAATTTAATTTTGGAGACTGGAGAAACAATAAAATCTTGTAGTGAGATCACATATTTAGGAATTAAAATAAATAAAAATTGGAGTTATGAAGAAGAAATAAGAAATAGAAATAATAAAGGAAAACTTGCAATTGCTTGCCTCAATGGAATATTGTGGGATAAAAATATAGGCCTATGTAATAAAAATAAAATGAATATATATCATACAATTGTTAAAAACATCATTACTTATGGAGCAGAACTTTGGCCATTAACAACAAAAACAAATAAGTACCTTTCGACAACGGAAATGGATTTTATACGAAGGGCTGCAAGAATTTCAAGAAGAGAAAAAATTAGAAACTCAGTTATAAGGGAGAAAATGAAGATTGAAGACACTATTTTAGATTATATTAAAACTCAGCAATTAAGATGGTACGGACATGTCCAGAGAATGGAAGAGGATCGACTACCAAAATCTGTTTTGGAATGGAAACCTGAGGGAAGACGAAGCAGAGGAAGACCTAAAACCTCCTGGAGTCAGGGAATATGTTTATATACGAAGGAGAAACATCTGCAACCAGGAGATTGGATGGACCGACAAAACTGGCTATTAGGAATCGGACGATGTCAAAGATATTAATCAATCGATGATCTATCTATAAATAATTACGAAACATTCATTGGGTTTTCCGCGGCAAGGATCCAAGATGGAAGAAATAGATTATGCCGAGATGATTGGAAAACATTAGCTCAGGATAGGGATGTGTGGAGAACTTATGTCCGCGCGACCATAAACCCAGGGGTTCGATAGGGTCAGTGAGTTAGTTAGTTAATACATTTTTAATCATCATCATCATCCGGTATCATGGCAGCTGCCGCTGTCTTCCGGAAACCAAACGCCATTCCTCTCTATCCATCCATTGATCTTCCTCCATTCCTCTGATATTCATAGCTGCTTGTACCCCTTCTATCCAAGTTTCCTTCGGTCTTCCTCTCTTCCTCCTTTCCATTGGGATCCATTCCATAACAATTTTTGGCAATATTTGCTCTGGCATTCGTTTGACATGACCATACCACTGCAATCTTTTCTTTTCTATGATGTCTATGATGTCCGGCTCCTCTTGTACACCCATAATTTCCCTTATATCTTTATTTCGTATTCTATCCATTCTAGATTTTCCAGCTGATCTTCTTAAAACATCCATTTCTGTACTTAAAATTCTTTTCATTTCCCTGGTAGGAATTTGCCAGACTTCAGCATCATATGTTAAAATGCTTTGAATTATGGTTTGATATATTTGTAATTTTCTATTTTTTGTAATATTTTTGCTCCACCAAACAGAGTTTAAAGCATTTATGGCTTGTTTTCTTTCTGCGATTCTATTTTTAATTTCCACTGTGTTATCGTCTGAATGGTCTAATTTTGTTCCTAAATGAGTGCATTCAATACTAGGTTTTAGTTCTTCTCCATTGTTGAAATTTATATTTTCCATTTCTTCTCCTATACACAGATATTTAGTTTTCTCAATGTTTATATAAAGTCCCCATTTTTCATATTCTTCTTTTAGTTTTTTAGCCATATATTCTATATATGGACATATTCATTTAAGTTGTACTTTTTTTGTAATATTAGATTGTAAGGTAAATTTGCATAACCAGGAGATGAGATTTTTCAGCTGGTATTGAGATGCACGTAATATTATTGAAGGAAAAATTGTAATTTTAAGAATGACCAAAATTTCCCGCTGTTCATTTGAGAAAGTTGTGTCATGCGCAATCATGTCTTAAAGTCATGCGATAGCAGCAGAATGTTTAATTAAATGGCAGGGTGATGGATAACATTGCGGTGACCCTTACTTGTAAGTTTCTTGAAAAAATAATCTTTTGCAATCTCAGCGGATGATGAGTCATCTGGATGCAAGTCTTGAGAGATCTGAAGCTGAAGATTAGAACCAGCTGCAAACCAAGTGGGCACATGATGAGAGGTCTCCGGATATTGCTTCATATCTTGTCAGTGATAACGGTTTAAGTCTACAATTTCCTCTCTTGCAAACTTCTATTTAATTATAACCTGTGATATATCCATTTCTCTCTACATCAGTCATCGAACTAACATAAGGCATTTCAACAGTATTGGAATATATACTGTAAGTGTGAATCTGCAATAAATAAATAATAGTTTAAAAAACTAAAACAACACGCTTTATTAGAAACCCGAACTAAAAAAAGAAAAATAATTTTAATTTCCAACACGCTTGGGATAAAAATCATCTCCAACACATCTAAAATAAAGCTAGAGTTATCTACAAAAAAAAAATACCATCAAAAGCGTGGGGTGCTCTATATCAATTAATATATTTGATAATAAACAGATATTGGTAAAAGTAAAGTCTCTAATAAGAAAACGTAAAAACCATAAAAAGCACCCCACGTTTTTGATGGTAAAATTATTTTTTTTGTAGATAACTCTAGTTTTATTCTAGATGTGTTAGAGATGATTTTTTTGTTGACCCTTTAATTTTATCCCAAGCGTGTTGGAAATTAAAATTATTTTTCATATTTTAGTTCGGTTTTCTAATAAAGCGTGTTGTTTTAGTTTTTTAAACTATTATTTATTTTTTATTTTTTAGTTTGGTTCTCTAATAAAGCGTGTTGTTTCAGTTTTTTAAACTATTTTTTTTTATTTTTAGTTTAATTGATTGTCATAAACCGGAATCCCATGAAAATGTAATTGTTTACGATATTTTTAGTGTCTATGCACGATTATAATTATATTTTTTTAAATGATGATGATGATTATTATTATTATTATTATTATTATTATTATTATTATTATTATTATTATTATTATTATTATTATCTAACATTATTATAATATTTTTGAATATTTTAATATAGATAAATAGTTACAGTTAATCGTATCCTTCTCATATTTTTTTTGTTGATAAATTACAATGTGGTAAGTTTACAAAATTGTCATTAATAGTTTACAGAATAAGATAAAAATGTAAATATCTTTAAATTCGATACTATTGAAGTATGAGCTAAAAGTAATACTCTTCTAAGGATATGAACCAGTGACCTATGGATTACTGAAATTATATATCACTACAATCCACCGCTCTACCAACTGAGCTACCCGAGGATATAATATTAATTTCTTACAACGATGGACTAAAAAGTCGATACATCCGCAACTTATTATACCGGTCTTTACTTTTTTGATGTCCTGATGATCCTGGCCAGGATCTTAGAAAAAAATATGAAAATATTGTATTGTCATTGGTCCTTTACAAGTATACAAAGTTTCAAGTCGACCCAATGTTTTTAAGTGGGTGAAAATCGTGTTGAAAATTCCGTAACATAGATAGATACAGGTTAAGCTAATATAAAGCACTTGCAGTGAGTGTTATGGTACCGGCCTTTCTCAGGCCTTGACCCAATCTTTATTGTGCTTATCTTGAAGTTTTTTGTAGTTAGAGTTTTTAGCTGAAAAAAATATTCTTCTCCCGGCTGGTTTCTGATGTGTTCTTGAAGATGTAATGTTGTGTTCTTCTTGATTGTGCTTAAGCTTCTTGGTCTTAAAGATGTTCTTGAAGTAATCTTTTCTGGATTTATTTAAGGACTTGAAGTGCCCAGACTTGTAAGTAACATTACAATGGTTTTTAGGAGTTCTGGATTCATGAGGATTTTAGATAGGAGGGATAGGAGTTGATAAGTTAGGTTTTCAGGATTTATAGTTGTAGGAGTTGTTGGAATTTTCATTTTTGGTGCTGAAGTGTTGACCTTTCGTGTTTCAGGCTCTGTTTGTTGTTTAGTCTTTGATGTATGTTGCAGTCTAGATCTTGCATACTTCTTGTAGATTGGGCATTGTCTGTAGCTTGCAGCGTGAGTTTCGTTGCAATTTGTGCATTTTAAGTTAGTTTCCTTGCATTCTTTTACACTATGATTGCCTGCACATTTGACGCATTTCTGAGTTCTAAAGCAGCATGCTGCCAGATGTCCGAAGCCTTGACAATTATGACACTGAATTCCTCCTGCTGGTGTTTTATAAGTCTCTAGTTTGATTTTTACGTTAAGGATATCTGTAAGTTAAGCAATTTTTGTCCTGAAGTCTGCATTTTGAGTGAAGGTCAGAATCCAAATTTGGAATGGCAATCTTGAATCTGGATCCATTTTGATAACTAGTTTTTTGAAGTTGTCTTACATTGACGATTTGGTGACCTTTGTCTAGATGTTCTTGCTTGATTTCGTCTGCTGTTAAATTTGTTGGAAGTCCTTTAAGTGTGATTCTTTGTGTTCTTGTTCCTTTGTCGTATATATGCGTATGAAACGGTGTTTGAATGTCATTAAGTACGAGTTTAACACGTTCAAACGAGGATGTAGTTTTTGCATAACTTTTTAGTTGGTCTTTGGTGTATTTCATTGTGATGTCTTTATCTTTTCCTGCAGAAATGTGAGTTAGATTGTAGGCATTTATGTTGCTAACTTTTGCGACAATTGGCGGTGGTAAGTCTGGAAATTTCTGTAGAGATATAAATCTGTTATTAATCTCTATCATATTGTGGCATTTTTGGCTGTGTGTTTTGTCTTAGGAAGAATGAAGACTCCATCCTTTTCAGTGACTTTAAGTGCGTTCAATGTTTTCATTTCCGTTTCAGTCGTTCCATTTTGAACAGCTATCACAGTCGTGTTTCGCCTAGAATTTACCAACTAAAGTTTATCATAATAAAGAAAGCACCCCCTTTTTAACATTCTGAATAGGTCATAGCATTATTTTGCAGTGACTGACCCTCCAAGAAATACGGCTACCAGATTGTATATATAGTGCATGAATATCAACACATAGGGCATGAGAGAGACAATATAAAAACATTTGTAACAATTTATTATACCACAAAAAAATAAATCACTGTTTGCACACTTTCTTAAACGAATTATATTCCTGGAAATGACGTGGCAGAAAAACGTAATTGACATATTTACATCATAGGACATCAGAAATTAATTAATACCTATAACGTTGGTTATACATTTTTCCACTAGGGTGCATTCTTACAAAATTGCGATTCTTTCGCAATAAATAATATTATCTGGTTGCAGTGATGAACAAAAGAAGAAAATGAAGCGTACCAACCGTTTCTCATTTGTTTTCGAACATCGCCGTCAATATTAAATATATAAATATTTTAAAATAACTGTAGTTAAATAATGATTTGTGAGTATAAAGCTTAATTTTATTCGTTAAATAGATCTAACAAATGCCACTCCGTTTCCGCACTGAAAACTGAAAATGTTTAACTACATAAGAACTAAACCTTGGATCGGTGTACGGCTTCGGAAACGGACCACACTGAAAACTGAAGGTGTTTAACTACATAAGAACTAAACCTTGGATGGGTGTACGTTTTCGGAAACGGTCCACAGCGAAAACTGTATTTGTTTAATTATATAAGACCTAAACCTGTGACTCGAACTTATCATTCTTTTGATAATGGCATGTGGGATCATGCCGAAACGTCGGAGTCAGTGGCCAGGGGCCGAACTTGAATCCAAGACGGGGAAAACCCAAGAAAACTGTCTTATTCATAATTATATCCGCAAAAATCTGCAATATAACACACACACACACATATACATATATATATATATATATATATATATATGGGGCTGAGGCTAATTGGGATTTCCGGATCCTTGATCTGGTCAAAAACGCTGATGGAACTGATATTTAACCTCTGGAATGAATTTCGGTGAAGTCCGGAGAGTCTAACTTAGCCAAATCCACTCTCCTCACCTCCAAGTTGGGGCCCCTCGGGACCTTCTTAAGATCTTTTAAGATTTTAAGATGCAAAAGAGAGAGTGGGGTGTGGAAAGAAACGGGAAGCTACCACACCTATATATCCCTAGTAAAGCTGCAAACATGGCATGATGAGTCTTTCCACGGTAAAAGACTCCGGACGTAAATTATCCCCCCATTCGGATGTCCGGGAGGGGGATACTGCGGAAGGAAACATCATGCAGTCTAAACAACAGAAGAAAAGAAGATTAAGGATTGGAGCCTGGAATGTGAGAACTCTTCTGCAAGCCGGGAAACTGGAAAATTTGAAGGAAGAAATGAGAAGAAACAAAGTGGATGTGATGGGAATATCAGAAGTGAGGTGGGAACAAAGTGGTGAATTAGTGAGTGATGAATTTAGAATGTTTTATTCCAGTGGTGATTCTAAAGGAAATCATGGTGTCGGTGTAGTATTAGGACCACGTGTGAAAGAAAAAGTGATATCAGTGCGTTATGTGGATAATCGGATGATAATGGTGAGGTTACAAGGGAAAAAAGTGGACTTGGTGATAGTGCAAATTTACATGCCCCATAGTGGGTTAGCAGATGAAGAAGTGGAGGAAAGATATGACAAGATAGAAGAGATTGTTGAGAAAGAGAAGAAGGGGGCATGTGTTATCCTAATGGGTGACTGGAATGCTGTAGTTGGAGAAGGACAGGATGGAAGTACAGTTGGAAGATATGGATTAGGAAAAAGGAATGAGAGAGGTGAATCACTGGTGAGTTTCTGTAAAAGGAATTCAATGATAATTGGAAATACAATGTTTCAACAGCATAAAAGAAGAAGATACACATGGATAAGCCCTATGGACAACAAACGATACCAGATCGACTACATACTGATACAGGAAAGATTCCGAAATTGCTTGAAAAATGCGAAGACCCTACCAGGAGCAGATATCAATTCAGACCATGTCCTACTAATAGGTGAAGTAGATATTTGCCTGAAGAAGATAAGAGGAAGACAGGCAACAAAGAAATTTGATTTGGAGAAACTCAAAACTGAAGAGGAAAGGAGAAAATTCCAACAAAATTTTCAGGAGAAAGCCTCTACCATGGAAATCTCATATGGCAATACCAAGGAACACTGGAGTCATTTGAAAACCTGTATACAGATAGCTGCAGAGGAAACAATAGGATACAAAGAGAGCAAGAATATTAAGAAACCTTGGGTCACAGAAAAAATGTTAGAGAAGATGGAAGAAAGAAGAAAATGGAAAAATAGCAATACAGAAGAAGCCAAAAGAAACTACAGGAAACTAAACAACGAACTTAGAAGAGAAACTGACAAGGCAAGGGAAGAATGGATGAAGCAGAAATGTGAAGAACTAGAGAATCTGGAGAGGAAAGGAAAATATGATTTAATGTACCAGGAAGTTAAAAGCTTGGACTATGGAAAGAAGAGCAGGAAAACTATGTGGCTGATTGAGGACGAAAATAATGAAGAAATAACAGACAAACAGGGAATTATGAATACATGGGAAAAATATGTAGAAGAGCTATATGAGACAAGAAATCGTCCGGCTAACTTGGATATAGAAAATGAAGAAGACGTATCAGAAGATGAAAAAGGATTTTCAATTCTGAAGGAAGAAGTTGAACTAGCAATTAAGGAAATGAAAAATGGTAAAGCAATAGGGGTAGATGGAATCCCCATTGAATTAGTTAAATGCTTGGGTGAAGGAAAGAAGGAAATTCTGCGTTTATGCAACAAGATATATAAAGAAGGTGAATGGCCCGAAGAATTGACTGAGACGGTGTTAATACCAATACCGAAGAAAAACAATGCAAAGAAATGTAAGGAGTTCAGGACTATCAGCTTGATATCACACTCTGCAAAGATTCTCCTGCGAATACTGAATCGACGTTTACGTTCTACGATGGAAAGCGAATTGGAAGAAGAACAGTTTGGCTTCAGGAAGGGAAAGGGTACAAGAGATGCAATTGGATTGATACGAACAATAGGAGAAAGATATATAGAAAAAGATAAATACGTTTATGCAGTATTTGTTGACCTGGAAAAGGCCTTTGACAGAGTAAATTGGAATAAACTCCTTAAGATCTTGAAGAAAATTGGCGTGAACTGGAAGGAGAGGAGGCTCATAAGTAGTCTTTATATGAAACAGCGAATAAAAGTGAAGATAGGAGAAGAAATGTCAGATGGAAGAGAAATTGGAAGGGGGGTAAGGCAAGGATGTCCTCTATCACCTACCCTTTTCAACATCTACCTGGAAGACCTAATGAAGAACTGCTTCAGTAATACGGGAGGCGTAAACATGGGAGGAAGAAGAATAAAGTGCATAAGATTTGCTGATGATATGGCTTTGCTAGCAGAAGATGCAATGACATTGAGGAACATGCTGATGGAGCTGAATGATAAGTGCGAGGATTATGGGATGAAGATAAATATAAATAAGACGAAGGCCATGATTATAGGAAAGAAACAAAGGAAGATAAACATGAAGATTAAAGATGAGGCCATTGAGCAAGTGGAGAGCTTCAAATACTTGGGTTGTACTATCAGTAGTAACATGAACTGCGGTCAAGAAGTAAAGCAGAGGATAGCAATGGCAAAAGAAGCTTTCAACAAGAAGAGAAGCATTTTCTGCGGACCTTTGGCAAAAGAATTAAGGAAGAGGCTAGTGAAGTGCTTTGTGTGGAGTGTAGCATTGTATGGTGCAGAGACTTGGACATTACGACGGAATGAGGAAAAGCGACTGGAAGCTTTTGAGATGTGGATATGGAGAAGAATGGAACGTATAAAATGGACAGACAAAGTAAGAAATGAAGATGTGCTAGACAGAGTGGGTGAAAGAAGAACAATGCTGGAACTCATAAAGAAGAGGAAAAGAAATTGGATTGGCCATTGGCTAAGAAGAAACTGCCTGCTGAAGGATGCTCTAGAAGGAATGGTCAACGGAAAGAAAGTTAGAGGCAGAAAAAGACATCAGATGATAGACAATATTAAAATAAATGGTTTGTATGCAGATACAAAAAGGAAAGCTGAGTTAAGGAAAGAGTGGAGAATGCTGAGTTTGCAGTGAAAGACCTGCTCTTGAGCAGAACACTATGAATTAATGAATATATATATATATATATATATATATATCATATTTGAATTCAGGAGAAAAAATACTATCAGAATCACATATTTTTCTTTCTGAGACAAAAAAAAAAGTTTCTTTTTTGTTTCTCAGCGTTACCTTCATAAAGCACTTTTTTATTTGTGGAAAAAGGATGTTTTAAGGAGATCAGCTGGAAAATCTAGAATGGATAGAATACGAAATAAAGAAATGAGGGAAATTATGGGTGTACAAGAGGAGCCGGACATCATAGGCATCATAGAAAATAAAAGATTACAGTGAATGCCAGAGCAAAGATCGCCTAAAATTGTTATGGAATGGATCCCAATGGAAAGGAGGAGAGGAAGACCGAAGAAAACTTGGATAGAAGGGGTACAAGCAGCTATGAATATCAGATGATGGGAGGAAGATCAATGGATGGACGGAGTGGAATGGCTTTTGGTTTTCGGAAGACGGCGGCAGCTGCCATGATACCAGATGATGATGAAAAGAGACGTAAGTGTGAGCATTAGGGATAGATAAAGAACGATTGTTATAATTTTCAATTACCTATGATTTACGTATACACCTGCAACTTTAAACCTGTTTTTCTCGATACTAAAAGTAAAGTAAAATAAAGTAAAGTTATCCCACTACAGGCCTCAGGAGGCCCTTGGGGTAGTAGGAGGTTAAGGTTCTCACTTTCTCTGGACAATCGGCACTTGATGTCAACCGGGTTGTCATCCCCGCGTGACGGCCGCCTTTGCCCCCAGAACAAGTATCTGATACTCATTTCCATTAGAGGCTGAGTCGACTCCAGGGCCATAGTGCCGGCAGAAGGTTTGGTTCAGTTTAAAAATCCTGATTCCACCGGGACTTGAATCCTCGACCTTACGGCTTGTATTGCAGTGCCTTAACCACTATGCTATGGCGTGCGCCCTTCGCCTCAATACTGCAATAGTATATTACAATGCGAACTCTGAGAATAGGTTTTTACAGAATTGAGGAAATGATTCAAAACCGAACTATAGGGAGGTTTTTAATTTCCGAGATTCTGTAAAACACTCCACAAACGTGTGTTGTACATTATTTTTTGCACGATGGTGTTTTCATAATAATAATAATAATAATAATAATAATAATAATAATAATAATAATAATAATAATAATAATAATAATAATAATAATAATAATAATAATAATAATAATAATAAAATAATAACATCTTTGTTGAAAATATTTGCGTTCATTATAAACAACTGACTGACGTTAGCAGTCTGACCAATATATATATGCTTACTTACTCACTGGCACTATCGAACCCGTAGGTTCATGGCCGCGCGGATATAAGTTCTCCATACATCCCTATCCTGAAATAATGCTTTCCAATCATTCCCTTATAATCTACTTCCCTCAAATCATAGTTAATGTTATTCTCCCACCTCATTCTTGGTCTACCAACGGGGCGTTTTCCCTCTGGCTTTCCTACAAGAAACTTCCATGCAAGTCTTTCATTCCCCATACGTGCAACATGTCCTGCCCATCGCAGTCTACGAGACTTAACTGTTCTTATTATATCTGGCTTCCTATAAAGACCATGTAGTTCATTGTTATGTAGTCTTTTCGATTCACCTGTCTGTTCATCTCTCTTTGGTGAAAAAAATTTCCTAAGTACTTTATTCTCAAATACATGTAATCTCATTTTCTCCCTTAAAGTAAGAGTCCATGTTTCACACACGTATAATATAACTGGTAGAATAATAGTTTCATATATTTTTAGTTTATCGTTTTTTGAAAGGAGTTGAGAAGTCAAGAGTCTCTGCAATGCATAATAGCACGCATTTCCAGAATTGAGCCTATGTTTAATTTATTTGTGCATCTCATTCCTATTCGTGATTATTGTTCCTAGGTATTTGAATTCAGCCACTTCCTCAAAATTTCCCTCATTTGTCATTAGCTGTCCATTTCCATTATATAATGTATTTTTACGTGTGACAATATATTTAGTTTTATTGATATTTACTTCCAGTCCTAATTTCTTAGTGTTAATCAATAGTGTGTGCGTGTTGTCTTTTAGTATCTCCTCGCTATCGCTCAATAGTACTACATCATCAGCATAAACTAACAGCTTATTAATACCATTGAGTTGTAAGCTTTCCTCATTCTCTAATGATTTAACGGCATGCTCTAGTACAAAATTAAATAGTAGAGGAGATAGTGCATCTCCTTGCTTCAACCCATTCTGGATTTCAAAAGTGTCCGAAAACTGTTTACCTACACGCACCCTACTCTTTTTGCCATTTAGGCACATTCGTATAAGTCTAACTAACTTTTTAGGAATTCCGAACTCCAGCAGGATACTATATAACTTCTCCTTCTTAATTGAATCTTATGTTTTTTTGAAGTCTACGTATAGTTGATGTACAGATATATATATGGTAAATGCCGAAAATAATTTATTTGAGACTGCAGCAGCCCGTGACACCAATCAGGCGTAAAATGGCGGCAAGTATGATTGATGGTAATCAAAATGACGAAATTGAAGAAGCGTGGGAAGTCGGGTGTGCTTCTTAAGTGCCAGAGAAATCTAAATCAATATATGAACAAACACACATTTCATTGAGAAAGTGGCTGGAGGAGAAGAATTGTACTGTACGTGAAAAAAAAAGGATGGTTGTTCATTTCGTACTCAGGAGTAAAATATGAATGTCTCCAGCGTGTTTGTGGTCAGAATATTCAATGCTGAAGACGATGATAAATTTAAAAGAAGGTATCAGTATTGCAGATTTTGTCACACTAGTTAGCTTCCTCAAAAAGAAGAATATTGGACATAAAGATGAAACGTATTTTGTTAAGCCAACTTTCAATATTGTTTCAAATAAAGTTCAGTTCATTAAAAATGCAATGATTTGTTTCGCATAATGTATATTAACACTAGGCGTACCTTTTGATATGCAATTATGTGTTCGTTGTACGTAGTAATCTATACATAAAGGGCACTGGTTTTTACTTCCCTGCCTTAAGTAGGTAATTTGTAATATATATATTTTTTTGTAAGCCTATGTTTTCCCTTTACAGGGATTTAGGCTCTCTCCCTCTACAGGGAAGAATTTGAACCAAAGTAATTTAGTTACACTTGTTTTCGCATAGATGTCATTTTTGAGTGGTCCGTGGTCAGCGTTCCGCCTCACACTGACATCTAGGAAACCAAGGTGGTACTAGGACGGGAAAATTCGGAAAAATTTTGCTTAGAGGCCTTTTCATTCAGGCTTAAGGATTTTTTACGAGCCTGAAAATCTTCAGACTCGGGACACACGGCTTGAAGTCCCTCCCGGAGGACTTGCTCCTTGGATTTTTCCGCCCTTAAAAATCCATCGACCCCGGCCGGGTTTGAACCCGCGACCCTCGGGACCGGAGGCAAGGAGCTTAACCACTAGTCCACCGCGGCCGATATTTGTAATATTACAGTATAGTTATTTGGTGTTTTATAGGTTAGCAAACCCGAAATTTAGGAACTTGAACTTTCAATCATGGTCGCCATACCTGTAAGTGCGACAAAACGCACTCTCGTGCAAGAGAAAACTTATATTTACACCCCATTGTTTCTAACCGCCTCAATTTGTGAGAGTGGATGAATACATGTAAAAGCATAAGAATTGTGTTTGGAATAAGAGAGTGGTATTTATGACTAATTACTTTCACAGCTACTTAGATTTATTTAGTGAAATTACCATGAGAGATCGTACGACGAGCGGTTAGTAGGCGCTAGAGTTGAGTTTTAATTAGACATATTATTATTCTTTACCTTAGTTTGGTCTCATTTCTCCCTGCTTTTACTTAATACGAACTTATTGGGAGAGGATTTTTACTTTTTCACCACACAAGGATATGAATAGCATCTCAGAATGAGATATTAGTACATTACCGGATCCTCCTTTCAGACAACAGGTACATTTATGACTGAACACACCGTTTATTCAATCAAAACGAATGTGATATGGGTCATTGTGATAACCAGTTGGTGTTCATAATTAGCTAACACAACAATAAAACCCCATAAAAACAACTCACGCAGTTGAAGCGCACGTATTAAACTTGAGAACATAGTTTCACTATTTACGAGGGACATGGGATTAAAACACTAGTGTTTTTGTGCTTCGTCCGGTAGATTCGTCAGCGCCCTAAAGTTGATGTTGGTTTAAATACAGTAAAATTACTAATAACTAGGGAACGGATTTTTATGTGCTAAAAGTTAAGATTACAACATAGTATCATAAGTAGTAAGATGTTTTTCTTCAATTAATTGATTGTAACTTGCATTCAGTTTTATAGAATTAACATTGAATAAATAATAGTTTAAAAAACTAAAACAACACACTTTATTAGAAAACCGAACTAAAAAATGAAAAATAATTTTAATTTCCAATACGCTTGGGATAAAATTAAAGTGGTCAACAAAAAAAATCATCTCCAACACATATAGAATAAAACTAGAGTTATCAACAAAAAGAAAATAATTTTACCATCAAAAGCGTGGGGTGCCTTTTATGATTTTTACATGTTCTTCTTACAGATTTTACTTTTACCAATATCTGTTTATTATCAAATATATTAATTGATATGGAGCACTCCACGCTTTTGATGGTAAAATTATTTTCTTTTTGTTGATGACTAATTTTATTCTATATGTGTTGGAGATGGTTTTTTTTGTTGACCACTTTAATTTTATCCCAAGCATGTTGGAAATTAAAATTATTTTTCATTTTTTTAGTTCGGTTTTCTAATAAAGCGTGTTGTTTTAGTTTTTTAAAACTATTATTTATTTTTTTTATATTTCATTTTTAATATTTTACAGAATAAGATAAAAATGTAAACATCTTTAAATTCGATACTATTGTAGTATGAGCTAAAAGTAATATTCTTAAAAAAATCATCCAGCCGCATATGAACTAGCGACCTATGGATTACTGAAATTATATACCACTAGAGTTCACCGCTCTACCAACTGAGCTCTCACATCGATTGACTAAAAAGTCGACAAGTCCGCAAACTGTTATACCAGTTTTCATTTTTTTTATTTTATGATGATTCTGTCCAGGATTTTAAAAACAAAATATGAGATTATTGTATTATCACGGGTCCTTTACAAGTAAACAAAGTTTCCAGTCGATCCAATGTTTCTAAGTGGGTGAAAATCGTGTTCAAAGATTCCGTTACAGAGATACAAAGACAATTTTTTATTTTATGACGATTCTGGCCAGGATTTTAGAAAATATATATGACATTATTGTATTGTCACGGGTCCTTTACAAGTATACAAAGTTTCAAGTCGATCCAATGATTTTAAGTGGATGAAAATCGCGTTGGAAGATTTCGTTACATAGATAGATACAGGTCAAGCTAATATAAAGCATGTAAAAATTGCTTATTGTGGGATCTAGCAAAATTACCTTGACATTATGCATGCTGTTCTTACATTATGAGAGCAATAACATTCCATCTACTTAAACATTATTGTATCAGTGTTACAATCTTAACTTTTAGTACATAAAAATCTTTTCCCTGTATAGTTGACAGACGACCAGTCGGGAGGCATAAATTTCTGTAAATATGTTTGTTTGCCTAATTTCATTGAGTGGTTTAATATAGACAAGAGTGTCTGAGATTTGTGAATAGGCAAGATGCTGAGATACATTTAACAAGAGCATTGATTGCAACGTATTTGTCATCATTAACCGTAACGAGCAAATATGTGCCGGGCGGTGACACTCGATGAATTCTAAACATGTCAAGTGACATGTTAACATTGTGCCACTCATTGAATTACAATCTGACACACTGCGTCTTTGCTCAGCTTTTTACAGCACTAGGGAACAACTAATTTAGTCGCAATGCACACTATTATAATTAAATTACATAATAAACAAACTCGGAATTTTAGAATCTAATTTTTTTTTTCAGTCCAGGTTTCTATACTTTATTTCATAATATACAGGCTAAGCCAGGAGGAAAGGTACATGCTTTGAGGGGCGATAGTGCTGGTAATGCTGAACAAAAAACTTCTAATATACATGTAATCTTTTCTTAACTTTATTTTGACATGACAAGATCATGGAAGCAAATGACGACTGGGGGAATTAACTTAGGAAACATAGTAATAAAAATAGTAGCTTTTGCAGATGATCAGATTTAATAGTAAAAACAGAGGACGAACTAGAAAGAATGCTCTATAAACTAAACGAAATATCAAAAAAATACAACATGGAAATATCATCCAGTTCGGACAAAGATTATATTAGAAAATAAACCAATAGAACAAGTGGTAAGATGTAACTTCCTGGGTTGCGAAATATACACAGCGGGAACAGATATAAATAACAAACTAAATAAGTTTAATTATATAACAGGAACACTAAAAAGAACTTTGAAAAAAAAAGCTAGAAAAGACTCTATAATGAAATTATACAAGACAATGGCAGTGCCTATTAAGACTTATGGATCCGAAACATGGACAGTGACAACACAACAGTCTGCCAGAATACAAGCTGCTGAAATGAAATTCCTCAGACCAATAGCAGGATATCAAAGAACAGACAAAAAAACATAACACAGAATTAAGACAACTAAAAGTAGAGGAATTAAACACAATAGTGAAATACACAACCAACTAGAAAGAACACTTGGCAAGGATGACAGAATAGAATACCAAAAGCAGTATACAGCTATTCACCACGAGGAAGAAGAAGTTTGGGAAGACCAAGGAACAGATGGAAACAGCAGCAATTTGGAGCCGGAACAGGCTAGTAAATAAGCCTAAACCGTGATGAAGAAGAAGAAGAAGACCTTTTCTTAACCGTTTGAGGGTAATTTAATGAAAACAACGAGGAACCGGAAAAAGTGCAGGTGAAAATAAATCAAGATACTGTTATCTTAAGTTTTTTTTAATTGTGTACGTTTCCTCACAAAATATGTTCAAACACTCCACCACCAACTTCAATGCATTTTGTTGCTCTTGTAGATAGTTGTCGTGTTGCTGATCTGAGCTCTTTAGTACATTCTTTACTTGAGCACAAGCATGTAAAATACGAGTGAGAAGTTCCTCTCTTGTGTCCACTCTGTGCTTGTAGACTTCGCTCTTAAGCCAACCCCACAAACAGTAATCTAATGGAGTGACCTCGGTGACCTCTGTTAATTTATTCTGTATTTTTACTTTAGCTTTTGTATAACTATAGATCCTCCTAACAATATTAATCTGCTTGGTATTCTACTTTGTTATTTTTTGCCATTACCCAAGTTTCGTTCCCATACAGTAATGCAGGAACTGCCAATGTTTTATAAAACTTCAGTTTATTATCTCTCCTTACGTTATTCTTTAATTTTTAATGTATAGTTCAGCATATCATTTGAAATTTTGACAGTTTCATATTTATGTCTCTTTCATTTTTTGTGTTTACAGTAAAATTAGTTTTCTATATCTCATTATTTTTCTTTGTTTTTATATACGTTAGACAGGGACAATTTAATATGTCTTGATTATATACATTTTATTATTAGTTTTAGTCTTAATTTTAACTAACATTAACTAGTTGCATTATAGATCATAATATAATAGATATTATCTTTTTGATCAAATTTTTATTTAGTATTTAATATTAGAGTTCATTGTGGGTGTTATATTCTGATGTAATATATGTTTGGCCTGGTGAGTGGAAGAGAAGGCCACATGGCCTTAACTCCACCAGGCTAAATAAATAAATCTAAATCTAAAATTACAACCAAAATAATTAAAATTTGTTACTTGTTCCAGAGGCTTGTTATTTATTATAATTTTTGATCGTATATGTTCATCTCCCCAAAATGTCATTTTTTTACATTTTTAAAATTCTATTCTTGGCATAACTGATTTAATTGATGTAAAGAGTACTGCAAATTATTTTAATTTTCCTGAATAATAACCGCATCATCAGCATACATTAAAACAATTAATATTATAAAACGGTTCATTCTTATACCTATATTAACATATCTTTTCCAATTTTGCATATTGTCATTAATGTATAGCCTATATAAATTAAAAAGTGTATGTGATAAACTCATCATTGTCTTACACCTATATTTGTTAGAATAGCTTCGGTCTTTTATGTACCTATATTTATTTTAATTTGAGATTTTTACATGTACACATTTTTGTTTCATAACTTAAATTTGCGGGTAGTCATGTATTTCCATAATTTTCCATAACTTTTCTCTATCAACATGATTCAACGTCTTCACAAAATCAATGAAAGCAACATGCGTCAGTAGGTTATGTTCTCTTCTTTTTTCAAATATTTGCTGTAATATGAACAAATAATTTGTTGTTGATCGTCCCGTTCTAAAACCACTCTGCTCTTCTTCTAGTGTTACTTCGCGACTAAATACAGTTATGCAGAATTCAATCTACCCTTTTTAAAGGTCAATTTCCTCACTACCCTCGAAGTATGATGAAAAATGCTTAAATTATGAAAGGACTATTTTCTTTTAAGCGTGATTCGTGTCGCGTGTGCAGCCTCCTGTTCATTTTTAATTCGGGCCTGGGGTCAGAGGAAACCTGCCATCTGTATAGCGGCTACTTTCCTGCATTCCTTCATATCTTTCTATTATTTTTAGCATCAGTAGCAACCATTTTCAACATTTTAAAGTTCTAACTCTCTGTGAAGATTATTAAACTTCATGAGACTCATAAAATTGGCCCAAAAAACAAACAAAATTAGTAATTAATAGATCTCAGATTTTAGGTTATGAATAAGTAGATTTACTAAAAAAAGCAATATGGCGCGACAGACAAGGCCCTTGGCCTAACAACTGATTGCTGGCCTCACATCCACATGTGTTAATCACAGAGATAAACTATCATCAAGCCGTGTATGGGTGATATGTGGTCAGTGTGCCGGGCCTCCCAGCCGTTATAGTTGGTTTTCCCAACCTGGGGCCACTACTTATTGTAAAGGTATCCCACTACAGGCCTCAGGAGGCTCTTGGGGTGGTGGGAGGTTAAGGCTCCCACTTTCCTGAACAATCGGCACTAGATGCCAGCTGGGTTGTCAGCCCTGAGGGACGGCCGTCTTTACACCCAGAACAAGCGTCTGATACTCATTTTCGTTAGAGGCTGAGTCGAGCCTAGGGTCATAGTGCCGCCAGAAGGTTTGGGTTAGTTTAAAAATCCAGACCCCATCGGGACTCGAACCCTCGAACTTCTGGCTTGTAGTGCAGTGCCTTAACCACTACGCTACGGCATGCCCCACTAGTTATTGTAGATACACAAATTCCTCACGATGCTGGGTGGGCACCGGTCCCAAACTGGCTGAAATGCCATGAGAAAACTTCTTCCCCCATGGAGGCCCGAACTAGAATAAGCAACGTAGCTCCGCTCCAAGGAGAAATATGTAGATTTAGACACCTAAAATTGGCGTTAAAACTTTAAAACAGGTTCTTACACATTACTGTTGGGCTTTTAAAGATGTGAAATGCCACTTATTTTAATTATCATTAAGATAGATGCAAGGATAACTCTTATAATGTGTTTTGATGTATTATGAAAATAATAAAATAAAGTTAATTAACTATAGTAAATCTATTTATACACACGTCACTACCCCATACAACCCTAAATACACATGGAATCTTTAGAAAACAAAATTTCTGATTATAAGTCAAGATGGATGCAACATGTTCATCGAATGGAAGATCACAGAATACCCAAACAAATGTTAAGATATCAACCTGCAGGAAGAAGAAGACCAGGACGTCCACTCAAAAGACTTCTGGAGGGTGTTTCTCTTGAGGCCGAAACAGGTCAACAAATGGCCTAAATTCGTGAATGTACTATGATGATGATGATGAAATCTATTTATCGATCACAATTTTTTTTTTTAATTTTTCGTAATTCTGATATAATTTTGTGTTTTCCTGGAAATTTCCGGAGTTGTGGTAGCACTGTTGAATAGAGACGAGATTTTCATAGTAATTCTGCCCGAAGGCAGGTCCTTCACTGCAATAATGCTATGCTTGCAGCTTTACTAGGGAATTATAGGTGTGGTAGCTTCCCGTTGCTTTCCACACCGGTGAAGGATGATGATGATGATGATGATGATAAGGATAATAGTGATAATGATAATGATGATGGCCATATGATTTCGGGGACCGTTTGGGCCTTAAAGTTTTCCTGAAACTTGTCTTACAGGCGAGGAAAAACCCCGATAAAAACCTCACCCAGAAAAACTGCCCCGACCGGGGATCGAACCTGGGCCCGCTGCGTGACATGGCAGCACGCTACCTCGAGACCACAGCGGTGGACTATTTAGACTTAATTTAAAAATGCACTAAAACGAAACATTGTTACCAATTGGTAACATAGGTAATTTTGCAAAAGTTAAAAGTGAATTAACATTTCATTGAACTTGTGGGTCCTATTTATATAAATAGATTTTTATTTATTCCTTGAAGAAAAAAAAAATTGCAAAGACCTAAAATTCGAGTCTAGTAATTAGTTATATCTGAACTACCTATTAATAATAATATTAATAATAATAACAATATTATTATTATTATTATTATTTTTATTATTATTATTATTATTATTATTATTATTATTATTATTATTATTATTATTATTATTATTATTATTATAGTACTCGGCCGCGGTGGGCTGCTGGTTATGTTCCTTCCTTCTAGACCCGAAGGTCGTGGGTTCAAACCCGACCGGGGTCGATATCCTAGGAGTAAGTCTTCCGGGAGGGACTTTAAGCCTTGGGTCCCGAATGCGCAGATCTTAATTTGAATAAAGAGATCTCTAAGCAAAATTTACCGACCTTCACCATCCACGTAATACATTAGTTGCCTACTAAATGTCTCATTGGGTGGATTTCTCAACCGAAATCCAAACCACGACCGCGGTTTTCCGATTTTTTATTGTTTCCATAGCAACCATAAAACTGTAAATTTACGGCTGTTAATTACTAAAACAAATGTCTGAATCATATCTGTAGTTTCATAAAAAATTATTTTAATTTCAGTCATATTTATAGGTGTAATGAAAAGTAAAATAAAAATAGGAATACCGGAGTCGTCGTTTAGACTTCGGTTGAGAAATATTTATAATTTATAAATGAGAAGATAATTAATATAATAATGAAAAATATAAATAGAGTTAATCAGCTTAATTGGGTCGGTATGTTGACCGCATTCCATTCATGACATCTGTGGGAAATTAGGTAACTAGGTTAACATGGTATAGTAACTCCTAACAAAGGAGAGTCCAAGGCCCTACATTGTGATGGTATCCCATTGTAGATATAATAACAATATAAAATGATTATGAAGACTATTTAACTCATGCCCCAAATGGGAGTCAATGACCAATCACGTTTCAATGATTTCTGTTTTACAACCAATCAGAGTCGTGTTTCACGAAATATTTATCAGTGTTACATTTACCATATTAAAGAAAGCTCCTCCTTTTTAATATTCTGAACAGGTCTGACCATTATTTTGCAGTGACTGAGCCCACCAGAAATACTGCTACCAGATTGTATATATAGTGCATGAATGTCAACACGTAGCGCATACGAGAGATAATATAAAAACATTTGTAACAATTGATTATACCGCCAAAAAAAGAAACCACTGTTTGCACTTTCTTAAATGTATTTTTTCCCAGGTAATAATCCAGAAAAATATAATTGTCATATTTACATCATACGACATCAGAAATGAATTAATATACATTTTGATGTGTTTCTTATTTTCTCCGCTAGAGAGCATTCTTACAATATTGCGTTCCTTTGGCAATAAATAGTATGATCTGGTTGCAGTGATAAACAAAATAAGCAGTAGAAGCGTACCTATCGTTTCTCATTTTTTTTCAAACATCGCCGTTTACATTAAATATATAAATATTTTAAAATAACTACCGCTGTGGTTTCGAGGTAGCGTGCTACCTTGACGCGCAGCGGGCCCGGGTTCGATCCCCGGTCGGGGCAGTTTTTCTGGGTGAGGTTTTTATGGGGGTTTTTCCTCACCTGTAAGACAAATGTCAGGAAAACTTTAGGACCCAAACGGTCCCCGAAATCATATGGCCATCATCCTTATCATTATCATCCTTACCATTATCATCACCATCATCCTTCACCGGTGTGGAAAGCAACGGGAAGCTACCACACCTACACAATTCCCTAGTAAAGCTGCAAGCATAGCATGAAAAATGCTATGATTGCAGTGAAGGACCTGCCTTCGGGCAGAAATTACTATGGATGAATAGTTAAATAATGATTTGTGAGTAAACAGCTTAATTTTATTCGTTAAATAGTCCTAACAAATGCCACTCTTCATTTCCAACTTCTCTAGATAAATTCACTCCTCACTTCATGAGTCGTGAATTTATTGATAATTTGGAAATCACTCGTGGCATTACTTATGATAATGATAGTCTAATAACAACAACAATAATAATAATAATAATAATAATAATAATAATAATAATAATAATAATAATAATAATAATAATAGTAAAGTCAATGATTATTCCAAAATAACTCTAATTCAAAGAGATCGCCTGTTACTTAATTATGAAACATTCTAACTGGTTTTCTTATCTAATAATAATAATGCTAATAATAATAACTCTCTGGTCCTATCGAACTCATCGGTCCATAACCGCACGGACATAAACTCTCCATATATGAGCCAATGCTTTCCAATCATTCCCTATATAATCTACTTATCTCAAATTATGGTTAATGTTATTTTCCCACCTCATTTTTGGTCTACCAACTTGTCGTTTTCCCTCTGGTTTTCCTACAAGATGCTTCCATGCACCTCTTTCATTCTCAAATCGTGCCACATGTTCTGTCCATCGCAGTCTACGAGACTCAGCACCTCTTTCATTCCCAATTCGTGTCATATGTCCTGTCCATCGTAGTCTACGAGATTTAACTGTTATATTTATATCTGTCTTGCTATAAAGACCATGCAGCTAACTGTAATGCAGTATTCTCCATTCACCTGTCTGTTCATCACTCTTTGGTCCGAACTTTTTTCTCAAATACTCGTAATCTTCATTCCTCTCTTATAGTAAGAGTTCATCTTTCGCATCCAATGACTGGGAGAATAACATTTTTTACAATAATAATAATAATAATAATAATAATAATAATAAATAATAATAATAATAATAATAATAATAATAATAATTTTGGTAAAAAATTATAAAATTTAAAAGAGTAACAGGAATTATAAATAATATTTTCAAGCCAAACACAGTACAGCAACACACACACGAACTAGAATGTATAAAACACTGGCCAGACCAATATTATGTTACGGCAGTGAGGCCTGGACAATTCGCAGTGTAGATGAACAAAGACTAACTGCGGCAGAAATGAAATTTATGAGACATACTACAGATTGAGGGATACTACAGATTACTCAAGAACAGACCATAAAAGGAATTCTGAGATTCTCAAAGAATTACAAACAGAATCAGTCATGGAATATGTACAAAAATACCGAAACAACTGGAAATCTCATGCAAGAAGAATGAGCAGAACAAGAATACCACGTCAAATCTTAAATTACCAACCACCAGGAAATAGATCTTTGGACAGACCCTTCAAACGTTGGATTGAGAGCTAATGCTTTCCAATTATTTCCTGTATAATCTACTTCCCTCAAATCATAGTTAATGTTATCCTCCCACCTGATTCTTGGTCTACCAACTGGGCGTTTTCCCTCTGGCTTTCCTACAAGAAGCTTCCATACAAGTCTTCCATTCCCCATACGTGCAACATGTCCTGCCCATCGCAGTCTACGAGACTTAACTGTTCTTATTATATCTGGCTTCCTACAAAGACCATGTAGTTCATTGTTATGAAGTCTTCTCCATTCACCTGTCTTTTCATCTCTCTTTGGTCCAAAAATTTTCCTAAGTACTTTATTCTCAAACACCTGTAATCTCCTTTACTCCCTTAAAGTAAGAGTCCATATTTCGCATTCATATAACTGGTAGAATAATAGTTTTATATATTTTCAGTTTAACGTTTTTTGAAAGGAGTTGGGACATCAAGAGTCTCTGCAATGCATAATAGCACGCATTTCCAGAATTGAGCCTATGTTTAATTTCTTTGTGCATCTCATTCCTATTTGTGATTATTGTTCCTGTGTATTTGAATTCAGCCACTTCCTCAAAATTTCCCTCGTTTGTCATTAACTGTTCGTTTCCATTATATAATGTATTTCTACGTGTGACCATAAACAGTAATAATAATAATAATAATAATAATAATAATAATAATAATAATAATAATAATAATAATAATAATAATAATAATAATAATAATAATAATAATAATAATAATAATAATACTAATAATAATAATAATAATAATAATAATAATAATAATAATAGTGTTATGACGATGATAATGATGAGGATGAGAAGTAGGAATAGGAAAAGTGGAGGAATGGTTTGTCCATTATCCCTATTTGAAGTGAAATTGAAATGTTGTAGTTTTTTGTGATGGTTGAACTTTTGTAAACGTTGATGAGGTTGTGGGTGTGGAGAGAGAGTTAATGGAAGTGTTAAATGAAGTTTTATTGTGCAACAAGACCATTAAGATGGGAGGGTTGTTGTGGTGATGATTGGTGTTGCATTTATATAAACCAAGTTGTGTAGATGTCAGTGACATGTGATTAATGGACAGAGTGACGATGTGCCAGGAAGGGCGAGCCACAACGTTCCTTGTGAAGGTAGGTTCATGTCAGTGAACCCCAAAACTCAACTTCAAGCACTTACTTTCACTCAAGCGTTTCTTCTTCCATTATCATAAATTGTATATCTCCCGCTAACATATTATAAAGTCCTATGTGGGCGTAGGCGCAAGGATCTTCGATACTTACCCAACGGTAAATCGGCCCCGATGGACTAATTGTTACCATGCTTGCTTCTGTTTTCAAGGTTCGCGGGTTCAAACCCGGCCGGTGGATTTTTCAGAGCGTAAAATTCTGAGTAAGGGTTCCTTCGGAGGAGAAATAAGAATCATGTATCCTGTGTTACAGATTTACGATAAAAAAATCAAACTGAAAAAGAGCCCTCTCACAGTAAAATTTGCATGCCCTTTCACGTCCAAATTTTAATTTCGAAGCTAACAACTTTGGATGTTGTACAAAATAAAAATAAACTTTTAAAATAAGGGTTCATTATCCAATTCAGTTCTGTCTTTATTAAATACAAAAACAAACAATTATATTGAACATATTAGTCAAATTTATAAAATAAATTTTGGATTACTTTACAATATGTGACGCGAAATTTTTTTTAAGTTCCGATCATACGCCATGCGCATATGCGCAAACAAACGCGAAGCGGTTTTCACTATGGAATCACGGGATGCAGCCAACATATACACGATATTTAACGAAACTAAAAGCTAACGTAACTTAAGAAAGACCGACCTAAAAGCTAATCTAATGCTATTTAAGCACTCTAACCTGTGAAAGAATGCAACGCCCAAAAATAAATAGTAAGTTCATCAATTTTGAAGTATACTGTATCTGTACAGTTAATTAGTACACACTCTACGTTGGTTGCACTGGAACATGTCTTTGTTGTTGAATAAAATATTCATTATACTCAATATGGCTGCCACATCTTCATGCTAGGTATGTAGTTAAATTTCATAGAAAAATATATTGAAATAATCGTTAGATAAATGATAAAATCATTGTAAATGGTGGAAAATAAATTGAAAAATAAATCCCTAAGACTAACATTTGACAGGAGTTTATGAATGATTAAAAAAAAGTCGCGTCACAGATTGTAAATTTTAGCCTTAATTTTAATTAAATTATAGATGAACTAATGTCATATTCCCAACCTACCCGAGACAAATTCTTTTTTTCCTATATCTCACCTGATGACGCCAAAAGAGCAGTATTACGTATTAAATCTAAAGCACAAGGAATAGACAATATAACAATAACTCTCCTGCAAAAAATAATAGACATTATTCTCCCAACAATAACCCACATTTTTAATGCCTCTATAATGACCGGGACTTATCCCAGACTCTGGAAAATGGCTCTAGTTCGTCCTACACCGAAATCAAACACTCCCACAACACTCGATGATTATAGACCAATTAGTATTCTTCCCTGTTTATCTAAAGCACTGGAACACATAATACACTCACAGTTAACAGACTACCTCACCACACACGACTTACTTGATGAACATCAGTCTGGTTTTAGAACAGGACATCACACAAGTACTGCACTACTTGACATTGTAGAGGACATAAGAGACTCAATGGACAAAAGCAAAACTCACCGAAATAGTCCTACTCGACTACAGCAAATGCCTTTGGACAACAGTAGATATGGCTTAAGGCTAGCGAGACTTTTAAAGACACTACATCTGTCGGAAAAACGCCTGGATTGGTTTGCATCTTACCTCAATAATCGTCAGCAATCAGTTTCTACTAATAATCGCATTTCTGCCTGGCGCTTGGTGAGGAAAGGGGTACCTCAAGGCGGCGTCCTCGCTCCTCTTCTATTCTCGAGTTAGATTAATGACGGTGACCAAGAAAACTACAAAACTGCCAGAAGCATCTTTACGCCGATGGGACCTACAGATTTACACACACTTTAGGCCCTGACCTGACGAAATAGAATATATTGACAAAGTAAACACTGACCTCAGGCATATATCTTGATGGTCCAGACAATATGGGCTGAAACTAAATGTAACCAAAAAACGAAGCCATAATTATCGGACATCCAAGGCTATTACACCTCATAAACAATGGCAATATGCCGGCTGTCATATTAGATAATGAACAAATTCCTTATATCGACGTCGTTAAAAACTTGGGATTTTACTTAGATTCTAATTTAAAATGGCATGAGCAAGTAAAACAAACATCTAAAATGATCTTCTCCATAATGCATTCCCTAAAGCGACTTAAACATTTTCTTCCTACAACTCTTAAAAGAATTTTAATCCAAACTTTAGTCATGCCACATTTTGACTACTGTGACGTTCTACTAACTGACATAAGTGACGGATTGTCGGACAAACTGCAGCGTGTCCATAATATGTGTATCAGATTCATATTTAATGTTCGAAAATACGATCTCATTTCTCCATTATTCCACGAATTGTCATGGCTACATCTAAAAGAGAGAAGAAAATCGCACTGTCTAATTCTCCTATTTAAGATCCTACATACCTCGATTCCCAATTATTTATCATCCCGTTTCCAGTATCTATCTTCAAACCATAACTTAAACACAAGATCACAACATAGTCTCTTACTTAATATACCGCAACATAGGACATCACATCACTCCTCGCAACTGGAATTCCCTACCACAAGAAATAAGGGGCTGCCGGACATTGGCACCTTTTAAAAGAAATCTAAATTTATATTTGCTCTAAACTCGACTTCATTATTATCCAGTGTAAGATATATATATATATATATATATATATATATATATATTAATTGGTGTTTCCGTATAATATGTCATATTTATATTATTATTATTATTATTATGATTATTATTATCGTATCATTATTGTTATTACCCTATAAAATGTTGTTTGTACATGACATTTACATTGCTACATTTATTGTATCTTTAACTGTTTATAATTAGTATAGTGTATATCTATATTTGTCGAATATTTATTTGTATTTGTGCTGGTTGAGTGGAAGAGAGGGCCTTATGGCCTTAACTCTGCCAGAATAAATAAAGTATTATTATTATTATTATTATTATTATTATTATTATTATTATTATTATTATTATTATTATTAAGACATATTGAATCGTACAATAAGATCTTCAATGTAAGTAACCATTCTAACTAAACTGGGTTCTTAAAATAACATATCATAACAACAGTTCTTTAGACGCGTTTCGATCCTAGATAGGTAGGCAATATATTTATTTAATAATTTGTTCAATATATCAAGTAATTAGTGTCGATATTCAATGACAGACTTGAGCAATATATTATGATGACTATTTAACTCATGCCCAAATGGTAGTCAATGACCAATCACAATTCAATTATTCTTTATTTACAACCAATCACAGGTGTGTTTCGCCTCAAATGTATCAACGAAAGGTTATCATATTAAAAAAGCTCCTCCTTTTTAACATTCTGAATAGGCCATAGCATTATTTTGCAGTGACTGGCTCTCAAAGAAATACGTCTACCAGTTTGTATATATAGTGCATGAATGTCAGCACATAGCGCTAGCGGGAGATAATATAAAAACATTTCTAGCAATTGATTATACCATCAAAAAAAACCACTGTTTGCACTTTCTTAAACGAATGATTTTCCAGGGAATGACATTGCAGAAACATATAATTGACATATTTACATCATAGGACATAAAACAATGAATTAATATCTATCATGTTGGTTATAAATATCTCCACTGGGGTGCATTCTTACAATATTGCGATCCTTTGGCAATAAATAATTTGATCTGGTTACAGTGATGAACAAAAGAAACAAATGAAGCGTACCAATCGTTTCTCATTTGTTTTCAAACATCGCCGTTTACATTAAATATATAAATAATTTAAAATAACTATAGTTAAATAATGATTTGTGAGTAAGCAGCTCAATTTTATTCGTTAAATAGTCCTAACAAATGCTACTCTTGATTTCCCAAATTGTCTAGATAAATTCACTCCTCACTTCGTGAGTCGTGAATATCGATAATTTGGAAATCACTCGTGGCATTACTTATCATAACATGGTCAACATGATTTTTGTCTCATGAGTACCAATAGTTGTACTTAATGCAGTTTCTTATCGTGTTTTCAAATATGTATTCGGAATTTCACCATCACCCACAGTTTTTTTATTTTAATTTCAATTAATGGATTTAAATAATTATTTTTTAATAAACGTTTTTTCGTCCATTTGTCCATTGTAAAATAAAACCAAATGAGCTAACTCAAATGGTTTCAGCTATGGAAAAGAGATATGAGGGCAAATGGAATCCTAATTTGCTGGCCGATTATTGTTGAACCATCAAGAGGGATACTCCACAGGCGAAATATAGCAGAAAATCGTTATATCTTACTTTCTAGGTGAGTCAGAATGTTCGAATATTGAGTAGTTACGATTGTAGAAAATATTAAAGTGTTTGAAATTATATATTCCTGTTCCTCGGAAACCTTGCGTGATGGTGAAAAACCGATATCATATTTGAATTCAGGAGAAAAAATACTATCAGAATCACATATTTTTCTTTCGGAGACAAAAAAAAGTATTTTTTGTTGCTCAGTGTAATCCTCTCATTTCATACTTGAGGTTATTTTATGTTATATGGGATCCTCGAAAATATATCCTTTTCGAAAGAAGCCGTATTCAGGTTATTTATTCCCTGGAAAATTCATTGACCTCAGTCGAGAATCAACCCATGATACTCGGAATAAAAAAGAGAGCATGAACATTTAAAATTGCCAATTTGATATAACCCAATTCAAATATTACATACTAAAAATAAGTTTCCATATTGAAAAAAAAGCTATAACGTCTGGGAGACTCGACATGCTGACCAAATGTACTGGCTATGTGATCGTCAACCTCTGTTATTAAAACATGTGGAAGTGAGACCAGCATGCGGCTGTTAGGCTAAGAATATTCTAGGCCGGTCGCGCCATGAAGTTTTTAAAATAAAAACGTATGAATGTTTAATAATATTATTAATATTATATAAAAATTGTGTAACTATATTATTATAAATAATATCCGTATATATTTGAAGTTTCTGGACCGCTGATACCGATATTTCGATCGAAGATGATGATCGTAAATAAATAAGAGAAAAATAATAGTATATTGCGATGCTAGGTTGGGAGGTGGTTTTTACAGAACTGAGGAAAAATGTTTAAAAACCGAGCGATAGCAAGGTTTTTAATTTCCGAGATTCTGTAAAACACTTCACAAACGTGCGTTGTACATTATTTTTTGCGCGATGGTGTTTTCAAAATAATAAATAATAGTAAAATAATAACATATTTGTTGGAAATATTTGCGTTCATTATAAGCAATTGACTAACGTCAACAATGTGGGCAATGTTTATTAGTTGAAACAACAGGAGGCCTTGAGAACGTTTATTGATAACATAGCCGCAAGTCCGTATTTATTGTTTTATATTGTTTCAAATAAAGTTCAATTCATTTAAAATGCAGTGATTTGTTTCGTATAATGTATATTAACACTACCTTTTGAATATTTTCTGTAGGCCTATATACATTTACGTAGTATAGATAGAGGGCAGTGGTTTTACTTCCCACACGTGTGTGTAAATGTAATATTACAGTATAGTTATTTAGGTCGGCAACCCGGAAATGTAGGAAGTTGAACTTTCAATAATGGTCGTCATTGCTGGTAAGTATGAAAAAAACGTACTATCGCGCAAAAAATTAATATTACAACAATAGGTATTCATAAAAATCGGTCCATAATAACAATGGTAATAATAAAAATAATAATACCATAATTATAACATTATTATATATAGTAATAGTGGGCATTATAATAATTTTTGGTGTTTTTCCTCACCCATAAGACAAATTACAGGAAAACATTAAGGCCCAAACGGTCCCCAAACATCAACTGGCCATCATAATCATCAACATCATATTCGCCATGTTTGTATGAATCTGTGTGTAATGTGTTTCTTGTTAATGATGTGTTGTCTTGGAGGAGGACCTGACTTTGAGCTGATCCCTCATTTGGGGAGCCCTCCATGTCCTTGTGTGATCAAAAAAGTATGTGTGTGATCCATAGTTGAAATCTCTCTCCCTGCAGGTCGTGCCACTATAAGGTCCGAGTGGCGTGTGACCCATATTAGTACCTATAAAGGTGAGAGATTATAGTGCCTTAATGGAATGCAATGAGAAATGACAATTCAGAGAATGATGTAGATGACCAGTTAAGCAACATGGTGAGTTAACTTTAAGTCAGTCACACACACATTGATAGTTAATACTCGTAAATAACATATTTTTATGCGATAGTGCGTTTTGTCGTACTTACCAGCAATGGCGACCATTGTTGAAAGTTCACTTCCTACATTTCGGGGTTGCCAACCTAATTAACTATACTGAATATTACATTTACACCCACGTGCGGGAAGTAAAACCACTGCCATCTATGTATAGGCTACTATGTACAATGTATATACAGAAAATATCCAAAAGGAAGTGTTAATATACATTATACGAAACAAATCACTGCATTTTAAATGAACTGAACTTTATTTGAAACAATATAAAACAATAAATACGTACTTGCGGCCATGTTATCAATAACTGTT
Source organism: Diploptera punctata (assembly GCA_030220185.1). NCBI lineage: Eukaryota > Metazoa > Arthropoda > Insecta > Blattodea > Blaberidae > Diploptera > Diploptera punctata. The sequence continues at coordinate 1,132,892 of JASPKZ010000046.1, read as the reverse complement.
CTCAAGGCCTCCTGTTGTTTCAACTAATAAACATTGCCCACACTGTTAACGTTAGTCAATTGTCTATAAAGAACGCAAATATTTCCAACAAAGATGTTATTATTTGACCATTATTTATGATTCTGAAAGCACCATCGCGGAAAAAATAATGTACAACGCACGTTTGTGAAGTGTTTTACAGAATCTCGGAAATTAAAAACCTCGCTATCGCTCGGTTTTTAAACATTTCTGCTCAATTCTGTAAAAACCACTTCCCAACCTCGCACTGTAATATACTATTTTCTTCAGAAGTTACGTGTTCTGCGATGGGCAGGACATGTGGCACGTATGGGGAATAAAAGAATTTGCTTGGAAGCTTCTTGTAGGAAAACCAGAGGGAAAACGCCCAGTTGTCAGACCAAGATTGAGGTGAGAGAATAACATTAATTATTTGAGGAAAGTAGATTGTACAGGGAATAATTGGAAAACATTAGCTCAGGATAGGGATGTATGGAGAGCTTATGTACGCGCGGCCATGAACCTATGGGTTCGATAGTGCCAATGAGTTAGTGAATTAGTTACGTGTTTATGGATACTCGTAATCTTAACCTTACACTTCTTCTCTATGAAATAACGTAGAGAATATCCCCCATTTAAATCTCGCAACCATTTCTGCAAAAGTGTAATTAGTAGTCTATAATTGTTAGTCACATGTGGAATTGATCTTTAACTAAATGTAAAAACAAATATGTATTTACATAAAAAAATCCTAGCCTTGTTTACACCGTACGAAATACAGGTTTAAGATCGAGTAATTTAGACTTCGAATTTTAATTACAGATATTGCATTGATTGAGATGTTTTTCAATGTGGTGTATTGATTTTTAACTGAGGAATTGTTAAGAGGATTCCATGGTGTGCAATATGATTATTTAATTCCATCCATCCATCCATATTAATTCTGCCCGAAGGCAGGTCCTTCACTGCAATCATAGCATTTTCATGCTATGCTTGCAGCTTTACTAGGGAATTGTAGGTGTTGTAGCTTCCCGTTGCTTTTCACACCGGTGAAGGATGATGATGGCCATATGATTTCGGGGACCGTTTGGGCCTTAAAGTTTTCCTGACATTTGTCTTACGGGTGAGGAAAACCCCAGATAAAACCTCACCCAGAAAAACTGCCCCGACCGGGGATCGAACCCGGGCCGCTGCGTGACAAGGCAGCACGCTTCCTCGAGACCACAGTGGTGGACATTATATAATTAACTTTCAAAATTACATTTATTCTCACATTTTTCTTTTACATATGCCTATAATAATTTTGATAAAATATTTTTTACATGTTCTCTGCATATATTATGTTTTTCATTATTTGATTGGAAGAGAAAACCTTATAGCTTTAAGTCTGCCAGTTTAAATACTATTATTATTATTATTATTATTATTATTATTATTATTATTATTATTATTATTATTATTGTTATTGAGGACTGCAGTATATACACTACTAGATTACAAAAAAATCAAGAACATCTTAGAAGAATTAAACATGGAACCTTTAGAAAACAAAATTTCTGATTATAAGTTAAGATGGATGCAACATGTTCATCGAATGGAAAATCACTGGATACTCAAACAAATGTTAAGATATCAACCTGCAGGAAGAAGAAGACTAGGACGTCCACTCAAAAGACATTTGGATGGTGTTTCTCTTGAGGCCGAAACAGGTCAACACATGGCCAAAATTCGTGAATGCACTATGATTATTCGTCTAGGTTGTAGCATATCACCAACATTATTTAAGATATTTATACATAAAGCACTGTCAAATTGGAGCAAAAAATGTTCAGGAATGGGAGTACCAATTGGAGATGGATAAACAGATACAATATATACACTGTTATTTGCGGATGACCAGATAATAATTGCTCAAGAATATGAAGACATGGAGTTTATGTTCAGAAAATTATTGGACGAATACGATAACTGGAGTCTGAAATTAAATTTACAGATAACATTTTATATGGGATGTGGAGCCGAAACCCAAGATTTGATATTAGAAGATGAAAAGGGGTATATTAGAGGATGTGAAGAATTTGAGTATCTGGGAGTAAAATTAGATAAAGAGGACAAAAAAGAAAGTGATATTAAGAACAGAATAAATAAAGGTAGAACAATAACAGCAATGATGAATGGAGTCTTATGGAACAGAGATATAACCAGGAAAAATAAGTTACAAATATATAATTCAATAGTGAGAAGTACTGTCACATATGGAGCTGAAGTTTGGAAATTCAACAAAAACTTAGAACAAATTGAAATGGATTTCTTGAGGAGAGCAGCAAAATGTTCAAAATTAGACAAAATAAAAAATGAATATTGGTATTCAATACTAGATTATATACGGTATAAGTAATTAAATAGGTATGGGCACGTACGACGAATGCAAGAAGAAAGATTACCCAGGAAAACATTGGAATGGTGTCCACCTGGAAGAAGAAGGAGAGGAAGACCTCGAAACTCGTGGATGCAGGAAATAAGAACTGGAATGAGGACAATGGGACTGGAGGACATGAATTGGATGGAGAGAGACGAGTGGAGAAGAAAAATAAAACTTTAGGCACAGAAAGATGTGTAAACATTAAAATTTTGTATATAAATAAAATTATTATTATTATTATTATTATTATTATTATTATTATTATTATTATTATTATCAGACTGCGGGAAAATAGTACCGAGATGTGAAATTTGGAACAAACGAAATTAGTTTGTTTACAAACTGTTAGCGACCGGCTCAGGCAATGTCAAGAAAGACGGCAAGCTAGTGATGCATATTGCTGTGTGTACATAGTATAGTCTGCTTACTCTGACAACTGGTAGGTCTACATACTACAAACTAACATATTCACAATTGTATTAATTCACCTATTGTTCAGCACTGAAATTAATACGTAGTTGCGTTGCGTATGATATTTGTAGATATTATGGTTGTGAAGTAATTGCCATATCTGTTTGTTAACAAAAGTTGCACAGTACTTGTACGCATGTAAACATAGTATTTCCCCGCAGTCTAGTTTTTATTATTTATGTATTTGTTTAGCAGGGTTCACAATGTTTCACACTTCCCTGCACCCAATTAATCTATTGTCATTCTCCTCATCTCTCTGACATTCCAGTATCTATCGTTCAATCCTTTCTCCCCTCAAAGCTGCTCAAGACACCATCCATCCATAGTAATTCTTCCTTATGTCAGGTCTTTCACTGCAATCATAGCATTTTCATGCTATGCTTTGCAGCTTCACTAGGGAATTGTAGGTGTGGTAGCTTCCCGTTGCTTTCCACACCGGTGAAGGATGATAATGATGTTGTTAATCATAAGGGTGATGATGATGATGGCCATATGATTTCGGGGACCGTTTGGGCCTCAAAGTTTTCCTGACATTTGTCTTACAGGTGAGGAAAAAACCCGATAAAAACCTCACCCAGAAAAACTGTCCCGACCGGGGATCGAACCCGGGCCCGCTGCGTGACAAGGCCAGCACGCTACCTCGAACCCACAGCGGTGGACAAGACACCATCAATCGACATTATTTTTGGCCTTCTTATTCTTCTACAAATTGGACCCATTCTAGTGTTCTTCTTGGGAATCTGTCTTCTGTCATTTTTTCAAGACCATACAATTTTAATTGATATTATAATTATTATTACTCTTACTTACTTACTCACTGGCACTATCGAACCCGAAGGTTCATGGCCGCGCGGGCATAAGCTCTCCATACATCCCTATCCTGAGCCAATGCTTTCCAATCATTCCCTGTATAATCTACTTCCCTCAAATCATAGTTAATGTTGTTCTCCCACCTCATTCTTGGTCTACCAACTGGGCGTTTTCCATCTGGCTTTCCTACAAGAAGTTTCCATGCACGTCTTGCATTCCCCATACGCGCAACATGTCCTGCCCATCGCAGTCTACGGGACTTAACTGTTCTTATTACATCTGGCTTCCTATAAAGACCATGTAGTTCATTGTTATGTAGTCTTCTCCATTCACCTGTCTGTTCATCTCTCTTTGATCCAAAAATTTTCCTAAGAACTTTATTCTCAAATACTCGTAATCTCCTTTCCTCCCTTAAAGTAAGAGTCCAGGTTTCGCACCCATATAATATAACTGGTAGAATAATAGTTTTATATATTTTCAGCTTAACGTTTTTTGAAAGGAGTTGGGACATCAAAAGTCTCTGCAATGCATAATAGCATGCATTTCCAGAATTGAGCCCATGTTTAATTTCTTTTTGCATCTCATTCCTATTTGTGATTATTGTTCCTAGGTATTTGAATTCAGATTATTACTATTGTTAACATCATTATTATAATTACCATTTCAGTCGTATTTAAAAGTATTGATTACAATCATTTTGCAATAGAAGCAATCATGCGATCAAACGGTGAAAAAGAGTTGAAAGGTAGGCCTACTCATACTAAGTTGTAAATAATTACTAACTAACTCACTCGCACTATCGAACCGTAGGTTCATGGCCGCGCGGACATAAGTTCCTCATACATCCATATCCTGAGCTAATATTTTCCAATCATTCCCTGTATAATCTACTTCCCTCAAATCTTAGTTAACGTTTTTCTCCTACTTTATCCTTGGTCTACCAACTGGGCGTTTTCCTTCTGGTTTTCCTACAAGAAGCTTCCTTGCACGTCTTTCATTCCCATTCGTGCCACATGTCCTGCCCATCGCAGTCTAAGAGACTTAACTGTTCTTATTATATCTGGCTTCCTATAAAGACCATGTAGTTCACTGTTATGTAAGTCTTCTCCATTCACCTGTCAGTTAATCTCGTTGTAGTCCAAGATTTTTCCTAAGAACTTTATTCTCAAATACTCGTAATCTCCTTTCCTCCCTTAAAATAAGAGTCCAAGTTTCACAAGTTGTAAATAATACTATTATAAATATGTTTGAAGAAGAAGAGAATTTGCTATATATGAGATCAGAAATAAAATTAAATTGAAATTGGGACTGACTGTCACGGTGATTTGACTAGCTTCCGTGGATCTTATGTTCGAATTCTGCGATAGATGGGTCTGCAACGGGATCATACTTAGTCGTGTGAGGAAAACTGGGTAGCTACTTGATATAAGCATCTAACTCCATTGAAATCTTTTGAGGTATGGTCAGTAGAATCATTCCAGTGAATCGATTCTCGGCATGGAAGCAATATAAATCTTCAACTTTGGTCTGGACGTGTTCTCTAGCCTTGAGTTGTTGGTGCTGTCTTTGGTGGTGGTTTTGTATCCTGCTTACCACAAATAGAGTAGCCACTATTTATCATAAGTAATGCCACGAGTGATTTCCAAATTATCGATAAATTCACGACTCACGAAGTGAGAAGTAAATTTATCTAGAGAATTTGGAAATCAAGAGTGACATTTGTTAGGACTATTTAACGAATCAAATTAAGCTGTTTACTCACAAATCATTATTTAACTATAGTTATTTTAAAATATTTAGATATTTCATGTAAACGGCGATGTTTGAAAAAATCAGAAACGATTGTTACGATTCATTTATTCATCACTGCAATCATAACATATTATTTATTGCCAAAGGATCGGAATATTGTAAGAATGCACCCTAGTGGAGAAATTTATAACCAACATTATAGGTATTAATTAATTTCTGATGTCCTATGATGTAAATATGTCAATTATATTTTTCTGCAACGTTATTTTCTGGGAAAAAATTCGTTTAAGAAAGTGCAAACAGTGGTTTCTTTTTTTTTTTTTTTTGGTATAATCAATTGCTACAGATGTTTTATATTATATTCCACAACCACTATGTGTTAACATTCGTGCACTATCATACAATCTAGTAGCCAAATGTGGTAGCTGCAAAATAATGCTATGGCCTATTCAGAATGTTAAAAAGGAGGAGCTTGATTTTAAAGCGATAAAATTAAATTGATAAAATCCAGGTGAAAAACGACTGTGAATGTTTGTAAATAAAAAATCACTGAAATGTGATTGGTCATTGACTCCCATTTGGGGGATGAATTAAATAGTCTGTCTAATGAGGCTCAGAGTTCCTGCCTCTTGTCTACAGGGCTTGGCTTTTATCTCCATGTTAGGTGTATATCCCATTAAAAAGGAACGATGGCAAAAGAATGAGAAAGAAAAAAAAAAGAAAGAACGAGGAAGTTAGATCTCTTGTTATATGTAGCTTTAATCGCCAATAAACTAGACAGATGTGGATCAAATTAACTGTGAATTATGTGTTGAAATGTGTGTTGGAATTGCAGTAATTATAACAATAAAAGTCATATCATTTGCTGACACTCAGTGTTGCAAAATTTAAAGGATGAATTATCACGACACTTCCGTAATAGATAATTTAATTCATGTGGGCAGTGTATCATTGTAATGGGAAAATTTTGTGACCTATTTTTTTTATCAGTATTCATTCCGAGAAATAACTAACTTATTTTTGTTTAAGTTAATCACATCAGCACTAGTTGTAATTATATGATGCAAATAATATTAATAATAGTAATTATAATAATAATAATAATAATAATAATAATAATAATAATAATAATAATAATAATAACAATAATAATAATAATAACGCAAGGAGATGCACATCTCCCCTACTATTTAATTTTATACTAGAGCATGCCATCAAATCTTTAGAGGATGAAGAAGGTCTACAACTCAATGGTATAAATAAGCTGTTAGTTTATGCTTATGATGTAGTACTATTGGGCGATAGCGAGGAGATACTAAAGGCCAACACGCACACACTATTGAGTAATACTAAGAAATTGGGACTGGAAGTAAATATCAATAAAACTAAATATATGGTCCCACATAAAAATACATGATATAATGAAAATGGACAGCTAATGACAAATGAGGGAAATTTTGAGGAAGGGCTGAATTATACCTAGGAACAATAATCACAAACAGGAATGAGATGCACAAAGAAATTAAACATAGGCTCAATTCTGCAAATGCGTGCTAATATGCATTGCAGAGACTCTTGATGTCCCAACTCCTTTCAAAAAACGTTAAACTGAAAATATATATTAAACTATTATTCGACCCGTTATATTATATGGATGCGAAACATGGACTCTTAAAGGGAGGAAAGGAGATTACGAGTATTTGAGAATAAAGTTCGTAGGAAAATTTTTGGACCAAAGGGAGATGAACAGACAGGTGAATGGAGAAGACTACATAACGGTGGACTATATGGTCTTTATAGGAAGCCTGATATAATAAGAACAGTTAAGTCTCGTAGACTGCGATGGGCAGGACATTTGCGCGTATGGGAAATGAAAGACGTGCACGGAAGCTTCTTGTAGGAAAACCAGAGGGAAAACGCCCAGTTGGTAGACCAAGAATGAGGTGGGAGAATAACATTAACTATGATTTGAGGGAAGTAGGTTATATAGGGAATGATTTGAAAACATTACCTAAGGGTAGGGATGTATGGAGAGCTTATGTCCGCGTGGCCATGAACCTGCGGGTTCGATAGTGCCGCTTAGTTAGTTAGTTTAGCCGCAGCCTGTATGGGTAATATTTTACCATGAGGACATATATCGTTTTGGGAGGCTACAGCAGATACTTACCTGATATCAGCTATTCCCTGTGTGTTGGTATTTTTTTTTTTCAGGATATGGGTGTTCATGAATAATTTTAGTTTTCTTAACTAATCTTACCTACTTCTCACATCAAGACACGTATTAAGTTGTCCTTACGAAGCTGAGTGGACCCCGATTCAGACAACCGTATGCAGAAACTTTTCTGTTGCTTAGCCGAGAATCAAAACCTAGCTCCGTGAATCCTAGGTCACATGCTATTCGTTAAAACAGAGGGTAAAGTATTTCCTTTTGATCGATATAGACTAATAATTATATTTGGAGTCGTAAATGCACAGTTTTTTCTAAATAATTATTTTTAAAGAAGTTTATTCTTGTATTAGGGACTATATCATAAGATTGATATTTGTCTAATTTTTTCACACAGTAGGTCCCTACATAGGGACAATTTTCAATGTTTATATTTTTCCATCTCTTGGTCTGTTTAACATAAGTAAAATTGATTTGTAAGGCTAGAATATAAATAAATATTATCCATTAATAAATAGTAACGCATATTTTCGTGCTATATTTACAACATTTGAAAAATATGTGTGGTTTTACAGTGAACATTTCGAGGCCATCAAAAGTGTAGTAAACGATTTCGATAGTGCAGAGGCTTTGGCAATTGTCAGTGCAAGGAAGCATTTAACGATTTCATTATAAAAAAAGAAAAAATAACATTGCTTGATTAGCACTAATTTTTTTTCCCATTTATCTGCAACTATTAAAATGTTCAAAACTCAAGGTTTGATGTTGATCGATTCTATTCAGTTAATGGATAAAGCCCGTCAGCTGAACTCTTTATTGCCAGAGGTATTCCCAAGCAAACTTAAGGAAAAGTTTGAAAACATTTTGAACGATAACCCAGGTTTTGAACCTTTGTGTCAAATTAATTGTTTTATAAATGGGACGGGCGAGCTTTTGCCAAAATAGCACCCAAATTCAAATACTGCCCAATTATTTCAGTTGACGTAGTTCGGTCCTTTTCTGTTTATAAACATATTTTGAGCGATCGAAGACACAATCTTACTACCGAACATTTGGAACTGTACCTGATCGTTTCTGTTTACAATAGCAGCAAAATGTAGAATATTTTAATTTGTGAACAATATTTTTGCCTGATATTGATTGATAATTTACCATTTATCAGTGATAAATCCTAATATTAATAAATAGATAATAAAATACTAATTATTATGTTAATTTAGAAATAATATATCTAATAATAATACACAGGAAAATAAACAACAAAGTTAGCCAATGCACTAAAGAAAGCCGATAAAAACGTAAAAATAGCATACAGAACCAATAACAAATTAAACAACATAATAAACAATAACATTGAAGAAAATAACATTTTCAACAGCAAAGGAGTTTATAAACTGACATGTAAGGACTGCAACAAATTTTATATAGGAAGGACAAACAGGAGTTTTAACATCAGATTCAAAGAACATTTTCGAGACTTCATTCACGCAGAAGGGAAATCAAGTTATGCAAAACACGTTATCCATGAAGGACATCGCATGTTAAATATTGAAAACACCCTAACAGTAATGCACAGAGAAAATAATCCAGCGAAGATAAACGTACTCGAAGAGATGGAAATCATGAAAGCAGCTCACAACAACGACAGCCTGATAAACGAAAACGAACCCAATACATGCAACCTCCTCTACCAGATCTTCAGTGAAACACCAGTTTTGAATCCTGCCGATGATGGGACAAGTCCCGAAAGCGCTACAGTTAAATGATTAATTAAGTTGAGGAGACGGACCTTTCAGGTGAATATTCCATAATTATATATTAATTCTAATAATAATTATTTTTTTATAATTTGGTATTGCATATATTAACATTTTCATGTATATTTTAAACATTTTTCATGCATTTTGCGAGCTTGTTATGTTGCAAATAATCCGGTCTCTATTTATGACAAATAGAGGCAATGTTCTATTGATTCCAAACCTTTAAATGCATCTCTTGGGAAAAAAAACTACTTTTTTTTTAGTTATGTCGCTCTTCTCGCAAATGAGCGACATATAAATGTGAGGCCAGCAGCCGGTTGGTAGGTCAAGGATCTTCTAGGCCTGTCGCGCCGTGGAGTTTATAATTTGTCTTATGGGTGAGAACAAAGAAACTCCAAAAAAACTTCACGCAGGAAACTTGACATGACTGGGGATCGAACCTGGCTCGCTGTGTTCAAAGCAAATTCGTTACTCCGAGAACACATTAATTATTGAATAATTGATACCACAAATATTGAAATAAGAGCTTTCAACGAAACTTAAGAAAATCTAAAAATTCGTATAACATTTTAAATAAATTTCACAGCGTAAAAAAATCGACCCGAAGCTGGCATACTGTAGAGAAACTGTTACTATCAGTGTACACAAGATGATATGATAATCACATCTCAAGGTCATGTGGCATACGTAATACACTTACTAGAGTACGCTGTGTGTGCCCTATTTCAGAAATACAACGCAGTTCTCCAAATGTTATCACAGTTAATTTTAACTATCGTCTGACCTGAGACGTCTTGACCTACTGCGAGTTCGGACTTGTTTTGCTAGAGTCAAAGTTCAAATTCAGTTTGCATCTGTGTGGAAATCACATTAATTTATTTCAACTGACTTTAATTACATGCTACATATCAAAAATATAATATCCTATATTTGCTGGTAATAGCAGTGGCGTGCACTGATGAGAGATAGTTATAATAATGATAATACCTAATAATAATAATAATAATAATAATTATTATTATTATTATTTATTTATTTATATACGGAATGTTAGTGTTTACACATCTTTTAGTGCCTAAAGTTTTATTTTTCATCCCCACTCGTCTCCACACCATGTCCTCCAGTCCTCTTGTTCTCATTCCAGTTCTTACATCCACGGGTTTCGAGGTCTTCCTTTCCTTCTTCCAGGTGGACACCATTCCAATGTTTTCCTGGGTAACCTTTCTTCTTACATTCGTCGTACGTGCCCATGCCAATTTAATTGCTTATATTTCATATAATTTACTATTGAATATCTAATATTCACTTTTTCTCGTTAAGACAGTATTTCTTATTTTTTCTAATTTTGATCATCTTGTTGCTCTCCCTTTCCATCGACATAAGTTTTTGTTCTAAGTTATTGTTGAATTTCCAAACTTCAGCTCCTTATGGGACAGTACTTCTCACTATTCAATTACATATTAGTAACTTATTTTTTCTGGTTATATGTCTGTTTCATAAGACTCCATTCATCATTCCTGTTATTGCTCTAATAATAATAATAATAATAATACTAATAATAATAATGTTGATGACGATGATAATATAGGAGAAGGTAGAAATATCATATACATGTTTTTGTTTTTGAATTAGTGACTCTCATAATAAAAGATACAATACTGATATGAAAACTTAACAAAATCTATTTGTGAATTTTATAAGACATGCTGCGTGGGCATTACAGAATTTTCAGAATTTAATTTTCAGTAATTCTAGTAAAAAAAATATGTTTTTTTTTTTTCAAACCGGGTGGTAATATGTGACAGTATCATTTTAATTAGTTACAGTTATAATAAAGTGATAAAATCACAACAGGAATTAAAAAAGAGAGTTCAGTTTTGTTAATTATGTGTATAGCATATATATATATATATATATATATGTCCACCGCTGTGGTCTCTAGGTAGCGTGCTGCCTTGTCACGCAGCGGGCCCGGGTTCGACCCCCGGTCGGGCAGTTTTTCTGGGTGAGGTTTTTATCGAGGTTTTTCCTCACCTGTAAGACAAATGTCAGGAAAACGTTAAGGCCCAAACGGTCCCCAAAATCATATGGCCGTCATCATCATCATCATCATCATCCTTATCATTATCATCATCACCATCCTTTACCGGTGTGGAAAGCAACGGGAAGCTACCACACCTACAATTCCCTAGTAAAGCTGCAAAGTATAGCATAAAAATGCTATCTGCAGTGAAACTGCCCTTGGGTAGAATTACTATGGATATATATATATATATATAATATGAACATACATTATTCCATTCACTAGGTTGTACACTAGTCACAGACATAAGTTGCACCCTAAGGATTGTGGTCACTTTTTACATCCACAATCGAGGTCTTCAGAAACTTAGTGATCTAAGCAGCACAAACCATGCTTTGAGATATTAATACTTGAAAGTTTGCCATAGATACATAATTCAATGAATCTACTAACCAAATAACTTTTATTATTTTCGAGTGCAGAACACCAAATAGGCGTATATCGAGAATGATAAATCCAAAGGTATCTTTACTAAGAAATTATGAATGGAATGGGACTTATCAATATTTCTATTTAATCCTAGGGAGTTGTTTGATTAAGTTTGATGTAAAAAAAATGTGAATTATTATTATTGCAACAATAATAAAGAGGATATTACACTAAATAAACCGAGCAACTATTTTTTTCATTTGTTACTTAGAACACTATGGTATTGTAGGCCTCAATTAACCCTTAAGGTATGCTGAATTTACGGTCGCAAACTAAACAGATACCATATTCTGATCTTGATCCAAGATGTCCACAATCACTGATATCTAAGTCGCTGCCTTGGGACAATTGGGGTGTTCATGTCACATGAGCTACTGACTTATTGTAAACTTTGTTTTCCTTTTCAACAACCAAATTTCGTTTCCTTGTGGGTGGAGATGCAGATAATGTGAGAGCACTGTGGGTAAAATTATGTTTGTTTAGTGATAATGGAAACTCCCGTTTTGTGTTCACTTCTCACTGTTGCAACCGGAAAAATATCGTAGGGACTCACTAGAGTTGATAATGTAAATGGGCTGGAGGAAAGTCTCTGTTGTTTTGGATCAGCTGCAGATATGGGTGGTATCAAGATATCATAGGCTATCACGTTATTTTCAGCCGCAATTTGTCCTTGTTCTATCAGTAAGCCAGCTTTCTGCTGTGCTGAACACAAAACATACCTTAGTAAATACTGTATATCCCTGTTTAAATGGAATATTCAAGTTATTAGGAAGTAATTCTTTGTAATTGAAGCGTTTGAAACCTCCAAATAAGCTTTGCCAAATAATCCGTATGATTTAAAATGACTCGATTCACTTCGCTCTTCATCCAAGAACATCCTTAATTACTCACTGTAATTTCACTGTGATTTCAAAGGCTCTAGTTGGGAGTCGAATGTGGTAATGTCACAAATATCACAAAATTACTTTCAGCCTATCCGATCACATTTTGTGTGTGATTGTTGTGACCATAGTAAACGATAAATAGTAATAATAATAATAATAATAATAATAATAATAATAATAATAATAATAACAGTAATAATTAATATTTTTATACAAACAGATTTACAATTAATAAAGCATCTTTCTGTGCCGAAAGCTTTTTAAATTTTTGTCTTCTTTCTCCATTCTTCTCTATCTTCCCATTCCAATTCTTCCAGACTTAGCTCCCTCATACCTCTTCTTACTTCATCCATCCATTTAAATCTAAATAATAATAATAATAATAATAATAATAATAATAATTTATGTGCAAAGCCATAAGATTGTCTTATACCATTTCTAGTATTCAGTTTTGGCATTGGTGGAATTATAACCCATTTCTCAGTTTGGGGTTCCTGGAAGGCGGAGTTACCTTACCCCAAATGATATAATGGGTGACAAATTATATCAAAACATCAGGAGAGTCCTTGAACCTAAACTTAATTTAAATTTCAGACCATGGGTGAACAACTGGTAAAAAAAAGTTTAAGGACAATTCCTGTAATTTAATCGGAAATCCAACCTGGGATCTCACCTCTGATCACGAGACCACGAGACTGGTATAATAATAATAATAATAATAATAATAATAATAATAATAATAATAATAATAATAATAATAATAATAATAATAATAATAACAAAAGTTCAAATTTTCACAGCCAGCCTACGAGTACCCTGTTGAAACCAATTAACGAGTGTGTTTGAAAGTAGGTTATCCCTGGGTCGGTCTTAACCCTCATCAAATTGCGATACGTCATGACCTCAACACAGGGTGTAATTTGTTTAGCTTGAGGGAAAATTGTGTGGTGCCAGACAAAACAAATAATGTATAGACTAGCTTCTTGGAATCAATCCAACATCTATTTACACATTGTAGTAATTTTTTATTTTATCATTTGTTTATTATTATCATCATTAGGGTTAGGATTATTACGTACCAAAATATAAGATTGCAACATAATATAAATATATTAGTAAGCAGACTTACTCCCTATATTGATGACATTCTAGGAGATCATAAATGTGCATTTAGAAGAAACAGGTCTACAACAGATCAGATTTTTAGTATAAGACAGATTTTAGAAAAGAAATGGGAATATAATGGTACTGTACATCAACTATATGTAGACTTCAAAAAAGCATATGATTCAATTAAGAGGGAGAAGTTATATAGTATCCTGCTGGAGTTCGGAATTCCTAAAAAGTTAGTTAGACTTATACGAATGTGTCTAAATGGCTCAACGAGTAGGATGCGTGTAGGCAAACAGTTTTCAGACACTTTTGAAATCCAGAATGGGTTGAAGCAAGGAGATGCACTATCTCCTCTACTATTTAATTTTGTACTAGAGCATGCCATTAAATCTTTAGAGAATGAGGAAGGCTTACAAATGAATGGTATTAATAAGCTGTTAGTTTATGCTGATGATGTAGTACTACTGGCCGATAGCGAGGAGATTACTAAGGCCAACACGCACACCACTATTGAGTAACACTAAGAAATTAGGACTGGAAGTAAATATCAGTAAACTAAATATATGGTCACACGTAGAAATACAATATATAATGGAAATGGACAGCTAATGACAAATGAGGGAAATTTTGAGGAATTGGCTGAATTCAAATACCTAGGAACAATAATCACAAATAGGAATGAGATGCACAAAGAAATTAAACATAGGCTCAATTCTGGAAATGCATGCTATTATGCATTGCAGAGACTTTTGATGTCCCAACTCCTTTCAAAAAACGTTAAGCTGAAAATATATAAAACTATTATTCTACCAGTTATATTATATGGGTGCGAAACATGGACTCTTACTTTAAGGGAGGAAAGAAGATTACGAGTATTTGAGAATAAAGTTCTTAGGAAAATTTTTGGACCAAAGAGAGATGAACAGACAGGTGAATGGAGAAGACTACATAACAATGAACTACATGGTCTTTATAGGAAGCCAGATATAATAAGAACAGTTAAGTCCCGTAGACTGCGATGGGCAGGACATGTTGCGCGTATGGGGAATGAAAGACGTGCATGGAAACTTCTTGTAGGAAAGCCAGAAGGAAAACGCCCAGTTGGTAGACCAAGAATGAGGTGGGAGAACAACATTAACTATGATTTGAGGGAAGTAGATTATACAGGGAATGATTGGAAAGCATTAGCTCAGGATAGGGATGTATGGAGAGCTTATGTCCGTGCGGCCATGAACCTACGGGTTCGATAGTGCCAGTGAGTAAGTAAGTAAGTAAGTAAGCAACATAATATAATGAGAAGTTAGACTTATGACTGCCTTTTGTTTTGGTTTCACACACAAACAGTTGAATAGTAAATGAGAACTAAGTATTTTGACTGTGTTTTGTTTTGGTTTCACACGCAAAAAATTGAATAATATATACTCTCTGCATTGCAATCTTATCTTCTTTTACATAAAAATCCTAGATCTAATTACCATAATAATAACTATTATTATAAAGTAAAGTAAAGTAAAGTTATCCCACAACAGACCCGGAGGCCCTTGGGGTAGTAGGAGGTTAGGGCTCCTACTTTTTCTAGACAATCGGCACTTATGTCAGCCGGGTTGTCAGCCCCTGCGTGATGGCCGCCTTTACCCCCAGAACAAGTGTCTGGTACTCATTTACGTTAGAGGCTGAGTCGACCCCAGGGCCATAGTGCCGCCAGAGGGTTTGGGTCAGTTTAAAAGTCCTGACCCCAACGGGACTTGAACCCTCGACCGTCTGGCTTGTAGCTCAGTGCCTTAACCACTACGCTACGGCGTGCCCCCAACTATTATTATTATTATTATTATTATTATTATTATTAAATATAATATAATTATTATTATTATTATTATTATTGAGACGGTTAGAAGCAAAGGGGCATAAGTGTAAGTTGTTTTATTGAGAAAAATAGGTTTAAAGTTGTAGTTGTATACGAAAATCATAGGTAACTGAAAATTATAACAATCGTTCTTCACCTACTTCTAATATATACATACACTCGTATCCCTTTGCCACTAAATACAATCATACTTCTAGAATGTAATTATTCATCAAACTCTTTGTTGCGAAAAAAACTCACATACCTTTGTTTCTAACCGAGTCAATTATTACTATTTTTATAATATTATTACAATTGTACATAATAGTGAACTACATGGTCTTTATAGGAAGCCAGATGTAATAAGAACAGTTAAGTCTCGTAGACTGCGATGGGCAGGACATGTTGCACGAATGGGGAATGAAAGACGTGCTTGGAAGCTTCTTGTAGGAAAACCAGTGGGAAAACGCCCAGTTGGTAGACCAAGAGTGAGGTGGGAGAATAACATTAACTATGATTTGAGGGAAGTAGATTATTACAGGGGATGATTGGAAAATATTAGCTCAGGATAGGGACATATGGTGAGCTTATATCCGCGCGGCCATGAACCTCCGGGTTCGATAGTGCTAGTGAGTATGTTTATTATAGGTTCACCTTGTAGTCTAGGGTTAACGTCTTCACTTCGAAATCAGGGAATCCAAGATCGATTCCTAGTCGAGATAAGTTTATTGTTGAAGTTCCCTTTCAGGATTTTACGATCGATAGTATATATAACAAATGTCAGAAAACTTTAAAAAGTCTTTGATATGATTTTTGAAATACCATCTTGTCTTCATAACAATGTCGCATTCGCCTTGTTTAGTGTCATCATCGTCGTTTTCCAGGATATACACCAATGCCATATTTTGTATCCTATCCTTCGTCATTCTTTGCTGCTCTGTCCAATTGTTTCTGTGTTCTATTTGTTGAAGAAGTGGTTTGTACTTTTAGTTCCTCTCTAATAATCTCATTTCTAATATGCTTTTTTCTTGAACAATAACTTAACTAAAGGAGACAGGGATGACGGTGAGTCCTGCCTCGTCCATGTTGTATCCCGATCAGCAGGATAAGAGTGTTTATCATAATTTTGATTCTTACGTTTCAAAAAACTTTTTTAATCCTTTTCTATTAAATCCATTAGCTCGTGAGAAAGACGTTCCTATTAATCTAAGATCCGGACTTCCCTCATCGATTTTCTTAATAAAATTAATATTTTATACAAAATAATGTATATTTAACAGAAAGTATCCCTACACAAATTATTTAATTCAATTTGTTTGATAATTATTTTTATGTAGTTTCTAAAAAAATTATCGTCAATCAAGGTAAAATATGTACCGGTAAATAAAAAGCCAAAGTGAGGTTGCCTTCCTTTTTCCTAGCAATAATGATAGGTTGCCTGGTACAAATAGGTAAGCATATATTAGTAATTTACTCTCATCCAGTTTTCTCATATACAACATTAATAAAATGATCATGATAAGAGTTCCTCTACGGAACTTTATCATTAATTTTATTAATGTTGACTATGCAGCCAGTCAGGCTAAAATTAAACACTAATACTTTAACCTCCTAAGAATTTAGGACTGGAAGTAAATATCAATAAAACTAAATATATGGTCACACGTAGAAATTCATTAAATAATGGAAATGGACAGCTAATGACAAATGAGGGAAATTTTGAGGAAGTGGCTGAATTCAAATACCTAGGAACAATAATCACAAATAGGAATGAGATGAAAAAAGAAATTAAACATAGGCTCAATTCTGGAAATGCTTGCTATTATGCATTGCAGAGACTCTTGATGTCCCAACTCCTTTCAAAAAATGTTAAACTGAAAATATATAAAACTATTATTCTGCCAGTTATACTATATGGGTGCGAAACATGGACTCTTACTTTAAGGGAGGAAAGGAGATTACAAGTATTTGAGAATAAAGTACTTAGGAAAATTTTTGGACCAAAGAGAGATGAACAGACAGGTGAATGGAGAAGACTACATAACAATGAACTACGTGGTCTTTATAGGAAGCCAGATATAATAAGAACAGTTAAGTCTCGTAGACTGCGATGGGCAGGACATGTTGCACGCCTGGGGAATGAAAGACTTGCATGGAAGCTTCTTGTAGGAAAGCCAGAGGGAAAACGCCCAGTTGGTAGACCAAAAATGAGGTGGGAGAATAACATTAACTATGATTTGAGGGAAGTAGATTATACAGGGAATGATTGGAAAACACTATCTCAGGATAGGGATGTATGGAGAACTTATGTCCGCGCGGCCATGAACCTACGGGTTCGATAGTGCCAGTGAGTAAGTAAGTAAGTATACTTTAATCTCAAAATGGCGCAACAGATAATTAATTATCCCTAAGTTAAGGAGACGGACCTTTTAGGTAAATGTTTCATAATTTTATATTTTAATTTCCGTCCACCGCTGTGGTCTCGAGGTAGCGTGCTGTCTTGTCACGCAGCGGGCCCGGGTTCGATACCCGCTAGGGACAAGTTTCCTGGGTGAGGTTTTTTCCGAGGTTTTTCCTCACCTGTAAGACAAATGTCAGGATACTTTAAGTCCCTAACGGTCCCCGAACATCTTCTGGCGATCATCATCAATGTCATATTCACCTCATTAGATAAGTTTAGGTTTAAGGCTTCTCCTGGCGCATAATTACCCATCGTCATCACCCATCATATTACTGGGGCACCGTAACCCCGCCTTCCAGGCGCCCCAACCTCAGAGTACGCCAATGCCAGGAGAGAATACCTGAAATGTCGAATAACATACAGATGGCATTGGACAAAAATACTTACTTACTTACTCACTGGCACTATCGAACCCGTAGGTTCATGGCCGCGCGGACATAAGTTCTCCATACATGCCTATCCTGAGCTAATGCTTTCCAATCATTCCCTGTATAATCTACTTACCTCAAATCATAGTTAATGTTGTTCTCCCACCTCATTCTTGGTCTACCAACTGGGCGTTTTCCCTCTGGCTTTCCTGCAAGAAGCTTCCATGCAAGTCTTTCATTCCCCATACGCGCAACATGTCCTGCCCATCGCAGTCTACGAGACTTAACTGTTCTTATTATATCTGGCTTCCTATAAAGACCATGTAGTTCATTGTTATGTAGTCTTCTCCATTCACCTGTCTGTTCATCTCTCTTTGGTCCAAAAATTTTCCTAAGTACATTATTCTCAAATACTTGAACAAAAATATATTTTTTAATTTCGTCATATAATTATATAAAATGTAGATAATAATATTACAAACACGATGGTATAGAGTTGCCTCAGCAAAATTAAGCAAAGCTTAGGGTTGTCGCGATTTTAAGTTTCAAGAGTTGAGTAAGAGAAGTAACTAAAATATATTTAATTAATAGCATTATATATAACAAAATAGGTTTAATAAATGAAAAAAAATCAGCATTTTAAAAACCATTTTATACGTTTATTATAATAAAAAAAGTTCAATTTAATGTACAGTTTAATAAACAAAGAGTAAAATAATAGTAATAATAGTTAATACTATATTGTCCCGCGCCATAACCGAGTTGTTAAGGCAAGATCCCTTGGCGCAGAGCTATGGTACTTGGCGCTAGTTCGGGTCCCCACGAGGGGGAAAAAAATCTCATGGAATTTTGGCCAGTATGGGACCGGTGCCCACTCAGTATCGTGAGGCATTTGGGTAGCTATAATAAATAGCGACTCCAGATTGATAAGACCAACTATAACGGCTGGGGGACCCGACATGATGACCACATGTCACCCCTACACTGGCTTATGATCGTCTACCTCTGTAATTAGCACATGTGGACGTGAGTTCAGCAGCTGACTGGTAGGCCAAGGACCTTCTAGGCTTGTCGCGCTCGGAAAAAAAGAACTATAACAGTTATTCAGAATCTTATTCATCAGAGGAAGCAATATTAAAATCAAATTCTGAAGGATCGTTGTTGTTAACGTTTTTTGTATGTAATTTGTAAAATATCATCAACTTTTAAGGGTGTTGGGTCCCCGAGGAATCCTATTGTCTTTAAATAGCCGACCATGTACCATCCGCAACATTCACACCAAAGATCAGTAGTATTGAGCCGCATATAATTTACATATCCATCCATCCATCCATCCATAGTAATTCTGCCCGAGGGCAGGTCTTTCACTGCAATCATAGCATTTTCATGCAATGCTTTGCAGCTGTGCTAGGGAATTATAGGTGTGGTAGCTTCCCGTTGCTTTCCACACCGGTGAAGGATGATGATGATGACCGGATGATTTTCGGGGACCCGTTTGGCTCTAAGCTTCCTGACATTTGTCTTACAAGTGAGGAAAGAACCCGAAAAAACCTTACCCAGGAACCTGCCCGACCGGGAATCGAACCCGGCCTGCTGCACGACAAGGCAGCACGCTACCTCGAGACCACAGAGGTGGACAATTTACATACAGTATATATTGTGCGTCATTTTTTAAATGATTTTCAACTTGGTGGAATGATACTTGAAATTATATTATCGAGAAGTGAGCATGCGCACTCTCTTTTATTCGCTAACTTGTCTCACGTGCAGCTGTTATTCTGCGTATTTCGCATAGGTCAGTGTTTTTCCGTCACACCACGCTCTCTTACTCAATTCTTGAAACTTAAAAAAATATCCGGAATTTAAACTATGTAGGTTTATGGATTATGTGGATATTCTTGTGTCTGATGAAAAGATCGAACCAAGCTCTACATGCTGTTAGATTGCAGTAAAAAAGGATGTGAAAGTTATTCAGTTTTGCTACTTAATAACAGTCCTTTTGATATATATTCTTGTAAACCCATAGAGATGATTGTCAATTTCGATTAAATACTCCACCTTTTTGTTTCTGTACTTCAGCAGGAAGGATAAGTCTTGCGCCCTATTTTTAACTTATTACACTCCTCAGATGATATATTACTTTTGACAAATCTTTGATGGGTAGTCTATGGCACGTAATATAATGTTACTGCCTTCCTAAATACCTTTTTCTTTTCCCTTACAGGTTTTTATCATGTCATGGTTATCACACTTCTTCAAAACAGCCTTGGTTTTAGGTGTAACAAACGTCCGTGGCATCTAAATCATTTTGTAAATGGAATTTTTAATAAAACATTCTTTGGATATGGGTAATGTGGAAACGCTTCCACTATATCGTCACTTGTATATTTTCCACATTACCAACACAACACCATGTTGGAATAAACCCAAACTCGATTTTAGTTGAATCTCGAATGTTCAACTTTCATTTATAATTGTAGAGAAATTATAAATTAAATCCTTGACGAAAAATAGCAAGTATTTAATTCAATTTGATTCAAGAAAGTTGTTTAATACATTGAAAAAGTTTTAAAGCGCTGGAAAAATGTCACTTGCTTCGGCTTTTAAAATACACAATGCAACAAGCTGGCAGGATTCTAAGAATATATTTCCATGATTTTCACTAGGATACAGCACCTACTGAGTGCTAAGGTCGATGTTTCCACTTTATCTGCAGGCTTCCACATTTGCACCACTACCTCTATTATTATTATTATTATTATTATTATTATTATTATTATTATTATTATTATTATTATTATTATTATTATTATTATTATTATTATTATTATATTATTCTTATTATTATTAGTAGTAGTAGTATTATTATTATTATTATTATTATTATTATTATTATTATTATTATTATTATTATTATTATCATTATTATTATTATTGCAGTTTTTATTTACATACACATTTTCAATGTATACATATCTTTCTCTACCTAAAGTTTTATTTCCTTCTACTCTCGTTCCTATCCATCCACTCCATGTCCTCCACATCCTCATTCCAGTTCTCATTTCTTGCATCCATGAGTTTCTAGGTCTTTCTTTCTTTCTTCTTCCAGGTGGACAACATTCCAATGTTTTTGGGTAACCTTTATTCTTATATTAGACGTAAATGTCCATACCAGTTTAATTGCTCATATCTTATATGTCCACCGCTGTGGTCTCGAGGTAGCGTACTGCATTGTCACGCAGCGGGCCCTGGTTCGATCCCCGGTCGGTGCAGTTTTCTGGGTGAGGTTTTTATCGGGGGTTTTCCTCACCTGTAAGACAAATGTCAAGAAAACTTGAAGGTCCAAACGGTCCCCGAAATCATATGGCGTTATCGTTATCGTCATCATCGTTCACCGGTGTGGAAAGCAACGGGAAGCTACCAACACCTACAATTCCCTTGTAAAGATGCAAACATAGCATGAAAATGCTATGATTGCAGTGAAAGACCTGCCTTCGGGCAGAATTACTATGGATGGATGTATATCTTATATAATATATTATTGAATATTTAATATTATTTTTTTCTCGTATGACTTTATTTCTTATTTTTTTCCAATTTTGAACATCTTGCTGCTCTCCTCAAGAAATCCATTTCCATCGATATAAGTTTTTGTTGAATTTCCATTCTTCAGCTCCATATGGACGTTATTTTTCATATTGAATTGTATGTTTGTTAATTTATTTTTCCTAGTTTTATGTCTATTCCATAGGGCATCGTTTAACATTGCTGTTACTGCTCTACCTTTATGTATTGTATTCTTAGTGTCAATTATTATTAGAATTATCATTATTATTATCATGTTATGTTTATATTCATTAGTATGACCAAATTCATTCTAAAATTATGTGATTTTCATGCTTTAATATATGGGTAATATGTGTTCATTCCGGTTGAGTGAAAGAGAATGACACATGGCCTTACTCGTAACTCACCAATACTAATTGCGAGTGCAGTACAATTTCTGATCTAAGAGGTGTTAACATAAATACTAGTTACAGTAAAACCAAGAGTATCAATTAGAAAATTATATAACCTTGAATTTCACAGTACGTTAGTAGTCAGTTTTCTGCAATAAAAGAACGTTTGATATCAGTGTATGATTTTAAACACTGAATGCAGACATATAAAGTGCGAAATTTATTTGTAAGGAGCTGCGTAAATTTGCAGTGAATAACACTCAGCACTGATGCTGATAAATGTTATTTTTACCAGTCAGTTTCTTTCATCTGCGTTACGACAGTATCTTTAGTTTATACGTTTTTTGTAATATTTAAAACTAAGGATCCAGTTGCGTATGTATACAAGCACATCCTACTCTCTCTAGATAATAAACATTGCATGCAACCAGATGGAAAGATATCTGCCAACGGAAGTGGTGTCCCGACCTTCCACCATGGAAACAGTGTTCTCAATATAAAATTAAGCTGCTTTTTCTTAGTTATTTATTAAAATCGGGAGGGATGAATGCTCTGATCTGAAATATTCATTGCACTATCCCAGTATTATGGAGATTAGTAGAATGACAGTCTGTCCCGAGCCGTAGGCTAGTAGTTAAAAAAGATGCCTTGGCGCAGAGCTATGTCACTTGCGGTGCTTCCAGTCTCCATTGGGGAGGACATTTTCTCATGGAATTTCAACCCAATAGCTACAATAAATAGCGGCTCCAGGTTGAAAAAACCCAAGTTATAACAGCTGGGGATCCGACATGCTGACCACATGTCATCCCTACACTGACTGCATAATCGTGTACATCTGTGATTAACACGTGTGGATGGAGCCGAGCAGCCGTCTGGTAGACCAAGGGCCTTCTGGGCCTGTAGTGCCATGGAATTAAAAAAAATAAATAAACGTCTACTCTACGGTGTAATGTAAGTTTTAGGCATGTTCCAGGCGCGACATACCGGATCTATTACCATGACCCACACTGCAATTTTTGGAATAGGCCCGTGGATGCGAGGAGGGACTACAACCCACCTGTTGGCCCCTTCTGCCATTTTTATTGTTCAGGTTTGGAGTTAGGAGGCAGCACCTTTGGTGATTACCCACTGGTTCCCCACAACCGCATATTTTCAACATATGTATATTGCTAACAAACTATTATTTTTATTAACATGAGATGTGGTGAAAGGTGATTAGAAATTAATAAAGAGAAATGAAACGATGTGAAAGGGAGGGAAGAGTGAATGCAGAGTGTTGGTAAATAAAACTCGGGAAACGGAAAAACCCTGATAAAACCCGAAAAAAAAAATCCGGTACGGTTCATCACAATAACCCTCTGGAACCGCCAGAATTCGCATATCGAATCCTAGTCACTGCAGTCATGCGTCTGCCGAGAGACGGCTAAGCTAATTTTTACTTAGATACAAACATCTGTCATTAACTGGTTGTATTATAGATCGAAATATAATAGATATCTTATTGATCAAATCTTCATTTAGTATTTAATATTAGAGTTATTGCGATTGTTATATTCTGATGTAATATATGTTTTTCCTGGTGAGTGGAAGACAAGGCCATATGGCCTTAACCTCTTACTACTTACTTACTCACTGGCACTATCGAACCCGTAGGTTCATGGCCGCGCGGACATAAGCTCTCATACATCCCTATCCTGAGCTAATACTTTCCAATCAGTCCCTTATAATCTTCTTCCCTCAAATCATAGTTAATATTGTTCTCTCACCTCGTTCTTGGTCTACCAACTGGGCGTTTTCCCTCTGGCTTTCCTACAAGAAGCTTCCATGCACGTCGTTCATTCCCCATACGCACAACATGTCCTGCCCATCGCAGTCTACGAGACTTAACTGTTCTTATTATATCTGGCTTCCTATAAAGACCATGTAGTTCATTGTTATGTAGTCTTCTCCATTCACCTGTCTGTTCATCTCTCTTTGGTCCAAACATTTTCCTAAGTACTTTATTCTCAAACACCTGTAATCTCCTTTCCTCCCTTAAAGTAAGAGTCCATGTTTCGCATTCATATAATATAACTGGTAGAATAATAGATTTATATATTTTCAGTTTAACGTTTTTTGAAAGGAGTTGGGACATCAAGAGTCTCTGCAATGCATAATAGCACGCATTTCCAGAATTGAGCCTATATTAAATTTTTTTGCGCATCCCATTCCTATTTGTGATTATTGGCATTTGAATTCAGCCACTTCCTCAAAATTTCCCTCATTTGTCATTAGTTGTCCATTTCCATTATATAATGTATTTCTACGTGTGGCCTTAACTTCCCCAGGATAAATAAATAAATAAATTAATTAAATAAAATAAATAAAAATAAACAGTTCATTAAAATGTTGGTTTTCACAAGAATTTATTTTCGCTTTCCCTGATCCTGTATCTACACTATTTTCTATTGAAATTAAAAGATAACAACATGATGCAAAGCCATTGGTCTATCAGCCGTCTGCTCGCCTCACATCCACATGTGCCACCTACAGTAGTTTACAATCACAGAACTAGTCTAAGCGTAACTTGTGATAAGTCCCCCAGTTGTTATAATAGTTTTCTCATCTGAGATGTTATTATAGCTATCCAAATTCCTCACGATGCTAGGAAGGCACCAGTCCCTACTGGCGGAAATTCTATGAAATAGTTTCTTCCTTCATGAGGACTCGAATCAACGCATGTCCCATTTCTCCGCAGCAAGGCATGATGCCTTAGACTACCGAATTCTTTGATGCCTCTCATTACGCCATCTGTCTGCCAACATCTCTGTTACTTAAAGGTTTCTAGTTATTTATTTTTAAATTTAATTAACAGCCCACATAAGGTTAAAGGAATAGAATGATATGAAATTAACTTTTTTTTATATTTATAACATTTTATAGTATTTCGACATTTGGAAAGTATATAGCCTATTAATACAAAAAAAAATAAATTAACAAAAACTTTAGGGCTCCAAATTTTTTAATAATATAAACATTTGAATTTTGTAAAACGTAAACTTTTATAACTCAGTCATTTTTAGACACCTTAGCGTAGTGAGTTAAGGCATCAACCTTCAATCCGGAAGAACGAGGAGTCGAGTCCCGTGGAGTCAGGATTTTTATATAGACTATAATTTTTGGAGGCATCATGGTCCTGGAGGCGGCTCGGCCTCTGACGAAAATGAGTGCAAGATGTATGTTCTGGGAATAAATGTGGTCGTCACGCAAGGTTGACAATCCGGCTGACATATCTTGCCGATTATCTAGAAAGGTGAAGCCTTAACCTCTATCTCTTAACTACCCCAAGGACCTCCAAAGGCCTGTTTAGGATAATTTTACATTGATTTTAAACTTAAATTTTTAATTCTTTCAACGATCATAAGCTCAAAGCGTCGACACAAGATACTACAAAATATGACAAAACAAACAAAATACCTAAAATCATGCAACTGATTGTCGTGAAAGCATTTTAAATTCCATGTAGCGACAGGTCTAGAAGGCTCTTAGCCTACGATCCTGCTGCTGGCCTCATATGTCATTTACAAAAGTGGGCGGCCATCGAGCCAGTAAAAGGGTGACATGTGACAGGATGTCGGATCCCCCAACTATTTATTTTTCCAACCTGGTGCCACTACTTATTGTAAAGGTAAAGTGATCCCAATACAGGCCATAGTAGACCCTTGGGGTAGTAGGAGGCTTCCACTTATTCTAGGCAATCGGTACTTGATGTCCGTCGGGTTGGCAGCCCGGTACTCATTTCCGTTAGAGGCTGAGTCGACCCCATGGCTATGATGTCACCAGACGGTTTGGGTCAGTTTAAAAATCACTACTTATTGTTGTAGTTTCCAAATTTTTCACAATGGTGAGTAGGAATTGGTCCCATGAGAAAATTTATTTTCCTATGGGAACTTAATAATAGAAATAATAATAAACTAACTAACTAACTCACTGGCACTATCAAACTCGTAGGTTCATGGCCGCGCGGACATAAACTCTCCATACATCCCTATCCTGAACCAATTTTTCCAATCATCCCCTCTATCATCTACTTCCCTCGAATCATAGTTAATGTTTACCTGGTCTCTCTTAATTATGAATTATATTTTAGAATGTTTTTTTTAACTTTTTTTGTGTGCAAGGGGGCTTTAGGTTTATTTATTCTCCCACCTAATTCTTGGTCTACCAATTGGGCATTTTCCCTCTGGTTTTCCTGCAAGAAGCTTCCATGCACGTCTTTCATTCCCCATACGCACAACATGTCCTGCCCATCGCAGTCTACGAGACTTAACTCTTCTCATTATATCTGGCTTCCTATAAATACCATGTAATTCACTGTTATGCTGTCTTCTCCATTCACATGTGGAATAATAATAATAATTATAATAATAATAATGCTTTATTTAAACTGACAGACATAAAGTCATAAGGCCTTCTCTTCCACTCAATCAGTGAAAAATAAAATCATACAAAAATTAAATACTGATTACAATTTAAAAATATTATTAAAATATAGGCTCAACAAAGCACAATACGAATGTAGTGTAATATTGGCTAACAGTAACAAGGCATGGGATATAAATAAATTAAAATAAAATAAAGTAAGGCAGCTTTCTAGATTAATGTTTATAGATATATACTGATTGCTGAATATAGTTGTTATGCAGGTAATATTTTCATTGTGTGGAACTTATGTTAGAGTATCTGTTAATTTGGATTTAAATAAATATAATCTGCATTTGCCACGTGACTCTGTGCCTTTGATAGCTCGGTTGTGACGTAAGACCCGTGGAAGTCTTAAGTTATATTAATATTATCAATCAACTTACAAAGAGTTTCAGTTATTAATAATTTTCTGTTTTTTTTTAAGGTAAGTTTGACGGCATCATGTTGGTATGAGATAAGTCTACAACCTGCTTGTGAGTAACATTTTCTGACTTCTGAGAAAAACAACTACGTTACATAACTGCATATATCGGTAATAGAAAGTAGGCCTACCTCAGAATAGAAGATATATTTACATTGTAAATCTGTGCACGAGGTTACGTAAGGCTGGACGCGTGTGCAGGAACAAGTAGCGGTTTTTATTTCTAGAATTGGTGAGTGGTGGCGACTCCCTGCGTGGCCTTTGTTTGCACACCTGTAACTTTCTAGGGGTGTTAAACCAACTCCTCTGCCCACGTTTGTCAAGATACCGCACCTCTAGCTTTACAAACATTTCCACAAATCAAAGTCCTTAAAAGTGAGCCAAGTAGGCTGGGCAGCCCAGCGGAAGGGTCGAGATAGTTTCACTCATTCGTGTCGAGAGAGGTCCTGAAACTCACTCAGGCACCTATAAAATAAGAATCGGGGACATTAAAAAGTCGCATGGTAATTTCGAAGCATCAAGGCCGAATTAAGTATCTAATTGCTGTCACTGGCAAGCAGATAATTGTACAGTAGGTCATATGACTTTGGGGGCACGCCGCGCCGTAGAGTAGTGGTTAAGGCAGTATGCTACAGGTCTTAAGGTCGAGGGTTCGAGTCCCGGTGGAGTCAGGATTTTTAAACTGACCCAAACCTTCTGGCGGCACTATGACCCTGCGGTCGAATCACCCTCTAAAGGAAATAAGTACCAGACGCTTTATGTATGTGTCATGGCGGCTAGCTACTAACACGCACAAGTTACGCTCCAGGTTTTAAGTTATTTTTCAGCAGGTGCCTTCGTTATTTCATAGCTAAAGTTGTATATTCGTAGTGAGTTTAAGTTTAAATTTATATTAATTAGTGTCAAAAGTGTGTACATTTAACAACATGGGAAAAAACACACGTAATTCTAACAATGATTCGACAAGTTCTACGGAGGAAGCTGTGAAACGTGTGGTGAAAGAGGCGCTACAGGATCCCGGCACTCTGCAGGTGTTTGTGTCCATGTTGCGGGACCAGGTAGTGGCGGAACTGCAGAAGACCATCCAGGACAACACTAAAGTAATTGAGGATCTGAAAAAGACCCTCGATGAAAAAGACAGAAAGATTGAGGTGTTAGAAAATAAAATAGACGACTTAGAACAATACCAGAGACGTCAATGCCTCAGGATTTTTGGTGTAAAAGAAGAGGCCGGAGAGGACACTGACCAGAAAGCCATCGAGGTGGCCAAAAAAATCGGTGTCGATTTATCAGTGACTGACATTGACAGAAGTCACCGTGTTGGTGTTAGTAATGCTGAAAGACCGCGGGCTATAATAGTGAAATTTGTTAGTTACCGCAAGCGCAGTGAAGTTTTTCTAAGCAAGAAAAAGTTGAAAGGAAGTGGGGTCACTGTTCGCGAGGACCTAACGAAGTGTCGCTATCGCCCTGCTACAAGAGAGTATACAGAAATACGGTATTCAAAATGTATGGACAATGGACGGTGCCGTCATAGCTAAAGTGAATGGCGAAAAACGCAAAATTAGATCTTCTACGGATATCAACTAGATAGGACCTGAGTGTAAAATATGTTTACTTTGTCTTTTCTTTGCTAACAATTATATTGTTAATTTATTTCTAATTTAGGTAAGTTTTAAGTTTATTATTTTTTATTTAGGACAACTTACTTGTTTTATTTTAATTTAAGTTCTTTGTTTAGCTAAATTATTTTAATTTTATTAGAGTTATTACAGTACATAGTTTTATTTTTACTTTCTGCTATTGGCAACATTGAGCTGACAAATGAAGACATGTTTGCAACCTCTGACTCACTCACCTTCTCCAATCACCCTCTTATTGTGCAGACAACTTTTAACGCAGGTAGCAACATTCCTCAATCCCAACCATCCCCTCCAACAACAAATACTACTAGTCTACTTAAGAATGCATTTTCTATTGATAAATCATCACTTAAAATCGCTCACGTAAATTCACAAAGCATTCTGTCCCACTTTGATGAGTTTGAAACCATATTTTCATCTCTTGGACTGAGCGCCATTTTAATTTCGGAAACCTGGCTGACCCCTTCCATACCTTCGTCCCTTGTTCACCTAGACGGATATACAGGGCAAGTCAAAATGTTGTGCAGGTTTTCAGAAATTTATTATGTGAAATGTAATGAACATATAATATTGCGAGACATATTGTATGAAAGGTAAACTCTCAAAGTTTTTTTTTAAATATTCACAGATGTTCTATGTGAGCGCCTTTTGTTACACGACAGATGTCAAGCCGATATTCAATCTCCTGCCAAACTTTCTGTAGCAGTCCGCGGTCGATATCAGCAATGGCTGCTGTGATGCGGGCACGCAGTTCATGCAGTGTTGTTGGAAGTGGTGGTACGTAAACATGATCCTTTACAAGACCCCACATGAAGAAATCACACGGGGTTAGATCTGGTGAACGAGGTGGCCATGAATGAGTTGTTGATCACCCTGAGATGCACGGCCTATCCAGCGTTGTGGTAAAGCCGTATTCAAATGGTCTCGAACACTGCCATGGTAATGTGGAGGGGCACCATCCAACTGCAGAATGAAATCTGGACTATCCGCTTCAAGCTGCGGAAGGAGCCATTGTTGTAGCATATCAAGGAAAACATGTCCGTTCACAGTACGTTCATGAAAGAAAAAGGGCCCATAAACCTTTGCATGGGAAATGGCACAAAAGACATTCACTTTCGGAGAATCGCGTTGATGTTCCAGAGTTGCATGGGGGTTACCAGTTCCCCAAATCCTTACATTGTGTCTATTCACTTTTCCTGAAAGGTGGAAAGTCGCTTCATCACTGTAAACTACCCTCTCATGGAACTCATTCTCTTCCATTAATGCGAGAAAATCAACACAGAAGGACGCTCGCAAAGCATAATCGGCGGGTTTTAAGGCTTGAACCAGTTGCAAGTGGTAGGGTTTCATCTGTAAACGTTTCCGGAGAATCCGCCATACAGTTTTTTGTGGTAGTTGAAGTTCTGTCGCTCCCCGGTAGGTGGATTTCTGTGGACTCCGCACGAAGCATGTGCGAACGCGTTCGACTGTCTCTTCACTCGTCGACGGACGGCCAATCGATTTTCGTTTACAGATACAGCCTGAATCCCTAAATTGTGTGTACCACTTACGAATGGATATCCCATCCGGCGGGTCTTTATCGTATCTGGTACGGAAATGTCGAACACTAGTCACAGAGTTGTTTACATGGTAATCAAGCACACAGAAAGACTTCTGATCCCCAGTCAACGCCATTTTCCTTTACTGCTCTGCTGTTGACATCTTGCGGGTGAACGCGGAACTTTAGAAGTGGACAACTAAACTTTGAGAGTTTACCTTTCATACAATATGTCTCACGATATTATATGTTCATTACATTTCACATAATAAATTTCTGAAAACCTGCACAACATTTTGACTTGCCCTGTACATTGCTCAGAAATGACAGAATAGATAAAAGAGGTGGAGGAGTTTGTGCCTTTATATCAAATGAGCTTAATCCAAGAATTGTCCACAAGTCCCCTTCTGTATATTCCGCTCGCCCCGAGTTCTTATTCGTAGAAATTCAAGCCAGTCTAAAAAAATGTCTCTTATGCATTGTATACAAACCTCCAAAAATAAGGCACCTTTCGGATCTAGAAAACGCTCTGAACGATTCATTACCTCATTATGAACACGTTATTGTCGCAGGCGATTTTAATACAAATCTTCTTCAGACTGACTCACCAGCCATCTTAAAAATATGTTCCAAAGCTTAAATATGACAATTGTTCCTTTCTCTGCCACACATCATACTGCTAATACCGACACTCTACTGGACTTAATAGTGACTACACATCCACAGAAAGTACTGTCATATGGACAAATTCCTGCTCCCGGCATATCTGCTCATGACATTGTATTCGTAGAATACTCACTCCAATGTCCTAAAAGACGCTCTAAATTGATTACGTACAGAAATTTACAAAACATAGACGATACTAAACTAAAATCAGACGCTTTAGAACTACCTTGGTACACAATATGGAATCTTAGATCAGTTGATGAAAAAGTAGACACATTTAATACACTGATATTACAACTATATGATAGACATGCACCAGTAAAAACCCGACGATTTTCCCGCCCCCCTGCACCCTGGATGAATGACTCAATACGTGAACTTATGTCAAAACGAGACAAAGCATACCGAACATACAGACGACATAAAAATGACGAGAACTGGCAACTGTACAAACAACTTAGAAACACAACTACACAAACTATACGCAATGCCAAACTACGACACGCCCACAGTATAATCGGACCTGAAATAAGTGCACGGGACACTTGGCGAAATCTCCGTGCAATGGGACTTAGACAGTTGAATCCCTCAACTGACTCTATAGACATTTCTGTAGATGACTTAAATGAACATTTTACCTCAATACCCATGACACCTCCAGACAACAAGACTAAAACAGACATTCTTAAAGACTTATCCCCATCCCCCCATATAGGAAGAGATAAATTTCACTTTAACGACATTTCGCCTATAGACGTTAAAAAAAGCACTCAAGCGGATTAAATCCAATGCACAAGGAACAGATATCATCAGCATTTTAATGCTAAATAAAATCATTGACATTATACTACCCACAGTGACTCATATTTTAATGCTTCCCTTATAACTTCTATCTTCCCTACTGTATGGAAACAGTCTAGAGTTCGGCCTATACCAAAAATAAGTACACCTGCTAACTGTAATGACTACCGACCGATTAGCATCCTTCCGACATTATCTAAAGCCCTGGAACATATTGTACATAAAGCAAATGACTGAATATCTCCAAGAAAATCACCTCCTTGATCCTTATCAATCCGGCTTTAGATATGGTCATAGCACAACCACAGCTTTGCTAAAAATTACTGAAGATATTCGTGAAGCCGTGGACAGACGTCAATTGACTCCTTTAACCTTACTTGACTTCAGCAAAGCTTTTGACACAGTAGACCACGACTTACTTATGATAAAGCTCAAGCTCCTACACTTGTCTGACAGCGCTGTATCCTGGTTCGACTCATACCTGCACGGTCGTCAACAATACGTTTCATTAAACTCTAGATCTTCGTCTTGGCGCAACGTGCCGGCTGGAGTCCCCCAGGGCAGTGTTCTCGGACCTCTTCTTTTCTCAATCTACATAAATGACTTGCCAACTGTACTAAAGCACTGCCGTTATCACCTCTACGCTGATGATCTCCAAATTTACCTACATTCACCTCCTCATTCTCTCTATAACAGCTTGACAAAAATGAATGACGATCTCATATCCATCTTTAACTGGTCTTCAAGTATCGGTCTAAATCTAAATCCTAACAAGTCACAAGTAATTCTAATGGGACAACAAAGACTGCTTACAACCTTTGACATATCTACACTACCAAACATTACTATAAATAATATAATCATCCCTTATTCTTCTTCAGTAATAGATCTTGGACTACATCTAGACGCAAATTTAACCTGGCAAACACAAGTGAAACACATATGTAAAAAGACTTCTCCATCTTACATTATCTTAGACGTTTAAAGAATTTTCTCCCAGTTTCGTTAAAACAAATCCTTGTGCAGAATCTTGTGTTACCACACTTCGATTATTGTGACATTATATATAATGATCTAAACTATGACTTGTCGCAGAGACTGCAGCGTGTTCATAATGCTTGCGTTCGATTCATTTTCAATATCCGCCGTTATGACCATATTTCCGAACACTTTAATAACCTCTCTTGGCTCCGTCTTACTGACAGACGTAAATTGCACTCTCTTTCACTACTTTTCAAGCTTCTGAATTCCTACATCCCTACTTACCTGGCGTCTAGATTTGAGAAGTTATCCTCTTACCACAATATTGACACTAGATCACAAGATAGCAGTCTGCTAACAATTCCTCTTTATAGCACTTCCTCCTATTCTACTTCCTTCACAGTAGCCTCTGCCCGCTCCTGGAATCTCCTTCCTCAAGATATCAGGGGTTGCCGCACACTTGGTACCTTTAAGTCACGCTTATACAGTTACCTGTTGTCTAATAATTAATTTTTCTCTATTTATTTAATTTTATACTATGTCATTAATCTTTTCCTGTTTTTTATATATATTGTACATATTATATATTTAATTCGTTAAATTTAGAGTAAATCAAAATACATTATAAATATTAATTGTATTGTATTCATAACTTGTAATCGTATATATATATATATTGTAATTTAAATTTAAGACTATTTTTTGTTTGTATTTTTTTTAAACCTGGTTGAGTGGTAGACAAGGCCTTAAGGCCTTAACTCTGCCAGGTAAAATAAAGCTATTATTATTATTATTATTATATGGGGGGTAAAGGCGGCTGTCATGCAGGGCTGACAACCCAGCTTACATCAAGTGCCGATTGACCAGAAAAGTGAGAGCCTTAACCCCCTACTACCCAAGGACCTCCTGAGGCCTGTAGTGGGTTCACTTTACTTTACTTTTAGGTCACATGACTTGGATGACACACCTTTACATCTAAACTTTTTTTTTTCAGTTTTCTTTGCCAGATTTCGCGATTTTTACGCATATCAGGTAAATACTCAGTAGTCCCCACGAAGCAGAGTTGATCGTTCCAAGTCCTATACTTAAAGAAAAAATACCATAACCGGGAATTTAACCAGGATCCTTGACATACCAGTAGATGCGCTAACCGTTACACCACAGATTCTCTCAATATTTACCTTTGAGAAATGCACGTGTTGAATGGTCATTTATCTTCTTCTTCTTCTTCTTCTTCACTTCCTGGTTTAGGCAAGAGTTGCCTGTTCTGTCTTCACTAATAGATCTAAGACCATCTCTTCCGAGGACGTCCGATATCTCTTCTTCCTCTTGGAAAATAATGGAAGATTTTATTTGGTAAGAATGGTCATTTAATCGCCTCCAGTGATGCCTTACTTTGGTCATCGGAAGATAACCGTTGCGGTGTTTTCAACATAATATATCTAGAGTTTATAACATTTTCAATATAAAATGACTGGCTAATATCCGGCGTGCGTCGCTACGCCTAAATAAATGAAATATTAAAGGTTAATTAAATTGTATGGTATACGCTGAGACGAACCAAACAGACGGTTGCTTGTCAGTTTTTAATTTCGGATTTCGGGTAAACCTCTATTTATAATTGTCGGATTTCGCTCATGTTTGGATAATACCTACCTCGATTTATTTTAATATGCTATGTTGAGTTTCGTTGTGAAACATGGAAAATTGTGACCGCTAGATCAATTTTTAAATTTTCACTTCGGGTGAACTCCTACAACTAATGGTTTTAGAGGGTCCAATTGTGAATCTAAATCATCCAGGTACTAACTCAAACACACAAAAAAATTCATTAAAATAGGTCCAGTCATTTAGACAATTTTTAATTTCGGGTAAACCTCCACTTCTAATTGTCGGATTTCGCTAATGTTTTGGTAATACCTACCTCGGTTTTTTTTAATAGGGTATGTTGAGTTTTGTTGTGAAACATGGAAAATTGCGACTGCTAGAGCGATTTTTAAACTTTCACTTCAGGTGAACTCCTACACCTAATGGTATTAGAGGGTCCAATTGTGAATCTAAACCATCGAGGAACCCAATCAGACAAACACAAAACATTTCATCAAAATCGATCCACTCGTTTAGGAGGAATAGAGTGACAAACACACGAACAGAAGAATTATAGCGTGCTGCCTTGTCACGCAGCGGGCCCGGGTTCGATCCCCGCTCAGGACAATTTTTCTGGGTGAGGTTTTTATCGGGGGTTTTCCTCACCTGTAAGACAAATATCAGGAAAACTTTAAGGCCCAAACGGTCCCCGAAATCATCATCATTCATATTCATCTTATCATTATCATCCTTCATCGGTGTGGAAAGTAATGGGAAGCTACCACACCTATAATTCCCTAGTAAAGCTGCAAAGCATAGCATGAAAATGCTATGATTGTAGTGAAAGACCTGCCTTCGGGCAGAATTACTATGGATGATGGATATATATATATATTATACACACTATAAAGATGTGCCTTTTATTCTGTCTCCTCCACTGTTAAAACTATTACAATATTGTAGGCCTATCCGGACTAGTCCCATCCCAAGCAGAAGGTTAGGCCTATACGTTACTCTCCAGCTACTATCCAATTACTCGATATGTAGATAGGGACGACGACGTTGTTTTAAACACCAGTTGGGGCTAGTTCTGTTGCGTCACGGCAGCTTGATTATCTGCATTAGTTCTCCTGCGTTTTATGTCAGCCCCGATCAAATAATGGGGCGTGAGCCACCGCTAATATTTTTACAATATTATAACTTCATACACGATTTAAGTATTATAATTTTTAAAAAGTCTAGATAGAAGTAATGTATCCATACAAATTGGTTTTGTTAGATGAATTACAAAGCCTCGAATGTAATTATATTATCGAAAAATACTGTGAACTATGTGAAAATTAGGCCATAATTCACTATCATGGCAATAGCCTATAATGCACAAATAACCATCTGCGTAAAACTGTTTTCCTGAGAAATTTATACATTTCCTAGCAAAAATGTAGAGCCTATAAATATGTTTTCGGAGGACTATTGGTTATTATGCTGGCGTCTGATTTCGAAGTTCGCGAATTCAACTCTAGGCGATGTCAGTAAATTTTAAAAGCGTAACAATTCTGTGTAATGTCTTCTTTGAAAGGGAAGTAAAATCATGAGCCCGTGTCATAGATTATTCACACGTGAAAGAACCTCAAACTATTAAGTAAGATACATCTTAACTAATGTATCGCCCCTTCGAGGCCCTGTTTTCAATTGAGACGCTAATGACTTGGGTTGTTAGAAATAATCGTCAAATAATATATGAACTGATGTATTTATTTAATTAGATTGTATACTATAATTAAAACGTCACCTTACAGTTTAAGGTATCATATTTTGTGCAGAGTTAGGGGACTTGCGCTGTTTCGACTACCTGTGCGAGAATACACTTTCTCATGGAATTTAGACCAGCATGGACCATATTATCCTCCTAGCATCGTGAGGATTTTGGGTGGCTACAAAAAATGAGACCCCAGGTTGAGAAAGCCAACTATAACGTCTAGGGGACCCGACATGCTGACCACAAGTTACCGTTATATTGGCGGACGATTGTCCACACCTGTGATTATCACATGTGCAACATCCAACATGTTAAGCCAAGGGTCTTCTAAGCGTGTCCTGCCATGGAGTTTTTATAAATACGAGTATTTATTTAAATCAAGGCATTTGTATTTACAATTTGCCCACTTATTTTCTTCCACTCTTTGTACATTCTTGGACATAGATACTGTGCCCTACGTTTATGAGCGATATACACACGATAAAAGTTTCCTATAGGCCCTAATTACAACTCCATGGCTGAACTGGCCTAGAAATTCTTTGGCCTACCAGTCGGTTGCTGGCCTCATATATACTTACTTACTTACTCACTGGCACTATCGAACCCGTAGGTTCATGGCCGCGCGGACATAAGCTCTCCATACATCCCTATCCTGAGCTAATGTTTTCCAATCATTCCCTGTATAATCTATTTCCCTCAAATCATAGTTAATGTTATTCTCCCACCTCATTCTTGGTCTACCAACTGGGCGTTTTCCCTCTGGCTTCCCTACAAGAAGGGGGCACGCCGTAGCGTAGTGGTTAAGGCACTGAGCTACAAGCCGGAGGGTCGAGGGTTCAAGTCCCGTTGGGGTCAGGATTTTTAAACTGACCCAAACCCTCTGGCGGCACTATGGCCCTGGGGTCGACTCAGCCTCTAACGGAAATGAGTGCCAGATGCTTGTTCTGGGGGGTAAGGCGGCCGTCACGCAGGGCTGACAACCCGGCTGACATAAAGTGCCGATTGTCTAGAAAAAGTGGGAGCCTTAACCTCCTACTACCCCAAGGGCCTCCGGGCCTGTTGTGGGATAACTTTACTTTTTTTTTCCCTACAAGAAGCCTCCATGCAAGTCTTACATTCCCCATACGCGCAACATGTCCAGCCCATCGCAGTCTACGAGACTTAACTGTTCTTATTATATCTGGCTTCCTATAAAGACCATGTAGTTCACTGTTATGTAGTCTTCTCCATTCACCTGTCTGTTCATCTCTCTTTGGTCCAAAAATTTTCCTAAGAACTTTATTCTCAAATACTTGTAATCTCCTTTCCTCCCTTAAAGTAAGAGTCCATGTTTCGCACCCATATAATATAACTGGTAGAATAATAGTTTTATATATTTTCAGTTTAACGTTTTTTGAAAGGAGTTGGGACATCAAGAGTCTCTGCAATGCCTAATAGCATGCATTTCCAGAATTGAGCCTATATTTAATTTCTTTGGCCTCATATATACAAGTGTTAATCACAGAGGTGGACGATCATCTAGCCCTAGTGAGAATAGATGTGACATAAGGTCAGCATGTTGGGTCCCCCGCTGGTGTTCTCAATCTGGAGTCGATACTTACTGTAGCTAGTGAAATTCCTCACGATGCTGGGAGGGCACCTGTCCATACTGGCCGAGATACCATGAGTAATTTTCCTCCCCCACGGAGATTCGAACCTGTAGCTCTTCTCTAAGATACCATGCCATAAATCGCTCGTCTATGGCGTGGGACACGTTTTCTATATATTTTCATACAGAGTGAAGTTTATTTAGTAATTTTCTCATTGTTTCCTAAAAATAATTAATGGTTTCGTCTATGTAATTTGACTTGTAGTGCACATAATAGGGACACTATTCCTTTTCCTGAACATACCAAATATATTATAATGAAAAAATAGCACGATATTAATACTTTTTATTTAGTTTTAGAAGTATATCGCCTAATAACTTTTGTCACGAATTTGCCTATATTTACTCTATTTGCTGCTTTCTTTCGAAGGCCTACGCGTATATCAACGGAACGCACAATCAGAATTTAAAAAATATACCCTCCAGAAAATCGGTCAACTTCCATGTCTAAGGACAGTGTTGTTTAAAAAATGTTACAATTATGCCGTTTTACTGAATCAAGTCAATGGGTAATTTCTGTGCCAATAAATATATATGTGTAGACGTAGGCACTACATGTAATGCACACTTACTTTAAATGAAATATAATTTGAAATTTAACAGTAAAGCTAAGCACTAAAATTAAAAATCAAAACCAATCTAGATAATACAATAAACTAAATTCCAAAGTGTTATATTAACAGTATGAGTGACGCTAAACTGTTTACTTATATTGCAAGAAGTCTAGTTTTTTCTATTACTGCTATGTAATTTATAGGCCTATCAAATGTTGTTGGCAAATAACCAATGGCAGTTTGAATGATTTATGATAATTGGAAATCATTGTATGCGGAATTATTATGCTGCCTCATTGATGACCAAAAGTTTGCTCTCGTTTATAGCAGTAATTCAATTTTATGTACACGATTAAAAAAAAAGTACTAGCGCAGTCAAAAGTTACTTTTGCGGCAATGTAAGATACTATTCATCTTCTTATCTCTACAGTTCAAAGTGAATTTTGACATCTCTCATAACAACCTTCAAAATTTTCCCTCTATCCTTAGCTTTCATTTTCAATTTCTTCATATCAAAACTTAGAGTGGCCTTCCTAACGTTATTGAGGCTCATAAAAACACTAGGATATTCAGTAAAATGTCTCCAGAGAGAATACAGTAAAAGCTCCTTATTCGCGTGGGATATGTTCCATAAATATGCCGCGAAACAGAAACCGTGGATATGGAATGGTAATTTGTATGGGTATATAGGGCATACGTTCCAAGGTTCCAAAATAAAATAAAAATTATGAAAATAAAATCAATTTAATGAGAGATTTTGAAAATTTATATTAATTATTATTGTCAGGTTTAGGAGAGGGCCTAAATAACTTAGTAATTTGTTCATATTTTGCCGCTTTTAAAAGGTCTTTCAATTCAGATAGATATTCAGTTGTGAATTCAACGATAGAATTCCTTATTCTGTCTTCGGATTTCTTGATTAATGGTATAGTTGATTCATTAACATTGAAACAGCGTGATATAGATGCAAACGACTCGCCAATGCATAAACGGTCAATCATTTCTATTTCTACTTTATAAGCGACAACACTACTTTTTTTCAGCTTCGGAACTAATTTTTCTTTCCTTTTAATCGACATTATAAATTGGGTACAATGCAGAAAAACACATCTTATTGCATTGAATGGCAAGTTGAAACAATAAAACACCATTCGTGGCTAGAGCGACATTTATCAACGGACATAGTGGCACGTGAAATACGGTGGCGGCGCCTTTTAACAACGAACTTTAGGCTTAGCGACAAAAAGGCTTGTTTAACTTTGATATTTATTTGTCTATTTGGTTTGAATCACTCTTTGTAAAAGCCGCCTTAGCACATGCCTGCAGTAAAAAAAAAAAAAAGAGTTACCGATGCGTTAATAAAGGATACTAATCCTTCTAATATACCGACTGGATCCGCGAATAAAGACATTTTTAGCCGCGAATACAGGAACTGCGTCGTAATTTTTTAACCCGCGAATAAGGGAACCGTGAATAAGGAGCTTTTATTGTATTCTAAAATATTCTGCACTACACCCCAGAAATATCGGCAGATCTAAGAATCATGGTGAGTTCAACTGAATGAGGCCCATCGTTCTAATTCGGAAAACATTATTATTATTATTATTATTACTATTATTATTATTATTATTATTATTGT
The DNA here is from genome assembly GCA_030220185.1 of Diploptera punctata. Lineage (NCBI taxonomy): Eukaryota > Metazoa > Arthropoda > Insecta > Blattodea > Blaberidae > Diploptera > Diploptera punctata. The sequence goes on along the minus strand of JASPKZ010000046.1, from coordinate 1,092,676 downwards.
TATTGTTATTATTACTCACTGACAGTATCAAATCCGGAGAATCATAGCCGCGCGGACATAACCTCTACATACATACATAACCTGAACTATTGTTTTCCCATCATCCCGTATTCAATTCACCTTCCTCAAATTTTATGATTAATGTTATTCTCCCACGTCGTTCTTTACCCATCTACTGGACGATTTCCCTCTAGTTTTACTATTATTATTATTATTATTATTATTATTATTATTATTATTATTATTATTATTATTATTATTATTATTATTATTTGCAGCAAGATGTTCAAAATTAGAAAAAAAAAGTCATATGAGAAAAATTAATATTAAGTACTCAATAGTAGATTACGTAAGATATAGGCAATTCAGTTGGTATAGGCACGTACGACGAAACGACGAGTGCAAGAAGAAATGTTACCCCCCCCAAAAAAAAACGTTGAAATTGTGTCTACCTGGAAGAAGAAAGGAAGGAAAACTTCGAAACTGTAGGATGCAAGAAATAAGAACTGGAATGAGAACGAGAAGACTTGAGGACATGGAATGGATGGATAGGGACGAGTGGAGAAGGAAAGATGGCACAGAAAGATGTGAAGACATTGAACATCTGTATGTAAATAAATAAATAAATAAATATTAATATATTAGGCGTTATTGTTATGTTATAATATTTTGCTTATCTTAACCATATTGCAATAAGAGTTCGATAATAATTGTGTTATATAACTATTATGTGGCTTAGCTGTCTAAAGCATCATGCCTTGACGACAGAGCTACGGGACGCACACTGGTACCTCTCCCAAGGGGAAAGAAACTTTCTCATGTAATTTCGACCAGCTTATGGGACCGACGTCCACACATCGTCCTGAGAATTTTAGGTATATAATAATACTTTTGTATAAAAAGAAGCAATCTTAATGACTTGTGGGCTAGACAATATATATCCGGGTTCGAATCCCGTCCACGCATTTATTTTTCTTATCATACCATATATATATACATATATATATATATATAAGAATGGACTCTTCTAGGCTAACAAAACAAGCATTGTTGTATCAGCCTCAAGACTATAGAGATGTGGGACGTCCTAGAAGACGATGGAGAGAGCGGAACAGGCCGAGGGCCTACCATGAAGAAGAATAAGAATAAGAAGATGATATATAAAATACCTATACTGGTTTATGGTCGTTTATATTTGTAAATGGTACAGTGACTGTGAGACCAGCAGCCGAATGGTGGGCCAAGGGCTTCAAGACCTGTCGCTCCATGGAGTTTAATAAGGGGCATCAGAAGCAATGGGTTGGTCCCTCCATCAAAACGCTCAGCCAACATCCCAGAACAAGCTTTAATAATTCGTCAGGATTTTATTTTGCATTCTGTTTCTTAGAGAAGATTTAACACCCCTAGAGTTAACATTCCGATTGTGTTGCATAGTTTTGTGTCCCGCGCTCAAATTTATGCGCATTTTGGTTACGGAATGAATGAATTGAACAACTGAACATCACACCTGTGTACAAAACTAAAGAAAGAAAGTTGAAATCTTTTCGAGCGCTACAATGCTAGGGTTGTAAAATACTTAGGCAAAAGTGAAGAAATTAAATTGTATTTTGTATTGTGGGTTGAAACATACGGTAGGGGTTCCTGACAGTTACATAATATTTCACACCACAGACAAAGAAGTAGGAGGTGGTGTGGCGGATCTCTTACATTCTGGTTTGTAAGTTTTGATTACAAAAGTGACTGCAAAGCTTGTTTTCGTTATGTGACCTTACTTCGACGTTAAGAAAAACTGTTTTTACCTAGAACATCTTGCCGTATCGACACACTTTAATTCCACTTTATCAAAATTCGATTAATTTATTATTTTGTTTTTATTTAGGAATATTACACAATGCAGTGTTTCTCCTTCAACCCAAAGTGATTTGTCGCCAGAGGTTCCTGTTCAAAGCATCTTCTTCAAAACTCTAGCTTCCATACTTCTCTTTACTCCATCTATCCATCGTTCTCTAGGCCTGCTTCTTCCACTTATTACATTAGCTTTCCAATTAAGGATCTCCTTTGGTATTCTCTCTTCTTCCATTCTTTTGAGGTGTCCATACTATTTCAAACGTTTTTCATCTATTTTTCCTAATATGTTTTTAGCAACTTGTAAACTTGTATAATTTCCGTTATTGTGCTGTTTCTGACCCTATTAATTTATTCTAATTACTTATTAATGGAAAATATAGTAGTGAGCTACATAATCTTTATGGGAAGCCATATGTAATATGAGCAGCTTAAGTCAGATGGGCAGGACTTGTGATAAGAATGGGGAATGAAAGAGGAGTATGGCAACGCCTTGTATGGAAACCACATGGAAAGTTCCTAGTTGGTAGACAAACATGAGATGGGAGAATAACATGAGGGAGGAGAATTATAGGAGAAAGAATGTAAAAAAGCTCAGAATAGGGATATATGGAGAGCTTATGTCTGCGTGGCCATGAATCTCCGAGTTCGATAGTGCCAATGAGCTTAGTTAGTTATGTAAGTAAGTTTAAGGTAGTTTATTGCATATCTTATTAAAATAATAAGGTTACAGTTCGCTAATTTCTTAATGCTTATTTCGATAAAAACCGAGTATTTAAAATTTACTCAAAAATAATAATTTCAATTGTTATGTATTTATAACTAACTAACTCACTCAGTGCCTCTATCGAATCCGTAGATTCGTGGCTGCGCGGACATACGCTCTCCATACATCCCTATCCTGAGCTAGTATTTTCGTGAATCATATCCTGTACAATCTGCTCCCTCAAATCATGGTTAATGCTCTTCTCCCACCTCATTTTTGGTCTACCAACTAGACGCTCTCCCTCTGGTTTTCTACATGAAGATTCCATGTTCCCCTTTCGTTCCCCCATTCGTTTCACACGTCCTGCGCACCCTAGACTACGAGACTTAATTGTTCTTACATCTGGCTTCCTGTAAAGATCATGTAGCTCACTGTTATGTGGTTTTTCCCCATTCACCTGTCCGTTCATTTCACTTTGGTCCAAAAATCTTCATAAAAACTTATCTTCTATCCTCCCTTAAAGTAAGGGTCCATGTTTCGCATAGATATATAAATGGGATAATTTATAATATAAATTATTTTATTAAGAATAAACTCTAATCATAAGTTAATCGAATTTTTAAATATCGGCTATATAGCCGTATATTATAGACAAATCCCTATTACGAAAATGTATAACTTTACCCTAATTATAACCGTATTGGTCCAAGGAAGTTATGTAGGCTCTGAGTGATTTGATTTATATAAAATTATTATGTTATAAATAAATACAATTCAACTAGGTTTCAGATTTAGATTTCATTTAATTAAATTTCATGGCGTGACAAACCTGTGAGACCCTTGGCCTACCAGCCGGCTGATGGTGTCACATTCGCATGTGTTAATTACATCAATTGTGGATTTCATAAAAAAACAAACAATTAAAATGGTATGATCATGTGAAAAGAATGACAGAAGAGAGATTCCCAAGAAGAATACTAGAATGGATGCCACTTGGTAGAAGAAAGAGAAGAAGACTGCCAAAATAACGTGGATTGATGGTATTTTAAGAAGCATGAGGGAAAATGGATTGGGCGATAAAGATTACTCATAGAATGATTGATACATGTGGAGGAGAAAGACAGTAAATTAATTGGGCGCAGGAATATTTGAAACATTGTGAAACCTGCTAAATAAATAAAGGGATATAGGACAAGGGAATGCTGTTGTGAGGAAAATAAAGGTTCACTTTGGACCGTAAAGCTAAGAAGAAAAATAATCTATAATCATATTTGAATATGATAAAAAAATGTAGAGTTCAAGGAAGATATTTTGAAGATAAAACATTAGAATTTATGCACTGCATTTACAACCAAGACAAGGGAAATAAAAAACGTCAAGAGTTCGTAAATTTCAACTGTTAGAAACAGAAATAACATGACGGCATAAAATCTAAAAATACGGTACAATATTGGTACTTCGTGGAGCGAAAGGGCTAAAAGGACCATATCCTTCCTTTTGGCCTTACATCAAGGCGTATATACATGATATATGGTCTTCTAAAAATAGGTTACATAGAGTTTCCTCAACATGAAGCCGGTGCTTTTTGTTGCTAATCAAATTCCTCACGATGTTGGATGGACATCGGTCGCAAAATTTCATCAGAATATTTATTTTCCCATTGTGACTAAAACCAGCACATGTCCAGTAGCTCTGCGTCAAGGCGTGCTGCTGTAGAGAGCTCGGCTACGGTGCGAAACACTGAAATGTGATTAAAAAAAAACTCGCAGTAAAGTGAGATGTGGTATGGAGAGATAAGATGGAACAAGAGAGCGTCAACAATGTTGGGGTGAAATACTTGAGAAATTTCCCGTTAAGTAAAAAATGGTACAATACTGATATACTTATATGAAGTGGTTGTTTTTTGAGATTTCCGGGAGTGTCATCAAGGGGATGCGATCCCACATATAATAGTGGATGAAAAAAAGCTATTCAGATATCCCATTTCTGAACTTCCGGCACTTGAACTTCCCCCTTCACATCCGGCATCTCATTACACCTGAATACAAAGTTCCCCACAATATTACAGTAGTTCGGAAACCGTTCTATTAGTTACATTTATCGTAAATCTTATTTTTTTTAAGATTGTCCTTTTTTTCTATCTAACTTTGCAGTTTCCATACTTTTTTTTGAGATGCTTTTGTCGTTTGAGACCACGCAATAGCGAAATCTATGGTTTTATAGACGTCTCTGTGTATCTGTAAAATGCGTTTGAAATACCCTTATGTACTAATTATTAACCTGAGTAAATTATTTGACCAAGTAACCCCAGGTTCATGGCCAAGAAGAAATAAGCTCTCCATATATCCCTATACTGAGCTAATGTTTTCAAATCACCCCTGCATAATTTACTTCCCTCAAATCATGGTTAATGTTATTCTCCAAATTCATTCTTGGTCTACCATTCTCCCTATGATTTTCCTACAAAATGTTTCCATGCCATTCTTTCATTCCCCATTCGTGCCACATGTCCTGCCCATCGCAGCCTACGTCACTTATCTGTTCTTATTATGTCTGGTTTCCCATAAAGTTCGTGTAGCTCAGTGTTAAGTAGTATCTCCATTTGCATGTCTGTTTACCTCTCTTTGGTCCAAAAATATTCCTATGAACTTAATTTTGGAACAATTGTAATATTTTGTCCTCACTTAAATTAACAGTCTAACAGTCCATGTTTCATTTTTATTATTATTATCATTATTATTATTATTATATATATATATATATATATATATATATATATATACTTACTTACTTACTTACTCACTGGAACTATCGAACCCGTAGGTTCATGGCCGCACGGACATAAGCTCTCCATATATCCCTATCCTGAGCTAATGCTTTCCAATCATTCCCTGTATAATCTACTTCCCTCAAATCATAGTTAATGTTATTCTCCCACCTCATTCTTGGTCGACCAACTGGGCGTTTTCCCTCTGGCTTTCCTACAAAAAGCTTCCATGCAAGTCTTTCATTCCCCATACGTGCAACATGTCCTGCCCATCGCAGTCTACGAGACTTAACTGTTCTTATTACATCCGGCTTCCTATAAAGACCATGTAGTTCATTGTTATTTAGTCTTCTCCATTCACCTGTCTGTTCATCTATCTTTGGTCCAAAAATTGTCCTAAGTACTTTATACTCAAATACTTGTAATCTCCTTTCCTCTCTTAAAGTAAGAGTCCATGTTTCGCACACGTATAATATAACTGGTAGAATAATAGTTTCATATATTTTTAGTTTATCGTTTTTTGAAAGGAGTTGAGAAGTCAAGAGTCTCTACAATGCATAATAGCATGCATTTCCAGAATTGAGCCTATGTTTAATTTCTTTGTGCATCTCATTCCTATTTGTGATCATTGTTCCTAGGTATTTGAAATCAGTCACTTCCTCAAAATTTCCCTCATGGCATCCGCTAGTACAAAATTAAATAGTAGAGGAGATAGTGCATCTCCTTGCTTCAACCCATTCTGGATTTCAAAAGTGTCCGAAAACTGTTTGCCTATACGCACCCTACTCGTTGAGCCATTTAGACACATTCGTATAAGTCTAACTAACTTTTTAGGAATTCCGAACTCCAGCAGGATACTATATAACTTCTCCCTCTTAATTGAATCATATGCTTTTTTGAAGTCTACATACAGTTGATGTACAGTACCATTATATTCCCATTTCTTTTCTAAAATCTGTCTTATATATATATATGTATCATATTTATATTATTATTATTATTACTATTATTATTATTATTATCGTATCATTATTGTTATTACCCTATGAAATGTTGTTTGTACATGACATTTACATTGCTACATTTATTGTATATTTAACTGTTTATAATTAGTACAGTGTATATCTATAATTGTCGAATATTTATTTGTATTTGTGCTGGTTGAGTGGAAGAGAGGGCCTTATGGCCTTAACTCTGCCAGAATAAATAAAGTATTATTATTATTATTATTATTATTATTATTATTATTATTATTATTATTATTATTATTATTATTATTATTATTATACTAAAAATCTGATCTGTTGTAGACCTGTTTCTTCTAAATGCACATTGATGATCTCCTAGAATGTCATCAATATAGGGAGTAAGTCTGCTTACTAATATATTTGTTAGAATTTTGTACGAAGTTGAAAGTAATGAGATGCCCCTGTAGTTGTTGCAATCAGTTTTATCTCCTTTCTTATAAATTGGTATGATAATTGACTCCTTCCATTCATCTGGAAGAGCTTCTTTTTCCCAAATTATACTAAGCAACCAGCGTACCTTGTCCATCAATTTTTCTCCCCCTGATTTTATCAGTTCTGCTGGGATCTCATCTGAACCTGATGCTTTATACATCTTCAATTTTTCAATCGCCATTTCAACCTCTAATGCACTTGGCTATGCGACTAGCATTTCTGCTGTCTGTAAATTATCCTCCTCAATGTCTTGTTCTGTATGTGCATTTAATAGCTGATTAAAGTAACTTTTCCATCTATTTAATATACTCCTGGAATCTGCAATCATATCCCCATTTTCATTCCGAATTATGTTTGTTCTAGCCTGAAACCCTTTCTTCTCTATACTAATTCCCTGATATAATTCTCTAATGTTCCTATTTTTTGCATTCATTTCAAGATCATTAATCTTCTCTCTTTTTATTCCCTCTTTTTACTCTTTAGTAGCTTGGTGGTTTCCCGTCTAATACTACCCAATTGCTCTAAATTTACTTCATTTGGCTCATGTAACCATTTCATTTTTGCTAGCTTTCTTTTCTTTACAATGTCGGCACATTCCTCATCAAACCATTTCTTGTTTTGCCTCTTTTTTAAACAACCAATGCTTTCTGATGCTGACAATTTAATAGTATCTCTTATAGCCTCCCGTTCTTTATTTATATCAGTTTCCTCTTCGCTTGCCACATTGTCATCGAAAGATCCCAGTACTTCAAATCTATTAGCAATTTTGATTTGGTATTCTTGCCGCATTTCATCATTTTTCAAGTTTTTTAATTCAAATTTTACAGAATCATCTTTAGCGTTTGTTCCTCTCATAAGCGATAGCCGTTGTCTGATTTTCACTCTGACCAGATGATGATCCGAATTGCAGTCTGTCCCTCTAACTGATCTAACATCGATGATGCTACTGTGCCAGCGTTTGCCCACTAATACATTATCTATTTAGTTCCTATTTTCGCCATCTGGGGACGTCCAGGTGTATTTATGAATATCCTTATGCTGAAATGTTGTGCTCTTAACAATGAGATTCTTTGATGTGGCAAATGTGACTAATCTAACCCCGTTGTCATTACTATCTTCATGAAGACTGAATTTGCCTATTGTTGGTTTGAATATATCTTCCCGCCCCACTTTTGCATTAAAATCTCCTAAGACAATTTTCATATGATATCGTGAAAGGCTATCAAATACGCATTGTAATTCTTCATAAAACTCATCCTTGATTTTGTCATCTTTATCTTCTGTGGGGGCATGTACATTTACAATTATAAAATCATGTTGTTTACTCTTTAGAATTATGTATGATATCCTATCACTAACATACTTAATATCTCGGATAGCGGATAGGATACTCCTTCTGACTAAAAAACCCGTTCCAAATGCAGGTCTTTCTGCACCCCCGTAGTATAATGCAAAGCTTCCTGATTCCTGACTACGTTCTCCTAGCCACCTAACTTCCTGTAAAGCGACTATATCCAAGGGCGATTTATCTAGTTCCCTCGTTAATATCTCTAGATTATATATATATATATATATATATATATATATATATATATATCCGGGTTTAACAATGTTCATACATTTTCCCGGCACCAATGATTTCTCTTCAATTTCGCTTTATAATTTTCCTCCATTCCTCTCTATTATAACACATTTTTACCTCTATTTCCCAGTCCATCAAAGTTTCTCTAATCACTTGGATCCACGTGAGATTTGGTCGTCCTTTCCTTCTCGTTCCTGATGGCGTCCATTCCATTACGGCTGTAAATCATCGGGTTTTTTAAACTTTTTTTCCCCAATGAACGGGGAGTTAGCCTGTCGCATCAACCTTCAACCTGGAAGACCAGGGTATTTTTTCTTTTGGTTTTCTTCCCATTGCCTTTGAAGATCCCTCTTCACCGCAAGACAGCGTTTCTCTGTTTCCCTTAGAGATAGGGTTGCGTCTTTCGCCAGATCCGCCGTCTTGAAGGACTTCTTCTGCACCGACTCTGCCGTTGAGGTATTCACCGTAACTCTGGCTAGGGGCCCGTACAGGGTACTATCAGTCAGAGCCAACTGAACCCTAGTTTTTAATGAGGTTATTACTCCTCCCCCTCCTCCTTTATCATCCGGGCTTGGGACCGGCCATGGCGGAGTTATTATTATTATTATTATTATTATTATTATTATTATTATTATTATTATTATTATTGCTAGCTTGTGGGTCGCACATACATACTTCATCATGTACATCAAGAGCAGAAAGTTAGTGAATGGTTAATACAGTTCAATGCATAGAACCGCATGCACCGGGATTCACAGCAATAACTCTCTCTCTCTCTCTCTCTCTCTCTCTCTCTCTCTCTCTCTCTCTCTCTCTCTGTCTCTCCTCTCTCTCCCTCTCCCTCTCTTCATGCCTCGCTCGTCTTCCTGTGAGCTCCTAGATGTACGATGATTCTCTTCCGATCCATATTGCAGGGATCATTTCAAGGAGATTATTATCTTGATGTGTGATGTATGATGAGTTATCACACATTAAACATTTGTGACCATATAACTCACTGTTATATAGTATTTTTCATTCACTTCTTCTTCGGTTTGTCTCTCTTTGTTTAAAAAATAATTAAGATAGACTTTGCAATTTTTTTACCTTTTTTTTGCAAAATCCTAAGAAATTAAGCTACTGTGGCTATTCTGATAAAAAAATGATTTTTTATAAGCTTAACGCTTCTAAAATTAACAACAACATTGAAATAAAAAATTAATCAATTTAAATAGTTTAATAACAAAAATCAATATGAGAAACAACTGGTATGAACATGTTAATAGAATGCCTACAGATAGAATCCCCCAGCTGTTATTTAAGTATAAACGAATAGGACTTAGAAGTGTCGGACGCCCATTTACTAGATGGGAAGATTCATTAAATCCTACTTGTTGTGAAAACAAGTCATAAGACCTAATTTCATGACGTAGAATAATAATAATTAATAATAATAATAATAATAATAATAATAATAATAATAATAATAATAATAATAATAATAATAATACATTCAGTCTATGGGCCAGGAGAGTTGGTGGAACACAATTTTCAATCGCTAGATTTTGCGCCAGTTCCGTGAACTGAATTGCAGAACTCTCCGCAATAGATAAGCTGAGAAGGCATATGGTACTGTTGATAGCGATTCGTCCGTCGCGTCGGATGGGGCCTGACCGGCCCCTTTGGTGCTTCTCGATAAGAGTAGGCTACGTGCCGGCACCGGGTTTCAACTTTTCTCTTCATCATCATGCCTCATACAACACGCTTTACACTCCTCTCTGTACACAATATAAGAATACATCATCTCACATATTTACAGTAGGAATAGACGTTGATAGCCGAGCATACTTTACATCAGCAACTATAATTATTGCCTGTATCACTAAAAGTAGATTATTTTATGTTCAATATGTCAGATAATCTCCGGAAAATTTTACCCCAGATGAACCCATGTCCGCATTTCTTGACGGTTGTATTTTTACGGTGAAAGATCGTCACTCTTTCGCCCAAGGTACTTTTTTCGTCTGGCTTATCACCTTCGACCAGTCCGGCATGGGTAACCCTATCGGCAGCAATGCTACCGCCGGCATAGCTCTCAGGATCATTTAAGCACGCAAGCCACTCCACCACGACAAGGTAAAGATACCATGTTGCACGTATGGGGAATGAAAGACGTGCATGGAAGCTTCTTGTAGGAAAGCCAGAGGGAAAACGCCCAGTTGGTAGGCCAAGAATGAGGTGGGAGAACAACATTAACTATGATTTGAGGGAAGTAGATTATACAGGGAATGATTGTAAAGCATTAGCTCAGGATAGGGATGTATGGAGAGCTTATGTCCGCGCGGCCATGAACCTTCGGGTTCGATAGTGCCAGTGAGTGAGTGAGTGATGTCAGATAATCTGATGCACTCGAAAATTCACGTAAAGTGGTTTGGCAAAGTAGTGCGTAAATTGAAAATATACCACATTAAGTCTCTATTCGTACAGCGCGGAACCCGAAGAAACCAAAATGCAGTGGGTGGCATTAGAACATACACATTCCAACCTCCTCTTTCAAATGCTACCACCTTAGCCATTTTGGATGCATAATTATGAAATTATACAATTATAATTATAAATACAATATAAAAAATATATATGTCGGTGGCTGTGGACAAATTATGTTCTTGCTCTTGTTCCGAGGGTCGCGAGTTCAAACCCGAAAGGAGTCGATGGATTTTTAGGATGGAAAAATTGAAGGAGCAAGTCCTCCGGGAGGGACTTAAAGTCGTTGGTCCCGAGTCTAAAGATTTTCAGGCTCCTAAAATAACCTTATGCCTGAAAAAGAGGCCTCTGAGAAAATTCGCCGATATCCTTCATCCAATTAATACCTTAGCTGCTTACTAGATGTTTCCATGGGTCGGTATGTTGACCGCATTCCATTCATGACATACTTATAGAAATAAGCGTAACTGAATTAACTTGATTAGTAACTCCTAACAAAGGAGAGGCTAAGGTCAAACATTGGGCTGTTACACCATTATATATATATATATATATATATATATATATCACTGGCTCTATCGAACTCGTAGGTTCATGGCCGCGCAGACATAAACTCTCCATTGCATCCCTATCCTGAGTTAATACTTTCCAATCATCCCCTGTTTGTACACCCTATATATATATATATATATATATATATATATATATATATATGCGTGTGTGTGTGTGTGTGTGTGTGTGTGTGTGTGTATGGTCTTTATAAAATGTGTTTCATAAATAAATTCATTATAATGTGGGCCTATGTTATACAACAAAAGATGCATTAGTAAAATTGATACCGATAATACAAGATAACATAGTTGGTGATACATCTAGCATTAGTTTAACACCACTGGTTTTCATGACGTCACTTTATTCTGGGGACTAAGGCCGGTATCCAAGAACCAATCTTTCAACGAAGAGCTACTCTCAGCCCGTCTCTCCGTAGTTAATTACGTGGGTCATGCACAACCTTCTCTAACTGGCTCACTCTATTCAACATCATGTGCTAACAAGGTATTTATTTTTAAAAAATCCCGGGAACAATTAAAAGATAAAGAACCTCAGCTTACGGAAGACCGGAGATGGCATGGCCTATAGAGCTTGGATCTTGAATACCGGCCTAAATGTAGGTGAATGGTACTATAATCTTAGCGTGATTACGACTTGAATTACACTAATGCTATGTGCTTTATTAATATTTTTAACGTTTGATGGGACAGAGGTAAATGAACTTAAACTGCGGGATCTGATTAATCACTTGTTAATTTTTATAACTTCCTGACGTTAAATTAAGGACAGTGACAGTAGTGTTATTGCTTTTTTCTTCCTGTGATGACAGAGTTCCTTAATTCTACGTGAATCGTTTATTAGTTTTAACGATGCTATCATGCAATCATTACGCCTCATCATTTCCGATAATACTCGTCATATATTTTCATTACTTACTAACAACCTATCTGCCTAAATAACCAATCTAATTGAGTGGGTGCGTTGACCGCATGACACTCATGACATTTAAGGACAAATCCATCCACAGTAATTCTGCCCGAAGGCAGGCCCTTCACTGCAATCATAGCATTTCCATGCTATGCTTGCAGCTTTACTAGGGAATTGTAGGCGTGACAGCTTCCCGTTGCTTTCCACACCGGTGAATGATGATGTTGATGGTGGCCATATGATTTCGGGGACCGTTTGAGCCTTAAAGTTTTCCTGACTTTTGTCTTACAGGTGAGGAAAAACCCCGTTTAAAACCTCACCCAGAAAAACTGCCCCGACCGGGGATCGAACCCGGACCCGCTGCGTGACAAGGCAGGACGCTACCTCGAGACCACAGCGATGGATTAAGGACAAATAAGGTAACTAAATAAATTTGGTCTATTAACTTTTAACAAAGAGAGACTATGGCTCAACACTATACTATTCCATTATAGACAAGATATAACAGCTTGTGGTATATGCAGGCCTTTTTCATTTTTTAACCCATGCTTTATTTAAGTCATTACAATTTAAACCTATATGCGCAGGAGTTGTTATTCATTCAATAAAGATCCTCCTTTGATCCCGCTAACTGAATTCAGTTTCATTAAAATGAATTCTTGTGCAGAATCTTGTGTTGCCACACTTCGATTATTGTGACGTTACATATAATGTCCTAAACTATACAGCAGCATGTTTATAAATCTTGCGTCGATTCGTCTTCAATGACCGCCGTTATGATCATATTTCCGAACACTTCAGTAACCTCTCTTGGCTCCATTTTACTGACAGACGTAAATTGCACTCTCTTTCACTTAATTTCAAGCTTCCGAATTCCTATACTCCTAGTTATCTGGCGTCCAGATTTGAGAAGTTATCTTCTTATCACAATATTGACACTAGGTCACAAGATAACAGTCTGCTAACAATCTCTCTTCACAGCACGTCCTCTTATTCTACTTCTTTCACAGTAGCCTCTGCCCGCTCCTGGAATTTCCTTCCTCAAGATATCAGGGGTTACCGCTCATTTTGTACTTTTAAGTCATCCTTATACAATTACCTGCTGCTAAATAATTATTTTTTCTCGAGAATTGAATGTATTCCATGTCATTAAAAGCGTTTTCTCTTTTTTCTATCTTGTACATTTTATAATTAATTCGTTAAATATAATTTAAATCAAACTGTTTTGTAAATAATAGTTATATTGGTTCGTCTTCTGGGCTTATAGGCCGTGGTCCGGTTGTCTTCATACTCGACGTTTCGTCTTCTGCTGCGGTAGACCTCATCAGGAGATACTGCGTGCTCTCTGTAAACTCCTCAACAGTCGGCTGCTCACAGAGAGCACGCAGTGTCTCCTGATGAGGTCTACCGCAGCAGTAGACGTAACGTCGAGTATGAAGGCAACCGGACCACGGCCTATGAGCCCGGAAGACGAACCAAATATGGATCAAGACGCCGGCCGTGAAAGCCTACAATTATACAATAGTTATATTGTAGACATACCAATTAATATTTATTTTTATTGTAATTAGATGTAAGAATTTTTTTTGTATTTTTTGTAACCTGGTTGAGTGCTAGACAAGGCGTTAAGTCCTTAACTCTGCCAGGCAAAATAAAGCTCTTATTATTATATCCGATATCCAGCCCTTAAGTTTCATCCGTCTATTATCCTAGTACTAACGGCTAGGTCTTCCTTATTAACTGATTTTGCAGCGAAATCCCATCAAAATGCCTTCTTGAAATAGAAGCACTGCCGTTAAGTATTGTATACACAACTTTTTTTTTCTTTCCTTACAGCGGAACTAAGGGAATAAAGAATGGATAATCTGTTCTTGCTACGGAAGATGTTTCTAAATTAGCTCAAAAGTAGAGCACCAGCGCGTAAAGTTGGATATCTTAGGTTCAAATTCCGTCTCAGATGAATATATATATATATATATATATATATATATATTTTTATTGACTCCAAAATAAATAGATTTCAGACGGTGTGTGGAACAATACAGAGAACATTCAAAAATAAAATTAGAAAAGAAACCAAGATAAAAATGTATAATGTTATGGCGGTTCCCACAATATTGTATGGATGTGAAACTTGGGCTCCAGTGAAAAGACAGAAGGATAGAATACAGAAGGCAGAGATGCGGTTCCTAAGACAAGTAAAAGGATGTACAAGACTTGATAGAATAAGAAATGAGGATATAAGAGAAGAATTGAAAGTACAGCCTTTATTGGATAAAGTCACGAATTACAGACAGAAATGGATTGATCACATGGATGGAATGAGCAAGGAGAGATATCCATTGTTAGCCAGAAATTATCAAGCAAGAGGAAGGCGTGATGTTGGAAGACCTAGAAGACGTTGGGCTGATGCAATATGAAGTCGGAACGGGCAATTGCCTAATCCCTGGAGTGATGATGATGATGATGATATATATATTTTTACTTTCTCTAGTTATGTGAACCATTGCCTACAGACGGCTTATCTAACTAATTAACTAACTCACTGGCACTATCGAAACCATAGGCTAATGGCCGCTCGGACATAAACTCTCCATATATCCGTATCCTGGATTAATGTTTTCCAATCATCTCCTGTATAATCTACTTCCTTCAAATCATGGTTAATGTTATTCTCCAACCTCATTCTTCGTCTAACAACTGGGAGTTTTTCCTGGTTTTCCTACAAAAAGCTTCCATTCACCACTTTCATTCCCCATTCGTGCCACATGTCCTGCCTATCGTAATCTACGAGACTAACTGTTGTTATTATTATTAAGAAAAATACTCCATTCACCTATCAATTAAAAACAAGTCAACGCGTTTCGGTTACTACGTAGCCATTATCAAGACTGAGCCCAGTGGAAGAATCTTCTACTGGGCTCAGTCTTGATAATGGCTACTTAGTAACCGAAACGCGTTGACTTGTTGTTTTTGTTTTGGTGACTAGAGTGTTTTTTTTTTAAGTTACACTGATCAAAATTATTTTTGTCTCATGAGTATCAATAGTTGTACTTAATGCAGCTTTTTATTGTGTTTTCAAATATGTATTCGGAATTTCTCCATCACCCACAGTTTTTTTATTTCAATTTCAATTAATTGATTTAAATAATTATTTTTTTAATACACGTTTTTTCGTCCATTTGTCCATTGTAAATTGAACCAAATGAGCTAACTCAGGAGATTACAGCTATGGAAAAGAGATATCAAGGCAAATGGAATCCTAATATGCTGGCCGATTATTCCTGGACCATCAAGAGGGATGCTCCACAGGCGAAATATAGGAGAAAATCGTAGGTGAGTTCGAATGTTCGAATATTGTGTAGTTACGAATGTAGGAAATACTACAGTGTTTGAAATTATAAATTCCTGTCTCTCGGAAACCTTACGTGATGGAGAAAACCCGATATCATATTTGAATTCAGGAGAAAAAATACTATCATAATCACACTTTTTTTTTTCTGAGACAAAAAAAGTTTCTTTTTTGTTGCTCAGTGTAATTAATGTTTTTTTCACCAAGAAGATCCATTGTTTTAATTTCTGTTCTTAATATATTTGGCTTCCTACGATGACCATGTAGCTAACTTCTCCACAGATGGCTTATCTATAAACATTCATTTCCGAACAAGGCTCCTCGTAGTAGTTTTTTCCATTAAGTCTTGTGAACGCAATTTTTGCTGTTTCGGGTGACTAAGAGAATAAAGAGAGGAATCTGTACTTCACTTTTCCTTTTCACAATATAAATTCAAATACAGAACGAAAAAAAGTTAAAATATTAAAATCTGTACTTGAAATATCAGTCATCTTCAAAAAATAAAAATTCATTAAAATAGTGATGGCCTTTCAGAACTTCTTGTTCCATCCTCAGCAGCTGGGTAGGTATTTCAGTATCTACCTACCTGCTGCAGATGGAATAAGAAGTTGTGAAAGGCCTTCACTATTTTAATGAATTTTTATTTTTTGAAGATGACTGATACTTCAGGTATAAATTTTAAAATTTAAATTTTTACATAACAACCTCAACGGTTGTTGAGCATGAATTGTTCAGTAAATAAAATAGTATTGTACTTAAAAGAACTCAAGCGTGGATATTTAAAATCCCGTATCTTGCCAGTGGCAATTCCGTGGCGCAAGCAGTTACGACGCTTGCCTCTCACCGCAGGAGTCCCGAGATCGAGTCTCGGTCACTCCATGTGGGTTTCGTGGTGGACGAAACGGAGCTTGGGCAGGTTTTTCTCGGGTTTTCTCCAGTTTTCCCCCTGCCACAAATTTCATTTCACAATTTCTCCATGCTCATCTCATCCATTTCACTCATCCGTCCGTGTGAGCTGTGGCGGTGCGTCATGATGGTCGGCCGGCATCTTTATAGTTCACAGACCTCTACAGTATAAATATAGGGGCTTCATCTCTCGAACCGACCCGACCTGAATTGGACATGAGTTGAGGATATTTATTTAACTTGCCAGTAATCGAAACCCAGACGCCTGAGGGGAAGTAGGATTTGTGACGATTACTCCATATAGAAAGACAATTTTCTTGTCTAAGATTGACTCTTTAATTGGCAATGTATCATATAGGATACATCAATTGGTTCGATTTATTTAGTATTGTTAATGAAACAGAAGAAATCGAACGAGTAATAATAACTTAAATATATGTTGAATTACAAAAAAAAAAACAATAAAAAAACAGTCATGCGTGATTTTTGTTTTCAGTGCGATCCGCTACATTTAAATAATTGGCACGAGAAATTAGTGTCAAAATGCCCCAAATGGGAGTCAGTGACCAATCACATTTCAATGAATTTTGATTTACAACTAATCACAGTCGTTTTTCACATCGATTTTATCAATTTAATTTTATCACTTTAAATCAAACTCCTCCTTTCTAACATACTGAATAGGCCATAGCGTTATTTTGCAGTGACTGACTCTCTAAGAAATACGTTGAATATAACAATTTATATATTAAGACGTAAGAATTCTAGAATGCACGTGGCTACCAGATTGTATATCCATCCATAGTAATTCTGCCCGAAGGCAGGTCCTTCACTGCAACCATAGCATTTTCATGCTATGCTTGCAGCTTTACTAGGGAATTGAATTGTAGGTGTGGTAGCTTCCCGTTGCTTTCACACCGGTGAAGGATGATGATGATGAGATGATAATGATTATGATGTTGATGATGGCTATATGATTTCGGGGACCGTTTGGGCCTTAAAGTTTTCCTGACATTTGTCTTACAGGTGAGGAAAAACCCCGATAAAAACCTCACCCAGAAAAACTGCCCCGACCGGGGATCGAACCCGGGCCCGCTGCGTGACAAGGCAGCACGCTACCTCGAGACCACAGCGGTGGACAGATTGTATATATAGTGCACGAATGTAACCAGATAGTGCTTACGGGTTACAAAATAAACAAATTGTAGCAATTGATTATACTACAAAAAAAAAAACACTGTTTGCACTTTCTTGAAGGTATTATTTCCCAGGTAATAACGTTCCAGAAAAATATAATTGATATATTTACATCATAGGACATTGAAATTAATTAATATGTTGGTTATAAACAGTTTGCAGTTTGATGTGTTTAATTTTTTCTCCACTAGGGTGCATTCTTACAGTATTGCGATCCTTTGACAATAATTAATATGATATGGTTGCAGTGATGAACAAATGAAACATAACAAACGTTTGTCATTTGCTTTCAAACATCGCCGTTTACGTTAAATATATAAATATTTTAAAATAACTACATTTAAATAATGATTTTTTGTAAACACCTTAATTTTATTCGTTAAATAATCCTAACAAATGCCACTCTTGATTTCCGAATTCTCTAGATAAACTGGATATCACTCATGGCATTATTTATGACAAAATACAGATCCAGTTATGTTGACGAAGTATAACTAAGAAGAGATGAGGTGGCTCTCACAGGTGTTTACAAACAAATAGAAATGAGACAAGGAGTGTATAAAGTTATACCCGGAAGAGAATAAGTAATGACACGAGTGGCATATGTTGTAATTACCATGCTGCGACTACAAAAGCTCCAATGTTTTGCACAACACCACACCTCTTTCAATTCCACTTACTTTTCATCTTCTAATTGGCTTTTGCTTTGCTTCTTTCTTAAAACAACCCGTTACCTTTGTTCCACTCGCACTCGTCGGAATTTAGTTGAGAATAGAGACGATTGTCTTCGGAATATTTCCAGGTGAGCGGACCTTAATTTATGGGATGAGGTGTAAAGTTTGGATTCGCTTTTTGGCTTTATTGATATTTACTTCCTAGTATTAGTTCCCATTAATATTTTACAAATTATCCCATATCTTGAAGATCATCATATCCCATTTGTGTTTATTCTTCAGTCCTTCATGCAACTTTAATAATAATAATAATAATAATAATAGTAATAAGAGATAATAATAAGCAGAACAAACAATAAGAACAATGAAGAAAATAAACCCGCACGCATAGATAATAATAATAGTTTTATTGATATAAGACTGTAATGTTTACACATCTTTCTGTGCTTAAAGTTTTATTTTAATTCTCCACTCGTCTCTATCCATCCGCTTCATATCCTCCAATCCTCTTGGTATCATTATTCCACATCTTATTTCTTGCATCCACGAGTTTCGAGGTCTTCCTTATTTTTCCAAGTGGACACCATTCCAATGTTTAAATAATAATAATAGTAATAATAATAATAATAATAATAATAATAATAATAATAATAATAATAATAATTGTAACAATAATAACAATAATAATAACAATACGTTCAATTCCATTAACTTATCACATTATAGGATTTTTTACATGCCACACGCCACCTGGGCCTGTCAGGAGAGGAATTTTAATCCATGAATCAGACGTACTTTTCATGGTCACACGAGAATATGGAGGGCCTCCCGAATGAGTGATCAGCTCAATGTAAGATACTCCTCCGAGACAACACATCATTAAGTCGAAACATTCAACATATATGTTCATATTACACATGGCGAATATTATAATGATTATGATAGCGAGATGATGTTCGGGACCGTTCGGACCATGATATTTCCTGAAATTTGTCTTATAGGTGAGGGAAATCCCTGAAGAAACCATCAACTATGGAACTTTTCCCGTTCGTGATCGAACTCGGACGCAATGCGTAAGAGGCAGCGACGCTACCCCAGATTACAGTGGTACCCCACCGCCACCACCACCACCACCACCACCACCACCACCACCACCACCAACAACACCAACACCATCGTCACCACCATCACCATCACCACCGCCACCACCATCACAAACACCACCATCATCACCACAATAACACCCGCCACCACAGCAGCCACCACCACCGCCACCGCCACCGCTACCACCGCCGCCGCTACCATCACCACCGCCACCACCATCACCACCGCCACCACCATCAACGCCACCACAAATCACCACCACCATCATCACCACCACAACCACCACCACCATCGCCACAACTACCACCGCCGCCGCCACCACAACAACCACCACTACCGCCGCCGCCACCACCGCCGCCGCTACCATCACCACCACCGTCATCACCATCACCACCACTACCGCCGTCACCATCACCACCGCCATCACCGCCACCATCACCACCACCACCATCACCGCACCACCATCATCACCACCACTACCGCCACTCCGCCACCACCACCACCACCACCGCCACCACTGACCCCTCACCACCAACACCACCGCCATAGTCTGTTATAGGCACCATAATCAATATCACAAGGATGTCACCACTTCTGTGTTTCCACTTGTTTCAGCATGCTTTTGGCGATTAAAGCCATCTTACTAGATGTAATTTTATACTTTTATCCATTTTGCAGTGTCCTTATCTCGCACCCTTATCAGAGAACTGAAAGTACTACTGCTACCATCACAACAACTACTACTACTACATACTACTACTACTACTACTACTACTACTACTACTACTACTACTACTACTACTACTACTACTAATAATAATAATAATAATAATCTTCTTCACTTCACGGGCTAGGTAATATGATTGTTCCGCCTCACAGTTGTTCTGTCCATCTTTTCACTGGCTTTCCTACATTCCTTGAACCTCTTGGCTTGTGGTTAAATGCTGCTTTTGGTAATCTTGTTACGTTCATTCTTTCTACATGTCTAAAACATGTTTTTCTGTATCCTTTGATTTTATCATTTAATGGATATATATTTAACTCTGTTCTTATATCTTCATTCTTTAACCGATCCATTCTTCTGCAGCCTTGTAATAATAATAATAATAATAATAATAATAATAATAATAATAATAATAATAATAATAATAATAACTAAATGGTTCCGTTATCGCATACACTTGCATTATAGAATATTTCCAAACTAAATCAAAAGATGGAATATAACTAAATATTCAGATCAAACTTTTTTTTTAGAAACGAGATTATTTTACCTCCGATTGAATTTCATTGACGTTTTAGTAATCCTATTTTTATTTCATCTTTAATTATTCTTTACAGAAAATACTTAAAACTTTGAGATAAGATTTAATAACGTCATAAGAACGTTAAAATGCTATTTTTAAAGGATTTAATTGACTTCAGTTTTACAAAGTTAATTTATTATGGACACAGTTGTAATATTATAAGATCGGCGATTTTTCAGGCAAGTTGAGGCCTGAATTTTCTGGTATATACCTTACAGATTGAGGAAAACCCTGATGAATCTCAACCAGGAAAAATTAATCGGGCCGTGAATCAAACTCGGGCGAATAAACAATGTTAGCTCTTCAAAGTATGTATATTGAATGTAAATATTTTGAGCAGATAATGAAATCACGGTTCTTAATGTATTCATTGTCGTGTGTCACGAAATAAAGAAAAGAAAGGATATATTTGAATTTAAAATGAACGCCGAAATGCTTTGTATGTTATTAACTTACAGGTTAATTTTATTCACCATTCAACAGAACATTCTAATATCTGTTGAAAGAATACCAATATCACTAGTCAACATGATATTTTTCTCATGAGTACCAATAGTTGTACTTACTGCAGTTTTTTATCGTGTTTTCAAATATGTATTCGGAATTTTTCCATCACCCACAGTTTTTTTATTTCAATTTCAATTAATGGATTTAAATAATTATTTTTAATAAACTTTTTTCGTCCATTTGTCCACTGTAAAAAGTGAGCGATGAGCACGGGGAACACTTTCATCAGGAGATTTTAGCTATGGAAAAGAGATATCAAGGCAAATGGAATCCTAATATGCTGACCAATTATTGTTGGGCCATCAAGACGGATGCTCCACAGGCGAAATATAGGAGAAAATCGTCATTTCTTACTTTCTAAGTAAGTCCGAATGTTCGAATATTCTGTAGTTACGAATGTAGAAAATATTAAAGTGTTTGAAATTATAAATTCCTGTCTCTCGGAAACCTTGCGTGATAGAGAAAAACCGATACCATATTTGGATTCAGGAGAAAAAATACTATCAGAATCACATATTTATCTTTCTCAGACAGAAAAAAAGTTTCTTTTTTGTTGTTCGGTGTATTAGGACTACTTTTATTCCTTCTTTATTTTTGTAAAATGAAAGAATTGTCCATACCGGTATTACGTTCAATCCTTCGTTATTTTTAAAATGAATAGGTAAAATTATAATTTTGATACTTAATTTTTCATAACTACCATGTTTCTTTAAAGACTAACATTTAGCAATTTTTAAGTTGTTACATTTGATCAGATATTTTGATCCATAAGGATTTTTTTTTCGTAATTACCACATTTTTTTATTACATTTAGCCCTATTAAGCTAAGCCATCGGGCGCTACAAACCGATGTCGGGCCTTGGGCCTCCTGTATTAAGCCCCTTCAAATCTGCCAATCCAGTGTTTAATTTTTCTAACTCCTCATTCCCAGAATCTTCTTTGCATCCTCGTCCACGTCGTCAGTCCATCTGTTCTTCGGCCTTCCCACTCTTCTCCTGCCCTCTATAGTTGTATAGAGACATTTCTTTGGGATACGTCCATTTCCCAAGCGAAGCGATGAAAATGCCCTGCCCACTCAAGTCTTTTGAGTTTAACCATCATGAAAATATGTGGTTCCTTATATACATCTCATATGACCTTATACATCTCACATAGCTCAGTGTTATATCAACTTCTCCATACGCCAGCTTCCTTATTCTGTACGTCATTTTTAAGATGCTATATTTCATTCGATATGTTGATCCTTAAGGAAATGTTTGTCATAATTAGCACGTTTCTTTATAATAGCCATTTTCGAGCTGTTGCATTTCATTCGATAACACTGTGCAACAAAAAAGAAACTTTATTTTTGTCTCAGAAAGAAAAATATGTGATTCTGATAGTATTTTTTCTCCTGAATTCAAATATGATATCGGTTTTACTCCTCCGTGCAAGGTTTCCGAGAGATTCCATCCTTTTCCGGGAACCAAGCATTTCAGACTGGTTTTTGGATAACTTTAAATCTCGTATGAGATCGTTAAGATCTTCTTGAGTCAATAAATGAGACTCAGATGAACAGCTTTGTTCAAAAGTTGTATCACTAAAATCTATTTATTCTTCTTCCTTACTTCCATCAGATTCTGAGCTCTCTTCATCTAATGTCACATATTCTGGAGGCTTCGGTATGGGCAATTCTTCGCAGTGTGGAACTGGTCTCATTGCAGATTGCAAGTCAGGGTACACCACTGTGTGTTTTGATTTTGACGTAATACCTTTAATGTTTGTTAAGCAGAAAATACTTATTTAAATCCATTCATTGAAATTAAAATAAAAAAACTGTGGGCGATGGAGAAATTCCGAATACATATTTGAAAACACGATAAAAAACTGCATTAAGTAAAACTATTGTTACTCATGAGACACAAATCATGTTGACCAGTGTAATTTGATCTTTAAAGAACAATTTTTCATAATAACCAAACTCACTGGCACTATCGAACCTGTAGATTCATGGCCTTGATCTTGTCATCTTTATCTTCTGTGGGAGCATGTACATTTACGATTACAAAATCATGCCATTTACCCTTTAGAATGATGTATAATATCATGTCACCGACAAACTTAATATCTCGGATAGCGGACAGGATCCTCCTTCGGACTAAAAAACCCATTCCAAATTCAGGTCTTTCTGAACCCCCGTAATATAATGCAAAGCTTCCTGATTCCTGACTGCCTTTTCCTGGCCATCTAATTTCCTGTAAAGCGACTATATCCAAGGGTGATTTATCTAATTCACTGGTTAAAACCTCTAGTGCCCCGCTATTGTATAAAGTCCTAACATTCCATGTTTCTAGGAACATGTCCCTATGTTTGAGCCTTTGGCATGGGTTCCCTGAAGTAGTCCCCGCCCGGAGAACCGAATGGGGGACTATTTCACCTCCGGAAAATTTTACCCCAGTTGATCCCATGTCCGCATTTCTTGATAGTTATATTTTTACTGTGATAGATAGTCACTCTTTCGACCAAGGTACTTTTTTCGTCTGGCTTATCACCTTCGACCAGTCCGGCATGAGTAACCCTATCGGTAGCAGCTACCGCCGACATAGCTCTCGGGATTATTTAAGCACGCAAGTCACTCCACCACTACAAGATAAAAATACCATGGAGGGTTTCATAATAACCACGTTTATTTATAATATTTAGCTTTTAAGCTCTTACGTTGCATTCGATATTAGGAAACATTGCATTATTCTTCCATATTCCATTGACCCTTAAATTGGCAATACAAAAAGTCAAAAGTCAAAAAGTAAATTGTCCTGCGATCTGCATGAACAGATGGTGAAAAATTCTTCGATCCACTGAGAATGGATCCCGGGTTCCAAGACGTAAAGTCCATTTGCCCCGGATTGGTATGATTTGATATAAATTTTGATTGCATATGCAGTAATGAATAATTGGATACTCATGGCTGTTGACCAGTACACAGCCAGTGCTGCGTGATTGCATTCGGAGATGTGATTTGGGGGTAAGTTGATCTGAAGGCAAAAGCCTTAAGGAACTTCGTTCGTTCTTTTAATTTTGTATTTTCGATTAATTATTGAGTATTTAATTTTATTGCAAATGCCGCTGCGGCGGGCTTTTTATTGTCTATTTCAGCATTCGCTCATGTACCAAGGGAAACCGCAGAAGACCCTGGTTGAAATAGTTGGTCCCGGGACCTAGTCAAATTTGACTGTAGTTTATCGAAGGGTGGCCATAAGAAGAGAAGCGGCAACTACACTTTATTTTCAAAATATACATGTACAAAAATTTTTTTTTTGCAATGTGTAGTTTTACAATTTGATAATTTTGAATTTTTATAATTTTGATCGTTTTGGTAGTTTCTAATGTTCATTATTTTTCTTGATTTCACTTTTTTTCACTTTCACTTTTTCACTTCTTTAGGGTTGACCTCTGTAGATTTGCGTTGCTTGGAGCTAACCGCTTCTCCGCCACTGTTGCCTTGTTGGTGTTTTGGTTGTTATTTTTCTGAAAACTAGAGAGAATGTTTTAGGCGGATTTGATATTCCATTCTTAGACTTTATTGTTAAATTATCCATATTCAGGGTCCTTGTTTTATGCAATGTTGTTATATAATATTATTTGGGGTGACTTGCTAGAGAGGACTCAGAAATTATGTAATATGGCCCGAGGGCTTTTGTGTTTGTCGTTTTCGGAATTGTATGTCCCGAGTTCTGCCACTAGCGGATTAGGATGTTCTCCTAACATGTGTCATAGAATTTGTTAGCTGTGATTCTAATGAATTCTGCTATTGTGTCCATATTGGTTTCCTTGTGCAAGGTTTGCACTGGGGTGACGCGAAGATTTGTTATCATATAAATTATTTTGTTTTGATAGACTTGTAGTTTTTGAATGTGTTTTCTTGGCCGCATGACCCCAGGTACGGCAAGCATATGTTATGATGGGTCTGAGTACTGTTTTGTAAATCCTAAGTCCGGTTCTCATTTCGAGTCGGCTGTTACGATTTAGAATAGGATATAGGTCCTTTAATTTGCCATAGGCTTTACCTCTGGCACATTCTATATGTTTTTTGAATAGGAGTTTTTTTATCGAACCATACTCCTAGGTATTTGGCTTCGTTTTTTCCAACTAATTTGTTGGTTGAAAAGCTTAAGTTCGGGTGACAGTGTGTGGAAATGTGATGTGCGCTTGGAATAGAGGATGACTTGACATTTATTGATATTTAATTTCAATCTCCATTTGATGAGCCATGTTTTTAATCGTTCTAGGTTTTGCTGTAAATATCTTGTTACTGTTTTTGGCTTAGTTGATTGGCCGGTAATCAGCGTGTCGTCAGCAAAAAATGTGTAGATAGCTATTTTGATGCTATCAAGTGGGATGTCATAAATGAATATGTTGAAAAGGGTGGAGCCCAGGATACTTCCCTGGGGTACTCCACTCTTTATGTCTATCAATATGGAGGATTGGTATTGTATTTGTTCTTGGAACTTCCTATCTTTTAAGTTATGTCCGATAAGTTGTATTAGTCCTTGACTAAGACCGTTCTGAATAAGTTTTCTAATTAAGCCAACGTGCCAACCTTATCAAAGGCATTTTTTATGTCCAGATACAGTCCGACCGTGGCTTTTCCCTCGTTAAAAACCCTAGTGATTTGCTCAGTGTGTCGCATGAGTTGCGCTACTGTGCTATGTTTGTTGCGGAAGCCGAATTGTTCATTTTTAGTATTTCTATATTGGAAATGTCTTGTTTTAGCCTCTTCACGATCATCTTTTCAGCTAATTTGCCCATTGTGTTTAATAAGGTTAGGGGCCTATAGCTTTCAGGTGTTGTGAGGTTTTTGCCTGGTTTGGGGAATAGTAATATTTTACCAATTTTCCAGCCAGTTGGAAATATTTTTAATTGTATAATTGCATTGATTATATTGGTCAGGAATTCGATTCCTTACTGTGGTAATCGTTGCAATATGATGTTTTGAATGCCGTCTGGACCTGGTGCTTTTTTACCATTTAGGTGACGGATTTGCCAAGCTACTTCTTGTGGTATGGCTTTTCTTACATGTTCAGTTTTATAGCCTAAGTAAGTTCTGGCCATAAGTTCTGTTTCACGCACGAAATTTTCGTTAGTCCTTTCAACATTGGCGGTGAATACTTCTTCTAGATAATTAGCAAAAGCTGTTGCTTTTTCTACTTGAGTTGTAGCTAATCGGTCGGGGGTATTCAGAAGGGGAGTTTTTATTTCCTTATGCATTATTTTCTTGGTTACGTTCCAAGTGTTTTTCATGCATGAAGTGTTAAGGTTGTCGACTTAGTGTTCCATGTTTTAGTTATGTGTTGCTGAAAGGTTGTTCTTATTTGATAATGCAGTCTATTCATAGTTATTCTATGCTGCTGGTTACCATGGTGCCTTTGCCATTGTCTCCTGGCGTCATTCCATTGTCGGATCAGGTGTTTAATGGTATCAGGGACATAGGGACATGTATAAATGTGTTATTGTTTTTGTGGGAATATGTTTTTCCATGGCGTTTTTTTTATCGTTTTGGTTATAATTCCGACACATCTATTTAGATCTTCTTCGGAAGTTATTTCTCTAGGAACGAGATTGTTTTTTATATCAGTTTGGAATTCGATCCAATTTGCATTTTCGTAATCTAGGTACGTGCGTTTCTCATGGCGCGTGATATTCCCTTCGAGGGTTAGTAGGGATTTTGGCAAAGCACAAAGTTCTTCCGTTAGTTATTTGAATGTGGCGGACTGCAGTGAAAACAGAATCTTGTGTAACTGTTATTACTAGATAGGCCTATATTGTATAATTTGACACATATTTAAGTGCTTTCTTTTTGTTTATTTTTTTCTGATTAATTTAAAATATTAAATTAATTGAACCAACTGATGTATCCAAAAGGATACATTACGGATTTAAGGGCTAATGCAGTTTAACCTTTCACCTTATAGGCACTTTTACGTGCCACACGCCTTACAGTGACACGATCTGTCGGGAGAGGGATTTTTAACTATAAATCACATACTTAATTTTTTTACCACACGAGGATATGGAAGGCGTAGTCGAATGAGGGTTGATCTCAATGTCCGGGCCTCATTCGAGATTACACAACATTAAGACATCATTCACATACACATTCATACTAAATAGAGTGATTATGATGGTCAGATGATGTTTGGGGACTGTTTTGATCTTAAAGTTTCCTGACATTTGTCTTACAGGTGAGATAAAACCCCGAAAAAAAAACACCCAAGAAGCTTTTCCCGACCAGGGATCGAACCTGGGTTCGCTGCGTACGAGGCAGCGACGCTACCCGGAGACCCAGCTCTTAAATACAGAGTGATTCTAACCCAGCTCTTAAATACAGAGTGATTCTAACCCAGCTCTTAAATACAGAGTAATTCTAAGACTTTCCTGAGTTTCAGGGATCTATAGAGCAATGGGGGAAACATTTATATAGAGGATAGAGTAGGCTTATTTATCAAAGTTTACATATGTAAAAGCTACCACACCTGTAATTGCCTAGTAAAGCTGCAAAGCATGGCATAAAAATGCTATGATTGCAGTGAAAGACCTACTCTAGGGCAGATTTACTATGGATGGACATATGTAATTGGCGCCCTTAGAGTTATTAGTCCTTATAGTTATTAGTAAATTTTATCGCTAGAGGGTTGTCTTAACAGTTGATTAAAATTGGAGTTCTCTGATGAATAGAAATCGTTTTGCTAAACGAGAGTCCATTACGCCAAGACGACAATTTCGTACAAAATAAGTAATGTGCGAAAATTTGGTTAATACTCTTATCTTCTGATGCAAATGTTTCCTCCTCGTCCCTGATGGTAGGCCTACTGTTATATAGATCTCCGAAATCTGGGAATGACTTTGGAATTACTCTGTTTTGTTCGATGTCGTTAGTTCCTTGGAAAAATAAAATTTTACCACTTAAAATGGATTATTTGAGGAGACAGAAAATTACATTAAGGAGAAAAAGAATCAGAAATGTGGGATTACGAAGAAACGTTGTTGCCGTTGAGATGGAGATTGAATAAATAGTGAAGAAGAGATTAAGGTGAATTGGATATGTAATGAAAATGTATCAACAACTTTGCCCCCAAAAAATCATCCAATATTACAGTCAGGAAAAGGAGTTGGATACTTGGGATACCATAAAAACGTGATTGGGAAAACTTAGATCATATCTCTTCGAAGAGGCAGATGAAATCGTCGAGAGAAAGGAACGATTAGGGACGTATAATCGGCAACAGCTGTAAAAATTCCAAATACTGCTACTACTGTATATGCATTTAGTTTAAGTTGGCAATTCTCCAGTGTATGTTTTAAATTATATTTTTAGGCTGCTTCCTAGGGACCAAAATTAGACCGAGGAGACTGTACTGAGATGTTATTTTTTGTTTAGGGCTGTCCTTATTACAAGGTTGAAATGAAATTGGCCCTTACATTGGTAACATTAATTTATCGTGCCAGTTATTTAAATATGTCGGATCGTACTGAAAACAAAAGCATGTAAAACTGTAAGCTATTATTGTAAAGTTTGTAATTCGACACAAATGTAAGCAATTTTTACTCGTTCGTTTTTCAATTGTCTTATTAAAAATGTACAAATAAAAATATATATGACAAGATAACAATAATAAATGCCTGGACGGGATTTGAACCTGGACCTCGGAGTTTATATCTCAGTGCGCTACCACTTATATCATCATCATCGTCATCACTCCAGGGATTAGCCCAACGTCTTCTAGGTCTTCCAACATCACGTCTTCCTCCTGCTTGATAATTTCATGCTAACAATGGATATCTCTCCTTACTCATTTCATCCATATGATCAGTCCATTTCTGTCTGTAATTCGTGACCTTATCCAATAAAGGCTGTACTTTTAATTCTTCTCTTATATCCTCATTTCTTATTCTATCACTTATATATATTGTAATTAAATGTTTAACATTGAGCAATGTTAAACATTTAATTATAACATCTATAACATCTATAAAGCGTCACTGCTATAAGGTAAAAAATATTCTCTTTAATTTGCTTACTTGTTATAGTCAGCTACTAGATGGCAGTGAAGACCGAGTTCTCGCGACATCTAGTAATAATGGAGAATATAATACATATATAAGAAAAATAAGTGTTTGAATTGGATTCGCCTGGTAGTGTAATGGACATCACGCTGAGGTACAGACTCAGAGATCCGGGTTCGAATCCCGTCCAGGCATTTATTTTTCTTATCATATATATATATATATATATATATATATAAATGGCATGAACATATTTTGAGAATGTATTCTTCTAGGCTAACAAAACAAGCACTGTTGTACCAACCTCAAGACTATAGAGATGTGGGACGTCCTAGAAGACGATGGGAAGATGAATTCTGAGAGCGGAACAAGCCGACGGTCTACCATACAGATGATGATGATATATGTGTGTGTGTGTGTGTGTGTGTGTGTGTGTGTGTGTGTGTGTGTGTGTGAGTGAGTGTGTTTTGTTCCCGCATTCTCGAAGTAGCCTGGGCATACAAATAAAATCCGAAAAAGAGGCTCTAATGGTTAGAAGTCCCTTATTATCTCTAGAGGAGGAGGAGGAAGTTAAAATAGTAAGATGGTCGATATATACATTTTCCAGCATAACTGTAGAACATCTGTACTAATTTCAACCAATTTTAGCGTGCACATAACTTACAATGTGGAAAATGTTCCGTGGTGGTTCGAGACCCTAAGCACCCATATAAGAGGGATGAACGGGAGTGGCATCTAAAAATATTCACAAAACATCCATGTTTGTGTCGAATTCGTAGTCTGTGCCACCGCTAAATTTATTGGGTACAGTTTCGGTGACATTTAATGACAAATGTGAACCCTACCACCCCTGAGAGGCGAGTGAGGTCAGAAAGGATGAAAAATAAAAATGACAAAATGTATCGACATTAATGTCGAAATCACGGTTTTAGTGTCGCTATGCTGATTGGTGGACAGTCCAAATGGCAAAATTGATGAAAGTTTTACTCTAGAACTCCAAATGGGCTGAAATATGTATGAGAAGGGGTGAAAAATAATATGTCAAAATTGGCGACGTTACTGTCGAATCTCTATAATTTTCGGAGTACTAAGCTGTTTATGACAGTCCGATATAATTTAAGTCCAAGTTTGACTAAACATCTTTAAGGGTGAGAAGGTATGAAAAATAATTTTTCAAAAAGTGACCGAGTTTACTGTATTCAGAATAGCTATGCGACAGCCCCTTATTTCTTGTGGTAGGGAATTCCAGTTGCGAGAAGAGAAAATAGTATATGACATGGAGTGGGATGTGATGTCCTATGTTGCGGTATATTAAGCAAGAGCCTATGTTGTGATCTTGTGTTTAAGTTATGGTTGGAGGATAGATACTGGAAACGTGATGATAAATAATTGGGAGTAGAGGTATGTAGGATCTTAAATAAGAGAATTAGACAGTTTAATGTTCTTCTCTCTTTTAGATGTAGCCATGACAATTCGTGAAAAAATGGAGAAATGTGATCGTATTTTCGGACATTAATTATGAATCTGATACATATATTATGGACACGCTGCAGTTTGTCCGATAGTCCGTCGCTTGTCAGTTAGTAGAACGTCACAATAGTCAAAATGCGGCATCACAGCCCAGATGAAATTTAAACTCATGTATTACCCCTATTACCCCTAAAGAGATTAATGGGTGAGAAGGGGTGAAAAATAAAAGTTAAAAAATGACCGAGTGTCTAAGCTACAGTTTTTCGGGGTAGCTTTGATGATTGGTCACAGTCCCGATGACATTTAAGTCCATGTTTAACCCCTAGCACTCGTGAGGGTATGAGAAGGAATGTAAAAATGTTAACAGTGACCGAGATTGGGGCCAAACGAATAGTTATTAGGATCGCTAAGCTGATTGGTGACAGTTCGAATGTCGCGTAAGGCTAAGTTTGACCCCTAACACACCTAGAAAGTGAAAAGGTATGAAAAATGTTGGAAATTAGTGTCTAATCAATAGTTTTCAAAGTCTCTAAGTTGATGGGGTGACAGTGCACATGTCATGTAAGCCAAGATTTGAAAAATAGGGCCAGTTAAGTTTCAAACAAAAATAAGGGCCGTCCTAGAGAAAATAGAAAGATGCTCTACTGACTAATTACTGGCACTACCGCATCTGTTGGAATCAGCAGCAGTGGCAATAGTTCGTAAAAAAAACATTTGTACCTCTTTAAATCTAGGTCCAGAGTTAGGCTGTGATACTGTAAAACAGCCTACTAGAAGAAGGGATATTGTCAAGGTTAAAAACCTTGGCCGTGTGAGGATATGACATGGCGTGACAAGAAGAGATTTAATTATATTTTTAACCTTCGGTAATATTATATAATTATATAGATCACATGTGTAGTAGCTACTTCTAGGAGAATATCGATGTCACTTTTTCTGATTATTTTAAACGTCCCCGCGAGCCTGAAACAAAGTAAGTGTTATTAGTTACACATGCAACACTATAGAAAAATAAATTTTAAAAATATAATGATGTGGGTTCTATTCTTTTTTCTATTTTTCTTCTATTTTATCCTTTGTATAATATGATTTGTCACAAACTTAAAAGAGAATAAAAAAGCTGTTCTTATATCATTAAGTGCTTTTATTTTAAATTTTAGCTTTTTACAGTTGTGTTTATTAAGTAAAAAAAAAACAAAACAAAATAATTATATTATTTGGAGTCTATTTATCTTACCTCAATATTAATGTTGATTTGTTCTTGAACAT
This sequence comes from Diploptera punctata, assembly GCA_030220185.1. NCBI lineage: Eukaryota > Metazoa > Arthropoda > Insecta > Blattodea > Blaberidae > Diploptera > Diploptera punctata. The sequence goes on along the minus strand of JASPKZ010000046.1, from coordinate 1,060,545 downwards.
ATTTCGATTGGATATCAATCATCTTCAGCATCTTCCCCAGACTGGTTGGATTTATGTTCCATAAGGTCATGCATCAACTGGTCTCTTCCTTATAGTTTCAAGATTAGTTCATTCAAGTGTCCTGCAACATCTGTAAAAAAATGCCAGCTATCGAAAGAAAATCGGTACTTCGGAAATCTTTTAGGGTTGTAGTTTTTGTTGGAAAAAATTGATGAAGCAAATCAATTTCTTTCCTTAGTTAAAAAATGTTAGAAGGAAAATTCCTGCGCTTAGCTACCTCACTTGACTGTAAGGAAATTTTATTTCATCTGCTCTCAGAATGTACGTAATTAACGATGCAAAATAACTGTTGCATCCTCTAATTATGTTGGTAAATTTTACTGTCTTATTAAGGATTTCATTCTGTTTTACTGATTTTATGTATAGAGCGTGTTGGTGAATAATACAATAAAATGTTTGACTATTTACCCTTTTCTCTCAGTAGGGCTATTGTCAATACTTCCCTCGTACACACTCTGATATAGAGTCTTAATTACCGAATATTTTTTTCAAAACCTCCAAATTTGTCAACAGAAGTTTTAAACTGCTTCATAAATATTTCTTACCTTTGTACTTCCTAGGAAAGAACACATGTCCAATAACTCTTTCTTACTGGAAAAAACCTTCCTTATGAGTTGTATGTACAAGAATCAGAAGCTGAATTAAGTCTGACTGAACTGTGCTTTAATCAATGCACAATGAGAAGAAGCAGGATTTTTCGATTTTGTCTAATAATAATTGATTTTTCACTTCTTCGCCGATTTCTGATATTTTTCTTTGCACAGTATGATGGGAAAGAGGTATTGTTTCAAATCGTTATGTCACCAAAACCGTTTGATATTTCTACTGCACATTTATTCAAGATGATACCATCAGTAGAGGGGGTTTCAGCCTTAGCAATTTCATACGAAGCATGCAAAGCGTAGGTTTGGACAGTATTACTTTAGAAATCACGCCTATTTGTTGTTGCAATTTCTTCTTAAAATATGCAATTAACTGTATAAGGACACCTCCTTCATATTTATTAAATCTGTTTTCATGTACTGTTGAAAAATGTCTCATTCCGTTATATTCTTTAGGCACAGATAGGATTTGATTGCACGTTAAACCCCTGCAGTTTACTCATGTGATTTATTAAGAAATACGTTTCCACCTCTCCTGATATACCCTTTGTTATTGACTGTCTTACGTTTTAGCACAATAATCTCAAAATTAAGTCGAACTCGCACTACAATAAGTTAAATTCTACACTTACAGGCGGCAGTTTCCTTATCCCTTGAAAGAAAACTTATTACCGTACTTAAAAAAAAATCGCTCGGTTGAGGAGCGAAGGAGGGAGAGGTCATTTCGTTAATCCTGCCCTTGGTCACATCACATGGTATCATAAATTAACTTTATCTTTAAAATTATAGAATATTCACCTGAAAGGTCCGTCTCCTCAACTTAATTATCATTTAAACTGTAGCGCTTTCGAGACTTGTCCCATCATCGGCAGGATTCAAAACTGGTGTTTCACTGAAGATCTGGTAGAGGGGGTTGCATGTATTGGGTTCGTTTTCGTTTATCAGGCTGTCGTTGTGAGCTGCTCACAACGACAGCCTGATAAACGAAAACGAACCCAATACATGCAACCCCCTACCAGATCTTCAGTGAAACACCAGTTTTGAATCCTGCCGATGATGGGACAAGTCCCGAAAGCGCTACAGTTAAATGAAATTAAGTTGAGGAGACGGACCTTTCAGGTGAATATTCTATAATTTTATATTAATTTTGAATAAACCTCAACGGAACACATCATGAATCTTATAAAAGTTGATAACTTTATCTTGCTGCTAGGAGTTGTTCGGTGGATGAAAGTGATTATCACAGTGCAGTCTCGCTGAACGCAGAAGTAATTTCAAATAACTAATGTAATGGAGAACAGTTTCATACACAATGCTATGAAATAAAAAAAAATGATCAACCATAAGAATAATGACAGCTCCTAAAATCCTTTTGATAAAAATATTGGAAAAGTGAAATTAAATCACATTACAATAAATGAGAACATCGGGGTCATTTGAAATGGCTTGGAGGACTGAATGCAGCTCCCGGGCCGCCATTTGGACAGCCTGGATAATATATATCATAATATTAATTCCTTCAATGTTATTAATATTAAACTGTATTATTATGAGCTAATTATTCAAATATGAACATTTTATATTTCTAATTATCTATTTTATTTTATCTTAAATTTAGACTTGTTTATAATTTACCAACTCCTTTCAAAAAAATGTAAAAATGAAAATATATAAAACTACTAGAAGTCCCGGCCACGCGTTGCTGTGGCTAAGGTATACGTTAAAAATTTAAATTAAGTTGCTGTCTTTCAGCCAGATTACTTAAAACTAATACTTACACAGGAAATTAATAATATTGAAAATAAAGTAAACACTGAACACACTTAAATTATGAAATAATCAATATTTGTAATTCAATTGAAATTCGCGGTTGCAACAAAAAGCACAGCCATTTGGATCTCTCTTTGTTAAATAATAAACCAATTTACCTTACCAAATTACCTTACACCGCCATCTGTTAGAATCGTATGGAACTCACAGATAATTATAACTCTTTGTTAAATAACAAACAAATAATTTGCAATAAAAAATAATGCGACTATAAATTTAGTTATAAACTACCCTAAGTCTCAAGTTGGCTCAAACTTCACACAGTGTGCAAAATTTTATTAAAATCGGTTCAGTAGTTTAGGATTCCATCGCGGACAGACAACGTGACACGAATTTTATATATATTAAGATTATTCTACCAGTTATAATATATGGATGCGAAATATGGACTCTTACTTTAAGGGAGGAAAGGAGGTTACGAGTATTTGAGAATAAAGTTCTTAGGAAAATTTTTGGACCAAAGAGAGATGAACAGAAAGGTGAATGGAGAAGACTACATAATGAACTATATGGTCTTTATAGGAAATCAGATATAATAAGAGCAATTAAGTCTCGTAGACTGCGATGGGCAGGATATGTGGCACGTATGGGGGATGAAAGACGTGCATGGAAGCTTCTTGTAGGAAAACCAGAGGGAAAACGCCCAGTTGGTAGACCAAGAGTGAGGTGGGAGAATAACATTAACTATGATTTGAGGGAAGTAGATTATACAGGGAATGATTGGAAAATATTAGCTCAGGATAAGGATGTATGGAGAGCTTATGTCCGCGCGGCCATGAACCTACGGGTTCGATAGTGCCAGTGAGTTAGTTAGTTAGTTAGTTATAATTTAGTAAATCAGATTATTTTATTACTATTTAAAAATATCCAAAGGACAAATATTATTTTTACATAACAAAATGTTAAATAATTATTTTTAATACCTGAAAAGTGGTATATAATTTGTTATTGGCTGGGAAACTTTTCATGTAAATGACAGAAAATCTGGAATATATTTAGGTTAACCTACAATCCGGAATTTTAATGACGCACGCCACAACGGACTAACATCCAAGTCAATGCTAGCCGCGGAATGTGCCTTCACAATGAACAACTTGTTGGTGTAAAGTGTAATATGTAATCAAAGTTAGAATTGAGATATAACAAACCAATCCCAAATTTCTTAGTAACCGTTGACAGTCGGGATTGAGAAGTATTCGATAGGTGGGTAATTTAAAAGCACTTCTCTATTTCCGAATGTATATTTGTTGCGTGCGTTTCAGAGCTGCATGTGATGCGTAATTTGGCAATACCTCCGGGTGATAGGCATACATTTTTGCCGGTGTTCATTAAAGTCTATTAGCTTATTGCCACTTCAACACGCTATTGAAGAAAAAATTCATTATTTTTGGTTTATTATTCTAAACACGATTTTTTTACCTATTCTTTTTTCTCTCCACTTCGTATAATTCTTCAGCAACGCTTAACATGCTATGAAAGTAGATTTCAGTGTAATGATGTTGATTGATACTTGAAGAATGACAATACATGCACACTGAATTAATATCCAAAATAAAAAGTAAATTTTAATTTTGTTTGTTTATGGGCTTTATTATTCAATGTTTTATTTATTGTACTACAAATAGCTTGAAACTGATGAGTTTTATGTTCTTTATCATATCCATAGCTGATATCACATCCTAAATATTTAAAGTGGGATACTTGTTCAGTAATTTCGTCTCTAATTATTATTTTTGCACGCAGAGTGTTTCTTCCACAAAATGCCATTACTTTTGTTTTACTTACTGAAAATTTAAAATTATAATCGTTACATATTGCATTTAGTTTGTAAGCAGCCAATTGTAACAGATCATCATCATGGTGTAGTAAGACTAAATCATCGGCGAAAATTACGTTATTAATACTGGTGTTATTGTTCAAGCAATGGCAGTCCCTGTCCTTTTGTATGGAGTGACTCTTGGATTATCACTACCAAACAAGAAAGTAATATCCAAGCAGCGGAGATCAAATTTTTAAGAAGAGTTAAAGGATCCACTAGAATGGACCATAAAGAAACGAGGTTATCCGTGAAGAACTACAGATCTACTCCATAAAAGAAAACATATTTAACAACAAGTTTCAGTGGAAAGAACGTGTAGAAAGAATGGAAGAAATTAGATTACCAAATAAAATCTTACATTATTTTCCAAGGGGAAGAAGAGATGTCGGATGTCCTCGGAAGATATGGTCTTAGATCTATTAGTGGAGACGTAACAGGCAACTAATGCCTAAACAAGGAAGTGAAGAAGAAGAAGAAGAAGAATAAAAAGTAAAGTGATCCCACCACAGCCTTAGGATCCAATTGGGGTAGTAGGAGGTAAAGACTCCCTCCTTTCTAGACAATCAGTGCGATATATCAACCTAATTGTCAACCATGCGTGATTGTCTCATTTACCCCCAGAATAAACGTATGGTAGCCTACTCATATCCGCTAGAAGACGAGGCTATGCAGAACCATGATGAGTCTCAAAGATGAGGGTTAGATTAAAAATCATGACCCCCATTGGGAATTAAACCCGCGAGCTTATGTCTTGTAGCATAGAATAAGAGAATCGATTGTTAGTATACATTCAAAGACCAAAGAGAGATGAACAGGCAGGAGAATGGAGAAGTCTTCATAACGGTGAACTACATGAACTTATGGGAAACCAAAATAATAAGAACAATTAAGTATCTCAGACTGGGATGGGCAGGACATGTGGCACGAATTGGGAATGAAAGAGGGACGTGGAAAGTTGTTTTAGGAAAATCAAAGGGAAAACGGTCGGTTGGTAGACCAAAAATGAGATGGGACAATAATATTAACCACGATTTGAGGAAAATAGATTATACAGGGGATGATTTGAAAACAGGAGCTCAGGATAGAGATTTATGGAGAGCTTATATCCGCGCGAATCTACGGGTTCGATGGAGCCAGTGAGTTAGTTATACATTCAAAACCTGATTGCCATAACATTATATATAACAATTGTACACGTACCATTTTGTTGAAAAATTGCATGTTTTTACAATAAGTGTTCAAACAGTCGACTCTATGCCTCATTACGTGTTTGATATCGTCGCAGCAACGATCGGCCAGCACGGCCGAGCACGGCAGGATTCTTTTTGACGTCGTCAAATGCATACTTTAGTCTGTCAATCAGTTAAGTTGAGCTCTGGTGGCCACTGGAGTTACGTAGACCACACGTGTTAAATTCCAAATCTCTGGTTCCAGCATGATGGAGCCCAAGCTGGCCAATCGTTGCTGCGACGATATCAAACATTCAATGGGGCACGTGATCAACTGTTTGAACACATTTTGCTAAAACATGTCTTTTTCAATAAAATGATACGTGTACAATTGTTTGTATTCAATTCCGAACCTTACGAGTGAATACCTTCATCTGCGCATAACTCATAAATGACATGTTACCGACTGTATGTTCCTTCACAAAAAATGATCCTCTCTGCATGGCCTATTATATCTACCATTTTGTCGGTGAGGTCTTGTTACACCCTGTGTGTGTATATATATATATATATATAAGTTAGGCCTATAATTCAAGCTGCGGTATTTCGGGATTGATATCTGTATATCCTCACGTGTGGCAAGAATGCTCGGTTATGGGAATACTTAACTCGGCTAATTTAGCTAACTTATTTCCTTATACATGTCAGCGAGTGATACGAGGTTAGATCATCGCCTCAAAGAGACAGCTAGTAGGCAACTAAGGTATTAATTGTATGGGAAAGAGCATTTAAATTTTACTCGGAGGCTCTACTTTACGCTTGTGGTTCTTTTAGGATTCCGAAAATCTTCAGTCTCGGGATCCACCACTTAGAGATCCTCCTGGAGGACTTGTCCCTTGAATTTTTCCATCCTAAAAATCCATCGAATCCTGCCGGGTTTTAACTGGTGACCCTCATGACCGGAGGCATGGACTTATTCTCTAGCCTCTAGACCACTAAGGTCAACATTTCCGGGTTCGAATCCCGTCCAGGTATTTATTTTTCTTATCATGTCATATTAAGCTTGCATTGCTCAATGTCAAAAATTTAATTATAACATATATATAGGCCTATATATATATATATATATATATATTAAAATTATTGTAATACACACACACACATATATATATATATATATATATATATATATATATTACAATAATTTTAATAAAGATATTGGTTATAAGGTAAATTATTTATTTGCATTATGTGAAACAATATGAAAGTTTGTCCACCGCTATGGTCTCGAGGTAGCGTGCTGCCTTGTCACGCAGCGGGCCCGAGTTCGATCCCCGCTCGGGACAAGTTTCCTGGGTAAGGTTTTTTCGGGTTTTCCTCACCTATAAGACAAATATCAGGATACTTTGAGGCCCAAACGGTCCCCGAACATTATCTGGCCATCATTATCATCAATATCATATTCACCTCATTAGATTAAGTTAAGTTTTAAGGCCTCTCCTGGCGCATCATAACCATCGTCATCACCCATCATAATATTGAGGCAGGTGTAAGTCCGCCTTTCAGGCGCCCCAACCTCAGAAGTGGGTTACAATACGCCAATGCCAGGAGAGAATTCCTGAAATGTCGAATGACAAACAGGTAGCATTAAAATTATATATATATATATATATATATATATATAGATCCATAGTAATTCTGCCCGAAGGCAGGTCCGTCACTGCAATCATAGCACTCTCATGCTATGCTTGCAGCTTTACTAGGGAATTGTAGGTGTGGTAGCTTCCCGTTGCTTTCCACACTGGTGAAGGATGATATGATGATGATAATGATAAGGATGATGATGATGATGGCCATATAATTTCGGGGACCATTTGGGCCTTAAAGTTTTCCTGACATTTGTCTTACAGGTGAGGAAAAACCCCGATAAAAACCTCACCCAGAAAAACTGCCCCGACCGGGGATCGAACCCGGGCCCGCTGCGTGACAAGGCAGCACGCTACCTCGAGGCCACAGCGGTAGACACACACACACACACACACACCACACACACATATATATATATATATATATATATATATATATATATATATATATATATAATTAGGCGAACACTTGGAAATAAAACGAGAAAGGAAACAAGTTGAAATTTTACAAAATTATGGCAGTCCCTACTCTATTATATGGCAGTGAGAACTGGGTCCTGAGACAGAAAAAAATTAAGAATATCCAATCGACAGAAATTAAGTTTTTACGAGCAGTTAAGTGATGTGCAAGACGAGATCATACAAGGAACGAAACTATAAGGGACGAATTAGGAGTAATGGCAATAATAAATCAAATCTATAATTACAAAAAGCGATGGTCTGAACACCTGCAACGAATGGATAACAACAGATTTCGGAAGCAGGCGGCTTGGATATACAAACCACGAGGGAGAAGAGCTCCTGGCACACATAGAAAGAAGTGGAGTATTGAGCCGGAACAGGCCATGGTGCCTATACCGTGAAGGAGAAGAAGAAGATGGTGTGTATATATGTGTGTGTGTGTGTGTGTGTTGTGTGGGCATGCCGTAACATAGTTGTTTAAGGCAATACACTACAAGCTACGAGGGTTCGAATCCCGGAGGGGTCAGGATTTCTAAATTAATCCAATCTCTCCCTCTACTACTCAAACCTATGTCGCAAAAGCTGACAAGTAACACACTGCTACAGTTACAGTTGTGATTTTTTTTCTCGAAGGGAGCGAGTGCACGTGATTGCGGGACGGAGGGGGGAGGGGGTTTCACACATAGTGAGCAAGGTTAATCATGTGTATGTGAAGATGTGTTTTACAACACACAAGACAAATTTTCCTATACAAAACATTTATATCTTCATAATCGTCTCTAAATTTCCTCTAAATCACATTCCTACGTATAAACCTGAGAAATAGCTCTTGTAGCTTGCAAAATACACATTGTACTTGACATGTTAGCATTATTAGTTATGACTTTGAATAGACCTAATTTGTTTTTTGGTACTTAGCTGTATTACACTTTCTTCTCCATATTTTATAAAAAAATAACTTCTCGTGTAAATATAATAATTTTAAAATAAAGTCTCTTTTAATTGAATTTATTCTACATTAAATACAAGTTAGTAAAATAGTATTATTGCTGTTGGCTGATTTTGATGTTTCTTTAAGGAAATAGAAGTCTTGGCGAAGTGATCGGATGCTGAGGTAACAAGTTGCACACCTGCAGGAAGTGGAAAGATCCAAGGCTAGACCCAATTCACTGTTCGCTGCACGATTGATCTTGCTCTTTCTGTCAACAGACGACTGGTCACTATTATACAGTCAACTGCAAAGTAACTTCGTTACAAGTTACTCTGGAAAATGCCCTATATAACATTAAATTATTGCAATGAATTATGCAATAGTTAAGGCGAAAGAATTGCCATCCCATCCTTAAATGAATTATCCATCCATAGAAATTCTGCCCGAGGCAGGTCTTTCACTGCAATAATGCCATTTCCATGCTATGCTTTGCAGTTTTACTAGGGAATTATAGGTTTGGTAGCTTCCCGTTGCTTTCCACACCGGTGAAGGAGAGTGATGATGAAAAATGATAAGATTGATGGCCGGATGATTTTCGGGGACCGTTGGGCCCAAAATTTCCTGACTTTTATAACATTATAATGATATTGTGAAAATAAAAAATGTCTGAACCAGGAATCGAACCGTGGACGTCTAGTTCCTGGTTCAGACATTTTTTTTCTTTTCACAATATCATTATAATATTATAATATGACCCATTAGGGGAACTGTGTTAAAATAACAGTATTGGAAAATGTTAAATTCCTGACATTTGTCTTACAGGTGAGGGAAAACTCCGAAAAAACCTGACCTAGGAGCCTATCCAGACCGGGAATCGAACCCGGATCCGTTGCATGACACTGCAGTACGCTACCTTGAGACCACAGCGGTGAACTAAATGGAATATAATACATTATTAAAATCAATCGATAATTTTTAAACAGCAAAGCAGATAGATCTTCACGCAGAATAACAAGGTAACCACTTTTTCCCGTACTTATTGCTTCTTCATCGTACTTCTGTGTTAATAACCAATGAAAAGCGAGCAGGTCACATGGTTTTGTTTTGATGAGGATTACTTTAAAAGCCAACAGCCTTTAGAAGAGAATAACCGTTTTATAAATTATTTATTGACGTAGACTTTCACGGCCGGAGATGCTATGATGATCTTGAAGAAGATTTTCGGGCTGTAGGCCGTGGTCGTGAGGCTTGTAGTTCCCCGACGTTTCGCCAGAGACTGCGTCTGGCAGTCTCAAGACAACCCTTGAGGATGGCGAAACATCGGGGAACTACAAGCCTCACGACCACGGCCTTTAGCAGAAAATCTTCTTCAAGATCATCATATTTTTATAATTTCTAATTTAACATATTTTTAAAGAATTTGGAATGATGACAGTCTATGTAATACAAATAGCTTGTTCTAGATTTGTGTTGCGATTTAATAATGTACCTTTGTGCACTTGTTTGTGACTGTAGGACCTACATTCAATTTTATTTAATTAGCTTCTGGGCCCAATTTATTTGTGTTAATCAATGGAATGTATGTTAATAGTATTTCCTCAATATCCTTAAATTAATCAATTCATCATCATCACACACCTCTCGTGAATATAGGCCAATGTTGACCTGTTTCTGTCTCAACTAGACAGGGTCTAAAAGTCTTTTTTTGGATGTCCAGGTTGCCTCGTCCTCGCGGCGATACTGAAGAACTGCATTAGGGATCCTATTTGGTGACATTCGGGATATATGTTGTAGCCATCTGTCTCTGTAGTAATATTTTCTTCTAAAGGTTGCATGTGCAGTTCCTTTAAAATAGCCTACCTTCATTCTTCTGATGGTCAAGTAGAGTAGATATCCAACAGTTCGGCACATGAATCTCATTTCTGCAGTTCTTAATCTGAAGATGTCATTAACCAATTATTATTATTATTATTATTATTATTATTATTATTATTATTATTATTATTATTATTATTATTATTATTATAAGTATGGAGTGCTTATATCCGCGCGGCCATGAACCTACGGGTTTGATAGTGCCAGTGAGTAAGAGTAAGTAAGTATATTTTTTTATTATTTAAACTATCGTTGGAAATTATTAGGTAGATTGTTGTCAGTATTCTTCAGTCGCAAATTAACAAAGTTAACTAACCTTATTTCTTCATCACCACCTTCATCATCATCTTCTTCTTCTTCTTCGGCTTTCGCCCCCATATTGGTTTACGTCTTCAGTTTCCATTTATTTCTATAATTCCAATCTCCTTCTTCCAAATTCATATCATCCATTATAGTACCTAATTTCTAAGCTTAATAAATAGGAAGGACACACTCAATATGATGTTTGCATTGTCTAGTTCTGCTAATCTGAGTGAAATGACGGCAGCTATCGAAATACCATGTAGTGATATATTTCATTTCATATTTCGGGGAATATTTCCTAGCACCAAATAAAAGTATTTCAATCAAACCACCATGTTTACGTAGAAAACATATAAACAAGAAAGTAATGCCTTTTTTGACAAAACTCACTCTCTGTATGTATATATATATATATATATATATATATATATATATATATATATATATATATATATATATATATATTGTTAAAATTATCATTACTTATGGAGCAGAACTTTGGCCATTTACAACAAAAACAAATAAGTATCTTTTGGCAACGGAAATGAATTTTATACGAAGGGCAGCAAGAATTTCAAGAAGAGAAAAAATTAGGAACTCAGTTTTAAGGGAGAAAATTAAGATTGAAGACATTATTTTAGATTATATTAAAACTCAGCAATTAAGATGGTACGGACATGTCCAGCGAATGGAAAATGATCGGCTACCAAAATCTGTTTTGGAATGGAAACCAGAGGGAAAATGAGGCAGAGGAAGACCTAAAACCTCCTGGAGTCAGGGAATATGTTTATACATGAAGGAGAAACATCTACAACCATGAGATTGGATGGACCGACAAAATTGGCTATTAGGAATCGGACGATGTCAAAGACATTAATCAACCGATGCTCTGAATGAGACTGACGTGTTCTCTCCCTACAGGGGAGAAATTCACCATACTAATTTAGTTACACTTGTTTTCGGATAGATGTCATTGAGTGGCTCGGAGTCAGCGTTCCGCCTCATAGTGACATCTAGAAAACCCAGGTAGTATTAGGATGGGAATATTCGGGAAATTTTACTTAGAGGTCGTTTCATTCAGTCTTAAGGATCTTTTACGGGCCTGAAAACCTTGAGACTCGAGACGCACGGCTTAAAGTCCCTCCCGGAGCACTTGTCCCTTGGATTTTTCCATCATAAAAAACCACTGCCGGGTTTGAACTTGCGTCCCTAGGTACTACATATTCTAAAATGTTGTTTAATTATCCGTTTAAATTTTATTATTCCTGTAGCATATATTTTTATTTTATTCAATCATTTAAATGACACTGTCTCACAATTAATATAAAGTTATTAGCATAGGCAAATCCTTATGAAACGTGTGGAGTTATTTTGCTAAAGATCGTGTCCAGCAACCACCGGTCTCACAAATACCTCAACAGCAGCTGCAACGCTGTTATTCCTAATTCGTATTCTACAGCCTCTGGACATGGCGGTCAAGTTGTACAGTGTTCAGACATTCATATACAGTATGTTCATTTTTCTTTAAAAGAAAATAAAGGGCATTTGTTTAATATATTGTTAACATTTGCCTTATTTACTGCATAAAATGACTTGTTTGTGCTAAATATTTTAATATTACAATTTGTTTATACTTCATCATCATCATCATCAACAACAATGATTAAGCCCAATGGCCTGTTTCGATCTCATTATAGGTCGAATTGGTCCTTCCATCTCTTCAATGGTCTTCCCAACAATCTTCTCCCTTTTGGTTTATAATTACACATTTTTCTTGGTATGCGCTGTTCATTCATTCGTAATATGTGCTGAAGGTAAGCATTTTGATAGTATTTATTCTTTCACAGAGATTAAATATATTAAGTTCTGTTCTTATATCTTCGTTTTTCTTTTTATCGGTACTTTGGTATCCTGCTATTGCTCTCAACATCTTCATTTCTGCAGCCTCTATTTGTTTACTGTCTGCCTTTGTTAATGTCAAAGTTATACTTCTCATAGTAAAGGAGATAAAACTGATTATAACAACTGTAAGGGCATTTCGTTACTTTCAAACTCGTACAAAATTCCAACAATTATATTAGTATCCAGACTTACTCTCTATATTGACGACTAACTAACTAATTAACTAACTAACTACTGGCACTATCGAACCCGTAGGTTCATGGCCGCGCGGACATAAGCTCTCCATACATCCCTATCCTGAGCTAATGTTTTCCAATCATCCCCTGTATAGTCTACTTCCCTCAAATCGCAGTTAATGTTATTCTTCCGCCTCATTCTTGGTCTACCAACTGGGAGTTTTTCCTCTGTTTTTCGTACAAGAAGCTTCCAAGCACGTCTTTCATTTTCCATTCGTGCCACATGTCCTGCCCATCTGTATTGGCGACATATTAGGTAATCATCAGTGTGGATTTGAAGGAAATAATTCTGCCTACAATAGATTAGATTTTTAGTATATGACAGTTTTTATAAAATAAATGGGAATATGATGGCAATGTAGATCACTATAGAGTATGTTGACATAAAAAAGGCAGATTCAATTAAGAGAGAAAAGTTATATAGTATTCTGCTGAATTCAGAATTCCTAAAATGTTAGTTAGACTTACCTGAATATGTCTAAATGACACAAAGAAAGGCAAATAGTTTACAGATAATATTGAAATTCACAATGGGTTAAAACAAGAATATGCACTACTGTGCCTCATCTGATATTCACATTTAAACTAGAGCATGCAACCAGATCTTTAGTGGATAAAGAGGAAGTATGACTGAATGGTGAGAATGTAATCTGTTGGAAATGCTGATGATGTAATATTATTAGGTGAAAGTAAGGAACTACTAAAAGTCGCCCAACACACACATTTCTTTAAATAGCACTAAAAAATTTGGATCGGAAGTAAATATCAATAAAACTAAATATATGGTCACAACCACAAACACACTATATAATGAAAATGAACATTTAACAAAAAATGAAGGAAATTCTGAAGAAATGGCAGAATTCAAATATCTATAATAATAATTAATTACAAAGAGGAATAAGGTGCAGAAATAACTGTTTCAACTGTTGAAACACATGAAACACAGGGCAGTTTATCATACGAACTTCTCTCGAAAAAGGTACCAAAAGACTTAAAACGGTTTTCTTCCACCTATATAATATGGACTTTTACTACAAAAGAGAGAAGAAATGAGAGGCGAATGGGGAGAATTAGACAAATATGAGTTGTATGATCCTTACGGAAAACAGGATATAATAAAAACAGTCAAGTCATATAGGATGCGATGGGCAGGACATATGGCACGAATGAGAAATAAAAGAGGGGATGGAATCTTCTGGAGGTAAACCAGAGGAACTGAGCCATTAAGTAGGCCAGGAATGAGATGGGTGAATACCATTATTCGTGATTTGTGTAGGGTAATTAATAAGTAAACGTGGAATTATTGGAAAACATTAGCTCTTGATAGGGATGTGAGGAGAACTAAAATCTGGGCGGCTATTTCGATAGTGCCAGTTAATTAATTAGTTTGTTATTTTGTATGAACTAAGAAACATAGGTTATGGACTATTTCCTGAAATTTTCGTGTTTATGTCCATCTGAATTGGGTACATGAAGATAGTATTTCTGGCCGGACCTATTAAACAATGAATTCTTATTTTCAAACGGTGAATAAAAAATAATGTGGCAGCTTGTCATAGTTGAAGGCTAAGTCATTATTATGCATAAAAACACGTGAATATAATTAAGAACATATTTATCTTCCGACGAAAATTAAACAGGGATCGAATTTTGCTATTAAATTAAATTATTATTTTATTTGATTACTTTTATTTTCGTAAAGATAAATATAAGTTACACAAGAAAACTTTTATTGAACAACTTTTAAAGTATATTTTTATACAGTTATTTTTCAAGCCTGTAAATAATCTGACAACTGATCTATCTGACATACTACACCGTGCTCATAATGCGTGCATTCGATTATATTCAATCTCCGTCGTTATGACCACGTGTCTCCTTCATTTCAGGCCTTATCGTGGCTACGCCTAAATGACAGAAGAACTTTACATTCACATACCTTACTATTCCAAATTCTGCACACATATTTACCAACTTATTTAACAACATGTTTTCAAAATTTGTCGGCTCATCACAATTTAGGAACAAGATCACAAGATTCTTCTTTACTTTTGATACCACAACACAGGACCTGTCTATACTCTGAATCTTACACAATATCTATGGCTAGAGCATGGAACTCACTTCCCAGTCATGTCAGGGACTGTCAATCGCTATCATTATTTAAATACAAATTAACTGATATCTTAAGTTCGACACAATGAAAACATTAACTGCATAACAACTATATAGAGCATTCCATTAATAATCATCTAGGAAGCTACTTACTTTATTTTATATCATTTTAATTTTATTATATTCTATATTTTTGTTAGTATTAGCTAGTATTAGATTACATCATCATTGTATTTTGTTTAGTCTGTATTTTAATAATATCTTAAAATTGTAATATGTACGTAATTTTTGTATAATTTTACGATTCGCTGGTTGAGTGGAAGAGAAGGCCTTATGGCCTTAACTCTGCCAGCTAAAATAAATTATTATTATTATTATTATTATTATTATTATTGGGGCACGCCGTAGCGTAGTGGTTAAGGCACTGAGCTACAAGCCGGAGGGTCGAGGGTTCAAGTCCCGTTGGGGTCAGGATTTTTAAACTGACCCAAGCCCTCTGGCGGCACTATGGCCCTGGGGTCGACTCAGCCTCTAACGGAAATGAGTACCAGACGCTTGTTCTGGGGGTAAAGGCGGCCGTCACGCAGGGCTGACAACCCGGCTGACATAAAGTGCCGATTGTCTAGAAAAAGTGGGAACCTTAACCTCCTACTACCCCAACGACCTCCGGGTCTGTTGTGGGATCACTTTACTTTACTTTACTTTATTATTATTATTATTATTATTATTATTATTATTATTATTATTATCATTATAACAGCTTTTTGGTAACTGTTATTTAAATCACAAATTTGAAGAAAAAAAGTCATTTTAAAACTCTCTCAATTAAAGCATTTTTATAATAATTTATATAATACTTTCACAACTTTTTAAAAATTTATAATTCAAAGCAATTAAATATTTTAAAAAATTCGACATACTTATAAGGTTTATAATGCAGATATCTCAACAATTCTAAACAATTTTAATAACATACATTATTTCTTGTATCTGAAGTCTCTGAACTCATTTTCGTTTTAATGCATTTTTTAAATTTATAAAGCAATCGTTTTGGGTTTTCTATAAAATAAACCCTAAAACAATATCAGAGCTGCTATTTGTAGTTTAGTTGTTTTATGAATTTTTTTTTACGTTTATTACAATTCTAGTACTGCATATACTTTTGTTATAAAAAAACCTAAACATGAAGTTACTTGGAATCTTTTATTGAAAAACTTTGAAATTCAAGTTTTAGTTATTTTTCTCTTCATGAATAAAAGTTTGCACTTACCAGTTAAAATTATACTTGTTGTTAAATGTAAATAACTGTTAGGACCTCTGATTTTAATCTCAGCCTTTGTAACACAATGAAATGCGGTGGATAATACAGACAATACATTCCTTCATCATTTGTCAAAATAAACTAAGGAATAAATTTTAGGAAAGATGGAGAGAATGTGCAGCTTCACTTGATAGATCAAGCAATCGGAATATTAAGAGAGTAAGGCTACCAAAAAATTGAGACCAAGGTGATAATCTAATATATAAAATGAATGTTTGTTTGTTCGTACTTATGCGCGGACATACCGTTGATCCGATTGTGATGTTTTTTTTTTGCAAAATGTTCAGGAGAGTTGAGGTACCCAACTCCTACACCCTTTGCAGTGAAAAACGTGAAAAAAGTCCCTTTTTTATCCTTAAACGGCTTACGCTGCCTGAACCATAACAAATACACAAAATTAATGAACACAGAATTGAATATCTCAAATAACTCTACAAAAATGTCCACGACAGCATATGTTTATGTTTTACAGATAACACACAATAGCCATTTTTGTCTTTAATTGGTGCCAAGGAGATCGGGATAAGTAGATCTCCGGAGCAAGCATGTGCTGCCATACCATCATTCGATTGTCATGGGGCTTTTGCAAAATGTTCAGGCTTTTCCCGGGAAGGTTATAGCTTATAAGAGAGTTTTAATGCTCAAGCCCTTCACCCCCTTAAAAATCACCGTCTGTAGTGAAAAAAAAAAACGAGAAAAAATGTCGCTTTTTTGTAAGCTTAAATTGCTTATGCTGCCTAAACCGTAACCAATACACAATATTATTGTACACAGAATTTAATGTCTCAAAAACCTCTACAGAAAAGTCCGCGACAGCATATGTTTATCTTTTAAGGATAACTCACAATAACCATTTTTGTCTTACATTTATAAGAAGATTTCTGGGCAAGAATAGCAGCGAACGGCGGGTATTCTTTAATGGATAACTCAAAATAACGAATTCTGTCTTTCAGCTGGATGCATAGATTCCCGGGCAACGTCGGGTAATCAGCACGGGGTATCTAAAAATAATGGTATAAATTTATATTTATTTTTTCTTTTACTTATTCAACTAAATGCAAAAAACACATCATTTATTTAGGTGTAGCAGTGCACGCCGGGTATTAGCTAGTATCCTATAAAGAGTCTTATTAAGTCTTCCACTTCTCCTATCCATTGCAAGGGTGTTTTTTGTCAATCTAAGCTAAGGTTCTTCTAATAGGAAAATGACCTTATTCTAAGAGAGACTAATAATTACGGGTTTTCGTTATTAGTTAGAGTTAAAGTTGATGAACTACAAATAAATCAATTTGGTTTTGATTTTAAAATTTTCGCATATTGAAATACTCAAATAAAGTAATGAAATATGTTTGGGCTTTAAGGGAAATACTGTTGTATCTTGAAAACACTTCGTTATTTTAAATTAAATCAACGTATAAATATATTTAACTCTGAAATTCTTCACTTACGTACATGAAATTGTGCACGTATGAAAATGAAATATTTCCTGTATTTAAATAAAAAATAAAATGTTACGTATTGGAATAAAAATTTTCACATTCCTATTAAAATTATATTTTTCACACACTAAAATAAATATTTTAAGTCATTAAAATAAAAAAAAAAGTTTACTAGAATGAAAATGTTCACTTTCCAACTAGAATGAAAAAGAAAATCACATACTGAAATGAAAATTTTCATATTCTATTGACATCAAATTTTTCAAGTACTAAAATTAAAATTTTCACATGCTATTGTGAAACTTTACACACCTTAAATTAAATTTCCAATTTCTCTTTCTTTTAATTCTCTTTCCAGTTAGGTTTCTTTATGATGTATTCCTCTGACATTCCATGTTGCTACTTTAATTTGGTCTTGAATTCCAAAACGTTTATCCTTGTACTTTGCTTTTGTCGTTATCCGTTGGACAGTCCGGCTATCTCTTTGGAGCTTGTAAGTATTTTTAAATGTTCCCTGAGTATGGTAGGCCTACTTAACGTTTTGCAGTGTTAATCCTTTGGAGGGGCTGAGAAATTAAATTTCTCAGACCAATAGCAGGATATCAAAGAACAGACAAAAAACACAATACAGAAATAAGACAGCAACTAAAAGTAGAGGAACTAAACACAAAAGTGAAATACAGAACAAACTGGAAAGAACACTTATCAAAATGACTGAAAACAGAATACCAAAATCAGCATACAAATATTCACCAAGAGGAAGAAGAAGTTTGGGAAGGCCAAAGAAAAGATGGAAAGAGCAGCAATTTGGAGCCGGAACAGGCTAGCAAAAGCCGAGACGAAGAAGAAGAAGAAATTAAATGTTCATGTGTTCGTTGAATTATATTAATTTAATCAACGTTTGAAGGAAATATTTTCACCTATGCTTAAAGCAGTGCGAGGTACCACTAACATAGATTAATTCAACAATGGAATGATCTCAAAAAAAATTCTATTATGAAACTTAATGTGTTACAAGGGAGTGCTTTCACATATGAGTCGTACTAGTATGTGGCTCGTGCAGAGCATGACACCACTAATGTAAATTAAATCAACTTGGTGGGCAACTTGTTGTCGGGGAGGACAGACAGGTGCGATATAAGGGTAGCAGCTACAAGTTGGCGGGAAACAAATCTGGTGGTAGACACAGGTGGCAGAGGTTTTCTCCAGCTGTCGTGACCCGCTCTCCAGGTGTTGCATTCCGTCAGCTGTTTTCAAATCTTAGACCTGTGAAATGTTTTCTCTCCACATTTTCCGGTCTCCACATATCACAAATTATATTCTAGAGATTATCGCAACATATTGCTCAAACTTTCTTATGATCTTCTTGTGCAAAGATAAAGAACCAATTGGAACTCTAATTTTGGATAATTTTAATAAAACAAACTATATTAATACAGTTAAAATAATTTCTTGATTTAGTTCAGAATTTATAACACTGGTTAACAGTGGTTTTTTTTTTTTGCCCTTGATATTAGATTAATTTTGGATATATTTATGCTCACAATTCATGAAACTATCAATGATTTTGGAAGAATTGCTCTAATTTTTTAAAAAATCTTTATTTTCAATTTACACTACAAAAATCCGAAAATATGAAAACACACACACACATATATATAATGTCAATTGTTTTTTAAAAATTAGTATACACGGACGTAAATAGAAAGGAAAATATCGAAAACCCATGTTATACTTCAGTCAAACATCTTTTATAAGATTTTCTTCTATCATTTTCAGAGCACATTCAGCACTTTCATGAATATATTCTTAAACTGTGCATTTGAAAACATAGAAATTCGCAAAGATATCCAGGATAACAACAAAAAAAATTGTAGAGCTGTGTAATAATATAAAAAATCATCTTACTAAAATAATACAGCGAAACAGTAAACAAATATATGAATATGTATGGACAAAAATCTGAATTTGTTTCTTATTTTGGAATTTATCCACAATACAGAGATTTTCCGTCACCTCAATAAATTCACCTTCTCTAATTACAGCGGTCCTGGACATCCTCATCTATAAGTCCCAGTTCACTTCTTACTTCTTCTTCTCACACCGTCCATCCAACCTTCTTTAGGTCTTTTCTTGTTTTTTTCCTATATATTTCCCATTCCAAGATCTTCTTAGGGGTTCTATCAGATGCCATCCTCTTGAGATGTCCATACCATATTAATCATCTCTCTTCAATTGTCTGTAAACACATATCTTTCAACTTTCATATTTTTTCTTAATTTCAAACGTTTTTATTGTTTTTATCTGGACTTCCGCGATGATCTCCAGTAATTCATCTCTGTTGCTAATAAATTGTTAGCTTGGCACCTTTTAATTGTTCCATTTCCCTGATCCATGTAACATAAAACTTTCTACAATGACTTTATAAATATATTTCTTTGTTTTGTAAAGGATGTTTTTACTCCATAATACTGAGTTCAGCATGCCGATTACTCTACGTCCATCTGCTATTCTTTTTTTTTCTGTTTCTAATTGTGATTAAACTTCTTCTTCTTCTAAGATCAATCCTAGATATCTAAATTTCTTGACATGTTTAATGTCATTCATTCCTGTAAGATACTGTTCATCAATATTTATTGTTTTTTATTTATATTAACTTGCAATCCCCAATTATGAAAATAAATCTCTCTTTCAAAACTACATTCTCAATAAATCATTCACTGAAGCTCCTAAGAAATTTTTACCATTTGTTCTAAGGAAATAGTATATTACGATGCAAGGTTGGGAAGTGGTATATACAGAATCGAGGAAAATGTTTAAAAACCGAGCGATAACGAGGGACTACATGAACGGTAGTCCGAAACGCTGACCACTAGCCCATGAGGCTAATATAATAATAATAGTAATAATAATAATAATAATAATAGTTATTATTATTATTATTATTAATATTAAGGTATCTGGATTTTCATCGGTGCTTTTCATTATATATATATATATATATATATATATATATATACAGAATAATAAACGAATGGAGGAAAACACAACGGGGATATATACCCGTCAATAGGAACCTCAAACTCGATGCTATTCTTTTTGCAGACGATTTAGCGCTTCTGGCACTTTCCGAAAATGATTTGCAACGATCAATTTATAATTTACAAAAAACAGCTGCCAAATTTAATATACTTACTTACTTAATCACTGGCACTATCGAACCCGTAGGTTCATGGCCGCGCGGACATAAGCTCTCCATACATTCCTATCCTGAGCTAATGCTTTCCAATCATTCCCTGTATAATCTACTTCCCTCAAATCATAGTTAATGTTATTCTCCCATCTCATTCTTGGTCTACCAACTGGGCGTTTTCCCTCTGGCTTTCCTACAAGAAGCTTCCATGCAAGTCTTTCATTCCCCATACGTGCAACATGCCCTGCCCATCGCAGTCTACGAGACTTAACTGTTCTTATTATATCTGGCTTCGTGCCAAATTTAATATGGAAATATCAATTAACAAAACTAAAATTATGGCATTTCATGGGAAGGACCCCATACAAAGTAAAATCTGTCTCCAGAATAAAATTTTAGAGAGATCTAATCAATTTAAATATCTTGGATAGTATCTCTCTATCTGGGATGAAAAGGATATCCCTGAAAAAATTACTAGTTATAATAAAAGTTTGGGAATTATTAATCAAGTTATGAAACCATCCCTTGTACAAAAAAAAACAGACTACGTTTATATAACACTTTGGCTAGACCAGTGTTGACCTATGGTAGTGAAGCATGGACACTAGAAAGACAACATGAAAGCAGAATAACGGCTTGTGAAATGAGATTCATGCGCAGAACAGCGGGTTACGCCAGATGGGATCGGAAAAGGAACACCGATATCTTAAAAGAATTGAAGACTATGCCAATTTTGGAATATATTAAACAGTACCAACTAAATTGGAAACACCATCTTGTAAGAATGAGTTCAAAACGGATCCCCAAAGCTGTTTATAATTATATAGCCTACCAAGAGGACGAAGATTTCTGGGCCATCCTATGAAACGCTGGAGGGAAAATTTTCTATAGGATCATAACAGGCCTTGGCCTAATACTTGGAAGGAATTATTATTATTATTATTATTATTATTATTATTATTATTATTATTATTATTATTATTATTATTATTATCATCATAATCATCTTCAAGGTATGGGCCTGTTGGCCCGTTCCGCTCGCCGGAACACTATATGCCGCAGGCGCAGGTCGTCCTTCCAAAGACGTTTTGGTCTTCCTACATTTCTTCGGCCTAGAGGCCTATAATGAAGCAGCTGTTTTGATAAACGATTATTTGGCATTCTTTGTATATGTTCAAACCTATTATTATTATTATTATTATTATTATTATTATTATTATTATTATTATTATTATTATTATTATTATTATCATTATGTATGAATGGAATGAACTCTACGATGTTATGCAAGTTGTAGATCGTCTTCCAAGGTTCGCCACACCAGGTTCTTCTCTTAAGGCCCACACCGCCATTTTGGATTTGGCCCGTGGCCGCAAGGGATTACAACCCTCAGTTGGTCCCATCAGTCCTTTTTCATTGCTTAGGCTCGGAGTTATGAGCCAGCATCCTGGTAGGGCACCTATTAGATCCCCGCAATCACATATTTTCGACACCTGTGAGTGACAACCAAACTGTTTTTCATAACATAAGATGAGGTGAAAGATGATATGAAATTAATTATTGAGAAATTACATGACATGAAGAGAATGTAGAATGGAGAGTGTTGGTAAAGAAACTATAAAAATACTTGCAATGCGACGTCTTGATTATTGTGACAGACATAAATACAATTTTTATCCAGAGACTGCAAGGTGTTCATAGTATTCGTGCTGTTGTTTTATTTGTGAAATTCGCAGTTTTGATCACGTTACACCGTCTGTGGAACAATTATATCATTGCTTCATCCATGAGATCGGTGAACTATCAATCCCTTATCTCTTCTCTATAAAATATTACACACACCCTCAACTAATTACTTAACATCACACCGTTCATTTAATTCGATCTGGATTTAGGATAATATATCATATTATCTGTCATGAAAGTGGTAAAAAAAGGAAGATAATATGAGAAATTATCCCAAATGTAAACTTCTGAATGTCCAAGGAATCAAAATAAGTCTTGGTATAAAATTGGGTCTCTCTCTTTAGACTCTCTGACACCCTATCCAATATCACATTTCCTTTATTTCATCATTATTACAAAAGGGAACAACACAGTATTATATGATATAGTAATTATTTTGCGCGATAGTGCGTTTTGTCCTACTTACAGCAATGTCGACCATGATTGAAAGTTCAACTTCCTACATTTTGGGGTTGCCAACCTAAATAACTATATTGTAATAAAATAACTATACTGTAATATTACATATTACAAAACACGTGTGGGAAGTCAAACCACCGCCCTCTATGTATACTATATACAATGTATATACAAAAGGTAGTGTTAATATACATTGTATGAAACAAATCACTGCATTTTAAATGAATTCAACTTTATTTGAAACAATATAAAACAATAAATACGTACTTGCGGCCATTTTATCACTAATATCAGTCTCACGGCCTTCTGTAATTTCAACTAATAAACATAGCCCACACTTTTAACGTTAGTCAATTGTTTACAATGAACGTAAATATTTCCAGCAAAGATGTTATTATTTTACTATTATTTATTATTTTGAAAACACCATAGCGCAACAAATAATGTACAACGCCGGATTGTGAAGTGTTTTACAGAATCTCGTAAATTAAAAACCTCGCTCCCGCTCGGTTTTTAAACATTTTCCTCGATTCTGAAAAAACAATTTACCAACCTCGCATCGTAATATACTATTATTTTACTTAATTCTTGTTTATAGACACGTCCATGTCACGTCGCACCTAGATTCTTTGGTTGTATTCAATATGCTGATAATTTCTATTGCTGCCATTCTCATATGTTAGAATTGTATTTACAATACTCTTTAACAATTCAGGTCATTACGTCGAAATTTAAATGTGGACAAGAAAGAACAGATATGTTTTGCCCAGAGGCCTCTTATTTCAGGCTTGAAATTGTTTTATGTACTGCAAATCTACGATGCGGGTTACAAGATCTTACTTCTCTTCCGAAGGACACCATATTCGGGATTTTTAAGCCCTTAAAAATGCGTCGATGCCGGCCAGATTTGAACCCGTGAAATTCGAACCAGACCCGAGCATAGCAACTACTAGGCCCGGAAATGCATGTGTTTTGTGAAGATATTATGAAATTATGATTTTTAAAAGTGTTCGGAAATTCCCATTACAAACTTCTAGAGTTTGTAGATGGGACTAATATCACTAATATTGGCCTCACGGCCTCCTGTAGTTTCAACTAATAATCATTGCCCACGCTGTTAACGTTTTTTATTAGGAATCTTTGACCGGAAACGTACCGTTGTAATGTTCCAGTTATAAAAAGTTCGCGTTAAGCGTTTAAATCTCCCGTTTATATAGGGGATAAATCCGTAGTTATTTATTAAGGCAATTAATTACTTTACAGAACCCAACATTAACTAATTTCGTGACAGTGTCCAATGTCAAGGGAAGAATAAAGAGACTTCACTTTGTCAGTGTAAGAATAAGATGGTGGGAGTTTACCACAATATGGTTCGCAGGTACAAAGTTTGCAACGATCTTGGTAGTCACCACATCGAACAGCTATTGTAGTGGATGTGTATTAGCCACGATGTTAAATACATAGGCCTAGAGAAGGTTGGTTAGTTTACATATACACAATTATTCTTACAGTTGTCAAATATCAATATTGAAGACTGGAAATGGAAAACGCTGAAAGTGCCACAATTATGTATTTTCAGATTTTTCATGGAAACCAATAAATGTGACGAGGCCAACAATTTGGTGAAGATTGGAAGTGCCAAACATATTGTCTCCTAAAGATGTAAGTGCCTCCAGTAATGACATGGAGAACGCTGAATGTGCCGAGCATGATGAGCTAGTCAAAGATCAAGTTGTAACTGTTTGCCGCGTGCGTTCTCGTAGGTTGTAGTACATTAAAGTTGATTTGGTTATTTTAGACGTGCATTTTGTGAGTTTCGTGCTTTGTGATGGAAATGGAAGGCAAGGTGAGAGACCGAAAAGTGCATGGTACCGCTAGAGTTGAAAACCCCTTCGGGGTAGTGAAAATGGATGAAGATGGTTTCCTTCATCTGGTTTTCTTAGCTAACACATATTTAAATACCACCAAACTACAGACAACAAAAGCTTCAGCAGTACATATCAACGCACAGAAGAAAGGCAAGCTCCTGCTTAAAACATCATTCAGAGACGAAGAATGGATTGAGTGTGTTGTGTTCAAAAAGGCGTTTAAAATGCATAATCTTCCTTCCATAGGAAGTATTCTCCGCCTTCCACTGACCAACAAAATAAGTGCTGAAAAAAAGGACTTACTTTCCATGGTTGAGAATACCTTGATGTTAAGTACAGACACTTCTATGTGTCATTGTGTCAGTGATATTGTCCTCTGAATGTGACAGTCAGCATATTATATTGAATTAAATTAACAATAACTGTGTGTTCCCAACGTTTTACGTGCTGTTCTCTATTCAGAAATAAATGAATTGACGCTGTGTACATTCAGCGTTTTCTTGGAAGCGAAGCATGGCACTTACATTGTTCCCAAAATGTCCATTTTCGTACTGATATGTTTACTAAACTTAAAATACTTTTGCAACACTGGTTATGCGAGATGTTACCAATTATGTGGAACTACCAGAATTTCAGTTTTATTGAATACAATTATTTGTAAAGTCAATTTGTTACGTTTTTTTCCTGTTTCCTCTAATTTTGAAGTTTGGCACTTCCAGCGTTTTCCATTTCCAGTCTTCAATTTTGAGTTTCATTAAAGAAAAACAATTAAATGGTATGGCCATGTAATAAGAAAGACAGGATAGAGATTCCCAAGAATAATA
Source organism: Diploptera punctata (assembly GCA_030220185.1). Classification (NCBI taxonomy): domain Eukaryota; kingdom Metazoa; phylum Arthropoda; class Insecta; order Blattodea; family Blaberidae; genus Diploptera; species Diploptera punctata. Next base: position 1,034,802 of record JASPKZ010000046.1, on the reverse strand, counting down.
CTAGAATACGACCAAAATTAACATTGATTGGTGGTGTTTTGTGCAGCATGAGGGAACGAAGGATTGGACGGTGGAGATTATAAAGTCAGAGAGATGTGGAAGATAATGACAGTAGATTAATTAAGCGCAGGGATATGTTGTGAAACCTGTTAAATAACAATACAATTATTATTATTCATCATCATCTGCATTCATGGATTAGGTCTGTTGACCCGTTCGACTTCAGCCCATCTCTTTCTAGGTCTACTCATATCTCGGGTGCCTTTAGGTTAACAGAGTGGAACCCTTGAAAGAGGTAGTCCACTCCAGGGAGTAGGCGCCCCTGCCCTTTTGTGAGCTCCAGGTCCCACTCGCCCAATGGGTAGTACCTGGGTAGGGCCCCGTCCACAGGGTTATGTGGGGAGAAGAGAAGTCCCCAAAGCCGTAGTGAAGGCAAGTTCTCTAGGAGACGAACACTCCGAAATTGCAGTTCCCTGTCCTCTAGGAAGAGGGGTTTGGCTAGAGGCTGGTAACCTCTACTAGTAAAAAATAACTTACTCATAAAACTTCGGCAGAATTATTATTATTATTATTATTATTATTATTATTATTATTATTATTACTATTATCATTAGTAGTAGTAGTATTTACTTCAAACATTGTTAATGAAGTACTTATTATAAGGGATCCGAAACACAGACAACGAATGACCAAAAATATAATAAATTGAAAGCGGTAGAAATTAATTTTTGGAGCCGGTGGACACGAATGTAAAGAAGAGAGAAAAATCTGGAATGAAATTAAAAGAAATGTTACAGGTTGAAAAAAATATATATTCTGAAGAATTAAAGATAAACTTTTAAAACGATTTGGAAACTTTATTCGAATGGATGAAGATACGCAGAATACTAAAGAAGATTCTTAAATGGGAGGCTAAAGGAAGGAACAGACGACGGAGGCCGAGAGAATGCTGATGGGTGGAGTAAGAAGCATGGAAACTCAAGGTTTCAGGGACTTCTGGCGAAAACAAATTACTCTCGGTTGAAGGAGAACCACTATGTTGTGGAATATGTTTTAAATAAAAAAAAATATTATTTTCATCATTATATTATTATTGTCCACCGCTGTGGTCTCGAAGTAGCGTGCTGCCTTGACAAGAAGCGGGCCCGGGTTCGATCCCCGGTCGGGACAGTTTTTCTGGGTGAGGTTTTTATCGGGGGTTTTCCTCACCTGTAAGACAAATGTCAGGAAAACTTTAAGGCCCAAACGGTCCCCGAAATCATATGGCCATCATCATCATCCTTATCATTATTATAATCATCATCATCCTTCACTGGTGTGGAAAGCAACGGGAAGCCAACACACCTATAATTCCTTAGTAAAGCTGCAAAGCATAGCATGAGAATCCTATAATTGCAGTGAAAGACCTGCCCTCGGGCAGAATTGCTATGTATATTATTATTATTATTATTATTATTATTATTATTATTATTATTATTATTATTATTATTATTATTGTAGTGGGAACACACTATTATTATAACGAATGCAAGAAGAAAGGTTACCAAGGAAAACATTGAAATGGTGTCCACCTGGAAGAAGAAGGAAAGGAAGACCTCGAAATTCGTGGATGTAAGAAATAAGAACGGGAATGAGAACAAGAGGTCTGGAGGACATGGAGTGGATTGATAGAGACGAGTAGAGAAGAAAAATAAAATTTTAGGCACAGAAAGATTTATAAACATTAAAAATCTCTATATAAATAAAATTATTATTATTATTATTATTATTATTATTATTATTATTATTATTATTATTATTATTATTGTCGGGGTAGCATCGCTGCCTTGTATGCAGCGGGCCCGGTTTCGATCCCATGTTTCCTGTGTGAAAATTTTACAGGGTTTTTCTTCACTTATAAGACAAATGTCAAGAAACGTTAAGGCCCAAACGATCCCCGAACATCATCTGGACTTCATATTCTTCTTCACTTCACGGGCTAGGCAAATTGCGTGTTCCGCCTCACAGTTGTTCTGTCCATCTTTTCACTGGCCTTCCTACATTCCTTGAACCTCTTGGCTTGTAGTTAAATGTTGCTATTGGTAATTTTGTTACGTTCATTCTTTCTACAAATCTAAACCTTTAATCTCAATATTCTTTGATTTTATCATTCAATGAATATATATATATATATATATATATATATTTTACTATCTTCATTCTTTATCCGATCCAATCTTGTGCTTCCTTTTTGTTCTTATAAGGAAGTTCATTTCTACGCTTTATATTCTACTTTGAAATTTTTTGGTCATTACCCAAGTTTCACTCCCATAATGTAATGCAAGAACTGCCAATGATTTATAAAACTTCAATCTAGTATCTCTTCTTGTTTTGTTCTTTAATGTTTTATGTATAGTTCCGCATATCATTTGAAATTTCGACAGTTTCATATTTATGTCTCTTTCAGGCCTTCATAACCATCATCATCATATTCGCCATGTTTAGTATGAATGTGTGTGAATGATGCGTTTCGTCTTAATGTTGTGTTATCTCGGAGAGGTCACTGAGATTAAGCTGATCACTCATTCGGAGAGGTCCTGTGTGGTCAAAAAAAGTATGTACCGTATGTGATCCATAGTTAAAATCACTCTCCCGACAGATCTGTCATTGTAAGGCCGGATGGCGTGAGGTTAAACTGCCTTAATGGAATGGATTACTATTATCATTATCACTATAGTTAATGAAACGTGGAAGTGGTTAACAACTAACATTAGGTACAAAAGCATCATTAAGAGCGATTATGACCTAATTGTGACTTCAGATATTTTTTTAGTGTCAGAAATGACCTGAAGTAATGCAGTCCACAATTAGAAGAGATTTTCAGCACGTTAATTGCTACAACTCCCTTATGATAGTGCGGAGTTGATGATATTTGCCCTTGTGGGGACCTTGATAGCTCGCGTCGCTGGTTCCGTTCCAGAGAAAGATCTTACAAGGAAATCAACCATCACCGTCAGTTCCACGAATTATCTCGCATCAAGCTAAGTACAAGTATGTTACATCTCGCTACGCTTTTTTTTATTTTATCTCTTCTAGAAATTCCAACCGTACGTCTCCAAAAATCCATTTATGCAGAATTTAATTTACTTATTGTTTATCATCATCATCATCATCATTATCATCTGCCACGAATTAGGCCTTTATAGACCTATTTCGGCCCCATCTACCAGTCTTTTAATAATAATAGTAATAGTAGTAATAATAATAATAACAACAATAATAATAGCTTTATTTTACCTGGCAGAGTTAAGGCCTTAAGGCCTTGTCTGCCACTCAACCAGGTTTAAAAAAAAAGAAATAGTTTTACATCTAAATTACAATATACATAAACTATTACATGTTATAAATACAATACAATGTAGTCTCAAGACAACCCTTGAGGATGACAGACGCAGTCTCAGGCGAAACGTCGGGGAACTACAAGCCTCACGACCACGGCCTACAGCCCGAAAATCTTCATCAAGATCATCAATACAATTAATATTTATAATGTATTTTACTCTAGATTTAACGAATTAAATATAATATGTACAATATATAAAAGAACGAGAAAAAAATTATTAATGACATAGTATAAATTTAAATAAATAGAAAAAATAATTATTAGACAATAGGTAATTGTATAAGCGTGACTTAAAAGTGCCAAGTGTGCGGCAACCCCTGATATCTTAAGGAAGGAAATTCCAGGAGGGGGCATATGCTACTGTGAAGGAAGTAGAATAAGAGGAAGTGCTATGAAGAGGAATTGTTATCAGACTGTTATCCTGTGACCTAGTGTCAATATTGTGGTAAGAGGATAGCTTCTCAAATCTGGACGCCAAGTAAGTAGGAGTGTAGGAATTCAGAAGCTTGAAAAGTAGTGAAAGAGAGTGAAATTTACGTCTGTCAATATGACGGAGCGAAGAGAGGTTATTAAAGTGTTCGGAAATAGGTCATAACGGCGGATATTGAAAATGAATCGAACGCAAGCATTATGAACACGCTGCAATCTCTGTGACAAGTCATAGTTTAGATCATTATACATAATGTCACAATAATCGAAGTGTGGTAACACAAGATTCTGCACTAGGATTTGTTTTAACGAAACTGGAAGAGCATTCTTTAAACGTCTAAGATAATGTAAGATGGAGAAAGTATTTTTACATATGTGTTTCACTTGTGTTTGCCAGGTTAAATTTGCGTCTAGATGTAGTCCAAGATATATTACTGAAGAAGAATAAGGGATAATTATATTATTTATAGTAATGTTTGGAAGTGCAGATATGTCAAAGGTTGTAAGCAGTCTTTGTTGTCCCATTAGAATTACTTGTGACTTGTTAGGATTTAGATTTAGACCGATACTTGAAGACCAGTTAAAGATGGATATGAGATCGTCATTCATTTTCGTCAAGCTGTTATAGAGAGAATGAGGAGGTGAATGTAAATAAATTTGGAGATCATCAGCATAGAGGTGATAACGGCAGTGCTTTAGTACAGTTGGTAAGTCATTTATGTAGATTGAAAAAAGAAGAGGTCCGAGAACACTGCCCTGGTGGGACTCCCGCCTGCACGTTGCGCCAAGACGAAGATCTAGAGTTTAGTGAAACGTATTGTTGACGCCCGTGCAAGTGTGAGTCGAACCAGGATACAGCGCTGTCAGACAAGTGTAGGTGTTTGAGCTTTATCATAAGTAAGTCGTGGTCTACTGTGTCAAAAGCTTTGCTGAAGTCAAGTAAGGTTAAGACGTCTTCCTGTCATCGATGTTCTTTGAACTTATATTGCATCATCATTTTTGGGATTCTTGAATTGTCCATTCTTTTTACATGATCTAGCCTAGGGGTCACCAATTAGATTTGATGGTGATCCATTTTGAAAGTAGTAAATTAAGTCGAGATCCGGAACCACAGTTCATTAAACATATGAAACGTTTATTAAGTAACAAATATTATAACGAAATTATTTAAATTATGGTATGGGTGTCCACCGCTGTGGTCTCGAGGTAGCGTGTTGCCTTGTCACGCAGCGGGCCCGGTTCGATCCCCGGTCGGGGCAGTTTTTCTGGGTGATGCTTTTATCGGGGTTTTTCCTCAACTGTAAGACAAATGTCAGGAAAAATTTAAGGCCCAAACGGTCCCCGAAATCATATGGCCATCATCATAATCCTTATAATTATCATCATCATCCTTCACCGGTGTGGAAAGCAGCGGGAAGCTACCACACCTACAATTCCCTAGTAAAGCTGCAAGCATAGCTAGAAAGTGATATGGTTGCAGTCAAGGAACTGCCCTCGGGCAGAATTACTATGTATGGATGGATGGATGGATGGATGGATGGTATGGGTATGAATTGCACAAATTAAACAAAACACATGGTAAATACTAAATACTAAAATAATACAGAACAGTAGTACACAGTTAATTACACTGAGCAACAAAAAATAAACTTTTTTTTTCTCAGAAAGAAAAATATGTGATAATAGTATTTTTTCTCCTGTATTCAAATATGATATCGGTTTTTTTTCCATCACGCAAGGTTTCCGAGAGACAGGAATTTATAATTTCAAACACTAATATTTTCTACAATCGTAACTACACAATATTCGAACATTCGGACTCACCTAGAAAGTAAGAAATGACGATTTTCTGCTATATTTCGCCTGTGGAGCATCCCTCTTGATGGTCCAACAATAATCGGCCAGCATATTATGATTCCATTTACCTTGATATCACTTTTTCATAGCTGAAATCTCCTGATGAAAGTGCTCCCCGTTTTATTTTACAATGGACAAATGAACGAAAAAAGATTATTACAAATAATTATTTAAATCCATTAATTGATACTGAAATTAAAAAAAAAACTGTGGGTTATGGAGAAATTCCTATTACATATTTGAAAACACGATTAAAAAAACTGCATTAAGTACAACTATTGGTACTCATGAGACAAAAATCATGTTGACTAGTGTCATTAATAAGTTTATGAACTTAACATAAGGTCATAATAATATTCAAATATCTCATTTTACAAATTTCATGTTTTTCACGATACCAGGTTTCAAACGGAATCCAGTTCATCTTCAGTCAAATCTCCGATTATAAGCAATACTACCAACCTAGTCAACAATAATACTATAATGACATGAAATTTAGTACAACTAGTTGTATTCGGCGTTTAACCGGTTTTAAAATTTTGTATTAATTCGATATTTAATCGGTACGGAAACCAAAGCCCCAGAGTCCGGATCCGGACCGCAGTCCGCCAATTCGTTACTCCTGGTTTAGCCAGTTTAATGTATGTCTGTTGAGTTTTTCTTCTATTGATTATAAAGGTTTTAAATGTGCACAACATCTTCCTGTGCGTAATAATAAGTTTTGATTTTCTTCCTCGTTCAACTCTATCCTTCCAAGTCACCATCCTACAGTTCCCTATTCCTCATCAAATTCATAATCCCTCTATCCATGTCTTCTTAGGTCTCCCTCTTCTTTTCCTCCGATTTGGATTCCACTCCAAACTCCTAACTGGCAATATATCTGCATTCATCCTCTTACGTGTCCAAACCATTGTAATTGTTTATTTCCCACAAATTGTATAATTGTTTCATTGAAGTTCCTTTCTCTCTCTCTCTCTCTCTCTCTCTCTCTCTCTCTCTCTCTCTCTCTCTCTCTCTCTCTCTCTCTCTCTCTCTCTCTCTCTCTCGGATAATACTGGTTCTGATTCTGTCTAATTTAGAGCATCGTGCAGATCTTCTTAAAAAATCAATTTCTGTAGATTGCAATTTTGTATTTAATTTGCAATTTATAGTCCACATTTCTGCTCCATAGGTAATGAAACTTTTATATATATATATATATATATATATATATATATATATATATATATAACCTCACCCAGGAAACTATCCCGACCGGGGATCGAACCTGGGCCTGCTGCGTGACAAGGCAGCACGCTACCTCGAGACCACAGCGGTGGACAAGAGGATAAATATGCTTGTTGACATTTATCAGGTCGATTGTACTTTTAGCAGAATCTGAAAATGAGCTCCAAATGTTAGCATATAAATTTAAATTAATAGCCAATAGATATAATTGTAAAATATCAATAAATAAGTAAAAAGTAATGGCATTTATTGGTAAATATGGAATTAGATCAAAAATTGTACTGGATAACAAAATAATAGAACAAGTATCACATTTCCAATATTTAGGATGTGATATAATTTATAGAGAAAATAAAGATACAGAAAATAAAGATATAGAAAATAAAGTAAATAAATTTCAGGCTATTTGTGGAACCATAAAAAGAACCTTAGGTCGGAAAACAAGGAAAGATACGAAGCTTAAATTATATAAAACAATGGCTGTTCCTTTGTTGTTGTATGGAAGTGAAAATTGGATAATGAAATCAAGGGATAAAAGCAGGATACAGACTGCGGAAATGCTGTTTTTACGTAGTGTGAAAGGATGCACAAGAGCGGATAGAGTAAGGAATGAAACTATATGAGAAGAATTAAATATATATAAAATTGAAGATAAAATCAGCGAAAATAATAAGAAATGGACAGAACACTTAATGAGAATGAACAACGAAAGAATACCAAAAAGAACCTTCCTGTATAATCCCAGAGGAACAAGAGATGTTGGCCGACCACGTAGAAGATGGACTCCACTTTTAACTTCGCCGGAACAGGCTGCATAGCCTAAACCTTGTAGTAGTAGAAGAAGAAGAAGAAGAAGAAGAAGATTGTTTTCAATGTTCCGAATTTACTGGAATTTGCCTTAGAGTTCAGTAATATCCTAAACATTTTAGTGAAGAAATTGGCCCCATTAATAACTATTGGAACGTGGATCTGCTGCGTAGAGTTACTCGTGGACCACAGCAGTGTTCAGTGGTATTGGTATGTTGGAAAAATATTACTGACCCTTGAAGAGTTTTGTCACACATGTAGGTCATGACTTGAGCTGATGTTATGTAAACAAGTTAATTTAGCAATTTATTACAAAAACTGGTTTGCACGTTGCAGTCACGCATCAAGTGCTGTTATTTGTTTGTACGTCGTGATCTCCAGCTTTATTTAAATTTAAACTCGTCTTAAACGTACTCATCACGATATATGAATACACAACATTGCCATGATTTCTTTATTTCTGTACAAATGCATATCACCATAATCATGTGATATTTCAAAGCTGTGTACTTAAATTGAAAATACGCCACATTAACGTCATCTATTCACCGAGTTTAGCGACTGAATTCAAGTATTAAAAAAACACTAAGCGCGATAGGGCTAGAAGGCCCTTGGCCTACCAGCCGGCTCCTGGCCTCACATCCAGATATGTTAATCACAGAGGTAGACGATCATCTAACCAATGTAGGGGTAACATGTGGTCAGTATGTCGGGTCCCCCAGCCGTTATAGCTGGTCTTCTCAACCTGGAGTCGCTACTTATTGTAGCTACCCAAATGCCTCAAGATGCTGGGTGGACTAAATATGTATTTTAATTGTTGAAGGACGAAGTCGCACTACATTGACAGATGTATAAATAGGTTCATGGATAGGAGAGGGGATTTTTTATACATTACTTTTTATGAGTGAGTGTTTAATATATGTGTGGGTGTATATATACTGTAGACAGACACATACTTATTTGTTTTTGATTCTTCAATCATGGAATATTAGCCAAACAGCGCGTGATATGTAAATGTATACATTTTTTTTCGAAACATGTAAATAAATTCCACTGTTGCCTAAATCCTCCTAGGGAGTTCTTGATTTTGTTGAGACTAAAATTGACAAAAATCTTCAGTTCAGAGAATTTTATTTGTATATATATTTGACGCGTAGGAACAATAAAATTATTACAAACAAGAATAAGGTGCAGAAAGAAATATACATGGTTCAATTCTGGAAATGCATGCTCTTATGCATTACAAGGACTCTTGTGGTCCCAACTTCTCTAAAAAAATAAAAAAACAAAAAAACTTTATACTGAAAATATATGAAACTGTTACTATAAGTTGGTAAGAGGCACTCGAAAGAGCATTAAGTTATAAGTTTATGATTTGTCTTTTATGAGTTCGTTCAGTGATCCTGTCCATATTCTGCATTGTTTGTAATGGTATCGCTCACACTTTTGTCGCATATCTTGCATTCACACGAATCACTTGGTTGGTGGAATTTTGTATTTTTGCACATTTTGTGATGATATCCGTGTGTTGCTAAGCCTATGATTCTGTGCTTTTGTGGTTGGTTACTTCCAGTCCACTCTCTGTTTACCATGGCATCTGAGGCGTAGAAATCTTCGTCGATCTCCTTTTCTCTCTGTTTCTTTCTTTCGATGACTTTCTTATATGGCTCCGTTGCTGGCAGTAGTATCCTTTGCCTCAGGTCCTCTAGGAAGAAGGTTTCTCTGGTGGCTACCATATAGGCCATTCTATTTGGTGTGTATTTGCTTGCACCTAATGCCTTCTCCCATATATATATATATATATATATATATATATATATATATATATATATTTCTTAGAAACATTTTTGGATCAAAGAGAGATGAACAGACAGGTGAATGGAGAAGACTTCTTAACTGTGAGCTACATGATCTTTATGGGAAACCAGACATAATAAGAACAGTTAAATCTCGCATACTGCTGTGGATAGGACATGTGGCACGAATGGGGAATGAAATAATGGCAAGGATACCCCTTGTAGGAAAATCAGAGGGAAAGCGCCCAGTGGGCAGTCCAAGAATGAGATGGGAGAATAACATTAAATATGATTGGAGGAAGCAGTTTATTCAGGGTATAATGCCAGTGAATTAGTTAGTTAGTTAGCTATCCACTATATATTTATATGTTGCAGAAACATGGACGTTGAAACAAAAACACATAAATAAATTATTAGTCACAGAAATGGACATTTTAAGAAGATCGGCAAGAATATCAAAATTGGATAAAGTAAGAAATAATACAATAAGAGAAATAATGAATGTAGAAAAGGATATTGTACAAGAGATTGAAGAAATCCAACTAAGATGGTATAGACATATAATGAGAAGAAGGGACACAACAAAATGAGAGCAGAAGATGATACTTAAGTTATCGAAAGGCCTCCTATAAAGCAACAGTGCAAATTATGACAACGACTGAGATATCAGGTACTGTTTTACAGTTATTAAAACTTTAACACAGTGACCTCAACAAAGTTTCGTAATGTATTTAAAAAATTTTGATTCAATGCTTGCAGTCACTTTTCCCGCTCTCGGCCGCAGGTCGCGTGAAACTCACTGTAGATTACTTTAGGAAATGATGGGGGTTTTGATGAACGTATTACTAATGTTAGAATATAGCTTATAAAGTACTTTTTTTCTGAATACTTTATATCCATAGAGGAAGATCAAACTTTTACTTGCTATTTATGAAAGTTTTCACTGTTGAGTTTTTTTTTTGTCATGTAAATATTATTTTACTTTCTACTATATACATTTTATTACTTTTTAGAACATAACTTTACGTATATATCTAATACTAATTTATTGACTTAGGCTTTCTCGGACGGAGTTATTACGATGATCTTGAAGAAAATTTCCGGGATGTGGCCCGTGGTCTTGAGGCTTGAAGTTCCCCGACGTTTCGCCAGAGACTGCGTCTGGCTTCTCAAGGGTTGTCTTGAGACAGCCGGAAATCTTCTTCAAGATCATCTAATACTAATTGCTTCTAAAAGGAAATCTTTCTGTTAAATACCTATGGTAAATTTGGAGCGAACCAACTATATAAATAATGAGAAGATACGTTGTTTACAAGTTACTCGTATGTACAACGTATTCCGGATACAATTAGATCACATTAGTAGAGATGGGTTCGAGTTTTAAGATCCTAACACTAACTAACTAACTCACTGGCACTATCGAACTCATAGGTTCACGGCCGCTCGGACATAAACTCTCCATACATCCCTATCCTGAGCAAATTTTTTCCATCGTTCCCTGTATAATCTACTTCCCTCAAATCATAGTTAATGTTATTCTCCCATCTCATTCTTGGTGTACCAACTGGACGTTTTCCTTCTGGTTTTCCTACAAGAAGCTTCCATGCACATATTTCATTCCCCATTCGTGCCACAAGTCCTGCCTATCGTAGTCTACGAGAATTAACTGCTGTTATTATATCTGAATACCTATAAAGACCATGTAGTTCATCGTTAGAAGTCTTCTCCATTCACCTGTCTGTTCATCTCTCTTTGGTCCAAAATTTTTCCTAAGAACTTTATTCTCAAATACTCGTAATATCGTTTCCTGTCTTAACATAACCTTAATTTAGGGGAGTTGTATTTACCCATCTTTACTTTATGGAATTAATGCTATATGATTTACTCTACGGTGATATGTTATTAGTTTTGGTGCTCTTGGCTCGACACAAACACCAAGCATTCACACACATTACTCAAACCGCCATTTATTTCGGCTGCGCCCAATGCCTCGAGAAGAGACTATAACTCTTCTTTTGGCCCTAACCTGCCTTAATTGACTCACAGGCTTGGATTAATGACGAAGTGCATTAGTGTGTTTCCATTAGATCCCCACAACCAAACCACCTATTTTAAATATCTGTGGTTGCTAAACCAGACTATTTTTACCTGACATAAGATGGTGTAAAATGTGAAATGAAATTAATGAATGGAGATGAAATAACATAATGTGGGATGGAAGAGGAGTGGAGAGTATTTGTGGGATGAAATTCGGAAAACGGAAGAACCCCAACAATTCCTCCCTCCCTCCAGAACCGTCAGGATTCGAACCTCAGTTCCCAGTTGGAGCAGCTGTCCGCGCTAGCCACCGAAACGGCTCCAGATAGAGTTAAAGTAATAGATTACAAACATATAGTAAATAAATACGCGTGCAACATATGGCCTACCCCAATGCATTAGATTTTGAGAAATCTTTTTTATTGAAACAAAATTGTAAGAGTTTTTATTGACAATAAGGTGAAGCAAATGGAAGCCATATGTGTATACCTGTAAAGTTAATTCATAAAATGTCTGAAGAAAAGACCTATTTTATCTCAGGTAGGGCCTAATTCCCAAAGAACCCCGCACTTAAGTCACTTCACTAATCGAAAACAGACCTCGTTATATTTAGACACGTTTGTGTTTTTGTCTTCATTGTTTATTTCCTCCGTCTGGTTTCTTAAGGTTTGCGGTCTACTGTGAAAATCACTTGAAACTTGATCAAAATTGCCATCTGCCACCTTTTCTCTACCTTCTATTTCTATAATTTCTATATAAATCAAAAACTTCAACCTTCTTTCTTCTACCTTGCAGCTGTTATAGTTTGTAAGTATAGAAATTTAAAGAAATTTAAAGGCTATATTTAATTTAAAATGAAAAGAATAATATTTCATTTAATGCAAGCTCATAATCCTTAAGAAACAAGCAACGACACGTTTCGGAATATAAGGTTTTGTTATGTTTGGTCGTATAAAACTTATAGTCTAAGAATGATTTAAATGATGGCTCTTATAGAAGTAGGATGTATACAATAAGAAATCTGAGTGAGATTTCTAAGGCGTCGATGTGCCACATTTGGTAACATTGTTGCCTCTTACGCAGCTGAACCGGGTTCGATGTACAGTCAGATCGAATTTCCTCGAGGAGGTTATTAGATGTTTTCCTCCATTGTAAAGCAAATCGGGCATTAATGTGAAAAATTACCTGACTCATATTATCATCAATTACTATTGTTTACTGTTTTTACATGCTTTATATTAGCTTGACCTGTATCTGTCTATGTAACTGACCTGTATCTGTGTACGAAATCTTTGAACACGATTTTCACCCATTTAAAACCATTGGAGCGACTTGAAACTTTGTATACTTGTAAAGGACCCATGACAATACAATCATTTCATAATTTTGTTCTAAAATCCTGGCCAGAATCACCAGAAAATCAAAAAAATAAAAACCGGTGTAATAGGTTGAAGACTTATCGACTTTTTAGTCAATCTTTGTAAGAGCTCAGTTGGTAGCGGTGGACTGTAGTGGTATATAATTTCAGTAATCCATAGGTCGCTGGTTTAAATACCGGAGGACTTTTTTTTAGAAGAGTATTAAGCAATTAGTTTTCATGGGATTCCGGTTTATGGCAATTAAACTAAAATTTAAAAAAATAAATAATAGTTTAAAAACTAAAACAACATGCTTTATTAGAAAACCGAACTAAAAAATGAAAAATAATTTTCATTTCCAACACGCTCGGGATAAAATTAATTAAAGTGGGCAACAAAAAAAATCATCTACAACACATCTAGAATAAAACTAGAGTTGTCTACAAAAAAATTACCATGAAAAGCGTGGGGTGCTTTTTATGGTTTTTACGTTTTCTTCTTAGAGACTTTACTTTTACCAATATCTGTTTATTATCAAATATATTAATTGATACGTATAGAGCGTATAGAGCACCCCACTCTTTTGATGGTAAATTTTATTATTATTATTATTATTATTATTATTATTATTATTATTATTATTATAAGATTGGCTACTATGGTCCAACATTGTGGTCTAATTGTGTTATTGAAAGTTGATGTGGAATTCACATTTATTAACATAAAAGTGAAGTAATATTTTCTTATTTATTAATGCAGTTTAACAGAAGTTAGTCGAGTTGCACTACGGGTGTGTTTACTGCTCATAAAAAAATCTTAACCCTGAAAAAATTGGATTCTGAACAAAATTTGTCTAGCTTTTAAATTGGGACGGCAATGAATGTGTTTATAGCGTCGAATAGCTAATAAGGTAGTTGATAGGTAGTATTTTGTTTAATAACGCTCCTTAATTGCTAAGATAATTAGCACCGAAATTCAAAATTAGTCGTGAAGAGCTGACAAATTTTCCTCAGATGCCTTTTATTTGAGACTTGAGATTCTTTTACGTCCGTAAATCTACGACACATGGCACATGGCTTTACTTTCATTCCTAATGATGCCATATTCTCAGGAGTTTGCGTTGCTAAAAATCCACCGATCCTTGACGAGTTTGATCCCGTAAACATCGAAGCCAGGGGCGAGCACGGTAGTCATTTGTCCAGCAGGACGCCTCGCTAAATAACATAATGCTACCGTATCACCAGTGATCGGAGAAGTGACTTTTAGCATCGTTTGGTCAATGTGATAGCACATGTTCCAATTGCCAACATGTTTGCTCACATATAAGGGGATTTTATCCCAAGAATCCGTGTACATTATTGGGCAAGTTAGGGTGATAAAAGTTAGTGTTAGATGGGCAAGTTAGTGTTAGTTTGGGCAAGTAGAGTGAGAAAATGGGCAATTAGTAGGCCTACATGAGATTAGTTTAGCGTTCACTTGTTTATTAGCAGATTTTAGTGATAAGTTGGCTACACTGTCTGAAGATGACTAATATATATATTACACTGCAAATATGCTGATTTTAGGTTACTTCGACTCAAATTGTCACTTTACTTCAAGACGTTTACACATTAAAAAAAAATCAACATATATATAGGCCTATATATATATATATTTTTTTTTTTGTCCACCGCTGTAGTATCGAAGTAGCGTGCTGCCTTGTCAAGCAGTGGGCCCAGGTTCGATCCCTGGTCGGGACAGTTTCCTGGGTGAGGTATTTATCGGGGATTTTCCTCGCCTGTAAGACAAATGTCAGGAAACTTTAAGTCGCAAACAGTCCCCGAACATCATATGGCCATCGCAATCATCATCATTCATATTCATCTTAGATTAAGGACTCTCCTGGCGCACCACTATCACCATCATCACCCATCACATCATCGGGGCGATATAACCCCTCCTTCCAGTCGCCCCAACCTCAGAAGTGGGTTACAATTACGCCAAGGCCAGGAGTGAACACCAGAAATGTCCAAAAAGGACAACCTGGGGCATTAAATAAATAAATATATATATATATATATATATATATATATATATATATATATATATCTCAGATGAGTTTTCGCGTAGTCTACTTACTTACTCACTGGCACTATCGAACCCGTAGGTTCATTGCCGCGCGGACATAAGCTCTCCATACATCCCTATCCTGAGCTAATGATTTCTAATCATTCCCTGTATAATCTACTTCCCTCAAATCATAGTTAATGTTATTCTCCCACCTCATTCTTGGTCTACCAACTGGGCGTTTTCCCTCTGGCTTTCCTACAAGAAGCTTCCATGCAAGTCTTTCATTCCCCATACGTGCAACATGTCCTGCCCATCGCAGTCTACGAGACTTAACTGTTCTTATTATATCTGGCTTCCTATAAAGACCACGTAGTTCATTGTTATGTAGTCTTCTCCATTCAACTGTCTGTTCATCTCTCTTTGGTCCAAACATTTTCCTAAGTACTGCAAAAGTAAATTGTATGCTTTTCTGTTTTTTATTTGAATTTATGTTGGTGGCATGCTGGCATACTTACATACTTACTCACTGGCACTATCGAACCCGTATGTTCATGGCCGCGCGGTCATAAGCTCTCCATATATCCCTATCCTGAGCTAATGCTTTCCAATCACTCCCTGTGTTTGAACCTTTGGCATGGGTTCCCTGAAGTAGTCCCCGACCGGAGAACCGAATTGGGGACTATTTGACCTCCGGAAAATTTTACCCCAGTTGAACCCATGTCCGCATTACTTGACGGTTGTATTTTTACGGTGAAAGATCGTCACTCTATCGACCAAGGTACTTTTTTCGTCTGGCTTATCACCTGCGACCCGTCCGGCATGGGTTACCCTGGCATGCTGGCATAGAATCATTTAATGCTCTCTTACATAACTGATGGACTGAAATTCTTTTTAAAAACTGCGGTTTAATATTGCCCATTAAAGAAGAAAGTTGTGGAGCATCCTAGAAAGAGGTGCGGATACAACACGTCGCATGTCATTGTATGCGTTTCGGAAAATGATGATTAAAAAGTACTTTTATTTCAATCCCAAATTTAAAAAAAAAATGTGTAAAACTGTAACGAACTAATTGAATGGTTATTACTAATAAGAGCAACTGTATTGAGTAGATGTGAAGTTGCTGGAGCATATTTTATACAGCGCAATAGGTAATAAAGTTGTGCGCATGACCTCATTGCATGCCTCAGTAAGGCAAGCAATAAAACTTAAGCAAACGTCCTTTGTGCAGTCAAGGTAAGTGTGGTGTGTGGCAATTAAATAGTACTGGTTGATAACGCCAGAGTGACACGGAAGTATAGTAAATACAGTAGTAACCCACACAAACTCTCGTTACGCCATTTAAAGTCACGTTATATTGGGGTTATCACAATTAATTTCCTGCGACTCTTTAAAATCCACGCGAACATATTTACATAACAGTTACACTTGTATGGCGTGCGAAGAAAACGGTTTGACCAAACTATACAGAAAAAAATCTTGTCTACTGCTGTGGCCTCGGGGTAGCGTCGCTGCCTCGTACGCAGCAGGCCGAGGTTCGATACCTAGTCAGGGCAAATTTCTTGTAACCAACTAACCCACTGGCACTATCGAACCCGGAGGTTCATGGCCGCGCGGACATAAGCTCTCCATACATCCCTGTTCTGAGCTAATGCTTTCCAATCATCCCCTGTATAATTTACTTGCCTCAAATCATATTTAATGTTATTCTCCGACCTCATTCTTGGTCTACCAAATGGGTGTTTTCCCTCTGGTTTTCCTACTAGAAGCTTCATGCACGTCTTTCATTCCCCATTCGTGCCCATCGAAGTATACGAGACTTAACTGTTATCATTATTTCTGGCTTCCTATAAAGACATGAAATTTACTGTTATGTAGTCTTGTCCATTCACCTGACTGTTCATCTCTCTTTGGTCCAAAAATTTTGCTAAGAACTTTATTCTCAAATACTCGTGATCTCCTTTCCTCCCTTAAAGTAAGGGTCCATGTTTTGTATCCATATAATATAACTGGTACAAATAATAATTTTATATATTTTTAGTTTAACATTTTTTGAAAGGAGTTGGGACGTGAAGAGTCTCTGTAATGCATAATAGCAACTTTTTTCAGAATTGAGCCTATGTTTAATTTCTTTGTGCATCTCATTCCTATTTGTGATTATTGTTCCTAGGTATTTGAATTCTGCCACCTCCTCAAAATTTCCCTCATTTGTCATTAATTGTCCATTTTTTTCTTCGCCTGTAAGACAAATGCCAGGGAAATTTCATGGCCTAAACGGTCCCCGTCATAATCATCACTTACGCGCCATGTTTAATAAGAACGTGTGTGTGAATGGTGTGTTTCGTCTTAAAGTTATGTTTTCTAGGAGGAGACCCTGACATTGAGATGATAATTCATTCGGAGAGGCTCTCCATGTCGTCATGTGGTCAAAAAGTTATGTGTGTGATCCAAAATTATAATCCCTCTCCCGACAGATTGTGCCACGTAAGGCCCGGATGGCGTATGGTAAGTAAAATGAGAGGTTAAGTTGATAATGAAACAGAATATGGAAAAATCAATTTTTCATCATGAACTAACTCACTAACTCACTGGCACTATCGAACCCGAGCGGACATAAGCTCCCCATACAGCCCTATCCTGAGCTAATGTTTTCAAATAATCGCCTGTATAATCTTCTTCCCTCTAATCATAGTTAAAATTATTCTCCCTCCTCTTTCTTGGTCTATCAACTGGGCGTTTTGCCTTTGGTTTTCCTACAAAATGCTTCCATTCACGTCTTTCATTCCCCATTCGTGCCACATGTCCTGCCCATCGCGGTCTACGAGACTTAACTATTCTTATTACATCTGGCTTCCTATAAAGACAATGTAGTTCGCTGTTATGTAGTTTTCTCCATTCACCTGCCTATTCACAGCTTTACAATGTATTATCAAATCTTCCCGTGACCATTGTTCTACAATCGCATTCTTTTCCTTCAAATCTCTCCATCTTCTCAGACCCCATATTGCAATTCCTTCTCATTAACTATTTCTTTATGTTCTATAGCCAAGTGTTATTTAGTCTACCTCTCCTTCTCGCTGGAATCCAATCGAAAAATCATCGTGTCAACCTTCCATCTTCCTTTTGTTTTATATGTCTTTTATATGTTTGTATTTTACAAAATCTGTAATTCAGTTTTCTTTATTGTTGTCTAATCGCCTAATTTATTATTCTGCTAGTTTAGAATGTTTAGTCTATTTTATTAAATTCCTTTGAAGTGAATTGTCTTTAAGTAAAATATTATAATACATATCTTGGAGTGTGCCGTCGTCCCCAAGTACGTTTTTTTAACTGTAAGACTTTCAGAAACCGGTTTCCATCTTCAACAAAAAGTTAGCGCACACCCTTCTGATGAAGATTGAAGCCGGTTTGGCCTTGGGTTCGATTCGGGCTCTAACTGAAATGAGTACTAGACGCATGTTCTGGGAGTAACGACTGTCGTCTAGAGGGGCTGGCAAACCGGTTGGCATCTTGTGCCGATTGCCTGTAGTAGCTTGGAGTCTTAATCTACTACTAGCCCAAGGACCTCTTGAGACCTGTAGTACTGTCACTTTAACTTTACCTGATAAATTGATAATAATAATACTAATAATAATAATACATCTATGTCAAGATTTCTACAGCCATTGCCTTTTTCTGTTCAATTTTTCACAGCCTGCTTCTGACCTGTACATTTCCAAATCTAAATCTTCTTTTCTTCCGTTATCTCATTTTTGAATTTTTTTTGGGCCATACTTTGCCCGGTTATCGTAATAATAATAATTATGATGATGATAATAATAATAATAATAATAATAGTAATAATAATAATGTTACATTATCCCTGACAGGTTAATAGTAATAACAATAATGATGATGATAATAATAATAACAATAATAATAATAATAATAATTTTACATTATTCATTGCAGAATATACTTATCTTGTACCCAATCCAACCAGCACAAATATGTCCGATCCGATTGAGGGTCTTTCCACTTTTTCAGCGGTTGCCCTTTTACCACCCGGCTGTTAGCCCTTCACATCCACATGTGTCAATCACAGAGGTAGATGATCAACAGCCAGTGTAGGGGTGACATGTGGTTAGCATGTCGAGTCCCCCAGCCGTTATAGCTGGTTCCTCAACCTGGAGCCGCTACTTATTGTAGCTACCCAATTGCCTCACGATGCTGGGTGGGCACCGGTCCCATACTGGCCGAAATACCATGAGAAAATTTCTTCCCCCATGGAGACTCGAACCAGCGCAAGTCCCGTAACTCTGCGCCAAGGCTTCCTACCTTAACCGCTCGGCTACGGCGCGGGACTTACAAATATGTAAAAAATAAAATTTCAGTGGCATTGTCTTTTGGACAAATTTCATTGTACAACTATAACTTAGGCCTACATATTTTCTAACATAGCCTAATAAAGTAGGTACAACTCATATAATTTCCTGTTATATCTGATTCGCCACTCTCCATGACATTTTCTATTTTGTATGATATTTTAACTTAGGCCTATATTAATTTAAAATAATTTTTTAGCATTTTTATTATTTTATTTATTTCTTCCTGGATATTAGTAGGCCTATGTTTATTTAGTCCCATAAATTAATCAGTTATGAAGTAATTTCAATTTTACTGTTTGGGACTCGCTGATAATAAGTGCCAATTCTAACATAACCATCAGAGTTTTATTGAATCCCGCGTTATTCTACAAGTATACAACCTTAATCTTAAATTGGCGAAAGGATAATTTCTGCTACCCGTTATTTAAATGTTCCGTACCGCAAAGAAAACAATATCATGTAAAACTCTAACGCTCTTAGTAATAAACCGTGTATAACTTTTATTTCTATTGTAACTATTTTAACTTTTATTTATATTTCATTTCTATATGTCTCGTTATCGCTCGGTTTTTAAACATTTTCCTCGATTCTGTAAAAGCCACTTCCAAACCTCGCATCGTAATATAGGCCTACTATTATTACATTTATTCTCGACGACAAATATATTTTAATGGAACCCAGATTTACAAAAGAATATGTTATATAATAGTTGCTGTGACGCTGTGAAAAAAGATTTAACCTGAACGTAGTTTATTATTTCTTAATATTATTTTAGCAAACTTTTTACATCTTTCATATATAATATTAAATACATACTGATACATAAATAATGCTTTTATTGAAAAGGTAATATTTTTGCGGAAACGTTTTCAGTAGTCTCTTGGTTTTGTGGTCAGAACTTCCGACTACAAGCCGTGAAGTCCCGGGTACGATCCCTGATCAGATTACGGACTTTTTTAGGGTTATTCTGTTGTAGCCCATGATCTGGAATTTAGGATAAATTTAGATTTTAAAGGCTCTCCTGGCGTTTTATTATTATTTTATATTTCGTTATTTCATAGCTAATTAATTAATTTAAATATATTTGGTATCATTTTAATATTACAGTTTTGTTTTTGCTAACATTTCCCATTATTTTGAACGTTTTCTAACGCTTCTTAAAACATTTTACGTAATTCATAAGTAGTGGAAAAATAAATTATTATTAGTTCCCAAGAGGTTTTCGAAGTTCTGCCGTTAGAGGCAGCACATTACCGGAATATGTGAATTCTATTATACGATATTTTTGACGTAGCTTAAAGTAAAATGTAAATAAATTAGACATAGGACTTCTTACCTTTTTTCCATATTTCCCAATTAGGGGATCTCTATTTATTATTGTCAATACCCAATTCTTACACGATTAATAACTAGTTGATGTTTTTTTTCTGTTACAAACTGCGCGTAATATGTTCTGACGTCATAATGACGACATATTGTATATAAGGATTCTACTGTAACATAGCTCCTGCACAACGTTTACGAGTATTAGTAAGGAAATTATACATTATTTATATAATGCTTATACATTGTATAACTAAACAGCTGATGAAAGCTTGTGTAAGATATTTTTATAGTTGTTTTGAAAAAAAACCTAGCCATTTCTTGTGAACAGAAATAAAATTAATAAATTCTGGCTAAATGTCGCCCTTTTACAGCAAAAGATGGAGGTAAATCAATTGAATTATTATTCGGATTCTGTAATAGCTTATATCAGTCGGCCGCAGCATGCTAGTGGTTATGTTCCTTAGCTCTAGTTCAGAGGGACGCGGGTTCAAACCCGGTCGTAGTCGATGGATTTTTAGGATGGAAAAATCCATGGTACAAGCCCTCCGGGAGGGATTTTAAGCCGTGGTCCCGAGGCTGAAGATTATTTCTAGGCTCGTAAAGGACCTTAAGTCTGAATAAAGAGGCCTCTGTGCAAAATTTACCGATCTTTACCCATCCAACTAATATCTTAGTTAGTCACTAGGTGTCTCACTGAGGCAATATGCCACTTCATTTACTCGCTGGCATCTATGGGTAAATAATCATCATAATCATCATCATGAACAAATTCGTTTTAGGTCATGTGGCCTGTACGGTATGGGTAAATAAAGGTAACTAAATTAGCTTGGTTAAACACTCCCATTAGGGAGCACAAACGGGGAAGTACGGGGCATATATATAATCACTAAGGCTTGTGGGAAGCATTGCTTGCAAACTATATGTGTATTAACTGCTAATATCACAGCAAAATAAATAATAATTGTAGGAAAATTCTTAGCAAATTATGACTGCCTATTTATCATCAATTCAATAGAATTAAACATGCACAGTTTTATAAAAACAATATGCATGGATGCTGTTTATTATTCTAATAGCAATACAGGGTGTCCCATTCAAACCTCCCACATTTTAATCAATCATAGCTAACAAAGTATGCGGAATTATGAAATGAGGCCGGTATTAAACGAAACAGAATCTCAAAGAATTTTCATTGCCACACACTAAAACAGCTCTATATGTGCACCATTAGTAGCTCAAACAATATCAAGTCTGTATTCGATTTCGTGCCACGTTCTGTCCAACCTGTCCGTTGGTACTGTTGCAATTGTGTCAAGGATACGGGTTCGTAAATCATTAATATCTTGTACTGGAGTCGCAAACACACGGTCTTTTACATACCAGAAAACAGTGTGTGCTCGTTGCTGAAGAGTCGCCATTTTGTTTGATGTCATTATTGTCCAGCATGCGACAGATGAATTAACTGCAACAATGAAAACAAAAATTCGTTGAGTTTCTCTTTATTTTAATACCAACCTCATTTCATAATTCCGCACACTTTGAGTTATGTTTAATTAAAATGTGGGAGGTTTGAATGGGACACGGTGTACTTCTCACTATACATGATGCATTATTTTTTAGTCATTAATTGTTTCTTAAATTTAAATTCATGTAATAGATTTGTATTGTAGGTTTGTGGTTATCTGAAACAAAAAAGTCCAGTTCTTGGAGATGTTAGAACTTCTCTTTTGATATGGGCAGAAGTCCGTTATAAGCTGATTGAGGTTATAGAAACTCATTGTGCGAATTGCACAATCGAAGACTAAACCACGACCCCGGTTTTACAATTTTTTTAATGTGTCCGTAACAACCATAAAAACTGAAAATCTACTACTATCAATTACAAAGCAAATGTCTGAACCATGACTAAGGTTTCATAACAATTTCTGTGAATTTTCAGTTATTTTTATAGTTGTTACCGAAAAAATAAATAATTGGAAAATCAGCTTCTCATTTTTTTCTGGAATAAAGTGAAAAGTGTGTGCTTGTGTGTGTGTGTGTGTGTGTTACAATTCCATCCACTACACTTTTCGTCCTCCTGGCTCTGTACAAGCAAATATATGATGTTAATATGGTACCATCCATCCATCCATCCATAGTAATTCTGCCCGAGTGCAGGTCTTTCACTGCAATCATAGCATTTTCATGCTATGCTTTGCATCTTTACTAGGGAATTGTAGATGTGGTAGCTTCCCGTTGCTTTCCACACCATGAAGGATGATGATGATAATGATAAGGATGATGATGATGGCTGGATGATTTTCGGTGACCGTTGGGCTCTAGGATTTCTGACGTTTGTCTTACAGGTGAGGAAAAACCTTACCCAGGAGCCTGTCCCGACCGGGAATCGAAACCGGGCCCGCTGCGTAACAAGGCAGCACGCAACCTCGAGACCACAGCGGTGGACAATATGGTACAATATTTTTAATTTATGGATCATTTCTGCAGAGTACGTTACTTACGTATTGTATACTTGTATTTGCGTACAGATAGAAGTGCAGAATGAGTGTGTGTTTACATTTTTGTGTAGTTTTTAATTGTTTAAGGGAAGATGATATAGAGAAAGGATAAGGTAAAACTTGTCTACTCGTGTCATATAGCACCAAGGGATCCACCGGTCTTAAATAAGACAGATGAATCACTATTAACAGTACCACACGTGTTTCCAACATACGTATTGAGGAATTTATTTTGGAATTTATTACAAGTATATGGTTCACATTCTAGCGATTGAAAATTTTACACCACCACCATCACAACACCACCACCACCACCACCCCACCACTACCACTACTCCTGGTAATTTTATTTTATTCAACAGGATTAAAATGTATACAATATATTCCAGCCATCCATAGTATCTTTACCATGTCGTGGTGGAGTGGCTTGCATGCTTAAATGATCCTGAGAGCTATGCCGGCGGTAGCATTGCTGCCGATAGGGTTACCCATGCCGGACTGGTCGAAGGTGATAAGCCAGACGAAAAAAGTACCTTGGGCGAAAGAGTGACGATCTTTCACCGTAAAAATACAACCGTCAAGAAATGCGGACATGGGTTTATCTGGGGTAAAATTTTCCGGAGGTCAAATAGTCCCCCATTCGGTTCTCCGGGCGGGGACTACTTCAGGGAACTCATGCCAAAGGCTCAAACACAGGGACATGTTCCTAGGAACATGGAATGTTAGGACTTTGTACAATAGCGGGGCACTAGAGATATTAACGCAGGAATTGTATAAATCGCCCTTGGATATAGTCGCTTTACAGGAAGTTAGGTGGCCAGGAGTAGGTAGTCAGGAATCAGGAAGCTTTGCATTATACTATGGGGGTGCAGAAAGACCTGCATTTGGAACGGGTTTTTTTAGTCAGAAGGAGGATCCTATCCGCTATCCGAGATATTAAGTTTGTTAGTGATAGGATATCATACATAATTCTAAAGGGTAAACGACATGATTTTATAATTGTAAATGTACATGCCCCCACAGAAGACAAAGATGACAAGATCAAGGATGAGTTCTATGAAGAATTAGAATGCTTATTTGATAGCCTTTCACGATATCATATGAAAATTGTCTTAGGAGATTTTAATGCAAAAGTGGGACGGGAAGATATATTCAAACCAACAATAGGCAAATTCAGTATTCATGAAGATAGTAACGATAATGGGGTTAGATTAGTCACATTTGCCACATCGAAGAATCTCATTGTTAAGAGCACAACATTTCAGCATAAGGATATTCATAAATACACCTGGACGTCCCCAGATGGAGAAACTTGGAACCAGATAGATCATGTATTAGTGGATAAACGCTGGCACAGTAGCATCATTGATGTTAGATCAGTTAGAGGGACAGACTGCAATTCGGATCATCATCTGGTCAGAGTGAAAATCAGACAACGGCTATCGCTTATGAGAGGAACGAACGCTAATGATGATTCTGTAAAATATGAATTAAAAAACTTGAAAAATGATGAAATGCGACAAGAATACCAAATCAAAATTGCTAATAGATTTGAAGTACTGGAATCTTCAGATGACAATGTGGCAAACGAAGAAGAAACTGATATAAATAAAGAATGGGAGGCTATAAGAAATACTATTACATTGTCAGCATCAGAAAGCATTGGTTGTTTAAAAAAAGAGACAAAACAAGAAATGGTTTGATGAGGAATGTGTCGACATTGTAAAGAAAAGAAAGCTAGCAAAAATGAAATGGTTACACGAGCCAAATGAGGTAAATTTAGAGCAACTGGGTAGTATTAGACGAGAAACCACCAAGCTACTAAAGAGTAAAACAGGGAATATTTGAGAGAGAAGATTAATGATCTTGAAATTAATGCAAAAAATAGGAACATTAGAGAATTATATCAGGGAATTAGTATAGAGAAGAAAGGGTTTCAGGCTAGAACAAACATAATTCGGAATGAAAATGGGGATATGATTGCAGATTCTAGGAGTATATTAAATAGATGGAAAGGTTACTTTAATCAGCTATTAAATGTACATACAGAACAGGACATTGAGGAGGATAAGTTACAGACAGCAGAAATGCTAGTCGTAGAGCCAAGTGCATTAGAGGTTGAAATGGCGATTGAAAAATTGAAGATGTATAAAGCATCAGGTTCAGATGAGATCCCAGCAGAACTGATAAAATCAGGGGGAGAAAAATTGATGGACAAGATACGCTGCTTGCTTAGTATGATTTGGGAAAAATTAGCGATTCCAGATGAATGGAAGGAATCAATTATCATACCAATTTATAAGAAAGGAGATTGCAACAACTACAGGGGCATCTCATTACTTTCAACTTCGTACAAAATTCTAACAAATATATTAGTAAGCAGACTTACTCCCTATATTGATGACATTCTAGGAGATCATCAATGTGCATTTAGAAGAAACAGGTCTACAACAGATCAGATTTTCAGTATAAGACAGATTTTAGAGAAGAAATGGGAATATAATGGTACTGTACATCAACTATATGTAGACTTCAAAAAAGCATATGATTCAATTAAGAGGGAGAAGTTATATAGTATCCTGCTGGAGTTCGGAATTCCTAAAAAGTTAGTTAGACTTATACGAATGTGTCTAAATGGCTCAAAGAGTAGGGTGCGTGTAGGCAAACAGTTTTCAGACACTTTTGAAATCCAGAATGGGTTGAAGCAAGGAGATGCACTATCTCCTCTACTATTTAATTTTGTACTAGAGCATGCCATTAAATCTTTAGAGAATGAGGAAGGCTTACAACTCAATGGTATTAATAAGCTGTTAGTTTATGCTGATGATGTAGTACTACTGGCCGATAGCGAGGAGATACTAAAGGCCAACACGCACACACTATTGAGTAACACTAAGAAATTAGGACTGGAAATAAATATCAGTAAAACTAAATATATGGTCACACGTAGAAATTCATTATATAATGGAAATGATCAGCTAATGACAAATGAGGGAAATTTTGAGGAAGTGGCTGAATTCAAATACCTAGGAACAATAATCACAAATAGGAATGAGATGCACAAAGAAATTAAACATAGGCTCAATTCTGGAAATGCATGCTATTATGCATTGCAGAGACTTTTGATGTCCCAACTCCTTTCAAAAAACGTTAAGCTGAAAATATATAAAACTATTATTCTACCAGTTATATTATATGGGTGCGAAACATGGACTCTTACTTTAAGGGAGGAAAGGAGATTACGAGTATTTGAGAATAAAGTTCTTAGGAAAATTTTTGGACCAAAGAGAGATGAACAGACAGGTGAATGGAGAAGACTACATAACAATGAACTACATGGTCTTTATAGGAAGCCAGATATAATAAGAACAGTTAAGTCTCGTAGACTGCGATGGGCAGGACATGTTGCACGTATGGGGAATGAAAGACGTGCATGGAAGCTTCTTGTAGGAAAGCCAGAGGGAAAACGCCCAGTTTGTAGACCAAGAATGAGGTGGGAGAACAACATTAACTATGATTTGAGGGAAGTAGATTATACAGGGAATGATTGGAAAGCATTAGCTCAGGATGGGGATGTATGGAGAGCTTATGTCCGCGCGGCCATGAACCTTCGGGTTCGATAGTGCCAGTGAGTAAGAGTAAGTAAGTAAGTACAATATATTCCAGTGTCAAATATTAAGTTTTGATTCTGCTCCTCCATTCATCTCTGCCCTTCCTGTCACCATCCTTAGTGTTTTGTCCTTCATCAAATTCATAATTCTCTCTATCCATATCTTCTTGTGTTTCCCTCTTCTTTTCTCCCCATTTGGAACACACTCAAAACTCTTAACTGGAAATCTATCTCCATTTATCCTCTTCACGTGTCCATATCATTGTAATTGTTTATTTCACATAAACCTTATAATGCTTTCATTAAAGTTAATTTTTTCTTGGATAATATTGCTTTTGATCCTGTCTAATTTAAATAATCGTGCAGATCACCTTAAAAAATCATTTCTATAGATCGGAATTTTGACTTTAATTTGGCATTCATGGTCCACGTTTTTGCTCCAGACATCATCATAAATTATATAAAAGCACATAGAAAATTAAGATCACGTAGAAATATAATTGCTAATAGGTTTATTCCGCTAAACAGAGTATGTTTGCGTTATAGTTAAAGAAAGGATTCTGAGTTGCGGCTCCTTTCCAAAAATATAGCTGTTTTCATACCAATAATTCAATATATTTATAAGGGGATGAAATGAAGGGAAATGAACACAATTTGTTGCAGCTTATCGTGAGATTACTACATTTTGTCCCTTTTTCTTCTTTTTTTTTTGTATTCAGTTCCGCGTTCTTAAAAGATAGGACAGAAAAATGTAGGCCTATATTTTTTTCTTTTCGAACAGTTTTTTTAAATCTCAATCAGGAGTCAGCAATATTAAATAAATATTGATAGGCTATATTTTTTTTTTCCAAATGCCCCAGGTTTGTCTTTCGACATTCCTGGTTTCTCTCCTGGCATGGCGTACTTGTAACCCACTTCTGAGGTTGGGGCGCCTGGAAGGCGGGGTTACGTTGCCCCGATGATATGATGGGTGATGATGATGATAATGGTGCGCCAGGAGAGTCCCTAATCCTAAGCTTAACCTAATATGAATATGAATGATGATGATTGCGATGGCCATATGATTTCGGGGACCGTTTGGGCCTTAAAGTTTTCCTGACATTTGTCTTACAGGTGAGGAAAAACCCCGATAAAACCTCATCCTGAAAAACTGTCCCGACCGGGGATCGAACCCGGGCCCGCTGCGTGACAAGGCAGGATGCTACCCCGAGACCACAGCGGTGGACATATTAAAATATAATTTATATAATTTATATCCCAACAACAATGGCCAATCTGCAGCTGTGAAATCAAATTTAAATGTCAAAAGTGTTGCTGTAACAGTGTAAAATAAGTTCAGTTAGTACTGGCAATAATTTAACAGTTTTCTATCCATCGTCTTGTTGTTGGCTGTGTTTACTAGTCTGAACCACAACGTATTTTATTAGTATAACAACAGAGTTTTCACAACAATAACATGGAGAATGTTAAGAAGGATAAGCTGTATGCACTTCAAAACGCAATTTATTGAAACTAATTGCATCATTGTTAGATGTTCCATCTGCTAAGTCAATATTGTTATAAGCTAAAGAACTATGAATTACCTCTTATGGACTCTATAAAGAATAAACATTTGGTGTAAAATGATATGCATATTATATAAACAGAGTTCATGTAACTGGTTTATACCTCAATTCAATTGTTTCAGCAGCATCTTTCTTTGCACCTTTTTGTATGTAGATTCAGAAACTTCCCCCCCTATTACGACCAAAATTTGCACCTTAAAATCTTCTCCTTAGTTATAGTATACATGAGAGTGTCAAGATACTCGTATATCTAGAGAAGTAATTAAAAAATGTGTTGATTGTCTTTGGTGTCGAGGATCACAGGATCAAATCCGGCCGAGGTCGGTAGATATTAAGAATGGAAAAATCCAAGGGACAAGGCTCAAAAAGGGGCTTTAAGCTATGGGTAGCGAGTCTGTAGATTTTTGGGCCAGTAAAAGAACCTCAAGCCTAAATTAGAGCATCTGAGCATAATTTAAACGCCCTTTCGCATCCATATATCTTTCAGTAGTAGGCTACTAGACGTTTCATTGAAATGATGAGCTAACCATTTGCAATTCGCTGAATATGTAGGGAAAAAAGTGTAACTAAATAGCTTGGTTAAGTAACTCCCGCAAGGGAGCACATGCCCCTTCTGGAGATGTACGACTACAGCAGACATTGTATTTAAATTCAAATAGCTGCTTAATTTGTACATTTCGGTTTGCACTAATTAAATTAAAATTTGTTTATATTTCCTGACACCTTACATTAGGGAAAAATTTTAAAATTCCATCCGTATTCATGAAAACTAATTTACTTTAGTTTAACACAAATTAGTTAATAACATAATTAATGCTTCCAGACTAACCATTTGTTCACTATAGTTAGCATAAGTAGAGAGAGAAAATAATGTACTAGAGCATGCCATCAAATCTTTAGAGGATGAAGGAGGCGTGCAACTCAATGGTATTAATAAGCTGTTTAGTTTATGCTGACGATGTAGTACTATTGGACAATAACGAGGAGATACTAAAGGCCAACACACACACACACTACTGAGTAACACTAAGAAATTGGGACTGGAAGTGAAATCAATAAAACTAAATATATGGTCACGCATAGAAATACATTATATAATGTAAATGGACAGCTAATGACAAATGAGAGAAATTTTGAAGAAGTGGCTGAATTCAAATACCTAGGAATAATAATCACAAATAGGAATGAGATGCATAAAGAAATAAAACAGGCTCAATTCTGGAAATGCTTGTCATTATGCATTACAGAGACTCTTGTCGTCCCAAATCCTTTAAAAAAATGTTAAACTGAAATATATATAAAACAAGTATTCTACCAGGAATATTATATGGATGCGAAACATGGACTCTTACTCTAAGGAAGGAAAGAAGATTACGAGTATTTGAGAATAAAGTTCTTAGGAAAATTTTTGAACTAAAAAGAGATGAAGAGACAGGCGAATGGAGAAGACAACTTAACAGTATACTACGTTGTCTTTATAGGAAGCCATATATAATAAGAACAGATAAGTTTCGTAGACTGCGATGGGTAGGACATGCGACACGAATGGGGAATGAAAGACGTGTATGGACGTGCATGGAAGCTTCTTGTAGGTAAACCAGAAGGAAAACGCCCAGTTGGTAGACCAAGAATTAGGTGGGAACTTTAATTTGAAGGAAGTACATTATACAGGGAATGATTGGATTTAGAAAGGGTAGGTCAACTATAGATTGCGTTTTTACAATGGCCCAATTGATAGAAAAAAGAAAATAATTTAATTTACCCATGTAGGCCTATATAGCTTTTATTGATTATACTAAAGCATTTGATAGTGTAAGTAGAAATAAATTATAGAACATATTAGAAATGAAAGGAATTCCTCAACACTTATAAGAGCCATTCAGAGTTTATATATAGAAACAAATTTTAAAATAGACTGCGGAGATAAGTTCAAACCCGGCCGGGGTCGATGGATTTTTATGAAGGAAAAACCCAAAGAGCAAGTCCTCCGGGAGGGACTTTAAGCCGTGGGTCCCGAGTATGAAGATTTTCAGGCTCGTAAAAAATCCTTAAGCCTGAATAAAAAGGCCTCTAAGCAAACTTTACCGAAGTTTCCCGTCCTAGTACTACCTTGGTTTCCTAGATGTCAGTATGAGGCGGAAAGCTGACCACGTACCACTCAAAATGACATCTGTACGAAAACAAGTGTAACTAAATTAGTATGGTTAAAATTCTTCCCTGTAGGGGGAGATCGCCTAAATCTCTGTAAAGGGAAAAACATAGGCTTACAATACAATACAAAAATAGAAATAAACCAAGGAGTAAGACAAGGGTGTCCGTTGTCGCCAGTATTATTTAATTTATACTTGGACCATGTCATAAATGAATGGCAAGAACAAATTAATATCAATAGTGTATTGAAAAGTCTGCTTTTTGCAGACGATCAAGTAATAATGACAGCATCAGAAAATGCTTTACAACAATTCCTTTATGCTTTAAATAATATCTCTCTAAAATACAATTTAAGAATATCTACATCTAAAACAAAAATATTAGCTCTGAAAGGAAAATGTGCAATAAGAACAAAAATAGTGATAATCAATGTAATTATAGACCAAGTTCAGAATTTTAATTATTTGGGATGTCATTTAGGTAATGCCAGAAATTTAGATAAACACACTAAAATACAACGATTCAATTATCTATGCGGCACAATTAAACTTACTTTATTGAATAAAACTAGAAAAGAAACTATTTTAAAATTTTACAAAGTATTGGCAGTTCCATCTCTTATCTATGGATGTGAAACCTGGACATTAACAAAGGCAGACAGTAAACAAATAGAGGCTACAGGAATGAAGATGTTGAGAGCAATAGCAGGACACCAAAGGATTGATAAAAAGGAAAACGCATATATAAGAATAGAACTTAATATATTTAATCTCTGTGAAAGAATCAAAATACTATCAAAATGCTTACCTTCAGCACGTATTACGAATGAATGAACAGCGCATACCAAGAAGAATGTATAATTATAAACCAAAAGGGAGAAGATTGTTGGAAAGACCATTGAAGAGATGGAAGGACCAATTCGACCTATAATGAGATCGGAACAGGCCATTGTGCTTAATCCTTGTTGTTGTTGTTGTTGTTGATGATGATGATGATGATAATAATGATGATTGGAAGGCATTAGCTCAGGATAGGGAGAGCTTATGTCCGCGCGACCATGAACCTACGGGTTCGATAGTGAGTTGAGTTGAGTTGAGTTGAGAGAGAGAAAATAAACACCAACTTAAGTCCAGATATAGACCTAAGAAACCTAGCTTCACGCGCTCACCCTCCATTATTGAATTGTTTAATCACAACTCTGGACAAATACTGAAACGAAGTTGACAAGATTTGTATGGGAGCGCTCCAACTGCATGAATATTTTATGAAAGGTTTTCATAGTTAACGTAATTGTTAACGTAATTGCGTAATAGTTGATATGAAAATTAATACTTCCAGCCCATTCGTCTGTTGGCTAGAGTTATGATTTTGGACTTGTGTTATATTTTCTCCAAGTATAACCCTTTCAATTTGAGAAACCAACTGTCAGCTGTCATTTGTACTAGCAGTCGCTTAATATTCTACGGTCACGGAACCCCAAAATGCAGGATGCAAACTATAAACCATATGGAGGTGTAGGTTTTGAATTCGCAAAAGGAAGAAAACGTCTTATTATTCATAACTATTCATAAATGGCAATAGAATTTTCCCAAGGTCAAGATGTATACTTTTTTTTCGAGACAGAAGTATACTGTAAAAGGGTTTAATGCATTTCAACCAAAAACGTTGGACAGATGTGCGCGTGGGAGATGGTCAATATACTTGCGCCATAGAAATATTCAAAAAGAAAACAGGTAGATTTTAACCTTTTGAAGTTAGTCGTTTCAATGACAATGGTGCGGTTTATCTCAAGTTTGTTTTGGGATTCAGAATCTGGGTTAAAAGTAAGAAAGTTCCCAAGACTTTCAGCTGCAGCTTGTTTTTCCGTCAAAATCAAAGGGGTTGTGTTACTAAAAATGGAAATATATAGGCTGCATAAATCCTAAAATTCAAGAAATTGGTGAACATCTGTCAAGATCATGGATGAAAACAAACTGAACTGGCTGGAAATTCTAATTTAGAGAAACAGAAAATTGCGCATGCTAGTTCACTAATTCACTCACTGGCACTATCGGACTCTTAGGTTCATGGCCGCACTGACAAAAGCTTTCCAAACATCTCCTGTATGATCTACTTCCCTCAAATCATGAATAATATTATTCTCCCATTTCATCCTTGGCCTAATAAGTGGACACTTCCCTTTTGGTTTTCTTACAAGAAGTTTCCATGCCCATCTTTCATCCTCCATTCGTACCATCGCAGTCTAACTAACTAACTAACTTACTAACTCACTCACTGGCATTATCGAACCGATAGGTTCAAGGCCGTGCGGGCATAAGCTCTCCGTACATCCGTATCCTGAGCTAATATTTTCCAATCATTCCCTTTATAATCTACTTCCCTCTAATCATAGCTAATGTTATTCTCCCACTTCATTCTTGGTCTACCAATTGCGCGTTTTTCCTCTGGTTTTCCAACAAGAAGCTTCCATATACGTCTTTTATTCCCCATTCGTGCCACACATGTCCTGCCCATCGCAGTCTACGAGACTTAACTGTTCTTATTATATCTGGCTTCCTATAAAGACCATGTAGTTCTCTGTTATTGTAGTCTTGTCTACGAGACTTATCTGTTCTTATTATATCTGATTTCCTATAAAGATCGCTTAGCTCAGTGTTACAGTATGTAATCTTCTCCATTAGACTGTCTGTTCTCTTTTTTATCCACAACTTTTCCTAACAACTTCATTTTCAAATACCCTTAATCTTTTATACTCCCTTAAACTGAGATTCCACGTTTCGCATCCATATAATATAACATGGAGAATAACAGTTTTATATATTTTCAGTTTAAGGATTTTCGGGAGAAGTGAGGATGAAAATATTACCTGTAATGCATAGTAGAATGTATTTTCAGAATTAAGTCTATGTTTGATTTTCTAGTGCACGTCATTCCTGTTTGTAATTTTTGTCCTAGACATTTATATTCAGTCACTCCCTCAAAATTTCGCATACTAGATCACTAGGTAAAGATCTATGATATATAAGTTGCCACTTTGAGATACCTATCTCAACATCACAATGATTGAATGAAGATTTTAGCGAAAAGTGGAGAAACCTCGAGAAAAATCTGCCTCGGCTCCGATAAGTTCTCCATGAACGCCACATGGAGTGACCTAGACGCAAATACGGTATCCGGAGGTGGAGGACACCACGGAGCTGCGAGTTCACTTACCACAATGAAATGTGTATAAATAGATCTCGGATGTGGCACTATAGAACCCGCAATTTCATGGCCACGCGGACATAAGCTTTCCATAAATCCCTATCATGAGCTAATGTTTTCCAATCATCCCTGTATAAGCGACTTCCCTCAATTCATGGTTAAGGTTATTCTCCCACCTCATTCTTGTACTACTAATTGGGCGTTTTCCCTCTGGTTTTCCTACAAGAAGCTTCTATGCACTTCTTTATTATTATTATTATTATTATTATTATTATTATTATTTATTATTATTATTATAAATATATTCGTATAATTCAATAATAAGAAGTACTGTCACGTATGGAGTTGAAGCATGCAAATTCTACAAAACTTAAAACAAATATTTATGTCAATGAAAATGGATTTCTTGAGGAGAGCAGCAAGATGTTTCCATTGTAGTATTCTTAATCATGGTGCATCCTGAGAAGGACGTTTTGAAGGACGTTTTGAATTGCATCCAGTAGAGCAGCAAGATGTTGAAAAAAGATGTTGAAAATTAAAAAAAAAAAAGTCATAGAAGAAAAAAATTAATATTAGATATATATATATATAATATATATATATAGGCAGTTAAATTGGTTTGGGCATGTACGACGAATGCAAGAAGAAAGATTATCCAGAAAAACATTGGAAGAAGAAAGAATGGAAGACTGAAACTCATGGATGGAAGAAATAAGAACTGGAATGAGAACAAGAGGATTGTAGGACGTGAAGAGATGGATAGAGACGAGTGCAGAAGGAAAATTATACTTTAGACACAGAAAGATGTGTGAACATTGAAAATATGTAGGCTATTTAGGCCTAAATAAAAATTATTATTAATATTATCATTATTATTTTTATTATTGATAGTATTATTTTCCTCTGATTAAATAAATAGCTCCCCGGCTATAACAGTGATACAAATACAAAAATATACTTTTTTAGTTCTGTCAAAGGCTTCAAAATGACTTCTCTCTAATCTTCCTGTGTGGGCACGCTGCGGTGCCGTAGCATAATTAGTTAAAGCAATACGCCTACAAGCCGTAATGTTGGGGGTTTGAGTCCCGATGGGGTCAGGATTTATAAACTGACGTAAACTTTCTGGCGGCACCATGGCCTTGGGGTCGACTTGCCTCTAACTGAATGAGTACCAATCACTTGTTTTGAGAGTAAAGGTGGACGTCCCTCCCGGGTTCAAACCCCAGTGTCGACGAACCTTTTTCTTCTTCGGCTTTCCCCCACTTATAGGTTTGTCGTTTTCAGTGTCTATTTATCTCTATCATTCCAATCTTCCTCTTCCAAATTCATATAATCCATTATGGTTCTGACGTAGGTTTACCATTTCCATCTTGGTCTGCCACGTTTATTTCTTCCAGGGGGTGACCATTGGTATATATATTTTTTGGCCATTTTTCCATTCTTTTGTACATGACCATACCATTTAAGCGTTTGATTTTCAATCCTCTTAACAACAGATGTGGTGACATTCATTTCTCTCCAAAGGAATACATTTCTTATTTTATCCTGTCTTGTTTTTTGGAGGCTTCTTCTAAAATAATAAAATTCAACTGTTCTAATTCCATTCTTTGGTAATTCTGTCAAAGACCAAGTTTCACTTCCATATGACAAAATATTCTGTCTTATGCTCGTATAAATTTTCATTTTAGTTTGCTTTGTAATATGTTTGTTCCAAATTATTCCATGTAATGTCTTAGTTGCATTTTTTGCCATTGCAATTTTAGTCTGACATCTCTCTCATAGGTACCTAAACTTGTAATTATTGACCGAATATATTTAAAAAATTAACATTTTTTTATTTTCCCTGTTTCAAGTATGAGGTTATCCACATCCTTTCCCAAACTCATATATTCTGTTTTCTGTAAATTTATATTTAGTCCCCATTTTTTATATTCTTCCATTAGTTTATTTATCATATATTTCATATCATTTTCATGCCCTGCAAAAATTATTTGATCATCTGCAAACAACAATGAACGCAGTCTTTTCCTCCTATAGGAATACACATTTCAGAACATTTTTTATACCACAAGTCAAGAGCCTGGTCTAAATAAATGTTAAAAAGAATTGGTGACAAACTGCATCCCTGCTTAAGGCCTTTATTCACTGTGAATTCCTATGTTAAATTATTCTCTATTTTTACTTTAGCTTTTGTATTACTATAGATCCTCCTAACAATATTAATCACTTTATCACAGATATTCACATTTCTCATTGCCGTCCTTAACAATTGTCGAGGTACACTACCATATGCCATCTCTAAATCAATGAAAGTCATATGCAGTTCTTTATTTTTTGCTAGGATTTTCTATTGTAATTGTCTAATACAGAAAATATTATCAATACATGATCTTCCACTCCGGAATCCACATTGTTCTTCTCTTAAGTTATCTTTTATTTCCTTAAGTTTAAAATTTATAATTTTACTAAAAAACCATAACTGTTGAAGGTATAACGCTTATACCTCTAAAATTGGAACACAGTTTTTATCACCTTTTTTAAAAACCTGACAAAGCTTATTCTCCTACTTTTCCTCAGTTGTTGAAGCAAACATCGGGTTGGAATTTCAGTTCCAGAACTCATTTCAATATATTCTCCGTTTCATATGACTTTTGAACCTACACATTACTTTATGCCATAATTCGTGTTTTCCTGATTGTTCTACCAGTGACAGGAGGCATGAAAATAAGCTATCTTCTCCATACCTCTTTCGGTTGATCGAAGCCAATAAACTGATTTCAGAGGGTCATGGAGAGAAAGAAAAGTTACCTCTGCGCTTCTGAAGCGTGCCTGCTCGAGATTTCTGCCGCAGATATACATTACTAATTCAAACTATTTTGGATATTTACAGAACTTACCAACCAAGCACAAATACATTGGTTTTCATTATCATTATTAACTTCTTTTAATGAAATTTATTTTCCTTAGTGGTTCAGTGAACGAGGACGCGCTGCCCTAACTTTGTCATCTAGTAAGATTTGGAAAGCACTACTAGATGCACTTACGTGGTAGGTGGAAACAAGAAATGCACTGAAATATTTAATTATTTAAAAAAAACATGTGTTGGGTATAGTAAAATCCAAGCAGCCGAGAAGAAATGCTTAAGAAGAGTACAAGGATGCACTAGAATGGACCAGATAAGAAACGAGGAAATCTGTGAATAACTGCAGATCTACTCCGTAAAATAAAATATATTTAACAACAAGATTCAGTGGAAACAACGTGTAGAAAGAATGGAAGAAAGTAGATTATCAAATAAAATCTTACATTATTTTCCGAGAGGAAGAAGAGATGTCGGACGTCATCGGAAGAGATGGTCTTAGATCTATTAGTGAAGACGAACAGGCAAATAATGCCTAAACTAGGAAGTGAAGAAAAAGATGTGTTGGGTATAAACTACATAAAGGTACAGTATGTAATATTGAAATTAATTTACTCAGACAAGTTATTCCCATGAAATAGTTAATAATTTTTTTTCCTGAACCCAAGATCTCCAGATTTACGCGCTAGCGCATTAACTAATTGTGCTACACAGGCAATCCAGGAGCATACACAAATGTCTCTCAATTTGAAATCCTCGTATACCCATAGCGGTGAAACTCTATTCACATTACAACATGGTTGCTTTCACTGGCAAGAGAACCGTCAAACATTGCAGGCGGAAATTACCTTGAAGTTTCTTCCAGGGAAGCGTTGTGATGAAAAAAGGCCGTGTGCAAAAGAAAAAAAAATTGCCGTTTGTAACTGGAAGAAACTAAAATCCAGCGCCAAATCTCTCACTTAAACTATAGGGAAGTACTGTAACTCCTGAATTGGTGTATTGGTTAACCTTCACTACCTGCCGTCCGTGCCGCACCTCGCCCCACTCCTCTCGCTCTAACTCGAGCAAAGAGTCCATATGATCCGTACAGTGGGTTGCCATTACTGGCTTCGATTTCTGTGCATTGCAATTAAAAAGGCAGACAATGTTATGGCCTTGGAAAATTACATCACAACGCTTCTCTAGGAGAAATTTCAAAATATTTTTCGGCATGCTATGGTTGATAGTTTCCTTGTGATAAGATTTTATGATGGAATGTATTCCATGCCATATCAGCTAATTACGAACGTAATATTGAAATTAATTTACTCAGCCAAACTATTCGTATGCAATAGTAATACAACTAAAGCTCTTTTATTGTCTATGTAGCACAATTGTTAGTGCACCAGCGCGTAAAGCTGAAGTTTTGGGTTTAAATCTCGGTTCATCAGACTTTTTCTCATTTGTATTATTAAATATTGCATGCAAATAGCTTATCTGGGTAAATTCATTTCAAAATTAGATTCTTAATTAGCTGTATGGCACGAAATAGTTTTCACCAAAATGCCTTCTTAGTAGAAGCAACTCTATTGTAATGTGAAATAGAAATTCATTACTATGGACTTCCGGGGATTTCAAATGGAGGGAAGTGTAGGTGGCTGCAATTTCTAGTTAAAAGTAGAAGTGAAGATATTATAGATGAGCTAAATATTTTTAAACTTTTAGATAAAATAAAAGAATCTAGAAAAAAACTGGAAAGAACAAGTTCAAAGAATTAAATGTGAACGCATACCAAAAATTATACTTAATTTGCAAACCAAAAGGAGACATGAATGTTGGTAGACCGAAAAATAGATGGATTCAACTTTTTTAATTAGAATCTATAAGACCGGAACAAGCCACATGGGCTTAATTCGTGATTGTTGATGATGATGATGATGATGATCAAATGGAGAGAAATTTGTGTCTACTTCTGAATTGCTTGAGTAGTACAATTGATTAGCGTGCAAACGCGTTGAGCTGGAGATCTTGGGTTCAAATCCCGGTTCAGACAATTGTCTTTTCTCTAGTTGTACATAAAGGTAGGTTAAAACAGGAAATCTCCAATAATACATTGTTGGTCAATGAAAAGTGCTGGTTTATATTCACATAACTAAACATAAAACATCTCCTTCCAAATGACGCGATGTTGACTAAGCTTCAATCATACTAGAGGTCACTCAGAATTCTGAACAGCGCATCGGTCAGATGTAAACAAGAGCAAGTTTCAGACTTACGAAGTATACTTCGATGCAACATAAAAGTTTCGCACTAAGTGTTCCGAACATTTGGAGTGAAATATAATTATATAACTTATAAAGTAGCTAATACTCGACGTGCGCTGCTACGCTTAAATAAATGAAAATTAATGTGCTTTTATGTTTAGTTGAATAAGTAAAAGGGAAAATAATTATAAATTTATATTTTTAGATATCCCGTGCTGATTACCCGGCGCGGCGTT
Source organism: Diploptera punctata (assembly GCA_030220185.1). Classification (NCBI taxonomy): domain Eukaryota; kingdom Metazoa; phylum Arthropoda; class Insecta; order Blattodea; family Blaberidae; genus Diploptera; species Diploptera punctata. Next base: position 995,803 of record JASPKZ010000046.1, on the reverse strand, counting down.
GCCGGGAATCTACTTATCCCGATATTCTTGACATAAATGAGCTGAAATGCGAAAATTAATGTGTTTTATGTTTAGTTAAATAGATAAAGGGAAACATTTATATCGTAATTATTTTTGATACCCCGTGCTGTTTCCCCGCCTTTTGTCCGGAAATCTACTCATTCCCATCTTCTTAGCATAAAGGAGCTGAAAGACGAAAATTATTGTACTTCTTATGATTAGTTGAATACGTGAAATGAGAAATAATTATGAATGTGTATCGTAATTATTTTAAGATTTCCCGTGCTGATTACCCGGTGTTGCCCGGGAATCTAGTTATCTCGATCTTCTTGGCATAAATGAGCTAAAAGACAAAATTCATTATTGTCAGTTATCCGTAAAAGAATACCCGCAATGTGCTGCTATGCTTGCATATGCTTACTTGTCTCGATCTTCTTGGCATCAATGAAAGACAAAAATGGTTATTGTGAGTTATCCCTAAAAGATAAACATATGCTGTCGCGGACTTTTTTGTAGAGCTTTTTGAGATATTCAATTCTGTGTACATTAATTTTGAGTATTTGTTATGATTTAGGCAGCGTAAACATTTAAGCGTCCAAAGAGCTACTTTTTTTTCACGTTTTCCATTACAAAGGACGATTTTTAAGGGTGAAGGAGTTGAGTATCACAACTCTCTTATAGCCTATGTTCATCCCGAGAATCTCATGGAGTGAACAACTCAACTGAAGCGTAGGCCTACATAATGTTAGAATGACTTAATATACAGAGTGAATTTTAATTACACCGACAAACTGCAGGGACTGATTCCTGCAAATGGAGGAACAAATGTCCTATGAAAAAGTGTCCATAAATGCATTGTTGCCACGGTAGATGACACTGACGAATGTCATTATTCTCTCGGCCCTGTTGCATGCCTGCAGGTCACCGGACTTAAACCCCCTGCTTTTTTACCTCTGGGGAAATCTGAAAAGCGTTGTGTATGCTGAACCAGTTGCCGATGTACTTACTCTTCAACAGCGTGTCCACGTCGCCTGTGACGCTGTTCGGAGAGAGGCTGGAACATGCGAAAGAGTGAGGCAATCCATGATACGATGTGTGAACGCGTGTTTTGCATCCCATGGAGGCCACTTTGAACATCTGTTGTGATGTGGATGTGATTATGCTATGTACTGTGTGCCGGGACGATTTGTTGTCGTTACATGCATATCGTTCTTTTCCGGACACATGTTTATAGGACCTTTTTTCCTTCATTTCCAGTCAGGAATCAGTCCCCGAAGTTTCTCGATGTAATTACCGTAACCCTGTATAGGCCTAATATAGTACAGAATATTTTTTCATCTTTTACTGCACTGGTTACTAAACAATACAGTTCAGTAATATTGGTACAACCAAACAGTGCAGAAAACTATTCTAATCTCCTTCCCTCTGACGTCATGACGTACAATGTTAGTATTAACAGTATTCAGATATCGTGTTTACGAAGGAACTTTAAAATAATTTTATAATTTGAAATTGTTCACAGTGATGTAATAGTTCCACTGTTCTTGTAAAATCTTTCATTCTACATTTCTCGAAATGGACAAATGGGCCTATGGATATTTCTGTTTTTCCTCGATATCCTCGACACATTTTTCACGAAAATTATAAATTAAGATCCAATTTACTTGAATAAAATACCTGTTGTTTTCAAGTTGTATTAGTCACGCAATTTGCAAAATTTGGCCAATGTGTTTTTGCGAACGAGCACCTGTTCCTTAGTGGTGCTTAGATCACTTTTAGCATGACGTGCAATATTTTAGCAAGCATCTGCCATCCGGGGAGGCGCACTTAGCTGACAACCTGCACGTGACCTGTGGACATATTCACCCTCACGAACTGAATTCTGCCATTCAAACAACCCTTTGTTGTAAAACCAACCAAAAGTATGGCTTAAATTGGTAAGTGAACATCAGGTAAATTATGTTTTCTTTCAACCATTTACTCCAGTGTCATTATTCATTATAGCTGAAAAGTGTATTACCAAATCTTGCCTATATCCACATGAATCATATTTTGAGATTTTAAGTTATAACACAAAAGGTTTTAAGTGATCTAATATATAAAAATGAATGTTTGTTTGTTTGTTTGTTTGTTCGTATTTACGCGCGGCCATACCGTTGATCCGATTGTGATGGGATTTTATGCAAAATGTTCAGGAGATTCCCGGGATGAACATAGGCTGTAAGAGAGTTGAGATAGGCTACTCAACTCCTACACTCTTAAAAGCACCCTTTGTAGTGAAAAAAGTGAAAAAGTCCCTTTTTTTTACCCTTAAATGGCTTACGCTGCCTAAACCATAACAAATACAAAAAATTAATGTACACAGAATTGAACATCTCAAAAAGACTCTACAAAAAAGTCCGCGACAGCATATGTTTATTTTTTACAGATAACACATAATAGCCATTTTTTGTCTTTCATTGACTCCAAGGAGATCGGGATAAGTAGATTCCCGGGCAAGCATGTGCTGCCATACCATTCAACCGATTGTCATGGGGCTTTTTGCAAAATGTTCAGGATTTTCCCGGGTAGGTTATAGGTTATAAGAGAGTTTCAATGCTCAAGCCCTTCACTCTTAAAAATCAACTTCTGTAGTGAAATAAACGTAAAAAAATGTCGCTTTTTGTAAGCTTAAATGACGTACGCTGCCTAAAACATAATAATAATAATCTGCCTAAAACATAATAATAATAATAATAATAATACAAAATTATTTTACACAGAATTGAATATCTCAAAAAACTCTACAGAAAAGTCCGCGACAGCATATGTTTATCTTTTAAGGATAACTCACAATAATCATTTTTGTCTTTCATTGATGCCAAGAAGATCGGGAGAGGTAGATTCCCGGGCAATAGATAACTCAAAATAACGAATTTTGTCTTTCAGCTCATTTATGCCAAGTACATCAGGAAACGTAGATTCCCGGGCAACGCCGGGTAATCAGCACGGATATCTACAAATGATAACGATATAATTTTATATTTATTTTTCCTTTTACTTATTCAACTAAATGCAAAAACACATTATCATTTATTTAGGTGTAGCAGCGCACGCCGTGTATTAGCTAGTTATTTATATAATTTAAAACCCACTAACTAATATCCGGCACTGCTACGCCTAAATAAATTAAATTAGTTTTTATGTCTAGTTGAATAAGTAAAAAAAAAATTATATAAATTTTACATCGTAATTAATTTTATCTACTTATCCCGATTTTCTTGGCATCAATGAGTTTAAAGACGAAAATAGTTATCCGTAGAAGATAGGCATATGCTATCGGGAACTTATTTGTAGAATTTTTTGAGATAGGCTATTCAACTTTGTGTAGGCCTATATTAATTTGGTGCCGCCCCCTATTTGTTATGGTTAAGGCAGCATAAGCTATTTATGCGTCCAAAAATGACATTTTTAGTGCACCGATGCCCTCCCTTTTTTTGTTTTTAGCTCTGGGTCTATAGTAGTATGATCATAGGTTATATAGGACTATGTTAATTATCCCGGAAAAATTCTCAAAGTAATGGGAGGGGGGGATTCAAATCGGCCAAGTTGTTTTTGAGTCTATAAAGGACAGATAGACTCACACTCTTTTCATAAGTAATGCCACGATTGATTACCAATTTATCTAGAGAATTTGGAAATCAAGAGTGGCATTTGTTAGGACTATTTAACGAATAAAATTGAGCTGTTTACTCACAAATCGTTGTTTAACTATAGTTATTTTAAAATATTTATATATTTAATGTAAACGGCGATGTTTGAAAACAAATCAGAAATGTGAGGTTATGTTCATTCACTGCTGCTTGATCATATTATTTATTGCCAAATAAGATGGCAATATTGTAAGAGTGCACCCAAGTGGAGAAATAATGAAACACATGAAACTAGGTATATATCATAATCAACATTACGGGTTATTCATTTATTTTTTTAGTGAACAACTCAGTAAAATCAAGGAATCTTTTCATTATTTGCTATATTCAATGTATTTGTTGGAGAAAAACAATGCTTTGACCTGTTCAGAACATTAAAAAGGAGGAGCTTTCTTTATCACAAAAGCAGGAGCTGATAAAGAGAAATCGGTAAAGAGCGAGGTGAAACACGACTGTCATTGGTGTAAAACAGAATTCATTGAAACGTGATTGGTCATTGACTGCCATTTGCGACATGAGTTAAAAAGTCTTTATAAAGATTGAAATTATCAATAATATTTTTAACTATGTAATCCAAAATTATTTTCTAATGACTATTTAACTCATACCCCAAATGGTAGCCAATGACCAATCACGTTTCAATGAATTTTGTTTTACAACCAATGGCAGTCGTGTTTCACCTCGCTCTCATTATCGATTTATCTTTATCAGCTTCGGCTTTTGTGATAAAGGAAGCTCCTCCTTTTTAATATTCTGAACAACTTAGAGCATTATTTTTCTCCAATAAATACATTGAATATAGCAATTAATGAACATATTCCTTGATTTTACTGAGTTTACTAAAAAAAACAATAATAACCTAAAATATTTATATATATTATACAGTTTGATGTGTTTTATTATTTCTCCATTAGGGTGAATTCTTAAAATATTGCGATCCTATTTGGCAAAAAAATAATGTGCTCAAGTTGCAGTGAGTACACATAACCTCACATTTCTGATTTGTTTTCAAATATCGCCTTTTACATGAAATATATAAATATTTTAAAATACCGGTAACTATATTTAAATAATGGCTTTTGAGTAAGCAGCTTAATTTTATTCGTTAAATAGTACTAACAAATGCCACTCTTGATTTCCAAATCCTCCAGATAAATTCACTCCTCACTTCGTGACTCGCGATTTTATCGATGATTTGGAAATCACTCAATATGCCTTGGCGCAGAGCTACGGGACTTGCGCTGGTTCGAGTCCCCATGGGGGTAGACATTTTCTCATGGAATTTCGGCCACCTAGCATCGTGAGGCATTTGGGTAGCTACAATAAGTAGCGACTCCAGGTTGAGAAGACCAGCTATAATGGCTGGGGGGACTCGACATACTAATCACATGTTACCGTTTTACACTGGCTTATGACTGTCTACCTCTGTGATTAACACATATGGATGTGAGGCCAGTAGCCGGCTGTTTGACCAAGGGCCTTCAAGGGCTGCTTTTCTTTTTTTTTAGTGGACAAATCCAAGGGAAAAGTATTCGGGAGGGACTTTAATCCGTGGATTCCGAGTATGAAGATTTTCGGGCTCGAAAAAAAATCTGAAACCTAAATTAGAGCATCTGAGCAAAATATAATCGGTGTTTCACTCCAAATAATATCTTGGTTGCCTACTAGTTGTCTCTTTGAGGCAATGTACAAACCACATGTCACACGCTGACATCTGTAGGGAACACGTGTAAGTAAATTATCTTGGCTGAGTAACTCCCAATAGGGAGCACACTTCTTCCCACATGGGGATGTATGGTAAAAATTAGACTAGATTTAATGACCATAAACTATAATTGTCCACCGCTGTGGTCTCGAGGTAGCGTGCTGCCTTGTCACACAGTGGGCCCGGGTTCGATTCCCGGTCGGGACAGGCTCCTGGGTGAGGTTTTTTCGGGGGTTTTCCTCACCTGTAAGACAAATGTCAGGAAGCTCAGGGCCAAACGGTCTCCGAAAATCATCCGACCATCATCATCCTTATCATTATCATCCCTCACCGGTGTCGAAAGCAACGGGAAGCTACCACATCTATAATTCCTTAGTAAAGTTGCAAAGCATAGCATGAAAATGCTATGATTGCAGTGAAAGACCTGCCCTCGGGCAGAATCCCTATAGACAGATAGAAACTATAATTTGAGGATAGAAGGTGAACATTCAGAATGTATAACTTTCGACACGATCACCCAACCTCTTGATAGAGGACTAAGGCAGGGATAGAGGTTATGTTCTCTCAGAGCACCGGTGCGTTCATACAAACATTGCCGCAATGACCACAGATAAGAGAACGCTCAAGCCAGTTCAGTGCCGTGTCTTTCAAAATTCGCATCCTGAAATAGAAATGTACTGGTGACGTAAAATGCATTACCTCACTGTTCAGACTTCATGCCGTTTATGTATGTAACTAAGGGATGGAAAACTGTACACAAAGAGAGGAGTATCTAGATTCCCGGGCCTGAACTAAAAGATATTTCGCGAGTTTAGGAACTGGTTTCCTATAACATCAATAAAATCCATGTGCACATTACACAAGATTAATGTAAAAACCATATAATGCTAAGCGGTTCACTTGTAGAGGAAGTCCTCTTTACAGTAAAATCTGATCCACTTTCTAAAATTATTTTCAGTAAACTCCTTTCCTTCTAAAATTTGACTATAAGTGATGTAAACAAGAGAAATCAATTACGAGTATTTGAGAATAAAGTTCTTAGGAAATATTTTGGACCAAGGGCAGACGATCATACAAATGAATGGAGAAGACTACACAACAGTGACCTAAGTAACTAACTAACTCACCGGCACTATCGAACCTAAGGTTCATGGACAAGCGTACATAAACTCTCCATATATATAGGCCTATCTATCCCGAGCTAAAGTTTTCCAATCATTCCCTGTATAATCTATTTCCCTTAAACCATGGTTAATGTTATTCCCCGCACCTTATTCTAGGTCTACTAACTGGACATTTTCCCTCTGGTTTTCCTACAATGAGCTTCCATGTCGCTCTTTCATTCCCCATTATTGCCACATGTCCTGTCCATCGCAGTCAATGAGACTTCTACTTCTACTTCTTCTTCCTTCCAAGTATTAGGCCAAGGCCTGTTACGTTCCTATATAAAATTTTCTCTCCAGCGTTTCATAGGACGGCCCAGAGATCTTCGTCCTCTTGGTATATAATTATAAACAGCTTTGGGGATCCGATTTGAACTCATTATTTCAAGATGGTGTTTCCAATTTAGTTGATACTGTTTAATACATTCCAAAATTGGCGTAGTTTTAAGATATCGGTGTTCCTTTTCCGATCCCACCTGGTGTAACAACCCACTGTTCTGCGCATGAATCTCATTTCATGTTGTCTTTTTAGTGTCCATGCTTCATTACCATAGGTCAACGCTGGTCTAGCCAAAGTGTTACGTAAACGTAATCTGCTTTTTTTTTGGTGCAATGGATGGTTTCATAACTTGATTAATAATTCCCAAACTTCTATTATAACTAGTATTTTTTTTCAGGGATATCCTTTTCATATATGAGACTTAACTGTTCTTATTATGTCTGGTTTGCTATAAAGATCAGGTAGCAGACTGTTTATGAGTCTTCTCCAATCGCCTGTCTATTCATATCTCTTTGGTCCAAAATATTTCGTAAGAACTTTATTCTCAAATACTCGAAATCTTTTCTCGTCCCTTAAAGTTTCGCATCGATATAACTGGAAGAACACGTGATATTTATGGGAAAACAGATGCAATATGAAGAGTCAACTCCTTGTACGAAAATCTGAGGCAAATCGCCCAATAGCTTGGCCAAGAATGAGGTGAGAGAATAACATTAACATTCGATAGTGCCAGTGAGTTAGTGTAATGAGTGATGTCACCAACAAAGATGAAACCTAACATATTGTGACTCATTGTAGTAGCGTCGTTTAACTGCGCGGGCCGGCGAGAGAAATCTCGCATTGGTGGACTGGATTGGCGATTAGCCAATCGCGAATCTAGGATCCACCGAATTTCCTCGTCCAATAAGCCAGAGAGTTCTACGAACATCTATTCCCCCGTTCGAGAAACATCAAAGACGAGAGGGTTCCATGTAGAAACACCTCGTTCATGGACTTGGAAATTTCCGCCTACTCGCCTATAAATATGTGGTGAGGTCGGAACGACCCCCAGTCTTGTGTTCGACGGCTAGAGGTTAATTGTGAGCGAAACTGTGAGGAAGGACTGAGTCTGCAACTGTGTTACAAGTGATTGTCAAATAAACCTTAATAGAAGAATAGTTCTAAGATAAAATTGTGATTGAATATTTAGTGATAATTGTGAGAAGAAAATAAAACGAAAAAAAATTACATGACATCAGTGTACTTATTTAAGTCCAAATAAGCGAAAAGGAAAACCCTGTGCCATCTGGGACAATATTTTAAACAAGGCTATCAAAAGTTAGCCCGTGAGATATTTGTATTGCGACCAACAGCAATGTTGATATGTAAATAACAACTTCATCTGTTGATTGCGGATTTTTTTCACTTAGGGTGTGTCAACAACTGCGTAGTACTCACACATTAAAAAAAATACTCACTAGAGTATAAAAAAACATATGGCATTCCCAAACCCAAAGTGCCTGCATGCCAGTGCTGTTGTATATATTTCCCAGTTCAAAGACCTCCAACTTACACAACCTCTCTCTTCTTCGCTTACATCTATTGCAAAAGAATAGTTCCTCGCGAATCTTCAGTGGCGGCTAGTGTGTATAAAAGATGTTGACTATTTCCTACTCAAGTCAGATTAAAAGCTCACGGATCTGAAGTCCGAAGTTGCCGCGGGAGGCGGGGGGTGGGTGGAAAGAAATGCATTTGATAACACATGTTGACATATGCTAATCTCCATGACTAAAACATTGACTTCTTTCATCATGCCTTCACCTCGTGGATCAATTAGACGCGTTATGCATCAACCGGCTATGCGCAATTATCTAAGTTTCGAGAAAAATACGTTTAAAGTTTAAGTTAATCTTCACTACTTACTGTAGCGCCAAACTAACAATACTGGATATTGCAAGTTATTTTCCTTGTTTGGTAGTTATGCATCAACAATCTAAAAGCGGGGACATTTGGCCCTTAACTACTACTTCTTCTTCTTCTTCTTCTTCGTCACGGTTTAGGCTTTTTGCTAACCTGTTCTGGCTCCATATTTTCATTGGTCTTCCCAAACTTCTTCTTCCTCTTGGTGAATAGTTATATGCTGCTTTTGGTAGGCCTATTCTGATCTCAGTTATCCTTGCTAAGTGTTCTTTCCAGTTTGTTCTGTATGTCACTTAACTGCATGATGTAACATTTAGATTAGCGTTTATGAATATCTGATTTCATAGCCGTTTGTTGCCAAACGTAGACTCTCTGATAGGACTGATGACGTTTATATTTTTCTTTGATAATAAGGCTATATTTAAAGATTCGGCGTTAAAAGTGTGCTTACACTTATTTCATGAACCAGTGAACAGATGGTATCAAAATCTCAACTTTTTTAAAATGTTGCTTAGCCGGTTCATACATAACATCGTCCAATTTATATCAGTGTTTTATGAAAAAATTAATAGAGTCACAGTAGTAATGGTAGTAATGTATTGGTAGGTAGTGGTAGTGCTAGTGGTAGTGTTATCATTATTTGAAGACGCTCTTTAACATCCAAGATTATTAACATCACAATTCAAATCAGGCATGATGGGCCAACAAATTTTGTTCAGAGACTTCTTTATTCAGACTTGATGTTCTTTTATGTGCCGTAAATCTGCGACGCTGGATATAGGCCTACAACTTCCCCCCCCCTTTCCAAAGGAACCCATATTCAGCACTTTCATTTCCATGGAGTGACAGGCCTAGAAGGCTCTTTGCCTACCAGCCAGCTACTGGCCTCACATCCACATGTAGACTATCATCCAGCCAGTATAGGGTGGCATGTGGTCCCATATAGAGTCCCCCAGCCGTTATAGCTGATTTTGTCAACTTGGAACCGCTACTTATTGCCACTACCCGAATGCCTCTTGATGCTGTTGGGCATCTACCCCATACTGGCCGAAATTCCTTCTCATAATCTTATAAGTCCTTTTTCCCCTCAACGAGATATAGGCGCTGTCCCCCTACAGGGAAGAAATTGAACCATACCAACTTAGTTACACTTGTTTTCGTATAGATGTCACTGGAGTGGCCCGTGGTCAGTGTTCCGCCGAAATTTCATGAGAAAATTTGTTCCCCGTGGAGACTCGAATCATCGCAAGTCCAGTAGTTCTGCACCAAGGCATCTTGCCTTAACTACTCCGCTACGACGCGGGACAATCAGCACTTTTACACCCTGGATCCATTGACCCGATAATTTTAACCCGCGAACCTTGCAACCAGAGGCGAGGATGGTAACAATAGAATCGGCGCGATTATATAGTAGTAGTAGGTATTGGTACTAATACTGTTATTACTTTAATACACCATCACTATCACGTCGGTTCTGGTGGACTAGCTGATACCATGCTCAGCTCTCGTTGGAAGTTCACGAGTTCAAACCTGACCATACTCGACGGATTTTTCAGAACGTAAAAATGCTACAGCAGCAGAAGAGAAATGAGTACGTAATAATCAAACAGCTGTTGCTCGCATTGTTTCCACATAGCTGACAAGGACTTTTAGCTCAATATTAAAAAAGTATGTTTATTTATCTCGAAATTTAAAATGGCGAACTCAGAGGTGATACAATGTATTAACCAAGGAAACCAAAATTAAATGTTATAAAGTAAAGGGAGTAATGTCCCTTTATGGTTCATAGCTTTAGGCATTAACAAGAAAAACGGAAAGGAGAATTGAAACAGCGGAAATGAGATTTTTCAGATCTGTTCCCGAGGTATACATTACTGGTTTAAAAAAATGAATATTTGAGGAGAAAACCAAATCTCTTTTAATTAATATACACAAGAAAAGAAGGTAGAAATTATTTGAAACAACATGTCGTACAACGAATGAAAAGCGATCGCATACCAAAACTTGTGAACAACAATCCAAAGGCTAGAAGAAATGTTCCATCCATAGTAATTCTGCCCGAAGGCAGGTCCTTCACTGCAATCATCATGCTATGCTTGCAGCTTTACTAGGGAATTGTAGGTGTGGTAGCTTCCCGTTGCTTTCCACACCGGTGAAGGATGATGATGATAATGATAAAGATGATGATGGTGATGATGGCCATATGATTTCGGGGACCGTTTGGGCTTTAAAGTTTTCCTGACATTTGTCTTACAGGTGAGGAAAAATCCCGATAAAAACCTCACCCAGAAAAACTGTCCCGACCGGGGATCGAACCCGGGCCCGCTGCGTGACAAGGCAGCACGCTACCTCGAGACCACAGCGGTGGACGAAATGTTGGAAGACCGAATACAAGATGGGCTCAACAGTATTAAAGAATGAGACCGTAATAAGCCTTCTGAGGCTTAATTCATGAAGCAGATGATGATGATGAAGAATTTTTCTGGTAACACTGGTCAACATGATTTTTGTCTCATGAGTACCAATAGATGTACTTAATGCAGTATTTTATCGTGTTTTCAAATATGTATTCGGAATTTCTCCATCGTCCACAGTTTTTTATTTCAATTTCAATTCATGGATTTATTTAATTATTTTTTTAATAAAACCATATTTCTTCCCGGAAAATCTTGGCGCAGTGAGCGAAGAGCACGGGGAACACTTTCATCAGGAGATTTCAGCTATGGAAAAGAGATATCAAGGCAAATGGAATCCTAATATGCTGGCCGATTATTGTTGGACCATCAAGAGGGATACTCCGCAGGCTAAATGTACAGAAAATCGTCATTTCTTACTTTCTAGGTGAGTCCGAATATTCGAATATTGTGTAGTTACGAATGTAGAAAATATTAAAGTGTTTGAAATTATAAATGCCGTCTCTCGGAATCCTTGCGTGATGGAGAAAACCCGATATCATATTTGAATTCAGGAGAAAAATTACTATCAGAATCACATATTTTTCTTTCTGAGACAAAAAAAAAAGTTTATTTTTTGTTGCTCAGTGTAATCGTCAATGGTGACAAGTGTAGACGGAGCATATAATTGTTGATATATGATTGAGACTTCAACATGTTTCTATTAACTTCACTGAGGTAGATGTGCTTTTTCAGGTTGTAAAACTTCGAGCGAACAGGCATATAGCTTCCATCACAAGAAACTAAACACTGTGTAGTTAGCTATAATGGTCATTGGTGATATTGCAACATTTATACAGGGATTTATTGCTGTGTCTGGTCAGTGAATCAATGAAGCATTCTTTATTATCCTATAGTGGAATTAATATTTTTGGTTTTGTGATAGTAGGTCCCTACATTATCTGAGAACTGTGGTTATGTGTTACCCTTAGCAACGCATTTAATCTTGACAACAGTCAAACACTGTGCGATCATTCCTTACTTTCCTGCCCGCAAACTCAAATATTCCTGCAAAATATTTTTAAATATTGAAAGTTTCTTCTTTAATTCAAACACGTGGTTTCAGTTCAGATTTCAATAATTGTGTTTAGTTTTCATTTGTATTCAAAGTTATATAATTCAGTTAATTAGTGAATCTCTCTGTTATAATAATTGTTAATGATTATATCTATCTCTACTATCCATGAAAGATATTTTACCACATCTAAATTACAAATTTTGATAAGCTGATGATCTCTCCAATATTATTCACATCTCTCTCTCTCTCTGTATGAGTCGCAGCAATGAAGACTAGACTCTGGTCAGGTTGTGGCTACGATCACCAAATTAGGGACATTGGTGCGAAATTCTGGGCAGACGAGGTTAGGAGGGAACTCCAAAAGATTGGAATAGATTATATATGAGGAAAAATGAACTGAAAATCGCAAGAATATATGGAGAAAAACAAGGAGGAGGTATTCGGATATAAACGTACAATATATTTTCGATGATTGTATGGGAAAACGTTTCACGTTTACAAAGAGACCTAATACAAGTTTGGGGAAAAGAATCATACATGTGTGTATATATATGTCCACCGCTCGAGGTAGCGTGCTGCCACACCTACAATTCCCTAGTAAAGCTGCAAGTATAGCATGAAAATGCTATGATTGCAGTGAAGGACCTGTCTTCGGGCAGAATTACTATGGATGTATACATTAATTAAGTTATGTCGAATTATTGCATTTTGATAACATATATTTATTCATGAATGAGTGTTGTTCTTATTTTCCGCGTTTTGTCCAAAAATTTACCCAAGTTCATCAAATTTTCTGGATTTACCATTAACTCGTAGCATGCCAATCTTTCACGATTTGAATTTAGAAATCTTTCCGGTAATAACTGACGCCTCCAATATTCTAAATCGTTACATTTTCGTAATATATGAATCTCGACTTCAGAGCTCCTGCACATTGGACATGTTCGCATTACATTTAACGGGGAAAATGTATACAGTGGTCTGCTATCTGTATAAAGTAATACAAATTGTTATTAATGTTAATAAGGAGAGAAAGTAATATTTACGTTCTTCGCACCGCTATAGCTAGTAGCGCCTGTGCTTGAAAACCAGTTGGAATGAGCAACCGTCCCGTTACGAACCGGGCAATGAGACGCGATTGAAATTTAATGACTAATAACACGAGTTTTATTAAATTTGCAGCAAAATGACTAACGCCATCATATTTAATGTCAATTAATTAACATATCCTCAAATTTTTGTTACAATCCAACTGGTCCAACATAAGTAGGTTACTTTCCTTGTCAAGAGAGCTTGTGTCTGCGCCCTATGTACATAAGGGTTTGATAGTGTCATTGAGTTAGTTTATTTTTTCCTGCAAGATGGAGCACCACCTCACTATCGTCACTTGGGAGCCACCTCTAAATAGGGAGACAATTTCCAACGACCAGCCAGACTGCTACCGACATTTGATGAATTTGCAGAAGGCACGCAGAATCTCCTGAAGATGTCTATAGCAGTAGTATATGAAACATCGAGTTTGAAGGCCATTCAGCCCGGAAGACCAACTTAACGAAAGTCAAGACACCGGCCATGAAAGCCTACAATCCTACATCGCTGGAAATGTTTCCTGCAGCATTGGGAATCTAGCATACTATGGGCGCCTCGCGTTGTCTTCATTGCATCCACCTCTCTCACAGACAAAAATACTGTCAACCGACTTAGTTACTGTGTACCACATATTGTTTTGATGTCTAAATCTCCAGGCCAACTGATAATCCATTTTTAAAATAATTTATTATAATTGAATTAGTAATTTCGAAAAGGGATCATTTACAGTTGATCAAATTTTACAGGAGAGGAAAAAAAACTGATTCGACTTGTTCAGGATAAAGCATTGAATCTGAAATTGCTACTGAATAAAGTCAGAAAGTAGTAAAGGAATAGTGTAGTTGATCCATTCTCACATGGAAACGATGGAAGTAGGTATCTAAACATGGAATAATGAAATAAATGAATTTCAGAAAAATTGGAGATGATCCATTTTCGAAATGACTGATTCAATTGTGGGAGATGAGTGTTTTTATTTTCTGTGCTATTTGAGTTGGTACTAATAACTGATTTAGTAAACATTCGTCGCTTTTCACACGGACCGCTTCTGAAGCTTTCTTTTTAATGCTTGGCAGCACAAACTCTTGATAGACAAGTGTTGCATATATAAATCAGCGTCAAGCAATGGCTGTACGATGTGTGAGAGAGAAACAACCGTGGAAGGAATTTTGACTCTTCATTGAGGTCATAGTACTCTCATAGTTTGTATACAATCTCTTTCTCTCTCTCTCTCTCTCTCACACACACACACACAAACACACACACTTTCTATCATTGTAAGTACTCTATTATGAACAGACTTTTCATTTCTCTCATGTTCTACATTTCGATTTTCTTAATAGATCAACGGCCACATTCATTTTAACACATTTGTATTATTTTATATGTTTTTATTTAAAATTTAATTTGTGCTATTCTCCCAGTTATATTATAGGCTCATCATCATCATGAACAAATTCGTTTTAGGCCATGTGGCCTATGCTATGGATGCGAAATATGGACTCTTACATTAAGGGAGGTAAGAATATTATGAGTATTGGAAATTCAGCTCTTAGGTAAAATTTTGGACCAACGATAAATGGAGAAGTCTATACAACAGTGTGCTACATGGTCTTTATAGGAAATCAGATATAGTAAGAAAATTTAAGTCTCTTAGACTATGATTGGTAGGGCATGTGGCATGAATGAGGAATGAAAGAGGGACATGGAAACTTCCTGTAGGAAAACCAGAGGGAAAACGCCCAGTTCGTAGACCAAGAATGAGGAAGGAGAAAAACATTAACCATGATTTGAGGAAAGTAGATTATAAAGGGGATGATTGGAAAACATTATTTCGGGATAGGGATGTATGGAGAACTTATGTTCCCGCGACCATGAACCTACGAGTTCGATAATGCCAGTGAGTTGATTGGTTAGTTAGATGATTCAACATTTTTGTCATACCCCGTTCAGGTTGTTTGGGTGTTACCAGTGGTCCGTGTCTTCGTGAGTGTCATGTGTCACGTGAAATTTTATTGAATGTCAATTTTTTTATTGAATATGAAATTATAAAAAATGATACAATTAATTGTGTTAATGAAAGTCTGCCTAATATGTTCCTTGATCACTGAGGAAACACATACAATTAGGTTGTTCGTCTTATTCGTGACTCCTGAATACGAATCACAAAAATTGTCATCAGGACCAACTCGTTTCAGTAAAATTATTTTATCTTTGGGAGATCCAATTTATATTGCTATTTCGTACTCTAATTTAACAGTACTTTTTCTTTGTGTAGGGTATAGCTGTAATGTTTATCTTAAAGAAAATAGCTGTTACAATAAATAGTGGAGTATCCGAACTCACTGAAAACATTTTATAAAATCAGGAATTCTTACTCTCACAACAATATAGATCTACCTGGTCAGTAGCTTACTTTATGTATATAGTACGTATTTAAATAAATTAAATTTAGTAAAACTCGAAATACTAGGGCCTATGCTGGTATGCGTGAATATCATTAATAGTCTTCCAGAAGTATTTGAAAAAATTCGATAACTCTATGCCAATACTACACAGAGAATGTAATAACAACAGGATCAGCATCCTTGAAGACATAGAGATTCTAAAAGAAGCAAGGTATAAAAACCTACCCGCAGACATAGATCCGTTATACAACCTATACAACACCATCAGTTCCAGTTCAAATGCAGAAGATGAAACATTGTTTTTGAAAGGCCTCCATATTAGAATAACTTTGAAGTTTAATAATTTAGTTGAGGACGACTGATTTACCAGGAACAAATTTTATAATTAACATCTTCCAGAAGGTGCAAAGAATGTTCTAATTGTTCTTCTATTTCATCGGTTAGGTATTGTTGCCTGTTCCGGCTCCAGAAATGAAATATATTTGAACCATAATTTTTCAAAGTCGTCCCAGAATCCTCTATACAGCAGTGCATATTTTCTTATATTATCTATTGGCTGCCGGTTTAAATGGTCTGACCATTTTGTTTTATATTCAACTTTTTTTTCATTTAAGTTAAATATATTTTATGTTTTCCTTTTTTTTTTTTCGCCACTTATTTTCTTATCCATCCATTAATTTATAACCTGCCACTGTTCTAAGAAATTTCCTAAAGGAATCTTCCTATTTAAAAATTTAAAAGAACAATAAAATCGGCATTAACTTTGAATCCCCTTTACAGTGTTTTAGAATATTGTAACACTGACTGATTTAGACAATACAGCAATTAATATATGACTAATGGAAATTGTCATAGGTTATATTGTACTATGTCTGTGGCAGTGAAGACCTGTCACTCAGTCTAAGGTATGAAACCATTTGTTAAGATAACACACTTTTATACACATTTTTTTTTATAGTGAGCAGAAATTCATCCACCAAGAAAGACATTAAATAACATTATAAATATATGGAATTATTATCATTTTTTAAATAAATATATTTTTATTACGGGAGACTCCTAAAAGTTAGAATGCACTTTGATATTTTATGTTACGTTAAAAAAAATGAAGTAAAACTTCAATCTCTTAGTTTCATTAGCAAATTCTGGAAAGTTTACTTAATAAACGGGATGTTCTAAAGCACTAAAGCTGGGTAAAGTTTCGTTTACAACTGCAGCGCTGGCTTAGGTGATAGCATGCTTTCTTCCTTACTAGCGGGGCCGGATTCGATACATGGTTGTGTTGGAATTTTTCAAACTTTTAATCCCTTAATTGTGCGCCTAGGCATGAATTAAATTCCATACTTCTCTGTAGTACATATGTTGAGGATGCATTTAACGGTTAACACTGATTTAGTCGGATGGGGACCTTAAGCCTGGCTATCCTCTTGGTGATAAAAGCAGGCTACTTATCGCCTTCTCTCTTCACTTCATCAAACATATAGCCTACTTACTCTACATATAAAACAAATGTATCGTATCATATCATTCTCCCTGTATAAAATAAAAGTATAGCCTACATCAGACCTGTTAAACAGTGCTCACTAGGTGTATAAAGACGCCCCTCCCTCTCCTATTCAACCCTACGATACAGGACTAGTCCCCTTGTTCCCACCAGTAAATTCATTAAATTCCTATTGACCGGGTAAAAGTGAGTGATTGGAGAATTCATTTCAACTTGGGGCTTCTGCTGCTGCCTTCATAACTACCGCTGCCTTCAAAATATATAAGCGTGCGAACTTCAACGGGTCCACTACAAATTACAAACAACAAGCATAAAAACAAACATTCGGAATATCATTAAAAATCGAAAACATTAAAAATTGTTAAACACTCCGGGACATCATTATAAAATCGTGGGGGGGGGGGAACTCGTCTATAACATAATTCAAAATTCCCACCATTACAGCATAGGCTCCGCCAGCCAATGCCAGCATCCAAAATCACAGCGAGACCAATCCTTCACTCTGATTGGCTCTCAGTATATTATAATAAAATAGGCCTATCTAATAAAACATTTTAAACATTAAAAAATAAATTACACATTTAAAGAAAATACCATAAAAACAAACAAAAATGTTTAATTACAGTGATTATCATTACTGTTGTAACTATGAATTACCACTGTTATTTTATTCAAATATGGATACATCTTCATAATTTATCAAAATTTTACAATGCAAGAAAGGTCCCCTTTAACCTCCACATTCGGATAAAGTGGACCCCAGAGTCCACCTTAGCTTTTAGTCTGTTTTTAAGTTAATGTTCTCTATTAATTTCTACAGACAGACACAGATTAATCTGAAAATATGTATGACTGATCATAATTTAAAGCGTTGATATTTATTTAATGTTTTGAAAATTATTATTGTTGATTATAACATTCACACGTCATTCAACTGCAGAAAGCGACGGTCTTTGGGTTTAGTAAAATTACAAGGATATTAAATACAATTAATTAAGTGAATGGTTTTTACAGATATCATCCTCATTGATAAAATATACATATTCGTGTACAGTGGACCCAGAGTGTCCACATTAACCGGATTCCTTTGTTATGTTTAATTATTTTATACAGCCACCATGTAACATAATATCAAATCAAACCCGCCAGTATATTAAAACAGCATCTACATAATATAATATATTTAGGAAATTTTTCAACATTTGTAATATCCAATAGCAGAAATTAAGAATTGATTCTTAGCTTGAAAAACTTTTAAAGTAGTCATTTTCATAAATATCACAAATAAACCCTTCTTCGCACAAAGAATAACAGAAACTGGCCTTGAACTCGTTGATGAGGGCAAGAAGTTAAAATACTTTCTGTTCGAGGACAGCACCAATTAAAAAAAATATTAACAGGGTCCACTCAAACAGAAGGGTCCACATTACCTGAACTTCCCTAATGCAAGTAGGAATGAAAATCACAAAGGAAATTAAACATAAGCTCAATTGTGGAAATGCGTGCTATTATGCATTACAGAGACTCTATATAGTCGTCCCAACTCCTTTCAAAAACGTTATAGCCTACTGAAAAATATATTGAACTGTTATTCTCCCAGTTATATTATACGTATGCGAAATATGGACTATTACTTTAAGGGAGGAAAGAAGATTACGAGTATTTGAGAATAAAGTTACGAGAATTTTTGGACCAAAGAGAGATGAACGTACATGTGAATGGAGAAAACTAACATAGGCCTAATAATGAGCTACATGGTTTTTACAGCAAGCCAAATATAATAAGAATAGTTAAGTCTCGTAGAATGCGATGTGCAGGACATATGACACGGATTGGAAATGAGATAGGTGCATGGAAGCTTCTTGTAGGAAAACCAGGAGGAAAACATCCAGTTCGTACACCAAGAATGAGGTGGGAGAATAACAATCATGATTTGAGGGAAGTCTGTTATACAGGGGATGATTGGAAACATTAGCTTTGGATAAGAATGTATGAAGAGCTTATGCCCACGCGACCATGAACCTACAGGTTCGATAGAGCCACTGAGTTAGTTAGTTAGTTAGTTAGAGTATAAAGTTGTAAGAACTGCAAATACGTGGGGTTGAATGTTGGCTACAGCTGTTTCAAGAACAGAAGGGCAATTCGAGTACAGTAATTAAAAGAAAAGAGAGAAGCGAATCAAAAAGTGAAGGGCCAGTATTATTTAAAAGAGTTAGGCTAATACGAGATGTCCTGCAATTATATTATCTGCTAACCGTATTGCTAAAGTTTCTGGTCGAATTATATTTCTAATTGCCCCACTTATTTCAGTCTTAAGATTCTTTTACGTGTTGTAAATCTATGACACGGAATCACTACCTTATTTCCCTCCCGAAGGTAGCCATACTCAAGATTTTTACGCCCTGAAAAAATCCAAGTACTCCGGCCGGCTTTGAACCTCCGATCTTTGGAACTAGAGACTTGCATGATAATCACTCGTCTACCGGATTCACATTCGATCCAGGTGTTAATGAAAGTTAATTATACTGATTATTTTATTTTTTTATTTCTAGAGGATAAATATTTCTTACCCCACAGTATTCTCTTACCACATATTTTTATAATTTTTACTCCATCGTGCTACACGCCTATAAGAACTTTGGCGTACCAGCCATCCTGACGTCCACATGTGCCATAATTTATGAATACTGATGAACAACCGCAATATAGGAGTGGCATGTGGTCAGCATATCAGGTTCCGCAGCAGTTATAGCTGGTTTTCTCAATCTGGAGTCGCTACTTATTGCAGCTACTTAAATATATAACGATACTGGGTAGGCGTCGCGTCAGTCTCATACTGGCTGAAATTCCATGAGAAAATATATCGAACCAGCGCTTCTCCCGTAGCTCTGCATCAAGGCACGATGCTTTAGACCACTGGGCTATGCCGTGGGACTCAGTGTATACTTAATTATTAATTGAAATATATAATAATAATAATAATAATAATAATAATAATAATAATAATCCTTCTTCTTCTTCTACTTCTTCTACTTCATGGTTTAGGCTTATTTACTAGCCTGTTCCGGCTCCAAATTGCTGCTCTTTCCATCTTTTTCTTGGTATTCCCAAGCTTCTTCTTCCTCGTGGTGAATAGTTATATGCTGCTTTTGGTATTCTATTCTCAGTCATCCTTGTCAAGTGTTCTTTCCAGGTTGTTCTGTATTTCTCTATTGTTGAGTTTAATTCCTCTATTTGTAGTTAGTTGTTGTCTTATAATAATAATAATAATAATAATAATAATAATAATAATAATAATAATAATAATAATAATAATAACAACAATAATTCAATTCCATTTCGTAACTTTTACGTGTCACATCCCACCCGGGCCTTACAATGGCACGACATGTAGGGAGAGGAATTTTAACCATGGATCAGACACGTGCTTTTTTGACCATACAATGACATGAAGGGCCTCCCCGAATGAGTGATCAGCTCAGTGTCAGGGCTTTTTCCGAGACAATACAACGTTAAGACGAAACACCGAAATACACCATTCACCACACACACACACACACACATTCACACTAAACATGGCGAATACGATAATGATTATGTTGGACAGATGATTTTCGGGAACCTTTTAGGCCTTAACGTTTCCTGACATTTGTCTTATAGGTGAGGAAAACCCTGAAAAAGACATAAATTATTATTAATTTATTATTATTTATTATTTATATTATAAAATTAATTATTATTATTAATAATAATGTCCCGCGTCCTAGCCGAGTGGTTAAGGCAGGACGCCTTGGCGCAGAGCTATGGGACTTGTGTTGGTTCGAGTCTCCACGGGGGAAGTAATTTTCTCGTGGTATTTCGGTCAGTGTGGGACCGGTGCTCACCCATCATCGTGAGGCATTTGGATACCTACAATAAGTAGCGGCTCCAGGTTGAGAAAACCAGTTATAACGGCTGTGGGACTCGATATGATGACCACATGTCACCTCTACACTGGCTGATGAACACATATGTGATTGACAAATGTGGATGTGAGGCCAGCAGCCGGTTGGTAGGCTAAGGGCCCTCTAGGCCTGTCGCGCGTGGAGGAGTTAATAATAATAGAACCCCGTGGATTAAATTCTCATAAGTAATGCCACGAGTGATTTCCAAATTATCGATAAATTCACGACTCACGAAGTGAGGAGTGAATTTATTTAGAGAATTTGGAAATCAAGAGTGGCATTTGTTAGGACTATTTAACGAATAAAATTAAGCTCTTTACTAAAAAATAATTATTTGAATATAGTTACCGGTGTTTTAAAATGTTTATATAGTTAATGTAAACGGCGATGTTTGAAAACAAATTAGAAATGTGAGGTTATGTATATTCACTGCAACTCGATCATATTATTTATTGCCAAATAGGATCGCAATATTGTAAGAATGCACTCTAGTGTAGAAATAATGAAACACATCAAACTATTATAATAAACATTACAGGTTAATCATTTATATTTTGAATAAACAACTCAGTAAAATCACTGAATCTATTCATTATTTCCTATATTCAATGTATTTGTTGGAGAAAAATAATAGTCTAACCTGTTCAGAGTATTAAAGAAGGGGGAGCTTTCTTTATCACACAAGCAGGAGCTGATAAAGAGAAATCGATAAAGAGCGAGGTGAAACACGACTGTCATTGGTGTAAAACAGAATTCATTGAAACGTGATTGGGTCATTGACTACCATTTGCGACATCAGTTAAATAGTCACTATAAATGGTAATTATTTACAAGTAATGTGGTTTTATTTAAGAAAAGGGGTAGATTTTTAGGTTACATTATTTATACTGTTACTGAAATTATTTAAAAACTACATACTAAAATATACTCACTGAAACCAGCGAACCATTTGTAAATAATTGCAAAAATTCTGTTGTCTCAAGATTGAGGTTTAATAGAAGGTAGGGTTAATCCTGAAATCACAAATGTCAGGATATGCGAGTGGGTAGACTTCATATGAACGGAAGTCTCACCATGACCTGCCTCACAGTATCATTTCTTCCAACAAGTATTGCATAGTGTGTTCTTTAATTGCCTCTTATTGCTGCAAACGATTCTCTCTTCCAGTCGGGTTCAATACCCTCCTCAAATATTGTCTCTTGCAGTATGTGTGTGTGCGCGCACAATGATGACAAATGCACTTGAAGATGTTTGCAGTGCTCGGCGCGGCGTGTCATATCTTACATTTTCTTTGCTTGCGTTGCACTCATAAGGAGAACCAATCAGTGTTGCCAATTTGGGGAAGAATCGCCAAATTTAGGGTATTTAAGAAACGTCATAGGAACTAAATCTTAAATTTAAGATTAGTGCTTTTTCTAAAGTCTGGTTCTCTATTTTAGGATTATTTTAAACATTAAACCAAGATACACGATAGTTATATTAATTAAAAGCTACATGTATGCATCCTAACATCATAGTTACGATAAAACCAAAGTTTTGCAAGAGTCTCAAATTAACTAACTCACTGGCACTATCGAACCCTTAGGTTCATGCCCGCTCGGACATAAGTTATCCATGCATCTCTATCCCGAAATAACGTTTTCCAATCATCCTCTTTATAATTTACTTCCCTCAAATCATGGTTAATGTTTTTTCTCCCACCTCATTCTTGATCTACCAACTGGGCGTTTTCCTCTGGGTGTCCTACAAGAAGCTTCCATTTTCCCCCCTTTAATTCCCCATTCGTGCCACATGTTCGGCCCATCGCAGTCTACGAGACCTAACAGTTCTTATTATATCCTGTTTCCTATAAAGATCATGTAGCTAAATGTTATGTAGTCTTCTCCATTCGTCTGTCTGTTCATCTCTCTTTGGTCCAACATTTTTCCATTAGAATTTTATTCTCAAATACTCGTAATATTTTTTCCTCCCTTAAAGAGTCTCAAAATATTGAAACCAATTGGTATTTATGAATCGATACTTAATAGGTAAGAATATAAAAAAAAATGGCCGAAAATAATATAATATGGTGATTTCTGGAAATAATTAAAACAAATTAAACAGAGATAAAACAGAAGAAAATGGATCTATATGTGATATATATTACGGAAGAATAATGAAGCAATTGAAAAAAAAAGACGTTGGAATGAGGTAAAAGAAGAAAAGGGATGTCAAAGCAAACATGGTGGAAAACAATATAGGATGAAATTACAGAGAAAAGAGTAACTTGGAAAAAAGTTTGAACTGTATAGAATTCGCTGGAGACAGTTTGTGGATGCCCTATGTAGCCTACCTTTCGTCTTCTTCTTCTTTTATAGGATGTTTCAATTTACCATTCAACTGAACCTCCTCCAGATATCTCCATCCTCCCAACAATTTTCGTTTATGATTGTCGTCCATTCTATTCTTGTTCCTTGTAGATTTTCCCTATATGTTTTGTCCACCTCAATCTCGATCTTTCCAATTATTCTCACTTCGTGAGTCGTGAGTTTATCGATCATTTGGAAATCACTCGTGGAATTACTTATGGTAATTTAGTTATACTTATTTTCGTATAAATCTCAGTGAGCGGCACATGGCCAACATTCTGACTCAGTGAGACATCTAGTATGCAACTAAGAATTTACTAGGATGGATGAAGGTCAATTAAATTTTGCAGACTTATTATTCAGGCTTGCGGTTATTTTACGAGTCTGAAAACCTTCAGACTCAGCCCCCACGGCTTAAAGTCCCTCCTGGAGGACTTATCCCGTGGATTTTTCCATCTTAAAAAAATCCATCGACCCTAGCCGTGTTCGAACCCGCGATCCTCGGGACTAGAGGCAAGGAACACTAACGCCGCTACTCGCCTAAAAATGAATTTTGACTAGAGCAATCCTGCTAAACACATATATTTTTTATTAATTTTAGCATATTTGCGTTATGCCGAAAATTCGATCCGATTGAGGGTCTTTCCACTTTTCAGCGGTTGCCCTTTTACCAGCCGGCTGCTGGCCCTTCACATCAACATGTGTCAATCACAGAGGTAGAAGATCAACAGCCAGTGTAGGGGTGACATGTGGTTAGCATGTCGAGTCCCCCAGCCGTTATAGCTGGTTCCTCAACCTGGAGCCGCTACTTATTGTAGCTACCCAATTACCTCACGATGCTGGGTGGGCACCGGTCCCATACTGGCCGAAATACCATGAGCAAAATTCTTCCCTCATGGAGACTCGAACCAGCGCAAGTCCCGTAGCTCTGCGCCAAGGCTTCCTACCTTAACCGCTCGGCTACGGCGCGGGACTGCCGAAAATTCAAAGTCGTAAATTTCGAGTTGATTGGTTGTTGCATTCAGTTATATGATCATGAATTGCACATGGCATATGGAGTGCTCAAGCTAATATTTTTGGCGTAGGTATAGTGCCAGTTTTTGAGTGGATAGACCGGTTTTGTTAATGAAATAAATTCGGGGGAATTTCCTGCCTGAATGCACCTTGTTAGTGCATTCTATATGCACCTTATTGCATTGCTTCCTGCAGGCAAACTTGTTTGATACAATGATATTTCAATTTTGTCAATTTTGCAATGACAGATGGGAATTTACACAGCTGCTAACCAAAAAAGTTCATGATCCCTTCTCGTGATAATGATTGAAGGCTTTTCATCGCCTTTTCTCTTCTGTATTGTTACATAACATATTAAGATACAATTATTGTTACTTCTTAATTTGACAAAATTAACTTTCGTATCGATACATCGGTTTAATTTATTTAATAGCCCGCGTTGTTCGGGTATTTATACCAAACTTCTTGGCACTAATAAGCTTAGTGACATCGAAAATAATGGATTCAGCATTATTCTCTGTCAATTTCATTCTTTCTTATCCCCCATGGAGTTGGGGCTGAATTTTGACTTATTGACATTGGGAGTATCACTATTCAACTGAGTAGCTGAAATAGTATAGATTTGAGACTAAGATCTGTCTTTTATACATTTCACCGACTTTCACTCTGCTAGGGATGCTAGGGCTAAAACTTTGGCATCAATGTTATCGGTACCAATGAGCTCAGCGGTCCCAAAAACTGTGGTTATGATTTTTTTCTCGTCCTCCCAATCATGCAAGGACTCAAACTTGGGCTTAAATGTATTCGGTTATTTTATCAATGAGCTTAGCTACTTCGAAAACTATGGATTGCAAACTAACAACGTCCATTTTAGACATATTATTTTCACCCTTCTAAACCCTACAGGTGGGACGTGTCAAACTTGTGCTTAATTGTCATCTGCACTGTAATCAATCGTCTTAGCGATCTCGACTAAATTCAAGTATAAGGACTGTCCTGGTATTTTATTTTATCATTCATCACCTATCATATCATCGGAGTAACGTAATTCCACCTTCCAGGCGCCCTATGTTAAGAAGTGGTTTACACAATTCCACCATGCCAAAAGAGAACACTAGAAATGCATAAAAGACAACAGATGGCATTGGTATAAAATGTAAGCCATGAAAGTTAAATGAAATGATAGAACATACCAAATTATTTTATTCTATTATCATTATTCTGGCTCTGGTTAAGTTTGGGTACATTCCATTTTAGTTTTGCATAAGTATAAAATAAGTTTATTCTTTTCTGTGTGTGATCTGGCCTGTATCAATTTTTTACATTTTTTCTGTGTGTTGCTTTATTAATTGAAAATAAATTCACAATTAAATTTATGAATTTTTATCTTAATCAGCCCTTTGCAAATGTGATCTTATTTCACATCTAAGTAATTTTACATGTAACTATAATCAGAAGTAACTCATAATAACGTATATGTTTTTTTATGGCTATAAAATTCAAAATTGTAAATGTGTAAACTCTACAAATTGTTAAATGCAGAAATCAAAATGCAAGTTTTTTATTTTAAATTGCTGAAAATCACCAAATCACCACTCCATAAAAACGTTCTTAAAGAATAGACAGTGTTACATCGTTGCGCTAGTTGCGTAAGTTCCTTATTTCCAGGGTACATTGCCTTTTTAGTTTCTGTGATATTGTCGGAGTTGACCTACTATATGTAATATTTTTTTTTAATTCAGTGCCCCAGGCAATGGGGTTACGCTGTCCCGTTGATATGTTGGGTGATGATGATGATAGCGGAGCGCCAGGAGAGTCCTTAATCCTAAACTTAATGTAGGGCGAATATGAATGATGATGATTGTGACGACCATATGATGTTCCGGGACCGTTTGAACCTTAACGTTTTCTGACAT
Source organism: Diploptera punctata (assembly GCA_030220185.1). Classification (NCBI taxonomy): domain Eukaryota; kingdom Metazoa; phylum Arthropoda; class Insecta; order Blattodea; family Blaberidae; genus Diploptera; species Diploptera punctata. The sequence goes on along the minus strand of JASPKZ010000046.1, from coordinate 969,370 downwards.
TTGTCTTAAAGGTGAGGAAAAACCCCGAAAAAACCTCACCCAAGAAACTTGTGCCGACAGGGATCGAACCCGGGTCCGCTGCGCGACAAGACAGTGCGCTACCTCGAGACCACAGCGGTGGACATATTTATGTAATAAATATGATTGATGATAATTATGAGGTTGTGTTATTTTAGAGAAGTTTTTCCGAATTTCCTGATATTCGATTTACAGTTAAGTCTCAACCATAACATTAAATTTGATTGGGAACCGAATCTGGATCCGTTGTTTGAGAGCCAAGAATTTTATTCGTAGACTACAGCGGTGGTGTTGAGCGAAGATGTTGCAATTATAAAATAGGATGCTGACCCTGAATTGCTACCGAACTCATCTGATAGATATCTTGGCCTTGGGATGCTGTTGCAACAACAAAAAGAATGCCACAACTATCAGATAAGTAGGGGGTAGCTGGCTTCTGGTTATAAAATGGCCAGTACGTGAGCCAAAACCAAGTAGAGCACGAACTTGGGAGGCGTGTTGAAAATAAAAACATGAAACAAGCCAAGCAAATCATGCACAAGCAAGTATTGCATCTGTAATCTCCTCAATCTGGTTTCTTCTGTAAGGATCATTAAAGATTTCGAGAATTGTGGCACGAGCGAGTACGCTAATTTTTAAAATCGCTATATCTCATAATTATTATACAGGACTCATATAAAACTCTTTCATTATTAGTTCGTAAGTTATAACATTAAAAATGTCTTTTTCATGTTTTCCATTTCGTGACAATGGCGTAATAAAGGAATGACGCAATGCTGTCAAGATAATTTTGTTTCTTTTGTTGACTGATAGAATGGGTGATATGGATAATATTGCTGAATATATATTAAACCAAACCTTGTATGTTTGTGATTCCACAAATTTGAAACAATTATTTAAGAAAATAATTACCCTTTCTTAAAATGCAATAATAGTACGGCGAAATACATTTTTATTAGTCATCCAATTGTCAGAGGTCTTTTTTACGGTTAGTGCCGTAATTCCACACTATTTTCTATCACTTGTTGAGTTTTTCTACTAAAATCTTCTTATTATTCTTTATTTGTAGGATTTTCATCCTGTTTATTTCCCAAATCACTCCTCGGAGAAAGATGTATTGGATATACAGCCACCGTTTATCCATCTCTTGGGTGATCGTCCTCTTGCTCTTCTGCCGTCCATTGGTTTATCTTCTTTACAAGTCTATTATCTTCCATTCTTTTTATATGATGTTTCCAATATTTTCGTCTTTCTATAATACATTTTCTTTGATCCGAGGTTTGATCCTTGTGACTGTGAGTAATGTGTAAGATACACCTTGAAGTGGGTTGCTAGCCCGTTTTCATGGCGGATTTATTAATAGGGGATTCCTCCTTAGGCCGATTGCCTTAAACCAACTTTAGAGATCAGCCTGCCTCGTTTTATTTCGGTGTTGTTTCTCCTAGATGGGTTGTTTTGCAGGACTAACGAACCCCATTCGCCCGTTGTGGATTATTCTTCGTTTCCCCTCTCCTTTTAGAGGCCAGCAGCTTACGCTTCCTGGCTCTATCGTCTGGATCATTGTGTACTGGGCCCCTCCGCCACGACGAGGCGATAATCCATGATGGGATACTAAAATTAATGGATTTTTTTTTCTGGATTTTCTGCAAAATCTTTAAGGAAATTATATACGTTATCTCCCCCCCCCACCCCAAACCAGATTGTCCGTCTTCCTTTTTAACTGGCATTGAAATGCCAGAAGTTTCGGCTTCGCCTCCCATAGGTTCGAAAAATAATATTAATAATATTACGTAAGTTAACTGTGTATGAAACTATATTTTTATCATTTGAATAAATCACAATAAATACAGTGAATAACGTAAGCATTTGATTACATTTAACAACGACGAAAGAATCACAGACACTGGTATTTTCTGCAAACATTTACAAATATTGTTGTGGCCATATCTTATATTGCTTTACTTCTGGAGTTGCGTGGATTGAAACTTTGCATAATGCAACCCTGCACTGAGTTTTAAAACATGCGGGTAAAGAAGATTGACATTCCAATATGACCTTGATCTGACTAATGAAATTATCATCATCATCATAGTACATTCACGAATTTAGGCCATTTGTTGACCTGTTTCGGCCTCAAGAGAAACACCATCCAGAAGTCTTTTGAGTGGACGTCCTGGTCTTCTTCTTCCTGCAGGTTGATATCTTAACATTAGTTTGGGTATTCTGTGTAATTATATGGACTATAATATGTAATTTATTTGTTTGGTTAGGTAGAAGCAAGTTAGAATAGACCTATACCAGTTACACTAGATTAATTTACACGTGAATGAGATATTAAGTAATTTATTTCGTTAGGTTAGATGAGGAGCAAGTTAGAAATCCCCAAATTAGTCGCTACTTCATTCTTCAGGTGGAATTTAAAATAAATTATTATTTATTATCTATTCCTTTTTTCTTTATTTTATGTCGTTTCAACTTACAATAAAGCAATATCGTGACGCATCGTTTATTACGAGTATTTATTTTTCTGGTTTCTTTCTGCATGATCCGTAATTTTCTTTAACTTTTATTGTTATCATGCGAAATGTTTATTTTAAACCTAAAAATGAAAAATAACCAAGAAATTCAGAGGTCCACTTTTACGCTGGATCGCATACATAATATAAGTGTAACAATTTTTTAACTACTAATACTCTAGATAGGGTCGAGGGTTCAAGTCCCGTTGGAGTCAGGATTTTTAAACTGACCCAAACCCTCTGGCAGCACTATGGCCCTGGGGTCGACTCAGCCTCTAACGGAAAGGCGGGTAAAGGCGGCCGTCACGCAGGGCTGACAACCCGGCTGACATAAAGTGCCGATTGTCTAGAAAAAGTGGGAGCCCTAACCTCCTACTACCCCAAGGGCCTCCGGGTCTGTTGTGGGATCACTTTACTTTACTAATACTCTAGATAAAATAATTTAAATGTCTTGCCGACTTTGGAGACTACACTCCCCATCATTATAAAATAATGTATGAATAAGCTTTTGTAGATTTTTTATCGATAAGACCAAAAATATGAAAGTAGTTTGATAGGCCTATTTACAACAATGAGTTAACCTATAATTCTTCCATTCTCTGCAGTCTATAATATTAGATCTACATACTATCATTATTTAAATCCAAAATCAACTGATATCTTAAGTTCCACACAATGAAAAAATTAACTGCATAACAACTATATTCAACATTCTGCATATACCTATAATTATTCATCTAGGCAGCTTTACTTACTTTACCTTATTTTATTTTATTCCATATGTTGTTAGTGTTAATTAATATTATACCAAATCCGCCTAGTCTTCTGTTTAACGTATATTTTAATAATAGCTATTTATTGTAAAAAGTGTGTAATTCTTGTTTTATTATACAGGGCTATTCACAAAGAAGGAACAGACTTCAAACATTTATTTCATGCAACTTATAAAAAATAGGAACACAATTCCAACGTACCTGGAAAGTGAAAAGATTGAAGTTCCTATCACGGCCGCATTAGCGCTGTTGCTTGTCGTGTTGATTGTTTGTATTAAACTGGCGACAGAACAGGACGTTGGATTGGAAGAGGAGGCGCAGAAGATCAACTTCATTACCGGTGGCCTCCCAGGTCACCAGACCTAACCCTGTGTGATTTTTATCAATGGGGTTAAGTAAAAGACCGTGTTTTTATTCCCCCCATTCCTGACATTCTTGAAAATCTGCTATATCGAATTGTTTAAGCTGTGAATTCGGTAACTATAGACGAGCTGATTCGTGTGTGGCAAAAAATGAGCCACCGTTTTGATGTGTGTCGTGTAACACATGGTGCTCATATTGAATGCATAAAATAATGACATTTGAACTTTTCTCTTTCCAGGAACGTTGGAATTGTGTTTTTACTTTTTTTTTTGTAGTTTGGAAGACATAAATCTTTGAAGTCTCTTCCTTCTTTCTGAATAGCCCTCTATTATGCGTTGGATGAATTGAAGAGAAAGCCTTATCGCCTTAACTCAGCCAGCTTAAATAAAGCTTTATTATTATTATTATTATTATTATTATTATTATTATTATTATTATTATTATTATTACTAGTAGTAGTAGTATTGCGCCAGGAAGGACGAATTCAATAAATATCTTGTTAAAAATAGAATTATGAAAACCTCTCTTACCAAATAAAATCAGAAATTCGTAGTTAAAACTAGTAATAATCTAGTTTCGTAGTGAAGAGAATTCAGTTTTAACGGATTACGGATCTACCTTTTTTTTAATAAATGTGATGTTGATATAAACTTCTTTACACTTCTGCGGCTCGTACATTTTCGTATTTTCCGGTATACCTACGTCCATATCTTTTCGGCGATGTTTTTGTCCTCTTGTTGTGGCATTATGTGTCAAATCAGCTCTGAAGAAGACCGTAATAAGATGACGAGATATTGAGAAACCCAGCTCAAGTTTGTGGTAACCAGTCCCTTCGGATGATTCGATCAGTGAACTAACGAGAGATAACGCTACTAAAGTATAACTTTAGATCAGGTTCTCATGGATAATGCTATTTGGCAGCAGAAATAGCTTTTGGGATGGTGGCGGATGAATTTTAATTGAATTCAACTGTAGATCCCGAAGTCCAGTTAGGTGATTTCTGCGTCAGTGCAGGAAGAGCTCTTCAACTGGGATGAAGGGAACTTCCGATTTTCATAAGATTTGGGATCTCCGAAATAAGTCCTCCTGCTATCCAGAAGAGGGGCCTGACGCCTCCACATTTATTAAAAACCTAATTTGTTGATCAGCCTCTATAGAGTGCCACGGGATGGGGACATATTTCAGAACGAGAGATAGATGGCTTGATACAGTGACTGCCAATACCTGTTGTTTCTTGAGAACTAGAAGGTTTGCAAGGGACAGAGAAGAATGGAGGAAGATGTTAGAGGAGATTATGACCTGACATTGAGCTGCTACGCTATTATAGTACCGGTAGAAGTAGTAGTAGTAATAGTAGTAGTAGTGGTAATTTATTAATAATAACTTTAAGGACATTAAGATATTATTCCAGAAATTCCACGTAAAACTACAGTAGCAAAATTTAGACTGTTTACAGAACATGACTATTTGGCCAAACATTTATATAAAATAGGAATCTACACGAATCCAAATTGTCCTCTATGCTACAAAGACGAAGAAATGAACGAAGAACATCTACAAACCTGTGAAGTATTACCTGTTGGATCCACCATAGAGAAAATTGGAGAGCAAGAACGCTAATGGCTTCATTGCCAAGGCCCAGCATTTGAAAACAACAACAATAACTTGTATAACTTTACAGTATCTTTTACCGATTTAAGATGAAGCGATAAACCCTAGGTAGAAAAAACGTGTCCAAGTGTTAAGGCGGATGCATGAATGCATTTTTCTGTGTATGTGACACTCATGTTTCTAAGAATACTCTGGAAACATATCTAATGGCTAGAAGGGATAGAGTCCGGAGTGTACGTGCTTGAAAGGGTGTTACAACAATTTTATCAAGAATAGAAACATTATACTGTATGCTTACATATTCATGCATGCCAGTATCTTCTTCAAATTCGCCATCACATAATATTATATATGTACATACACACAGTAATAAACAGATCCTTTGTCCTCTTCTGTTTGTGAAGTTAAGAGTGACATCAATACGATTTCTGCGCAGTAAAATGTTGGAACTCCTTTTTTCCTTTTATGTTCAAGTCGTTGTATATTTGAAGTAATATTAATGATAATATAAGAATGATGGATAGAGTGGAGAGAAGTATGGAAGCTAGACTTGAGGGAAGAAGATGCTTTAGACAGGAACCTGACGACAAATCACTTCGGATTCAAGGACACATACTGTATTGTGGAATATTCCTAAATTAAAAAATAATGATAATAACACGCATACACTATTGAGTAACAGTAAGAAATTTGGACTGGAAGTATATATCAATAAAACTAAATATATAGTCACAAATAGAAATACATTATATAATGGATATGGACAGCTAATGACAAATGAGGGAAATTTTGAAGAAGTGGCTGAATTCAAATACCTAGGAACAATAATCACAAATAGGAATGAGATGCACAAAGAAATTAAACATGCGCCCAATTCTGTATATGCATGCTATTATGCATTACAGGGCCTCTTGTCGTCCCAACTACTTTTTTAAAAAACGTTAAACTGAAAATATAGGCTATACAAAACTGTTATCCTACCATTTATATTATATGGCTGCGAAACATGGACTCTTGCTTTAAGGGAGGAAAGGGGATTACGAGTATTTGATAATAAAGTTCTTAAGAAAATTTTTGGACCACAGAGAGATGATCAGATAAGTGAATGGAGAATACTACATAGCAGTGAACTACATGACCTTTATAGGAAGCCAGATATACGTAATAAGAACAATTAAGTCTAAGGGACTGCGATAGGCAAAACATGGGGAATGAAAGACGTGCATGGAAGTTTCTTGTAGGAAAATCAGAGGAAAAACGCCCAGTCAAGAAAGAGGTGGGAGAATAACATTAGCCATGATTTGAAGGAAGTAGATTATACAGGGAGTGATTGGAAAACATTAGCTCAGGATAGGGATGTTAGGATACCTTATGTCCATGCGGCCATAAATCTATGAGTTCGATAGTGCCAGTGAATTAGATAGTTATACAGTAATAATAACACTGGTCAAGATGATTTTTGTCTCATGAGTACCAATAGTTGTACTTAATGCAGTTTTTAAGGTGTTTTCAAATATGTATTCGGAATTTCTCCATCACCCACAGTTTTTTATTTCAATTTCAATTAATGGATTTAAATAATTATTTTTTTTAATAAACGTTTTTTCTCCATTTGACTGTTGTAGAATAAAACCAAACGAGCTAACTCAAATGGTTTCAGCTATGGAAAAGATATATCCAAGGCAAATGGAATCCTAATATGCTGGTCGATTATTGTTGGACCATCAAGAGAGATGCTCCACAGGCGAAATATAGCAGAAAATCGTCATTTCTTACTTGCTAGGTGAGTCCGAATATTCAAATATTTTGTAGTTACGAAAGTAGAGAATATTATAGTGTTTGAAATTAAACATTCCTGTCTCTCGGAAACCTTGCGTGATGGAGTAAAACCGATATCATATTTGAATTCAGGAGAAAAAATACTATCAGAATCACATATTTTTCTTTCTGAGACAAAAAAAAAGTTTATTTTTTTGTTGCTCAGTGTAATCGCCAATTTCAGGTTCATGGATTAAGCCTTGTAAGGCTTGTTCCGTTCTCATTATTTTAACACTGTTTAGCGTATCTTGTCTTCTCTTTACCAGTTAATAAAAATCGTGAAGTCTAATTAAAACATTCCCAATTGTTCTTGTTAGATTCCTAAAAATTCAAACAATTTAATAAGAGAGGAAAAATAAATGGCGTACTGTCATATTGTCTGTGATTTGTATATTGGTGCCAAAGTATATTCATTACTAGATTAACCTAATGATGTCCGATTAGTAATAAAGATAAATTGGAAGGTGTTAAGACGCTATAAAATAATTCCAGAAGTGACTTTAAAACCACAACGTAGTATTTTAGCTGCGGGCATGCTGCCCGAATTACCTTTATTAAAAGGCGGTGTCGTTAGCACGTTCTTGATTTGCAATCACTCTAGCTGTTTATTAATATTTTCACTGCTGAAACAACTCTACATGTAAAAATACCCAGATTCCTTGCATATCTTGTGGACACGAGTTGTTTAAAAAAAACACAGCGAACGTATATCAGTCTAATCATATGATAAATATATACTTTAGACTCAGCTGTGATTTAGGACTAACATCAATGTCTCTCAAAGGGTGGGTCTGGAATTAAACAAAGGTGACTTGGTTTTTCTGAAGTTCTTAGGACAAATTTTGGACCAAAGAGAAATGAATAAACAGGTGAATAGAGAAGACTAGATAACAGTGAGGTACATGATATGTATAGGAAACCTGATAAAATAAGAACAGTTAAATCTCGTGCAGGACATGTACATGAATGCGGAATGAAAGAGCACCCAAAAGGACACTCTGTAGGAATACTAGTGGGCGACGGAGTTGAAGAGGATGCAAGAGAGATAGACTATAGGAACTAGAAAATGTTGGCAAAGGGTAAAAATATATGGAGGAATTATGTGGTAGTGTGAAGGTTCACAGTGAACTGTAGAGTCAGATGGAGAAGAAGAATTATACAATGCTGCTACCTAATCTTAAGAACTGTAAATGAAATAAGAAATATGAACATAAAGACATCGTTATGAAACCAATCAAGCCATCTTGATTTGTTTATAGAGCGAAAAAAAAAGTATCAAATAGCATGCAGATGAGATGGAGAGGTTAAGATCCAGATTCCGCGATACTCGGTGGGTATGGATGTAGATAATCTCTCAGTATCTGTCCATCATTGAGATTTTGAGTCGTTTATAGAGTAAGAAAAAATTAAAGCATTATTTTGTTTATTTCAGCTTTTTGAGGGTATGAACCACTAAGAGTAAAAATCTCATTAGAGAATAAAACAACAGAACAGGTAAGCAATTTTAATTACCTGGGATACAATCTGTCATACAGAAAACGTGAAGACTTGCAAACAAAATTAATAATTTAATTATATTGGAATGCAGGCTTTCACGGCCGGTAATCATGGTAATAAAAGATTCCGGGCTATGTGGCCGTGGTCTATAACTGGCGTTTCTTCCAGACGTTTCTCCCTCAACTGCGGAGGGCATCTTCAGTGGCGAGCGCTTCCAGCTGTTGTTTCCCTGTCGTAGACTCGACTGCGACTCGGTTCTGATTCCACCAAAGTATTCTGCAGTACATTAAAGATTGTCGGTTAATTTGCCATTATGGTCCCATTAGTTTCGATAAATCAGCTATTTAATCCTTAAATTGACGAAACACTAAAATTTAATTCATGGTGCCAGCTGCTAAATGTACTCTTGTCATTCCAACTTCTCTCGAAAAACGTTAAACTGAAAATAATTAAAACAATATTCTCCCAGTTATATTATATGGATGCGAAACATGGACTTTTACTTTAAGGGAGGAGAATAAATTACGAGTATTTGTAATCATGGTAATAAAAGATTCCGGGCTATGTGGCCGTGGTCTATAACTGGCGTTTCTTCCAGACGTTTCTCCCTCAACTGCGGAGGGAGAAACGTCTGGAAGAAACGCCAGTTATAGACCACGGCCACATAGCCCGGAATCTTTTATTACCAATTTAATTATATGTATATAAGTCTCATATTCATCTAGAAAGGAATCATTTTTAAAATGTTATAAGATAATGGTGGTTTCAACACTGCTATAGAGATCGGAACACTGGGTCTTAACCATAAACCAGAAACTAAGAATGGAAACTTTAGAAATGAGGTCTTTGAGGGGCGTGGCTGGTTATACAATAGCAAATCGGAAACGAAAAGAAGATTTACGAACAGAACTAAATATATTCAAGCTATTGGATAGAATTGCACAATGCAGAGACGAATGGATGAATCACACCAATAGAATGAATAACAACAGATTCCTGAAATAAATTCTTCACTACAGACCACTAGGAGTAAAAAATGTAGAAAGACCTAGCAAAAGATGGACAGACCAATTCTAACAGAGATCGGAACAGACAATAAGGTCTAATCCTTGCTGCAGATGATGATGATTTTGTATCGTGTGGGATACAGAGGAGCTGAAGAGATATAGAGCCCAGATGAGGTGTGGATATAAAATATCTCTCTGTACTCGATTATCGAGACGCTGTGGTACTGAGAGAGAACTCCGATCGAGATGCCGGATGATATCGACGGATCGAGAGATAATTATCAAACTTCACATACCACACAAAACATCAGCCATAATCACGATATGACAATTATGCCTAAAATGATTATAAATTATAACAAAATAAAAACAAATCGTCAATACCGTTTTCATACAAATTGTTTAACTGGACTGTGCCAAATTAGGAGTATTTATTTTGCTCCTTCAAAATAAAAAATAAAGATATGCAAGACAGGGTGGATGGGAAAAGTTATACAGTATCCTATTGGAGTTCGGAATTCCTAAAAAGTTAGTTAGACTTATACGAATGTATCAAGATTTTTAAAATACATTACGAAGCTCCATTGAGCTTACTGTGTTCAAGTTTCAAGAATTGTGTAAATTGTTGAGGACGAATGAGATAGCAGATTCTGTTTTACAATTCTTAAAACTTTATACGAATGTGTCTAAATGGTATAAAGCGCAGGGTGCGTGTAGGCAAATAGTTTTCGCATACTTTTGAAATTCACAATGGGTTGAAGCATAGAGATGCACTATCTCCTCTACTATTCAATTTTGTACTAGAGCATGCCATCAAAACTTTAGAGGATGAGGAAGGCCTATAACTCAACGGTGTTAATAAGCTGTTAGTTTATGATGATGATGTACTATTGGGCAATAGCGAGGAGATACTAAGGGCCAACACGCACACACTATTGAATAACACTAAGAAATTGGGACTGGAAGTAAATATCCATCCATCCATCCATAGTAATTCTGCCCGAGGATAGGTCCTTCACTGCAATCATAGCATTTTCATGCTATGCTTTGAAGCTTTGCTATGCTTTCCACACCGGTGAAGGATAATGAAGATGATAATGATAAGGATGATGATGACGATAATGGCCACATGATTTCCGGACCGTTTGGGCCTTAAAGTTTTCCTGATATTTGTCTTATTAGTGAGGAAAAACCCCGATAAAAACCTCACCCAGAAAACTGCCCCGACCGGGGATCGAACCCCGGGCCCGCTGCATGACAAGCCACAGCGGTGAACAAGTAAATATCAATACAACTAAATATATGGTCACACATAGAAATATATTATATAACAAATGAGGGAAATTTTGAAGAAGTGGCTGGATTCAAATAGGCTATATAGGGATTATAATCATAAATAGGAATGAGATGAACAAAGAAATTAAGCATAGGCTGAATTCTGGAAGTTCATACTATTATGCATTACAGAGACTTTTGTCGTCCCAACTACTTTCAAAAAACGTTAAACTAAAAATATATAAAACTGTTATTCTACCAGTTATATTATATGAATTCGAAACATGGACTCTTACTTTAAGGGAGGAAAGGAGATTAAGAGTATTTGAGAATGAAGATCTTAGGAATATTTTTGGACCAAAGACAAACTGCAGCGTGTCCATAATATGTGTATCAGATTCATATTTAATGTTCGAAAATACGATCACATTTCTCCATTATTCCACGAATTGTCATGGCTACATCTAAAAGAGAGAAGAAAATCGCACTGTCTAATTCTCCTATTTAAGATCCTACATACCTCGATTCCCAATTATATATCATCCCGTTTCCAGTATCTATCCTTAAAACAACAACTTAAACACAAGATCACAACATAGTCTCTTACTTAATATACCGCAACATAGGACATCACATCACTCCATGTCATATACCATCTCCACTTCTCGCAACTGGAATTCCCTACCACAAGAAATAAGGGGCTGCCGGACATTGGCATCTTTTAAAAGAAATCTAAATTTATATTTGCTCTAACCTCGACTTCATTATTATCCAGTGTAAGGTATATATATATTAATTGGTGTTTCCCGTATAATGTATCATATTTATATTATCCCGTATAATGTATCATATTTATATTATTATCGTATTATTATTATTATTATCGTATCATTATTTTTATTATCGTATAAAATGTTGTTTGTACATGACATTTACATTTATTGTATCTTTAACTGTTTTATAATTAGTATAGTGTATATCTATATTTGTCAAATATTTATTTGTATTTGTGCTGGTTGAGTGGAAGAGAGGGCCTTATGGACTTAACTCTGCCAGATTAAATAAAGTATTATTATTATTATTATTATTATTATTATTATTATTATTATTATTAATAATAATAATAATAATAATAATAATAAAGATGAACAGAAGACAGGTGTATAGAGAAGACTATATAAGAGTGAACTACATGGTTTTTATAGGAAGTCAGATATAATAAGAACAGTAAAGTCTCGTAGACTGCACGAATGTGGAATGAAAGACGTGCATGGAAGCTTCTTGTAGGAAAACAGAGGGAAAATGTCCAGTTAGTAAACCAAGAACGAGGTGGGAAAATAATATTAACCATAATTTGAGGGAAGTAGATTATACAAGGAATGATTGGAAAACTTTAGCACAGGATACGGATGTATGGAGAGTTTATGTTCGCGCAGCCATGAACCTACGCGTTAGATAGTGCCAGTGAGTTATTTAGTTAGAGTCAGTGAAAAAAGAACAATGCTGGAACTCATAAAGAAGATGAAAAGAAATTGGATTTGCCAGTGGCTAAAAAGAAACTGCCTGCTGACAGATGCCATAGAGGGGATGGTTAACGGAAAGAAGGTTAGAGACAGAAAAAGACATCAGATGATAAACAATATTAAAATAAGGGATTTGTATGCGGATACAAAAAGGAAGGTTGAATAATGAAAGAGTGGAGAATGTTGAGTTTGCAGTGAAAGACCTGCTCTTGGGCAGAACACTATGTAGGCCTATGTATATTTGGAAATTGGATTATTATCACATAATATAGGCCTACATAGTAAAATAAATAATAGTTTTAAAAACTAAAACAACACGCTTTATTAGAAAACCGAAATAAAAAATGAAAAATAATTTTAATTTCCAACACACTTGGGATAAATTTAAAGTGGTCAACAAAAAAATCATCTCCAACACATATAGAATAAAACTAGAGTTATCAAAAAAAAAAAAAATAATGTTACCATCAAAAGCGTGGGGTGCTTTTTATGATTTTTACATTTTCTTCTTAGAGACTTTACTTTTACCAATATCTGTTTATTATCAAATATATTAATTGATATAGAGCACCCCACAATTTTGATGGTAAAATTATTTTCTTTTTGTTGATAACTCTAGTTTTATTCTATATGTGTTGCAGATGATTTTTTTTGTTGACCACTTTAATTTTATCCCAAGCGTGTTGGAAATTCAAATTATTTTTCATTTTTTAGTTCGGTTTTCTAATAAAGCGTGTTGTTTTAGTTTTTTAAAACTATTATTTATTTTTTATTTTTTAGTTTTAATATTTTACATAGGCCTAACAAGATAAAAATGTAAATATCTTTAAATTCGATACTATTGTAGTATGAGCTAAAAGTAATACTCTTCTGAAAAAACCCTCCCAGCCGGATTTGAACCAGCGACCTATGGATTCCGGAAATTATATACCACTAGAATTCACCGCTGTACCAACTGAGCTCTTACAAGGATTGACTAAAAAGTCGACAAGTCCGCAACCTATTATACCAGTTTTCATTTTATCGATTTTCTGATGATTCTGGCCAGGATTTTAGAAACAAAATATAAAATGATTGTATTGTCACGGGTCCCTTACAAGTATACAAAGTTTCAAGTCGATCCAATGTCTCTAAGTGAGTGAAAATCGTGTTCAAAGATTCCGTTACATAGATACGAAGACACGTTTTTTTATTTACTGACGATTCTGACCAGGATTTTAGAAACAAATATGAAAATATTATATTGTCACGGATCCTTTACAATACAAAGTTTCAAGTCTATCCAATGTTTCTAAGTGGGTGAAAATCGTGTTCAAAGATTCCGTTACGTAGATACAAAGACACTTTTTTTATTTTTTAATGATTCTGGCCAGGATTTTAGAAAATAAATATAATATTATTGTATTGTCACGGGTCCTTTACAAGTATACAAAGTTTCAAGTCGATCCAATGATTTTAAGTGGGTGAAAATCGCGTTGAAAGATTCCGTTACATAGATAGATAGATAGATAGATAGATAGATACAGGTGAAACTAATATAAAGCGTGTAATAATGATAATCGTGCACCCGTCATTAATTTGTGTCAATATTTACCCGTTTGATTCCAGTTAGGCGGTGACCAGAAGACATCCAGATCCTTGTCGTCCCCTGAGGGTGATACCGCAGCATTTATTGAGATGTTCTGCATTCAACAATCGAGAATCATATGGAAATCTTCTGTTTGTAGGTATGTAGATTTCTTGCATTATTTCGTCTTTTCCTTTTATGGTCCCTAATTTGTATACAAATTTCGTAATTGTTAAACTTAATCTTTATTTGATAATTGAAAGATTAAAGGCACAGTAAATACATTTTGGGTATTTTTATTACACCATATTATGTCATTCAGCTGTTTTTAATTGTGACTGTACTAATACATTTGTCAAAATCAAGCGTAAAAAATTGAGTGATAATTCACACAACCTAGTAATTTAAAAATTCTATTAGAAATGTAGGGTAACTGCAGGTAATAACGCCACCTATTCAGATATTGAGCTGTAATTTGGAGAAATATTGTCCGGGATGTCTCTTATTTTTATATAACATTACTTGAGGTCCTAACTACCTTACGTCCAAATATAATTTAGAAAGATATAATATTTTATGAAGGAAGGGAAGAAAATCAGGAGGAGGAGAAACTGGTGTTATTGCCTGCAATGAAGGCAATAACGCCACACTGAATTATTTCAAAGTATAACACATTTCTGCTGTATTTTGATACACTATTCAGCTTTAATACTAAAAATACAAGTTAAAATAGCAATCTGTGTATATAATATTATCATAGACATAACAAAAATATACATAAGAGTCCTCATGTAACGAGCACAGGTCTAATTACCTGATGTGATTTACCTTCACTCATCTAAATGCGCACATCCATCCTCACACAGCGAACAAAGACCCGTTTTCAGCACAGATTTGCTATCACAAGTCTCATGGTACCAAACTTCACATTCTATGCACTGAATCCAACTTTTCTTACACCTTTTATCAAAATAGTAACCTCCACAATCACCACAATACAGATCTTTGTGCAAACTTTTTCCTTCTTTATTAGTTGTTGCGGGTTTGGAAACACCTGATGCTGATGGTGTTTCCTTATTGAAAAGTTTATTATTCAGAAGTACAGCTTTTACATTCACTGAACGTCTTTTCGCTTCTTTTCTGATGATCTTCGGAGTTGACAAAAGCATCTGGACAGCAGTTTTTCGGGTGTTTGGGGTTTTTTGTTCAGAATGAGGTGCTATCACTTCTGGATTTGGCCTCTCGGACACACTGCTTGGAGCAAAAGCTGTGTCTGAAAAAAATGTCCGGATTCTATGGGTGGATGCCAGTTGCTATAAACTCAGAAGCTGTATTTCCAGGAGTTGCACGATACCAGGTTTCCGAAAAAAAGTTTAGGAAACTGCAATTTCCATAATAATGGCGTTATTACCTGCACACCCCACTTTGTATTTAAATTAAAATATTTGTGACACATAATTTTTTAAAAATAATAACTTACCACTAATAATGAATAGTATCAATACATATTAAGATAAAACAATAATATTGACAATGGTACTATATTGTAAGACACAACACTTACCTAACTTTTTTCTAAACGAAAATTCAAGGGTTTTTTTCACCAGAGATTAACACCACTCTTCACAACACGACTGTTCAAGCGACAATAATGTTGCAGAATGTTTCAAGGCCGTTACCAATCCATAGGGGAAGCTTCCCTCTACTATTCCAGTAGCTTGTAAGATGCTGACACCATCGGAATATTTACAAACTAACGTTTCTAGAGAAAATGGCGTTATTTCCTTCATGGCGTTAATACCTGCAGTTACCCTAATATCGAACTTCTTTTTAAAGTTTAATAGTTCAGTGGGTACCAATCAGAATGGAGGAAACGAGTTGAGGTAAATCATTATAGGTGAAAGAGAAGGAAGAAGAGATAGAGGCCGATCTAGATTGAGATCATTTTATTGTGTAGAAAAAAATGTAGGGGCTGAATCTCAGTAGACTTTCGGTTACTCTGCTGAACTTTGTATCCATTGTTCCCGTGCTTAAACCCGACGTGAGCCGATGGATATTTAAGGGTATAAAAATGCTGAATATAGCTTTCATCGGTAAGCGAGTTAAGACTGGATCCCTTGTTGCATATTTACGACACGAAGATATGGGAATAATTTTTTAACTCTTATAGTATACTGCAATGTTAATAGTAATTCTTCCTTTAATTTTCGAGAATATTTTATATTATTGGGGATAGTTTAACTCTATTAAATGTAAATTGGGGGAGTGGATTAGTCATGGCAAATATTGTTTGCATTATCTATTCTAGCAACAATAACTTTTAAAATGTAATGGTAAGTACTCTGAATATCTATTTCTGCAGGAGGTGTATTTTTGGAACCATTCAATTGAATTACTTGTTTGAGTAGGGAATAAAAGTTGTCGGCGAATTTCCTATTCATCTTTTATCATTCTAGGGAGAGATCTAAGCTGGACTTTAAACACAAATAAAAAGAAGATAGATATTATGGTCATCCTAATATCTGCTTTCTCAACTTAGAGCCTGAAAATAAAAGGTCAATTAAAAATGTGTCGGTCCTTTGTTGTCCACATTTGAATCGTCAACTAAATGACCTGAGTAGTTAAAGATTATCGTTAAACAAATAACAACCTGCTAATATCTGGGATTTGTTAATAAGATAATGGAAGAGAACTGAAGATGAAGCTGAATGGCCTGTCATTCTGAAGAAGCTAAACTATATAGGCCTAGTATTTTTTTAATATTAAAATAAGTAGGCCTACCTGATATATCAGTCTTCCCCAATTAAAACGGATTTTTGTTTAAAAAACTTTGTCTCCTTCTTCTTCACTTCACAGGCTAGGCATATCGCCTGTTTCGCCTAACAGTTGTTCTGTCCATCTTACCGCTGGCCTTCCTATATTCCTTGAACCTATTGGCTTGTAGTTAAATGCTGCTTTTGGTAATCTTGTTACATTCGTTCGTTTTACGTATCTAAACAATTTATCTCTATATTCCTTGATTTTTTCATTCAGTGGATATATATTTAACTCTGTTCTTATATCTTCATTCTTTATCCGGTCCAGTCTTGTGAAGCATTTTGTTCTTCTAAGGAAGTTCATTTCTACGCTTTGAATTCTACTTTGTAATTTTTTGGTCATTACCCAAGTTTCGCTTCATAAAGTAATGGAGGAACTGCCAATGTTTTATAAAACTGCAATTTAGTTCCTCTTCTTGTTTTGATATTTAATGTTTTATGCATGGAATATTATTTGAAAAAAAAAACTATAGAGATATGGAATTAGAGAAACAGTCAGGATTTAGAGCAGGTCGTTCCACAACCGGCAATTTATTTTGCATTACTCAGGTAATAGAAAAGAATGCATTATGGACAACCTTCGCACCTACTATTTGTAGATCTTGAGAAAGCATATGACAATGTCCCTATAGAGAAACTATGGATTGCTTTAAGACGTATGGGAATTAAGACTATAATAATTAAAGCTTTACAAAATTTATATGACAATTGCATATCTAAAATTAAAATTGGCAGTAAATTATCACATAGTGTTACGATAAATAAAGGTCTTCGTCAAGGTTATTGTCTATCACCGACTCTGTTTAAAATATATATATAGGCCTACATGAAATATTGAAGAATTGGAGGAGAATAGTTCAAGCATGGGAATTCCTATTTCAAACAACAAAACTTTATACAACCTACATTTTGCAGATGATCAATTGTTAATTGCACAAGATTATGAAGATTTAGAATATATGAGTAGAAAATTAATAGAATATGAAAAATGGGGATTAAATTTCAACATGAAAAAAACAAAGTATTTATCAATTGGTGAACCAGAACAAAATTTAATTTTGGAGACTGGAGAAACAATAAAATCTTGTAGTGAGATCACATATTTAGGAATTAAAATAAATAAAAATGGGAGTTATGAAGAGGAAATAAGAAATAGAAATCCATCCATAGTAATTCTGCCCGAAGGCAGGTCCTTCACTGCAATCATAGCATTTGCATGCTATGCTTGCAGCTTTACTAGGGAATTGTATAGGTGTGGTAACTTCCCGTTGCTTTCCACACCGGTGAAGGATGTTAATGATGATGATAATGATAAGGATGATCATGATGATGATGATGGCCATATGATTTCGGGGACCGTTTGGGCCTTAAAGTTTTCCTGACATTTGTCTTACAGGTGAGGAAAAACCCCGATAAAAACCTCACCCAGAAAAACTGCCCCGACCGGGGATTGAACCCGGGCCCGCTGCGTGACAAGGCAGCACGCTACCTCGAGACCACAGCGGTGGACGAAATAGAAATAATGAAGGAAAATTTGCAATTGCATGCCTCAATGGAATATTGTGGGATAAAAATATAAGTAATACAAATAAAATGAATATATATCATACAATTGTTAAAAGCATAATTACTTAGCAGAACTTTGGCCATTAACAACAAAAAACAAATAAGTATATTTTGGCAGAACTTTGGCCATTAACAACAACAACAACAACAAAAAAAAGTATTTTTTGGCAAGGGAATTGGATTTTATACGAAGGGTAGCAAGAATTTCAAGAAGATAAAAAAAATAGAAACTCAGTTATAAGGGAGAAAATGAAGATTTAAGACACTATTTTAGATTATTAAAACTCAGCAATTAAGATGGTACGGACATGTCCAGCGAATGGAAGAGGATCGACTACCAAAATCTGTTTTGGAATGAATCCTGAGGGAAGACGAGGCAGAGGAAGACCTAAAACCTCCTGGAGTCAGGAAATATGTTTATACATGAAGGGGAAACATCTACAATTAGGAGATTGGATGGACCGACAAAATTGGTTATTAGGAATCGGACGATGTCAATGACATTATTCAACCGATGATCTGTCTATAGTTTAGCATATAATTTGAAATTTCGACAGTTTCAAATTATTTTTTTTGTGGCATAAACTTTGTCAATTAGTTAAAACAATGTAGGCCTTTCAGAACATTTTCCATCTTCGGCATGCCATTTGGTACCAAATTACATGCCGAAGATGGGATGTTCTGAAAGATCTACATGGTTTTAACTAATTGACAATGTTTTTTTTTAATCCATTTTAATTTCTGAAGACTGATATATCTGGTACTTATATTAATATTATAGAAATTACTATATAACCTCAATTGTGAATTCAGTGAATTTTAGAAATATTGCTAATCTATAATCCCTGTGCTAAACTATAGAGTTATGTGCCCAAATAACAGAACTACTACAATAAAACTTCTCACTCTGTATAACTAAATTTACTCATTGGGTATGAAGACTGTAAATCAGACCACAAATAATAAATGTAAGTGAACATCAGCTTAACGAAGTACAACCATAAGGCTAAATAGTATCAAAGTCACTCCATAAATCAAAGTCAGTCGAGTTGACAAAACAACCGGTTCATTGAAAATCATTTCGTAGAAGGAATACACGTAACAATCGCACTTTGCAACACTTGGTCTGTATTATAACTTATAAGTCATGTTCTCCAAAAAAATAAACTCGAGTGGAATAACAGGTGTTTTTGGCACATCCTTGAGCCTTAGTCACGAGATGCATTAAAATTCGCTAATGAAGTCTTTATATCGCTTTGAATTGTTGCAAAATTTCTCACACTATGACAAAAAAAAAAGAAAGATTTTACCTTCTTAATCTTTCATTCCTTTCGAGTACGATTTTAACAAGTACTTGTTTAGTTTTTATTTTTAAACCACTTTCTTGACAAATTGTAGCAATGGATTATAGAGTAAAACAAGAAATCTTGTTTGTTTCTCAGTCTGTGAAATTTTACTTTTAATGCTACTCATTAATAAAGTGTTACCTGACCGCTTAATTGCTAAGAATGTATTGTGTATTTACTCTTCTCTCTCTCTCTCTCTCTCTCTCTCTCTCTCTCTCTCTCTCTCTCTTCCTCTACTTGTATTAAGCCCTTCCAGGACTTTGGAGGTCACGACCTATCCTATAAAAAATTTCTTTACTCTGTATCGTAACATAGGACATCACATCACTCCATGTCATATACCATCTTCACTTCTCGCAACTGGAATTCCCTACCACAAGAAATAAGGGGCTGCCGGACATTAATAATAATAATAATAATAATAATAATAATAATAATAATAATAATAATAATAATAATAATAATAATAATAATAATAATACTTTATTTATTCTGGCAGAGTTAAGGCCATAAGGCCCTCTCTTCCACTCAACCAGCACAAATACAAATCAATATTCGACAAATATAGATATACACTATACTAATTATAAACAGTTAAAGATACAATAAATGTAGCAATGTAAATGTCATTTACAAACAACATTTTATAGGGTAATAACAATAATGATACGATAATAATAATAATAATAATAATAATAATAATAATAATAATAATATAAATATGATACATTATACGGGAAACACCAATTAATATATATATCTTACACTGGATAATGATGAAGTCGAGTTTAGAGCAAATATAAATTTAGATTTCTTTTAAAAGATGCCAATGTCCGGCAGCCCCTTATTTCTTGTGGTAGGGAATTCCAGTTGCGAGAAGTGGAGATGGTATATGACATGGAGTGATGTGATGTCCTATGTTGCGGTATATTAAGTAAGAGACTATGTTGTGATCTTGTGTTTAAGTTATGGTTTGAGGATAGATACTGGAAACGGGATGATAAATAATTGGGAATCGAGGTATGTAGGATCTTAAATAGGAGAATTAGACAGTGCGATTTTATTCTCTCTTTTAGATGTAGCCACTGGCATCTTTTAAAAGAAATCTAAATATATATTTGCTCTAACCTCGACTTCATTATTACCCAGTGTAAGGTATATATATTAATTGGTGTTTCTCGTATAATTTATCATATTTATATTATTATTATTATTATTATTATTATTATTATTATTATTATTATCGTAAGTATTATTATTGTTGTTATCCTATAAAATGTTGTTTGTACATGAAATTTACATTGCTACATTTATTGTATCTTTAACTGTTTATAATTAGTATAGTGTATATCTATATTTGTCAAATATTTATTTGTATTTGTGCTGGTTGAGTGGAAGAGAAGGCCTTATGGCCTTAACTTTGCCAGAATAAATAAAGCATTATTATTATTATTATTATTATTATTATTATTATTATTATTATCGTTGTACTCTACTTTTTTGTCGACGCAGGGATATGGAGAGTCTCCCCGACTGTTCAATTTAATGTCATAGTCACTTTCGATACAACAAGTACATTCAAGAAAAAAACAAAATTTACTTGAAGTACAAGGATATAGAGAGTCTCTCTAGACGACATATCAGCATAATGCTGTAGTCATATCCGATACAACAAGAACATTGAAGACAAGACAAATCTTTACTTACAAACCATACGGTACTAAACAAGGCGAACATGGCATTTATGATTATCATGGCCAGATGGCGACCTGGAGCTTAACATTTCCTGGAATTTGTCTTACAGGTGAAGGAAAACTCGAAAAAAAAAACACCTCACAAAGGAAACTTGTTCCGATTGAAGATCGAACCCGGATCAGTTTCTACCGACGTTCTCCGGGCCACACTGGCAGTTAAAGTTTTAAAAGATTGTAATTTTGCCTGTGCATGTTCCTAAATATTTTCTTCTTTTTATATTTTATCTTGTCTCCTTTTTTAGGACTTACTTCCCATATGGGACTTACAACCCAATGCTTGAGTGCGTCGAACAATTAATTATGAACCATTTTCACAGTGGCGAGCATCCTTAAAACTATGGCTAGTAGTATGCCAGAGACACAGCCAAAACAGCACTTGTAACATAGGACCTACTAGATGAAGAACACATAGCCAGATAAAAAATGGAGATTTAAAAACCCGTATCCCGCAGGTATGGAACCGGACCCCCGGAGAGGAAAGTAGTAACTCTACTTACCACGCAACGGCAGATGGACGTTACCATTTTATTTCTTTAAAAGTACCGTTACCAGTAAAACTATAAATACAAATGAGGCGTCTTAAAATGTAAGTAGCCATTGGAATTTAAAAGAAAAATAATGTGACAAGACGAAAATTGTAGAAAGTTTTGTACACTGAATTATTTGCATGTATTTTTATCTCTATTTTTAGACACTTTTACTAGGAAATAAACTTGGTATTACACTTTTCATCAGTTTGTAAAATTCATAACAATTTTCGTAACTGTTGGTTAAACGATTTTTTAAATCATATCTGTCAGTTTTCCTGAAAAAAAATGGACAATATTTTGAAATCCACTTCATCCCTTAACAATTCAATTCACATCACCGGAATGATCACTCAGTTATATACATTTTGAAAATTAGTATAAAAAGAGGGAATTTTTGAGAGAGAAGATTAATGATCTTGAAATTAATGCAAAAAATAGGAACATTAGAGAATTATATCAGCGAGTTAGTATAGAGAAAAAAGGGTTTCAGGCTAGAACAAACATAATTCCGAATGAAAATGGGGATATGATTGCAGATTCTATGAGTATATTAAATAGATGGAAAAGTTACTTTAATCAGCTATTAAATGTACATACAGAACAGGACATTGAGGAGGATAAGGTACAGACAGCAGAAATGTTAGTCGCAGAACCAAGTTCATTAGAGGTTGAAATGGCGATTGAAAAATTGAAGATGTATAAAGCATCAGGTTCAGATGAGATCCCAGCAGAACTGATAAAATCAGGGGGAGAAAAATTGATGGACAAGATACGTTGGTTGCTTAGTATGATTTGGGAAAAAGAAGCTCTTCCAGATGAATGGAAGGAATCAATTATCGTACCAATTTATAAGAAAGGAGATAAAACTGATTGCAACAACTACAGGGGCATCTCATTACTTTCAACTTCGTACAAAATTCTAACAAATATATTAGTAAGCAGACTTACTCCCTATATTGATTACATTCTAGGAGATCATCAATGTGCATTTAGAAGAAACAGGTCTACAACAGATCAGATTTTTAGTATAAGACAGATTTTAGAAAAGAAATGGGAATATAATGGTTACTGTACATCAACTGTATGTAGACTTCAAAAAAGTTAGTTAGACTTATACGAATGTGTCTAAATGGCACAAAGAGTAGGGTGCGTGTAGGCAAACAGTTTTCAGACACTTTTGAAATCCAGAATGGGTTGAAGCAAGGAGATGCACTATCTCCTCTACTATTTAATTTTGTACTAGAGCATGCCATTAAATCTTTAGAGAATGAGGAAGGCTTACAATTCAATGGTATTAATAAGCTGTTAGTTTATGCTGATGATGTAGTACTACTGGCCGATAGCGAGGAGATACTAAAGGCCAACACGCACACACTATTGAGTAACACTAAGAAATTGGTACTGGAAGTAAATATCAATAAAACTAAATATATGGTCACACGTAGAAGTTCAGTATATAATGGAAATGGACAGCTAATGACAAATGAGGGAAATTTTGAGGAAGTGGCTGAATTCAAATACCTAGGAACAATAATCACAAATAGGAATGAGATGCACAAAGAAATTAAACATAGGCTCAATTCTGGAAATGCATGCTATTATGCATTGCAGAGACTTTTGGTGTCCCAACTCCTTTCAAAAAACGTTAAGCTGAAAATATATAAAACTATTATTCTACCAGTTATATTATATGGGTGCGAAACCTGGACTCTTACTTTAAGGGAGGAAAGGAGATTACGAGTATTTGAGAATAAAGTTCTTAGGAAAATTTTTGGACCAAAGAGAGATGAACTGACAGGTGAATGGAGAAGACTACATAACAATGAACTACATGGTCTTTATAGGAAGCCAGATATAATAAGAACAGTTAAGTCTCATAGACTGCGATGGGCAGGACATGTTGCGCGTATGGGGAATGGAAGACGTGCATGGAAGCTTCTTGTAGGAAAGCCAGAGGGAAAACGCCCAGTTGGTAGACCAAGAATGAGGTGGGAGAACAACATTAACTATGATTTGAGGGAAGTAGATTATACAGGGAATGATTGGAAAGCAATAGCTCAGGATAGGGATGTATGGAGAGCTTATGTCCGCGCGGCCATGAACCTACGGGTTCGATAGTGCCAGTGAGTAAGTAAGTAAGAATGCTTTATTAATATTCAGGCCCTATTTTTTGTTAATCAGAATAAATAACTTACCTATACAAAATGTAAATAATATATATTTTTTTTCAAATGCCCCAGGTTTGTCTTTCGACATTCCTGATTTCTGTCCTGGCATGGCGTACTTGTAACCCACTTCTGGGGGTTGGGGCGCCTGGAAGGCGCCAGGAGAGTCCCTAATCCTAAGATGAATATGAATGATGATGATTGCGATGGCCATATGATTTCGGGGACCGTTTGGACCTTAAAGTTTTCCTGACATTTGTCTTACAGGTGAGGAAAAACCCCAATAAAAACCTCACCCAGAAAACTGTCCCGACCGGGGATCGAACCCGGGCCCGCTGCGTGACAAGGCAGCACGCTACCCCGAGACCACAGCGGTAATAATATAGATAAGCAGATTTGAAATATGAACTAAGCTAACTAGAGGTAATTTTTTTTGTCCAATACCACCAGGTTGTCTTTTGTGTAATTTCTGACTTTCTCCCTTGGCATTGGCGGAATTGTAAACCATTTCTTAGGCTGGGGCATCTGGAAGGTGGAATTACGTTACCCCGATGATATGAATGGTGATAAATGATAATGAAACGCCAGGAGAGTCCATAACCTAAACTTAACCTAAATTTCAGACCATGGCTAACTACAGGAATAATTCATTTTAAAGAAAAATTCCTGTAATTTGACAGGGAATCTAACCCGTATGAACTGTATTCAGAAATGCTGACCACTAGCCCATGAAGCTATAGTTAAAATATTTTATAGATTTCGGGTCGCAAATTGCGGTTGTAACGAAAAATATTGTTTCTGAACAGACATTTATTGATGCATTGCTTTATAATGACGAGGCAGGAGGTATATAGCATAGTTGGTTAAGATCATTTCTGCAAGCCGAAAGGTAGAGGAGTTCGAGATCCCATGATAAGCATTTTTAAACTGAACTAAACCCTCTGACGTAACCATGATCCCGGGTTCGACTCAGCCTCTAACTGGAAAGAGTAACATATGTTTATTCTGGGATAAAGGCAACCGTCACGCAGGATTAACAATCCCCGCTGACATGTCGTTCCAATTGTCTGAAAAGGTGGGAATCATAACCTCCTACCGCCCCAAGACCTGAAGTGAGATCACTTTACCTTTTTTACTTTATAATGAAGGCGATAATTGACCTGGTTTTCAAATTACAAAGGGGATATGAAATGAAACAACTCGCTTATATGACTTTCAACCAATGCAAAAATAGGTCTACGTCCCACCAATTCTACTTACTGAATAGTAATAACTAACTTTTATAAGATTCATGATGTGTTCCGTTGAGCTATTATTCAAAATTAAAGTATAAAATTATTGAATATTTACCTAAAAGGTCTGTCTCCTCAACTTTATTAGTTATTTATCTGTAGCACTTTCGGGACTAGTCCCATCATCAGCAGGATTCAAAACTGGTGTTACACTAAAGATCTTGGAGATGGAAATCTTGAAAGCAGTCAAAAACAACGACCATCTGATAAACGAAAACGAACCCAGTACGAGTAATCCCCTCTAC
This sequence comes from Diploptera punctata, assembly GCA_030220185.1. Classification (NCBI taxonomy): domain Eukaryota; kingdom Metazoa; phylum Arthropoda; class Insecta; order Blattodea; family Blaberidae; genus Diploptera; species Diploptera punctata. The sequence goes on along the minus strand of JASPKZ010000046.1, from coordinate 943,688 downwards.
CAGATCTTCAGTGTAACACCAGTTTTGAATCCTGCTGATGATGGGACTAGTTCCGAAAGCGCTATAGATAAATAACTAATAAAGTTGAGGAGATCGACCTTTTAGGTAAATATTCCATAATTTTATACTTTAATTTTGGTAATAACTAGTTTTTGTATATAATTTAAAAAATATATTTTTTACTTAATTTGGACTGGAATTGATCATGGAATCGAAAAAATACCAATGCAAATAAGTATTTAGCCCCTATCTATACTTCCAATAATCCTGTTTGAACACCGTTGAATTTAAAATTATTTAAATTATAAATAAATGTGTACCTCAACAATAATAATTTATGTTATAATATTCGTTATATTATTAAAATCCAAAGTTTTTCGAAGACTGCTTCATCTTCAGGAATTTTCTTGATAATTAAAAATAATTTCACTATCAAGAAAATTCCTGAAGATGAAGCATGTCTTCGAAAAGCTTTTAATTTTAATAATATAACGAAGATTATAACAAAAATTATTATAGTTGACGATTGTGTTATATAATATGCAAAAATTATTATAATTGAAATATTTAGCCTATGTATAATTTTACATCTCCTACGTGCTATCTGAAAGTCAGACCATTATTATAATGTATGTGCAGAAACTGACTTTTTTTTAGAAAAATATTTGTAATGGAAATTTTATACGATATTTTAATTAAATTTGTCTCAACAAATTCATCCCTATTCAAATTGACTGAAATTCACTGAACTTGTTACAATGCAAAATGTCTCATTCGATTTTAATTTACTCAAGAATTTTGTACAGAACAAATTGTAAACGTAAGAAAAACGTCCGTTATGTTAGTAGGATTAGTGAGTGGTAAAAGACAAATTCTAGTAAAGAATGGTTTTAAAAAGTTGGTCCTGAGTAATCTTACAGGATTCTTTTAAGATTTCTTTATGCGGATATTTACTATCGCAGTCGGAGTTGTACTCTTACTTTAAAAAAAGCAAACTATTTCAACAGATGGACCGTGCATAGCTTAGGAGCATGTGTTCGATAACAAAATTCCACTCTTGAAAGCCATTTCTTGTTGAGAACGCTTAATGCAAAAAAAAAAAAAAAAAAAAAAAAAAAGCTATATAAATCCAGTATGTCTAACTTTTGTCTTAATTACTCTCAGTTTCTATATATTCTTCAAAATGTTTCATCAGTTAATTGGTTAATTTGTTTATTCTTTCAACGCTATAATTATTGAATAATACATAGGTGCGGTTTTTTAAGATCCTAACTTGGTACACAGGCTCGGAGTCATGAGGATGTTCATGAGTGTGCCCTATTAGGTCACCACAGTCACAAACTGTAGGAACCTGTGTTTTGTTAAACCAGACTATTTATTACCTAACATGTGATGAAGATAATGTGAAATTAATGAATAGAAAGTAAATGAAATGACATGATGGGGAAAGGGAGAGGAAAAGGGAATATTGATGGGATGAAATTCGGGAAATGGGAGAACCCCGAATCAAACCGGAAACATCTCGGTGTGGGCCACCATCAGTATCCTTGCGGAACCGCCAGGATTCGAACCTGAAGTCCCACTCGGGGCAGCACGCGCCCGAGACGACAGGATTAGGAATTGCCTATTCCGGGCTCAGAATTCATTCGTCTTTCTGATTATTGGTCTGCCTCGTTCTGTTCTATCTTTTAGAATATGGTAGAACAGCCCTATGAAGGCACTAGCCTTTTTCAGATGCCCTCGGAGCAACAGCGCGCGCTAGCACACATCCATCGAAACGGTAGGATTAAAAATTAACTCTTCCGGGCTAGAATTCATTATTCTGTTTAATGGTCTGCCCCATTATCTTCTGTCATTTAGAATATGGTTCTGCATATCACCATCTTCATCTTCAGTGATACGACGCCCTAGTCTTCTTCAGAAGCTCCGTCATTCCTCTCTCGTCAGTGATGCAGTCCTCCAATTCCTTATTTCCAGCTTCGCATGTGCTATCGGACCCAGCCTTCCTATCTCAACTTAGGCCTTCCAACTTTCTTGGTATAGTCTTAAATATATTCATCATTGTTCTCTGGTCACCAGTACATTCCAACCTATTGATCTCGATAAGTTTAACAATATCCGACTCCTTTTGGACCAAAGACGAACAGACAGGTGAATGGAGAAGACTAGTTAACAGTGAACTACGTGATCTTTAGGGGAAACAGATGTAATAAGAAGACTCCAATGGCCAGGGCATGTGGCACAAATGAGGAATAAAAAAGGACATGGAGACTCCTTATAATAATAATAATAATAATAATAATAATAATAATAATAATAATAATAATAATATAATAATAATAATAATAATAATAATAATAATAATGATGCTTTATTTTAGCTGGCAGAGCTAAGGCCATAAGTCCTTCTCATCCACTCAACCAGCGAATAGTAGAATTATACAAAAATTACATAGGCCTACACATTACAATTTTAAGATATTACTAAAATACAGACCAAACAAAATAGAATGATGATGTGATCTAATACTAGCTAATACTAACAAAAACATAGAATATAATAAAGTTAAAATAATATAAAATAAAGTAAGTAGCTTCCTATATGATTATTTATAGAATGCTCTATATAGTTGTTATGCAGTTCATGTTTTCATTGTGTCGAATTTAAGATATCAGTTAATTTGGATTTAAATAATGATAGCGATTGACAGTCCCTGACATGACTGGGAAATGAGTTCCATGCTCTGGTCATAGATATTGTGTAAGATTCATAGTATAGACATGTCCTGTGCTGTGGTATCAAAAGTAAAGAAGAGTCTTATGATCTTGTTCCTAAATTGTGATGAGCCGACAAATTTTGAAAACGTGTTGTTAAATAACTTGGTAAATATGTGTGCAGGATTTGGAATAGTAAGGTATGTGAATGTAAAGTTCTTCTGTCATTTAGGCGTAGCCATGATAAGACCTGAAATGAAGGAGACACGTGGTCATAACGACGGAGATTGAATATAAATAGGATGCACGCATTATGAGCACGCTGTAGTCTGTCAGATAGATCAGTTTTCAGATTAGTCAGTAATATGTCGCAGTAGACGAAATGTGGCATTATAAGAGTCTGTTCTAGTATTGGTTTTAATTTTGTAGGAAGGAAGTTTTTAAAACTATTTAGGGAGTGAGGAAAACCAAAAGGAAAGTACCCAATAGGTAGGTGAAGAATGAGGTGTGAGATTAACATTATCTATGATTTAGGGAGGTAAATTATATATGGGATAATTGGAAAAGATTAACGCAGATAGGAATATAAACCTATGGGTTCGATTGTGTCTGTGATTTAGTTATAATTTATTTTTTTTTACTATTTATATTTTTTAATTGTTTATTTAAAGAAACTATGTTCTGGCTATGGAAAACTCAAATTTCAGACTTTTTAACGTTTGCCAGTCATTACATGATATTATGGCCGTTGGAATAAACAAGCTAACATATGCAATACATAAAACTGCTGCAGATGAAATAGAAAGCGGTATAAGTTAGCAGACAGGCGTTGAAAATAATATACTGTACCGTACGTAATTGTAGTCAATAAAGATTCTAAAGATCATGTTAATAGCTTTGTACAATTCCAGATATCCCCATCATTTTCTGCTTTGTCTGCTAGCAGAAGCTTGGAGAACATATCTCACATAATATAATTACATTGTACATTATTACATTAAAACTTCAAAGCTCGGTGAAGGTTAAAATTTTATGGTGTTATCAACACTGCTTCTCTCACTATAAGGTGAATGTGTCAAAGTACAAAGATAATAAACATTCACTTGTTAAGGTAGACTATTGTTAGTGAATATCGACCTTTCTTACTTATGTTTAGGTTATTTTCAAGATGACTAAAGATAGAGATAAATACCATGAAATTAAAAGCATAAGCAAAATGAACTTACTTCTCCCTGCTACCAGCTTTTAAATCAAAATATATAGGCTACATCGAATAACCTAATTAAGCTATATAAAACTATTATTAGATCAGTATTGTATTATGGTTATGAGGACTAGTTTTATGGGAAAAAAATTCAATTTAAAACTTTTCTTTAATTTTTTAATTATTAATTAATTTTTTAGTTTAGTTTAAAATAGATAGGGCTAAGCTTGTTTATATTTTATAAATAGGAATTGTTGAAATATTATGCATTTATGGACTCTTAATACATCACAAAAAAATGTAATATATAGAAAGAAAAAAATTAAGACGGATTTATGGACCGATTAACGATGGTGGCATATGGAGAAGTAGATGTAATACTGAGCTATATGAGCATATATTTCCATGATGGTTAAACTCAAAAGACTTGATAGGACAGGGCATGTTTATCGCATGGAGAATAGACGTATCGCAAACAAAATTCGCTATATAACTGTAGGGGCCAAGAGAAGAGCGAGAAAACCGAAGAATAGATGGATTAATACGGTGGACAAGAATGCAAAAACAATTCTAAAAGATCAGCTGACTGGTGGGAAATAGGATAAATGAGTACGAGAGTAATGTGAAACTCTAGATGTGATAATATTATTGTCGTTCCCCGGGTGACGAGGGAAGGAAGAGAGAGAGAGAGAGCGCTCTCTCTCTCTCTCTCCCTCTCTCTCTCTCTCTCCCCCTCTCTCTCTCCCTCTCTCTCTCCCTCTCTCTTCTCTCTCTCTCTCTCTCTCTCTCTCTCCCTCTCTCTCTCTCTCTATCTATCTATCTATCTATCTCTACACGTGCTTCTGGACGTTTCTGCGTTTCTGTGATGCAGAAAAAGTATTTGGCTTTACTTATACCCTGGAATGAATGTTGTAAATACCGTTCTCCTCTAAATACACTAGAGTTGCTGTCTGTAGAGACAAAACAGAGAGAGCATCCGATAGCCGATGACCGTGTCAAATTAAGTCACTAACACTGCAACCACTCAGTATTATACCTTGGTGCCAATCAACATTGTCCTCGAGAATGTTACTTTTTTCGGCAGTATATATAATCTTCTTGTAATCTTGTAAGCCCATGTTTCCCTTAACAGAGATTTAGGCTCTCTCCCCTACAGGGATGAATTTGAATCATAATAATTTAGTTACACTTGTTTTCGTATAGATGTCATTTGAGTGGCCCGTGGTCAGCGTTCCGCCTCATACTGACATCTAGGAAACCAAGGTAGTACTAGGACGGGAAAATTCGATTAACTTTGCTTAGAGGCCTTTTCATTCAGGCTTAAGGATCTTTTACGAGCCTGAAAATCTTCAGACTCGGGACCCCACGGCTTAAAGTCCCTCCCGGAGGACTTGCTCCTTGGATTTTTCCATCCTAAAAAATCCATCAACCCCGGCCGGGTTTGAACCCGCGATCCTCGGGACTAGAGGCAAGGAGCATAACCACTAGTCCACCGCGGCCGATATATATATATATATATATATATATATATATATATATATGATTAAGGAAGTTTTTCTTAGGTTTTCCGCATCATGGATTCAAGTTCGGCCTCTGGCCACTGATTCCGACGTTTCGGCATGATTCCACATGCCATTATAAAGGAATGATAAGTTCGAGTCACAGGTTTAGGTCTTATATAATTAAAAACGTAGAGTTTTCGCTGTGGCCCGTTTCCGAAGCCGTACACCCATCCAAGGCTTAATTCTTATGTAGTTAAATACCTTCAGTTTTCAGTGTGGTCCGTTTCGGAATCCGTACACCCATCCAAGCGTCGACCACACTCCATGTTGCCCAACACACAGTGAGTATCACTCGACTTGCTGCCACTATCGTGGACACTGCGTGGGCAGCGCGTGTTGATGACTCAATGCTTGTAGTAACTTTTCCCTCTGCCGCAGATCGAGTGAAACTCACTGTATATATATATATATATATATATATATATATATATATATATATATCTAAAGACATGAAAAGAAAAATAAACGGTCGCGACTTCTAACCCTAAAGTATATGTGCGTGCACTACTAACAGCACCACTTAGGCATCCCAGCACACACATGTATGTTTTCTTCCTTATAAAATCATAATTCTCTATCATGAGTGGCAACGGGACATCGGTCACACTGCCATATCATTGCCTCTATAACAAGTAAAGAATTTAAAGAAATATTTACTTTATATCAGTAAAGCTTCTATATTTCGATGTTATATACATAGGCCTATGCACACTCACACATACACACACATGGTACTTTTAAATCACACTTATACAGTTAACTGTTGTCAAATAATTATATTTTCTCGAGAATTAAATTTATTCTTTGTCATTAATAGTTTTTTCTCATTTTTCTATCTTGTAGGCCTATATTTTATATTTCATTCGTTAAATCTAGATTAAATCAAAATATTTTGTAAATAATAATGATATTGTAGACATTCTATGTAAAATTATTTTTATTGTAATTAGATGTAAGAATCATTTTTGTATTTTTTTTAACCTGGTTGAGTGGTAGAAAAGGCTTTAAGGCCTTAACCCTGCCAGGTAAAATAAAGCTATTATTATGATTGTTATTATTATTATTATTATTATTATTATTTTGCTGCAATTCACACACACACAGATATATATATATATATATATATATATATATATATATATTTATATATACATCTATAATATAATAATAATCCTAAACTCTCAGTACAATGTACAAATGCACATCACTTATAAGTAGTGAGTATAAATTGTAAATGCAGCACACCAACTCCATCTGTCCACCGTAATACGGAACTGAAAGCACGAAAAATGCATTGAATTGATATTAGAACTCAAACAAACAAACAAACAAACAAATACGCACATATATTTGTTTACTCAAAGAAAACAAAAATTAATACTACCTTCATTCTTGGAAATAAGAATTTTCTTAAATAAGAGCATGTTATATTGGAACAACTATATGTTAAGTAGGAGTAATCAAGTAATACTAGCTTAACATTATGTACATACGCAATTATTAAATAAACATAAGCTTAGTAAAAAAGTAAGAAAAAAAAAACAAAAGCAAGAAAACTGGAATGAATCTATAGACCCTACTGTTGTTTTTATCGAACCCACCGACCATCATCGTAAATTACAGTAATTACTTTTTTATTTTATGTAACTTAAGTAATTTACTTTATGATGCCTCTAAAGAAATTAAGTTTCATTATAATTAATCTAAATGTGCTAGTAATGACCTCGAACTAAATTGTGTTACTCTATAAAGACTGGATATTAGAGGACAAAGGGGCTTATTATTACCGTAGATTTATGCAATTTTGTGGATACAGTGGCTTCACATTAATAACACCCCATTATTGTCATGTTTTAGTAGTCCGTCGCCGTGGCATAGTCGGTAGAGTCCCTACCTTCCACTCCGACGACCCGGGTTCGATTCCCTTCGGTCTGGGTGTGTGTCGTGTCCTGTCCTTGTGACTATGTGTGAGAATAAAATAAAAGTTAACAAAAAAGTAAAACAATAAGGTAAAACAAGAAGGAAGAACAAATAAAAAGAATGTTACAATTGTCCGTCGCCGTGGCGTGGTCGGTAGAGTCCCTACCTTCCACTCCGGCGACCCGGGTTCGATTCCTGGCGGGGTAGGGGATTTTAAATCTCCACCCTAGGTCTGGGTGTGTGTGTCCTGTCCTTGTGTCTATGTGAGGACAAAAGAAAGTTAACAAAACAGGTGAAACAAAAAGGAAAAAAAAAGGTAAAACAAAAAGGAAAAACAGTATAAACGAAAAAAAGTACGATATATAAATTTTGTTGGCATTTGTACAATATCTGTCCTACTATCTTTGATCCTATTATTGACTAGACGCATAGACTATAATCCGTAGACAGCGTTAGTGACTACAGAGCACTAAGCTCCGGATTCGATTCCCAGCTTTGGACGTAGCCTATATCACCATGATTGAAATCAATATTATCGATGATGAAGGAAAATCCAATTTTCTGCACATCATGTAGCTTAAGCAAAGATATAAGAAAGTTATCGATTAGAACGATTCCTCCAAAACATTTTCCTCTAAAACATATCTTGGGCTTATTAAATATGACAGAGTTGGTAACATTTTAAGCTAATCAGATTAAAATATAAAATTATGAAATATTTACCTAAAAGATCCGTCTCCTCAACTTTATTAGTCATTTATCTGTAGCGCTTTCGGGACTAGTCCCATCATCAGCAATGGTGTTCAGTATTGAATCCTTCTGATGATGGGACTAGTCCCGAAAGCGCTACAGATAAATAAAGTTGAGGAGACGGACCTTTTAGGTAAATATTTCATAATTTTATATTTTAATTTCGAATAATACTGTACCTCGATGGAACTTTATCATGAATCTTATTATGTTGATCATCCAGCCAGTATAAGGGTGAAATGTGGTGAGTAATTCTGGTTCCCCAGCCGTTGTAACTAGTTTACTCAATGGAGCCACTATTTATTATAGTTACCCAAATTCATCATAATGTGGATAGGCAAGGTCATGCACCAAGGTACGATGCATTAAACCGCTCGACCCGGTACCATTATTTCAAATATTGTACTTAATATTACAAGATATTCAACAATCGCTATAAAATCCCCAAAAAATATGCTCAGGATAAACTGACTCATATGCAATGTTGGATTTATTAGAGCTAAACTTAAGTTCTCTCTATATCTATCTTCGGGTTCTTACAGCCTGCCGCTTCCCGTGCCAAACCTCCAAAGCCTACGATCTTGGGCACCTTCGATGCTTAGCCCTCTAGCTTGCATTATTGTCTTCATGTTTTACTTCCATGTTAACTTTGGTCTCCCTCTTTTCTTTTTTCTGTTCGGATGCCATTCGTATAGTTGCTTCGGCCATCGCTCATCTTCCATTCTTAAAACATGTCCTAACCACTTTAATTCCTTCTCCTCAATTATTTCAATTATGCTTTCTTCTGCTTCCATTATTTTTCTAATTTCCTTATTTGTGGCATGTTCTAATTTAGACTTTCTGGCACTTCTGCGTAAATAATCCATTTCTAGAGCTATTAGTCTATTCTTATAGTACTTATTAATTGCCCATACCTCACTTCCATACATTGAAACAGATTCCACCAATGTTTTACCAATATATTTTTTTGTGCCTTTGCAAATATGCTTATCCCACCTTATGGAATTTAACGATGATATTATTTTGCTACTCAATTCAATTCTATGTTTTGCCTTCAATGTTATCCATAATTATTCCCAAATATTTAGTTTGTTTCACTTGCTTTATTTGGATTCCCTCTTCCAATATTAAATTTTCTCTTTTATTGCTATTTATTGCCAGATATTCTGTTTTTTTTTATAGATTTACTGTGAGACCCCATGATTCATATGTGTTTTTCGACCTTTTTATCATGAATTCCATATCAAATTTGTCTTGCGCTAAAACCAGTTGATCATCGGCAAATTGTAATGTCAGCAAAAATCTGTTTCCATTTCATATATATAAATTCTACATAAATATTAAAGAAATTGGTGATAAACTGCACACTTGTTTCAATCCCTTTGTGGTTTTTATAGGATTACACATTATATTTCCAATTTTAACATAAGCGGAGTTATCTTTATAAATTTGTTTAATAATTTATATTAGGTTTCTATCAATATTGTATTTCTCCAATACTTCCCATAATTTGTTAAGTTGAAATGGGAATAAAAATAATTTATCCAACATTTAAAATATCAATCATTACAGTTATGAGTGTGTAGTTATACTTGTAAATAAAAAAATGAATGTGATTCAATCACTAGTCCTACTTCTAATTTATTGACGAAATTAAATGAATGTTATACCATAAGTATCATAACCAATTTTTTTGTGATATCAAATAATAATGAAAATTGTATTCTTAACCGTTCAGACAGAAGAAAAATAGAAACTGCAGAAATTAAGTTCTTACATTCAGTAGCAGGTGTGACAATTTTGGACAGAAAAAGAAATGAAGATAGAGTAAAACTTGTTCAAAGCCGAATTTTTTTTACATTAGACAACATTCCGCATTATAAAAAACCAAAAAAACAAATGATTTACTAATCTTAGATTATAGAGTAACGTATACGTCTTTTTACGTACCTTAGATTAATTGTAGTTCTGCTACCGTTCAAAAGTGAAGTATAGTATGTACGAGCGGCTTCGAAGGTAACGCGCGAAAAAACCGTCCCGTTACATCAACGTTAAAAATGACTTTTAGACGCGTATCCTGGAATTAAAGTATGCTGTTTCGGTTTCCACCCACTAATTGTACTTTCATCCGCATACTTGGTTCCCCGCAAATTTCATTCCACACTACATTGTGTCGTCTTTTAAAACTATACAGCCAACCTGAAGATGTCTTGAAATCTTATTCCCTAGGAAAATAGCACCAGTTAGAGCTTGACTTTGGAGTATTGGTCCGGAAATTTGGAGATTTTTGATTGTGTAGTTGTAAAGCACTATCACACTACTTCCTTGATTTCTTAATTTTTTTCTCTTCATTTGACCATCTCCTTGCATCCATTCATTAATTATTTTTCTTTGTGCTTTAAAATCTGATAAACTTGGGTTTTTCCACATTTAAATTTAGTCATTATTTCGCGCACTGAGAGTTTCTTTTTCTTTATCTTCAGTCACTTCCACTTTTTCGTTTAATGACAATGATACATACGATTTAGCATCTTCATTCCGGAAATTCAGAACACTACCTGTGAAGGATAATACACAGTCGGTCTCAGATCTTAAACTAATTTAAGATTTTACAGTGCACTAGTTATTTGTAAGACAGATGGCACTTGCCAAATATGTGTTAAACAAATCTGTATTTGGTATAACGGGTGTTGCAGTGAGGCCGAAACAAAATTCCAGATGTAGGTAGAAACTCTACTTTACCCGGCGGCAGGAATCATCCCTTATTGTTATTTCGCCTAGCGGGAATTCAATGAAGTGGAATCTAATTTATTTCTCTCTCAGTCTTTCCGCCTTATGAACATTTCTTTTCATGAATTGTAGAAATATCCTTCCGTTTCCGCATTGGCGAGTTTCCGTTTTATACAAAATAAATACACGTAAAATTACTTTATTTCGCCGGGACCAATAAATTTGTTCACACTGTACAGATTTCAGCATTATTTACATTCCGGATTAAACAAGTTTTACTGTATTAGGCAAGACTTAAAATATGTTTTAATTTAACAAATAGAATTGACAACATGAGAAACAACTGGTATGAGCATGTTAAAAGATGCGTACAGATAGAATCCCACTGCTGTTACTAAAGTACAAAGCAATGGGACGGAAGTGTTGGACTCCCATTTACTAGATGGGAAGGAAGATTCATTAAATCCCATTTGATGTGAAAACAGGTCAAAGCCTAATTTCATGAAGTAGAAGAAGAAGAAAAAGAAGAAGAAATAATATATTTGTAGTTAGTATAATATTGAAATAAGTGCTGATGGTATGAACTTCTTGCTTACGTTCATGCAATTAGTATCGAGTATCTTCCTCCTTCTTTGTTTTTTTTTTTTGTAAAATTTCTTATTACGTTAGCCTAGTTTGTTCTTGAATTAGTGAAATTTGTGATTATTTTGTGAATACATACATTTCACGTCATTTTCGAGCAATTTTTCATTCCATAAAGTGTTGAAATGATACATAGTATGAAATAAAAATCGTTTTCAAAGTAAATGTATTAGAAATAAATTTCTTGAACTAATATAAGCAAAAGAGAAAAAAATCTCAATTTCAATTTAAAAAATGTAACAACTTACCCCTTTCCCCCTTAATCTATGCCACACGTGACAGCCTATGAAACACTAATTATAACAGACTTCATACTTGTTACAATATTTCGATTCACTCAATTCAAATATGGGCGTACAAATTTGATGATTCCTTAGAAGGAATATCCGTGGAAAATCAGAAATTGCAAGATAGACCATTGAAACGAAATCAGAACCTGTGAAGGAACTTGTTGCACTCTAATTCTATCTTCTACGAGTATGAGGGAAGTTTTGGGGAAGTGGCTGAATTTAAATACCTAGGAACAATAGGCCTTAATCACAAACAGGATGATATGCAAAAATATATTAAATATAGGCTCAATTCTGGAAATGCGTGCTATTATGCATTACAGGGACTCTTGACGTCCCAACTCCTTTTAAAAAACGTTAAACTGCAAATATATAAAACTATTATTCTACCAGTTATTTTATATGGATGCGAAACATGGACTCTTACTTTAAGGGAGGAAAGGAGATTACGAGTATTTGAGAATAAAGCTCTTAGGACAATTTTTGGACCAAAGAGAGATGAACAGACAGATGAATGGACAAAACTGCATAACAGTGAACTACATGGTCTTTATGGAGCCAGATATAATAAGAACAGTTAAGTCTCGTAGACTGCGATGGGAACGAAAGAAGTGCATGGAAGCTTCTTGTAGAAAAACCAGAGAGAAAACGCCCAGTTGGTAGACCAAACATGAGGTGGGAGAATAACATTAACTTATACAAGGAATGATTGGAAAACATTGGCTCACAATAGGGATGTATGAATAGCTTATGTCCGCGCAGCCATAAACCTAAGGGTTCGATAGTGCCAGTGAGTTAGTTAGATAGTTAATGGTTTATTTTATCTGTAAATGATGAATTGGCTACCCCTACGAACGCAGTCCCCAACCAGATTAAATGGAGAAATGAGCTTAAAAATAAATTGTAGCTCTAATTCTTGAAGGATACTTTATCTTGAAGTTTTATCGGAACAGGAATTGGTAAATGACACAGCGCCACTGACATATGCAATTATCGTGTCGAGACCAGTTAGATTGCGATGTGATGTGGATAATTTGAGCTGTTAGACATGGTCCTTGGTTCACGTCTTCACCACACCTTTCTCTCTATTTTTTTTTCTGTTGTGAGTTTTCTTTTGTTCATCGGATTGTTGCTGTAGGCAATGTTCAACCTTAACAGTCAAGTTTCTTCTACCAGATATTAATATTTACTTGTTTCTATGCAACTGCCACTAGAAACCAGAAGTAAGAATTAAATACAAGCAATGCTATCAGCTGCAAGCAAACTAATATTTTATTTGTATTATAAATGACTCATTGGCACCATCAAACCCGGTGGTTCATGATCGTGCGGACGTCAGTTCTCCATTTGTTCCTATACCGAGCTAACATTTACTAATCTTTCCTCGAATCATGGTTAATTGTATTCTCCCATCTGATTCTTGGGATATCAACTGGGAACTTTTCCTTGGTTTTTCTAGAAGAAGTTTCCACGCTCCTATTTGATTCTCCTTCGTGCCACATGTCCTGGCCATCGCAATCTTTGGGATTTAATATGGGATCATGTAGCTTACTATTATGTAGTTTTCTTCATTCGTCTGTTTGTTGGTCTCTCTTTGGTTAAAAATGCATAAGACGTTGTTTTATTTGTTGTTATGGTGTCTATACATGTATTGTCTATAATTCGCGGCTTTATGCCTGTTTCTTTGTCAGTTCTGTGAAATTCTGTCTTCTTTCTCGTGGGTTACTTTTACAAAATACGTATACCCTTTAACGATGTAATCAAGCTTCATGAAAAACATTAACTAAGGCCAATATGTAGGGGAGAGAGGGGTTTATGTACGCAGTGGGTAATAGTACGCACCAAGCATTAGTAGTTTGTAGAGCTGTATATCTCTGTTTGGTATCCCAGGCTAGCGGCAAAATCTGTAACGTCGTCCCAGTTGAGTGGTATTGTTGTGGCATTGATACTCCAAGTGCGACAGGCTAGAAGGCCTTGGCCTACCAACCGGCTGCTGGCCTCACATCCACATGTGTTAATCATAGAAGTAGACAATCATCTAGACAGTGTAGAGGATATGTGGTCAGCGTGTCTGGCCCCCGTCGTTATAGCTGGTCTTCTCAACCTGGTGTCTCTACTTATTCTAGCTACCCAAATGCCCCACGATGCTGGGTGAGCACCGGTCCCATAATGGCCGAAATTCCATGAGAAAATTTCTTCCCCCATGGGGACTCGAACCAGCGAACGCTCGTTTATTGTGTCAATAGATTTTTTTAACAGTTTTCTTATTTTGAAACTTCATTGAATTTGAGATAGACCTAAGTAACAGGCACTTGATAGATCTTTATTTTATGTAGTATATCCTGAAAGTACAGCTAATTATGTGTTGACTTGAGTTTAAAGCTCTTCATTATTTTCCTTGGATAACCACTGAGAGCGAAACTATTTTAATGGCGACGGTTGGGGTCCTGATACCCCTCTTGCGTCCCAATACCCCTATGTATAGATATTTTCGTTGTTGTTAAAAACAATTGCAAACAAAAATTAATGTGGAACAACATAAATCAAATTTTACTACTTTAATTTTATTGAGCACACTATCTGAGCGGAGTCTACAATTTATTACAGACGCCAAAGACTCGTGTGAGAAATACTACCAAGATTTCTTGGACAGATCAGTTGTGGGCTGTTCTAGATGGAATTAGACGAGAGGAGAAAATAAGAGCTGTAGGTCTAAGATTTAACATTCATGAAGCCACATTAAGGAAACGACTTAAGTTAGTAGATGGAGGCCCAGCGATGGGATGAAAACATATCTTCAGTTCAGTGCAGGAAGAAGAATTTCGTAATTATCTGTTTCTTACTTACTTACTCACTGGCACTATCGAACCCGTAGGTTCATGGTCGCACGGACATAAGCTCTCTATACATACCTATCCTGAGCTAATGCTTTCCAATCATTCCCTGTATAATCTACTTCCCTCAAATCATAGTTAATGTTATTCTCCCACCCCATTCTTGGTCTACCAACTGGGCGTTTTCCCTCTGGCTTTCCTACAAGAAGCTTCCATGCAAGTCTTTCATTCCCCATACGTGCATATCTGTTTCATTTGCCCTAATTATTGTATGGGTTCACTTTCACCGAATTTCGTTGAATGGCCTATGAATTATCAGAACAAAATATAATCAAACATAATTTCAATAAAACAATGAAACTATCTGAGAAAACTGGACACAGGGTTTCCTTAAGATAAGTGCACAATTATGTCCAAGAAAGCCTGAGCAAACATCCATTAATATAACCTCTTCTTTTAATAAAGAAGCAGTTACAACATTCTTCGATAATTTATAAACTGACTTGGACAAATATAGATTCTCTGCTACACGGGTAGGCCTATATAACGTCGATGAGACAGGGATGCACACTGTGCAAATACCCTTCGCATTATAGGCCCGAAAGATCACAAACAAGTATAGAGCGCTACCAACGCTGAGCGTGGAAGCTATATCATTGTGTTGTGCCACGAGTGCTGCATGACCATTCCTACACCTACGTTTATATTTCCTGGTGTAAGAGCTACTGCTGCTTTGAAACGAGGTGGACCAACGGGAGCATTTACGATATGTCGCAATCGGGGTGGATGACAGGAACTGTTCCTCATTTGCAAAGTCATTTTTTAAAACACATAAAATCTTCAAAAGAAGACCCATCCTGCTCTAAATGGACAACACTTCACTGGAAGTATATGAATTTTGCCGAAATAATGGTGTGGTAGTTTCATTCCCTCGTCACACTTGTCATCGACTGCAACCTCTAGAACTAACCTTTTTGGGCCGTTTAAAGTTAATTACTACAGAGGGTGTGCATTGTTTATGAAAAGCAATGGATTTGACAAAATCTGTAAGGATGATGTCATTGCGCAACTCAAGTCATCTTTTGAGAAGACTGGGGGTTTCCAAAGCAGGTACGGGTTTCGGAAAGTCGAGAGTTTATCCGTTGAATCCTGGTATTTTTTTTTTCGATGACGACTTTCCAGCTACCTTAAGAATTCTGCCTGAAGTTGTCGAAGAAGAGTGTAACCAGGAAATTGCTGCTACTCGCACTTCTAATCAATATCAACACGTTCCCATCACTCAAATATCCCTATATCTCAACCAAGCACCTCGAAAGGCATTGGCTTCTACATGCTTTGTAGAAAGCAGCAGTCAGAAATTCTGACATCAACTCCTAGGAAAGAAATTTTGGAAGAGTTATCAAAAAAATAAGGAAGGGTATGGAAGCAGTTGAAGACAAAGAAAAAAAAAGTCATGAAAGTTTTAAGTTCCGGAGTTCTACTGAAGAAGAGGATGAAATTAATAGATGCTGACGAAATGCATGATCTGAATTTGGTTAACATTCAACAGAAAAAAAATTATACAAACACAAGCCCTTGTTTTGTGGTGAATTTGGTAAAAAATAAGGAACTCTGAGTATTGTATTCAGGATGGGTTTCGTTCAGATTAAAGTGCTGCTGACACTCCTCAACATTTCATTTGTGACTTTTACCAATCCAGATGATAGAAAATGCAGTTATGTTACTCATTCTGTTTCTAAGTATTGATTATGTAACTATTAATCAATATTCCAATGGAATTTGTATCTGCATACTATTACCCTATATATCTGCGTCTCATTTCCCCACTTGATAGGGTAATGATACGCATTACAGCTTTTTCTTATTTTATCAATGAAGAGTAGGTAATGTTCGTTAGAAACTAATGTTGTAACTTGTTAATACTATTAGAAACTAATTGCTTTAACATCTCCGAAAGTTTGAAGGCCATATTTAACTTATCTTAGGATTTATCTTAGGATTTATAACAATAAGTGCCTGCAATTACCACTTCCTCCCCTATGTACGCATGCCTATACCACATATGTCCCGCGTATGGATACAAATGTCTCACTAAAGGGAGTTTCTTGACTTTGCTAACTTAGTTGCGCTTATTTACCTGCATATTTCAGTGAGCGACTTACGGTCAGCACATCTCCTCAATGAGACATCTAGAAGGCACCTGAGGTATTACTTGGATGAGTAGAGGTCTCTAAAATTTTGCTCAGATACACTAATTTAGGCTTGAGGTTATAATACGATCCAAGATTGAATTTATTCCTGAGTACTTGAACCTTGGATTTTTCCATCCTAAAAATCTGTCGACCCCTGTCACGTTTCAATCCGCTACCCTCGGGACTGGAGACAATGAACATAACCACCGAGGTAGGTAATATGTATGTGCGCGCATTTGTTTAATGCAGTGTAATATAATTCCATTAGGTAACTAAATCATACGTCCCAGAAATGCCAGGAAGACTTCTCCTTAGTCTTCTTATTACACTTTTAAGGGTATAATTACACTGGTCAGCATGATTTTTGTCTCATGAGTACCAATAGTTATACTTAATGCAGATTTTTATCGTGTTTTCAAATATGTATTCGGAATTTCTCCATCACCAACAGTTTTTTTTAAATTTCAATTTCAATTAATGGATTTAAATAATTGTTTTTTAATAAACCTAGATTTCTTCCCGGAAAATCTTGGCACACTGAGCGATAAGCACGGGGAACACTTTCATCAGGAGATTTCAGCTATGGAAAAGAGATATCAAGGCAAATTGAATCCTAATATGCTGGCCGATTATTGTTGGATTATCAAGAGGGATGCTCCACAGCATAAAATAGCAGAAAATCGTCATTTCTTACTTTCTAGGTGAATCCGAATGTTCGAATATTGTGTAGTTACGAATGTAGAAAATATTAAAGTGTTTGAAATTATAATAAATGCCTGTCTCTCGGAAACTTTGCGTGATGGAGAAAAAACCGATATCATATTTGAATTCAGGAGAAAAAATACTATCAGAATCACATATTTTTCTTTCTGCGTAAAAAAAAATGTTTATTTTTTGTTGCTCAGTGTTATTTAAATACTTTTTTGACTGATGAAATTTTCCCAAAGTAAATAACTCAAGCAAGAATAAAACTAATAAACACCAAGAAAAATTATGGATCCACTACATTAATTATTAATACTTTCCTCTGTCTAAAACTTTTAATCAAACAGGTGCATGCTACACTGCATTAGGAATGCGGTTATTTCTATCTCTCAAATCTTTTGATAGTGTTTTCATCCTCCGCCACAATCATGTTAAGTCCACTCTTCCCTTAGCCAGGTTATACACTAATCAATTCTGTTTGCTTATTTTGTAAAATAAGTAAAAAATAACTTAAAATATATTAATACTATAAGATAAGAAAGAACACTGTTTACCTGAAAGAACTAATAAATTTCTACCAACTTGAACGAATTGGTAATTATTTCAGACATTGGACATAGCACATACATTAAGAAATAGAATATTGCAGTTGTTTTGTTCGGTAACAAGGCAGGAATTACATAATACGATCACATATAGCCCAGAAAGGATTCCTCGCTCCGACCTGTAATTCCAGAATGCAATTAAGCTGCATTATGCAGATGGAGAGACCGGTATGTGAATTATATGAAGAACATTATCTTAAAAAAAACATTAACTGCATTTCTTATTGCAGCGAACGATACACTGTAGTCGTCATTGAAATCATTATGCAATTTTGCAACATTACGCTTAAAAAATAATTGGAATATTTTGGAATCACTATAATTGAGCCTCCTAGCCTTATAAGAATCTTTAAAATTATGTTCAAAGAATGCTTGATTTACTCTGTATATGGCATGACGTAATTATATAATTATAATAAATATATACAGTAAAACGTCTTCAAAGCGGAATCGCATGGAACCAATTTTTTTCTACATTAGACAAAATTCCGCATTATAAAAAAACAAATAATGATTAATCAATCTTAGATTATAGAGTAGCGTATATGTCTTTTTACGTACCTTGGATTAATTATAGTTCCGCTGCCTTTGAAATGTGAAGTACGAGTACGGGCGACTTCGACGCTAACGCGCAAAAAAAAAAAAAAGTCCCGTTTCGTCAGCGTTAAAAATGTCTCTTAGGTGCGTATCCTGAAATTAAATTATGCAGTTTTGGTTTCCACTCACTAACTATACTTTCGTCCACACCCTTTGATTCCCCGCAAATTTCATTCCACATTACATTGTGTCGAATTTTAAAACTGTACAGCCAACCTGAAGACGCCTTGAAATCGTTATTCTCTAGGGATATAGCAACAACTAGAGCTTGACTTTGGAGCATCGGTCCAGAAATTTGGAGATTTTTTGATCGTGCACTTTTAAAACATACCACACTACTTCGTTGATTTCTTTATTTAATTTCCTTTTTTTTTTTTTTTCTTCACATTTAAATAAAGTCATTATTTCGCGTATTGAGAGTCTTTCTTTATCTTCAATCACTTCCCGGAAATTCAGATCGCTACTTGTGAAAGATACGTACACCATTGGTGTCAGATCTTAAACTAATTTAAGATTTTGCAGTGCACTGGTTATTTGTAAGATAGATGTCACATGCCAAATATTTGTTAAACGAACCTGTATTTCGCATAACGGGTGTGCAGTGAGACCGAAAGAAAATTCCAGATACATGTAGAAACTATTATTAACCGGGTGGCAGGAATCGCCCCTTATTGTTCTGTCGCCTAACGGGAATTCAGTCAAATGGAAACTAATTTATTTCTCTCTCAGTCTTTCCGCCTTATAAATATTTTTTTCATGAATTGTGTAGAAATATCCCTCCGTTTCCGCGTTGGGCAGATTCCGTTTTATACAAAATAAATACACGTAAAACTACTATTATTTCGCCGGGTCCAATAAATTTGTTCAGATTGGACAGATTTCCGCATTATCCACATTCCGGATTAAACAAGTTATACTCATTCGATTCTCTGGACTGAAGAAGAATGATCTTAAGACAGAGAGCAGAGCAAGACCAGAAAGGAGCTGAAGACGCAAATGCTGGACATCAACAGCGTAAAGTGCGGCAGAAACCAGCTGACCAGAAAGGACATACCGGAGAAGAAATGAAGACACCGAACAACAAAGTCTCACAGAATGATGACAACTACACTCATCCTAAGCCAAAACACACGGCCAAAAACGCTACCATAGACAAAACTTATGAGATTGAGATCAACAACAGATTTATATCTCTACAGAAACCTCCAGACATACCTCCGCCTATCGTCGTAGACGCTAGCAACATAAATGCCTACAAACTTACACACATTGCTCTGTTGCTGTAGGAAAAGAAAAAGACATCACAATGAAATACACCAAAGACCAACTAAAAATCTTCACCAAAGACAACTTTGCATTCAACCATGTTCAAAAAGTACTTAAAGACCATGAAACACAGTTTCATACCCATATATTCAGAAGAGGATCAGGATACATGACTCAAAGAATTACACTCAAAGGACTTCCAACGAAAATAACATCAGGCGAAATCTATCAAGAACTAAACGACAAAGGTAATCCAATCCTCAACGTCAGACAACTATATAAAACCAGCTTCCAAAACGGATCCAGAATCAAGACTGCCATTCCTGTTTGGATTCTAACTTTCTTACAACAATCAGACTTCATGCCAAAAATCGTTAATCTTACAGACATCTTCAATGTAAAAATCAAGCTTGAAACCTACAAGACACCAGCAGGAGGAATCCAATGCTATAATTGTCAAGGCTTCGGACATCAGGCAGAATGCTGTACAAGAACACAGAAATGTGTTAAATGTGCAGGCAATCACAGTGTAAAAAACTGTAAAGAAACTGAACTAAAATGTACTAACTGCAATGAAACTCATGCTGCAAGCTACAGACAATGCCCTATCTACAAGAAATACTCCAACTCAAGACTGAAATATGCACCAAGGACCTCACAACATACCACAGAAATCTCACATCATAAACCAGAGCCAGAGAAACCAAAAATCAACACTTCAGCACCAAAATTGGACATTCCAACAACTCCTACTCCTACTCCCACTACTATAAATCCTGAAAACCTAGTTCATCAACTTCTATCCCTTATATCTAAAATCCTCTTAAATCCAGAACTCCTAAAAACCACTGTAATGCTACTTACAAACCTAACTTCAAGTCCTTAAATAAATCCAGTAAACTACCTCAAGAATATCTTTTAAGACCAAGAAGCTTATGCGTACGAAGAAAACAACATCTTCAAGAATACCCCAAGAAACAGCTGGGAGAAGAGCATTTTCCTTAGCTAAAAATTTCAAGCACAGAAGACTTCAAGATAAGCACATCAAATATTGGGTCAAGGCCTAAAATAGGCCGGTACCATATACGAACATCAATATTTCGCTCTAACTGTATTAAATTCGCTTGATAATGTTTCAGAGAACGCAATCTTCTACTGAACAAACAAAAAGTTGTGATCTTATTAAATCATTTTAGACTCTTTGGGTTTATGTCCACCGCTCTGTGGCTTCGAGGTAGCGTGTGCCTTGCCACGCAGCGGACCCGAGTTCGATCCTCAGGACAAGTTTCCTGGGTGAGGTTTTTCGGCGTTTTTCTTCATCTGTAAGACAAATGTCAGGACACTTTAAGGCCCAAATGGTCACCGAACATCATCTAGCCATCATTATTATTACTATCTTATTCTATTTAGGTCCACCGCTGTGGTCTCGAGGTAGCGTGCTGCCTTGTCACGCAGCTGCCTTGTCCCCGGTCGGGACAGTTTTTCTGGGTGAGGTTTTATCGGGGTTTTTCCTCTCACCTGTAAGACAAATGTCAGGAAAACTTTAAGGCCCAAATAGTCCCCGAAATCATATGGCCATCATCATCATCATCCTTATCATTATTATCATCATAATCATAATCCTTCACCGGTATGAAAAGCAACGGGAAGCTACCACACAATTCCCTAGTAAAGCTGCAAAGCATAGCATGAAAATTCTATGATTGCAGTGAAAGACCTGCCCTCGGGCAGAATTACTATGGATGGATTCTAATTAGATTAAGACCACTCCTGGCGCATCATTATCATCATCACCTTTCATATTATCGGTGCAGAGTAATCCCGCCTTCCAAGCACCCCAACAAGTACTCAATGCCAGGAGAGAATGCCAGAAATGTCCTAATGACAACCTGATGTCATTACCTAAAAAATGTGGATTTAGTGATAAAATAAATATTTACAATTCAGTTATTTGAACTGTAGGCATAATTACCTATTGTGGGACATTCCATACGAAATTGGCAAAAAAAATCCGAAAATTGAACTCACGTCTTTAAAAGTTTACAATTTTTTACAGTGAAACTTTATGATATACTGAATATCTGAACCGAATTTCGGGTCTTCGTTCGACGTAATTAAAGAGTAATAGAGCTGTAAATAATTTATCGTATTATTTTATAAAAAGCTTCTTTTATGAAATAAATTTCTCGAAGTATAACTATTCCCTCAACTTGAAAAGATAGTAACATTGTAGATGATTTTATGCTCTAGGGCTTGAAAATTAGTATGTTAATATTTACGATTTTCTAAAGGGCGTAAATGCAATTAATATGCAATTGACCTTTCCAACCAACAATTTTATAAAATGAAAAAAATACCATATTATTACCTGATGATCAGTTAATTGTTAGTAATTAGTATTAAAGTGGTGGCATGAAAGGAAACTACCAAAAATAATTATTTTCCCTAAAATCTCCTATGTGTACACTACCCGCAATATATTTCGGGTGAGTAAAGATCGCTCACTCGTACAAACAATGACGGAGCACTTCCAAACATTTTTTATTGTTATTATCATCATTGCATTATTTCTATTATCATAATTACTATTATTACATCATCATCATCATCATCATCATCATCGTGGACTAGTGGTTACTCCGCACGCCTTTGATTCCGAGGTTCGCGGGTTCAAACTAGATGGGAATCAATGGAATTTTAAAAGCGTAACAATTCTGAATGGGGGACACGGCGTAGCGTAGTGGTTAAGGCACTGAGCTACAAGCCGGAGGGTCGAGGATTCAAGTCCCATTGGGGTCAGGATTTTTAAACTGACCCAAACCCTCTGGCGGCACTATGGTCCTGGGGTCGACTCAGCCTCTAACGGAAATGAGTACCAGACGCTTGTTCTGGGGGTAAAGGCGGCCGTCACGCAGGGCTGACAACCCGGCTGACATAAAGTGCCGATTGTCTAGAAAAACCTCCTACTACCCCAAGAGCCTCCTGGCCTGTTGTGGGATCACTTTAACAATTCTGAATGTAGCTTTTTCCAGAGGGAAGGAAATCCGTGTCTCGTGTTTGAAATAAATTGCTACATAATGAGCTCACATTTTAGTGAGCGTCGTTAAATGTAACAATCTTTATTGATATCTCCAGTAGGCGGTTAATTTTGTGCTGTTTTTGTCAAATGTATACGAGTAGTTTAATTAAATTTATTAAGTACCTACAAATTCAAGCTTGTAGACCTATTAAAAATTATTTTCTAGAGAGTAGTTTTGTAATGTGTTGTAATATTCTATACATGTACACTACACCAACGTATGAGGTTGAATATTGCAAGGAATTTTAAGCTATCGGTAATAATTTGTAACAATTTTCATGCTGTTACAAGTAATAGATAAGAGGTATAAATATATTTTATTGGGTTGGCATCACTTACTGATCTTACATCTCCTACTCATGACGTATCAAAGATGATATTAAAATGCACGATATAAGCTAAACTATTGTTATAGTGTTTAATTTAATGCCGAAACTTCTCATTACTCTCCTTTTATAACACAAAAACTATCTCTCTTCGATTATTCTATCATTCCAGAAACATTTAAGAAATTGTAAAATTATATGTTAACACATAATATTGTTAATAACTATTACATACTAACTAACTAACTCTAACTCACTGGAAGTATCAAACCCGTAGGTTCATGGCCGCGCGGACATAAGCTCTCCATATATCCCTATCCTGAGCCAATGTTTTCCAATCATCCCATCTATAATTTACTTCCTTCAAATCATAGTTAATGTTATACTCCTACCTCATTCTTGGTCTACCAACTGGACGTTTTCCCTCTGGTTTTCCTACAAGAAGTTTCCATGTACAGCTTTCATTCCCCACTCGTGCCACATGTCCTGCCCATCGCAGTCTACGAGACTTAACTGTTATCATTATATCTTGGTTCCTATAAAGACCATGTAATTCACTGTTATGCAGTCTTCTTCATTCACCTGTCTGTTCATCTCTCTTTGGTCCAAACATTTTTCTAAGAACTTTATTCTCAAATACTCATAATCTTCTTTCCTCCCTTAAAGTAAGAGTCCACGTTTCGCATCCATATAGGCCCTAATATAACTGGTAGAATAATAGTTTTATATATTTTCAGTTTAACATTTTTTGAAAGGAGTTGGGAAGTCAAGAGTCTCTGTAATGCATAATAACATGCATTTCCAGAATTGAGCCTATGTTTAATTTCTTTGTGCATCTCATTCCTGTTTGTGATTATTGTTCCAAGGTATTTGAATTCAGACACTTCCTCAAAATTTCCCTCATTTGTCATTAGCTGTCCATATTCATTATCTTATATATAAAAATTAATGTTTGTTTGTTTGTACTTTATGCGCGGCCATACCGTTGATCCGATTGTGAGGGGGTTTTTGCAAAATGTTCAGGAGATTCCCGGGATGAACATAGGCTATAAGAGAGTCGTGATACTCAACTCCTACACCCTTAAAATCGCCCTTTGTAGTGGAAAACGTGAAAAAAGTAGCTCTTTGGACGCTTAAATGGCTTACGCTACCTAAACCATACGAAATACACAACATTAATGTACACAAAATTGAATATCTCGAAAAGCTCTACAAAAAAGTCCGCAACAGCATATGTTTATCTCTTACGGATAACTCACAAAAACCTATTTTGTCTTTCATTGATACCAAGAGTCTCGCGGTTAAGGCAAGAAGTCTTGGCGCAGAACTACGGGACTTACGCTGGTTCAAGTCTCTACGGGGGAAGAAATTTTTCTCATGGAACGTCGGCCAGTATGGGACCGGTGCGCAGTGGGTCAGAAATGAAATCTAGCTAAAACATTTTTTTTTTTGACTCACTCTCATCTCTTTTTTTTTTCTCACTCTAATATAATTGTTGTATGACGGTTCTTAACTTATCTGCAAAGGAGGGTACAATTCTAATGTTCATGACTATGTGACGTCATCATTCACACTTCTTGAGCCACAACAGAAGGCTGTAAGAGGTTTGTTTGCGAACTTATTTAATTATATCTAATTATGTCCTATTTACTGAATTTTATGGTAAAAAATAACATATTTTTATCGTCCGCCCATGACATGAGAATTGAACGTTCGGGCAGGACAACGCCTGCCGGGTACGCTAGTATATTATAAAATATAAACGTAATTAAAATTATATCTAACTTTAACTCACCATTTAATCATTGTAGATCTGCAAACTTGTTAATAAACTTTTTAATTAAAATAGAGACTAATTTTATAATCGTTAGCCTTTATTCATCTATTGACTCAGCTTTATGTAAGGTATTGTTATATATATATATATATATATATATATATATATATATATGCAAGTGGTGATTTTTTACACCCCTGACTTAAATTTCTTGTTTTCTCTGTATGGAAAAAGTTAAACTGAGGGTTGAAGTACCTGTAACACATGTTTTGTGCAAGCATACGCTCAAGACAATGTTGTGTGTAGAATTATATGAACCGTATCATAAAAAAAAGGAAATTATAGAATTAATCTTGTTTCGTGTTGTATGATACATGCTGGTTACTTGTAATGAAAAAAGTTCTGTAGCAAAATTATTGTCTGGCCACATTTCAGAGAACAGCTGCCAGCTCTTTATCAAATTAGCAGTAAGATTTAATGCTGTCACAAAAAGTTATAACTGTTTTTTAATCCAATCTCTTGAAACTCAATGTAACTTAATAAGATAAACGGGTAAGATGCAATTATGTTTTTGTTTCTGCAGTATTTAATTGTAACTAACTAATAACCGGCGTGCGCTGCTACTCCTAAATGAATTAAATGTGTTTTTTTATGTTTAGTTGAATAAGTAAAAAAATTATAAATTGCAGCCCCTTCAATCGTCTTATTCTGCGAGGTGCCAGCAACACCTTCAGGGGACAATCTACATTACTAAATGTTCTCATGAAATTATAAATTTGTATCATAATTGTTTTTATATACCCCGTGCTGATTACCCGGCATTGCATGGGAATATGCGTATCCCGATCTTCTTGGCGTCAATGAGATGAAATATAGTAATGAATATTGAGAGTTATTCGTAAAAGATAGACGTACGCCGTCAATGAGATGAAATATAGTAATGAATATTGAGAGTTATTCGTAAAAGATAGACGTATGCCGTCGCGGGCTTCTTTGTAGAATTTTTTTAGATATTCAATTATGTGTACATTAATTTGGTGCATTTGATGTATTTGTATTAGGCAGCATAAACCAAAAATCTACTTTTTTGTGCATATATGGCCCTCCTTTTTTTAGCTCCGGCCCTATAGTACGTACAGTAATATGTTAATTGGACGATGTTATGCATCAACCGGCTAAGCGTATTTACAAACAAATTGACATTTTGATGTCATCTGTTGCACTGGCTCATGAAGTGAGAGTATGCACACTTCTATTAATTATTAAACAAACATTTAAACGCCATCATTCCTATCAGATATTCTATGTTTTGCTACAAACGGTTATGAAACCAGATCTTCATAAATGTTAATCTAAATTATTCATCATGCAGCTAAGTGCCAAATGTTCCCTCTCTTAAATTTTTAATGCGTAACTGCCAAAAAAGGAAAATAACTTGCAATATGGGCAGGACATGTGGCACGAGTGGGGAATGAAACACGTGCATGGAAGCTTCTTGTAGGAAAACCAGAGGAAAACGCCCAGTTGGTAGACCAAGAATGAGGTGGGAGAATAACATTAACTATGATTTGAGGGAAGTAGATTATACAGGGAATGATTGGAAAGCATTAGCTCAATATAAGGATGGATGGAGAGCTTATGTCCGCGCGGTCATGAACCTACGGGTTCGATAGTGCCAGTGAGTGAGTAAGTAAGTAATATCCAGTATTGTTAGTTTGAGGCTACAATGAATAGTGAAGATTGACTTAAACTTTATACGTATTTTTCTAGAAACTTACATAATGACGTATAGCCGGTTGTTGCATAACGCTGTCTAATTGCCCAGAAAATTCTCTAAATGATTAAAAAAACCTAGTGGGTCAGACAGAGACTTACACTAATTTTTATATATAAAGATAGCGTTTTTTAACCGTTAGTAGGTAGGCCTACAGAACCTATGGTATGAATCAGTGGCACATGGACTCTGAGGAAACAAGGCCAACTAAATTATTTGCTGTCATTGTCTAGCAGTTAGTATTTTATTTAACAATTTTTTATCATCTCATTCAGAATGTTAAAATCTTAAAATCCGTACCTTAGGTATCAGTCATCAAAAACATCAACTAAAACTTCTGTTTAAAAAACTTGATCAAACATTTAAGAAATCATCAACTAAAACTTCTGTTTAAAGAACTTGATCAAACATTTAAGTAACCATCAACTTAAACTTCTGTTTAAAAAAACTTGATCAAACATGTAAGAAATCATCAACTAAAACTTCTGTTTAAAAAACTTGATCAAAGATTTAAAAAATCGTCAACTAAAACTTCTGTTTAAAAAACTTGATCAAACATTTAAGAAATCATCAACTAAAACTTCTGTTTAAAAAACTTGATCAAACATTTAACAGAAAACAATGTTCCATCATGAGCGTTTAAAATAAACATTAAAAATGGTAGGCTATCATTTTACATGCTGATGATGGAACCATTATAAAAAGTCCTAACATTCCATGTTCCTAGGAACATGTCCCTATTTGAGAATAAATTGACTAAGAATTAGATCAAAGATTGTAAATCTTTTAAGGAGATTTAACTCTTTTCTATGGATTCCATGAAGTAGATCCCGTCCGGAGAACCAAAAAATGTTACCCCTGTGGAACCCTTGTCACGTTTCTTGACAATTTCCGGTGAAAGATCGTCACTCTTTGGACCAAGTCACTTTTTTCGCCTGGCTTATCGCCTTCGACGAGTCCGGTATGGGCAACTCTTTCGGCATAGCTACTATCGGCGTAGTTCTCGGGGTCGTTTAAGCACATAAAGCCACAACATTAACCATGATTTGAGAGAATTAGATTATACAGGAGATGATTGGTAAACATTAGCTAAGAGTAGGGATGTATGGAGAGCTTATGTCCGCACAGCCATAAACCTACCGGTACGAGAGAGCCAGTGAGTTAGTTAGTTAGTAATAAAATCCTAAAAATGAATTTCTTTGAAAGTGATGTAAAGTCTTCTTCTTCTTCCATCCAAGTATTAGGCCAAGGCCTGTTACGATCCTATAGAAAATTTTCCCTCCAGCGTTTCATAGGACGGCCCAGGGATCTTCGTCCTCTTGGTATATAATTATAAACAGCTTTGGGGATCCGATTTGAACTCATTCTTTCAAGATGGTGTTTCCAATTTAGTTGGTACTGTTTAATATATTCCAAAATTGGCGTAGTCTTCAATTCTTTTAAGATATCAGTGTTCCTTTTCCGATCCCATCTGGTGTAACCCGCTGTTCTGCGCATGAATCTCATTTCACAAGCCGTTATTCTGCTTTCATGTTGTCCTTTTTAGTGTCCATACTTCACTACCATATGTCAACACTGGTCTAGCCAAAGTGTTATATAAACGTAATCTAGTGTTTTTTTGTACAAGGGATGGTTTCATAACTTGATTAATAATTCCTAAACTTTTATTATAAAGTAAAGTCATGGGTCCAATACCATACAATTACGGTACGTAAAAAATTCAAGACTGGAAATATAATCCTCTAAGCAAAATTTGTCGGCCCGTCCATGACCAGATTTGAATTACGACGGTAATGACTTGAGCAGTTAAAGAGCATCGTTAAATAAAAAAGCTTAATTTGTAATTTATCTAATAACTCGTAAAAAACTAACTCATTGGCACAATCGAGCCCATAGGTTCATGGCCGCGCCGATATAAGCTCTCCATATATTCCTATCCTGAGCTAATATTTTCCAATCATTCCTTGTATATTCTACTTCCCTCAAATCATGGTTTATGTTATTCTCCCACCTCATTCTTGGTCTACCAACTGGGCGTTTTCCCTCTGGATTTCCTACAATAAGCTTCCATGCACGGCTTTCATTCCCCATTCATGCCACATGTCCTGCCCATCGCAGTCTACGAGA
This sequence comes from Diploptera punctata, assembly GCA_030220185.1. NCBI lineage: Eukaryota > Metazoa > Arthropoda > Insecta > Blattodea > Blaberidae > Diploptera > Diploptera punctata. The sequence continues at coordinate 914,594 of JASPKZ010000046.1, read as the reverse complement.
TTTAACTGTTATTATATCTGGTTTCCTATAAAGACAATATAGTTCACAGTTATGAAGTCTTCTCCATTCACCTGTCTGTTTATTTCTCTTTGATCCAAAAAGTCTTTAGAACTTTATTGTCAAATACTCGTAATCTCCTTTCCTGTCTTAAAGTAAGAATCTATGTTTAATAACTCATAATATTAAAATGAAAAGATGACGCTACTGTGAATCTTTCAGAAATGTAAGATATTGCTTGAAAAATACCTTCGACTGATAGCTTGGTAAAAATTTCCATAGAATGGGAAAATGTGATAAAAAGCATGGACAATTATGAATGCAGGAGAGTTTGTCTTTATATGGTGTTGAAGGGATGAATCACGTGTCTTTGTGGCGCCTGTAGGTGTTGGTAATTGTGTGATTTGCCAGACTTCCCACTTCAATTGACACAAGAAAAAATATTGTTTGATTGTCATCAAGTGACTTCTCTATTTGGTTTGGTTTGCCTTCTGAATGCGTCATCCAAAACTCTACACCACTACGCCCTCTCTGTCATCAAATTGCCAACTGCTTGAAAACTCCTAACTTCACTCCTTACGTTTTATTTATTTATAATGACAGGTACATAGATATTATATGTATTTTCCTTATATAAACCTCATTGATAGGAAAATTGAAGAACCTTTTCTCCTCTTTGTTTTCGGCTTATGACCTGTTCCATTTGAATTAAAAATCCTTCCATCTCTTTTTTGGTCTTCCAGGTGTCCTTCTCCCATCCTCTGGTAACTTATCTCTTGCTATGTGTACAATTATTTCTGGTGTCGTGAAGAATGGGCCCCTACATATATGTTGATTCCATTCAAATCTTATTTTTTCCACCCTTTCACCTATGGCCTGAATATTCATTCTTATTTATTCATTTCTAATTTGATCTTTCCTTGATTTACGTACAATCTTCCTTGGAATATGCATTTCATTTGTTTCCAATTTTTTTTAAGTATCTGCTCTTTTTTATTTAACACTTTCCAATATTGTTATTTTAACACAGTTCCAATAATGGATCATATTATTCTACCAGTTATATTATATGGGTGCGAAACATGGACTCTTACTTTAATAGAGGAAATGAGATTACAAGTATTTGAGAATAAAGTACTTAGGAAAACTTTTGGACCAAAGAGAGATGAACAAACAGGTGAATGGAGAAGACTACATAACAATGAACTACATGGTCTTTGTAGGAAGCCAGATATAATAAGAACAGTTAAGTCTCGTAGACTGCGATGGGTAGGACATGTTGCACGTATGGGGAATGAAAGACTTGCATGGAAACTTCTTGTAGGAAAGCCAGAGGGAAAACGCCCAGTTGGTAGACCAAGAATGAGGTGGGAGAATAACATTATCTATGGTTTGAGGGAAGTAGATTATACAGGGAACGATTGGAAAGCATTAGCTCAGGATAGGGATATATGGAGAGCTTATGTCCGTTCGGCCATGAACCTACGGGTTCGATAGTGCCAGTGAGTAAGTAAGTAAGTATTATAATATTATAATGATATTGTGAAATGTGGTCCATTATTGGAACTGTGTTAAAATAACAGTATTGGAAAATGTTAAATAACATCGATTACTGCTTATAAAAGTGGTGGTATAAAAATCTCAAAACATAGATACTTCTAAATGAAGCCGGCCGTCGGCGTAGGTGGTGACATCTACCTGGCAGCGGACGAAACGAGAATTTTAGATTTGTATATGTGGAAATAATTATTGTTAATGTTTGTACCATGTCTCGTATATTGTAGTGGTCTTGCACGCTTGTACGAAATACAAGAGGTCACCGGTTCGATTCCTGGCTCAGATATTAATTTTTCTTTTCACATAATCATTATAATATCTGATCTTTAAAAAAATACTGGTAACTAGAAGTTATATCCATCCATAGTAATTCTGCCCTAGGGCAGGTCTTTCACTGCAACCATAGCATTTTCATGCTATGATTTGCAGCTTTACTAGAGATTTATTGGTGTGGTAGCTTCCCGTTGCTTTCCACAACGGTAATGGATGATGATGATGATGATAATGATGAGGATGATGATGATGGGCGGATGATTTTCGGGGACCGTTGGTCCCTAAGCTTCCTGACATTTGTCTTATATGTGAGGAAATACCTCAAAAAAATCTCACCCAGGAGCCTGTCCCGACCGAGAATCGAACCCGGTCCCGCTGCGTGACAAGGCATCGCGCTATCTCGAGACCACAGCCGTGGAAAGAAGTTATATAATAAAATGAAAATTAAAGAAGCTTAAGATATAATAGTATGTATAAATAATATCCGCAATTCGTGTTCAACTCAGGGTCGGGTAGAGGGATGAGGTGAGATGAGATCTGTGAACGACAAGGGTGCCGGCAGACCACGCCTGATACATTTTCACAGGGACGGATAAACGAAATGGATTTGATGAGTACAGAGAAATCCAGAGATAAACCAGCCCATGCTCCGTTTCGTCTTCAACAAAACACTCTTAGAGTAACCGAGACTCGATCTCGTGACCCGAGCGGCGAGAGACGATCACCTAACCGCTTGCGCCACACAGCCACCAAGATATAGTAGCATTCTTATTAAATATTACTGTAACCCCATTATGAAAATTAAGCCGCATCTTATTAATCAATATTAATAAGGAAAATTAATCAGTGGTGACAATATATTAATTTAAAGACTTTTTTTGTGATTTATAGTTATCATGTGTTCATTAGTAGGCCTAAATGTGTACTATAATTTCATTTTTGAATTTATCAATATCTGACTTAATTTTCTTACAATGAGCAGTAAATAAATAATTATTAATTCATTTAATTAAATGTGTATGAATAACTCATTTATGAAAATATTCACTCGCATTATAAAAAAATAGATTAGACAGAGAATACAAAGATATGGAAGAACAAAGTGGGTTCACTGCAGGCAAATCATGCACTGATAATATATTCATACTGAGACAGGTGTTAGAGAAATGCCGAGAGAAATCGCAACCAGTAGATTTGATCTTTATTGATTTGTTAAAGGCGTATGCTAGTTTACCCAGAATCTTGCTCTGGAAAGCCCTAGAAGAGGCAAACATAAATGGAAAAAATAATTAGTATTATAAGATCATTACACTCAGGGAACAAATGCCAAATTAAGATGAGAAACAGGCTTTCAGAAAAATTCCAAACATCAAAAAGTCTACTACAAGGATGTTGCTTATCACCAAAGTTGTTCAAAATATATATTGATAATTGTACGAAGAATTGGTCAAGACACTGCAAATATATGGGAATTCAAATAGAAGATAATTATTACCTCCACCATTTACTATTCGCAGATGATCAGGTGGTGATTTGTCAGGATCCAGATGAACCATGCTAATTTAGTTACACTTGTTTTTGTATAGATGTCATTTGAATGGTCCGTCGTCAGCGTTCCGCCTCATACAGACATCTAGGAAACCAAGGTAGTACTAGGATGGGAAAATTCGGTAAATTTTGCTTAGAGGTCACTTCATTCAGGCTTAAGGATCTTTTTCGAGCCTGAAAATCTTCAGACTCGGGACCCACGGCTTAAAGTCCCTCACGGAGGACTTGCTTCTTAGATTTTTCCATCCTAAAAAAAATCCATCGACAACAGCCGGGGTTTGAACCCGCTACCCTCGGGACCAGAGGCAAGGAGCATAACCGCTAGTCCACCGCGTCCGATCCATTGATATGTAAAAAGATAAATACCAGTTCCAAAAACGGTAATTTCCTACTTGTCGTCAACTATCAATTTCGTTCAATCTGAGTCGTTCAAATTAATGAACGATTTTTACACTAAAACATCTGAAATTCAACGTAACTACTAATATACTAAACGCTTAACAAAATTGACAAGTATAAAGTGGGTTTCAGTTATTTTTATTTGTTAATTTTGTGTGTAATTGTGAAGTAAACTCAAATGTAATTGCTAATTATTAGGTTAAGTTATTAATATTGGCATGAAGCATCTAGGCATGCCGTTTGTTGTTATACGTCATGGTTACAATGAAATAGTTCACCTAAGATTGTTTTTTGAACGAAATCCTTGGTTGAGGAGAAATAAACTATCGTAAAAATCTAGAAAATCTGTAAGATTTAAACACTTGTTAATACAAATTGCAAATACGCCCAACAAGTAAATAAGTTTGCGATCCCTCTCACACTCTAGTTTCAATTTTTTTTTCTGCTCTTAGTTTCCATGTAGGCGCCTATACCACATACACCTCATACAATAGTGTAAATTTACAATGTTAACTTTTTTATATTTAAAATATTATTGTACACATGTTTTGTTGTACGGCCTATACTGATTTTTCAGATCACTTGGATGTGTATGTAGGGGTCTATGTACACTATGTGTAAATGGGTTAAGTGATCCCACTACAGGCCATAGGAGACTCTTGGGGTAGTGGGGAGTTAAGCCTTCCACTTTTTTCTAGACAATGGGCACTTGATGTCAGCCGGGTTGACAGCCCTGAGTGACGGCCGCCTTTATCCCCAGAACAAGCGTCTGGTGTTCATTTCCGTTAGAGGCTGAGTCGATCCCAGGACCATTGTGCCACCAGAAGTTTTGGGTCAGTTTAGAAATCCTAACCCCTCCGGCACTCGAGCCCTTGACTTTTCGGTTTGTAGCATATTGCCTTAACCAGCTACGCTATGACGTGCCCCCTATGTGTAAATAAAATAAAGATGAACATATTAAAACAATATTTTAAAAAATGCTAGTAGGTAGGAAATAAAATTATACATTAAAATAAAAATAAAACATAATGAAATCATTGTCATCATCATCAGCAGCAGCATCAAGAATTAGATCTGGTCTGTTCCGATCTCATGTTAGAATTGGTCTATCCTCTGCCGGCATTTTCTACCATGAGACTTTGAAGTATAAACATTGATGTCCCCTGAAGACGTTACCGATGTCTCGCAGGGTAAGATATCTGATGGGGCTGCCATCTAAGACTCGATATCAAGCCGTCTGCTGTATTAACCCCAACAGAAGCGGTACCCTTCCGCTCTGCTGACCGTTGAGGATTTTTCTCCTTTATAATAATAATAATAATAATAATAATAATAGCTTTATTTTACCTGGCAGAGTTAAGGCCTTAAGGCCTTGTCTACCACTCAACCAGGTTTAAAAAAAATACAAAAGAAAAGTCTTAAATCTAAATTACAATATATATATAAACGATTACAAGTTATGAATACAATACAATTAATATGTATAATGTATTTTGATTTACTCTAAATTTAACGAATTAAATATATAATATGTACAAGATATATAAAAAAACGAGGAAAAGATTAATGACATAGCATAAGATTAAATAAATAGAGAACAATTAATTATTAGACAACAGGTAACTGTATAAGCGTGACTTAAAGGTGCCAAGTGTGCGGCAACCCCTGATATCTTGAGGAAGGAGATTCCAGGAGCGGGCGGAGGCTACTGTGAAGGAAGTAGAATAGGAGGAAGTGCTATGAAGAGGAATTGTTAGCAGACTGCTATCTTGTGACCTAGTGTCAATATTGTGGTAGGAGGATAACTTCTCAAATCTGGACGCCAGGTAAGTAGGGATGTAGGAATTCAGAAGCTTGAAAAGTAGCGAAAGAGAGTGCAATTTACGTCTGTCAGTAAGACGGAGCCAAGAGAGGTTATTAAAGTGTTCGGAAATATGGTCATAACGCCGGATATTGAAAATGAATCGAACGCAAGCATTATGAACACGCTGCAGTCTCTGCGACAAGGCATAGTTTAGATCATTATATATAATGTCACAATAATCGAAGTGTGGTAACACTTCCCGGAGATGGGTATTCACATTTGTCCCCACTATCTTAAATCATTGTTTGAAGAAATATTTAGAAAAAAAATTAAATTAATTGAGAAATCAGGCTTTAGTTTCCCAGAATTTGTAATATTCCATCGATAGTTTTAAATCTGGACAGCACGTGATATGATTCCTATTTCATTAATGTTTCGAAGGGTACTTCGGATCTTGGAGTATGCCCGAGCTGTGAGGATATTCGTATTGTGTCAGGCAGTCGTGCCTATGATTTAACATCATGGTTGTGTCAAGTTACAAGGCGGGTCTTGCCACTACTATCAAGAATTGATACGAGTTCCCTTCTCTAAAACGTAACTAGATATAAAATGTTGGACCTGAGGTGGGATTGAACTCAAGATCACCAGCTTCACGCACGAGTAATCTATAATTGAACTATTTAAGCAAACAAAATAATCCTCTTTCTGTTAATTCCCGAGGGGTTTTCCTAATGTAAGACAAATGTCAGGAAACCTCAAGGTCCGCATAGTCCTAGAATACCATCTGACCATCATAATCATCCATGTCAAATTCACATTATCAGTAAGAATATAAAGGAGAACTGTGTGTCCTGTTTAACGAGTTGATATTGTCTCGGAAGTGGCTCCAGCATTGTGCAGGTCACTCAACACAAGTGTTCTTGTATAGACAAAAAGATATGCATGTGATCCAAAGTAGAAAACCATCCCTACAGGTCACGTCCCTGTAAAGGATTAGGAGGCGTGGTACACGTAAATTATAACTACAAGGGGAGAGATTAAAATGTGTTAAGAGAGAGAGAAGAAGGGTGGGGATTATTACTTTTTCGTTAATGTGCAGAGAAAATATTTTTTTTTCTATTTCCATCAAATTGTCGGTTTTAGCATTGAACTAACTGAAATTCACTGAAATAGGCCTATTCAAAAATTATGTCTCTATAATATGCGATTTAGTTTAGATGACTTAATGCCAATCTACCTCTTTATATCTGTGGAACTTTATATCTAACTGGAAACTATATTTTCTTTTCGTGATTTTCCTCAATTTTATTTATCTGGGATCTGAAGTAAATTATAGAAATGACAATTCGGCTGAAATTCGTCTGCGGATCATGGCTGCAAATAAATGCTTTTTTGGACTCAGGAAAATGTTTAGATCTCAGTTTATATTTATAAAGACAAAAATACTCATGGACAAAGTTCTCCTTAGACCAGTGTTAACATCAGAAACTTGGACCATGTTGAAATCTGATGAGGAATTATTAGGGTGTTTTAAAAGGAAGATACTGAGATCCATTTTTGGTGCCGTGAAAAAAATTATGTATGGAGAAAGAGATACAATAATGAATTGTATAAACTCTACAATCAGTCAGGTATTCTGAATTTTGTTAAAGTTAAATGATTGGCATAGGCTGGCCACATTATTCGTAGGGACAACAAAAGGATTACAAAAAGGATTTACAATGAGCAACCTCTATTGGCCAGAAAGTTGGAAGACCTAAATTAAGATGGGAGGATGGTATAATTCAAGACATTAAGATTTTAAAAATAAAAACTGGAAGAATGAAGCTCAGAACAGGGAAGTCTGGCATAAGCTTCTGAAGGTGGCCAAGACCCATATGGGGCTGTCGAGCCATTAATGATGATGATGATGATGATGATTTTCCTCAATGATGAAGCCAAATTCTGGATTGGAATGTAATTACTGTATAATATGTTCTTGTTTCATAACAGCTCAGAAGAAAGCAACCGCGAGGAATGTCTAACACAGTATATTACGTCATGATGTATTGTACTATCTGAACCTTTCAGTCTCTCAGCAGGTGTGCTAGTTCCAAGTCTGATGCACAATCATCAGTACAGTACGCCTGAAATAAATCACACTGATGCATAACATATGACTATTCCTTTATTTGTGGGCGTGTTTGGTTGTATTTCCCCTCTCGTAACTCATCCCGCACTTTTATTCTCATCATCTGCGGACTATCTTTATTCAACTATAGTGATTTCATTTTCTCCAGAAGTTTCAAGAACGTATGAGTGATGCGATATTCTCCGCTGGCAAACTCCCACTCTTTATAACATAACTCCTCACGTGACTGTCACATGATTGCGGAGATGCTTTGTTGTATGAGTACGACTGCGCAGCTGCATGGAGCTTGGGATTGAGTGTTTATATTACATAGTGGGAGATACACTCTCTTGACCTTGAAACCTCAGATGAAAATAAAATCACTATAGGAGACGGTAGTAAACATTCTTTAATATCGCTCGGTGAAAAACTTGTCCCTCATTCGGTTCTCCGGGCGGGGACTACTTCAGGGAACCCATGCCAAAGGCTCAAATATAGGGACATGTTCCTAGGAACATGGAATGTTAGGAAAAACTAAATCTATACAGGATGTTACCGAAATGAGTGCAGATTTTTCGTGTGGTGGTAGGGAACATCCATAAAAGTATTTTAACACAATGAACCTTGGGTCGGAAATGCATTGTTGTGGGTGTACAGAATAAAACAGCATTTAAAATTGTTGAACACGTTGTTGTTTATTTATTAATTCTAAGAAAAATGGAAGGTATTATATGTTGTTATACAATAATTGTTGGAAATGGCGCCCATTGACCAGGATGCACAGCTCCAGAGCTTGTAGCAAGGATCGTGGCAGCGGCTGCGGAAATCAGGGAGTATCCAGATATGCTTCTTAGAGTTCATCAGTCCGAGGTGAGACGCATGATACCTTAAGAGCAAAAATAGTAATTGATAATACAATTTTAGAGCAGGTGAACAGTTTTAAATATCTAGGTTTCAATTTATCATATGTTAAAATTGAAGATATTAATTACAAAATAAACAAATTTAATCTAATATGTGGCACTATTTAAAGCCCCCTTCCAAACATAGCCCCGAACCACCCACTAAATTTATAAAGTAATGGCTGTTCCTGTATTGATGTATGGATCAGAATCTTGGACGATCACTAAAAGACAAGAACAAAGATTGGAAGCAGCTGAGATGCGATTTTTAAGAAATGTAGCAGGATATACTCTGCTGGGTAAGAAAAGAAATGAAGATATAAGAAAGGAACTAAATATTTTCAAACTTACAGACCGAATACTTAAATATAGGAACGACTGGAAAGAACATATTGATAGAATGCCAGAAGGAAGATTTCCAAAATTATAAACCGCACGGAAGGAGAAATGTTGGACGCCCACACAGAAAATGGTCTGAACAATTGTAACAATTCTAGCTTTCATGAAACCGGAACGAGCCAACAGGCTTAATCCCTGGATGATGATGATGATGATGATCTATGAGACCGGAACAAGCCACGTTGGCTTAATCCGTGATTATTGTTGATGATGATGGTGATGATGATGATGATAATAATAGTTTCCATGCCCCTCTTTCATTCCCCATTCGCGCCACACGTCCTGCCCATTGAAATCTACGAGTCTTAACTGTTCTCATTATATCTGGCTTCCTATAAAGACCATGTATCTCACGTGTTATATAGTCTTCTCCATTTACCTGTCTGTTCATCTCTCTTTGTCCAAAAAAATTCCTACGAACTTTTGTCAAATAAAATTAATTATTTCACATTACAAAAATGTAATTTTAACAATAATGATACATACAATATTCATTACATTTTGCCAATTGGCAGTAATGACTAAAGTAGACTTCATATATTCCATTGCTACAAGTAATTTTGCAATAACTGAATACACATTCATAATTACAAGTTTATTCGATAAAATAATGTTTTGCTGGTACATGTTATGGAAAGGCTACATATTATAGTTGTATCGTATTTTATGGTAGAATAATCCTATTAACTGAAACATTACATCAGCCTACTGGGAATTTCATTCTGAGCATATTTTTAGGGGCGTATTTTTACATCGACTGTTGAACAGGCATTACATGTTTACATTAGGCTTTAAATCTATTTTAGGTAATCATAATTCGACATAATATACATTTCATAAGATCAAATAACAAAATGTATTTTACATTTCGATTCTAAATTTCACTCATAAAACATCATTTTCAATCTTTATAAAATAAATAAGTAAAAAATAATATTTCAAATTTTATGTAGCTTATACATGTGCAAAAATATAAGTTAACTGGTCATCTGATATTTATTTATTGAGTGTAATAAAACTCCTTTGCATTCGAAGAAACGTTTTAAAAGTTACACTGAGAGTTCTAAGAAGTTTTATCCCACATGCCCGCCCTCTTGTGCCATTATCAAGATTTCAGAGAAACTAAACTGCCATCTATAGTAACTTGTGTAAACGATAAGTTCCAAGGAAAACAACAGCTGTTGCATCTCGAATATCTTCTGCGAGGTTGGTCGCTCATTACTCATGTTTACGTTGGTAATTATACGTTTTTTAAATTAAAAAGTAGCTACGTCTTCTGCTATATTTCAAATCCCAGCTATAACGTTGATTTTATTGACCCTGCATTATTTACTCTCTACAAAAATAATTGGGTTCTCTTTGCAAAGTTTAATATGGGGACCGTACGAATTGGCTCAAGCGGTAACATTTGAAACTCGTATTCGGTAGTTCCCTGGTTCAAACTCATTGCCGAACCAACCTGAATTAGATTTTTCTTCCTGGCTTTCCTCAAACGTCAAGCCACCTGTTAACTTGGAATTTCATTACCAGGATCATTTCATAATATCCACCACATCATAGTTTAAATATAAATAAAAATATTAATTAATTAATTAGTCGCTTAGATGTTTAAGTCGTCTTTAAAATAAGAAAAAAAGTGATCGTATCAATTTATAGTAAATTTAAAGATAGATAAAAGTGACGTAAATCAATGTAACAATAGCATTACCTCTTTCAACTTTAGACGTAACTTATTTCATATAATGGTTACCCTAACATCAAGTTTTCGAAGGATCTTAACTTTACAACAAGAAAGATAAACAAAGCAAACAATTTTTATTACTAAATGCAAGCTCATCATCATCATCCATGCAAATATTAGGCCATGTGACCTGCTACGGTCTCAGAGAAGAATTTTCCATCCAGCGCTTTTTTGGACGTCCCAGTAATATTTTTCCTTGGGGACAGTGTCGAAGCATGGCTTTTAGAATTCTATGAGATGGCATTCGTTGAAGATGGGTTTCCAGTTGTTCTGGTAGTTTTGTATATGGTGGAGAATGGGTTCTACATCCAACTCTTCCATAATTTCCTCATTTCTTTTATGGTTCCACTTTGTATAGCCTGCTGTACGGCGCATAAATCGCATCTCATTTGCTGTTATTCGGCTTTCATCTCTTCTTCGCATTGCCCATACTTCACTACTATATCTTAATACTGGTCTTTTGAGAAATTTATAGAGCCGTAATCTTGTATTCTTTTGTATTAAAGATGGTTTTATTATACTGTTAATTATCCCCGTTGTTTTTGTGAAATTTGTGAATTTCTTTGATATATCAGCTCCATCTCGAAATGTTAAACTATAGCCCAAATAATTAAATTAATTTACTCGTTCTAAAATGTCATCGTCCAAAACAATTTTGCTGGGTGTAGGGTATTTCCCACAAAAGGCTTTCAAGTCTAACTGCAACCTAAAGTTTCAATTCATATTTTTCATAAACTTAATACAACTTAACAGAAATATTACAATACTTTTAATTCAAGCCTGGCTATTCTATGCCGGGTACCAGTCCGTGAAACTTGGAACGGACCACTAGGTTACTAACTATATCGAATACTTATTGGATAACATTCGTGCTCGCGCCATTATGGCCAAAGTGTTCATTCACTTTTCAGCTATAATTGCCAACATATTTATTCAGGTTATATTAGATCGGTTATATTAGGTAGGTTAGATTAGACTATTTAACTCATGCCCCAAATGGGAGTCAATGATCAATCACATTTCAATGAATTTTGATTTACAACCAATCACAGTCGTTTTTCACCTCGATTTTATCAGTTTAATTTTATCACTGTAAAGCAAGCTCCCTTCTTTTTAACATTCTGAATAGGTAGTAGCATTATTTTCCAGTGACTGCATGTGACTACCAGATTGTATATATAGTGCACGAATATAACCTTATCGCGGTTGCAGGAGATAATATAAAAACATTTATAGCAATTGATTACACCACAAAAAAACACAGTTTGCACTTTCTTAAACGTATTTTTTCCCAGGTAATAACGTTCCAGAAAAGTATAATTGACATATTTACATCATAGGATATCAGGAATTAATTAATATACAGTTTGATGTGTGTGTGTGTTTTTTTTTCTCCACTAGGATGCATTCTTACAATATTGCGATCCTTTGGCAATAAATAATATGATCTGGTTGCAGTGATAAACAAGTGAAACATAACGTTTCTCATTTGTTTTCAAACATCGCCTTTTACATTAAATATATAAATATTTTAAAATAACTATATTTAAATAATGATTTGTGAGTAAAGAGCTTAATTTTATTCGTTAAATAGTCCTAACAAATGCCACTCTTGATTTCCAAATTATCTAGATAAATTCACTCATCACTTCGTGAGTCGTGAATTTATCGATAATTTGGAAATCACTCGTGGCATTATTAATGATTAGAGGTTAGCTTCCTCGACGATCTTCATTTTTTGTTAGCGTATTTTTTTGTAATTTCTTTGTTTAGCAAATGTAAATGAATTGTTCCAACGTCAATTTGCTGTATTTATAAAATAAATTTTACGCCAACTTGTCTTTTAATTTTGAAGCATTTTCTGAATTTTATTAAACACACACACACAGACACACACACACACACACACACACACACACACACACACATATATATATATATATATATGCATTGTTTAGGTAATTATTTATTATTGCTACGTTTCTTCCTTCTTTTTCTTTTTTTGGTTTTTTATTTGAATTTATGTATACTTGGCATAGAATCTCCCAATTTAGAAACAAAATATTTACGATTACATCTTCTTCATCATCAGCATCAAGGATTAGACCTGCTGGTCTGTTCCGATCTCATGTTAGAATTGGTCTATCCATCTTTTACTGGGTCTTCCAACATTTCTTCGTCCTAGTGGTTTGTAATGAATAACCTGTTTCGGAATTCTATTGTTATCCATTCTATTGATGTGGTCCATCCATTCATATCTGTATTGTGTAATTCTATATAATAGTTTGAATATATTCAGTTCTCTTCATATATCCTCACTTCGTCTTAGGTCCATTATTGTATAGCCAGCCACACTCCTCAGAAACTTCATTTCTGACGATTATATTCTTCGTTCCTGATTTTTGGTTAAGACCCAACGTTCAGATCCATATAATAGTGTTGGAACCGCCATTCTTTTATAAATTTTTAAAAGTGTCTGCTTTCTAGTTACTTTGAGACTTCGTTTTTTGGTGCCACACATATAATTAAATGTATTTATTTTGTTTTTAATGTCTTCACAAGTGACGGATTGTCGGACAAACTGCAGCGTGTCCATAATATGTGTATCAGATTCATATTTAATGTTCGAAAATACGATCACATTTCTCCATTAATCCACGAATTGTCATGGCTACATCTAAAAGAGAGAAGAAAATCGCACTGTCTAATTCTCCTATTTAAGATCCTGCATACCTCGATTCCCAATTATTTATCATCCCGTTTCCAGTATCTATCCTCAAACCATAACTTAAACACAAGATCACAACATAGTCTCTCTTAATATACCGCAACATAGGACATCACATCACTCCATGTCATATACCATCTCCACTTCTCGCAACTGGAATTCCCTACCACAAGAAATAAGGGGCTGCCGGACATTGGCATCTTTTAAAAGAAATCTAAATTTATATTTGCTCTAAACTCGACTTCATTATTATCCAGTGTAAGATATATATATTAATTGTGTTTCCCGTATAATGTATCATATTATTATTATTATTATTATTATTATTATTATTATATTATTATTATATTATTATTATTATCGTATCATTATTGTTATTACCCTATAAAATGTTGTTTGTACATGACATTACATTGTTACATTTATTGTATCTTTAACTGTTTATAATTAGTATAGTGTATATCTATATTTGTCGAATATTTATTTGTATTTGTACTGGTTGAGTGGAAGAGAGGGCCTTATGGCCTTAACTCTGCCAGAATAAATAAAGTATTATTATTATTATTATTATTATTATTATTATTATTATTATTATTATTATTATTATTATTATTATTATCGTATTATTATTGTTATTACCCTATAAAATGTTGTTTGTACATGACATTTACATTGTTACATTTATTGTATCTTTAACTGTTTATAATTAGTATAGTGTATATCTATATTTGTCGAATATTTATTTGTATTTGTACTGGTTGAGTGGAAGAGAGGGCCTTATGGCCTTAACTCTGCCAGAATAAATAAAGTATTATTATTATTATTATTATTATTATTATTATTATTATTATTCTATATGGTACATTGTATCCCAGATAATTAAAGTTGCTGACTTGTTCTATTATGTTATTCTCTAATTGAATTTTTTACTCTTAGTGGCTCACACCCACGATTACATATTTATTATACAAATATAGTCAAAAATATCCCTTAATGTATTTGTAATGCTTTTGGGAGACATTGAACACATATTTTAGACTGTCCAAATAACAAAACTAATATCGAAAAATAAAAAAAAAACTGACAGAAAAATTAAATTTCCTATATCTCTAAAATATTTATTATAGCCTACATTATATGCAAACCATACAACATATATTTACTCAATTTAATAATAAGTAGACAAGAGACTATTTCAAAAACATTTACAAAATGACAAATAGTGACATCTATAAAAATCAAAGATTACGATATTGTGATGATTTCTTAGACATCAAAGACGTCACAAATAAAAACAAGAACTTTTTCCAAAGTAGACAATGACTTGTTTATACCACTTGTATCTTTCTCTAAATTAACTATAAGATATTTAAGTATCATAGGCTGTGTATGTCTATTATCTGTTTTAATTTTTCTTATAAATGTAATTGATATAAAATTTAATGATATTTTAAATTATGAAATTTATCATAAGTAATGCCACGAGTGATTTCCAAATTATCGATAAATTCACGACTCACGAAGTGAGGAGCGTATTTATCTAGAGAATTTGGAAATCAAGAGTGGCATTTGTTAGGACTATTTAACGAATAAAATTAAGCTCTTTACTAAAAAAATAATTATTTAAATATAGTTACCGGTGTTTTAAAAAATTTATATAGTTAATGTAAACGGCGATGTTTGAAAACAAATTAGAAATGTGAGATTATGTATATTCACTGCAACTCGATCATATTATTTATTGCCAAATAGGATTGCAATAATGTAAGAATGCACTCTAGTGGAGAAATAATGAAACACATCAAACTATTATAATCAACATTATAGGTTAATCATTTATGTTTTGAATAAACAACTCAGTAAAATCACTGAATCTATTCATTATTTGCTATATTCAATGTATTTGTTGGAGAAAAATAATGGTCTAACCTGTTCAGAATATTAAAAAAGGAGGAGCTTTCTTTATCACAAAAGCAGGAGCAGATAAAGAGAAATCAATAAAGAGCGAGGTGAAACACGATTGTCATTGGTGTAAAACAGAATTCATTGAAACGTGATTCGTCATTGACTACCATTTGCGACATGAGTTAAATAGTCTTTGTAATGAAATTCCAACTCATCATTTTATTTTAAAACTAGAAAAACCATGAAAAAAACCTTCAAGTTAGTCATCACAAGTTTGAACTTGTGATCTGCTGAATAAATGTATCAAATTCTATCATTTGAACCAGATCATTACTCCGTATCAAGGATTATAGGACGCTAGATATGTTGTGAGGCCAAAGTGGCAATTACATTTTTTCCAGTGATCGTCATATGTCTCTTCGTCCTTTGGAAAGGAAACGTCTAGCTACTTGTGGATATTTTCAATGCAGCATCCTAAGAAAATGTTCCATCCATTTATTTTGGTATTGTTCGTCGTTTACAATACTGGCTTCTCTTATTTGTGATCTTATATCCTTATTCCTTGACCTGTTTCTTCTAGTTTTTCCACATAAGGAAAGGAAAATATAACTTGTACTGTTTCGTGTCGAGATTTGTCACATGTTCCCAATGCCTACGTTTTAATTGCATATTTAATTCATGTTTTGACAATTTATCATATATCTTAATATGATATCCTTCCTCAAGCTTGTCCTAAAATTCCTTTTGATTAATTAACGAAATTGCTTTATATTTAGTTTTTAGTAGCTTCAATATATTTGATCATTCGTGTCTTTGGCCATTAAACCAGAGTACAAGTACGTATGCCTACAGTAATTATATTGTGAGCATTAATATGATTTATTTAAATTCGCTGATATCAATATAAAATTAATTTATTATGAAATAAGGGCCCATTTGGCATACATGCGCGTGGGTGGGAGCATGATATTCGGACTATTCTTAGGGAACTGAATATAGATTATATTAATATTGGATTTCGAGACCAATAGAGGACCAAAGCGAATGCGGTTTTAAACAGGTTTCGTAAGCCTTAGACAATACCAGTATTCTCTCTATCTCTCTCTCTCTCTCTCTCTCTCTCTCTCTCTCTCTCTCTCTCTCTCCTCCCTCTGTGTGTGTATATATATATATATATATATATATATATGAATATGAAAGTTTTCTTGGGTTTTCCGCGTCTTGGATTCAAGTTCGGCCTCTGGCCACTGATTCCGAACTTGAATCCAAGACTCGGAAAACCCAAGAAAACTTTCATATTCATACTTATATCCGCAAAAATCTGCAATATAACATATATATATATATATATATATATATATATATATATATATATACATATATATATATATATATATATATATATCCATCCATAGTAATTCTGCCCGAAGGCAGGTCCTTCGCTGCAATCATAGCATTTTCATGCTATGCTTGCAGCTTTACTAGGGGATTGTGTAGGTGTGGTAGCTTCCCGTTGCTTTCCACACCGGTGAAGGATGATGGTGATGATGATGATGATGATAAGGATGATGATGATGGCCATATGATTTCGGGGACCGTTTGGGCCTTAAAGTTTTCTTGACATTTGTCTTACAGGTGAGGAAAAACCCCGATAAAAACCTCACCCAGAAAAACTGCCCCGACCGGGGATCGAACCCGGGCCGGCTGCGTGACAAGGCTCGAGACCACAGATATATATATATATATATATATATATATATATACAGAATTTTAATGTTTACACATCTTTCTGTGTCTAATGTTTTATTTTTCTTCTCCACTCGTCTCTATCCATCCATTCCATATCCTCCAGTCCCCCTGTTCTCATTCCAGTTCTTATTTCTTGCATCACGATTTTCGAGGTCTTCATTTCCTCCTTCTCTCTCTCTTTCTCTCTGTCTCTCTCTCTCTCTGTCTCTCTCTCTCTCTCTCTCTCTCTCTCTCTCTCTCTCTCTCTCTCTCTCTCTCCCTCTAATTCGCTTTGGCCCTCTATATATTTATATTTATGATTATTACATACTAGACATCATTAATTGGTTGCCACCAGACATCACCTCATCGTTGATGTCGGTGTTGATTTGTGATATGTGGATGATCCAACTTATCATTAAAGTGGTTCTTTCCTGGAAAGAACAAAAAAAAAAACAGCTTGAACATAACCCGCCTTCATATGCCTTATACCCAGTAGACCTATAACTAACTAACTCACTGACACTATCGAATCCGTAGGTTCTTGGCCGCGCGGACTAATCTCTTCATACATCCCTACCCTGGGCTATTGTTTTCCAATCATCCCCTGTATAATATACTTCCCTCAAATCATAGTTAATATTATTCTCCCACCTCATACAAGAAACTTCCATGCCTCTCTTTCATTTCTCATTCGTGCCACACACAGTCTACGAGACTTAGCATTTCTTATTATGTCTGAT
The DNA here is from genome assembly GCA_030220185.1 of Diploptera punctata. Taxonomy (NCBI): domain Eukaryota; kingdom Metazoa; phylum Arthropoda; class Insecta; order Blattodea; family Blaberidae; genus Diploptera; species Diploptera punctata. The sequence continues at coordinate 896,760 of JASPKZ010000046.1, read as the reverse complement.
TTCCTATAAAGATCGTGTAGCTTACTGCTTTGTAGTCTTCTCCATTCGTCTGTCTGTTCATCTCTCTTCGGTCCAAAATTTTTCCCGAGAACTTTATTCTCAAACACTCGTATTCATTTTCCCTCCCTTAAAATAAGAGTCCAACTTTCAGTAGCCATATAATACTATTAACTGAGAAAAACACTATAAACACCCTGTTAAGTAGATCAATATATGGGTTTGATATCAGGACTTCAGAAATTAGAGTGTCTAGTTAATGTGGACCCGGCCCCATAGTACGATCGATAATATGTTATATACTTTAATTTTAAAAAATCTCTAAAAGATGGTAAAACTCCATTAAAATTGGTGAAGTCGTTTTTGAGTCCATGAAGGAAAGACCGACTAACAGACACTCATTTTTATATATAAGATTTTTAAAAAGTGTGTTATATAATTATTTTATAATGTATTTTGATTTGTATTAAATGGTATTGCGAGATAATGCAATTCTATGAAGGGGTCGCTTGTCTTTTCTGAACGCTACACAAGCTTCTCCGCGTGGCGTTTGTGCTTTGTTGATTTGCATCACAGTTGAATATTAAGATGGCGTACGTTGTATAAAACCCGTCCGTGCCATGTGCAAAACTTAATAAACAAAGTTTGTAATAATTGTGATAGTTTCTTAAGCGTGTGTAGAGTGTTTTAGTAATGTTTTACGCATGTTTTGATGTGTGTAAAATGGACACAGGAAGTGGGATTGTCTTGAATTCTGCACAAGGTTCGTAGATTAGTGTTATATTTGTAAGTTTATTGCTAACCGCTTGGTAATTGATGTTATCAAAAAATCTATCTATTTAACCTTAGTTTGACCTCCATATTAAAGGTATCTTGGTTCAAGTGTTCAACATGTAGCGATCGGAGATTTTGAAAAACCTTACATAGATTCTATCATATTTTACTTTTACGTATTCATTTTTATTCAACACCAGCTAACTCCCGGTGTGCGCTGCTACGCCTAAAGAAATTAAAATTAATGTGTTTTTATATTTAGTTGAATAAGGGATATAAAAAATAATAATAAATTTATATCGTTATTATTTTTAGATTGCTTATTCCGTTCTTATTGCATAGATGAGCTAAAAGACGAAAATTAATGTGTTTTTATGATTAGTTAAATAAGTTGGAGGGAAAAAATATATCGTAATTATTTTAGATACCCCGTGCTGATTACTGCGTTGCTCGGGAATCTGCTTATCCCGATCTTCTTGGCACAAATGAGCTGAAAGACGAAAATTAATGCGTTTTTATATCTAGTTGAGTAACTTAAGGAAAAAATTTACATAATTATTACTTTTAAATTCTCGGTGCTGATTATCGCGTTCCCGGGAATCTACTTACCCCGATCTTCTTTAGCATAAATGAGTTGAAAGACGAAAAGTAATGTGTATTTATGTTTAGTCGAATAAGTGGAGGGCATATTATATATATATATATATATATATATATATATATATATATATATACATACATACATATATACATATATCGATATATATGTAATTCCTGCTGGAGTTCGGAATTCCTAAAAAGTTAGACTTATACGAATGTGTCTAAATGGCACAAAGAGCAGGGTGCGTGTAGGCAAACAGTTTTCGGATACTTTTGAAATCCACAATGGGTTGAAGCAAGGAGATGCACTATCTCCTCTACTATATAATTTTGTACTAGAGCATGCCATTAAATCTTTAGAGGATGAAGAAGGCCTACAACTAAATGGTATTAATAAGCTGTTAGTTTATGATGATGATGTGGTACTATTGGGCGATAGCGAAGAGATTACTAAAGGACAACACGCACACACTACTGAGTAACACTAAGGAATTAGGACTGGAAGTAAATATCAATAAAACTAAATATATGGTCACACATAGAAATACATTATATAATGGGAATGGACAGCTAATGACAAATAAGGGAAATTTTGAGGAAGTGGCTGAATTGAAACACCTAGGAACAATAATCACAAACAGGAATGAGATGAACAAAGAAATTACCTATTGGCTCGATTCTGAAAATGCATGCTATTATGCATTACAGAGACTCTTGAGGTCCCAACTCCTTTTAAAAAACGTTAAACTAAAAATATCATCATCATCATCACTCCAGGGATTAGGCAATTGCACGTTCCGACTTCATAATGCATCAGCCCAACGTCTTCTAGGTCTTCCTCTTGCTTGATAATTTCTTGCTAACAATGGATATCTCTCCTTACTCATTCCATCCATGTGCTCAATCCATTTCTGTCTGTATTCCGGCTGATTTCCATGAAGCTTCTCAGTAAGATAAATGTCTCCTGGAAGCGTTACGAGCGCTTCGCAGGACAAGGATGGTGGAAGGGCTGCTTCCTCTGAGCCTCCAAATATGCTCCTCTGGGTATCCACCCCCCAAGAGAGGGCTGCTTCTTCCGCTCTTCAAGCCCTACAAGTTTAGCTGTGCTATTCCTTGTCGCCCTGTTGACCGTTGAAAGACTTGACGAAGATGTGGCCGCCCAATATGGATACAGACGCCATTCCTTCGCTGTGAGCTATACTTAGTTCCCCTCGCCTCTTACCTACCAGCAAGATTTAACCTAAGTCAATCTTCCCCAGTAGAGTCGTCTGGTTCATCGGGTACTAAGCCCCCCCACCACGTCAAGGTGATATAAAACTATTATTCTACCAGTTATATGGTTGCGAAACATGGACTCTTACTTTAAAGGAGGAAAGAAGATTTCGAGTATTTGAGAATATAGTTGTTAGGAAAATATTTGGACCAAAGAAAGATGAACAGACAGGTGAATGGAGAAGACTGCATAACAGTGAATAACATGGTCTTTATAGGAAGCCAGATATAATGAGAACAGTTAAGTCTCGTAGACTGCGATGGTCAGGACATGTGGCACGAATGGGGAATGAAAGACGTGCATGGAAGCTTTTTGTAGGAAAGCCAGAGGGAAAACGTCCAGTTGGAAGACCAAAAATGAGATGGGAGAGTTAAATTAACTATGATTTGAGGGAGGTGGATTATACAGGGGATGATTGGAAAACATTAGCCCAGGATATGAATGTATGGAGAGCTTATGTCCGCGCGGCCATGAACCTACGGGTTCGATAGTGCCAGTAATTAGTTAATTATTTTAGATACCTCATGCTCATTACCCAGTGTTGCCCGGTAATCTACTTATCCCGATCTTCTTGGCTTCAATGAAAGACCAAAATGGTTATAGTGAGTTATCCGTAATATATGTGTATTCAATATGCCCATTTCACCAATTAATGTTTTAAAATGGTCAACAAGTTACTACAGCCAAGCTGTCATTCTCAAGACCAGATATTGACTGTCAATATCTGGTCTTGAGAATGACAGCTTGGCTGTAGTAACTTGTTGACCATTTTAAAACATTAATTGGTGAAATGGGCATATTGAATACACATATATTTTAATATTATATCACCAAGAAGATCACTTGTGTATTAAATAAAATAAAAAAAAAATATCCGTAATAGATAAACATATGCTGTCGCGGACTTTTTTGTATATATTTTTTAGATATTCAATTCTGTGTACATCAATTTATGATTTTTTTTATGGTTTAGGCAGCGTAAGCCATTTAAGTTAGGTTCAGGTTGGGTTAAGGTTAGGTACAGTTTAGGTTAGGTTCATGTTAGGTTCAGGTTAGGTTTAGGTTAGGTTAAGGCAAGGTTTAGCCAAAGTTAAGTTCAGGCAACGTTCAAGTTAGATTCAGGTTAGGTTCATGTTAGGTTCAAGTTTGGGTCAGGCTAGGTTCAGGTTAAATTCAGGATGAGTTCAGGATAAATTCATGCTATATTCAAGTTAGATTCTGGTTAGGCCAATGTTAGGTCCATGTTAGGTTCAAGTTATGTTCAGTTTATGTTCAGGCTAGGTTAAGTTAGGTTCAGGCTTGGTGAAAGTTATGTTCAGATTATGTTCAAGTTCGGTTCAGGTTATATTAGGTTCAGGATAGTTTCAGGTTAGGTTCAAGTTACGTTCAGCTTTGGTTCAGGCTAGGTTAAGGTTACATTGAGATTGGGTTCAGGCTAGATTCAGGCTAGGTTCAAGTTAGATTCAAGTTAGTTTGAGGCTATATTCAAGTTAGGTTCAAATTAGTTTCGGGCGAGGTTCAGGCTAAGTTCAAGCTAGATTCAGATTAGGTTCATGTTCAGTTCTGATCTTTCAGGTTTGATTAGGTTCGATTAGGTTATGTTAAGTTCGGTCAGGTCCGGTCAGTATAGATCATGTTCGGTCAGGTTGGGTCAGTATAGTTCAGTACAGTACTGATCAGGTCAGGTCATTTAGGCGTCCAAAAAGCTACTTTTTTCACGTTTTTCACTACAAAGGGTGATTTTTAAAGGTGTAGGAGTTGAGTATGACAACTATCCATACGCCTGTGTTCACCCCGGGAAATTCCTGTTCATTTTTCAATAAGCCCCATCAAAATCGGATAAACGGTATGACAGCGCGTAAAATACGAACAAACACACATTTATTTTTATAATTTTATTAGACTGGAATTTTTCCCATAATGTTGCACTGTACAGGTAGAGGTGATCTAGAGTAGACTTCCAATGTCTTTGAAGGAACACTAGCTGAAGGACATTTTGTGAACAGGTTCTGATTTTGTTTTGATCGTAAGCACGAGCCAGTGGGCGGGAAGATGCTGCAGACACGTGGGCTTGATGTAATGGCCACATCTGCTCGTGCCCAACCATCTGGCCACAACGCCAAAACTAACTTGTGTTCAAATATGTAATATTTGCTTACAATTAAACATTATATCCTTATTTTCCTAAACTTTATACTCCTCTTCTTGTTAGGATTAACCCAACACTACTACCTAGGATAAAATTAAACACTAGATTCCTATCCCGGTTAAAATTAAACGCGGCATTCCTACCCTGATATAAAATCATATATCTACATCAGTTAGGAAAAACCAGGCAAGTCTTCAAAGTAATTTTTACAGGAGAGCAAAAACTAGTTCAATGTCTTACATTAAGGAGTGCATAAATCGAAAATTCAATGCTTAATTACACCGTCACTATTCGCTTGAGGACGTACCCGTTTTTACCGAACGTGCATCGGGCCAAAAGCGATCGGGAAATGTTAATAACTAATTTTCGACCAAAAGTTGACTTACCCGGTTTTTCCTAACTGATGCAGATATTACACCTTGTCCGTCTCTGTGGCGTAGTCGGTAGAGTCCCAACCTTCACTTCGGCGACCCGGGTTCAATTGCCGACGGGGTAGGCCTAAGGGTTTTTTAAAAATCTCAAACTTGGGACTGGGTGTGTCGTTCCTTAGTTATGCCCATTGGGTTTAATTCCTATAAATAAATATATAAATATATATATATATATATATATATATGCCTATATCTCACTAATTCACTGGCACTATCGAATCCGTAGGTTCATGGCCGCGCGGACATAAGCTCTCCATAAATCCCTATCCTGAGCTAATGTTTTCCAATCATCCCCTGTATAGTCTACTTCCCTCAAATCATAGTTAATGTTTTTCTCCCACCTCATTCTGCTGGGATCTTATCTGAACCTGATGCTTTATTGTAGCTACCCAAATGCCTCACAATGCTGGGTGGGCACCGGTCCCCCACTGGCCGAAATTCCATGAGAGAATTTTTCCCCCATCGAGAATCGAAACACCGCAGGTCTGCGTAGCTCTGCGCAAAGGCACCCTTCCTTAACCAATTCGGCTATGGCGTGGGACAACTATGTTATTTAGAAATAAAAAATACAAACTGGAAAGAGCAGCAATTTGGAGCCGAAACAGGCTAGTTAATAAGCCTAAACCGTGAAGAAGAAGAAGACAAATAATTTAAGTATGAGGGAGAAGTTGTATAATGTCCTGCTTAACTCCGGAATTCCTAAAAAAGTTAGACTTATTCGAATGGTCTAAATGACAAAGAGTAGGGTGCGAATAGGCAAACAGTTTTCGGATACTTTTGAAATTCAGAATGGGTTAACGCAAGAAGATCCACTATCTCCTGTACTATTAATTGTTGTAGTAGAGCTTGTCATCAAAGCTTTAGAGGATAAAGGTGGTGTAACACTCACTGTTATTAATAAGTGTTAGTATATGCTGAAAATATAATATTATTGGCCACTAGCGACGATATAGGGTAAGTTTGCCTAATTCCGAGATTCTTTTTAATTTTTTTGTCAAAATGTAACATTTTAGGCAATGGTGACAAAATACAAATACGAAAACTTGGTATGAACCTTCCTCGAGATTATTTACCGAATTTACACCAAACCGAAGATCAATTGTCCCCAAGTGCCTCAATCTTTTATCCAAGACAAGGATCCCTAAATACGTGATATGGCTTCTAAATCCGTGATAGTGGTATCTCAACGTCGTGCGCGAGTTCCTAATTCCGTGATATTAAAACGGAAATTTATAAATTTAAATTAAAAACTAATTTACCTTTAAAAAAGATGCTAACCAATATTAGAATCTATATGAGGACAAAAACAAAACATTCTTGTTTTTTAAAACGGCATTTAATGTTTAGACCTGTTTATATTTAAAAATAAACTTAAAATAAAATTGACGATACACTTGGTGATAAACATTTCTGAAAACAAATATAGGCATACTAGTTTCACTCTCTAGTAAAAATACTTTTTATTTTATTCCATGGCGCGACAGGCCTAGAAGGCCATTAGCCTCCCATCCGACTGCTGGCCTCACACCCGCATGTGTCAATCACAGAGGTAGATGATCACCTAGCCAGTGTAGGGGTGACATGTGGTCAGCATGTCGAATCCCCCAGCAGCTAATGCCTCACAATGCTGGGCGGGCACCGGTCCCAAACTGGCGGAAATACCGTGAGAAAATTTCTTCCCCCATGGAGACTCGAAACAGCGCAAGTCCCGTAGCTCTGCCCAAGTATAATCCTCTATAAATATAAAAATAAAATAATAATAATAATAATAATAATAATAATAATAATAATAATAACAATAATATTAATAATAATAACAACAACATTCACTCACACTATCGAATCCATAGGTTCATAACCACGCGGACATAAGCTCTCCTCACATACCTAACCTGAGGTAATGTTTCCAATCATCCCCTGTATAATCTACTTCCCTCAAATCATGGTTAATATTATTCTCCCACCTCATTCTTGGTCTACCAACCGGGCGTTTTTCTACTTTTCTTAACTACTAGTAGCTCATACTCATCCTGCTGCTGATGGAAGTTAACTTCCGAAAGGCCTACAGTTAATATTTTATATACATCATTTTAACAAAGTTGAGGACGACGGCACCTGCCAACAGGTAGGCCTACATTTTTTTATTTTTATTTTTTTCTTAAAAGATTCACAAATTTCCATTAATTAAAGTTCTCCATCGTTCTGTCCTCTGTGTCTTCATCTGACACCAAATTTCCTCATTGACTTTTGAACGCTGTTCTTCCAGGTTGTTCTTGGTCTTCCTTAACTGTTCCTTCTTTCAATTTTCCATGCATAGACGGCCTTTGGTAGTCTTTCATCATGCATTCTTCTTACATGCCTATACCATTTTAGCCTTCCGTGTTCAATCTCACTCATTATATTTCTTTCTGCATTCATCCATATTCTAATTTCTGTGTTTCTATTTTTTTTTCAGTCACGATTTTCTGGCAGGTCTTCTCCAAAAATTCATTTCAACTGAAGTTATTCTGTTGACATAATAATAATAATAATAATCTTTATTGGGAATTTCTATACAATACAGGTAATTTTCCTACAACCCATTGTAAATTTTACTTCATCATAAACCCCTAATATCTGCATCACTCTCTGTTATTCCTCTCGATACGTCTTTCCACGATAAAAGACTCCGGACGTAAATTATCACCCCATTTGGATGTCCGGGAGGGGGGCAATACGGAAGAAGACATCATGCAGTCAAAAATGAAATTGGATTGATACAAACAATATGTATAATGTTATGGCGGTTCCCACAATATTGTATGGATGTGAAACTTGGGCTCCAGTGAAAAGACAGAAGGATATAATACAGACGGCAGAGATGCGGTTCCCAAGACAAGTAAAAGGATGTACAAGACTTGATAGAATAAGAAATGAGGATATAAGAGATGAATTGAAAGTACAGCCTTTATTGGATAAAGTCACGAATTACAGACAGAAATGGATTGATCACATGGATGGCATGAGTAAGGAGAGATATCCATTGTTAGCCAGAAATTATCAAGCAAGAGGAAGGCGTGATGTTGGAAGACCTAGAAGACGTTGGGCTGATGCAATATGAAGTCGGAACGGGCAATTGCCTAATCCCTGGAGTGATGATGATGATGATGATGACAAACAATAGGAGAAAGATATGTAGAAAAACATTAAGAAGTTTATGCAGTATTTGATGATCTGGAAAAGGCCTTTGACAGAGTGAATTGGAATTCACTCATGACGATCTTGAATAAAATTAACGTGAACTGGAAGGAGACGAGGCTTATAAGTAATCTTTATATGGTACACCGAATAAAAGTGAAGATAGGAGAAGAAATGTCAGAGGGAAAAGAAATTGGAAGGAGGGTACTGCAAGGATGTCCTCTATCGCCTACTGTTTTCAACATCTACCTGGAAGACCTAATGAAGAACTGACTCAGGAATACGGGAGGCGTAAATATGGAAGGAAGAAGAATTAAGTGCATAAGATTTGCTGATGATATGGCTTTGCTAGCAGAAGATGCAATGACACTGAGGAACATGCTGATGGAGCTAAATGACAAGTGCGAGGATTATGGGATGAAGATAAATATAAATAAGACGAAGGTCATTATTATAGGAAAGAAACCAAGGAAGATAAACATGAGGATTAAAGATGAGGCCATTGAGCAATTGGAGAGCTTCAAATATTTGGGTTGTACTATCAGTAGTAACATGAACTGCGGTCAAGAAGTAAAACAGAGGATAACATGGAAAAAGAAGCTTTTAACAAGAAGAGAAGCATTTTCTGCTGACTTTTGGCAAAATAATTACGGAAAAGGCTAGTGAAGTGTTTTGTGTGGAGTGTAGCTTTGCATGTTGCAGTGACTTGGACATTACGACAAAATGTGGAAAAGCGACTGGAAGTTTTTGAGATATGGATATGGAGAATAATGGAACATATAAAATGGAGAGACAAAATAAAAAATAAAGATGTGCTAGACAGAGTGGATGAAGGAAGAAACTTGCTGGAACTCATAAAGAAGAGGAAAAGAAATTGGATTGGCCACTGGCTGAGAAGAAACTGCCTGCTGAAGGATGTCCTAGAAGGAATGGCCAACGTAAAGAAAGAGACAGAAAAAGACATAAGATGATAGACAATATTAAAATTAATTGTTTGTACGTAGGTACAAAAAAGGAAAGCTGAGTTAAGGAAAGTGTGGAGAATGCTGAGTTTGCAATGAAATACATGCTCCTTGAATCCACTGTTCTTTTGGTCTCTCCTTTCTTCTGTTGCTCTTCGCTTCAAAATTTAATATCATCTCAGGTATCCTGTCATCTGACATCCTCTTTACGTGGCCAAACCATTTCAGCCTTCTTAATCAATAACTTGTAGAACATCTTTTTGAACATTCATTATCTCTCTGATTTTAGTGTTTCTAATTTTGTCTCTGCTTAAATTTCTAGAAGCTCGTTTCCAAAAATTCATCTTTGTCATCACCAATAGTTTATGTTATTGCTCTCTGCTTAATGACCATGTTTCCACACCATACAATAATATACTCTCTACCAATTAACTTTAGACTAAAAAGTTTGTTTTCGAATGATTTTACTTCACAGCACAAAATTTAACATTTCAATTATTCTCCTTCCTTCACTTGCTCTTTTGTTTATCTCAGAATTTCTTATTCCTTCTGACTCTTATATAGATCCTAGATATTTGAGTTTGTTAACTATCTTCATTTTCTCATTTTTAATCTCCAAACTTTCATACATTTGCAGTGTAGATAATAAATATTCTGTTTTATAATAATAATAATAATAATAATATATATATATATATATATATATATATATATATATATATATATATATAGTGCCTCTATGGAACAGAAACATTATTTTGAACAGAAAAAATATATCGAAAATATAGTGAAAAAAGGATGCAAAATTATAAGAACAGTTTTAGGTCCACAAGTCATAGGAGAAGCATTTAGACTCAGAAGTAAAAAGGAAATAAAAATATATACAGACATTCATAGTGATATTAGAAAACGAAGGTTTTATGGCAATATTAAACGAATGAACTCAAATAGGCTTACAAAACAGATAATGGAATTCTACGAAAACAGAAGTAAAGCTCCAGTGGATGCGATGAAGTGGATTGATGAAGTCGAAAAGGACTTAACATTGGCAGTAATTACTAAAGAAGATATCCCAAACAGAGATATATTTAGAATTAAGGTGAATAAGTGGCAAGTTGACCAAGAGGACAAACCGAAGAAAAAACTGGATCAACTTGGACAGATGATAGAAAACAAGTTCATAGCGAAAGAATGAAAGAAATTTGGGCTCAAAGGAAACACCTCTAAGTACTTTGCGTAGTCCTACATGGGCTCATCCGCAATCAAAAGAAAAAAAAAAATATATATATAGTGCACCGGGGAGCGGAACGAGCCAACAGGCCCATACCTTGAAGAAGAATATGATAATGATATAATAATAATAATAATAATAATAATAATAATAATAATAATAATAATAATAATAATTCCGTTCGGCCTCGGCCATGAACCTACGAGTTCGATAGTATAAATGAGTTAATTTAATAATAATAATAATAGACTAATGAAAATCGCAGATGTCTTATCAAACAAAAGTTGTGGAATAATCCAATTAAGAACACACCTACTCTGATATAAACAAGAAAGGATGAAATCACTCATCCCCGAGAAAACCCAGTTAAGTAAAATATTCCCAATTTTTTATTTTCTTAAAGGATACTGTTCTTTATGCCGGCCGATTCATAATATAATAACAAGATAAGTAAATTCTTCATTCTATTAGCTATAATAAGCAATTTTTCTTTGGAAAAGTCTAAAAGGAAGGAAGTTCACTGGGAAAACACATATATGTCGATCTATCTTGTTTGTGCCAGTTTTTGGACTTTGGTTTTCCAAGTGATGCGTAAAATAATACACAGTTCAGAGCAAACAAAGAGAACAGCATTTCCCACTTTTCGTCTGGTAACAAGGCAATACGACCTTGTCCATATTGCACGCTATGCAACTCACGAGAAGAAATGGACAGACAATATCTCAAAAGTTGTTCGTCCGTCATATTATCCAGTAAAATATATCGTTACTGGGAAGGACAGGGTAGAATGAGTTAATGACGATTGTGCCAAAAAAAACTTGCAATTGGAGGCGGGAAAAGCTATAATATATACTCCAGATTTAAAATAGAAGTAAATGAATATTGAAAGAACCATTACGTCACAGAAAATAAAAAAAAATATTTCCAATATGCACGAAGTACAATACAGAACTGAGCTCTGCAGTATAGGCCTCACTCAAATGAACATATGCACTGAACAGTCTAAAATCATTAACTTTTTTGAGGGAATACGATTTCTTAGACTTGATCTAAGGATCAAGGGACAAATGGAAGAAGACAATTACCAATGATAGTAGTATAGTATATTTATATTCCATACTATTTGGTAATGTATTTTTAAGTTTATATATAGGCGATATTTAGCAGGTTTCACAATGCTTCCCAACATCTTCCTGCGCCCGTCATTCTCCTCCACATCTGTCATTCCATTCTCCATGGTCCAGTCCTTTTTCCCTCATGCTGATCAAAACGCCATCAATCCACGTTATTTTTGGTTGTCTTCTTCTTCTTCTACCAAGTGGTACCCACTCTAGCACTCTTCTTGGTAATATGTATTTTGTCATTCTTTTTAAATGACGTTATAGTTTTAATATATATATAGTAAAACCTGTCTTAGCCGGAACCTTTATAAGAATGAAACCTGTAGAGACGGAAAAAAATCTCCAGAACGGTACGATTTTATATGCAAAGTCGTCCTGTACAAGCCGGAAATCTTCATAACGCGGAAACGGAATGATTTTTAAAGTACCAATAGTTAATTTTTACCTCAGTAAGACGGAAAATTATTCTTAAACACGTTCTGATTACAGTGTTAATGACCACACGTGAAAATTCTGCATATGACGCTTTCTGCATTATAACGTTTTACCTTCTTGTGTTTTGCCATTGTATTGCGGGGATACCCTTGCTTATGTGTGACAGCGGGGAATCCCTCGCTTTTCCTTGCCTGCTTACGTTACCTGCGAGGGAGTTGGGAAACTCTTTAGTCTTCCTGTAGTTGATCTCGTTTTTGTGTAATAAAGTTGTTTTGTATTGCCGTGCAAACTGAGCTGTGATACATACACTATTTTATCTGTATTTCAGTCAATACGTTATCTCTTTAAAGCGTGCATGTAAAACCGTTACACTACGTGAGAAAATTCAAGCTTGTAATTTGGGAATCATTTATAAGAAGAAAACTGCCAAGACGGAAATATATTTAAGGAACCGTCATGTTCCTTCATAGACAAGTTTTACTATATATATATATATATATATATATATATATATATATATATATATATATATATCAACACAGTAATAATAACAGCGTGATTTGATGTCTCGCAAGTTTCTTTATGAGTGGCCCTCAAACATTTGACTCCTGAGAATATTCAACTTTTTTTTTATTCGGCAAATCGTGTGAACCAAGTGACGACATTCCCCCAAGATTTGAAAGCATTTACAATCATCATATGTGAATTACACATCTGAGTGTGTATGATTCCTTCTGACATAAAAACAACATGGGAAATGTCAAGGAACAGAAACTATATTTAAAAAAAAATCCTGATGTAGAAAAAATACTACGCGGGACATTGAACTTTGCTTCTACACGACGTAGTGGGAATTTCTTTAAAAAAACATAACAAAGATGATGTCATATATTAACCTTGATATTAATTAGTTGAAGCAATTCTTCTGTATAAAAGTGAAATGCCCTTAGCAAATGTGGAAGAATATTAGTTTCTTTAGAATTTTCTTTAGAAAAATGCATATATATATATATATATATATATAATATGAAAATTAATACAGAGAAAACAAAAGTAATGGTTTTTCATGGAAAATACCCTGTACGTAGCAAAATTAATATAGATTCAAAAATATTCCTAAACTCACATCTTCGTGGTCTCACATCCACAGGTGTTAATCATACATAGGTAGACGAATATCCTGTCAGGATAGGGGGGAAATGTGGTCAGCATGGCGGGACTACCAGCCGTTTCTCAACCGGAGCCGCTACTTATTGTAGCTACCTTAATTCCTTACGATGCTGCGTGGGCACCGGTCCCATAGTGGTCAAAATTTCGTGAGAAAATGTCTTCCCCCTTGCAAACTCGAACCAGCGCAAGACCCGTAGCACTGCGCCAAAAATACTGGAAAGAGTAAATTAATTTACGTATCTTGAATATAAATTAAATTTTTGGTTGAAAAAGACATATTAAATAAAATTATTAATGTTAATGAAAACCGTGAGAATAATAAATTCATTAATGAAGCCTTCGTTAGTCCATAGAGATACCAGAGTACCGGTTATACAGTACAAAACCATAACAAGACCTGCACTTTGCTACGGCAGTGACGCACAGATTTTGCGGAAATGAGACGAGAGCAGGATACCGGTAATTTATACTGAAATGAGATTCATGAGATATACTGCAGGGTACACCAAGAGGGATTACAAATGCAATTATGATGTCTTGAAAGAACTACATTTAGAACCAGTCACTAAGTACAATATTGAATACCAGAACAATTGTATGAAACTTTTCGACGAATGAGTTTAGGTAGATTTCCCAAAGCCATTATTGTTCAACAGGAAAAAGATATCTGGGCCGTCCAAGGAAGCCCTGGATACTAAATTCATCACTGACATCGTAACAGGCCTATAGGTCTAAGACTTGGGTGGAAGAAGAAGAAGAGGATAATGCAAAAATTCCGTTAATTATCAAACTATTAACACATTCCTCTGAACTATGGACTCCGATTTAGCTTTACAGCACCGCTATAAATTAACTATTGTTACGAAGAATTCTAAGAAATACATTTCAGGGGTTCATCTCCATTTGCATTGTCATGATAAGCTTTTCTAACTTAAGAGACTGATGTATTGGTTGGCATTTAATTCTATAAGATTTCATCATCTCCCCCCCTAGGTATCTTTACCTTGTCGTGGTGAAGTGGCTTGCGTGCTTAAATGATCTCGAGACATATGCCGGCGCGGCGGTAGCTTTGCTGCCGATAGGGTTACCCATGCCGGACTGGTCGAAGGTGATAAGCCAGATGAAAAAAGTACCTTGGTCGAAAGAGTGACGATCTTTCACCGTAAAAATCAACCGTCTAGAAATGCGGACATGGATTCCACTGGGGTAATATCAGAAATATTGGTAACTTAAAAAAGAGGCAAAAGAAGAAATAGTTTGATGAGGAATGTACCGACATTGTAAAGAAAAGAAAGCTAGCAAAAATGAAATGGTTACACGAGCCAAATGAGGTAAATGTAGAGCAATTGGGTAGTATAAGACGGGAAACCACCAGGTTACTAAAGAGTAAAAAGAGGGAATATTTGAAAGAGAAGATTAATGAAATTGAAATGAATGCAAAAAATAGGAACATTAGAGAATTATATCAGGGAATTAGGATAGAAAAGAAAGGATTTCAGGCTAGAACAAACGTAATTCGGAATGAAAATGGGGATATGATTGCAGACTCCAGGAGTATATAATTATCCCTTATTCTTCTTCAGTAATAGATCTTGGACTACATCTAGACGCAACTCTAACCTGGCAAACACAAGTGAAACACATATGTAAAAAGACTTTCTCCATCTTACATTATCTTAGACGTTTAAAGAATTTTCTCCCAGTTTCGTTAAAACAAATCCTTGTGCAGAATCTTGTGTTACCACACTTCGATTATTGTGACATTATATATAATGATCTAAACTATGCCTTGTCGCAGAGACTGCAGCGTGTTCATAATGCTTGCGTTCGATTCATTTTCAATATCCGCCGTTATGACCATATTTCCGAACACTTTAATAACCTCTCTTGGCTCCGTCTTACTGACAGACGTAAATTGCACTCTCTTTCACTACTTTTCAAGCTTCTGAATTCCTACATCCCTACTTACCTGGCGTCTAGATTTGAGAAGTTATCCTCTTACCACAATATTGACACTAGATCACAAGATAGCAGTCTGCTAACAATTCCTCTTCATAGCACTTCCTCCTATTCTACTTCCTTCACAGTAGCCTCTGCCCGCTCTGGAATCTCCTTCCTCAATATATCAGGGGTTGCCGCACACTTGGTACCTTTAAGTCACGCTTATACAGTTACCTGTTGTCTAATAATTAATTTTTCTCTATTTATTTAATTTTATACTATGTCATTAATCTTTTCCTGTTTTTTTTTTATATATTGTACATATATATTTAATTCGTTAAATTTAGAGTAATCAAAATACATTATAAACATTAATTGTATTGTATTCATAACTTGTAATCGTTTATATTTATAGATATATATTGTAATTTAGATTTAAGACTATTTTTTGTTTGTATTTTTTTTTAAACCTGGTTGAGTGGTAGACAAGGCCTTAAGGCCTTAACTCTGCCAGGTAAAATAAAGCTATTATTATTATTATTATTATTATTATTATTATTATTATTATTATTATTATTATTATTATATTAATTAGATGGAAAAGTTACTTTAATCAGCTATTAAATGTACATATAGAACAGGACATTCAGGAGGATAATTTACAAACAGCAGAAATGCTAGTTACAGAACCAAGTGCATTAGAGGTTGAAATGGCGATAGAAAAATTGAAGATGTATAAAACATCAGGTTTAGATGAGATCCCAGCAGAACTGATAAAATCAGGTGGAGAAAAATTGATCGATAAGATATGCCAGTTGCTTAGTATTAGTATGATTTCGGAAAAAGAAGCTCTTCCAGATAAATGGAAAGAATCGATTTCGTACCAATTTATAAGAAAGGCGATAAAACTGATTGCAGCAACTACAGGGGCATCTCATTACTCTCAACTTCGTACAAAATTCTAACAAATACATTAGTAAGCAGACTTACTCCCTATATTGATGACATTCTAGGAGATCATCAATGTGGATTTAGAAGAAACAGGTCTACAACAGATCAGATTTTTAGACAGATTTAAGAAAATAAATGGGAATATAATGGTACTGTACATCAACTATATATAGCCTTCAAAAAAGCATACGATTCAATTAAGAGGGAGAAGTTATATAGTATCCTGCTGGAGTTTGGAATTCGTAAAAAGTTAGTTAGACTTATACGAGTGTGTCTAAATGGCACAAAGAGTAGGGTGCGTGTAGGAAAACATTTTTTGAAGCAAGGAGATGCACTATCTCCTCTACTATTTAATTTTGTACTAGAGCACGCCATCAACTGCTGGAGTTCGGAATTCCTAAAAAGTTAGTTAGACTTATACGAATGTGTCTAAATGGCACATAGAGTAGGGTGCGTGTAGGCAAACAGTTTTCGGACACTTTTGAAATCCAGAATGGGTTGAAGCAAGGAGATGCACTATCTCCTCTACTATTTAATGTTGTACTAGAGCATGCCATTAAATCTTTAGAGAATGAGGAAGGCTTACAACTGAATGGTATTAATAAGCTGTTAGTTTATGCTGATGATGTAGCACTATTGGCCGATAGCGAGGAGATACTAAAGAACAACACGCACACACTATTGAGTAACACTAAGAAATTAGGACTGGAAGTAAATATCAATAAAACTAAATATATGGTCACACGTAGAAATTTATTATATAATGGAAATGGACAGCTAATGACAAATGAGGGAAATTTTGAGGAAGTGGCAGAATTCAAATACCTAGGAACAATGATCACAAATAGGAATGAGATGCACAAAGAAATTAAATATAGGCTCAATTCTGGAAATGCATGCTATTATGCATTACAGAGACTCTTGATGTCCCAACTCCTTTCAAAAAACGTTAAACTGAAAATATGTAAAACTATTATTCTACCAGTTATATTATATGGGTGCGAAACATGGACTCTTACTTTAAGAGAGAAAAGGAGATTACAAGTTTTTGAGAATAAAGTGCTTAGAAAAATTTTTGGACCAAAGAGAGATGAACAGACAGGTGAATGGAGAAGACTTCATAACAATGAACTGCATGGTCTTTATAGGAAGCCAGATATAATAAGAACAGTTAAGTCTCGTAGACTGCGTTGGGCAGGACATTTTGCACGTATGGGAAATGAAAGACTTGCATGGAAGCTTCTTGTAGGAAAGCCAGAGGGAAAACGCCCAGTTGGTAGACCAAGAATGAGGTGGGAGAATAACGTTAACTATGATTTGAGGGAAGTAGATTATACAGGGAATGATTGGAAAGCGTTAGGTCAGGATAGGGATGTGTGGAGAGCTTATGTCCGTGCGGCCATGAACCTACGGGTTCGATAGTGCCAGTGAGTAAATAAGTAAGTAAGTATGCCATCAAATCTCTAGAGGATGAAGAAGACCTACAACTCAATGGTATTAATAAGCTGTTAGTTTATGCTGATGCCGCAGTAGTAACTATTGCGCCCCGATAGCCAGAGCGACGAGATACTAAAGGCCACCACGCCACACACTATTGAGTAATACTACGAAATTGGGACTGAAAGTAAATATCAATAAAACTAAATATTTGGCCACACGTACAAATACATCATATAATGGAAATGGAAAGCTAGTGACAAATGAGGGAAATTTTGAGGAAGTGGCTGAATTCTGGTACCTATGAGCAATAATCACAAGTAGGAATGAGATGTACAAAGAAATTAAACATAGGCTCAATTCTGAAAATGCGTGCGATATTATGCATTACAACGAATCTTTGACTGTCCCAACTCCTTTCAAAAAACGTTTAAAAATGAAAAATTATAAAACTATCTATGCTACCAGTTTATCTTATATGGATTCGAAGAGGAGTGGTAAGTAAGTAATAAGATGTCATCACCGAATACTGTACAATTTAAAAACTCCTTTTATTATTAACTACAGCAAATTATTTGTGTTTTTTAAGGTTTTTACCATCAAGGCCATGTTCTAATGTTGAAGCCAATTAAATTACCCAAACTAAACTTCGATTCTCATTTTCTTTCAATTGATTAATAGTATTGACCTTTATACACGCATTCTCGCTGGTTAATTTATCCCCCACTATATATATACGATATATATATATTATGGATTTTATTTTTTAAAATAAATGAGTGTTCCTGAATCAACAACTGATTGAAAAAATGAAATCCGTTTTTGCGTACCACGTCAGATTTTTTTACAACCGAACATTTTATGTTTTGAATATTTTGGTAATGTACGTACTGTAGTAATATTACAGTGTGCTTATTGTTTGTTAGAAAGGCCCAACAGTTTATAATTTCAACTTTGTTACCTAAAATGTGAAATAATAACTTATAACTATTATTATGTATTTTACCGTAGGTTTATATTTTCAATATTTTGGCATTAATTTAGAAGACCAGAATAAAAAGTGTGTCGTAGTTGTGTTGCAGAGTTGAGGAATTGGAAAAATGAACCCAGTCATTGATCTTTGATATCCCTATTGCTTTGGAGGGGAACCTACCCAAAATCATGGAGGGGGTGATTGTTATTTTTGCCCACATTTAAACGAAGCAGGATATAATGCTTAAAAACAAGAAAGATATTGTATATCCTAACTTTCCCTCTGCTATTCGGCTTATACTTCATGGTACCTGATATTCTGGTTCACTTACCCTTACACCTGAATACAGATGCATTGCCCGTCTGCATCCAGTAAACACTAAAAAGGACCCACATCTACAGTGGATGATGAACCATATAATGCTAAATCATGTTTAGCAAAACACTAAGCTTAAGATGTAGTGAGGGATGCGGATTTAAATTTTGCCTAAATAATCAGCACTAACTGTTGGGCTATAGGGTTTAAAACAAAATAAAGTATTGGCTGAGAGTGGGCATTTTCCATGGTAAAGACATGATGAAGAAGAAAATTTAGTGTTATCGACCAAGACATCCCTGCTGTCTAAACACTTTATAACATAAACTATAATTCCAAAGAGTGGAGGTTTCTTCAAGAGATTCTTCTCAAAAAAAGTGCTTAAAGCGGTTTTGGTGCTTCATAAGGAAAACATTTTATCCTTCCAGTCCTGCTGGCCCACTCTTGTTTAAAAGGAGAAGACATATGAAAATTTAAAGTTTTTGTTACCAAAAATTGCAGTACACAACAAAAACCATCTATGACTCAAGTCTCGTGGAAACTTTCAAGATTATTGGACCTATTAACTTTGGGTCAGGAAGCTGGTTTCACAAAATCTCCATATTTCTTATGTGAATGGGAGAGCAGAGTTAGCTCAGAACACTGGCAAAGGAAAGAGTGGTCACGTAGACTAATTAAATACCGTTCTTGTCCTCTCCCCCGCCTACCCATCGCTTTTTCTTCACTCCTATTCCTCTCTCCCCTCTTACCCCCCCTCCCTCCTACACAAAAAAATATAAGAAATCAACCCTCATATTGTTCCACTCACCACCCCACAAGTATTGTTGCCATATGTCCATGTAAAATTAGGTTTAATGAAACAATTTGTGAAAACTCTAGATAAAGACAGTGAGTGTTTAAATACCTTTGTGCTACATTTCCTTCATTACCCTATAAAAAAATTAAAGCTGGTGTATTCGTTGGCCCACAAATTCGAAAATTGATGATAGACAGTCAGTTTGAGAATACTATGAGCTGAGAAGTAAAGTATGCCTGGAATGCTTTCAGAAATGTTGTTTTTAATTTCCTTGGAAATAAAAAAAATACCTAAATTATGTTAAGTGAAAGTAATGCTACAAAATTTCAAAACAGATTGGTTGCAACATGAGTGTCAAAGTACGTTTACTTCATTCCCATCTAAATTGTTTCCCTGATAATTTAGGAGATTTTAGTGAGGAACAGGGTGAAATATTTCACCAGGGTATAAAAAATATGGAAATGAGGTGTCAAGGGAAGTGGAGTATTAACATAAAATCTGACTTGCTGGATGTTAAAAAGGGACTGCTCTGAACATCATGCCAGAAGGTCAAATAGGAGAAAATTTGAAATGCAGTATTGGGGTAAGGTTATGAATGTGCTTATAATTATAATAATAATAATAATAATAATAATAATAATAATAATAATAATAATAATAATAATAATTATTATTATTATTATTATTATTTATTAAGCAATGATTAATTAGTTGCAAATAACAAATTCTGGTCTAGTTCTTCACACAAAATTCTTGTTGAACGTAATTTTTATTACGTTTCACAAAGTTATAATTTCGTTTCTAGTTATTCACGAATATTTTGAAAACCTGACGTGATGGGGAAAAACTGGAGATCATTTTTTAATTCAGCACAAACAATCCGTTATAATCATCTATCAGATTAAAAAATAAATAAATAAATAAATTTTAAAATGGAGAACGGTGTGATCTATGAATTGTTGTTATATTTTCACATAATGCCACATGTGATTTCCAAATTATCGATATTTTCACGACTCACGAAGTGAGGAGTGAATTTATCTAGACTATTTAACTCATGCCCCAAATGGGAGTCAATGACCAATCACGTTTCAATGATTTCTGTTTTACAACCAATCAGAGTCGTGTTTCACCAAATATTTATCAGTGTTATAATTACCATATTAAAGAAAGCTCCTCCTTACAATATTGCGTTCCTTTGGCAATAAAAGTATGATCTGGTTGCAGTGATAAACAAAAGAAGCAGTAGAAGCGTACCTATCGTTTCTCATTTGTTTTCAAACACCGCCGTTTACATTAAATATATAAATATTTTAAAATAACTATAGTTAAATAATGATTTGTGAGTAAACAGCTTATTTTTATTCGTTAAAGAGTCCTAACAAATGCCACTCTTAATTTCCAAATTCTCTAGATAAATTCACTCCTCACTTCGTGAGTCGTGAATTTATCGATAATTTGGAAATCACTCGTGGCATTACTTATGAGAATTTGGAAATCAAGAGTGGTATTTGTTAGGACCGTTTAACGAATAAAATTAAGCTGTTTACTCACAAATCATTGTTTAAATATAGTTATTTTAAAATATTTATATATTTAATGTAAACGGCGATGTTTGAAAACAAATGAGAAACGTTTGTTATGCTTCATTTGTTCATCACTGCAACCAGATCATATTGTTTATTGCCAAAGGATCACAATATTGTAAGAATACACCCAAGCGGAGAAAAATTAATCACATCAAAATGTTTCTAATCAACATTATACAGTAGATTATTAATTAATTTCTGATGTCCTATGATGTAAATTATATTTTTCTGGATCGTAAACTCCTGGGAAATAATACGTTTAAGAAAGTGCAAACAGTGGTTTATTTTTATTCTGGTATAATCAATTACTACGAATGTTTTTGTATTATATCCCGCAAGCAGAATGTGTTTACATTTATGGACTATATATAGGCCTATAATCTGGTAGCTGTATTTCTTAGAGTCAGTCACTGCAAAATGACCTGTTCAGAATATTAAAAAGGAAGAGCTTTCTTTAATATGGTGAACTTAATTGATAAATATCGGCGAAACACGACTGTGATTGGTTGTAAAACAAGATACATTGAAACGTGATTGGTCATTGTCTACCATTTGGGGATGAGTTAAATAGTCATAAGTAATGCCACGAGTGATTTCCAAATTATCGATAAATTCACGACTCACGAAGTGAGGAGTGAATTTATCTAGAGAATTTGGAAATCAAGAGTGGCATTTGTTAGGACTATTTAACGAATAAAATAAAGCTGTTTACTCACAAATCATTATTTAACTACAGTTATTTAAAAATATTTTTATATTTAAAGTAAACGGTGATGTTTGAAAACTAATGAGAAACGATAGGTAGCCTACGCTTCTACTGCTTCTTTTGTTTATCACTGCAACCAGATCATACTATTTATTGCCAAAGGAACGCAATATTGTAAGAATGCTCTCTAGTGGAGAAGAAAAAATGAAACACATCAATCTGTATATTAATTCATTT
The DNA here is from genome assembly GCA_030220185.1 of Diploptera punctata. NCBI lineage: Eukaryota > Metazoa > Arthropoda > Insecta > Blattodea > Blaberidae > Diploptera > Diploptera punctata. The sequence continues at coordinate 874,495 of JASPKZ010000046.1, read as the reverse complement.
TTGATGTCGTATACATTTAAGAAAGTGCAAACAGTGGTTTCTTTTTTTGGTGGTATAATCAATTGCTACAAATGTTGACATGTAAGCACTATTATATACAATCTGGTAGCCGTATTTGTTATAGGCTCAGTCACTGCAAAATAACGGTCAGACCTGTTCAGAATATTAAAAAGGAGGAGCTTTGCTTAATATATGATAATCCTAACGTTGATAATTATTTCGTGAAACACGTCTCTGATTGGTTGTAATACAGAAATCATTGAAACGTGATTGGTCATTGACTCCCATTTGGGGCATGAGTTAAATAGTCAAAATAAATACTGTCAGCTTACACAAGCTCAGTTCATAATTTCTAATTTTCTAGTAACTAGACCTATAATTAATTTATGAAAACTGCAATTTTCCATTTATTGAACTTAATCCTTATTTAGTATATTTATTATTATTATTATTTGACAGTTATATTTATTGGAATAACAGCTACTATTATTATCGGTATAACGTACATTTTACGCGCATTCACTCAGCGTTTATAAATTGCTGTTATCGCCATTTTGGCAGCCAAATTCTACCTGAATTTAAGTAAATCAATCATCTTCACAAAGAGGTTTTTATCCGTAGTATCATATCGTAGTCCGTCGCGGTCTAGTGGTTATGTTCCTTGCTTCTAGACCCGAGGGTCGCGGTTTCAAACCCGGCAGGGGTCGATTCATTTTTAGCATGGAGAGACAAGTCCTTGGGAGGGACACTAAGCTGTAGTTCCCGAGTCTTAAAATTTTCAGGCTCGTAAAACATCTCAAGCCTAAAATTAAAGTATCTGAGCAAAATATAAAGAGTGTTCCCCATCTAAGCAATGTCTTAATTGCCTATCGGGTGTATCTTCGAAGCGATGTGCTATCCGCATGTCATTCTTTGACATTTGTAGATGAATAAGCGTAACTAAATAAATGTGGTTAAGAAACTTCTGCTAGGGAGTTGCCGTGTCCCCATGCGGGACATATGGGGTATATACATAAATACATCCTATTGTTACTCTGAACTTAAATCTACTGTTCACCATTAGAATTCATTGTCCGTCGCCGTGGCGTAGTCGGTAGAGTCCATACCTTCCACTCCGGCGACCCGGGCTCGATTCCCGGCGGGGTAGATTTTAAAAAATTTCCAACCTTGGGTCTGGGTGTGTGTGCTGTCCCTAATGCTCACCTGAGTGCACATTTCCAAAAAAAAAAATAGAATTCCTTGATTAGCTTTCTTATCTTATTTTATAAGATACCCTCCTTCAGTTCAAGGTCATACTAAGTGCTACGTTTAATAAATAAATTCCAAGTGCGACTAGTCTAGAAGGCCCTTGGCATACCAGCCGGCTGCTGGCCTCACATCCACACGTGTTAATCACAGAGGTAGACGATCATCGAGCCAGTGTAGGAGTGACATGTGGTAAGTATGTTGGGTCCGCCAGCCGTTATAGCTGGTCTTCTCAACCTGGAGTCGCTACTTATTGTAGCTACCCAAATGCCTCACGATCCCATACTGGCCGAAATTCCATGAGAAAATGTCTTCCCCATTGGGACTCGAACCAGCGCAAGTCCCGTATCTCTGCGCCAAGGCTTCTTACCTTAACCACTCGGCTACGGCGCGGGACTTCAATAAATAATTCACACAATTTTAGTTTTTGACTGTTTTTCACTGGAAATTAACGAAACTTTATATAACGTCTAGTCCACAGATGAAGAGAACGAAAGCTCGGGACGATGGGGGATACGGAGAATTGCAAGCAATGAAATGGCATACTACCTGAGAATAAAGGAACACTCATGACTGATGAAATACCTACTGCTTTCATTCACTTCGTCTGTGGACAATATTTACAATCACTTTTATAACGTCGAGAAGTTTTATTGTTTTCCGACAGATGACTATGATGTATTTTAATTTTAAAATGGCGGCTGTTAGTGAAACACTTTAAAAAGCAGAGAGAAGTGATTGAATTTCTTTCTACGGAGAATGATGCCATTTCAAACATTCACAGACGTTTACTTAATGTGTCTGGGGATCAAGCAGTGGATAGGAGTAGTCAGTTGTTGGGTTAGCAGAGTGTCAGAGGGAGAACGAGATAAAGTAAAAATGTCAGATTTCCCGCGCTCGGGAAGGCCATGCGATGCTGTGACACCGGAGACAGTTTAATGTGCCAATAGGCTTATTCGGGACGACAGCCGAATAACAACCAAACATCTACCTGTAGCAATTAATTGGGGAATAATATTGTATATTTGAAGTTGTAATAACGGGAACCTTCAGCAAGAAAAAAAAAAAATTCATTACTCTTGAAAGACCTAATATGTTGAAGACAGTTAGGTTATAATTTGTTCGCGTCTTTCGCCTATTGTTTTTATGTGGGTCAGCGATGTTTCATTTCCTCCACCCCTCTTGAGCACATATCATTCTGAAAACAGTTAAATAATATTAAATCGTAGACAGTACATAGACATGAACAGTAAATAAATATCCTGGTAGATAGGTATAGATAGCAATATATATATATATATATATATATATATTATATATATATATATATATATAATAAGAAAAACAAATGCCTACACTGGGATTTGAACCCAGACTTCTGAAGTGATACTTCAGTGCGCTACCGATTACGCTATCCAGACAATCCTAGCACAAACATTTATTTTTCTTTATATATTCTCTATCACGAGAGGTAGCGAGAACTGGGTTCAAATCCCGGTTCAGGTATTTATTTTTCTTTTCATGTATAGGCCCGCTTTGCTCAATGTAAAAAAAATAATTATAACACACACACACACATATATATATATATATATATATATAAGTAGATACTGTAATTGATAATATAGCCGTATGGTTGAATAAATATCTTAGAGAGCTAAAATGAATATGGATGGTTAAGGTCGTGATGGACTTAAGAAGGTAAGAACACAAGAATACACGATTTTTAGCCATTGGCGCAAGATTTTCGAAGCAGTCTAACCCCAAGCCATTATTGATTTTATACCAAGAAATTTCCTAATACTCATTTTACGGGAGGCTGAATGATCGCCAAAATTAGTCTGGAGTACGGAGGGTTGTTTCTGATCTCTGATAACAAATGATTTTTAAGTTTTACTTTAAGAAAAGCCGTGTCTCCACTATCCATTATGCTCTATTTGATGGACCTTCACCCGAGCTATGACTCGGCATCGGAGTTTCCACTGCAGAAGACTTACGCAGCCTAGTCATGTCTAGAAGTTCCCACTCCTCTTTACACGCTTTCCAGAGACCGTCTATTGTTCGAGGACGCCTGTTTCCTAGTGCCCTTTTGAAGAGTCCAAAGGCACAAAAGTCCATCGGTGATGCATCAGGAGACTTCACTGGGATGTTGCTGAATGGAATAGCATGTATTCCAGTTTCCTGCTCCATTCTCTCCAGGAACGCCAGGGTTGAACCCAAAGTGTGACTGGAGGCCTTGTTTTGGTGCACCCAGACTTGGTTTTTGCCTGGACCATAGAGAGCTGGGATTTCGGTCCGGTAAATTGGGGTGAGAACTTCTTCCTGGTAGTACTGGGAGTTGATTTTGGCCTTTTTAGCTACTCTACGAATGGTCAGTTTTCCATTGTAGCAATATTCCGCGATGACCATAAATCCCTTGGAGAAACTTTCTCTGTATTCGGCATACCACTTTTGAATTTTTTTTTCACCCCTTTCACTATAGTAAATTGCCCGGGGTTTGTTGCAGTCTCCTAGATAAACATATGTTTCATCAAGTGTGACCAAAAATTTCTATTTTTCACCTGCCAGGTGCTTTACATAGAGTTTCCTGCCGTTGGTGCGGCGTTCGGCAATGTGACGTGGCAACAATTTATGAATCCTGCTTTTGTGGCGCTTCTCCATGTTTAAATCTTTGTTTATTATGGTGTTTACAGTTTTAAGGATATTCCCAATCTGTTTGCAATCACTCTTTGTGTGGCAGGGTTACTACCAGAGATAAGGGCCTTGACCTTTCTGATTGCATCTGGGGTGCGGGTAGTAGCAGGTCATGGATTTGCCTGTTTTTTTTTCCCCCTTTTGGAATTAATCCCAAGCGATCCTTTCCCTTTTTATTAAGCACTGAACTAATTCCACACTTTGACACCACAAAATTACGTTTTTTGCTAGCCTCAATAATCGCGGAATAACTATAATTAGCGTCGGAAAGGACAGTAATGTACCCTTCCCAAAACGGATTATCTGCTTAGGCATTATGAGAGCAACACGCGTGTGAGTGTAACAGAAGCATCACACTGACTGGTTTGATCACCTCGCACGCTCCTGTCCTGAAGACTCACATTCCAACGTCACAATCTACTTGGCAAATTGTTCTCAGAAATCGGAATAAAATTCTTAGGAAATGTTTTGGACCAAAGATAGATGAACAGATAGGTGAATTGATACTCCATAACAGTGGTCTGTAAGATCTTTATAGGAAAGCAGATATAATAAGAAGATGTAAGTCTCATAGACTGCGATGAGCAGACATGTGGTACGATGGGGAATAAAAGAAGGGCATGGAAGCTTCTTATAGGAGAATCAGAGGAAAAACGCCCAGTTGGTAAACCAAGAATGAGGTGGGAGAATAACATTAACCATAATTTGAGGGAAGTAGATTATACAGGTTATAATTGAAAAAAATTAGCTCAGGATAGAGATGTGTGGAGAGCTTATGTCCGCACGGACCTGAACCTACGGGTTCGATAGTGCCAGTGAGGTAACGAATAAAATCTCTAATCTTCCTCCAAGAACGAAACCCGGTCCTCCTGCCTGATCCAGATTATATAATTGAATGTAAGAATGCGTGTTTACGAGTTTGTTGTACGAGAAGATATGTCGGCTGTACGCTTTGTTTTCGGTTAGTGTAATAAATACGTCAAGTAGGATCCTTATGTGTTTTGGACTCCTTTGTAATATTCCCGACCTATTCAGTATCAGCAAATACAAATAACCTTCTAAGTACGGTTCCTATTTAGGGGAAATGGTCAATAAAACTGACAAGCTACAGTTTCTTATTTTCATGAGACGTGTTTTTGCATTTATTTGCACACATTTGTGTGCGACAAGTGTACACCTCTTATCCAAACAAAATTTATGAAATCAAACGGAAAAAAAAGCAACTTTTATAAATGTACTTTCTTAAATTGAGCACTATTATCAAGTACAATGCCAAAAGAATTGTCCAAAGATATGAAAACTCGCTTATTATTTTAAATTAATATTTAGTGAATGAAAATTTTAATAATCCATCCATAGTAATTCTGCCCTAGGGCAGGTCTTTCACTGCAATCATAGCATTTTCATGCTATGCTTGCAGCTTTACTAGGACATTGTAGGTGTGGTAGCTTCCCGTTGCTTTCCACAACAGTGAAAGATGATACTGATACGGATGATGATGATGACCATATGATTTCGGGGACCGTTTGGGCCTTAAAGTTTTCCTGACATTTGTCTTACAGGTGAGGAAAAACCCCGATAAAAACCTCACCCAAAAAAACTGCCCCGACCGAGGATAGAACCCGGGCCCGCTGCGTGACAAGGCAGTACGCTAGCTCGATACCACAGCGGTGGACAATTTTAATAAAGATTAATAAAATATAAATAAGTTATGAAAACAAATGGATGTACAAGAGAAGAATTCGAAGTGGAAGCTGTGAACTCAAGAATAAATAGATACAGAACAAGAAGGTTTGAATATGTTGGAAGGATGGAAGATACCAGACTACCAAAAATAGCTTACAATTATGATCCTAAAAGAAAGAGAGACGTGGGGAGGCCGAGAATGTGATGACGGAACAGGCAGTTAGCCTAATCCATAAAGTGGAGTAAAAGAAGAAATTAGTTACGTATTGTATATAATATTATTTCATTTCATTTATTGCATGGATCCTTCTAGGAAAACTAGATGGAAAACTCAATTTTTAACCGGACATGGATAATTTCAGGGATATTTATACAAATTTAAAATATCATCAAATGCAAATTGTAAATGTGGAGAAGATATTCAGACAGTCGAAAATATTCTATTTAATTGTCCAATGTTTTGGTTTGAACGTTATAAACTTAAAATTTATTTGAATTTTGATGAAAAAAAAAATCCAGTCCTCTTTGTCATATTCTTAACGACAAAAAATCTTATAATTACTTATTTTCTTTTGTAAATGGTATTTATTCTCAACTATAATTTAATTTTACTGTGTTCGCTTTGTTATATTCTTATATAATTGTCTTTTGTTCTACTGTTTTATGTGAATTTATTTGTTTGTGTTACATAATTATAACCCTTATATACCGTAAGGTGTCCACCGCTGTGGTCTCGAGGTAGCGTGCAGCCTTGTCACGCAGCGGGCCCGGGTTCGATCCCCGGTCGGGGCAGTTTTTCTGGGTGAGGTTTTTATCGGGGTTTTTCCTCACCTGTAAGACAAATGCCAGGAAAACTTTAAGGCCCAAACGGTCCCCGAAATCATATGGCCATCATTATCATCATCATCATTCTTCACCGGTGTAGAAAGCAACGGGAAGCCACCACACCTGCAATTCCCTAGTAAAGCTGCAAGCATTAGCATGTAAATGCTATGAGTGCAGTGAAGGACCTGCCTTCGGGCAGAATTACTATGGTGGATGGATATACCGTAAGGTAAAAAATGGTTATAATATTTGGATAATAAATAAAAGTCCAGTACGTTCGCCAATAATGAGGTGGGAGAATAACATTAACCATGATTTGAGGTAGGTAAATTACACCGGGAACGATTGGAAAACATTAGTTCAGAATAGGGATAAAGTAAAATATTAAAATAAATGCCTGGCAGGTGCCGTCGTCCTCAACTAGGTGAACTTTTTTAACTTTTAAGAATTGTACGGATAGGGATGTATGGAGGGTTTAACTCAGAGTGACCATGAAGCTATGGATAAGGTAGTACCAGTGAATTAGTTAATTTATTGTGTATCAATGATTTGGTTGAATGTCCGTGTTTTGTAGCTTAAAAATCAGGTTCGACTTTTCTGAACAATTGCTTATCATGATAATCTTGAAGAAGATTTCCGGACTGTTGGCAGTGGTCTTGAGGCTTGAAGTTCCCCGACGTTTCGCCAGAGACTGCATCCGGCATCCTCAAGGGTTATCTTGAGGAAATCTTTTTGAAGATCATCATAATAACTCCGGCCGTGAAAACCTAAGTCAATAAATTGCTTATCATGTCTAACTATTTCATTTCGACAATATTTCAGTGATAGTCAGTCGACCGTGCTTGTTTCTAATTGAAGTAGATTGCCCTCGTAAATTGGATTCTTCAATATTCAATGCCTAGCGTATGAACAAAATAACAAATTCATCGGCACTATGGAATACGAAGATTATACTGAGCAACATAAAAGAAACTTTTTTTTTGTCTCAGAAAGAAAAATATGTAATTCTGGTAGTATTTTTTCTCCTCAATTCAAAAATGATATCGGTTTTTCTCCATCACGCAAGGTTTCCGAGAGACAGGAATTTATAATTTCAAACAGTTCAATATTTTCTACATTCCTAACTACACAATGCCATATTCAAGACATAACCAAATTTATTATGTAGATAGACGAAAATATTGGAAGGGTCATATAGAAAGAATGGAAGAAAACCGATTTGCAAAAAGAGCTAAAGGAGATAGAGTAGATAGACCAATGGACGGGATAAGAACAAGAGGAAGACCAGCCAAGAGATGCATGCACATCCAATACGTCTTCCTCCGAGGAGTGATTTTGGAAATAAACAGGATGAAAATCCTACAAAATATGTTTAAGAAGAAGTAATTATACAATATTCGAACATTCGGACTCACCTAGAAAGTAAGAAATGACGATTTTCTGCTATATTTCGCATGTGGAGCATCCCTCTTGATGGTCCAACAATAATCGGCCAGCATATTAGGATTCCATTTGCCTTGATATCTCTTTTCCATAGCTGAAATCTACTGAGTTAGCTCATTTGGTTTTATTTTTCAATGGACAAATGGACGAAAAAACGTTTGTTAAAAAAATAATTATTTAAATCTATTAACTGAAACTGTAAAAAAAAAAAGAAAAAGAAACTGTGGGTGATGGAGAAATTCCGAATACATATTTGAAAACACGATAAAAAAAACTGCATTAAGTACAACTATTGGTACTCATGAGACAAAAATCATTTTAACTAGTGTTATCTGCCGTGCGGACATAAGCTCTCCATGCATCCCTATTTTTAGTTAATGTTTTCCAATCATCCTCGGTATACTTTACATCCTTTAAACCATGGTTAATGTTAATATCCAATCTAATTCTTGGCCTATCTATTGGACGCCTGGAATTTTTAAACTTAAAGATTTAAGGCAATAGTAAGTTATTGTTTTTTATAAGATAATAATCGAATTCGAAACACGAAACTAGGTTATTCTTCTCTCATTTGATTGGAGCTAGACAACGTGCAGAAGACTTTCCTAGGCGAGACCTTATCATGTACCCTGAGGGTGATATTGGAGAATTTCTTGTGACAGCAGTTGAAATTTTCTATTTTTGTATACGGAGGTTTTCACCTCCAATATTTAGTTCTTGAATATGTCAACTTTCCCCTTTAATCCTCTTCAAATTCCCTTATTAAATACAACTATTTTATTGTCTTCAATAATTATACAAAATCCATGGCACGACAGGCCTAGAAGGTCCTTGGCCTACCAACCGGTTGCTAGCCTCACATCCACATGTGTTAATCACAGAGGTCATCCAGGCAGTGTAGGAGTGACGTGTGGTCAGCATGTCGGGTCCCCCAGCCGTTACAGCTGGTTTTATTTTATTGTAACTACCCAAATGTCTCAATGCTGGGTGGGAACCGGTCCCATGCTGGCCGAAATTCCATGAGAAAATTTCTTCCCCCGTGGATTTTCGAACCAGCGCAAGCCCTATAGGCAATAATTACCCATATGAAAATGTGTGTTCAACCGTTTGTATGTAAAGTATTTCTTATTTTAGCGATTGAGCGTAATGACAAAATTATTATATTATTATTGTTATTTATCTTCTTGACTTTTTGCTAAGAATCTAACCTAACAATTGTACCCGTGGATATTTATGAATAGGAAACATGATCTTGGGCTGAAGTATTCGTGATCTTATGGGAAACCAGATGTAATAAGAACAGTTAAGTCTCGTAGATTGCGGTAGATAGGACATGTGACACGAATGGACAATTGAGTTATGCATGGAAACCCCTTGTAGGAAAATCAAAGGAAATACGCTCAGTAAGTAAGCAACACTTGAGGTGGGAGAATAACATTAACCATGATTTTCTTCTTCTTGTATCTTGTAAGCTCATGTTTCCCTTAACAGAGATTTGGGCTATCTCCCCTACAGGGATGAATTTGAATCATACTAATTTAGTTACACTTATTTTCGTATAGATGTCATTTGAGTGGTCCTGGTCACAAAAACTGAGAATAGATTTGTTATCATTTTCAGTTTATTATTTTAGAACTTACTGTTTTTTTTTTTTTTTTTGGCGTTCCGCCTCATACTGACATCTAGGGAAACAAGGTAGTACTAGGCCGGGAAAATTCGGTAAATTTTGCTTAGAGGCCTTTTCATTCAGGCTTAAGGATCTTTTACGAGCCTGAAAATCTTCAAACTCGGGACCCACGGCTTAAAGTCCCTCCCGGAGAACTTGCTCCTTGAATTTTTCCATCCTAAAAAACCATCGACCCCGGCCGGGTTTGATCCCGCGACCCTCGGGCCCAGAGGCAAGGAGCATAACCACTAGTCCACCGCGGCCGATTAACCATGATTTTAAGAATGTAAATTATACAGGGAATGATTGGAAAATGTTGGGTCGGATGGCGATGTATGGAGAGCTTACAGTATGTCCGTGCGGCCATGAATATAGGTTCGATAATTCCCCTGAGTTAATTAGGTGGACACGAATAGGTAAAACAGTAATATTCAGACGGGTTTTAGAGAATAATAGAGATATCAACTGGGTTCATTTCTGATTTGATTTCAAACATCGCCGTTTACATTAAATATATAAATATTTTAAAATGACTATATTTAAATAATGATTTGTGAGTAAACAGCTTAATTTTATTCGTTAAATAATCCTAACAAATGCCACTCTTGATTTCCAAATTCTCTAGATAAATTGGAAATCACTCGTGGTATTACTTATGAAAATAATTTACATTTGACACTGACACCGTTTTCCACAAACACAACTGTATTATCGATCTTCATTGAATGCAGTCTATTAAATTTATCTGAATTTATCAGCACCTATATTTCTGCAGCTATGTGGCTAGAACAAAATAGAGTAGCACATTACTATTTATAGAAAACAAAACATAGCTGTTATTTAGTAAGTAATGCGAGATTTGGCAACCCTTCAAAGAAACCCGGCCTTGGAAATGTATTTAACAACCCTTGATGTCTAGAGGTAGTGGAAAGTTTTAGAGCCTGAGGACTAAGGGAAAGTTTATTATTATTGTATGTTCTTGAGGGTTGGAAGGGGATGGGAGGGCGGGAAGAGCATACTATGTTTGTACGTGATGCGTAGTAAATGGTTTAGGCGGGAGTTTTTTTCTTAGTACGGGTAGAGGACGCGATGCCAGAGGCAAATATTTTGTTTTTTTTTTTTTCAACTTCTGACTCATCCTTTTACGGTCAAGGAACTAAAACCGCGGAGAAAAAACAAAATTTATAAAGTAATGATGTTTTATAACCTCGCATTCTAATAAAACCATATTATGGACAGACCTAGGACTTTTAGACTAAAAATGAAGATTTTTTCCCATGGTGCGACAGGCCTAGAAGGCCCTTAACCTACCAGTGGCTGCTGGCCTCACATCCACCGTGTTAATCACAGAAGTAGATGATCATCCAACCAGTGTAGACATGTGATCAGCATATCGTATCCTCCAGCCGTTATAGATGGATTTCTCAACCTAAAGCCGCTACTTATAGCTACCCAATTTACTCACGATGCTGGGTGGGCCCTGTACCATACTGGCCGAAATTCCATGAGAATATTGCAATTCCAGTTTCTCTGTGCCAAGGCATTTTGCCTTAACCACTCGGCTACGGCGCGGGACAAAAATGTAGATTTAGGCACCTAAAATAGGCTTTAATAACTGTAATGTAATCACTGATATATATTTTAGGCTTTTAAAAATGCCAAATACCCCGATCGCTCATTCTGATAAACCCTCTATGTCATTGTGTGGTCAAAAAAAGGTATATATTTGATCCAGATTAAAATAAAATATCTCCCCACATATTGTTTCGTTAAATAATTCAATGACGTGGGAAACATACAGGTACCAACAGAAGAAGATGTTAAACTAAGTAAAACCATATATGTATTTAATTAGCTACCTAACTAACTAACTCACTGGCACTATCGAACTCATAGGTTCATGGCAGCGCGGACATAAACTCTCCACGCATCTCTATCCTGAGCCAATGTTTTCCAATCATTTACTATATAATCTACTTCCCTCAAATCATGGTTAATGTTAATCTCCCAACTCATTCTTGGTCTTCAAACTGGGAGTTTTCCCTCTGGTTTTCCTACAAGAAGCTTTCATGTCCCTCTTTCATTCCCCATTCTTGCAACATGTTCTGCCCATCAAGTCTACGTGACTTACTTACTTACTTACTCACTGGCACTATCGAACCCGTAGGTTCATGGCCGCGCGGACATAAGCTCTCCATACATCCCTATCCTGAGCTAATGCTTTCCAATCATTCCCTGTATAATCTACTTCCCTCAAATCATAGTTAATGTTGTTCTCCCACCTCATTCTTGGTCTACCAACTGGGCGTTTTCCTTCTGGCTTTTAACTGTTCTTATTAAATCTGGTTTCCTATAAAGATCATGTAGTTCATTGTTACCATCATTAATAGCTAAATTGATTTAAGAATTATGAAATTAATAAAAGACAATCACAATATTAACGAGGAAACTCTGCTACTTGCCGTGAAAGGCCTAGAAGACCCATGACTTTTTAACCTGGGATCGACTCAGTCTCTAACGGAAATGAGTACCAGACGCTTGTTCTGGGGGTAAAATAGGCCGTCACACAGGGCTGACACCATGTGCCGATTGTCTAGAAAAAGTGGGAGCCTTAACCTCCTACTGCCCCAAGGGCCTCCTCAGGCCTGTAGTGGGATAACTTTACTTTAATGATATCGATTGAACAATGTACGATCGATATGGTACAGTAAGACATGCCAAAAATTACCACAAAAAAGTTTGTTATGATGCCCTACAAATTTATTAAATGCTGTATAATGAATCTGAATTATTAATAGTTATTTCTCATACAATCATCTGTTGTTGATTTTTTTCCAAGCCTAAATATATTTAAAAGCAAAGATATGCTATTAATAACTATCTAGCCGCCTTAGAAACTGCCCGGAAGTAAGATCGGAATACATAACCTCACATTTGGTAAATATTAAACATTATAATTATTTTTAGCTTCTGATGTATTATTCGCTAAATAGTCACTCCAAATCCAATGCGAGGTTGAGTTTTTCATTAGACAAAATCACTCGCAACTTTGTCGCTCGTGTCTTTTTCAGAAAAACACAACCTCTTGTTAGATTACTGTTGATAATTTTAAGTGCGATACTTTTTTTTTAAATAAAATATCACCTAGTTATGTTACACGTGTATTTTGTGTCTACTGAGGAATACAATTTTTAATAGCTGCTTCTCATAATGTCTTTTCTCGGCTCAGCTGTAGATTAGGTCTCACTATGCTACATAATGCAGTAATCATATGGCACTCTTGCACTATTTAATTGATCCGTTTCTACTAATATTTCGTATTACCTTAATGTTTTGTAATGACTTTTAATTTTTTTCAATTGTTCGGTATTTAATTATGTACGCGAAATTTCTCATTAAGTTCTTCTAAGTTGTACATAACCGTAGTAAGCGTCCTCGTCAACAGTTGGCAGTCCGATTTGACAATATATTCTTATTGGAATATACAGGTTGGTCCAAAAGTCTCGATCCATTTCTTTGAAAGTATTGACCAACGTTCATGACTGTTACATATGTTATTTGTCAGATGTCTGTGAACAATCTTCAGTACAGTTCAATCTGCCCCCCTTGAATTTTGGGGCATTGCTCCCAGCGTTGCGCTGTTGTTCTAAAACACATTAAGCAGATGGCGTGATGTAATACCTGCTACTGCCTCGTAAATGCATTCCCGTAAATGAGGAAGATTACGAACCTTAGTCTTGTACACATGAGACTTGATAAAACCCCACCCAAAAAATCAAGTGGGGTTAAGTCTGGTGAGCGTGGTGTCCACATTCTTGGCGCAGCTCTGCCGATCCAGCGACCCGGAAATGGTGCATTGAGATAGGAACGCACACACAGAGCAAAATGCGGTGGGGCACCATCTTGCTGAAAGACAACAGAGTGTAAAACACCACCCTGCGTAAGCTGTGGTTCTAGAAATTGTTCAAGCATGTCTAAGTAGGTGACTCCAGTACTGTGGGTTCTTGAAACATGAATGGACCGTACAGTTTTGTTGCTGTTACACCTAGCCATACATTAATTTTTGGTCTATCTCGTTGCTATTCATATGTAGCATTAGCTTGCTCGTCGGCCCATATTCGACAATTATGCCTATTTACACGACCACAAATGTGTAATATAGCCTCGTCACTGAAAATGATATTGTTCATTAAATTTTCATTAGCAACAGCCTGAAGCAAATCATAGCATATAGCCTGACGGGCAGCATAATCTTCCGGTTCCAAGTGATGTAGCAATTGCAGATGGTACGCACGTTTGTTGGGTTTAAACCTTAAAACCCTCCAAACTGTTGTCCTGGGAATGTCCAGTTCATTACTGAGCCTGCGAGTCGACGGGCCTGGACTGCGTTCAATCGCGTGCTGAATACGTTCAACATCATTTGCAGAGGTCTATGGTCTGCCTGAACGTTTTTTCATCAAGAACACTTCCTGTTCGTCTAAATTTGTTCACCAACATCCGGATATTGGCTCTAGTAGGTGCTGGTTTGTGAAACTTTCGTTCAAATTCCTGATGCACTTGTTCATAGCTTACCAATCGCAACCGCGCGGAAACAACTGTTATTCTTTCTTCAATGGTAAGCATACTTCCTGATGAAACTGAAAAACAACGAAGAAAATGTCAATTTAATGGAAATGGATAGAGACTTTTGGACCAACCTGTATATTGGAATTACTTGAAGAAGTTTAATAATTTAGTTGAGGACGAATGACTAACCAGGTACATATTTTATATTTAATATCTTATTACTTAACCTCAACGGTACTTTAATATGAATTTTAAAAGTGTTAATACATTCATCTATAAGAGAAAGGGACATTCCGTAGCATTACAGCCTTTGAAAAAAATTATGGCGCAACTCTTGATGATGGAAAGTTAAGAGTTTTAAAGAGCGATTCACACCAGTACGTTGTTACATGTTCTGACTCGTTTGGGTATAAAGCGGACGGCGAAAGTCTCTCATCATGCAGCATTCGATCGTTCCCTTTAGTAGATCAGTCGGTAAAATGCTCTTTTTCCAATGACGCGGGCCCACGTTCTATTCTGGCCAGGTAGATTTTATTTTATTTTTTATTTATTGTTATTTAATAACGTCGTTAATTTTCATAATGCCTACATGTTACCAGGCTTCGTTATATAGGCTATATGGAAATATTCCAGTCGAGACAGGCTGCTGGGAGAAATTTTTTCGGGGTTTTCCTCATCTGTAATATAAATGTCAGGAAGCTTAGGGCCCAAAGGTCTCCGTACCCCCCCCCCAGGAGCTATCACCCTCACGTGGTGGGGGGGGGCTTAGTACCCGATGAACCAGACGACCCTACTGGGGAAGATTGACTTAGGTTAATCTTGCTGGTGGGTAAGAGGCGAGGGGAACTAAGTATAGCTCACAAGGAATGGCGTCTGTATCCATATTGGGCGGCCACATCTTCGTCAAGTCTTCAACGGTCAACAGGGCGACAAGTAATAGCACAGCTAAACATGTAGGGTTTGAAGAGTGGAAGAAGCAGCCCTTTCTTGGGGGGTGGATACCCAGAGGAGCATGTTTGGAGGCTCAGAGGAAGCAGCCCTTCCACCATCTTGTCCTGCGAAGCGCTTGTAACGCTTCCAGGAGACATTTATCTTACTGAGAAGCTTCATGAAAATCAGCCGGATTGTCATAAAAGGAACCGACCCAAGCAAGATTGAAAGTACAGCCTTTATTGGATAAAGTCACGAATTACAGACAGAAATGGATTGATCACATGGATGGAATGAGTAAGGTGAGATATTCATTGTTAGCAAGAAATTATCAAGCAAGAGGAAGACGTGATGTTGGAAGACCTAGAAGACGTTGGGCTGATGCATTATGAAGTCGGAACGGGCAATTGCCTAATCCCTGGAGTGATGATGATGAGGTCTCCGAAAATCATCCGGCCATCATCATCATCCTTATAATTGTCATCAAAATTCTTCACCGGTGCCGGTGTGGAAAGAAACGGGAAGCTACCACACCTATGATTGCAGTGAAAGACCTGCCTCGGGCAGAATTACTATTGAATGGAATATATGGAAATAAAATAAATTAAAGGAAACAACTCATATAAGAGAGAGAGAGAGAGAGAGAGAGAGAGAGAGAGAGAGAGAGAGAGAGAGAGAGAGAGAGAGAGAGAGAGAGAGAGAGAGAGAGAGAGAGAGAGAAAGAATGAATAACGATTGTAAATTCTCATTACTTTGTTTACAAAGTACATGGCATAACAAAATTATTTATTTACATTACTAATACAAAATGCGTCTGATTAATTTAAATTAAGTTAATATCTAATTTTAGTCCACCGCTGTGGTCTCGAGGTAGCGTGCTGCCTTGTCACGCAGCGGGCCCGAGTTCGATCCCCGGTCGGGACAGTTTTTCTGGGTGAGGTTTTTATCTGGGTTTTCCCTCATCACTAAGACAAATGTCAGGAAAACTTTAAGGCCCAAACGGTCCACGAAATCATATAAATCATATGGCCATCATCATCATCATCCTTGACCGGTGTGGAAAGCAACGGGAAGCTACCACACCTACAATTCCCTAGTAAAGCTGCAAGCATAGCATGAAAATGCTATGATTACAGTGAAAGACCTGCCCTCGGGCAGAATTACTATGAATGGATTGATCTAATTTCGTTATACAAGTAAGTCCTTGAAGTACTGCAGACAATTTCTAGGAGAGATGGTTGTGGTCTAGTGGAGGGAGCTTCTATTCTATTATTCTGTTTCCCATGCATGAGAGGTCGCGTGTTCGATCCTGCTGTCATGCTTTTTTTTTCCTCTCGTCATTATTTCAATTAATTTTCTTTCTTCTGTTTAATTTATTTTGCTTGTTTTATTTTCAGTATTTACCGCACTACTTATTTACACGAAATTATTTTCCATTGCACGACACACAACGAAATACAACGGATTTAGTTTTTCAAATAGTTGTATACTTGTGAACCAAATAGCTGATCTCTGATCATGCGCAGTGGCTTCGTTCTGAGACTTGAAAATTATCTATGCGTCATCAATTATTTCAAAGGCTGTACATAGTTAAAGCAATACGCTATAATCTGTAAGATCAAGGGTTCAAATCCTGATGGAGTCTGGAATTTTAAACTGCCTAAATCATCTGGAGAGATTATTGTCTCGTGGTCTACTCAGCCTCAGGGCTGATAACACGTCTGAAATCTCGTGCTGATTTCCTAAGAAAATGGAAACCTGTACCTCCTATTAACTTAAGGGTCATTCGAGGCCTGTAGTGGGGTCGCTTTATCTTAAAAATCATGACTAATGTTATTGTCCCACCTCATTCTTGGTCTACCAACAGGGCGTTTTCCTTTTGATTTTCCTACAAGAATCCTCCATGCACCTCTTTCATTCCCCATTCGTCCACATGTCCTGCCCATCGCAGCCTACGAGACTTCACTGTTTTTATTGTATCCGACTTCCTACATATATATATATATATATATATATATATATATATAATGTAGCTCAGTATTATGTAGTTTTCTCCATTCACCTATCCGTTCATCTCTCTTTGGTACACAAATTTACCTAAGAACTTTATTCTCAAATACTCGTAATCTCCATTCCTCCCTTAAAGTAAGAGTCCATGTTTCACATTCATATAATATAACGGGAGAATAACAGTTTTATATATTTTCAGTTTAACTTTTTTGACAGGAGTTGGTAGACAAGAATCCCTGCAATGCATAATAACACGCATTTCCAGAATTGAGCCTATGTTTAATTTCCTTGTGCATCTCATTCCTATTTGTAATTATTGTTCATAGGTATGTGAAAAATAAAAATTATTTGTCAATATATTTTTAATAAATTAATGATCTTCTGGCTGATAAAATCGTAAAACACGTAGTCAATATATCCACTTCACCAATTAAAAATTAAGAGTCATCATGTTTCAACAGCGAAGCTGTCATTTTCAAGAGTAAGTATTGACTGATAATATAATTTTTATTTACAGTAGTAGGGTCCATCCTTGTTTATTTGTTTGTAAATTGGACTCTTCGCACTTAGGTAAATGAGGTGTGCCTCCTGTGCATATTAGGCCTACGTACGTTACTGCAATGAAAATATTAAAACTATAAAATTCGCACCTGTCGTATCAGGGTCATCCTCAACTAAAACAAACTTCTATTTATAGGACATAATCAATCATTTTAGTGTTTGTTTTGGTCTCCACAGGAACGAAATTTTCTCGTGTAATTTCGTCCAGTATGGAACAAGTCCCACCCAGCATCCTAAGGCATTTGGAAAGCTACAATAACACTGGTCAACATGATTTTTGTTTCATGAGTACCAATAGTTGTATTAAATGCAGTTTTTGTATCGTGTTTTCAAATATGTATTCGGAATTTCTAATGGATTTAAATAATTATTTTTTTAACAAACGTTTTTTCGTCCATTTGTCCATTGAAAAATAAAACCAAATGAGCAAACTCAAATGGTTTCAGCTATGGAAAAGATATATCAAGGCAAATGGAATCCTAATATGCTGGCCTATTATTGTTGGACCATCAAGAGGGATGCTCCACAGGCGAAATATAGCAGAAAATCGTCATTTATTACTTTCTAGGCGAGTCCGAATGTTCGAATATTGTGTAGTTTAGTTACGAATGTAGAAAATACGAGTATTAAAGTGTTTGAAATTATAAATTCCTGTCTCTCGGAAACCTTGAATGATGGAGAAAAACCGATATCATATTTGAGATCAGGAGAAAAAATACTATCAGAATCACATATTTTTCTTTCTGAGACCCGACATGCTGACCTCGTGTCAGCCCTGAATTGGTTTGATGATCGTCTACCTCTGTGGTTGACATATTTACACATGTGGATGTAAGGCAGCACCCGGCTGTTAGGCTTGTCGCGCCTATTTTTTTTTTAGTTGAAGACGAGTGATTCAACAGGTAAGAATTTTATAATTTTAATATTATTTTAAATAAAACTTTCATTATACTATTTTTCTTATTTTTCTTCTTCTTCTTCTTCACTTCCTGGTTTAGGCATTAGTTGCCTGTTCCGTCTTCACTAATAGATATAAGACCATCTCTTCCGAGGACTCCGACATCACTTCTTCCTCTCGGAAAATAATATAAGATTTTATTTGGTAATCTACTTTCTTCCATTCTTTCTACACGTTCTTTCCACTGAAACTTGTTGTTAAATATGTTTTGTTTTATGGAGTAGATCTGTAGTTCTTCACGGATATCCTCGTTTCTTATCTGGTCCATCTTAGTGCATCCTTTTACTCTTCTTAAAAATTTCATCTCGGCTGCTTGGATTTTACTATCTAGTTTGGTAGTGGCAATCCAAAATTCGCTCCCATACAGGGACTGCCATTGTTTTATAAAATTTTAATTTTGTTTGTTTATGGGCTTTATTATGCAATGTTCGGCTTAACTGCACTTCTACTTACGCTTGATTTTTCAATTTATTTTTGTAAACTATAGCTCTTCTTCTGTATTTACTAACATTATCTAATATTTTAAACTTTTTCAAACAATTTTTATAACATTATTAGACAATTTTGAAGTATTTATTTAAATACGCAAATCACAATATTATGACACTGTTAGACAATATTGTGATGCTAAGTGCTATTTTCTCCACAGAATATATTACTTAGTCTATGATTTTTCTATGGCTGTTTTGGGTTATTAGTCTACTGGTTGGATTGACGATAGGTTGTGATAAGTAAGTGTACACCCATTTTAAATAAACGTTTGGAAATTTTAATATTATTAATATATTTTTTTAAACATAGATTTGGGGATTTATTGCAGAGATAGGTCATTTAAATTTGATAGTGACGGATAGTAATCGAGGATGATAATCGATATGTGGTTCGATTGTAGCTGGCTCTATAAACTCTGGTGCATGCGCACTGTTGTTCTATAAGGACTTTGAAAATATTTCACGCACGTTTAAGTGCAGTTTTCCCAATGTTCTATTTATTTCATTATAGTATTAAACATTAAAATGTTTGACGATGTTTTATAAACAGAAATTTGTTTTAGTTGAGAATAACTGATAGAATAGACATGAATTTTATTATTGTAATATTTAATCAATAACCTCAACGGTGGTTTACCATTAATTTTTAAGTATTGAATATTCCATTTGTCAAGATTGTAACATATTAAAATTAGATATTACATGACATAAAATGAAAAGTATAATCAATTCTGATGGCAGCATTCATTTCTGTCGGCCTTGTTTCTTCTTCAGAACTGTTATGCTAAGATGTGCGTGAAAGTATTTGTCACGTATGCGAAACTATGATTTGTTTGTTTGCACATGACTCGGCCTCCAAAAAACACATTCCTCCAAAATGTACCGTTTTACAGTGTCATAGTAACATACGCTGACACATGTTGACTTTCAAAGGAATTCTTGTCCATTTAGTTCAATGTGCTTAGCAGAAAAATTAGTTTTGTCGTATCAGGCATCTTATAGCTACATTGTAACTCAAATACCAAAAGGAAAAGCTTGCTCCATTTTACGTACCTTGTGCACTGCGTTAAAATCAGGCCATATCATCATTTAAAAATACACAGCTCTACAAAAAAAGAATAAATAAAAAAAATTGTTGCCCTGAATGTCTCTGCGAATTTCTATGTTTTCAAGTACACAGTTTACGAATATATTCATGAAAGTGCTGAATGTGCTCTAGTTATGATTTTTGCGTATCTTATATTTTAAACATTAAACGGCTTGTTACTAATAAAATTTATGTTTACAGTCATGATTTGATTTCTTCGCATTTTTTAACGCATACAAACATCACGTGATCCCCACTCTCGCACCCCTCACTCCGCACATTGACCGTGATCTCTGTTTTTTTGACAAAATTAAAGTACTCACAACGTGCATCCGGATAAGTTTCCATGTGAATACGCAAAATACCCTTGCTTCATTTGTTTGTGGGATAGTAGAGCAAAACAACTTCATTGGGAGCAAGATGTGTGACCTTTGAGAAAGTCCTTAACTGTCGGTAAAGCGAAAGTAATAAACAAGCTGAGACAAAATCATACATCCACGATTACATATCAAGTTAGGTATGATAAAACAATTCGTCAAAGCAATGGACAAGGAAGGAGAATGTTTCAAATATTTTTGTAGAAAATTTCTTAAGCTCAGTATGAAAAAGTTAAAAGACGGAATATTTGATGGTCCTCAAATTCGGCAATTGATGAAAGATGCAAATTTTATCAAAGTTATGACTGTTCCGGAAAGTGAAGCTTGGAAGGATTTTGTATTGGTAGTAGAAAATTTCTTAGGTAACTACAAATCACCAAATTATAAAGAAATTATGAAAAACATGTTGGCAAGTTTCAAGATTGTAGGAGCAAATATGAATATAAAGTTACACTTTCTCTACAGTCACCTGGATAGATTTCCGGATAATTTAGGAAATTATACCGACGAACAGGGAGAGCGCTTTCACCTGGATCTAAAAGTAATGGAGAAAAGGTATCATGGTAGACGGGAGCGTCACATGATGGCAGATTACTGCTGGTCTTTAAACATAGATTGTTCCCTAAAAATTATGGAAGAAAATCTTATAAATGGCGTTTCACTGAAGTATAACATGGGTTTCCGACATTTTGCTCTCTATTTACGTCGGTGTATACTAATTTTTCAAAAAACAATTTACATTATAAATATATCTCTTATTTTTTTATATTTTCCGATTTTTGTAGTGTAAAATTAAAATGAAGATTTAGAAAAAACCAGAGCAAATCTTCCAAAATCATTGATAGTTTCATGAATTCTAAGCATAAATATATCCGATATTAATCTTATATCAAGGGAAACAAAGCCACGTTGACCAGTATAATGTACAGTACCAATAAACAGATGTAAAACTTTTGTTGTACCGAGCCAGTTGGCTCATCGCCAGCGTTAGAGAGTCTAATATGATAAAATAATTATTTTATAAAACATTATATACCACTCAACAAGGGTCAACAAGTACAGACCTAATTCGTTCTGCTGATGATGGGACTAGTCCCGAAAGGCCTACAGAGTGTTAAAATAACTTAAGTTGAGGAGACGGACCTACAAGGTGAATATTGTATAGTTTTTATTCATATATTCTATAACTGTAACATAATACCTTATCGGAAACTTATAATGAATTTTACTAGTATCAGTTACAAAATAGTAATTTTAAGAAGGAATTATACTAATGAACAAACGAATCATGATTTAATGTTCAGAATCGAAATTTAAATTGACTATTTAACTCATGCCCCAAATGAGAGTCAATGCCCAATCATATTTCAATGATGTTTTATTTACAACCAAACACAGTCGTGTTTCGCCTAGAATTTACCAACTAACGTTTATCATAATAAAGAAAGCACCTCCTTTTTAACATTTTGAATAGGTCATAGCATTATTTTGCAGTGACTAACTCTTCAAGAAATACGGCTACCAGATTGTATATATAATGCATGAATGTCAACACATAGCGCATGCGGGAGTTAATATAAAAATATTGATTATACCACCAAAAAAAGAAACCACTGTTTGTACTTTCTTAAATTTATTTTTTCCCAGGTAATAACATTCCAGAAAAATATAATTATATTTACATCATAGGACATCAGAAATGAATTAATATACAGTTTGATGTGTTTCATTTTTTCTCCACTAGAGTTTATTCTTACAATATTGCGTTCCTTTGGCAATAAATAATATGATCTGGTTGCAGTGATGAACAAAAGAAGCAAATGAAGCGTACCAATCGTTTCTAATTTGTTTTCAAACATAGCCATTTACATTAAATATATAAATATTTTAAAATAACTGCATTCAAATACTGGTTTGTGAGTAAACAGCTAAATTTTATTGGTTAAATAGTCCTAACAAATGCCACTCTTGATTTCCAAATTCTCTAGATAAATTCACTCCTCACTTCGTAAGTCGTGAATTTATCGATAATTTGGAAATCACTCGTGACATTATTTATGACTATTTAACTCATGCCCCAAATGGGAGTCAATGACCAATCACGTTTCAATGATTTCTGTTTTACAACCAATCAGAGTCGTGTTTCACGAAATATTTATCAGTGTTATAATTACCATATATTAAACAAAGCTCCTCCTTTTTAATATTCTGAACAGGTCTGACCGTTATTTTGCAGTGACTGAGCCTATAACAAATACGGCTACCAGATTGTATATAATAGTGCTTACATGTCAACATTTGTAGCAATTGATTATACCACCAAAAAAAGAAACCACTGTTTGCACTTTCTTAAATGTATTTTTTCCCAGGTAATAATCGAGAAAAATATAATTGTCATATTTACATCATACGACATCAGAAATGAATTAATATACAGATTGATGTGTTTCATTTTTTCTCCACTAGAGAGCATTCTTACAATATTGCGTTCCTTTGGCAATAAATAGTATGATCTGGTTGCAGTGATAAACAAAAGAAGCAGTAGAAGCGTACCTATCGTTTCTCATTTGTTTTCAAACATCGCCGTTTGCATTAAATATATAAATATTTTGAAATAACTACAGTTAAATAATGATTTGTGAGTAAACAGCTTAATTTTATTCGTTAAATAGTCCTAACAAATGCCACTCTTGATTTCCAAATTCTCTAGTTAAATTCACTCCTCACTTCGTGAGTCGTGAATTTATCGATAATTTGGAAATCACTCGTGGCATTACTTATGATAATTTTCCCACTACTCGTATCAAAACTTATTCCTGGCTTACCTGATTCGATTTGGTTTATGGTTAATCATGTCTGTATGTCCAATTACAAGCTAAGCATTTCTATTCCTTTTATTTGTTAATATGGCATGTAAAACTATAATTATGAAACATGAGAAGAGGATAGACAAGTCAGTAATTGAATTACAAAACGTATATTTTCATCCCATATATTGAGTCACTTCTTTCTTGTACGAAAGACATTAAAATTGGTATTAAATAAGGTAAATAATAATTACAGAAAATCCCAACTTAAACAAATCATGCTTAAGCGAAACTTTGCTTAACCGAAAAAAAAATATATATTGTAGTTTATATTTGTTATAACTAAGGCTAGGATTTTTATGAAATATTAACATGCAAAATATGTACATATTTATGTAATAACATTATGTAAAATATGCAAGATTACATAATTTCTTAAAATATGTAATATTAAATACATTAAAATTTAATTTTATATAAATTTATATTAAACGTTAACATAAAAATATTTCAAATTTGAAGGAATGTGACAGTTAATTACTTGACAACGTGGTAAGAAGGGTATTGTCATGTTTCTATTATAAAGTGATCCCACTACAGGTCTTACGGGTATTGGGAGGTTAAGGCTCACATCTTTCTAGACAATCAGCAAGAGATTTCAGCCTTGTGTGATAGCCATCTTTACCCCCACAACATAGTATGGTATTAATGTTTCATAGGCTGAGTCGACCCCAGGGTCATGATGCCGCCAGAAGATTAATCTCCTTGTATCTTGTAAGCTCATGTTTACCTTAACAGAGATTTAGGCGCTCTCCCCCTATAGGGAAGAATTTGAACCATACTAATTTAGTCACACTTGTTTTCGTTTAGATGCCATTTGAGTGGTCCGTGGTCAAGCGTTCCGCCTCATACTGACATCTAGGAAACCAAGGTAGTACTAGGACGGGAAAATTGGGTAAATTTTGCTTAGAGGTATTTTCATTCAGTCTTAAGGATCTTTTATGAGCCTGAAAATCTTGAGACTCGGGACCCACGGCTTAAAGTCCCGGCCGAGTTTGAACCCGCGACTCTCGGGCAGGCAAGGAGCATAACCACTAGTCCACCGCGGCCGGAAGATTAAACAGTTTAAAAATTCTGGCCCCATCGGTTTTCTAACCTCGATTTTCCAGCTTGTAGGATATTGCCTTAATCAACTATACCACGGTCTGCCCCCTATATATTTCTACTATTTAAATCATAAGCAGAGTAGATTGTTCAGGTTTTTAAAAAATCTAGCTATATGGAACCCTATACTCAAGTCTTCAGTCTTCCTGTATCTATGTTTATCGTGGTAAATGGAATTTTTCTTTGGCCGTTTCTCAGTAGGTTTTGTATAGGTTGGTTATATTAAAGTTTAAATTAATTTTACAACCTGTTAGTAACATCTATACAGCATACTTCTTACTTTCATTACCGTAAGTATTTCCAGTGTATCACCCGAAAAGAATTGTTATCGGAAATAGCTTTTTCCCTTTAATTGAGTAAACGAGGTTATACTGTACTATAAGTCTATATTCATTTTAACATGAAGGGCTCAGGGTTATGACTAACTAACCCGTAGATTCATGACTGCACGGACATAAGCTCTCCACACATCCCTATCCTGAGCTAATGTTTTCCAATAATCCCCAGTATAATCTACTATTACTCGACCGCATTAACTTTTTAGCCGGTGAGGGGAAGCAATGGCTCTATTGTTGAAGAGGAGAAAAGTGTCTCTTTCCACCATTGGTACAGGCGAATGACTGGACAAGTGGTATAATCAGTGGCAAAATATAGTGTTAGACCTACATGAAATAGGAGATGAAGTTAATGAAAGATCATCGGAGGTTGTATGCCTACGGGTTTCTGGATAATGTGACGTGTACACAGAGAAATTAAATCAGCACTGACTTCCAACAACTGTCTGTCAGACTTAAATG
This sequence comes from Diploptera punctata, assembly GCA_030220185.1. Taxonomy (NCBI): domain Eukaryota; kingdom Metazoa; phylum Arthropoda; class Insecta; order Blattodea; family Blaberidae; genus Diploptera; species Diploptera punctata. Next base: position 849,188 of record JASPKZ010000046.1, on the reverse strand, counting down.
TGTATATACTGTGAATATAGGGTCTAACTTTCGCACTTTACATTGTCACTAACAACTGACAATACACGACTGACGGATAATAAACACTGACACGGGTCTACTATCTCCAACCCCTAATCACCCTTAGTACATTCTTTTAGTTCCCAGTTTTTCCGCATTGAAAGATAACGTTGTCGAGTATTACCTGAAATCGTGGTTAATGCTATTCTCCCACCTCATTCTTCCCCTGCCTATTGGGCGATTTCACTTTGGTTTTCCTACAAGGAATTTTCAAGCCCACATTCATTCCCCATTCGTGTCATATGTCCTGCCCATCGCAGTTTACGTCACTTTACTCCTATTTTATTATTAAATCTAGTTTCCCATAAATATCATATAGCTCACTGTTATGTAGTCTTCTCCATTTGGCTGTCTGCTCATTTCTCTTTGGTCCAAAAATTTTCTTAAGAAATTTATTCTCAAATACTCGCAATCTTTTCTCCTCCCTTAAGAGTCCATGTTTCGCATCCATATAATATAACTGGGAGAAGAACAGTTTTAAATATTTTCAATTTAATGTTTTTTTGAGATAAGTGGGGACAACAAGCATGTCTGTGAACTCAGGGTCATATGACAGATTATTACTTCCAGTGTCGTCAATCGTTTACACGGAAAAACAAAATACTGAATCTCGTTCTGGTTGAATTCGTAATAGAAAGCTAATACGATTCATTAGTGTTGGTTAAAGAATCGAAAAATCAAAACAATCAAATTAATTATTGGAATCCATTATTATGTTAAGACAAGTCGCTCATGAATCAAACTTCCGATCTCTAAAGTGCGTAGATTATTTCATGACAGATGAGAAAGTGCTATTCAAGAAGCACTTGCCAAAACCTTGATTTCTTCGGCTGCAGCGTTGCCTAGTAGAGACCTATTAATATGCCACTATACTTTTTTTTCCCCCCCTGCAGCTCGTAAAGTCTATGTAACGTTGATTGCAATTGGTCATGTTTCAGTTTTACCTAAACAACTGTCAAAGTCTCATGTTTTGAGTGCAATAGTTCTCGAGAAATTACAATATTCTTATTTACCAATTCAAAATGGTCTCTTGGAGTTTATACAGCAAGCGAGTGCTTGTATGAGGAAAGTACCATATAAATTTGGTATAAAAATAAAATTAATTTTAAAACAATTACAAGTCTTTATTTTTGTCAATCGAAAATGGAATATTACAATAGGCATATCGCATTTTATATAGTAAGACAGTGCTTATATCAAGAAAGGACCGGTATCTTATATTTTTGCTATAACATTAAATTTTATTTAAAAACAAATGGACACAATATATTTAAGTTTAAGGGGGGTGATGGGTAAAAAATTGATCATTTGAGATGAAAATTGACATTTTTTTCTACTAAAAATATCCTATATTCTAATGATGTTGGCAAATTTTCAGAGGCCTATGGCAATTCTTAGTGTCCTAAATTACGTCAGAGTTAAAAGGCTGCGCCAGTTAAATGCCACCTGCATCTAAATCTTTAAACTTGTTTTTCCACACTTTTATTTTCGCTGCATTTTTGTACATTCAAAATTGAATGGAATTCAGAAATTTTGTCCTAGAAGGTTCAAAGTTTTACTGCATGTCCTAAAACAATGGATAACAAAGCAGTGCATGGGTTTCGTGATTGAAGTAGTATTTTAAGAAATAAAAAGTAAAATGTATGCAATTATTAATTTTTTTTTGTAATTCCACGCTTGAGATACATTTTTTTCCTCCCTTTGTATCCACATTATAAGAATTCTAATGCATGATGTTTTTATAAATATTTTAGGGGTCTTGTAAAAAATCAGACATTTTACTAAAACATTATGGAACCCATTTAATTATAATATATGTAATTTTTTTAATAATATACTATTTAATAACTCGTAAAATAAATATCTCACAATAATGAAACTTAACCACATCGTTATATATCATGCAGTGAATGTTTGTACAAAAAATAAAGTCTCTAGCTCAAAAAATGTAGGAAATAGAAATTTCACCAATCATCCCCTTAAATGTTAAACCACGTATAATAGAGACAGGGAGCGGGATAAATCTGGCAATGATAAGAAAGTTTGTGATTGATAGTGATGCATCTGCTATGGAATAATTTATTCACCACAGAGTGTGACTAAATTCCCATTACAGATTTTGAGTACGTGCAGTGGGAACCAAGACGCTTACGTTTAGCATAGGAACTCATGTCCGGAAGCGAACCGTTTTCTCACTACACGCAAAATACTGCAACACATGTTTAACTCTTCCGCATTTTCAGCGCTAAAGAGTAAAGTATTACGTACGTCATTGACAGATTACCAATATCTCATGCCCACTACAGGTTAGTGCCATTCAGTTGAATTTGTGATCCGCCCAGAGATGTTTGTACCTGCTGTTGTGCTTGTGGTCTTTGTTCACACTGTACTAAGCTATAAGTACTACAAGTGTGTTTCTGTTGACCATGGTGCAATGGGATGACTACTCTCGACCAACGATTTGGGCAACAGTGTATAAGACGTGGTGGCCCGATTGCTTGGCCTGCACGTTCTCCCAACTTGATCTCGCTAGACAACCACCTGTGGGGTCACAGGTAATCCTTGATTTACGAAACTCCTATGCCATCCGAGGAAGACCTACTGACGAGGATTATGGCTGAGGTGGATGTTGCAGGACAAAGGATTGGTTATCGTGTGCACCAGAACATGGTACGAAGGTACCGTATCTGTGTTGATGTCGGTGGTCGTCACATCGAGCCCTTCTTGTAAGTGGGTCCAGACGATAAGCTGCAATAGTCAGAGAGAGAGAGAGAGAGAGAGAGAGAGAGAGAGAGAGAGAGAGAGGGTAAAAAGAGAGAGGGAGAGTGTGGGGGAGAGAGTGAGACAGAGTGAGAGATGGTAAGAGAGAGGAGGAGGAGGGGAGAGAGAGTGGGGAGAGAGAATGAGAGACGGTAAGAGAGAGAGAGGGAGGGGAGAGAGAGGGGGAGAGGGAGGGAGGGTTGAGGGAGAGGGAGGGAAGAGAGTGAGAGACGGAAAAAGAGAGAGGGAGGGTAAAGAGAGGGGAGAGTGTGGGGGGAGAGTGAGACAGAGTGAGAGATGGTAAGAGAGAGAGAGAGAGAGAAAGAGGGGGAGAGAGAGTGGGGAAGAGAGTGAGAGAGATATATAGAGAGGGGATAGGGGAGAGAGTGGGGGAGAGTGTGAAAGAGTGAGAGACGGTAAGAGAGAGAGGGAGGGGGAGAGAGAGGGGGAGGGGACCGAGAGGGGAGGAGAGAGAGAGTGAGAGAGAGAGAGAGAGAGAGAGAGAGAGAGAGAGAGAGAGAGAGAGAAGAACATGTGTTAAGGTTATTTGCGTGTGGTACGTTTCCGGACGTGAGTTCCTAAGCTAAACGTCCCACTACACGTCCTCAAAATCTGTAATGGGAATTAAGTTACACTCTGTAATAGTAGTGACCATTAAGATATACGGGTTGGAGTTGTGATATTAACTTCAGCCTCTTCCTCGTAGCTCTTAAGTTGGCTTCAACGACCGAAAATGTTATGTCTCAAATTGTTCAGTAGAACTCTCTCTAGTTTTCTGTTTGCATTTTTACGCTTTTGCTGAAGCATGCTGTATTTCCAATGTCACATAATGATTACTTAAAACACTGTGAGACTATTTATTTAGAAGAATGTGATGAGAGATAAGACAGAAACAACAGGGGGTTGAGAAAGGATTGAGGTACCCCCTCGCGTGTTCGGATGTCATTTCGTTATAAATGTATGTACTCGTGCGATGACTTGGCTATATTTCTAAATCTGTGACATGTTGTTTTAAACACTTTGATATTCTGTCAAGCGCTTGGCTTCATTTTATGTCAGCGTTTCTCAAACGTTCTAACGCGAAGTCCAAATTTAAACAAAAATAATAAAAATTGATATTTTTTGGCACGCTAGAAATTATAATCATCATCAGCATCAAGGATTTGACTATAAGGTGTGTTCTGATCTCATATTAGAATTGGTCTGTCCATTCTTTACTGGGTCTTCCTGTATTTCTCCGTTCTAGTGGTCTGTAGTGAAGAATCTGTTTCGGGATTCTATTGTTTTCCATTCTATTGATGTGGTACATCCATTCCTTTCTGTATTGTATCATCCTATTTAATAGTTCGAATATATTTAGTTTTATTCTTATAAATTCATTTCGTTTCCGATCTCCTATTGTACAGCAAAATAACCTTAATTTCTGAAGTTTCTATTCTTCCTTTGTGGTTTTTCGTTAAGACCCAGTATTCCTATCCATACAGCAGGGTTGGAGCCGCCCTTGTTTTATAAAATTTTAAGTGTCTCCTTTATATTTCCCTGGAGACTTCGTTTTATTGTACCACATACAAAATTAAATTTACTTATTTTGTTTGTAGTATCTTCACTTTTTCTATATGACAGATTGTATCCCAGATAATTAAAATTCCTGTTCTATTGTTTTATTCTCTAATTGGAATGTTACTCTTAGTCCCTCATATCTTCGAAAAAATAACTTTTTTTTCTGGAGAACGCTTCAAATTAAATGTTGGTAATTCTTTACAAGGGGGACGCCGTAGCGTAGTGGTTAAGCCACTGCGCTACAAGTCGAAAGGTCGAGGGTTCAAGTCCCGGTGGGATCAGGATTTTTAAACTGACCAAAACCTTCTGGCGGCACTATGGCCCTGGGGTCGACTCAGCCTCTAACAGAAATGAGTACTAGAAGCTTGTTCTGGGGGTAAAGGCGGCCGTCACGCAGGGCTGACATGAAGTGCCGATTGTCTAGAAAAAGTGGGAGCCTTAACCCCCTACTACTCCAAGGGCCTCCCGAGGCCTGTAGTGGGATTACTTTACTTTTTTTTTTAATTATTTACAAAGATCGTGGCTTAGTTTGATAACAATAATAATAATAACAACAATAATAATACTAATAATTATAACAATAATAATAATAATAATATCCCCAACTCGTGTCTAATTCAGGATCGGATCGAGAGATGAGATGAGATAGAGTCCCTATGCTTATAGAAGTCTGTGAACGACAAGGATGCCAGAGCAGACCACGCCTGACGCACCATCATAGATGCGGATGAACAAAATCAAACGAAATGGATGAGACAATGAAATGGTGGAATGACATTTGTGGCAGGGGGAAAACGGGAGAAACTCTGAGAAAAACCTGCCCAAGCTGCGTCCACCATGAAACCCACATGGAGTGACAGAGACTCTATCTTGAGACATCTGCGGTGAAAGGCGAGCGTCCAACCCCTTGCGCCACGGAGCCGCCTAAATTTTAATCATGTTATACTAACTTAATACTTAATACAGGCTTTCCACTTTACAGCAGTTTGCCCTTGATTCCTGCTTTCCTGGGATTCCTAACTTCCCATTGACCATCTTCCATACCCCTCTTCATCATGGCATCAAATATTCCCTCATACCATGCTCTTCTACTTCTCCCCCTCTGCCTTCTGCCTGGTACCATCCAATCCAACACCTGTTTAGGCCACTGGTCCTCCGACATCCGTTGTACATGTCCATACCCTCTTTGTTATCCTATCGATAACAGTTTCTTGTGCATCCATTTCTTGTCTGATATATGTATTTCGAATATGTTGTAGCCTGGATATTCTCATACTTCTCCGTAATCCATCCATTTCTATCGCCAAGATTCTTTTCTGCATCCTGTCATTTAAGGTCCAGCATTCTGATCCATATGTAAGTATACTTTCTATTATTGTCTGTATAATCTCTTTTTTTTTTTGTTTTTGTTTTTTTTTCTGGTCAAATTTCTATTCCATAAAAGACCATTCAGGGATCTAATCGCCTTCCTTGCACAATTTACTCTGTTAATATATTTTTCATGTTATATAAATTGTAAATAATTTCAACAAAGAACTGAAAATTAATAAAAACCTACCGTCAGGATCTGCTTTACTTATCTCTAATCTAAACCAACCATAGTCTTTGGTAGTTCAGCAACAGCTTCTTTAGTTAGGAGCCAATTACTATGCACCCTAATCAACGGTTATTCTTCTAGTTAGCTCCTCTGCTATATGGATCCAAAACATTACCTACTTCTTTCATAAATGAGAAAAAAAATGAATATTTGAAAATAAAATGCTTAGGAAAATTTTTTGGGACAAACAGATATTTGAATGGAGTAAACTGGATAACAGCGATTTACTTATTTTTAAGGGGAATAAGATTTAATAAAAAGTAAAGTCTCGTAGACTGCGTTAGACAGGATATGTGGCAGGAATGGAGAATAAAAGAGAGGCATGAAAGCTTGTAGGAAAGCCAGAGGGAAAGCACAAAAATAGGCCGAACATGAGATGGAAGAATAACATTAACCATGATTTGAAAGAAGTAAATTGTACAGGGAAGCTTTGAAAAATACTGATTAAGGACAGGTTTTCACTGAGAACTCACGTCTGGATAGCCATGAACTTCAGAGTTCGCTAGTGCTAGTTGGTTAGTTGTTTAATTAACATTTTTATTAACCGTGGGATATAAATGGAAGTGAAAGCATAGGATATAGGTCTAGCGTTGACAAAGCGTTACCTCTGTAGAGAGTGCTGCATAAATCAGTTGATACAAAGGGGTTTTAGTGTGCCCTTACGTTGGGCGACATATGGAACGGGGTTATAATGGGTTCCTTTGTTTTGAGGCTGAGGGTAAAGAAAGGATTTGTTGGGCGCCGTGATAATGAAGGATTCCTCGGTACTTGAAGAATTTGGATTGCTCGGTACTCAGGGAATGGTTGGATAGGCATGATGATCTCTTTTCCCATGATAAGCAAGTGGATCTGGCGGGCACAATACTGTACGAGACGACAAGCTTGTAGATTTGAATACTTAAATAACTTTTAGAAGTCGGATGAATACAAAAAATTACAAACACAACGTAATAATTGGTCGTTATCACTTGGTCGCTTTTAATACAGGCAGAAGCCTGGATCACGGTCAATTAATTAAATACCATTCATTACCTATGTTTATTACTGTTTTCACGCTCCTATCGATTTGAATTTGTGGTTATAACTTCGTGTATATCTCTTATGGAGCTCGTTGAGTCCGTTAACAAGCGATCTTGTTGAATATTCCTAAGTGCTTTAACCCATTTGCCTCAGAAGACGAGGTACACTCGCTTAACTATGCCTGATATATGTTTTGATTATTTTGTACATCCCATAGCAGGGTAATCTTTTATTAACATTTATGAATAGTATAGGAATGTGTTTTGGCCTTCGCCCTTATTGAAATCTTAAGTACCGTTATCTTTTGTTTGTTGTAAATGTCTTAAATTAGACAATATTTTATACATTGAGCATTTAAACCTGATGCCAAAGGGTTAATTAATACTATTGCTCTTTTATAAGATTCACGATGTGTTCCGTTGAGGTATTATTCAAAATTAAAATATAAAATTATGGAATATTTTAATACTGTTGCTCTCTTAGTCAACAAATAGATGTCTCGGTGTTTGAACTATAAGTTATGTTGACTGCGAGTTAATACAAATGTAGATCTTTAAACTAGCTAACTCACTAATAAAGTTGAACCCGGAGGTTCATAGCCACGCGGACATAAACTCTAAATACATCCCTATTCTAAGTTAATATTTTCGAACCATTCCCAGTAATTCACCTCTCTGAAATCATAGTTAACATTACTTTTCTACATCATGCTTTGCCTACATACTGGTTTTCCTATCAGAATGTTCCATGTTTCTGTACTCTTGTCACAAATCCTATCTATCTCAATCTAAGAATCTTAACAGTTCTTTACATCTTGTTTCCCATGTAACTCACTGTTATGTAGTTCTCTCTATTCATTCTTCTGATGGAAGCATTCCTGATCCCTTTATTCTAAAAAAATCGTGATCCATTCTTCTCACTTAAAATAAGAAACTATGAATCTCACCCATATAATATAACTAGAAGAATCAGTTATACATATCCGTCCATAGTAATTCTGCCCGAGGGCAGGTCTTTCACTACAATCATAGCATTTTTATGCTATGCTTTGCAGCTTTACTAGGGAATTATAGGTGTGGTAGCTTCCCATTACTTTCCACACCGGTAATAGATGATGATGATGATGATACGTTTCATTAAACTCTAGATCTTCGTCTTGGCGCAACGTGCCGGCTGGAGTCCCCCAGGGCAGTGTTCTCGGACCTCTTCTTTTCTCAATCTACATAAATGACTTGCCAACTGTACTAAAGCACTGCCGTTATCACCTCTATGCTGATGATCTCCAAATTTACCTACATTCACCTCCTCATTCTCTCTATAACAGCTTGACAAAAATGAATGATGATCTCACATCCATCTTTAACTGGTCTTCAAGTATCGGTCTAAATCTAAATCCTAACAAGTCACAAGTAATTCTAATGGGACAACAAAGACTGCTTACAACCTTTGACATATCTACACTTCCAAACATTACTATAAATAATATAATTATCCCTTATTCTTCTTCAGTAATAGATCTTGGACTACATCTAGACGCATATTTAACCTGGCAAACACAAGTGAAACACATATGTAAAAAGACTTTCTCCATCTTACATTATCTTAGACGTTTAAAGAATTTTCTCCCAGTTTCGTTAAAACAAATCCTTGTGCAGAATCTTGTGTTGCCACACTTCAATTATTGTGACATTATATATAATGATCTAAACTATGACTTGTCGCAGAGACTGCAGCGTGTTCATAATGCTTGCGTTCGATTCATTTTCAATATCCGCCGTTATTACCATATTTCCGAACACTTTAATAACCTCTCTTGGCTCCATCTTACTGACAGACGTAAATTGCACTCTCTTTCACTACTTTTCAAGCTTCTGAATTCCTACATTCCTACTTACCTGGCATCCAGATTTGAGAAGTTATCCTCTTACCACAATATTGACACTAAGTCACAAGATAGCAGTCTGCTAACAACTCCTCTTCATAGCACTTCCTCTTATTCTACTTCCTTCACAGTAGCCTCTGCCCGCTCCTGGAATCTCCTTCCTCAAGATATCAGGGGTTGCCACACACTTGGCACTTCTAAGTCACGCTTATACAGTTACCTGTTGTCTAATAATTAATTTTTCTCTATTTATTTAATTTTATACTATGTCATTAATAATCTTTTGCTCATTTTTTTATATATCTTGTACATATTATATATTTAATTCGTTAAATTTAGAGTAAATCAAAATACATTATAAATATTAATTGTATTGTATTCATAACTTGTAATCGTTTGTATATATATATATATATATATATTGTAATTTAGATTTAAGACTATTTTTTGTGTGCATTTTTTTTTTAAACCTGGTTGAGTGGTAGACAAGGCCTTAAGGCCTTAACTCTGCCAGGTAAAATAAAGCTATTATTATTATTATTATTATTATTATTATTATTGCTATATATATTCTTTTTAATTCAACATATTTTGACAGATGTTGGGATAACAAAGATCTATGTAATGCAAACAAGTATGCGTTTTCAGAGTTGAGCCTATGTTTTATTTATTTCTACACCTCATTACTCTTTGGGCGGCTAAAAAATCTGTATTAATTTCTATATGTATGCGATTGATGATAATTATAAAGCCTGTGATTATAGTCAAAAGTTATTTGGCATTTGCCTTATAACTGAGAAAACTACTAAGAAAACTCAGTCAGCTAAATTAAACCGGTCGGGAATCGAACTCTATGCGCGAGAGACATGTTATCACTATGTAGTAGTACTGGTTCCTGTCACTGTTCTTGGAAGCATAGAGTCTTTGTGAAATAATGCTATCAGACTTTGTTTTTTTTTTACCAAATTCCTGGCTTCATTCCAAATGTTTCCTTGTTGTTCAATTTTTGTGGTTATATGCTCCATGTAATTTTTGGTCCTCTTTTTATACCCAATCCCTGTAGATTCCATTCCAGTGCTATGTTTTGGCACACTTTCTAGTTCTCTTCTGAAAGTGTGTCCAATCAATTTCCATTTCCTTCCAGATCTCATCCTGTGATGTTTGATATGGTTTTTGGCCACCAGATTCTCAAAATAAATCTCAGGCTTCTACATACATATACTTGCAATTTTTTATATAATATGATTGTTCCTTTCAAAGTCTCACACCCATACTGAAATATATTTTTCTGACTGCTATCATCATCATCATCATCGACATAGTCAATTCACAAATTCAGGTCATTTGTTGGCTTGTTTTGATTTCAATAGAAATACCACCCAAAAAATCTTTTTTGAGTGGACGTCCTGGTTTTCTTCTTCCTGCAGGTTGATAGCTTCACATCTGCTTCGGTATCCTGTGATCCTCTATTCGATGAATATGTTACATCCATTTTGACTTATAATTATAACTTTTGATTTTTGAAGGTTTCATGTGTAATTCTTCTAAGATGTCTTCATTTTTTTATTATCCAGTAATGTGTATCCTGCAATCCTTCGAAGACATCTCATTTCAGCAGATCTAAGCCTCAGTATGCCCTTGTGTTTCAGTGTCCATAATTCGCTACCATACAAAAGAGTTGGAAGAGCCAGTGTTTTATAAACTTTTAGTCTTGAATTTTTTTAGAATAGCTATGGCTTCAAGATAAAATATATTAACCCTGAAATCCTTACAAATTTTGATATATTTGAATTTACATCTTTTTCTTCTTCAAATGAAATATTGTATCCTAGATATGTAAAAGTATTCACCTACTCCAAAATTTGTGAAGTACAATTTTATTTCTGACAGGATCAACACCTTGAAATACCATAATTTTTGTTTTCTCTCTGTAGATATTTTCAATCCATATTCTCCTGTAATTTTATGAAGTCCATACAGACCTTTCTGTAGGTTATCTTCTGAATATGCAATTATTATTAGGTCATTAAGTAGTCTTAATTTTGTCCCAGTTAAGGTTTGTTCAGATCTCCATACGAGTGACAGTTGTGAGAATACAGCTTTTGATTTTATAATTCCAGCCTTATGTTACCCTTATAGCGATGGTATAATTATCATTGGGGCTAGAATTTTTATGACTTAAATACTACTGAAATATGCAAAAAAATATATATATATATATACAGTTATGATCTAACATTTACAAAAATGTACACTGTAACATAAAAATATGGCAATTAACTACCTATTTAAGAATAAAATGGAAATGAGATGCAAGCTAAAGTATGAAATGTGATATTGTAGGATGCTTTTTATGTTATTAAAATTACCAGTAGTTATCCGCTTGTCGCGAGACAGTACATAAATATTTGCTGAGGGAAAAATCCTTACTGTGAATTAAAAAAATAAATAGGAGAGGAAGATACATTTTACAAGAAACAAAAATATCTGAAAAATTTAACAATTCAAATGAACATTGAGGTAAGAAATTATACAATAAAAGTTGTTTACTTCTTAAAAGACTGAAAATATGACGAATATGACCAGTAAATTGCAATAATATGCTCTGTCACATATAAACGGCCAAATATGCATACATATGACATAATTTACTTTAATTCAATTAGTTTTGTATAAAAAGCATATATATATTAGAAACATATCACTCGTACCAACAAATATGTGCTATAGCATAAAAGTCCTACCCTAATTATCATATTTGCATTACTGTAGACCTATACTATAGCGTTCTCACTCATCAAATTTACGCCAACGAATCGTGCCCACAGAGTATTTTCCTGACGACTATAAACGTTTAATTTTGAACCTAAAATTATAGCTGGTCAATATGAAGAGAGACTTAAATGATGAATGTATCTAATGAACCTCAGACTTCCCACGATTACGTTACGAATTCCGGGTTCACTTTGCTCTTGGAAACCGGTTCCACCATCCTATAAAAATATACTTCCTTCTAAAGAAAACTTGTTCTCTTACCAGCAATTACATCTCATGCAATGAAAATTAAACAGCTATATCCCCCATAATATATTATCTTACATTTATTAGATATAGTGCTAATGATATTACAATTAATATCATCTTTCCTTCTTTATATGTTAGACAAGTCTCCTTGACTCGCAAATGCTCAAAATAATTTATTTTTAATTTACTCGACAAGGACATACAAGTCGTGGACAACCATTTAAAAGATGGAGCGAGCAACTATAATATGGATCAGAAATGGTCTAAACCGTGACGGTAGATGATGATGATGAATAAACGAAATTCTCATAAACTTAGAGTAAGCCAAATGCGCTTCTTGCTTTCACTGTTAGGAATTGTAGACTGGATCACCAAAGGAACGCTATTGTGAGAGAGAAACTTGGAGTACGAAGTATAAATGAAGATACAGAAAGATACCAACACGAATTGAAAAATTATCTGAGAAGAATGGAAAGAAATAGACTTACAAAATTGGCGTTCCAATACATTCTAACTGACCATAGGGACCAAGGAAGACCAAAACATCGATGGAAGGATCAAGACCACCTTCGTTAGGTTTACGATCACAGTCACATGGCCTATAACGGATTTATTCGTGATGATGATGATGGCGATGTATGTTATTGTGATGAAATATTAGCATGGGTGTAAAAGACGATATATTTATGTATGCAGTTAAACATAACTTTAATGTAATTGGTAATTGTAGAGACCTTGGGGGTCCGTTTATCGGGCCCCAGCTGTGCTCACAACAGCAACAGGACGCGTCCCCGGGTGGCGGATAGGGGAACGGTCGGTGGTTTGCTTGCACTCCTCTCGGCTAGGTCCAGACCGGACCCGCGGGCCATTTGTGAGGTCCTCAGGACTCGAGCGACCTGATGCACTACATAGCTCGTGCTGCGCCCATTTCAGCAGCAAATCGCGTCCCCTCGGTGGCGTAGTGTGGAAAAGGTCGGTGGATCTGCTAGTCAGTCCTCCCTTCCAAGTCCGATGGACTCGCGGACCATAAGTGGGGTCAACAGGAAACGAGCGCCCTGTTGTACTAAAGCTCAAATATCCCGGCCCACAGCGGGAGCAGCGGCCGTCGTGGCGAGGCGATGGGAGATTGTGGAGATCAGAAGCTCCCTTCTCTTGGTTAATCCCGAGGACCTTTGTGGGGGCACCATGGGCGATGAGCTCACTGGATGCCTACATTGCTCAGTGGGCTGACTCACAGCAGCGGCACGACTAAGCTTAGTCTTGCGAACGGGCTGGTGGGACAATACCGGGCGTAATGCTGGGAATTGCCACCAGGTCGATAAGCTCGAGATAGGAAGAAGCGCGGTCTTTTTATGGCTTTTTGGGACTTAGCGCCGACTCTGGAACCGAGTGACCCAAGGACAATCTGTCAGGTCGTCAGGAGTTGAGCGACCTGACGTACTAATGCTCAGGCTGGACCCACTTCAGCAACCAAACACGTCCCCAGCTGGTGCACTGGGGGAAAGATCGGTGGATCTGCTAGACAGTCCTCCCGGTTAAGTCCAAGGGACTCGTGAACCATTAGTGGGGTAGGCAAGAGTTGAGCGCCTTGTCGTACTAATTGCTCATCTGTTGGGAGCTTGCGAGCTCCGTGCTGGCCCACAACAGCTGCAGAGGGCGTCCGTGGGGGCACACCAGGGCTCGGCTCGGACCAGTCCAGAGGGGAGCTACTGTACTGGTTCCTGGCTCGGCCTACGGGCCCGTCGACAAACTGTGGGGTCGCCAGGAGATGAGCACCTGGATGTACTAAAAGTCTCACACTGTTGGGCTTGTAGCCCTAGCCGGTCTCACAACGGCTGCAGGACACGTCCCTGGAGGCAGAACAGGGGAATGGTCGGTGGATCTACGACAGCAGTCCTCCCGGCTAGGCTCATGGAGCCCGTGGACCAACTGTGGGGTCGTCAGGATTGAGTGACCTGATGTACTATGTAGCTCAGCAATTCCCAGAACTGCAAACTCCAACACCCTCTCCCTTGGGGTGTTGGTTTAAGGACCGTGAACTTGAACGTGGACGTGAACATAGGATAGAGAGGACTAGAACTAGGACTTGGGAGTATGGTCATGACGACCGAGGTATCCCAAGGGGTGGACGGATGGGCCTAGATGGTAATTGTAGAGAGTAATATTAATTATTGTACATTTTAGTGTTCAATGAATATAAATTTACTTTAACTGTAAATAGGCTATGAAAAATAATTAGACATATACGTTAATTAAATAAAAATAATAATCATACAATTCGTCTGAAGAAGGTACAAAGTGCCGAAACAGCTGTAACGAATTTGTATGTTAATAAATATGAAAATCATATAAAACTTTAACAGTTTTATTTTTATTTAATTAACATAAAAAATTGATTTTCATCTAGTAAACGCCAACCAAATTTATTAATTAGACATTTTTTTCTACATTGTTGAAGGAGTGATACAGTATGTTACCGTGGCCCTGTCGATAATAAGAAAAATTGTAATAGCGTGGACCGTGTTACTTAAAGTAGTTCTGAAACTACCATGGAGGACATTTTAAATATACATAATTACAAACGTTTTAATTTTACATTTTTCCGGAAATTATAGAGATATTGTTATTAATTTACAGACGAATGGACTTATAAAGATGTAGAAGATAATATGGAACATGATGTAACATACAGACTTGATTAGGTTAGATTGGGCTAGATTAGTTTGGTCTGATTTGGTTAGACTAGGTCAGATTGTGTTAGTTTCGTTAGATTTAGATTAGTGGTTTGTTAGATTTGATTAGGTTAGCTAGATACTTGATTAGGTTGTATTAGTTTTTTTAGATTAGGGTGGTTAAGTTAAAATCAAATGTTTACTTTATTTAATTATGGTCAATTAATTGGTTAGGGTGATTAGATTAGTTAGATATCAGTTAATTATTTCACTAAGTTACGAATCAGTTCATTGGATAGTAGGCCTATATTTAATCCCTAATTGTTCTGTAATATTTATTTAAAGTTAGTTATTGTAACTAAATTCACGTTTGTGCACTTTTGATTATTTTGCATTGGTTATACATTATACAATCATTCACATTGTAGTAAAATCTTCTTCTTGTCCTTCTTCTTCTTCTTCTTCTTCACTTCATGAGCTAGGCAAAATGCCTGTTCCGCCTCACAGTTGTTCTGTCGATCTTTTGACTGGCCTTCCTCCATTCCTTGAACCTCTTGGTTTGAAGTTAAATGCTGCTTTTGGTAATCTTGTTGCGTTCATTCTTTGTACATGTATACACCATTTTTCTCTGTATTCTTTCATTTTATCATTTAATGGATAGCCTATATATTTAACTCTGTTTGTAGTAAAATATTACTATATAATAGCCTAATTAATAATATTGCCAACTATTACAATAAAAGGAGTACAATGGCATACGTGCGGAAACATGGGAATTAAAATCTATATCAATAAGTAAATTAAATTTTGCAGAAATTGATTTTTGGTGGCATGCAGCTGGAATGTATAGAAGAGATAAAATTGGAAACAGTGCAATTAAACATAAGATGAACATTCAAACTTCAATTGTGAATTTCATAAAAAAACAAGCAATTAAATTGGTATAGCCAAGTAAAAAGAATGACAGAAGACACATTAACAAGATGAATACTAGAATAGGCGTCACTTGAAGAAGAAGAGGACGGCCAAAATTAACATGGATTGATGGTGGTTTAATCAGCATGAGGGAAAAAGGATTGGACGATGGAGATTGGAATGACAGAGCGATATGGAGGAGAATGACAGTAGATTAATTTGGCGCAGGAACATGTGAAATCTATCTCTATCTATCTTCGGGTTTTTACAGCTGCTGCCGTCTTCCCGTGCCAAACCTCCAAAGCCTACGATCTAGGCATCTTCAATGGTTAGCCCTCTTGCTTGCATTACTGTCTTCATGCTTTCCTTCCATTTTAACTTTGGTCTCCCTCTTTTCTACTTTCTGGTCGGTTGCCATTGATATAATTGCTTCGGTCGTCGCTCATCTTCCATTCTTAAAATATATCCTAACCACTTTAATTCCTTCTCCTCAATTTTTTCATTTATGCTTTATTCTGCTTCCATTATGTTTCTAATTTCCTTATTTGCGGCATGTTGTAATTTCGACTTTCTGGCACTTCTGCATAAATAATACATTTCTTGTAGTACTATTGATTTGCCCATACCTCACTTCCATACATTGCAACAGATTCAATCAATGTTTTACCAATAGCCTTTTTTTTTTTGTGTCTTTCCAAATATGCTTATCCCACTATATGAAATTTAACGATGATATTATTTTGCTACTCAATGTTGTGAAACCTACTAAATAAATAAATAATCATCATCAGCAGCATCAAGGATTAGACCTGCTGGTCTGTTCCGATCTCATGTTAGAATTGGTCTATCCATCTTTTAGAATAGAATAGAATAGATTTATTTAGCCTGGTGGAGTTAAGGCCATGTGGCCTTCTCTTCCACTCACCAGAACAAGCATATGTTACATATGAATACAAAAAAAAATACAATAATAGTCATATAAAACAGGACAAACATATGTTACACATGAATACAAAAGAATTACAATAATAGTCATATTAAACAGGACAAACATGTTACATATGAATACAAAAAAAGTTACAATAATAGTCATTGAACAATTAATTATCTGTCATATTGAATAATAATGAAATTAATGTCTAATAATAGAATGAAACTAAATACAATTAAAATTAAATTAATGACACAATGAATAAAAAAGGAATAACAGCTCGAATCTACTATGCATAAAAAGAAGAGAAAAAAATACAAAGAAAGTAATAAACTACAATGAATTAATCTACGCTTTTTATACAAGGCATTAGGTAAATATATTAACAAATCCTAAGTCTATTTTTATTAAATAATGCAAAAACGCATTATTAATTCTTAAAAAGTAGTATTAGTGAGTTGTTTCTGTTAGTGATTTTATTTTCAATTTATTTCTGAAAGATGGTAAAGTTTGGCAGTCTCTGACATAGGGTGGAAGTGAATTCCATGTTCTAGCAAGAGAAACTGTAAAAGATTTACTGGGTCTTCCAACATTTCTTCGTCCTAGTGGTTTGTAATGAAGAATCTGTTTCGGAATTCTATTGTTATCCATTCTATTGATGTGGTCCATCCATTCATCTCTGTATTGTGTAATTCTATCTAATAGTTTGAATATATTCAGTTCTCTTCGTATATCCTCACTTCGCCTTTGATTGTATAGCCTATTATTGTATAATAAATCTTCTTCTTCTTCCTCTACGCATGAAAGCTGGCAGCTTGTTGCGTGTTCATTCACTACAGGTCCGGGGTATGGTGACATCCTTCTATCGTAGTTGTGGTCTTCCTAATGACCTTTTCTGCTGAGGTGTCCAGTCACGTATTTTCTTCACTAATCTATTGTTCTCCATTCTATCTATGCGATAGTTCCAATTTAATCTTCTATCATTTATCCAAAAGTTTATAGGTTCAATTTCACATTCTTCTCTAATAACAGAGCTGCGATTTTTCTATCTCAGCGATTTTCCTTAAAACTTTCATTTCGGTTGTTTCATTGATTTGTTTTGTTTTTTGAGTTTCTATTCGGCATTCACAACCATATGTTAGAAATGGTCTTATAACAGATTTGTAAATTCTTACTTTTGTATATATTCTTAATTTTTTTTTTGTATGTTGTATAATAAATAAATAATGTATAATAAACTAAGAGTTTCAGTTTAAGCTATAGGCGTATTACATCAAGTTGCAGGCTGTAGTTTTATAAGGGAAATAGAATTAATAGAACAACGAACTTGGTTCTCTTGATGTAAAAAAGCATACATATAAAACAGGTTAGGTGGAAGTTTTTTGGTTGTGTACGACGGAGATAGTAATAGTAGTAGTGGTAGTGGGTTCGTTGGCCGGATAGCGTTGTCTACTATCTCTGTCTAGCTCTAATGATACAAGACACTCGTCCTATACTCATTCCCCCGCCCTTCCTCCACACTATAATTTGTATTTTAAGATTGTTTTCCTTGGGTTAACATTTTGTTTTCCATCTTTTTATAATGGACTGGCACTGACCACATACAGGCTGGAAGAAATGTAAATGCATGGGTTTTTTAAGTGGGCACTGAATGCACCATATCGTTAATTTTTGTCTAACTCGTGAATTGGTACTCTAAGCTATAATATAACTTTAACTAGCTCTCTGTCTATGTAGAACCCGGAGGTTCATGACCTCGCAGATATCTCTCCATAAATCCACTTCTTATCTAATTTTTCAACCATTCCCTATATAATTCACCTCTCTCAAATCATGGTTAAAGCCATTCTTCAACCTCATTCTTGTCCTACCGTATCTACTTGGATGGGGGGGGGGTTCCCCTCTGATTTTCCTACAATAACTTTTTATACTACTCTTTCATTCCCTGTACCGCGCCGTAGTCCAGTAATTAAGGCAATATGCCTTGGCGCAGAGCTACGAGACTTGCGCTGGTTAGAGTCTCCATGGGGAAAGAAATTTTCTCACGGAATTTCGGCTAGTGTAGGAGCATTGACCACACAGCATGAATTTCGGTAGCTCAATAAGTAGGGGCTCCATGTTGAGAAAACCAGCTATAACGGTTGGGGACCCGACATGCTGACTATATGTCACCCTTACACTGGCTGGATGATAGTATACTTCTGTAATTAGCACACGTGGATGTGAGGTCAATAATCGGCTGGTAACCAAGTACCTTTTAGTCCTGTCGCGCCATGGAGTTTTGGAGTTTTTCATTCCCTATTTTTTCCCTGATTTTTGTGTAGTTTTCTCCATTCGTGTATTCGTTCATCTCTCTTTCGTCCAAAAAATGTCCTAACAACTTTATTCTCAAATGCTTGATATCTTTGATCCTCTCATAAAGTATGAGAACACGTTTCGCACCCATATAGGCCTAACTGGAAGAAAGTCAGTTTTATATAATTTTAGTTTAAAGTTTTTTGTGAGAAGTTGGAATGACAATTGACTTCGCACTGCGCCCTATAACATACATTGACTTATTTATTTTTATTTTTATTTCTCTCCTCCTGGCGCGACAGGCCTAGAAGGCCCTTAGCCTACCCGCCGGCTGGTGGCCTCACATCCACATGTGTCAATCGCATAGGTAGATGATCATCCAGCCAGAGTAGGGGTGACATATGGTCAGCATGTCAAGTCCCCCAGCTGTTATAGCTGGTTTTCTCAACCTGGAACCGCTACTTATTGTAGCTACCCAAATGTCTCACGATGCTGGGTGGGCACCGGTCCCATACTGGCCGAAATACCATGAGAAAATTTCTTCCCCCATGGAGACTCGAACCAGCGCAAGTTCCGTAGCTCTGCGTCAAGGCATCTTGCCTTAACCCCTCGGCTACGGCGCGGGACTTATTTTAATTTCATATCATGCATAATTTCAGTAGTTTGGACGTCGAATGGGTATTTTTAAACTGACATAGACATTCTGCCGACACCTTAACTCTGAGGTGGACTCAGCCTCTAACTGAAATGAGTACTGGATGAATGTTCTGGGGGTAAATTGTGCCTTGAAGCTAGGCTGAAAACCCGGCTGACTCTTATGCTGATTGCAATGATGGGTTCCTAGGTACTGTAGTTGAAACACTCTATCTTACTTTTGGTCTACTTTTACGCCAACAGTTTTTTTTTATGTTGAAGAAATACGTGTAGTAATATTAATACTAACTAAACTCCACGGCATGGCAAGCCTAGAAAGCCCTTGGCTTACCATCCGGCTGCTGGACTCACATCCACATGTGTTAATAACAGATGTAAAGGATCATCCAATCAGTATAGGGGTTATATGTGGTCAGCATGTAGGTTCTCCATCCATTATAGCTGGCTTTCTCAACCTGGAGTCGCTACTTATTGTAGCTACCCAAATGCCTTATGATGCTGGGTGATAATCGGCCCCATATTGGCCGAAATTCCAAGAGAAAATATCTTTCCCCATTGGGACTTGAATCAGCGCAAGTCCCGTAGCTCTGCTCCAAGACATCTTGCCTTTACCATTCGACAGTGGCGCGGGATTAGGTAAAGTGTTTCCACTGCAGGCCACAGGAGTCCCTTGGGGAAGTAGGAGGTTAAGGCTTCGACTTTTTCTAGATAATCAACATTTGATATCAGCCGGGTTGTCAGCCCTGCGTGACGGCAGCCTTTATCCCCAGAACAAGCGTTTCGTACTAATTTCCGTTAGAGGCTGCATAGACCCCAGGGCCATGTGCCACCAGAAGGTACAAACATTTGTTTAATTTTGTATACACCATGTCCCATTCAAACCTCCCACATTTTAATTATTCATAACTCTCAAAGTACCCTCAGGGGTCCTCATCTAGGGGATATGTGGATGGCGACCACAAGGTGTCCAAGCTGTGCAAAACATTTCTTTCACTTACTTGTGTTTTGCGCTCTTTTAACTTTTCTATCTAACCTCTCTTGGTTAACTCTTGTTTTTTCGACCCCGACGCTATTAGGGCATCCGAGGGCTAGGGAGTCCTTCCTTTCTTCCATTTCTCCTTTCCTTTATTTTCTTTTCTTCTCCAGAAAAGCCTTACCAGAGGCTATAAGATGGCAGCCCCATCACTGGTCTTGCCTTCCTTTGGCCAGCAACCAATCGAAGGGACTATTATTATGCTTTCAGGTCTTATACGAGAATTTCCCATAAGGAAAATTTTCTATAGGATTGTAACAGGCCTTGGCCTAATACTTGGAAGGAAGAAGAAGAACTCTCAAAGTATGCGGAATTATGAAATAAGGTTGGTATTAAAAGAAGGAAACTCAGAGAATGTTTGTTTTCATTGTTGCAGTTAATTAATCTGTCGCATGTTGGACAATAATGACAAAACAAAATGACGACTCCTTAGCAACGAGCACAAACTGTTTTTTGGTATGCAGAGACGAAGTTAATAATTACAGTGCAAAGAAATTGCCGGAGAGAATATGGAGAAAATGCACCTGATGGTAAGGACATTAAGGCATGGCTTGAGACGTTTCTGGCGACTGGAAGAGTTTAAAAAAAAAAAGAATCAGGCGGTGTTCGTATACATGTTTCAGAAGAAAAGATTGAAGAAAGTAGAGCAGGATGGTGCACATACAGTATAGATGTGTTTTAGTTTGTGGCAATGAACATTCTTTGAGTTTCTGTTTCGTTTAATACCGGTCTAATTTCATAATTCCGCATACTTTGTTATGATAAATTAAAATGTGGGAGGTTTGAATGGGACGCCCTGTATTTTAATTCGAATTATGCTAAATCGACGTTGATATCTAAAAATTCTGATCATTTCTTACTTACTTACTTACTTACTTACTCACTCACTAGCACTATCGAACCAGGTTCATGGCCGCGCGGACATAAGCTCTCCATACATCCCTATCCTGAGCTAATGCTTTCCACTCATTCCCTGTATAATCTACTTCCCTCAAATCATAGTTAATGTTATTCTCCCACCTCATTCTTGGTCTACCAACTGGGCGTTTTCCCTCTGGCTTTCCTACAAGAAGCTTCCATGCAAATCTTTCATTCCCCATACGTGCAACATGTCCTGCCCATCGCACTCTACGAGACTTAACTGTTCTTATTATATCTGGCTTCCTATCAAGACCATGTAGTTCATTGTTAAGTAGTCTTCTCCATTCACCTGTCTGTTCATCTCTCTTTGATCCAAAAATTTTCCTAAGAACTTTATTCTCAAATACTCGTAATCTCCTTTCCTCCCTTAAAGTAAGAGTCAATGTTTCGCACCCATATAATATAACTGGTAGAATAATAGTTTTATATATTTTCAGTTTAACGTTTTTTGAAAGGAGTTCGGACATCAAGCGTCTCTGCAATGCATAATAGTACGCATTTCCAGAATTGAGCAATTCTGATCATTGACGTCGTAAATAAAAATTTGACATGGAAGAGCAATAAATTTTGAACTGAAGTCTTTCACTTAAGGATTGAGGTTTGTATGCTTAACATTTATTACTCGGGACTAACGGCTCCACTTCTTTCCTAATAGTCCTTATTAATGGTTCAAAATCATACACAAAAAGGACACAAATATCGACTTAAAGTAGGAATTTTTTGTTACTTTTGAATGCCCTCCTTGGTATCTTTACCTTGAAGTGGTGGACTGGCAAAAAGGCATGAGAGTAAGTGGCCTACCCTACATCTGGTTAACCCAGTGGCGGGTAATCCTTTGGTTCCTCCCTAGGTGCTTTTTATTTTTTATTTTATTTTTTTTTCTATTTTGTCCCGGTTAATTTTGTGGGTTGGAATGTTTAAGTTGGTAATATTGATTCATTTTCTGAAATAGTTTTTTGTGTGATTGATATTTTCCTTGTTTGAGGTTATTTGAATTTCGATTGTTGTATTTTTTCCGAAATAGGTTGGGTTTGAACCGTGATAGCTTGATTACGTTGTTTTCAAGCATAATTTTGAATACTAATTTCGAGATGAACCAATATGCATTTGCGGTTTTATTCCAGATAATTGGCAAAATACTAGTTTCTCGTATCAGTTATTTAAATGTGGCGGACCGCAGTGAATACGAAGTGGTGCGTTACTGATATTATTAGGTAAATTGTGAAATTCTAAAAACAATAAATTATCCATTTAATTAAATAAAAATAAAACTTACAGTTTTATTTGATTTTTATATTTATTAAGATATAATTTAGTTACAGCTGTTTCAGTACACTGTACCTTCTTCAGACATGTTATAGTATATTGCGATACAAGTGAGATAAGCACTTGTTACTGATCGAGAAAAAGTCTGAAAAAAAAACGAGGCGCTTGCGACGAGTTTTTTCAATTTTCGAGATCCGTTACGTGCTTACCCCATGTCTATTGCATACTATTTTTTGGTCGATGTGACTAATTTTTATTAAATATAGTACTAAATGGATTACAATATTGGTTGGATATAAATGACTTCTATGAGAAAGAAACATTTGGTGATCGTTGCTATATAGCTTTTCATTTGTTTTATTATATGCAAGGATTGTTGGCTGTGGAGACATTTTTATACTGTATATAGTACCGTGATTAGAATCTGTTTGATCATTTTATTATGGAAGGAGTCATGGTAGATGATAGAGAAATTGAAGAAGTCTGAACAGTGGGATGCTCTGCATTAATTCCGGAAAAAGTCTAAAGAAAAGTACGAGTTAGTGTATAAAACATTCAAGAAATGTTTTATTTTACTTACCGAACGTGTGCTTTTTGAGTCCATATCAGCATTGCGATTTATTTTGTTTGCATAACAACCAGGTTAGATGTGGGAACGTTGACTTACTTCCAGTAACAACAATATTGGTAAGTATTAGAAGACCAAAAACAAATTAATGAATTGTGTTATTATAGTACATAATAATTATCTATGCAACAATATATATATATATATATATATATATTTATTACAATCTGTATTATAAATTTAACAGAGGCGATTCATTCAAATCTAGATTGGTAAGTTTAACAGTTTATTACTACTGTGTTCAATTTATTTATTTCGACAGCTTTCTAAAAGGTCCAACTTCCTTTCCTTTGTCCCGAACTGTCAGACCTTTTATCTCTGGTATAAAGGAACAGTCTGAGCGCATATAACAGAAATTTAGATAATATCCAAGATATTCGAAAAACACACCTACTCCAATCTGAATCATTGGTTTATGGATCCAAATTTTACAATTTACCATGTTTGTGACAAAGGAAAGAAGTTGGATCTTTTAGAAGCTGTAGAAATAAATACATTGAAAAGTAGTAATAAACTGTTAAATTCCCAACTAGATTTGAATGAATCTCCTCTGTTAAATTTATAATACAGATAATATATACAAAAATTATATTTGCATAGATACAGTTGTTGTGTACTATAATATCATTAATTTAACATGTCTGAAGAAGGTACAGTGTACCGAAACAGCTGTAACTATATTATATCTTAATAAATATGAAAATCAAATAAAACGGTAAGTTTTATTTCTATTTATTTAATAAGTAATGGATTTTCATCAAGTAAACACCAACTCAATTAATTACTTAATGAATTATCTCTTCTCTTTAGTTTTCAACTGTTTTTATTAAAATTATTAAATTAATGAAACCAATTGATGTATTATCTTATAGGATGCATTTTGAATTTAAGGGTTTAATGACCGCGAGAGCTATGCCGGCGTTAGCATTGTAGCCGAAAGGGTAACCCATGCTAGACAGGTCAAAGGCGTTAAGGCAGACAAAAAAAGTATCTTCGTAAAACAAGGTCGTTCTATAAAAAAAACTAAGGGAAGAAAAATGATACTAAGACGAATAAGAATTGAGAATGGAAAATAGATGAAGTGTTGCAATAAGGAATTCCTGTATAATTTACATCATAATGTACATCGGTGTTCTGATAATATCAAAATTATTAAGTATAGAGGATTGATATGGGGAAATTATGTAGAAAAAAATAGGCAATACAAATTCTTTTAAAATTTTCAATAGAAAACTCGTTATAAGATAAAAGTTAAAAATTAAAATGTACCAGTTGGCAGGTGCCGTCGTCCTCAACTTTGTTAAAATGGTGCATATAACATTAACTGGAGCGCTTTCGGAAGTTAACTTTCATCCTCAGCAGGTTGAGCTTCTGCTACTCGTTGTTGTTTACGATGATGTATACTCCAACTGTTTGTAGCAGCAACAACGAGTAGCAGAAGCTCAACCTGCTGAGGATGGAAGTTAACTTCCGAAAGCGCTCCAGTTAATTTTACATACACCATTTTAACAAAGTTGAGGTCGACGGCACCTGCCAACAGGTACATTTAAATTTTTAACTTTTATCTTATGACTATTCACCTCAACGGAATTTGATATGAATTATATTATTAAAAACTCGTTATTAAACGACTATTAAGAAGGGTTAAGCGTATGTGGAAGGATATGGATTTTAGCGAACTGGATATAAAAGTTATAAACTGGATTCTGTTGACTGAAGTTAGAGATCATTGGAGGACGTTGATGAATACTGCATTGAATCTATTATTTCATAAGACATAATTATTATTGTAAAATTGTAGATATCACGGCAGGTGTCTAGCTTTCAGGTTAAATGACCATGCTCTGGTTTTCTTGAAACTCTTAAGTTTCATCTACTATTGCAGGAGATTCTGCGTGATCTCTGTCAACAGTCGGCTGCAGCCTGAAGACGTCTACCGCAGTAGTAAACGAAACGTCGAGTTTCAAGAAAACTGGACCACGACCATTTAGCCCGGAAGACGAACCGAACAGGAATTATTATTGTAATTACATTAAAATGATATACAAATTATAAAATTTATTACCTTGTACGTCCTTTTTCTCAACTTTTAAAAATATTAATCAACTGTAAATATTTCGGGTCTAGTCCTATTATCAGCAGAATGTATTATTATTATTATTATTATTATTATTATTATACTTACTTACTCACTGGCACTATCGAACCCGTAGGTTCATGGCCGCACGGACATAAGCTCTCCATACATCCCTATCCTGAGCTAATGCTTTCCAATCATTCCCTGTATAATCCACTTCCCTCAAATCATAGTTAATGTTGTTCTCCCACCTCATTTTTGGTCTACCAACTGGGCGTTTTCCTTCTGGCTTTCCTACAAGAAGTTTCCATGCACGTCTTTCATTCCCCATACGCGCAACATGTCCCGCCCATCGCAGTCTACGGGACTTAACTGTTCTTATTATATCTGGCTTCCTATAAAGACCATGTAGTTCATTGTTATGTAGTCTTCTCCATTCACCTGTCTGTTCATCTCTCTTTGGTCCAAAAATTTTCCTAAGAACTTTATTCTCAAATACTCGTAATCTCCTTTCCTCCCTTAAAGTAGGAGTCCATGTTTCGCACCCATATAATATAACTGGTAGAACAATAGTTTTATATATTTTCAGCTTAACGTTTTTTGAAAGGAGTTGGGACATCAAAAGTCTCTGCAATGCATAATAGCATGCATTTCCAGAATTGAGCCTATGTTTAATTTCTTTGTGCATCTCATTCCTATTTGTGATTATTGTTCCTAGGTATTTGAATTCAGCCACTTCCTCAAAATTTCCCTCATTTGTCATTAGCTGTCCATTTCCATTATATAATGTATTTCTACGTGTGACCATATATTTAGTTTTAATGATATTTACTTCCAGTCCTAATTTCTTAGTGTTACTCAATAGTGTGTGCGTGTTGGCCTTTAGTATCTCCTCGCTATCGGCCAGTAGTACTACATCATCAGCATAAACTAACAGCTTATTAATACCATTGAGTTGTAAGCCTTCCTCATTCTCCAAAGATTTAATGGCATGCTCTAGTACAAAATTAAATAGTAGAGGAGATAGTGCATCTCCTTGCTTTAACCCATTCTGGATTTCAAAAGTGTCTGAAAACTGTTTGCCTACACGCACCCTACTCGTTGAGCCATTTAGACACATTCGTATAAGTCTAACTAACTTTTTAGGAATTCCAAACTCCAGCAGGATACTATAATCAACTGTAAATATTTCGGGTCTAGTCCTATTATCAGCAGAATGTATTATTATTATTATTATTATTATACTTACTTACTCACTGGCACTATCGAACCCGTAGGTTCATGGCCGCACGGACATAAGCTCTCCATACATCCCTATCCTGAGCTAATGCTTTCCAATCATTCCCTGTATAATCCACTTCCCTCAAATCATAGTTAATGTTGTTCTCCCACCTCATTTTTGGTCTACCAACTGGGCGTTTTCCTTCTGGCTTTCCTACAAGAAGTTTCCATGCACGTCTTTCATTCCCCATACGCGCAACATGTCCCGCCCATCGCAGTCTACGGGACTTAACTGTTCTTATTATATCTGGCTTCCTATAAAGACCATGTAGTTCATTGTTATGTAGTCTTCTCCATTCACCTGTCTGTTCATCTCTCTTTGGTCCAAAAATTTTCCTAAGAACTTTATTCTCAAATACTCGTAATCTCCTTTCCTCCCTTAAAGTAGGAGTCCATGTTTCGCACCCATATAATATAACTGGTAGAACAATAGTTTTATATATTTTCAGCTTAACGTTTTTTGAAAGGAGTTGGGACATCAAAAGTCTCTGCAATGCATAATAGCATGCATTTCCAGAATTGAGCCTATGTTTAATTTCTTTGTGCATCTCATTCCTATTTGTGATTATTGTTCCTAGGTATTTGAATTCAGCCACTTCCTCAAAATTTCCCTCATTTGTCATTAGCTGTCCATTTCCATTATATAATGTATTTCTACGTGTGACCATATATTTAGTTTTAATGATATTTACTTCCAGTCCTAATTTCTTAGTGTTACTCAATAGTGTGTGCGTGTTGGCCTTTAGTATCTCCTCGCTATCGGCCAGTAGTACTACATCATCAGCATAAACTAACAGCTTATTAATACCATTGAGTTGTAAGCCTTCCTCATTCTCCAAAGATTTAATGGCATGCTCTAGTACAAAATTAAATAGTAGAGGAGATAGTGCATCTCCTTGCTTTAACCCATTCTGGATTTCAAAAGTGTCTGAAAACTGTTTGCCTACACGCACCCTACTCGTTGAGCCATTTAGACACATTCGTATAAGTCTAACTAACTTTTTAGGAATTCCAATTATTATTATTATTATTATTATTATTATTATTATTATTATTATTATTATTATTATTATTATTATTATTATTATTATTATTATTATTATTATTATTATTATTATTATTATTGATGGATGATGTAAGAAGAGGTATGAGGGAGCTAGGTCTGGAAGAATTGGAATGGAAAGACAGAGAAGAATGGAGAAAGAAGATACAAAAATTAAAAAGCTTTGCACACAGGAAAATGTTTTATTACGTTGTAAACCTGTGTTTAAATAAATAAATTATTATTATTATTATTATTATTATTATTATTATTATTATTATTATTATTATCATAATATGGAATTACGTCTCTGAAATTCTCTCTCCACTTATTTCAAGGACTGACCTATTCAAACAGTTCAAAACTGAGCTTACTGAATATTTCCTTAGACAATAGCCTCTAATACATTTTATTTATTTATTTAGCGTGGTGGAGATAAGGCCGTGAGGCCCTCTCTTAAACTGACAAAGACAAACATGTTACATTTAAATACAAAAATAACAATGCTATTAGGTATTAAACGATTATTTGGCCAAATTGATCAATAATAAAATAATTTCTAATAACACAATAAAGTTAATGATATTTAAAATTAAAGCTAATAAAAATGCACAAAGAAACAACAGCTCCTTTCATCTATACATGAAAAAATACAACGAAAATTATGTATAACAAAATTCTTGATATATTTCCAATTATTCCCTTATATTTTGCACTTTCATTATCAAGCAAATAATTTAATCAAATTATAGGTTGTTGCTATTATCATTAGTAGTATTGGTATTTTTATATATTTTGTAGTTTCTTTGTCCAGCTAACTAACTAACTAACTCACTTGCTCTAACGAACCCGTAGGTTCATAACCGCGCTGACATAACCTCTCCATACATTCCTATCTTGAGCTAATATTTTCCAATAATCCCCTTGTAATCTACTTCCATCAAATCATGGTTGATGTTATTCTCTCACATCATTCTTGGTCTACCAACTGGACGTTTTCCCTCTGGTTTTCTTACAAGAAGCTTCCATTCACCTCTTTCATTCCCCATTCGTACCACATGTCCTGCCCATCGCAGACTATGAGACTTAATTGTTTTATTTATTTATTTATTTATTTATTTTTACTTCTGGCTTCCTATAGAGACCATGTAGCTCACTGTTATGAAGTTTACTCCATTCGCCTGTTTGTTAATCTCTCTTTGATAAAAAAAATCCTAAGAAATATATTATCAAACAAACATAATCTTCTTTCCTCTCTTAAAGTAAGAGTCCATTTGAAGAGAAAAATTATACGCTCAGACCGGGACTTGAACCCGGGACCCTTGGTTCTCTAGACCAAGTGCTCTACCAACTGAGCTACCTGAGCAAGTACCGATCTAAACGCAAATCTTTCTCTATATACATCCATGTTTCACTTCCATATAACTGGGACAATAACACTTTTATATATTTTCAGTTTCACGTTTTTTTTAAAGGAGTTAGGACGTCAGGAGTCCCTGTAATGTATAATATCATGCATTTCCAGAAATGAGGCTATGTTTAATTTGCTCGTGCATATAATTCCTGTTTGTATGTATTGTTCCTAGATATTTGATTTAAACCACTTCTTCAAAATTTCTCTCATTTGTCATTAGTTTTCATCTTCATTATTTCTATGTGTGAACATATGTTTAATCATTGTCATCTGTATAATTGTAAGCTTATTATGTATTATTAATTAAATTAGATAATTCATAATCATTAATATATGTACAATTTAACTTTGGGATGAAGTAGAAGAGATCTTATGGTCTTAACTCTATAAAGTAAAATGAATTGTTATTATTATTAAAAGCAAATATTATATAAAACTGTAGTATTGTACAAAGTAATAAATTGTATTTGGTGTTACGTGAAGTATATGTTATAAACTCACGTTATATGTATATATTTATTTATTTATATTTATTTATGTATTTATTCTTTGCGTTGAGGACTGGATATCAGTGGCGTTCAAATAAGTTACCGTATAGAGTTAGTGAAATTGGTGCTTAGCTTGAACGGCCTCGTTACTATATTACGACTAAAGTTAGGCTGAGAATACTATAAGTAGATGGCTTCACAATATGACATTGACTATTTCAGAATCGCTGATACTAGAAAACAGACACATACTAATTACTTGAAGTCAACATCCTGCCTAGCGATATTCTGCAAGACCTGTTTTCGTTTTTTCAAAGTAGTCGCTCTATTCTACTGTGATAAATATCTTCCTGTTCCTGCGCAATCTTTGAGAGGTCATAGAACTCTGTATATATCAGATATACCAGCTCGTAATATTTAATTTGTATTTTTTATAACCGCTTTAACTTCAAGAGTCATATCACTTCTTTTCTGAAATTTATAGCTGGTTGTGTCTGTCAATTTCGGTGTATTCTATCGCCCTAGGTATATCCGGAGTCCTGATCGGAGTGATGTTCTCTGGCAAGATTTATGGCACGACCAACGAACTCTTCAGTGTGAGGTCCTATCTATCCGTACTCCATCGAATATCGTGGACCTGGACTATCAAATCTATCGAAAAGGTTGTATTTTATCTCACGCATTGGACATTTCAACTTTTACTTGGCAGACGTCATCTTGTGGTCTATATCTAGTTATTTTGCTGTAAAGTAGATGTATTCGTTGTATTTTACTTATATATTTTTAATATATGATTATTTGTAATTTTAAGGTAGGTGATATTTTACAGAAGTTGTGGCACGAATTACCTGGAGTTTTCAATCAAGGAAAGTAAAAAAAAAACAAATTAAACAAAAAAAATCTCGTATAATTCAAATGCATTGCATCCACAATAAGATTATTAATATCTCAGTGTTATCTATATATGCTTAATTGGATTAAAACTGGTAATGAGAGAGCTGATCAACTGGCAAAACTGGGTACCAAATTAAGATCTCCCATTACACTAGTCAACATGATTTTTGTCCCATGAGTACCAATAGTTGTACTTAATGCAGTTTTTTATCGTGTTTTCAAATAGGTATTCGGAATTTCTCCATCGCCCACAGTTTTTTATTTCAATTTCAATTAATGGATTTAAATATTTTTTTTTTAATAAACCTAGATTTCTTCCCGGGAAATCTTGGTAGTGAGCGAAGAGCACGGGGAACACTTTAATCAGGAGATTTCAGCTATGGAATAGAGATATCAAGGCAAATGGAATCCTAATATGCTGGCCGATTATTGTTGGACCATCAAGAGGGATGCTCCACAGGCGAAATATAGCAGACAATCGTCATTTCTTACTTTCTAGGTGAGTCCGAATGTACGAATATTGTGTAGTTACGAATGTAGAAAATATTAAAGTGTTTGCGTCTCTCGGAAACCTTGCGTGATGGAGAAATACCGATATCATATTTGAATTCAGGAGAAAAAATACTATCAGAATCACGTATTTTTCTTTCTCAGACAAAAAAAAAGTTTATTTTTTGTTGCTCAGCGTTATCATTAAACTTTACGAAATTTTGTTTTATGAAATCTGTTATTTTAAATCGACACAAAATAATTAAAAACAATTTTTATATTAACATTAAAAAAAAAAAGAGGATCATTTTATCATCATCCTCAGGCCTTCCCACCTTTCCGTCCACTCGGAGAAATTGTCTATCCATCTATTCATATCTCTCTCTCTCTCTCTCTCTCTCTCTCTCTCTCTCTCTCTCTCTCTCTCTCTCTCCCTCTCTCCCTCCCTCCATCCCTCCCTCCCTCCCTTTTAGATTCATATTTTACCCTCTTCTTTTTGAATTCGAGATACTGGGATCTGCAATATATGATCGTGATATTTGTTTATGTTATTTCATTTTGTTATGCTTAATTATGTCCATCGCTGTAAGTAGCATCGCTGCCTTGTACACAATAGTGCCCGGGTTCGATCTACTGTCGGGACAAGTTTCCTGGGTGATTTTTTCAGGGGTTTTCTCACCTGTAAGACAAAAGTCAGGAAACTTTAAGGCTTAAATGGTCCCCGAACATCATCTGGTCATCATAATCATCATTATCATTTTCGCGATATATGAATATGTGTGTGTGTAAAAGGTGTGTTTCGTTTTAATGTTGTGTTATCTTGGAGGAGGCCAATAATTCGGGGAGCTCCTCCATGTCCTTGTGAGGTCAAAAAAAGTATGTGTGTGATCCATAGTTAAAATTAATTTATTGCTCCTACTGTAGAAAAATAAATCACCTCTTTTCAGGGTGCTACTTCCCTGGCATTCTTACTTGACACTTGACATTTTTTATTTTACTAATTTAATATTAAAAATATAAAATTTGTACCTGATAAACCAGCCGTCCTCAACTAAAATAAAGTTTGAAAACTTAAAGTAGTTAAAAATATGAAGGCCTTTCAAAACCATGTTTCATCTTCTGCATTTCAACTGGTACTAATGGTGTTGTAAAGTTGTACAATGAGTTCAGGTCTGCGGGCGTATTCTTGTTGCCTATATTCTCAGCTTCTTTTAAAATTTCTATGCCTTCTAGGATGCTAAATCTCGTTATTCTGTCTGTGTAATATTGACATAGTATTATCGATTTTGTCGAACTAATGACCCGTTTATAGTATATGTTTGGCAAAACTTCATTCTTATTCGTTATTAATATATATTTTTTTAATGTTCAGTGTATCTTGTGTTAAAATTTCTTGTTGTTCTACCGATGTAAAACATGTCGCAATTGTTGCACTTCAGTTTATAAACGCCTTTATTTTAGTGTTTATTTCTTATTTCAATTTTGTTTGATATGGTGTTGAGTTTGTTATGAGTTTTAAAGGCGATTTTTATGTTTTTGTCTTGTTTCTTCATCGAATTAGCTATTTTAACCGTTTCAAAATTGGGAGAGATATTCTGTGCCAAACAAATACGAAGACTTGATTCTCGCAAGGCCTCCATGCTGGACGTAGCCATGCTCATCATTGCGTTTGACGAGTGAAACTGAACCAAGTCACCAGGTAGCGTTAACTGTCCAGTGGAGCGCTCCTGGAGCATATTGGTGCGCACTCACTTGATCAATATACCCTGCGCCCAATGTTTCCAGTTATATTTATTCTCGCTAATAAAGTATGATAGATACAGTATAGTGTACCTATAACGTGAAACCACATAGTTTTATATTAACTCAGTTTTTAACTAGATAGGTTAACTTAGATAATATCTACACATCCTTCCTCAAAACAGCTAACGATATACCTGAGAGATTGATTCTGAAACTGGTATAGCCTGCTTACCAAATTTGAATGTCCATTGCTGTGTTTGCAAAACCTGAACTTTTGTTAAATATGAATTCCACAGAAATTAATTTGAGCATAAACTGAACAGACAAGAAACATAATATAATTTTTTTTTACTCGTTTCATTAACACATTATTTAAAAACTTTAAAATACAATTAATTAAAATTATTACAATAATTATTGATTTAAATAAAATGACTTGTAATGTAATGAAAACTGTCAGTCATATATTAAAGCCCAAATGTTCCCCTAATATCATCTGACCAACATAATCATAACGATTTCGTCATGTTTAGTATGAATGCATTTTGTGTGTGTTTGTGTTGTGTGTTTCCTCTTCATGTTGTGTTGTCTCCGAGGAGGCCGTGGCATTGAGCTGATCATTCATTCAGGAAGGCCCTCCATGCCCTCGTGTGGTCAAAGAAATAAGTGTGCGATCCATAATTTAAATTCCCTCTCCCGACAAGATCGTGTCACTTCAAGGCCTGGGTGACTGTGACTTGCACAGCTCGAGACCAAGCTCTTATGTGTTGCGGGGAGAAGTGTGGGGAGTGGGAGGAGGCACACTTCTATGCTTCTCATAGTACTAACAGCTGAGACAGCAAATTCCTTTCGGACACACGGAGCTGGGTCCCGAGCAGCAAAAAGGTGAGAGGTAAAACTGGTTAAAGAAAGTTACCTTAATGTATACTTATTTGTAAATAATTTTAATCTTTACAAGCTAAACATGTTTTAGAAGTTGGATAAATAATAATAATAATAATAATAATAATAATAAAATGGAAATAATAAATAGAAATAATAAAGGAAAATTTGCAATTGCTTGCCTCAATGGAATATTGTGGAATAAAAATATATAAGTAATAAAAATAAAATGTGTATATATATATCATACAGTTGTTAAAGCGTCATTACGTGTTGAACAGAACTTTGGCCATTAACAACAGAAACAAATAAGTATCTTTTGGCAACGGAAATGGATTTTATACGAAGGGCAGCAAGAATTTCAAGAAGAGACAAAATAGAAACTCAGAAAATTAGAAACTTAGAAAATAAGTAAATAAATTAGAAACGCAGTTATAAGGGAGGAAATGAAGATTGAAGACACCATTTTAGATTATATTAAAACTCAGCAATTAAGATAGTACGTACATGTCCAGCGAATGAAAGAGGATTGGCTACCAAAATGTGTTTTGGAATGGAAACCTGAGGGAAGACGAGGCAGAGGAAGACCTAAACACCTCTGGAGTCAGGGAATATATTTATACATGTAGGAGAAACATCTACAACCAGGAGATTGGATGGACCGACAAAATTGGCTATTAGGAATCGGACGATGTCAAAGACATTAATCAACTGATGATCTATCTATCTATCTAAAAGTTCTGAATATCTCACTTAGAAAACTGAATCCCAGACAGCTCAATAAGAAACAGTGTTGGTCATGGAGATTTTTATTTAAATTCTCGATTTTTTATCCTTGAACTGTTTTACGAATCGATGTGACTAAGGTGAATGAAACTAACCAAGGTGTGTTGTAAATTGAATGAGAGATAAAACAATCTGATATACTACGCGAACAAACAATGTTTAATTCAACATTACTCTCAACACTACAGCAGAAAAATGCATCATTGATATCATAAGTGTTGCACAGGTTAATGTACTTCATGCATCTGTACAAAGACAAAAATTACAATTTCGGTAAAGATGATTGCAAAAAAAGTAAAACCAATCTTAAAGATCTCTCTTATTGAACGAACATTCACTTTAGAAAACCGATTTAGAGGAATGAAAATTTATATGAATATATTGACCTTATCAGTTTCTTTGTATCATACATTTTTTCTCATTCTATAAGCACCTAACGATCGTTATGAATGGTTTTATAATGATGCATAAGTAGTTAAATCTCAATAGAAACCTGTTATATATAGGCCTACATTGTCAAAACGTACTCAATCCTCATAACCAAACGCCATGGTCTTTATAGGAAACCAGATATAATAAGAACAGTTAAGACTCGTAGAGATGGGCAGGACATGTTTGCACTTATGGGGAATGAAAGACTTGCATGGAAGCTTCTTGTAGGAAAGCCAGAGGGAAAACGCCCAGTTAGTAGACCAAGAATGAGGTGGGAGAATAACATTAACTATGATTTGAGGGTAGTAGATTATACAGGGAATGATTGGAAAGCATTAGTTCAGGATAGGGATGTTTGGAGAGCTTATATCCGCACGGCCATGAACCTACGGGTTCGATAGTGCCAGTGAGTAAGTAAGTATACAAACAATTTATTTTAATTGTGAAATGCAGGCTTTCACGGCCGAAAATCATAATGTTAAAAATTCCGGGCTATGTGGCCGTGGTCTATAACTGGTGTTTCTTCCAGACGTTTCTCCCTCAACTGCGGAGGGCAGGATGAGGGGGGGCACCAGGATGCTGCTTCATGACTACGAACCTGGACAATAAAAAAGTGAAGGACCCGACGGGCCCAAACCAAAATGGCGGTATGGGTGATGGGAGCAGAACCTGGTGCGTCGGGCCTGGAGGATGATCTATAACTTACATAAAACCGCAGAATAAATTTTCATTCCACTCATTTGCTTAATACTGGGATAACGCAATCGATATTCCAGGTCGCGATGTTCAGATGGTCAGCCCTCTCAACTGAATAAAGAAATGACAATGTTCATTGTCATGACAGGACGATATAGTCCTATCTTCCACTCTGGATGTCTGATTCCATTCCTGGCAGGTAGGGTACCTATTTTATACAGTAAAACTTGCTCAAAGCGGAATCGCATAGGACCAATTTTGTTTTCCACATTAGACAAAATTCCTCATTATAAAAAAGTGAAGTATAGTATGTATGGGGGCACGCCGTAGCGTAGTGGTTAAGGCACTGAGCTACAAGCCAGAGGGTCGAGGGTTCAAGTCCCATTGGGGTCAGGATTTTTAAACTGAGCCAAACCCTCTGGCGGCACTATGGCCCTGGGGTCGACTCAGCCTCTAACGGAAATGAGTACCAGACGCTTGTTCTGGGGTAAAGGCGGCCGTCACGCAGGGCTGACAACCCGGCTGACATAAAGTGTTGATTGTCTAGAAAAAGTGGGAGCTTTAACTTCCTACTACCCCAAGGGCCTCCTGAGGCCTGTTGCGGGATCACTTTAACTTTATAGTATGTATGAGCGACTTCGACGGTAACGCTCGAAAAAAGTCCCGTTTCGTCAGCGTTAAAAATGTCTCTTAGGCGCGTATGCTGAAATAAAAGTATGCAGTTTCGGTTTCCGCTCACTAACTACACTTTCCTCCACATCATTTGATTCCCCACAAATCTCCTTCCAAACTACATTGTGTCGTATTTTAAAACTTTCAAGCCAACTGATGATACTTTGAAATCGTTATTCCATAGGGATTTAGCAATAGCTAGTGCTTGACTTTGGGACATCGGTCCGGAAATTTGGAGATTTATCTTCAATCACTTTCACTTGTTTGTTTAATGACAATGATACATATGTTTTAGCCATCTTTATTCCGTAAATTCAGAACGCTACCTCTTAAATAACTTAAATTTAAGATTTTACAGTGCAATGGTTATTTGTCAGACAGGTATCTGTATTTCGCATAACGGGTGTGCAGTGAGGCCGAAATAAAATTTCAGATACAGGTAGAATCTGTAATTCACCCGGCAGCAGGAATATTTCCATATTTTTTGCCGAACGAGAATTCAATGAAGTGGAAACTAATTTATTTCTCTATCTTTCCGCTTTATAAATTTCTTTCTTCGTGAATTATGTAGAAATATCCTTCCGTTTCCGTGTTGGACAGATTCCGTTTTATGCAAAATAAGTACACTAAAAATTAATATTATTTCGCCGGGACCAATAAATTAGTTCACATTGGACAGATTTCCGCATTATTCACGTTCCGGATTGAACATTATTTTACTGTATATGATTCTGGGTGTCTGTTATATGTCTTGTGATATCTACCATCATACTGTAGCTACAGAGTGATTCAGAAATATGGCTATACGTTTGATCGCATGTTGTGACGAAAACATTATTATTAAAGGAAATATGATGTTATCATTGGAAAGGGAATCCTTGAAATTACAACAATAGAACAAAACAAAACAAATAACTGCTCACGTGCAGCTGGGCGGGTTGATTTTTGTGGGCTAGCGTCGAACGCCTCCACAATTCTCTTTGTTGTTTCTGCATCCGTGCTAATGCGAGGCCTTCCAGGAGGTTTGATTTTCTGCATCCTTCCCGTTTCCAGCAGTCATTTCTCCACTTCCCCACAGTCGACGGCTTCAATGCTATGTTAAACTCACGTCTTACCCGTCTTGCGACCTCACGATCATTAGCATATGTCTTTGCCTATGCAGCAATTGTAATTTGCTGTTGCATATTCAACGCCATTTTGACTAATGACGTAAGTCCTACACTGTTTTGTTTTATTCCATTGTTGTAATTTGAATAATTGCCTTTCCAACGGTAATTTCATATTTCCTGTAATGGTAATATTTTCATCACACAACGCGATCAAACGTATAGCCATATTTATGATTCACCCCGTAGATATGGCGAATTCCGTCACTGCATTATCTGTAAAGTGCGCATGCTTCATAGTACGTCATCGTACTTAAGATACTTGTCCAGTATTGTAATTCCAATTATAGTGAAAATCATATAAAAAAGTATGATTAAAGAATTAAGAAGAAAAAAATGAGATATTTCTGTAGAACTTGAAAAAAAGTTTCAAAATACATTACAATATAAGCAGCATGAAATTGTGAAGTAAAATTTTTCGTTACAAGAATTTTTATGTCGTGTAAAACAGACCACAAATCTGTCACAACCCTTTCCCTAGTTGTGTTATGCGCTTCTTGGTTTTCATCTTTCAACCTTTCCATCAATCTTGTGAGGAACAAGGACCGACCTGGAAGACAGAAAAAAAATCTAGAATAAGCAAAACCACTTATAAAAGGAGCAGCATTGTGAAGCCATGTCAAAACAAAGATATTCATTGTAGTCGTTAAGCTTGGGACGCGAGCTGGCCATCTTGAAACTTTTTGTCTCTCTTTTCGAATGACTTCGCGTCACTCATTAATACAACCAAAACTTGAACATCTTTTTATGTGGAACGATATATTAATTCGCTTCCTGTCTTCAGTATGCAATGCAATTATTTTTAGTTTCAGCTCACTCAATTTTGTATTATTAAAGTCATTTTACAATGTTTATTTATTTGTGTATTTATTTATTTAATAAAGGGCACTTGAAATACAGATCATTCACCCAAATGACAGACCTAATTAACATATTTGTAATAACTATACACAGTAGAAATAATAACATAAACACTATTAAAATATAAACGGCAATCTTAAGTAGATTAGGGGGTTTTGCAGTGAGATCATTTTCCCTATTGCCTCCCAGAAGCATTGATGGAGTGTAGCAGTTATTAGTGTAGAATAGTGGAGTAGGTGAGCAGAATCCTTATTGGCACTAGTCCTACACAACTTTTACATTTAACAATGCATACGCGCCAATATATATATATATATATATACAGGGTGGACCGCTCGAATGGACCTAATTTCAATTGCTTGTTACTGGCAAACGGTTGAAGATAGAAACTTAAAACAACGTTCATATTACAGAAAAACTCACCAAGTTTTGATATCCAGATCACCACATCTCTATATGAGCCCCAGCAGTCACTGTGACGATATCAAAGCGATGAACAATTTCTTGCCAAGTACGTTGGAGTATGTCTTCTGGAATGTTCTCAATAGCCTCTATGATGCGCTCACGAAGATCACGAAGGTCTTTGACTGGGGTGGTGTAAACTTTATCTTTGACATAGCCCCAGAGAAAGAAATCCAGTGGTGTTAAATCGGGAGATCTCGGGGGCCACGCGATTGGTCCTCCCCTACCAATCCAACGGCCAGGGGAAATGTTGTCCAAAGTCGTACGAACTTCATTGGACCAGTGGGGAGGAGCACCATCTTGCTGGAAAACGATGTTAGGCTGCAGTTGTTCAATTTGTGGAAAGAAGAACTGCTCCAGCATGTCAAGATATGTGGTACCACGAACAGTTTTCTCGGCGAAGAAAAACGGTCCAATGACCTTATTATGTGACAAACTGCACCAAACATTCATCTTCGGACTATCACGAACATGCTCTTGAATAGCGTGAGGATTCTCCGATCCCCAGATCCGCACATTATGCCGGTTTACCTTGCCTGACAAATGGAAAGTGGCTTCGTCCGAGAAGAAAATCTTGGTCATGAAGTCAGGATCAGCGCCGAGACGGTCCAGCATCGTATTGGCGAATTCCACTCGTTTCGGCATGTCATTCGGCTCCAGACGTTGCACTAACTGCACTTTATATGCGTGCAGTTTGAGGCGTTTGTGGACAATCCGTTGTAATGTCGATTTGGTATTTGAAGTTCCCGCGAAGCTCTTCTTAATGACTTCCGGGGGCTTCGCTCAAATGCGGCTTGAACATTTGCTACCATTTCATCGGATGCTCTGCGACCACCACCATGCTTCTTCAACACAGATCCTGTAGCTAATAATGTATCACGCCACTTCTTTATGCTTCTAGCAGTTGGAGCATCACGGTTAAACACACGCCGGAACTCCCTTTGAACTCTAATGATTGATTTAAACTCCGCATACCACAAAACAGCTTGCGCTTTCATCTGCGGAGTCGCCATTTTCACAAACAATTAAATCTAAGAACGAGAAACGTATCTTTGTGCCATCTACCGACAGGATTCGAAACTTGGTGAGTTTTTCTGTACTATGAACGTTGTTTTAAGTTTCTATCTTCAACCGTTTGCCAGTAACAAGCAATTGAAATTAGGTCCATTCGAGCGGTCCACCCTGTATATATATATATATATATATATTTTATATAGGAATATTCCACAATACAGTGTTTCTCCTTCAACCCAAAGTGTTTTGTCGCCAGAGGTTCCTGTCTAAAGCATCTTCTTCCCTCATATCTCTAGCTTCCATACTTCTCTTCACTCCATCCATCCATCGTTCTCTAGGCCTGCCACTTCCACATCTTCCATTAGCTTTCCAATTAAGGGTACGTTTTTATTCTATTTTTCCTAATTTTTTTTTTCAATTTGCATAATTCCCTTATTGTGCTGTTTCTGACCTTATCCCTTCTTTAAATTCTTGTCGTTCGCCTTAAATAAATCAATTTCTACTGTTAATATAAATGCAAAAAAAAAAGTGATAATAAGTAGTATGTTATTTAACAACACCCTTTTTAATAGCTTAGTTCATTAGAGTCGTAATTCAATGATGCACATGAAACCGTTATTTTTTTTTCTCAAAGGCGTCTTATATAGTTCAAGTTTGAAGTTATTTTACGTGTTATAAATAAGGTACTGTTAATACTTTATCTTCGAAGGCCGCTATAGTATTTGGGCAGATGACCGAGGTTATTCTTTTATAACATTCTCAAATTTTACTCCTGTAGGTTGGTAGCAATATATGTTGGTGAGTTAAAATGGGTTACATACAGGGAATGGGGCGATTTCTGGAGTTTCATGGGTTTAGGTGATTCATATAGGGATATACAGAGTGAGAGGTTGAGCTGAATCTTAAAAGATTATACTAAACGCTATGGGATAAATTGTACCTACATCAGTAACTATTTTAGATATCAATCAAAGACATGACATTTTAAATAATTAAAAAAAAACAACAGAAAGACAAACATATCATGAGTAAAACTCCTTGTACGTTTTACATCCATCCATCCATAGTAATTCTGCCCAAAGACAGAATTTTCATGCTATCCTTGCAGATTTACTAGGGAATTGTAGGTGTGGTAGCTTCCCGTTGCTATCCACACACCGGTGAAGGATGATGATGATGATGATGATGTTGTTGATGATGATGTTCATGATGATGATGTTGATGATAATGGTAGGGATGATGAAGATAATGATGGCCATATGATTTCGGGGACCGTTTGGGCCTTAGAGCTTTCCTGACATTTGTCTTACAGGTGAGGAAAAACCCCGATAAAAACCTCACCTAGAAAAACTGCCCCGACCGGGGATCGAATCCGGGCCCGCTGCGTGACAAGGCAGAACGCTACCTCGAGACCACAGCGGTGAACAACGTTTTACATAATATGTTTATATTATATAGTAATTTTGAGATAAAACTAAATATATGGTCACACATAGAAATACATTAAATAATGGAAATAGACAGCTAATGACAAATGAGGGAAATTTTGAGGAGGTGGCTGAATTCATATACCTAGCAACAATAATCACAAATAGGAATGAGATGCACAAAGAAATTAAACATAGGCTCAATTCTGGAAATGCGTGCTATTATGCATTACAGAGACTTTTGATGTTCCAACTCCTTTCAAAAAACGTTGAACTGAAAATATATAAAACTATTATATGGATGCGAAACATGGACTTTTACTTTAAGGGGGGAAAGGAGATTACAAGTATTTGAGAATAAAGTTCTTAGGAAAATTTTCGGAACAAAGAGAGATGAACAGACAGGTGAATGGAGAATACTACATAATTATCAATGAATACATGGTCTTTATAGGAAGCCAGATATGATAAGAAGAGTTAAGTCTCGTAGACTACAGTGGGTAGGGCATGTGGCACGAATGGGGAATGAAAGACTTGCATGGAACTTTTTATAGGAAAACCAGAGGGAAAACGCCCAGTTGGTAGACCAAGAATGAGGTGGGAGAATGAAATTAACTATGATTTTAGGCTAGTAGATTATACACGGAATTATTGGAAAACATTAGCTCAGGGTAGGGATGTATGGAGAGCTTATGTCCGCGCGGCCATGAACCTACGGGTTCGATGGTGCCAGAGAGTAAGTAAGTAATATTGAGTTTTTTAAAATGTAATTAGTATTTATTTTGTCTTCCAGAAAGAAAGAGAGAGAGAATCATTGAATTTTATTCAAAAGCATTAATTACATTTTCATGAAAAATAGATACAGCTTCTTAATTTTGTACATTCATCTCGTTATATAATATAAAAATTACTAAAAAATCCTCCATTTTAAATAATTGTTTTCAGAAAAAGATTTTGAAAATAATTTCTAAATAATATATAAGCGTTTCCTTGGCCTGTGTTTGTGGTTTCTCTCCTTCATTCTGCAACACCATCTTCCAGCCTTACTGCAAGACAGTGTCATTTTTCCTGTCTCTATTTACTCTATTTATATAATTAGAAAATTTGGCACGCCGTAGCGTAGTGGTTAAGGCACTGCGCTACAAGCCGGAAGGTCGAGGGTTCGAATCCCGGTGAGTCAGGATTTTTAAACTGGTCCAAACCTTCTGGGGTCGACTCAGCCTCTAACGGAAATGAGTACCAGGGCTTGTTCTGAGGGCAAAGGCGGCCGTCACGCAGGGCTGACAACCCGGCTGACATCAATTGCCGATTGTATAGAAAAAGTGGGAGCCCTAACCTCGTTTTACCCCAAGGGTCTCCCGAGACCTATACTAGGGTCACTTTACTTTTACTTTCACCTGGATAGGAATAAAACGAACCCTGGGTCTATAAATTATTTTTGAATGTGTAGTCAGTTAAAATATTAAATATATAAATTATCAATTAATTAATCAACTTTCTCCTTTTGTATTTAGCCAAGGTATATTTTACAATATAATTATTCCTTCTGGCGCGACAGGCCTAGAAGGCCCTTAGCCTACCTCCGGCTGCTGACCTCACATCCACACGTGTCACTTACAGAGGTAGATGTCCATCCAGCCAGGGGTAGGGGTGACATGTGGTCAGCATGTCGTGTCCCCCGCCCGTTATAGCTGGGTTTCTCAACCTGGAGCCGCTACTTATTGTAGCTACCTAAATGCCTCACGATGCTGGGTGGACACCGGTCCCATACTGGCCGAAATAGCATGAGAAAATGTCTTCCCCCATGGAGACTCGAACCTGCGCAAGTCCCGTAGCTCTGCGCCAAGGCTTCCTGCCTTAACCACTCGGCTACGGCGCGGGACGGAAGCATTGGTCTTACTTTAAGGGTCAATTTCATCGACAGGGGTAACTGTTTTACGCCAGTTTTCCCCGTGTATAATGCATAGCTTAAACTGGTGTTATACAGTTACCTCTGTTGGTGAAACCGACCCTAAATATTAAAGCGCGTTTTATAACATTGCGTCACGGGACTCACGAGTTTACTTCCTCTCTGAACAAAGCTGTATATTAAGGATTTTTACGCCCCGAAAAAACCCATCGACTTTGGCCGGGTTTGAACCAATGAATCTCGGAACCAGAAGTGAGTATGGTAACCACTGAACCTCCTGTACCACCAAAAAAAACCAGGATAGGGATATATAGAGAGCGTATGCCAGCGTGGCCATGAACCTACGGGTTCGATAGTGCCAGTGAGTTAGTTAATGTCGCATGATATCGGACCTGCTATATGAGTACTTAGAAAGCATGCTTGCTACAATTGAGCTAGCGCGGTGGACGAGTGTCTCAAAGTAAATTTGAAGTAAAAAGAAAATTATATTACTCGCTTTTTATTGATCTTAAAATCATAAGAAATGTAATTTTTGTAAGTGGCCAAAAGATTGTATTATTGCTGCATCATGCTCTACTTTTTTTGAAGACGAATTAAACTGTGACGGATGGCAATTCCATGCTATAAAAATTCTCCATTTTATAAGCATGATGCTTTTACGCTAGACTTCATTTATGAACTGTTGTTTTTAACGTGATTAATAAGAAGTGACAAGAATCTAGACAAGTGTTTTATCACTCCTAAAATATATACAACACTTCCTACACGTTTGTATCGCGATGACAAGAATGTTAATTCAAGTACCTTATAGGAATCTGATTTATGCTGTGTGTTCTGAAAAATTATTCCGATATAATGTATTTTATGTCTTTCGGGCTAAATGGCCGTGGTCTGGTATAATTAAAACTCGACGTTTCGTCTACTACTGCGGTAGACATCCTCAGGAGATCCTGCGTGTTCTTCGACTTGTTAACTCTTCAAATTTGAAGAAACGCAAGTTTTGTCCAAAACACAACATTACTACACCAGATTTCACAGAGAGGCTATTGAAATTTACAAACACAAAAATTAATTTAACAAAAAAAAAAAAAACTATGAAGATTAATAAAATTTGGATTCCGGCATTATATAACACGAGAATAAAACCCATGACTTACGCCAGTGATAACCAATCAGAAAAATAGCTCCAAAGTAACGGACCGTGTAGAAAACATCTCTGCACAATACTCAACTATAAATACGGACACGATTTCCAACACACAGCCAGTCTGCACCCGACATTTGAAGAGTTAACAAGTCGAAGAACACGCAGAATCTCCTGAGGATGTCTACCGCAGTAGTAGTCGAAACGTCGAGTTTTAATAATACCAGACCACGGCCATTTAGCCCGAAAGACATAAAATACATGAATCAAAATACCTGCCGTGAAAGTCTAGAATTATTCCGATATGTTAAGAAGAGGTACGAAATGGGCCAAAAATATACAGCATTTTACAAGTTTAAGGAGGTAAATAAAAATGCATAAAAAGGTAAAAAACAAAAAAGGTTAAGGGGGTAAATAAAAAAAATTCTTAACCTAAGTCTTA
This sequence comes from Diploptera punctata, assembly GCA_030220185.1. Lineage (NCBI taxonomy): Eukaryota > Metazoa > Arthropoda > Insecta > Blattodea > Blaberidae > Diploptera > Diploptera punctata. The sequence continues at coordinate 804,649 of JASPKZ010000046.1, read as the reverse complement.
TACGAGAATTTCCCGGAAGGATCAAACACACCATCTAGAAAGAATGAGTTCAAATCGGATCCCCAAAGCTGTTTCTAATTATATACCAAGAGGACGAAGATCACTGGGCCGTCCTATGAAACGCTGGAGGGAAAATTTTCTATAGGATCGTAACAAGCCTTGGCTTAATACTTGGAAGGAAGGAAGGAAGAAGAAGAAGAAGAAGAAGAAGAAGAAGAAGAAATATACAAAAATTCAATAAATAACACTGGCGAACATGATTTTTGTCTCATGAGTATCAATAGTTGTACTTATTGCAGTTATTTTATCGTGTTTTCAAATATATATATTCGGAATTTCTCCATCATCCGCAGTTTTTTATTTAATTTTCAATTAATGAATTTAAATCATTATTTTTTAATAAACTTTTTTCGTTCATTTTTCCATTGTAAAATAAAACCAAATGAGCTAACTCAGGAGAGTTCAGCTGTGGAAAAGAGATATCAAGGCAAATGGAATCCTAATATGCTGGCCGATTATTGTTGGACCATCAAGAGGGATGCTCCACAGGCGAAATATACGAGTAGCAGAAAATCGTCATTTCTTACTTTCTAGGTGAATCCGAATGTTCGAATATTGTGTAGTTACGAATGTAGAAAATATTAAAGTGTTTGAAATTATAAATTCCTGTGTCTCGGGAACCATGCGTGATGGAGAATAACCGGATACCACATTTGAATTCAGGAGAAAAAATACTTTAAGAATCAATATTTTTCTTTCTGAGACAAAAAAAAAGTTTCTTTTTTGTTGCTCAGTGTAATCGGATATATTTAGGGGGAATATTACGCACATTTAGTTACCTACGTACCTCATCTATCCAGCAACCTCTTGGGCTCCCCTATCATCTTTTACCTTATTCAAACCAACTGATTAATTCTCGTCCATGTTGTTCTATTCGCGTGCATTCTGTTTGAAGTACATTCAATCTCAATGTTTTTAATGCCATCAGGTTGTCATTTTATGATATTTCTGGTTTTCACCCCTGGCGGAATTGTAATCCATTTCTTCGACTGGGGAACCTGAAAGGCAGAGTTACATTACCCCGATGATATGATGGGTGATAAACACCAGGAGTGTTATTAACCTAAACTTAACCTACATTCCAGACCATAGGAAACCACAGGAATAATTCCTTTTAAGGAAAAAATGCCTAATTGTTTGACCGGATATCGAACCCGCGACCTCATGGACTGTAGTCAGAAACGCTGACCACTAGCTCACGAGGCTGGTCTCAATCTAAAATGTTTCTTCTGCAGTTTTTAAATCCCCCCCCCGTTCTGCATAATTTATCATTTCTAGTAAGTCTATTTCGAATTCTATCTTTCCTTGATATTCTTGTTGCTCTCCTTTAAAATTCTATTAAAAAATCAATGTCCCTCCCCCTTAAGGAAACAAATGTCTAACATTTTAATCTGGAATAATCCACATCTAAGTTTAAAATGTTAGGCTTAACCATTTGTTTTCTTAGGTTTTAATTATAGCCTACAGCAAAATAGCTCTACCGAATGTGATATTTTTTATTTCACATAAAATTATTTACAAAGGTGCAACTATTCCCTTTAATTTATAATTATACATTTATTGTTTTTTTATTTGAATTATTATTATTTTCATTATTGTCAGTTTCAATGGTCTAGTGCCCGCCCATGAGTTAGAGATACTAGAGTTTAAACCCGGTCTGGATCCATGAACCTTCCTGGGCGCAACATTTCTGAACATGGTTCCTTTCGGCAGTTTAGAAAAAGCTTGATCATGTGTCGCAGATTTAAGGCACCTAAAGCCTGAAATAAGATATGTCTGAGCAAAATGTACAGCCCTTTCACACGTAAATTTGAATGGCGAAGCTAAAGACCTGAGACGTTATAAAATTTCATTAAAATACTAATTCTTCATTATTATGTTTGTTTTTATTATAACTACTACTAGCCATATTGGTCTCACATAAAAATAACACTGAGCAACAAAAAATAAACTTTTTTTTTGTCTCAGACAGAAAAATATGTGATTCTGATAGTATTTTTTCTCCTGAATTCAAATATGATATCGGTTTTTCTCCATCACGCAAGGTTTCCGAGAGATTCCATCATTTTAGCCGGGAACCAAGCATTTGAGGCTTGTTTTTGGATAACTTTAAATCTCGTATGAGATCGTTAAGATCTTCTTGAATCAATAAATGAGGCTCAGATGAACAGCTTTGTTCAAAATCTGTTTCTTCTTCTTCTTCCTTACTTCCATCAGAATCTCAGCTCTCTTCATCTAATGTCACATGTTCTGGAGGCTTTCGTATGGGCAGTTCTTCGCAGTGTGGAACTGGTCTCATTGCAGATTGCAAGTCAGGGTACACCACTGTATGTTTTGATTTTGACGTAATCCCTTTAATGTTTGTTAAGCTGAAAAAAATATTTAAATCCATTAATTGAAATTGAAGTAAAAAACTGTCGGTGATGAAGAAATTCCGAATACATATTTGAAAACACGATAAAAAAGCTGCATTAAATACAACTATTGATACTCATGAGACAAAAATCATGTTGACCAGTGTAATTAATGGAAGTGGACAGTTAATGACAAATGAGGGAAATTTTGAAGACGTAACGGAATTCAAATGCCTAAGGAACCATAATTACAAACAAGAATGAGACGCAGAAAGGAATTAAACATACGCTCAATTCTGGAAATGTATGCTATTATGCATTACAGAGTCTCTTGTCATCGAAACTTCTGTAAAAAAATGTAAAGCTGGAAATATATAAAATTGTTATTCTTATAGTTATGTATATGGATACGAAACATGGTATATTACTTTAAGGAAAGAGAAAATATTACGATTATTTGAGAATAAAGTTCTTCGGGAAAATTTTGGATCAAAGAGAGACGAGCAGGTAGGTAAATGGGGGAAACTACATAATGGTGGGCTACATGATCTCCACGGAAAACTGATGTAATAAGAACAGTTAAGTCTCGCAGACTGAGATAATAAGAACATGTACTGTAGTAAGTATGAAGAATGAAAGAGGAGAATGTAAAATAATTATAGGAAAACCAGAGGGAAGCGCCTAGAAAGTAGACCAAGAATGAGGTGGCAGAATAAAATTAAGCATGAATGAAGAAGTTTTTAAGATATGTAAAACCGTACTTGATATCTCAGTCGTCCTCAATAATGAACAGTGTTGTTTTGTAGGCGACCTTTCGATAACTTAAGTATCATCTTCTGCTTAAACTGAAAGCAGAAGATGATATTTAAGTTATGGAAAGGCCTCCTACAAAACAACACTGCTGATTATTGAGGATGACTGAGATATCAGGTATTGTTTTACAATTCTTAAAACTTTAACACAGTGACCTCAACGGTTTCATAATGTATTTTAAAAATCTTGAATGAGGAAGATAAATTAAACAGGGTTTTATTGGAAAATATTAAATGAGGATAGCGATATATGGAAAGCTTATGCCCGTAGATTATGATATTCATTGTAAGGTATATTTACCTCTTTTCATGTTTAATGTCATTGCTTTCAGCATTAGTCGCCATATTTATTTATTTCTGTTTCAGTGTTTTCACGCTTGTTTCTTCACTTAATAATCCTTCCAACAATCATAATATTCTTGTTAAGTAAAATTTTATGCAATAATTTAGTAGCCTACTGTTGAGGAAAGTCTCTAAAAGTTCTCATAATGTGCTAATTTTAGTTTAAGTAAAATCAGTAATTTTTTAAATTTAAATTGTTTATGTTATTTCCTCTTAAATCCTTCCAAGAATTAATATCCTTGTGAAACAATTTCTTCATATTATTAACAGCATTATTCTACTTTTAAAATCTTCTTCTCCTCATCCTCCTCCTTCTCCTCATCCTCCACCTTCTTCTCATCCTCCTCCTTCTTCTCATCCTCCTCCTTCTTCTCATCCTCCTCCTTTTTCTCATCCTCCTCCTTTTTCTCATCCTCCTCCTTCTTCTCATCCTCCTTCTTCTCACCCTCCTCCTTCTTCTATTTCAAACTCGACAATTAATTATTAGGCCTCGTGGTGTAATAGATCTCACTCATTTGCTTTCACGCTCCAAAGATCTTTTCCTCCAAGTAAGAAAATTTAATAAAAGTGTTATTTTATTATTTAGAGTGTTATATTTTTTCGCAGGAGGACCTGGCATTGAGCTGATCACTCATCCGGGAAAACACCCTTTGTCCGCGTGTGGTAAAAAATACTTTTGAACGTGTTCCAATGTTTAGAGTCCTCATCTGACAGGATGTATCCCTATATAATCCAGAGAGATTGCGGAATGCAAAATTATCTATAATGGAAGAGATTACACAAAGATAAAGAAATAAATGTCTTACATTTCTTCCAGCCACCAATTATACATCTCGATATAAAAATGATTTTTCTAGTCCACTTCATTGTTACTTTAAAATTAGTAAATGACATACTGTACATATGTATTCTAATATTAGTGACTTGACAGTTGTATAAAGAATTTTTTTTTCGAAATTTGAGAAAACTCCTACACCTAATGGTCTGATTTTGCTGGTTAACGTACTCGAGCCTATTTTCTTAATTAATTGTTATATGCCAAATTTGGTTTCGATGAAACAAAAAATTACGGCTGCTATAGCCTTAACTGATATATATATAGGCCTATATATATATATATATATATATATAATATATATATATATGCCAGGGTCATTTTCGGTGTCTAATAGATAGGACCGGAGCAGTGAAGATCTGTAAAAAATGTTCAAAAATAATTTCATGAGAACAACCTCAATTGCTTCAATCTTTCAGAATTTGTTAAAAATATGAAACCGTGGTCGTAGTTTAGACTTTTTCTGTAATCGACTTTTGTGTCTTAGTCAATAGAAGGGACTCCCAAGTACAAAATTATATTCTCTAAACAGTTTGGCTTCAGGAAGGGAAAGGATACGAGAGATGCAATTGGATTGTATCGAACAATAGGAAAAAGATATTTAGAAAAATACAAATGGGTTTATGCGGCATTTGTCGACCTGGAAAAGGCCTTTGACAGAGTGAATTAAAATAAACTCACGAGGATCTTGAAGAAAATTGGCGTGAACTGGAAGGGGAGGAGGCTCATAAGTAATCTTTATATGAAACAGCGAATAAAGTGAAGATAGGAGATGAAATGTTAGAGGGAGAAGGAATTGGAAGGGGGATAAGGCAAGGGTGTCCTCTTTCACCTACTCTTTTCAACATCTATCTGGAAGACCTAATGAAGAACTACTCGAAGAATACGGGAGACGTAAACATGTGAGGAAGAAGAATTAAGTGCATAAGATTTGCTGATGATATGTCGTTGCTAGCAGAAGATGCAATGACACTGAGGAACATGCTGATGGAGCTAAATGACAAGTGCGAGGATTATGGAATGAAGATAAATATAAATAAGACGAAGGCCATGATTATAGGAAGGAAACCAAGAAAGACAAACATGAGGATTAAAGATGAGGCCATTGAGCTAGTGGAGAGCTTCATATACTTGGGTTGTACTATCAGAAGTAACATGAACTGCTAGCAGAAGATGCAATGACACTGAAGCACATGCTGATGGAGCTAAATGACAAGTGCGAGGATTATGGAATGAAGATAAATATAAATAAGACGAAGGCCATGATTATAGGAAAGAAACCAAGAAAGATAAACATGAGGATTAAAGATGAGGCCATTGAGCTAGTGGAGAGCTTCAAATAATTGGGTTTTACTGTCAGAAGTAACATGAACTGCTAGCAGAAGATGCAATGACACTGAAGCACATGCTGATGGAGCTAAATGACAAGTGCGAGGATTATGGAATGAAGATAAATATAAATAAGACGAAGGCCATGATTATAGGAAAGAAACCAAGAAAGATAAACATGAGGATTAAAGATGAGGCCATTGAGCTAGTGGAGAGCTTCAAATACTTGGGTTGTACTATCAGAAGTAACATGAACTGCTAGCAGAAGATGCAATGACACTGAAGCGCATGCTGATGGAGCTAAATGACAAGTGCGAGGATTATGGAATGAAGATAAATATAAATAAGACGAAGGCCATGATTATAGGAAAGAAACCAAGAAAGATAAACATGAGGATTAAAGATGAGGCCATTGAGCTAGTGGAGAGCTTCAAATACTTGGGTTGTACTATTAATAGTAACATGAACTGCAGGCAAGAAGTAAAGCTGAGGATAGCAATGGCAAAAGAAGCTTTTAACAAGAAGAGAAGGATTTTCTACGGGCCTTTGGCAAAATAATTACGGAAGAGGTTAGGTGAAGTGCTTTGTGTGGAGTGTAGCATTGTATGGTGCAGAGACTTGGACATAACGACGGAATGAGGAAAAGCGACTGGAACCTTTTGAGATGTGGATATGGAGAAGGATGGAACGTATAAAATGGGCAAAGTTAAAAAATAAAGATATGCTAGACTGAGTTGATGAAGGTAGAACAATGCTGGAACTCATAAAGAAGAGGAAAAGAAATTGGATTGGCCACTGGCTAAGAAGAAACTGCCTGCTGACGGATGCCGTAGAAGGAATGGTCAATGGAAAGAAAGTTAGAGGCAGAAAAATACATCAGATGATAGACAATATTAAAATATGTGGTATGTAAGCAAAAATGAAGGCTGAATTAAAGAAGGAGTGGAGAATGCTGAGTTTGCAGTGAAAGGCCTGCTCTTGGGCAGAACACTATGAATGAATGAAACTAAGACTATTAAGGTGGCAGTTCTACTATAGGTCTATCACTGGAATGATTTGGTATCCATTCAAAAGAAAACTTAAACGCTACTTACAGACTCCAAATAAGTAAGAAAAGAACTACAAGAATTCGTAAAACATTTAAATTAATTTTAAGCTATTAAATAAATATTTCAGATTGTATGTTGAAATATATGTACAGAGAATGGTAGTTGTTCCTGCTGGATGCACAAATCACTCAAAATAACGTTCGTGTTTAAATTTCCTCCTGCCTTTTATCCTTGCATTCCTAAAAATAGGGAATTTTTGGAATTTTTAAGCCTCAAAAGTCATACTCAGTCCTGCTCATAAATAATACACCTACGCATTATAATCAGAAGAACGTGAGTTGGGTTTAAAACCAATGCTCGGATATTATTGTAACATTTATTTTAATGTCCAGGTTTTTAACGATGATACATAAAATAATTTTAATAGTGTATAAACACAGTAATTACTGAACATTTTTGTTCATTAACATTGTTGAGCGTAAAGTACAGTGTAATTAAAGTTTCTGTTATTTTGTGGCGTCCTTCAGTCCTTATGATCTTAACTCGTTAGCCAAGCTGCGGCAAATTATTCTCTAGTATGAGCTACAATTATCCATCTTAGCTTCCCTCACAACTCACGCAACATATTATATCTCGTTTTGTGGTCACTATCTGCTGGACAACAAACTATGTTCAAAGCTGTTTTAGATTTTTCCCCAGAATACCAGTAATGAACTATTATTAATATTTTAGTTCACTCCCAAATAGTCCACAGCTGTGGTCTCGAGGTAGCATGCTGCCTTGTCACGCAGCGGGCCCGGGTTCGATTCCCGGTCTGGAAAGGCTCCTGGGTGAGGTTCTTTCGGGGTTTTTCCTCACCTGTAAGACAAATGCCAGGAAGCTTAGGGCCCAATGGTCCCCGAAAATCATCCGGCCATCATCATCATCTTTATTATTATCATCATCATTATCCTCCATCGGTGTGGAAAGTAACGGGAAGCTACCACACCTATAATTCCCTAATAAAGCTGCAAAACATAGCATAAATATGCTATGTTTGCAGTGAAAGACCTGCCCTCGGGCGGAATTACTATGGATGGATAGTAATAATGGCCAAATTATCATTCTGTTTTTAAGAAAGTAAGTTGATTTACCAGAGAGGCTTGGTATCCATTGACAACGGCATCTAATAGCTCAACTTACTTCCCTAGGGAAGAAAAGTAACTGACTTAATTCTTCTTCTTCTTCTTCTTCTTCTTCTTCTTCTTCTTCTTCTTCTTCTTGCAGGGATTAAACCTTTTTGGTTCGTGAACAAGAAAAGTTTCACATGCAAAAAAACAAGATCACATTGAATACTGAAAATTAACTGTACTCTTTATCACTCTTTATTAAGTTGACAATTAAATTGACAATATTGCAATATTTAGTCATTTCTAACAGAGACTGCATTATTATTTTACTTAAAACATCATAATAGAAGTCTTAAAATCACTGTATTTGTGCATTGAGCGTTACATTAATCTCTGTTTTACAAAAAATCCTGACGTGATACAAGGAAACCGTTTGCAAATTCGGTTTCAGTACACCTGAAATACATTAGGGCACATCTCAAAGTTGCCGTAATATTCCGAAAGTGAAAATGTTTTGCCCAGTGTAATTTACCCGTTTGTTTTTCTATTATTTTATAAATAACTAGCTAATACCGGGCGTACGCTGCTAAGCCTAAATACATAAAATATTGAGGGTTATTTAATTATTTGGTATACACTGTGACGAACCAAACATGGCGGTTGCTATAGTATTTTTTTATTTCAAGTAAACTCCCACTTCTAACGGTCTGATTTCGGCGATTTTTGGATAATACATATCTCGGTTTATTTTAATAGAAAATTCCAAGTTTTGTTGTGAAACATCGAAATTGCGATCGGTAGAGCGATTTAAAAATTTTCATGTCAGGTGAACTCATACATCTAATGATTTTAGAACGTAATAGATAACGGTTAAACACTCGCCGCACGTGAAAACCTGCTAGCCTATAAACAAATTTTCACGAAGATCGGTTGAAAGGTTTAGAAGTCTATAAAGGACAAACATACAGACATACATATCCTACATTCGTATATATATCTTAATATATAAAAATTACGTGTCACGTTGTTTGTCCGCGATGGAATCCTAAACTACTGAACCGATTTTAATAAAATTTTGCACACTGTGTGCAGTTTGATCCAACTTGAGACTTAGGGTCGTTTATAACTAAATTTATAGTCGAATTATTTTTTATTGCAAATTATTTGTTATCTGTGAGTTCCATACGATTCTAACAGATGGCGGTGTAATTATCTGTGAGTTCCATACGATTTTAACAGATGGCGGTGTAAGGTAATTTGGTAAGGTAATTGGTTTATTATTTAACAAAGAGAGATCCAGATGGCTGTGCTTTTTGTTGCAACCGCGAATTTCAATTGAATTACAAATATTGATTATTTAATAATTTAAGTGTGTTCAGTGTTTATTTTATTTTCAACATTATTAATTTCGTGTGTAAATATTAGTTTCAAGTAATCTGGCTGAAAGATAGCAACTTAATTTAAATTTTTAACGTATACCTTAGCCACAGCAACGCGTGGCCGGGACTTCTAGTATGTATATATATATATATATATATATATATATATTATTAAAACTTTTTAATTTCCATATTTTATAATGTCAGCTTTATTGTTGTTTTGGTAATAATTATAGTAGGAAAAAAATAACATATTACGATGCGAGGTTAAGTGGTTTTTACAGAATCGAGGAAAATGTTCTGTAAAACACTTCACAAACGTGGGTTGTACATTTTTTTTTGCACGAAGGTGTTTACAAAATAATAAATAATGGTAAAATAATAGCATCTTTGTTGGAAATATTTGCGTTCATTATAAACAATTGATTAACGTTAACAGTGTGGGAAATGTTTATTAGTTGAAACTACAAGAGACCGTGAGACAATATTCGTGATGAAATGGAGGCAAGTATTGTTTTATATTGTTTCAAATAATGTTCAGATTTAAAATGCAGTGATTTGTTTCGTATAATGTGTATTAACAGTACCTTTTGGAAATATTTTGTATATACATTGTATGTAGTAGCCTATACATAGAGGGCAGTGGTTTTACTTCCCACACGTGTTTTGTAATATGTAATATTACAGTATAGTTATTTTATTATAGTGTAGTTATCAAGGTTGGCAACCCCGAAATGTAAGAAGTTTAACTTTCATCATGGTCGCCATTGCTGTAAGTACGACAAAATACACTATCACGCAAAAAATGTATATTATAAAATAATTATACTTCATAACACTTTGCTAAATAAAATCACATCAACGGTTTTTTTATCTGATAAAACAACAAATGGATTTTTTGCATTACTATCGCAATAAAATATATTCTGCATCATTTAAGGAATTTTCTACAACAGAGATGTCCAAATATAATTGAAAATAGGGAGGGGAAAGCTATCTCCATCCATTCCATGTCGAACTAAGATTTTTCATGTACTCTTTAAAATGATTGTCGTAAGGAGAAGGAGTTCATTCACCGTCATAACAATAAATGAAGCAGATGGTGTAAATCTGCATTGTAACGTCATTATCTCTTAAGAGTAGAGATTGAACTTCGCTGTTCTAGAATACAGTATTTTCCTTCAACCCAGGTCTCTTCGGTCTTCTACAACATGTTCTCTCAAATTATTCGTTGCCCCAACTTGTTTATATGCCCAAATATCTAAATTTTTGTTCACCAAGTATCTGCAAAATATTATTTTATAATATAATTCTATCGTTCTTAATTCTTGCTCATCTTCATTCACTTGTCACTCTGTATCATTTCTGTAGCCAGTAATTTGTTTGAATATAATCTGTCTAAAATTTATGATTTCACTGCATATGACAATATTTTCAATCAAAGATTTATATAAGGGACCTACAATTTTTTGTTGAGTTTAAAGTATTCTTACTCCATTAATGGATGAGCAGATATGCCTAAAGGTATTACATAAATACCGTAATACAAATTTATCTTCAAGGATAGGCCTACATTGTCATTTCAATCTTCTTCTTTTTAATTAGCACAAGTGCCCAGATAGACCCTCGCTTCCTCTATGGCTCCCCTCCATTCATCCCTGTCCCTTGAAAGCTGTTTATTTATTTAGTTTACTTTCTCCGAATTTCCATTTTTGTTTTCAGCAGATCCCGCCACAAACAATCCCACCATCTTGATCTCGGTCGACCCATTGATCTTCTTCTCTCTGGATATCCTTCAAAAATGGATTTAACTTCCCTATTAACCCTTAAATTGGCAAAGCTATCTACCTATCTATCTGTGAATGGAAATACTGAATGCGGCCTGTTGTGGCGGCTACAGCATTCCTTTTTGGGTGAAAGATAATTGAATGTTCACCCGCGGGTTCCAAGGCTAGGCCTTTTTGTCCCGCTAATTTTGAAAGGTGGGCCGAAAAGTTAATTGGATATGTGAAGTATGGCAGTGTAGCAGCTTTAATTGGTGTAAGGTGAGCAGCGAGTAGTGACTTGGTATGCTGAGTGTTTTCGGTTACTGAAGTGGTTGACCAGATGTTGAGTGTATTTTATCTATGTTGTTTACTGGGCGTTTTTCTTGTGTGTTCAGATTCTGTTGTGCTGTTCATTGTTGGGTTAGTCGTGTTTAGTTAATTTTGTATGTTATGCACTCATTTATCATGTCAGTTATTTGAATGTTGCGGACCGCACTGAAAACGATGACATACATAATTATTATTATTGGGTATGTTGTTGTAAAGCTGAAGTAGATAGCAGGTTAGTACAAGCACGAAGAGCCATAAAAATGTTGAATGGAGTACTGTGGAGTAGGACCATATCAAACCACACGAAGAAGAGAATTTTGAAGTCTGTTGTGGAAAGCATAATGACTTATGGTGCTGAGGGATGGACTTTGGTAGAGGGACAAAAAACTAAGATCTTGGCAGTGGAGATGGATGGAATAAGACGCAGTGCCAGGGTGTCCAGGTTGGAAAGAAGAAGAAATGAAGAAGTGAGGCAGATGATGGATATGGAGGAGACAGTGGTGGAAAGGATCGAAAGACGAGCTCTTCAGTGGAATGGCCATGTCAGGAGAATGGAGGATGATAGGAGGCCCAAAACTCTTTTGGAATGGTCACCTTCTGGTAGAAGCAAACGGGGCAGGCCAAGAACAACTTGGAGATGAGAGATCCATAGATTGATGAACGACCGAAGTCTGGAGGAGGATGAATGGCGTGATCGGTAAGAATGGCGAATGGGAATACAGGGTAACCGCAGAAAAGTGGAGAGGCCCTCAAAAGTAAAAAGTAAGTAAGGGTATGTTGTGTAATTCTACACACATTTAAGTAATTTATACTCGTTCGTTTTCTTCTGTTTTGTTAAAAATATTAAACAAAGTAAATTAATTGATGCATCCTATAGTATACATTACAAACTTTATGGATAACCTCCATTCGATTCACATACCCCACCCATTTCAACCTTAACAGCCTCATACACATTGTTCGGTCTATTTCTTTATATAGTTCACAATTATATCTGCTTCTCCACATATTTCCACATTTGACTGCATTAAACATTCTCCTCTCCCATGTGATGCCGGGTTGTAGAATAGCACCATGAGACCTCGCCCTGTTGTAAAAAGCTGCTAATAGGAGCTGCAAACCGCTGTCCTTAACCAAATATCCCTTCATTTCATAACCTTTATATACCCCTGGTTTCTTGGCGGACTGAGTAGCTCATAATCTCCAGTTACCTTTTCTAAATTATCCATCGTATCCTACTGCTGTCAGTAAAAATTAGGAGGTGCATCAATGCTGAGTAGATGTACTAATAAATACCTAGATATAAGACAAAAGGGATTACAACAGCCACCTGACCAGCAAGCCAAGACCCTTGGGAATTGATTCGGGCGAAGTCTGGCGCCCTCAAACGAGGCCATCTCAGCTAGTGTATGGAACCCCAACAGAAGACTCCCTGGCCCTCCAGTTTGAGGTTAGGGATGCGGCTGACGACCCATCCTGTAAATCTGTCTTGTTAGAAACCTCTGAAGGATTGGATTAAAGCCTTTCTATGGAGAGGGATGTCTGGAGGAGGCTCATTGAGGAGGCGAAGGTCCTTATTGGGCTGAAGTACCATTTAAGAAGAAAAATTCTTCTCAGAATTTTCTCTCAAACCAGGCTATATGATCGCAGATATTATTTTTTTAAAGCTCATGTCTCAGTGCCATATGTTAGAACATATATTTATTTCAGTATATCTTAAAATTATTTTATTCCCTATTATAGATAAAAGTGCATAATGTGCACGGTTGCAGAGTTTATTCTTCTCTGTATCTCGTTTTTCAATTTCTTATCGTGTATTAACAATGAACCAAGATATACAAATTGTTTGACTCTTTTAAAAGTGTAGCTAATTTCCTATATTTATTGCGTGACTGTGCTGAACCCAGTTATATTGTCAATTCAAGAACAGACCATAAAAGGAATTCTGAAATTCTCAAAGAATTACAAACAGAATCAATCATAGAATATGTACAACAATTTAGATACAACTGGAAATCTCATGTAAGAAGAATGAGCAAAACAAAAATACCACGTCAAATCTTAAATTACCAGCCACCAAGGGATCTTTGGGCAGGCCCTTCAAATGTTGGATTGAGATCGTAAGAGACTCCTAGGTCTATCACATGAAAGGAAGAAGAAGATGAAGAAGATGAAGAAGAAGATTCTCCAGAACTCACTTATATTGTCAATTCAATGGTAAGTACTATATATGTATCATCCGGTTTAACGCAGCTGCTGCCGTCTTCCGGAAACTAAACGCCATTCCTCTCTGTCTATCCATTGATCTTCTTCCAATCCTCTAATATTCATAGCCGCTTGTACCCCTTCTATCCAAGTTTTCTTCAGTCTTCCTCTCTTCCTCCTTTCCATTGGGATCCATTCCATAACAATTTTAGGAAATCATTGCTCTGGTATTCCTTTGACATGGCCATACCACTGTAATCTTTATGTTCTACAGTATAATGTCTATTATGTCCGGCTTCTCTTGCACACCCATGATTTCTCTTATTTCTTTATTTCGTATTTTATCCATTCTAGATTTTCCAGCTGATCTTCTTAAAACGTCCATTTCTGTAATTAAAATTCTTAGGAATTTGCCAAACTTCAGCACCATATGTTAAAATGCTCTGAATTATGGTTTGATATATTTGTAATTTTCTATTTTTTGTAATATTCTTGCTCCAGCAAACAGAGTTTAAAGCATTTATTGCTTGTTTTGTTTATGCGATTCTATTTTTAATTCCCAATGTGCTATCGCCTGAATTGTCTAATTGTGTTTCTAAATAAGTGTGTGTGTGTGTGTGTGTGTGTATATATATATATATATATATATAGCCTATATAATTGTTGAACTTTCAAACCGATTTATACTAATTAACTAACTTACTCAGTGGCACTATCGAACCCGTAGGTTCATGGCTGCACGAACATAAGCTCTCCATACATCCCTATCCTGAGATAATGTTTTCCAATCATCCTCTGTATAATCTACTTCTCTCAAATCACAGTTAATGTCATTCTTCCACCTATTTCTTGGTCTACCAACTGGGCGTTTTTCTTCTTGTTTTCATACAAGAAGCATCAATGCACGTCTTTCATTCCCCATTCGTGCCACTTGTCCTGCCCATCGCAGTCTACGAGACTTAACTGTTCTCATTATATCTGGCTTCCTATAAAGACCATGTTCCGCACCCACATAATATAACTGGTAGAATAATAGTTTTATATATTTTCAGTTTAACGTTTTTTGAAAGGAGTTGGGACATCAAGAGTCTCTGCAATGCATAATAGCACGCATTTCCAGAATTGAGCCTATGTTTAATTTCCTTGTGCATCTCATTTCTGTTTGTGATTGTTGTTCCTACGTATTTGAATTCAACTTTCGTCAAAATTTCCCTCATTTGTCATTAGTTGTCCATTTCCATTATATAATGAACTTCTACGTGTGACCATATATTTAGTTTTATTGATATTTACTTCCAGTCCTAATATCTTAGTGTTACTCAATAGTGTGTGCGTGTTGTCCTTTAGTATCTCCTCGCTATCCGCCAATAATACTACATCATCAGCATAAACTAACAGCTTATTAATACCAATGAGTTGTAGGCCTTCTTCATCCTCTAAAGATTTAATGGCATCCTCTAGTACAAAATTAAATATTAGAGAAGATTGTGCATCTCCTTGCTTCAACCCATTGTGGATTTCAAAAGTACCCGAAAACTGTTTGCCTACACGCACCCTACTCTTTGTGCCATTTAGACACATTCGTATAAGTCTAACTAACTTTTTAGGAATTCCGAACTCCAGCAAGATATTATATAACTGCTCCCTCTTAATTGAATCGTATGCCTTTTTGAAGTCTACGTATAGTTGATGCACAGTAACATTATATTCTCATTTCTTTTCTAAAATCTATCTTATGCTAAAAATCTGATCTGTTGTGACCAGTTTCTTCTAAATCCACATTGATGATCTCCTAGAATGTCATCAAACCGATCTATATAGAGCTAAATTTTGAAGAGTAATATAGTGGCATAACTGTTGTATAACTCTCAGAGAAGTATTTAAGTTATGTGCAGATTTTCGCTGACGTAATCAGTGTTTATGAAGAGGCACTGTTATTCTGGGAGAATGATGCGTCTTGATGCAGATGCACTGTGAAAGATATCACGTAATCAACTGCAACGCTACATAAACACATTCACTTGTAAATAATTATGTGCTTTCCTCGTGTAGTGCAGTGGCGTTATTATCACTTAAACCAATTATTGCAACTCTTACTATAATAATTCAGAAGCAATGTTGAAGTTTTTTCTAGTAATATTTTATCAATTTTCTTAGCGGCTAAGTTTTTTAGTGGAATCCATTCTGCAATATTCCTCATCTTCCAACTACGGCAAAATAAATTTGATTTTGTTATGTTGGCAATGATTCATTTCATGTCGTCACCAAAATTAACCAGAAATCGTGAAACCAGAAAATACGCAACTTTAATTCGAATCTGTTTTCCGGAAAATAATATTAAACGTTATTTTTCTTATTTATCTTACTCTTAATTGCGAATTATATAAAAATAATTCAACATACATTACGCGGCTTGTGTAGAGATGGTTTTAATTGTTTTTATCACGAATAAGTATGAAATTATTTTTCGTGTTAACAGTACAATATAAAAGAATGTGCAGTTGATTACACTGGTCGACAAGGTTTTCTTCACAATAAATCTGATTAGTAAATCTAGCGCATTTTTTCATACTGAATTCAGATATGTAGTCAGAATTTTTCCATAAGGCACAGTTTTTTTTGTGACAGATACTTTTTTAAAATTGATTTTAGCATTCTCTTTCACCTTCATATGAACCTTTACCTTATATATAGCGATTTTATTCAAGCTGTATTTAAGGGTTGTCTCTGATGACCACGGTGAGCGTTTTCATCAGCAAATTTCCACAATGGAAAAGAGGTACCAAGACAAGTAGAGTTCTAATATGCTGGCTGACTACTGTTGGACCAAGAAGAGAGATGTTCCAGATGAAAATATGCCGAAGATCACTGTCTACTACTTTATAGGTAAGTCAGAATGAGTTAGATGGATTTTATTAAAAACTATAAAAAATGTAAATGAATATCACAGAAAACTCTTGCCTGATAGGACAAAACTAAAATGATATTTAAATTCAGAATGAAAAATACTTCTAAAATCTAATATTTTTATTGTGAAAGAAAAAAAACTCATTTTTGTCGATCAGTGTTATTACTACAGAAGGAGATAAGATAATAATAATAATATTATTATTATTATTATTATATTTTTTTAAAAAGGTGATAAAAAACTGTGTTCCAATTATAGAGGTATAAGCGTTTTACCTTCAACAGCTAGGATTTTTAGTAAAATTATAAATTTTAAACTTAAGGAGATAAAAGATAACTTAAGAGAAGAACAATGTGGATTCCGGAGTGGAAGATAATGTATTGATAATATTTTTTGTATTAGACAATTACAAGAGAAAATCGTAGCAAAAAATAAAGAACTACATATGACCTTTATTGATTTAGAGATGGCATATGATAGTGTACCTCGACAACTGTTATGGACGGCAATGAGAAATCTGAATATCTGTGATAAATGGATTAATATTGTTAGGAGGATCTATAGTAATACAAAAGCTAAAGTAAAAATACAGAATACTTTAACAGAGGAATTCACAGTGAATAAAGGCCTTAAGCAGGGATGCAGTTTATCACCAATTCTTTTTAACATTTATTTAGACCAGGCTCTTAACTTGTGGTATAAAATTGTTCTGAAATGGGTATTCCTATAGGAGGAAAAGTACTGCATTCATTGTTGTTTGCAGATGATCAAATAATTTTTGCAGGGGATGAAGATGATATGAAATATATGATAAATAAACTAATGGAAGAATATAAAAAATGGGGACTGAATATAAATTTACAGAAAATAGAATATATGTGTTTGGGAAAGGATGTGGATTACCTCATACTTGAAACAGGGAAAATAAAAAAGTGTGAATTTTTTTAATATCTTGGATCAATAATTACAAGTTTAGGTACCTGTGAGAGAGATGTACAGACTAAAATTGCTATGGCAAAAAATGCAACTAAGACATTACATGGAATAATTTGGAATAAAAATATTACAAAGGAAACTAAAATGAAAATTTATAAGAGCATAATACAGAATATTTTGTCATATGGAAGTGAAACTTGGCCTTTGACGGAATTACAAAAGAATAAAATTAGAACAGTTGAATTCGATTATTTTAGAAGAAGCCTCCAAAAAAACAAGACAGGATAAAATAAGAAATTAATTCCTTTGGAAAGAAATGAATGTCACCACATCTGTTGTTAAGAGGATTGAAAATCAAACGCTTAAATGATATGGCCATATACAAAGAATGGAAAATGAAAGATGGCCAAAAAATATATACCAATGGTCACCCC
Organism: Diploptera punctata; assembly: GCA_030220185.1. Classification (NCBI taxonomy): domain Eukaryota; kingdom Metazoa; phylum Arthropoda; class Insecta; order Blattodea; family Blaberidae; genus Diploptera; species Diploptera punctata. The sequence goes on along the minus strand of JASPKZ010000046.1, from coordinate 786,801 downwards.
CTGGAAGAAATAAACGTGGCAGACCAAGATGGAAATGGAAAACCTACGTCAGAACTATAATGGATGATAGGAATTTGGAAGAGGGAGATTGGAATGATAGAGATAAATGGAAACTGAAGACGGCAAACCTATAAGTGGGGGAAAGCCGAAGAAGAAGAAGATTATTATTATTATTATTATTATTATTATTATTATTATTATTATTACAGTAAAACGTGTTTAATCTGGATCGTGAATAATGCGGAAATCTGTCCAATGTGAACATTTTTTTGGTCCCGGCGAAATAATAGTAATTTTACGTGTATTTGTTTTGCATAAAACGGAATCTGTCCAACGCGTAAACGGAAGGATATTTCTACATAGTTCATGAGAGAAGTTTATAAAACGGAAGAACAGAGAAATAAATTAGTTTGCACTCATTGAATTTCCGTTATGTCAAAAAACAATAAGGAATGATTCCTGCCGCAGGGTTAAGTACAGATTCTACCTGTACACACCTGTCTTACAAATAACTATTGCACTCTAAAAACTTAAATTAGTTTAAGTTCCGAGACTGATCTTTCACATTTAGCGTTCTCAATTTACGAAATAAAGATTGCCAAAACGTAGGCATATGTATTATTGTCATTCAATGAAAAGTGAAAGTGATTGAAGATAAATCTCCAAATTTCCGGACCGATGCTCCAAAATCAAGCTCTAGCTGTTATCAAATTCCTGGGCAATAACGATTTTAAGACATCTTCAGGTTGGCTGGACAGTTTTAAAAGACGACACAATGTAGTGTGGAATGAATTTGCAGAGAATCAAAGGATGTGGGCGAAAGTATAGTTGTGAGCGGAAACCGAAACTGCATACTATACTTCAATTTCAGTATACGCACCCAAGAGATATTTTTAACGCTGACGAAACGGGACTGTATTTCTCGCGCGTTACCGTCGAAGTCCCTCATACATACTATACTTCACTTTTTAAAGACAGCGGAACTACAATAATTAATTCAAGGTACGTAAAAACACGTATACGGTACTCTGTAATCTAAGATTATTAATAAGTTGTAGTTCTTTTTATAATGCGGAATTTTGTCTAACCTGGAATAAAAAAGATGGTCCCATGTAATTCCTTCCACTTTGAGCAAGTTTTACTGTATTAGACTAATATTACAGATTAAGATAAGATGTCCACCGCTGTGGTCTCGAGGTAGCGTGCTGCCTTGTCACGCAGCGAGCCCGGGTTCGATCCCCGGTCGGGACAGTTTTTCTGGGTGAGGTTTTTATCGGGGTTTTTCCTCACCTGTAAGACAAATGTCAAGAAAACTTTTAAGGCCTAAACGGTCCCCGAAATCATATGGCCATCATTATCATCCTTATCATTATCATCTTCATCATCATCCTTCACCGGTGTGGAAAGCAACGGAAAGCTACCACACCTACATTTCCCTAGTAAAGCTGCAAGCATAGCATGAAAATGCTATGATTGCTGTGAAGGACCTGCATTCGGGCAGAATTACTATGGATGGATATAACTAATAAACTAACTCACTGGCACTATCGAATCGGTAGGTTCATGGCCGCGCTGACATAAGCTCTCCTGAGCTAATGTTTTCCAATCATTTCCGTATAATCTACTTCCTACAAATTATAGTTACTGTAATTCTCCCACCTCATTCTTGGTCTACTAACTGAGCGTTTTCCCTCTGGTTTTCCTACAAGAAGCTTCCAAGTACGTCTTTCATTCCCCATTCGTGCCACATGTCCTGCCCATTACAGTCTACGAGACTTAACGAGATAATAATAATAATAATAATAATAATAATAATAATAATAATAATGAGATAAGATTATTATTATTATTATTATTATTATTATTATCATCATCATCATCATCATCATCATCATTATTTTGCAGTCCACCGCTGTGGTCTCGAGGTAGCGTGCTGCCTTGTCACGCAGCGGGCCAGGGTTCGATCCCCGGTCGGGGCAGTTTTTCTGGGTGAGGTTTTTATCGGGGTTTTTCCTCACCTGCAAGACAAATGTCAGGACAACCTTAAGGCACAAACGATCCCCGAAATCATATGGCCATCATCATCATCATCATCTTCCTTATCATTATCGTCATCATCATCATCCTTCACCGGTGTGGAAAGCAACGGGAAGATACCATACCTGCAATTCCGTAGTAAAGCTGCAAGCATAGCATGAAAATGCTATGATTGCAGTGAAGTACCTACCTTCAGGCAAGATTACTATGAATGGATATTGCAGTCTATGAGAAGATCATATTGTTATAGACAAACAATTGAAAATTTTAATCAATAGATGTAATGATGGTTGATGCTATGTTATGTTCCTTGCTTCTAGTCCGGAGGTTCGCGGTTAAAAACCTAACCGGAATCGATAGATTTTTAGGAAGGAAAAATCCAAGGTACATGTCTCCGAGAGGGGTTTAAGCTGTGGGTCCCGAGTCAGAAAATTTTCGAACTCGTAAAACAACCTCAAGTCTGAATAAAAATACTTCTGAGCAAAATTTAACCACCTTTCATTCATACGAGTAGTATCTTAGTTTCCTGCTAGATGTCGCCACTAATTGCATGTCTTTCGCAGACATCTATAGGAAAATAAGTGTAACAAGATTACGGTAGTCTGATTAAGAAACACCCCACTAGGGAAGCACTCATGTCCCGCACTGGGATGAACGGGAATCAGTCATCATCATCATCATCAGACCTATACATCTAGTGACATTTCAATATGTCATATTAGTAACCCTGAATCCGCTGACATCCATACAACTGTATATAGCGGCCAACGCGGCGTTTGTCGCTATATAGCAACAGACTTACAATTCAGTGCTCTGGATAGGTAAGTATATCTAGAAAGCAAAGAGGCATCAACTAGACATACACACAGTGGACGCCTCCTAAGATATGTTGTAAGCTGGATGTCAGGGTTACCGTCAAAATCAAAATAGAATAATACAAGACAAAATATACATATTTAGACTCAGGAATGAGATTTAAAATTCCCAACTCGCCAGGAATCGAACTGGGACTGCAGAAATATAAGGTAGGGTTTGATCAACTAAACCACAACTAGGAACATGACAAAATTATTTTTATTATTGGTCACCTAACGGTCGAAATTCGATCACAATTTACTAAATTTGTAAGTTTGTCACAAATACGTCATTATTCATTAATTTCGATTTATTTTAAAAATACGAACGATAGGAAATATTTGGTATAACTTGGCTAAGCCAAATTAAAGAAAAAAAACAATAACGTGTGGTTTGATATTTCTATACTATTTAAATTTTCATTTGGCCTATTATTATGTGAACGGGAATGTATATTTTGGTTGATGATACCTGTGTAAATAACAGAAACAATCCTGAAATAAAATAAAAATATATTATTATTATTATTATTATTATTATTATTATTATTATTATTATTATTATTATTATTATAAGCGTGTGTTGTTTTGCTAGTTTTCTTTTTATTTCCATGTAACATATTTCTCAAGTTCTTGTTTCATTTCTGATAGACTAATATTATAGGCCCACCCTTAGGATATTTTAATTTATTAGAATGTTACAGGATTACAGGGGACGGATAGAAAGCGATGGAGGGCCATATCGAGCCTACATCATCGAAGCCACATTAGTTCGGTAAATAAATTTTAACGTGTGCACAATTATAGTAAATTTGTTTTCATAATTACATACCAGGATTTACGTTTTCATCAGTGATTAATTTAACTTATGGATCTCACGAAGTTTAATACTCTTCAAGGTGGGTACCCGCCTGAAAACTTTGAGAATCACTGTCTTGGACCTCTCGGCAGGAATGCGGGACACCCCCGAACACAGCACATCAACTGAAGGCAGGGAACACACAACTAGACTTCAGGTTGAGAGGCAATAACTTAAAAGTGACATTAGTTCATTCAGACACTGTGTTTACAGGCTAGTGTCCTGAAAATTGTACACTAATTATCAGCTACGAGTAACAGGTAGTTAATCTAATTTGTTGACAATACAAAAGCAGTTCTCATATTCCATAACCTGTAATTATGTATTAAAAAATAGATGATGTTAGCCGTCGTAAGGGTTATAATTGCTAGTTATATGCTCCAAACATTCGACCTTAAGATCAGAGTCTCATGAGCACAACTCAGTAGCTCTATGTAATTAAATATAATCTTAGAAAATATACAACCAAGCTTAATCTTTGGCAGGAAGTTATTCATTAGGGCGCGCGGGTGTTCTTTGAAAAATAGTTACATTCAAAGATGACCTGGCTTCATTCTCCGGCTATTTATGCGTACTTGGAAAGGGGTTGATTTTATTTCACTTAAACTAAACTAAAGCTATTTTATCTCTGAAGGATTTTACTCCATAAGAAGCCACACCAGCGTTTCTTGATGTTTGTATTTTTACAGTGAAAGATCGCCACTCTATCGACTAAGATATCTCTTTTAAGCACTTATATCGCTTGTGACCAGATCAGCACGCCTGATATTTCTGATAGCAATGCTATCACCGGCATAGATCGCGGTGTCATTTAAGTACAAAGGCCCTCAACCATAAACTCATAACCCAGTATCGTGAGGAATTTTGGTAGCTACAATAAATAGCAACTACAGGTTCAGAAAATCAGTTATAACAGGTCGGGGGGATGCGACTTGTTATATTATCAGAAAAAAATATCGCGAATATACAAAATAAATATTGTTATTAAAACATTTTCTTCTTCTTCTTTTTCTTCTTCCTTTTCAGCATTAGGTTAATGCGACCTGTTCCGGTCTCAAGTCCATCGTTTCCTTTTGGCCGTCCCAAAGATCTTTTTCCATGTGGTTTGTAGGTGTTGATCTTTTTGGGTAATCTTGTATTGTCCATTCTGTCTAAATGTTCTTTCCATTGGTATTTGTGCTCTTCTAGTTTATCGAGTATTGAAAATATCTCCAGTTCATTTCTTGTTGATTCATTGTGTAATCTATCCATGAGTGTACATCCTTTTACGGATCTTAAAAAAAATTCATTTCAGTGGCTTGAATCTGCGAGATATCTTTTTTTTGTAAGTACCTAAGATTCGGATCCATACAAAAGAACAGGAACAGCCATAATTTATAAAACCTGAGCTGAGTTTCTCTTCGAGTCTTTTGGAGGGTTCTTCTTATGGTGCCACACATCATTTGATATCGGTTTAATTTATTATGTATATCCCGTTGCTTAGTAGGATTTGGGAAAAAGAAGCTCTTCCAGATGAATCGAAGGAATCAATTATCGTACCAATTTATAAGAAAGGAGATAAAACTGACTGTAACAACTATAGGGGCATCTCATTACTTTCAACTTCCTAAAAAATTCTAACAAATATATTAGTAAGCAGACTCACTCCCTATATTGATGACATTCTAGGAGATCACCAATGTCCATTTAGAAAAATACAGGTCTACAACAGATCAGATTTTTAGTATAAGACAGATTTTAGACAAGAAATGGGAATATAATGGTACTGTACATCAAAAATTTGTAGACTTCAAAAAAACATATGATCCAATTAAGAGGGAAAAGTAATATAGTATCCTGCTGGAGTACGGAATTCCTAAAAAAGTTAGTTAGACTTATTAGAATGTGTCTAAAAGGCACAAATAGTAGGGTGCATGTAGCCAAATAGTTTTCGGATACTTTTGATATCCACAATGGTTTGAAGCAAGAAGATGCACTATCTCCTCTACTATTTAATTTTGTACTAGAGCATGCCATTAAATCTTTAGAGAATGAGGAAGCCTTACAACTGAATGGTATTAATAAGCTGTTAGTTTATGCTGATGATGTAGTATTATTGGACGATAGCGAGGAGATACTAAAGGACAACATGCACCCACTATTGAGTAACACTAAGAAATTAGGACTGGAAGTAAATATCAATAAAACTAAATATATGGTCACACGTAGAAGTTCATTATATAATGGAAATGGACAGCTAATGACAAATGAGGGAAATTTTGAGGAAGTGGCTGAATTCAAATACCTAGGAACAATAATCACAAATAGGAATGAGATGCACAAAGAAATTAAACATAGGCTCAATTTTGGAAATGCGTGTTATTATGCATTGCAGAGACTCTTGATGTCCCAACTCCTTTCAAAAAACGTTAAACTGAAAATATATAATACTATTATTCTAGCAGTTATATTATATGGGTGTGAAACATGGACTCTTACTTTAAGGGAGGAAAGGAGATTACAAGTATTTGAGAATAAAGTACGTAGGAAAATTTTTGGACCAAAGAGAGATGAACAGACAGGTGAATGGAGAAGACTACATAACAATGAACTACATGGTCTTTATAGGAAGCCAGATATAATAAGAACAGTTAAGTCTCGTAGACTGCGATGGGCAGGACATGTTGCACGTATGGGGAATGAAAGACTTGCATGGAAGCTTCTTGTAGGAAAGCCAGAGGGAAAACGCCCAGTTTGTAGACCAAGAATAAGGTGGGAGAATAACATTAACTATGATTTGAGGGAAGTAAATTATACAGGGAATGATTGGAAACATTAACTCAGGATAGGGATGTATGGAGAGCTTATATCCGCGCGGCCATGAACTTACGGGTTCGATAGTGCCAGTGAGTAAGTATATCCCATTCATTGCTATATGTTATATCTGAACCAGAATAGTTAAAGTGTGCTACCTGTTCTATTATTTCATTATTGATTACAATGTTTGCTCTGACTGGCACTTTGCCCTGAAAAGCCATAATTTTAGTTTTTGAAGTTGAGACTTTGAGATTATAATAGAGTCGTAATTCATTCAACATGTAAACGACTCTTTGTAAATCATCCTCTGACTTCTTTATAATTACCAGATCGTCTGCATACATTAAAATATTCATATACATTTCCTTATTAATTTGTATTCCTATTGGACTTCATTTTTTCCATTTTTCGTATAACCTCGTCAAAATATATATTAAACAATGTAGGTGATAATGTACACCCTTGTCGAACTCCCCACAATTCCTTCTTATCACTTTATCAAAGGCTTTTTGGAGATCTACGAAAGCTAAATATGTGGGTAAATTGAATTCTCGTCTCTTCTCTATTATCTGTCTCATAGTGAATATATTGTCAGAGCAGGACCTTCCTTGTCTAAAACCGTTCTGTTCTTCTGAAAGCAATGCATCTGCTATTGGTTTTAATATATTAAGTAATATCCCTGCATATATTATATATACAGAGTTCAAAATACTGATTCCTCTATAATTACTTGTTTTATTTCTGTCTCCTTTTTAAAAAGTTATTAAAAAATCTGAATCATAAATATATAACTTATATATTACTACAATAATTCGTGAGATCAGGACGAAGGAGTATAAAAGGTTGACATATATTGTATCTCGCTATAATTGAATAATCTTTTAGTTTTTACTACTTTTTATTTAGGTTCTACTTTACTATTTAATAGATAGATAGATAATCGGTAGATTAATGTCTTTGATATCGTCCGATTCCCAATAGTCAATTTTGTCAGTCCATCCAATCTCCTGGTTGTAGATATTTCTCCTTCATGTATAAATATATTCCCTAACTCCAGGAGGTTTTAGGTCTTCCTCTGCCTCGTTGTCCCTCAGGTTTCCATTCCAAAACAGATTTTGGTAGCCGATCCTCTTCCATTCGCTGGACATGTCCGTACCATCTTAATTGCTGAGTTTTAATATAATCTAAAATAGTGTCTTCAATCTTCATTTTCTCCCTTATAACTGAGTTCCTAATTTTTTCTCTTCTTGAAATTCTTGGTGCCCTTCCTATAAAATTAATTTCCGTTGCCGAAAGATACTTATTTGTTTTTGTTGTTAATGGCCAAAGTTCTGCTCCATAAGTAATGATGCTTTTAACCATTGTATGATAGTCCACCGCTGTGGTCTCGAGGTAGCGTGCTGCCTTGTCACACAGCGGGCCCGGGTTCGATCCCGGTCGGGACAGTTTTTCTGGGTGAGGTTTTTATCGGGGTTTTTCCTCACCTGTAAGAACATCGGTTGAGCAGATCTGTCGCACCATTAGGAGAATGAGATGAATGAAAAGGATGACATGAGTAACTTAAGTGATATAATGAGATTTTTGGGAGAGGAAATGGGATAATCCCAAAGAAAAACTTCTACTGGCTCCAATTTGTTAATCACGAACCTCACATGGAGTGACCGTGACGCAATTTCGGAACCCAGAGGCGGAGAGTGAGTGACCTAACCATTTGCGTCACGGTGCCGCATTCTCTGCATTTTAAATTGGTCGTAAAGTAGAGTATCCAATTATTTTATCCGTATTTCGTCGAAATAATTATTTTTATTTAAAATGTTTAATTGGGAAGTTTTGGAAACAAGGCAACGAATTTTTAAATCGTGAATATTTAATACAGTTTTACACGCAACTGAAGATTTTATTATTAATATTTGAAATAATTGTAACCTTCTCTATTGTGTTATTATTAGGAGGTGAAATTTGTTTCGTAATACCGAGAAATCATTAGTACGAGAAAAGATAATTTTCGTCAAATAACCCACAATTACGTGAATGCGTGGAAATTGTACAGTTGAAGCAAGTAATTATATTTAGTTGCTGTGAATTCACAACACGAATATAAGTAACTACATTTTGACTGTTTTTTGTTGCAACAAAGAGATGTTTGTTCAGATAGATAAAAATGCAATAGTTGGACTTTAAAAAGTGATCAAATTTTATTTATTTTCTTCGGAGAAGGCAGACTGTAGTTCCACAAATTATATTTACTTACTTATTTTGTATACATAATAAACTTTTATATTGTTTAATTTATAAAGGAAGAAGTATTTTAGTATTTTTAACAAATACGTTTTAATAAAATTGAAATTGGTGACGATGTCCCAGAAGACTGGAATGTATCGTATATTACTACTATTTCTTTAAAAAAGGTGATAAAAACCTGTGTTCCATTTATAGAGATATAAGTGTTTTACCTTCAACAGCTAGGAGTTTTAGTAAAATTATACATTTTAAACTTAAGGAGATAAAAGATAACTTAGAGAAGAACAATGTGGATTCCGGAGTGGAAGATCATGCATTGATAATATTTTCTGCATTAGACAATCACAAGAGAAAATCCTAGCAAAAAAATAAAGAACTACATATGACCTTTATTCATTTAGATCTGGCAGAGGATAGTGCCCCTCGACAATTCTTATGGACGGCATGAGAAATCTTAATTACTGTGATAATACTGGATCAATATTTTTAGAAGGATCTATAGTAATCCAAAAGCTCAAGTAAAAATACAGAATGAACTAACATAGGAATTCACAATGATAAAAGGCCTTACGCAGGAGATGCATTTTTATCACCACCTTTTTAAACATTTATTTAGACCAGGCTCTTAACTTTATGGTATAAAAATGTTCTGAAATTGATATTCCTAATGCTGGAAAATTACTAGCATTCATCGGTGTTTGCAGATAATCAAATACTTTTTGCAGGGATGAAGATGATCTGAACCTATAATTATACATAAACTAATGGAAGAATATAAAAAATGGAGACTGAATATAAATTTACAGAAAACAGAATATATGTGTTTGGAAAAGAATGTGGAAGACCTCATATTCGAAACAAGGAAAATAAAAAAAAAAGTGAATTTTTTTAATATCTTGGGTCAATAACAAGTTTAGGTATCTGTGAAAGAGATGTTTAGACTAAAATTGCAATGGCAAGAAATGCAAATAAGACATTACATGGACTATTTAACTCATGCCACAAATGCTAGTCAATGACCAATCACGTTTCAATGAATGTTGTTTTACAACCAATGACAGTCGTGTTTCACCTCGCTCTTTATCGATTTCTCTTTATCAGCTCGTGCTTTTGTGATAAAGAAAGCTCCTCCTTTTTAATGTTCTGAACAGGTCAAAGCATTATTTTTCTCCAACAAATACATTGAATATAGCAAATAATGAAAAGATTCCTTGATTTTACGGAGTTGTTTACTAAAAAAATAAATAAACCCGTAATGTTGATTATGATATACAGTTTGATGTGTTTCATTATTTCTCCACTTGGGTGCACTCTTACAATATTGCCATCTTACTTGACAATAAATAAAAATGATCAAGTAGCAGTGAATGAACATAACCTCACATTTCTGATTTGTTTTCAAACAACGCCGTTTACATTAAATATATAAATATTTTAAAATAACTATAGTTAAACAATGATTTGTGAGTAAACAGCTTAATTTTATTCGTTAAATAGTCCTAACAAATGCCACTATTGATTTCCAAATTCTCTAGATAAATTCACTCCTCACTTCGCGAATCGTCAATTTATCGATAATTTGGAAATCACTCGTGGCATTACTTATGAATAATTTTTAACAAAAATATTTTGAAGGAAATTAAAATGAAAACTTGTAAGAGTATAATACAGAATATTTTGTCATATGGAAGTGAAACTTAGTATTTGACGGAATTACAAAATAATAAAATTAGAACAGTTGAATTTGATTATTTTAGAAGAACCCTCCAAAAAAAAAAAAAAAAAAAAAACAAGACAGAATAAAATAAGAAATGAATTCCTTTGGAGAGAAATGAATGTCACCACATCAGTTGTTAAATAGTATGGCCATGTACAAAGAATGGAAAATGAAAGATGGCCAATAAAAATATATACCGATGGACACTCCCCGGAAGAAATAAACGTGGCAGACCAAGATGGAAATGGAAAACCTACGTCAGAACTATAATGGATGATAGGAAATTGGAAGAAGGAGATTGGAATGATTGAAATAAATGGAAACCGAAGGCGGCAAACCTATAAACGGGGGAAAGCCGAAGAAGAAGAAGAAGGTAAGGTAATAAGAAGAAAAGCTGATAGTGAAGAAAATATAAAATTATAAATGTTACAATAACATTAATTGGTGCATTAAATTACATTTTAGGAAACATATGAATGAAGAATCCAAGCATCGAATACTTGAAATAATGATCTATGATTAGACCTATTGCTCTTTCTTCTTTAAGAGAATTAGGGACAACAACGAGTGAAGTATCGTTGACATTTGTTTAGTCCACCGCTGTGGTCCCCTTGTCACGCAGCAGGCGCAGATTCTATCCTCCGTCAGGGAAAGTTTCCTGGGCGAGGGAATTTTTCGAAGTTTTTCCTCGCCTGTAAGAAAGGATAAATGTAAGACAACGTTAACGCCAAGATGGTCCCCGAACATCATTTGGCCATCATTCACATATTCAACGCATTAGAATATGATTAGGATTAAGGCCTCACTTGGCGCATGATTGCTATCATCTTCCTTCATATTATTAAGCCAGTGTAACTCCGCCTACCAGAAGTGGGTTACAATACGCCAGTGCCAGGGGAGAATGCCAAAAATTTCTAAATGACAAACTGATTGCATTGAATAAAAAAATATATATTTCAACTTTGCTCTAATGAAAATATTAGTAGAAACACTTGCAATGCCCCATTTTGGTTTTTGTGATACTCTTTTTACTGACCTAAATACTGTTCTTACTCAAAGACTTCAACGTGTTCATAATTCTTGCATACGTTTTATTTGTGGTATATGCAGATTTGATCACGTTACACCATCCCTGGAAAAATTGTCATGGCTTCGTCTACAAGATCGTAGAACCATCCATTCCTATGCCTTCTTTATAAAATATGACACACATCATTACTTTATTATTTATCACATCGCTTCACTAGACTCTCTGTTACACATAAATTAGATACCCGATCCCTTGAGCACTGTGTCCTTTATATCCCTCCTCATCATACTACCTATTATTCGAAATATTTTACAATTTCTCTTACTAGAACATGGAATTCCCTTCCACCCTATGTCAGGGACTGCCAAACTTTACAATATTTCAGAAACAAATTGAAAATAAAATTAATAACAGAAACAATTCACTAATATTACTTTTTAATAATTAATAATTTGTTTTTTCATTATCTAATAAAAATAGTTTTATGATTTGTTAATATATTTACCTAATGCCTTGTATAATAAGCGATAGATTAATTCATTATAGTTTATTACTTTCCCTATATTTTTTTTCTTTTCTTTTTATGTATAGTAGATTCGAGCTGTTATTCTTTTCTGTATTCATTTATCATTAATTTAATTTTAATTGTATTTAATTTTATTGTATTATTAGACATTATTTTCATTATTATTCAATTTGACAGATAATTAATTCTTTAGTATGACTATTATTGCAATTTTTTGGATTTATATGTAACATATGTTTTTCCTGGTGAGTGGAAGAGAAAGCCACATGACCTTAACTCCACCAGGCTAAATAAATATATTCTAAATCTATTCTATTTAAGGATCTATCATTCATATGTCCATGTAGTAATTAATTTAAAGAAGGATTCTCTGGATATTGGTTTTATAGGGAATTTAGCAGATAATAAGGACAAGGGGAACAATGGGTGGATTTCTCAACCGAAGTCTAAACCATGACATCGGTTTTCCGAATTTTTATCGTTTCCAGAACAACTATAAAAGCTGAAAATCTACGGCCGTTAATTACAAAAACAAATGTCTGAATCTGATCTATGGTTTCATACAATTTCTGTGAATTTTCAGTTATTCTTATAGGTGTTAGGGAAACAATAAAAAATCGGAAAACCGCGGTCGTGGTTTTTGACTTCGGTTGAGAAATCTACCCAATATGTCGAAAGATTAGTATGTATTGCAGCCACAAGAAGGAGTAGTAAATGTTGTAAACCCGAGGAGGACATGGAAAAAAAAAATAATGATTTACTTCGGAAAGGCTAATAGCCTAAACTTCGTTATGGAAGAAGAACAACAATAAAAATAAGAATATGAAGAAGAAGAATATGGAGAAGATGAAGAAGATGAATGATGATGTATAGGAGTGAGTATTCTTGCACCGACACAGTTCAGTTCTTTCAATTGCATCATCATCATCATCATAGTACATTCACGAATTTAGGCCATTTGTTGACCTGTTTCGGCCTCAAGAGAAACACCATCCAGAAGTCTTTTGAGTGGACGTCCTGGTCTTCTTCTTCCTGCAGGTTGATATCTTAACATTAGTTTGGGTATCCTGTGATCTTCCATTCGATGAACATGTTGTATCCATCTTGACTTATAATCAGAAATTTTGTTTTCTAAAGATTCCATGTGTAATTCTTCTAAGATGTCTTCATTTTTTTTTGTGATCTAGTAGTGTGTATCCTGCAGTCCTCCGAAGATATCTCATTTCAGCAGATCTAAGTCTCTGTATATCCTTCTGTTTCAACGTCCATACTTCACTACCATACAAAAGAGTTGGAAGAGCCAGTGTTTTATACACTTTCAGTCTTGAATGCTTTTGGACTAACTGTGGCTTGAAGATAGAATTTATTAACCCTAAAATTCTTAAAAATTTAGATATTTTTGCATTTACATCCTTTTCTTCTTCATATGAGATATTGCATCCTAGATATGTAAAATTATTCACCTGCTCCAAAATTTTATTGTCCAGTACAATTTTACTTCTGACAGGATCTACACCTTGAAATGCCATAATTTTTTATTTTTTTGTAGATATCTTTAATCCATATTCTTCTGTAATTTTGTTAAGTTCATACAGACCTTTCTGTAGATTATCTTCGGAATTTGCTATTATTATTTGGTCATCTGCAAACAATAGGGTGTTTAATTTTCTATTTTCTGATATTCTTATTCCAAATTTATATGTTTTGTTCCAGCAACATATTACTTCATTGATATAAATTGCAAAGAGTGTTGGGGATAGGGGGCAGCCTTGTCTCACACCACGATTTATAATTCCTTCTTCAGAAAATCTGTTATTTAATTTTTTTCGTGTTGAGACTTGAAAGTAGTTTTGAAGTTCCTTAGGACAGGTTACTGGCCCGACGCTAAGTAGTCCAGTGGTAGGGCTGCTACCTTTTAGTCTCTGGACAGACATTAGGATACCGCATTTACTCAGTACCTGATGGAACGGTTATACCGCCGTGACTCGGTCCTTCTTTCAATTGCATCCCCTTCAATCCGGTTTATGCTTGTAGTTTCATTCATACGAAGGGGACAGACGTGTATATTTGTACCATGATCATGGATCTACATCTATAATGGCGTAGCCATAGCCTCTCCTTTGTTTGGAGTTATTAGACACATGGTTAGCGATAGTAGGGTAAATTACTTGTTAAGTTTTTTAATAATAATAATAATAACAATAATAACAACAAATAATAATGCTTTATTTTAGCTGGCAGAGTTAAGGCCATAAGGCCTTCTGTTCCACTCAACCAGTGAATAATAGAATTATACATAAATTACATACTTATTACAATTTTAAGATATTATTAAAATACAGACTAAACAAAAATACAATGATTCTGTGATATAATAGGCCTACTAGCTATTGCTAAAAAACACATGGATTATAATAAAATTAAAATTATATAAAATAAAGTAAGTAGCTTCCTAGATGATCATATATAGAATGCTGTATATAGTTGTTATGCAGTTAATGTTTTCATTGTGTCGAACTTAAGCTATCAGTTAATTTGGATTTAAATAATGATGGCGATTGACAGCCCCTGACATGACTGGGAAGTGAGTTCAATGCTCTAGTCAAAGATAATGTGTAAGATTCAGAGTATAGACATGTCCTGTGCTGTGGTATCAAAAGTAAAGAAGAACCTTGTGATCTTGTTCCTAAGTTGTGATGAGCCGATACATTTTGAAAAAGTGTTGTTAAATAACTTGGTAAATATGTGTGCAGAATTTGGAATAGTAAGATATGTGAATGCAAAGTTCTTCTGTCATTTAGGCGTAGCCATGATAAGGCCTGAAATGAAGGAGACACGTGGTCATAACGTCGGAGATTAAATATAAATCGAATGCACACATTATGAGCACGCTGTAGTCTGTCAGATCAGTTGTCAGATTAATCAGTACGGAATATACTAGTAATTTAGTTACCGTAGAACGTCCGTTTTTACCCAGCTATTTGAATGATAAAATTCGTCATTGTGTAACTGTAATTTTGTTGGCTAAAAAATAAAATTATAGAAAAATGGTACCAATTTCAATCACACATTCTAAGTCTGGATGCAAACTTAAAAATTTATAAAACCGTACTGAGACCAGTTGATATTTATGACAGTGAATGCTGGACACTTAGCAGAGAGAATGGAGAAAGACTGAGAATCTTTGAAAGAGAAATCCTGAGGAAGGTCCTGGGACCTATAAATAATCGTGGAGTATGACGTATAATATATAACGATGTAAACTACAATTTGTATTCAGACCCAGATATTGTAAATGCTATTAAATTTGGCAGACTGAGATGGGTGGGTCATATAATGAGAATGGAGGAGGAGAATACTACTAGAAAGCTTACAGTACTGAGACCAGATGGAGGAAGAAGTAGAGGAAGACCGAAGCTGAAATGGATGGAATAGAGGAGAGGACCTCCGAAAGCTAGGGATCCGGGGATGGAGAAGGAGGGCGTTGGATTGGGATGCGTGCAGGAATGCCCTAACAGCAGCCAGGGCTCATAAAGGGCTGTAGAGCTGGAAGAAGAAGGATAATAATATAAAAATAGTGGAGTGTGATGCTACATAATGTGGAAACTTGGATAATAAATGCCAAACAATAAATAAATTGGAACGATAGAATTAAATTCCACAGACAAGAAGAAAGCAACCAGGAGGAATGTCGTATGCAGAATATTACGTCATGAGTGGCTGTACTATCTGACTTTTCAGCCTCTCAGCGGACGTGCTAGTTCCAAATCTGATTCATAATCATCAGGAGAATACGTCTGAAATAAACCACACTATTCGTGACATGTGACTGTTCCTTTATTTGTGGGCGTGTTTGATTGAATTTCCCATCTCGTACTTCGACCCGCACTTTCATTCACTTCATCTGCGGACTGTACATTCTTGAAATCAGCAAGAAGAGAAAAGGCACAAATAGTGAATGCAATAAGGAGTGGAAGTTTTTTGTAGGAAAACCAGAAGGAAAACACCCAGTTGATAGACCAAGAATGAGATTGGAGAATAACATTAACCATGATTTGAGGGAAGTAGATTATACAGAGGATGATAGGAAAACATTAGCTCAGGATTAAGGATGTGTGGAAATCTTATGTGCGCGCGGCCACGGACCTATGGATTCGATAGTTCCAGTGAATTAGTTTAGTTATTATGATTCAATAATAAAAATAATAGTAATAATAATAATAGTCATGATAGTGTTTGTTGTAAGTCAGGATAAGAAGTATGGAGAAGTTTTGTGGCTGGAGACAACGCAAGTTGTTTCACACGTGTCTCCAGCATCACGGTTATAAATCGAGATTCAGATAATAGCACTCCAGCCATAATAATAAACACTTCTTACTCCATACAAATTATACATTCCAAACACCTTCGTAAAAAATAAAAATGATAAAAATCTGAAATATACATCCTTTGGTTTGTGTCGAGCCGCAAATGGTGCCTACACATGAAAAGTTCACGCTCTCCAAGTGACATCATAGCCTATTATGAAATACGACTTTTGAATTTTTAAGGAGATAATCCGTTTTGTTATTCATATTTCTCATGCATTATAGCGATCCTTTGTAATCATATTTTACTTTAAATGTAACTATCTGCAAAACATTAAACTTTTCATCTGAATATTTTACTTCGTACAATGTTAAACCTGATAGGCCTAAATATCACATGAAGAAACAAATGAAGCTGTAAATAATAATAATAATAAAAAATATCATCCATCCATTCATCTTATGGCTCTATAACCCAAGTCGGTTCCAGGCTTCGCCATTCTCCTTCGTTCTTCCTGTTCCTAGCTACCGTCTTCTAATTTCTTATTTCCAAAAATGTAGTGGCTACTATGGTACTATGTCCTCTCATTGTCCTCTCGGTCGTTACACTCTCCTCCGTCCTCCAAAGTGTTCATATTATCGGTGCTTGTTCAACCACTCTTACCACATGACTAGCCCATTGAAGACTTTTCATTCTAACTTTATCTGGAATTTGAGGTTTTCTGCATAGTTGTCTCAATATCATCCATTTTTCTAATTCTCCAATTTTCTTGTTCGTTAATTGTGCTGTGGATTTTCTTGAGTACAGGCCTATTCTTTTGGAATACATCTATTAATTACGTAGCATTTTGTGAAAGAGTTCAGGTTTCACTTCATATATATTAGTTTAGGTCTTATATTACTGTTGAGGATACGCCCTAGCGTAGTGGTTAAGGCACTGCGCTACAAGCCGGAAGGTCAAAGGTTCGAGCCCAGTGGGGGTCAGGATTTTTAAACTGACCCAAACCCTCTGGCGGCACTATGGGCCTGGGGTCGACTCAGCCTCTAATGGAAATGAGTACCAGACGCTTGTTCTGGGGGTAAAGGCGGCCGTCACGCAGGGCGGACAACCCTACCGGCATCAAGCGCCGATTGTCTAGAAAAGTGGGAGCCTTAACCTCCTACTACCCCAAGGGCCTCCTGAGGCCTGTCGTGGGATCACTTTACTTTACTCATTACTGTTTTATACAGGGAGTTTACGTGATGATGATGATATAAACTTTCAGGGAACATTATGAAAGACAAATGCATGAATTTGATGTAAGGAACCCTGGCCCGGAAATATCTCCTTCGTGAATTACAGGCGAATCATACCTATGACCGGGACATTATGAGACCTTACGAATAATTGTTTTATTTCATTACAGTACTTACACAAGTTGTGATATAACAGGTGTTCAAAATGACGTCCTTCAGCTCCGATGCAGCCATGATGAGCTGGAACCAAGTTCTAGCGTACTTGGGCGAACAACCCTGGAGTCGCTCTGACGATATCACAGGCTGCGAGAATTCATGATTGTAGATACTCTGCTGTTTATACTGGTGTCTCGTAGACAACATTTTTCATATAACCCCTCAAAAAAATCAAGTGGAGTCAGATTCGGCGAACGAGCTGGCCATGCAACAGAACCTGCTCTTCCTATCCACTTTTCAGGCAACTACTTAAATTTACAATGGTACGAGGGTGAATCAAATATAAACCGGAATTATTGTTTACAATTGTATTGAATTAACAAAAAAAATACAAAACCACCTCCTCATTTTTCTACATAGTCTCCTGCATTTCCAACACACTTTTGCCATCGAGCTGGCAACTTTTTTTTAATGCCGTCCTTGAAGAATGAGGGATGACGTGTAGTCAGCCAGTTGCGCATTGTCACCAAACCGCAAAAATATAAATATAAAAATAATAATAAAAATTATCGACTGAATAAATCAAAATAGCGTCTTCTTTCAGTGTCACAGGGTGACAAATCTGGACTGTAAGGAGGATGTTCCAGAGGTGTCCAATGCATTTTCGTCAGTTTTTCGTCAATTTTTTTGTTCCTGGCTGAGGAGCCGAGGAACCCACCTGGCAGACAATTTTCGGAATTTGAGTTCATCTCTGATGATGGCTTGAACACCTCCGAATCTTATTCCAACATGTGAAGCAATTTCAGAAATTGTTATGAGCCGATCCTCCTCAATAAGGTCCCGTACAGCACGAATGTTGTCTGCAGTGATGCTTGTTCGTTGCCGTCTTTGGTTTGGCTCATTTTCCACTGAATCCCGGCCCGCTAAAATTTTTTTGCGCCAATCTTACACCTGCGTCTTAGAAAGGGTTGCTTCCCCGAACTGCGCATGGAGCCTTCTCAAAATTCAGAAGGTTTAATGCCTCCTTTCGCCAAAAACGTAATAATAATGCGTTGCGCAACAGACGTTTGTATCTCTTGCTCGCTCATGGCGTAGTGAAGCAAGCGGCCGCTCTTCGGAGTGCGACACGTCAAGATCCCTACTCCAGACACCCCCACCAACTTCCCCTCCAAACCGCAAACTTTGCAGTTCGCTACCAGAGCCTCCAGATACAAATTTCGGTTTATATTTGATCCACCCTCGTATCTATATTGCCTTCCTAACATGTTTATTCAAAACAGCTTATGATACTCCGAGAGTCGGTCTGGTGATCCATCCTCATTACTAATCGCCGGTGATCCATTCTCATTATTGATCATCGAGAACTTACGAAAACAATTGTAGGTAATACGTCTGCGAAGGAGATGTTTCCGAACCAGGATTCCGTATATCAAAATCAGGCACTCGTCCTTAATATTCCCTGAAAGTTTGTATCACCATCACGAACACTTTGTATAAGATTTTTTTTTCTGGGATGGACATTTTTACATTTTTAAAATTAGAAGTATTGCAGAAAAAAATATATTAATCACTTGAATTCACTTGAATTTTTCTTCGTACCTCTATCATCGCATTGTTATTGGTAGTTTACACATGTTCCCAAGTATATAAAATCTTACACAGTTGTTGACCTTCAAGGTAATTTGTTGTTGAGTAATAAATGTGTTGATTGGTGTTAGAATCACGGTTTTTGTTTTTTCCATATTAACCTGGAGTCCTATATTCTTTGCTTGAGTACTGAGTTCCTTGAGTATTCATAAACCATATTTTAATGTTCTGGCTAATATACCAATATCATCTGCAAACCATAACATTTAAGTTGATTTATGCTGTAAAGTTGCGTTTGTTGCCATCGGTAGTTTTCTAATAACACATTCCAAAGCTAGATTATTAAACGTATTCAAGCCAGTCCATCTCCTTGTTTCAATTAGCAAATTTATTTTAAAAGATTGCAATTCATTCTTGCTTTTGCTTCTCTGATATATTTTAAAATCATAGAGAATTTGATATAATTTATTTCGTATAATGCTGTCATAGATTTGGCGAAAATCGATATTATATGATATAGACTGTACATTTTTGTTATTATTCCAACTATTTAATAAATATTTATTTTAATACAAATACAGTATGTGGTCTGTCATGTAGATTTCCAGCCTTAAATCTTGCTTGATATTATGTTATCTACATATTATTGTAGTTTCTGTCACAAAATATCTGAATATGTTGTATTCATTGCATAATAAAAGATAATCTATATAATTTTTACAATTTAACTTGTCACCCTTCTTGTAAAACGGACATATGATGTTAGACCGTCATTATTCTGATAAATGCTCCAGGTTTCATATAGGATATACATATTATCATCCCTATAATTTTGTAGGTGAGGTCCTGTTACACCCTGTATAATCCCTCAGAAACAAAAAAGCATCCGGAATATATGGATTACCGGGGGAAATACGACTGGAAGATAACCAAATAACATCATTCTTGCATAATCTCATAGGCCTAGGATATATATATATATATATGACATGAAAAGAGAAAATAAATGCTTGGACGGGGATTTGAATTCGTATATATATATATATATATATATATATATATATATATATATCCTAGGCCTATGAGATTATGCAAGAATGATGCTATTTGGTTACCTTCCACTTGTATTTCCGCCGTTAATCCATATATTCCGGATGCTTTTTTGTTTCTGAGGGATTATACAGCGTGTAACAGGACCTCACCTACAAAATTATAGGGATGATAAGCCATGCAGAGGGGATCATTTTTTGTGAAAGAACATATAGTCGCAAACACTCGTTTATGAGTTATGCGCAGATGAAGGTGTTTACCCGTAAGGGTCGGAATTGGATACAAGCAATTGTACACGTATCATTTTATTGAAAAAGGCATGTTTTTAAAATAAGTGTTCGAACAATAAGTGTTTTGATGACGTCAAAAAGAATCCTGCCATGATCGGCCGTGCTGGCCGATCGTTTCTGCGACCATATTGATATCGTCAATATCATGCATTGAGGCACAGAGTCGACTGTTTGAACACTTATTGTATAAACAATTCTTTTTCAATAAAATGATACGTGCACAATTGTTTGTATTCAATTCCGACCCTTACGGATGAACACCTACATCTGCGCAAACTCATAAACGACGTGTTTGCGACTATATGTTCTTTCACAAAAAATGATCCTCCCTGCATGGCCTATCATCCCTAGCATTTTGTCGGTGAAGTCCTGTTACACCCTGTATAAATGTAATTATGTCTTCTTTTGTTGGTGGTTCCTGAAACTCATTATCTTCCTGTTGTGGTATTATGAAGGTATCATTAATGATTGCATTGTGTATTTTCAACAAATTCTCAAAATGTTATTTCCAACGGTTTTGTATTTGTCTTGTGTTGCCTAAGATTGCACCATATCATTTTACATATGTCCTGGCCGTAAAACAGTTCCTTCTTCCTCTAGCTTAGATGCTTTATGAGTTGTTTTTCCTTTAAAATCTTCAGCCAATTCTATTAACAAACATTCATGTACTTTCTTTTCTTCTTCCTGCGTATTTTGTTTGCAACTCTCCACAATTATTCATTTGCATGTCTCTTCTGTCTAGAAGGTATTTTCATATATACGTTACATGCCATATTTCTAGCTTCTGTTGTTTCTCTACAATCTTCGTTATACTATTCCTTGATATTGGACTTCCCCTGGTATCCTATTGTATTCTCTGCTGTTTCTGTTATCAATAACACTGGTCAACATGATTGTGATCTTTGTCTTATGAGTACCAATAGTTGTACTTAATGCAGTTTTTTATCGTGTTTTCAAATATGTATTTTTTATTTCAATTTCAATTAATGGATTTAAATAATTATTTTTTAATAAACCTAGATTTCTTCCCGGAAAATCTTGGCGTAGTGAGCGATGAGTACGGGCTACACTTTCATCAGGAGATTTCAGATATGGAAAAGAGATATCAAGGCAAATGGAATCGTAATATGTTGGCCGATTATTGTTGGACTATCAAGTGGGATGCTCCACAGGCGAAATATAGCAGAAAATCGTCATTTCTTACTTACTAGGTGAGTCCGAATGTTCGAATATTGTATAGTTACGAATGTAGAAAATATGAAAGTGTTTGAAATTATAAATGGCCTGTCTCTCGGAAACCTTGCGTGATGGAGAAAACCCGATATCATATTTGAATTCAGGAGAAAAAAATACTATGAGAAACACATATTTTTTCTTTCTGAGACAAAAAAAAAAAGTTTATTTTTTGTTGCTCAGTGTAATGTTTATAACTCGGAACTGGGTTACTAACTTATTTACGGTTAGTGCGCAGAATACTCCGGTGATGATTGCATTTTGGTTATTTTATGACTTAAATTATTCATAAGTAATGCCACGAGTGATTTCCAAATTATCGATAAATTCACGACTCACGAAGTGAGGAGTGAATTTATCTAGAGAATTTGGAAATCAAGAGTGGCATTTGTTAGGACTATTTAACGAATAAAATTAAGCTGTTTACTCACAAATCATTATTTAACTATAGTTATTTTCAAATATTTATATATTTAATGTAAACGGCGATGTTTGAAAACAAATGAGAAACGATAGGTACGCTTCATCTGCTTCTTTTGTTTATCACTGCAACCAGATCATACTATTTATTGCCAAAGGAACACAATATTGTAAGAATGCTCTCTAGTGGAGAAAAAATGAAACACATCAAACTGTATATTAATTCATTTCTGATGTCGTATGATGTAAATATGACAATTATATTTTTCTGGATTGTTACCTAGGAAAAAATAATTTAAGAAAGTGCAAACAGTGGTTTCTTTTTTTGGTGGTATAATCAATTGCTACAAATGTTTTTATATTAACTCCCGCATGCGGCATGTGTTGACATTCATGCACTATATACAATCTGGTAGCCGTATTTCTCATGGGCTCAGTCACTGCAAAATAATGGTCAGACCTGTTCATAATATTAAAAAGGAAGAGCTTTCTTTAATATGGTAATTGTAATACTGATAAATATTTCGTGAAACACGACTCTGATTGGTTGTAAAACAGAAATCATTGAAACGTGATTGGTCATTGAGTCCCATTTGGGGCATGAGTTAAATAGTCATAAGTAATGCCACGAGTGATTTCCAAATTATCGATAAATTCACGACTCACGAAGTGAGGAGTGAATTTATCTAGAGAATTTGGAAATCAAGAGTGGCATTTGTTAGGACTATTTAACGAATAAAATAAAGCTGTTTACTCACAAATCATTATTTAACTACAGTTATTTAAAAATATTTTTATATTTAAAGTAAACGGTGATGTTTGAAAACTAATGAGAAACGATAGGTAGCCTACGCTTCTACTGCTTCTTTTGTTTATCACTGCAACCAGATCATACTATTTATTGCCAAAGGAACGCAATATTGTAAGAATGCTCTCTAGTGGAGAAAAATGAAACACATCAATCTGTATATTAATTCATTTTTGATGTCGTATACATTTAAGAAAGTGCAAACAGTGGTTTCTTTTTTTGGTGGTATAATCAATTGCTACAAATGTTGACATGTAAGCACTATTATATACAATCTGGTAGCCGTATTTGTTATAGGCTCAGTCACTGCAAAATAACGGTCAGACCTGTTCAGAATATTAAAAAGGAGGAGCTTTGCTTAATATATGATAATCCTAACGTTGATAATTATTTCGTGAAACACGTCTCTGATTGGTTGTAATACAGAAATCATTGAAACGTGATTGGTCATTGACTCCCATTTGGGGCATGAGTTAAATAGTCCCTGTAACCACATAAATATAAGTTTGAAGGCACTTATAAGGAGTTAGTTTTATATGGAATCCAGCAATTAAATCCATTTCCACGTATTTTTATATTATTAATATGTAGTGTTATGTGAAAAGTAAAAGTGGTCTCAATACAGGCCTCTGGAGGCCCTAGGGATAATAGGAAGTTAAGGCTCTCACATTTTTATACTATCCGCTTGAGATGTTAGCCGGATTGTCAGCCGTGTGCGACGGCCGCCTTTACCCCCAGAACAAGTAGAGGCCGTTTCACTAAGGAAGAAGCATGTCCTCAGATGCGCAGAAGACCAGTTTCATACCCTTGACTGCGGGTAGTCTAACGTACAGGCATACATATTAAATTCCAAAATAGTGTACTGTCAGTCTAAAAAATATTAGTTTTCGTCACCTTACTTCTAGAATCTCGTAAGATTCTTGATCTACCAACTGGCCGTTTCCCCCCTGGTTTTCCTACAAGAAGCTTCCATAGCCTACACCTCTTTCATTCCCTATTTGTGCCACATGTCCTACCTATTTCAATTTATTTTATTTTTATTACATTAGGTTCGGAAATTTTACTATGGGCCTGATGGAGTTCTCGTATCCAATACAATTAATGGAAGTGATGAGTTTGATTTAAAAATAATAATATTAATATTAACATGAATAATATTTGATAAATTATTGGTTTGCAATAATTTTATTCCCATTTTATTCCAGTTTTAAGGACACCCAGTACTTGTTTGGGTTACTTTTTTTTGCTTAAAAAATCCAGTAAGGTCTATTTTATCGATGTGTAATATTAGTTTGTCGATTTTGGACATTTAAACCCATAAAAATTTATTTTAAAAAATGGCGTCTCTGTGTTCTCCTAATATGCACCTTTTTTTTCCCATTTTCCCGTAACTTATATTTTTTAATATTTTGGTACACTTTTCTCTGAAACTATGAAGGATAGGAGAATTATTTTTGGCTTGGATGTGCAGTTTAAAGAGCTCTGTAATAATAAGTTAAATTTATCTGTGTGCTATTGATAGTGTTTGAAATAAAAAAAAGATTATGCAACATTTTTAACAAAAAATTGGTCTTTGAATTTTTTAAAATAAATTACAATCCATATCTGAACACAAGCAAACCTTATTATTGTCAAATGAACCATGGACAATAACATAATAACTTTTGGAAACAATTGGATAAGTAGTTTGTGAAAAAATTGTACCAAGACAATACTTTTAACACAATGATTTTTTTGTATTTTAAATTATTCATAAAGAAATATGTCTAAAAAGTTAACCAAAGTGTCATTATGTTCAGGAAGACTTGTTTAATTAGTGACATAATTTTCATGCACATAACTTAAGAATAAGCTGAAAAAATAATTATTTTTGTATGTCCTATTTTTAAACCAAATTGTAAGGAAATAGTACCGGCTGTCCTTAAGGAATTTGAGGTGATACATAGTTATTATAATCATTTCCTACTCAGGGTTAATATTTTCATTACGACTAGTAACCATGATTTTGCAGATACGGACAAAGCCTGCTGATAGGGATCGTTTCCCCAAGACCCTACCTTTACCTGCGCGAGTTTTGTAGGTCATGCTTCTTCCTTAGTGAAACGACCTCTACCTGGTACTAATTCCCATTGGAGGCTAAGTCATCCTGACCCCACAGGTGTCATACCCACCGTGTTGCATACCCAATGTTTGTGCAGTATGTAAAAATATATAGCAAAATATTAAATACTTGCTAATACCCGGCGTGCGCTGCTACGCCTAAATAAATGGAAATTAATGTTTTTATGTTTAGTAGAATAAGTAAAAGGAAAAATAACTATACATTTATAGTTTCAGATACCCCGTGCTGATTACCCGGTGTTGCCCGGGAATCCACTGATCCCGATCTTCTTGGCATAAATGAGCTGAAAGACAAATATTAATGTACTTCTTATGATTAGTTGAATAAGTAGAATGAAAAATCATTATAAATGTATATCGTAATTACTTTTAAGATTCCTCGTGCTGATTGCACGGTGTTGCCCGGGAATCAACTTATCTCGATCTTCTTGGCATAAATGAGCTTACTTACTTACTTACTTACTCACTGGCACTATCGAACCCGTAGGTTCATGGCCGCGCGGACATAAGCTCTCCATACATCCCTATCCTGAGCTAATGCTTTCCAACCATTCCCTGTATAATCTACTTCCTCAAATCATAGTTAATGTTATTCTCCCACCTCATTCCTGGTCAACCAACTGGGCGTTTCCTTCTGGCTTTCCTACATGAAGCTTCCATGCAAGTCTTTCATTCCCCATACGTGCAACATGTCTTGCCCATCGCAGTCTATGAGACTTAACTGTTCTTATTATATCTGGCTTCCTATAAATACCATGTAGTTCATTGTTAAGTAGTCTTCTCCATTCAACGGTCTGTTCGTGTCTCTTTGGTCCAAAAATCTTCCTAAGTACTTTGTTCTCAAATACTTGTAATCTCCTTTCCTCCCTTAAAGTAAGAGTAGGCATAAATGAGCTAAAAGACGAAATTCGTTATTGTGAGTTATCCGTAAAAGAATATCCGCCATGTGCTGCTATGCTTGCACAGGAATCTACGTACTTGTCTCGATCTTCTTGGCATCAATGAAAGACAAAAATGGTTATTATGACTTATCCGTAAGAGATAAACATATGCTGTCACACACTTTTTGTAGAGCTTTTTGAGATATTCAATTCTGTGTACATTAATTTTATGTATTTGTTATGGTTTAAGGCAGCGTAAGCCATTTAAGCGTCCAAAGAGCTACTTTTTTCACGTTTTTCCACTACAAAGGGCGATTTTTAAGGATGTAGGAGTTGAGTATCACAACTCTCCTATAGCCTATGTTTATCCCGGGAATCTCCTGAACATTTTGCAAAAAGCCTCATCACAATCGGATCAATCGGCCGCGCATTAAGTACGAACAAACAAACAAACAGTCCATTTTTATTATATTAGATAACGTACAGTTAGAAAGTGCAAGTTAATTTAAAATTTTTAAATTCTTAAATATTAGTTTTTAGGGCAGGATTCAATACATATAAAATATTCATCCATCGTTGAAATCTGCTCGAGGGCAGGTTCTTCACTGCAATCATAGCATGGTCCATGCTGTATCTTGCCGCTCCTTTCTAGAGAATGGTAGGTGTGGTAGCTTTCCCGTTGCTTACCACAACCGGTGAAGGATGATGATGATGATGGTCATACGATTTTTCGGGGGGACGTTTGGGCTTAACGTTTTCCTGGCATTGTCTTACAGGGGAGGAAAAAACCCCGATTAAAAACTCACCCAGAAAAAAAAACAAATGACCCCCCAGACAGGGATTCGAACCCGGGACCCACACGCTGCATGACAAGGCAGCAAGCTACCTCGATGAATACGGAAACCACCCGGCGGACAATAAAATTATAAAGTTAAAAGTAATCCCAGGACCAGGCCCTCGGGGGAGGGGGCCCTTAGGGTAGTAGGAGATTCGGGCTCCCACTTTTTCTAGACAATCGGCACTTGATGTCAGCCGAGTTGTCAGCCCTACGTGACGGCCGCCTTTACCCCAGAACAAGCGTCCGGTACTCATTTCCGTTAGAGGCTGAGTCGAACCCCAGGGCCATAGTGCCGCCAGAAGCTTTGGTCAGTTTAAAAATCCTGACCCCACCGGGACTTGAACCCTCTACCTTCCGACTTGCAGCGCAGTGCCTTAACCACTGCGCTACAATAGAATGAAAATCTGGACTTTACTTATGACTATGATTTGGCAGGAGGCAGGTTATTTTTCAACGATGTTGTACTGTTAATTTTTTTACATTTACCTCATAATTAAATAAACGCATAATAAACATCAGCCAGGAAATTACGTCCAACCGGGAATAAAAACTGGGTCCGCTGCGTGTTACCCATTGAACACGCGCGCGCGGTGGTCAAGATAATATATTAAATGAGCTTGGTATTGAGAAGGGAGTGGTCATACTTCTGCAGGAATCATTACTATATTTCACGAGACTGACTTTTTTTTTTTGTTCGTTCCGCCATTGTCCTTGTACTTTTATAGCCTATCTCGAGTGGGACAATAAATTAATAAGATTTTTTTATTATGCGAGTTGCAGAACAAGACGCAGATGGAATCGTTATTTTTAATCAATGACAATGGATAATAAGAAACCCGGCACTCAACTTTATGTTCCAGTGGCTCCGGTAATTGACTTCTGCGCTTTGCAATATTGCATTGCATTGCATTTTATAAAGTGTCTCGTCTTTAAAAAAAAACTTGAACGAGGTACATTCGGTTCCGAAGCCAAATGTTTCAACTTATAAGAAATAATTGTTATAGTCTCTTCAGCCTAACTTTGTTCCTTATCCTTAACTTCTATGGGACCAGTTACATTTACGATTACAAAATCACGTTGATTACACTTTAGAATTATAGTCCAGCCGGCGAGTCTCCGGTCCTGACGTTTTCACGACATGGATATTCAGTGGGAGGGGCCGGTTTATGTACCACGCGGGATATCAAATCATGGCACTTTCTGTTTATCCAGAACGTAAATATTAGAAATAATATAGATAAATGTTCATTTTATTATACGAAATTGAAAATTAAACAAAAACATGAGATTTCTCGTTGATCGCTACGAAACACACTATTCACGAAAATATTCACAATTCTAATAAATTCACGTAAACACGGTTAGCAGAAATACAGCTGACAACATCGCAGCAACGTTATTAGCGATTTCAAACCTGGAGAGCAACGATTGGTTGTGGCAGACGTTCACTCCCTCAACTATTTCCTTATTATTTAACATTTTCCAATACTCTTATTTTAACACAGTTCCAATAATGGATCATATTATAATATTATAATGATATCGTGAAAAGAAGAATTAATGTCTAAACCAGGAATCGAACCGTGGACATCTCGTTCTCCGTACGAGTGTGCAGACCAGTACACCATTCTAGACATGGTACAAACAATAACAATTCTTTCCACATATACAAATCTATAATTCTCGTTTCGTCCGATGCCAGGTAGGTGTCACTACCAACGCCAATGGACTGCTTTATTTAGAAGTATCTATGTTTGAGAATTTTACAACCATCACTTTTATAAGCAGTAATCGATGTTGTTCAACATTTTCCAATACTGTTATTTTAACACAATTCCAATATGTTTTCTTTGTTTTTTTTATGTACATTAGTCTACCAAACAATTAAATTTATCTTCTTTGTATACATTTTATTATTGGTTTTAGTCTTAATCTTAACTATCAATAATATGATTGTATTATAGATCAAACTCTAATAGATATTATCTTATTGATCAAATCATCATTTACTATTTCATATTAGAGTTATTTTTTATTGTTATATTCTAACACATGTTTGACCTGGTGAGTGGAAGATAAGGCGACATGGCCTTCAACTCCACCAGACTAAATAAATAAATTATCCACCAAGGGTGATTTATTCAATTTCTCTGCGTTAATATGTTCCAGTGGCTCACTACTGCATAATGTACTATATAATGTTCCTAGAAAAATGTCCCTACGTTTGAATCTTTGGCACGGATTCCCTGAAGTAGTTCCCGCTCGGAGAACTAAATGGGGGACTATTTTACCTCTGGAAATTTTTACTCCAGTGGAGCCCATGTCCGCGTTTCTTAACGGTTATATTTTTACAATGAAAATCGCCGTTCTTTCGAACGAGGCGATTTTTTTTCTGGCTTATCGCCTTCAAAATTCTGTCCGATATCCTAACATTGTTCCTTAAAGAACAATATTCAAATACGCGGTTATTGATATTTCAGTATATTTTCAGTAATTTTCAAGCTGTTAGGTTGATTTAATTTGTGACAAAATGGAAACTATTTTCTCTGGTCTGAAATATTTAGACTCCATGGGTGAAAGGATCTAAATCTGTAAATGGGATGAAATAAGTTAATACGTACGTATACCCTAAGTGATAAAGTTCTTGTATTTTAAGACGCAGATAAAACGGGGAGTTTCTTAGCTCGTGCCACACAACTACGAACCAGTTAAGATAGAGTAGCATGAGGTTAGAATGTTAGTCTTCCCAGCCAATAGTGCTGGTTTTCTGAACCTGCAATCGTTATTTTTTGTAGCTACCCACATTATTCAAGAAGTTGGTCATACAATTAGCCGCAACCCCATGAACCAGAGCACGTATTGTATCCCCATGGATCCGCTAAAAATCATCAAGGGATCAGGTCGTCACACATTATTTAAATAATAGACCTAATGTAATAACATTAGTTTTTTTTGACTCCAACTACACATAACTGCGTATAGACTACAAAGGAGAAATATTATATAGTACATCGTCATTATATATCTGGCTTAACTTGGCAAAGAGAGAGATGGAGATATAAGGGTAGACCTTTGACCGCTTTCACCCAGTTACAAAAGAAAAGACCCACCCTCTTGTCAGTTTTCATCTCCCCCCTTTGCCCTGTTAACATCTGGTGAAGAAAACCGACAACACTGGTGCGAGTGAGAGAGGTGAGCACAACTGTCTCTTTCTACAAATTTCTTGCTAAGTTAAGCCAGACAGACAATAATTTAGATGTCTATTGCCCACGTTAGATAATAATACAAATATATGGTTTTATTTTATGTTTAATTTTTTTTAAGTTTCAAAAGCATCCGTGAATAAAACAGATTGGGAATCACTGTCTTAGACTGATCAGCCACAGTTCAGGACGAATATAGCAATTTTAGAGATTTTTGTAGATGATACGTTGGTGATACTGGTCACCAGTTTGGCCAATATTGAGCAAATTTTGTGAAGTATTACTATATTTTATATTTTTGTCAATATTGCTTATTGGCGAAATTTTGTAAGTTATCACTGCATTCTGAAATAATTAATTTTCATCCAATATTGTTACAATATGGCCTATTTTATTTATTTATTTATGCAGAGTCGAAGTAATGTAAGTATAAGGTTATTAAGAAGGGATTCTTTAGGGTAAGTAGGTTATAATCAAACTCTTTAGGTCGTACGGTTTTCTAAAAAAAAGATTATACAGAAGTTTATTCATTCTTCTTCTTCTTCTTCGTCACGATTTAGGCTTATTTACTAGCTGTTCCGGCTCCAAGTGCTGCTGTTTCCATCTTTTCTTTGGTCTTCCCAAACTTCTTCTTCCTCGTGGTGTATAGTTGTATGCTGTTTTTGGTATTCTATTCTCGGTCATCCTTGCTAAGTGTTCTCTCCAGTTTGTTCTGTATTTCACTATTGTTGTGTTTAATTCCTCAACTTTTAGTTGTTGTCTTATTTCTGTGTTATGTTTCTTGTCAGTACTTTGATATCCTGCTATTGGTCTGAGGAATTTCATTTCAGCAGCTTGTATTCTGGCAGATTGTGTTTTCGGATCCATAAGTAATAATAAGGAGTTTATTCATGTATTACTTTATATTTATAAGCGAATATTGGCCTGATTATGACAAAGTTCATAAGGTACATGTTTTTTTTTCCCATTAAAATACGTCATATGCGACTCCAGTGTTATAAATTTCTCATGTGCGATATTAATAGCAAATATTCATTTTATTTCATTTCTTATACTTCAGTTTATATTAATTCTTCCACGTGATAAAGAAACTGTATTTTATTCATGTATTTTATGTCTTTCGGGCTAAATGGCCGTGGTCTGGTTTTATTAAAACTCGACGTTTCGTCTACTACTGCGGTAGACATCCTAAGGAAGATTCCTGCGTGTTCTTCGACTTGTTAACTCTTCAAATGTCGGCTGCAGACTGGCTGTGTGTTGGAAATCGTGTCTTTATTTATAGTTGAGTATTGTGCAGAGATGTTTTCTACGCGGTCCGTTACTTTGGAGCTATTTTTTCACCTGCTGTGAAAGTCTACAACTTTACAGAAACTGTATTTGTTTACAGAAATCGTTCATACAGTAAGAAGACTTATTCACACAAGCACGTTACTGAATGCTGTAATCAAATTTCTATTTTGTAAAATGTGACAGATTTCATACTTATTGTTATATCGAATAAAAAAAATATATATACGCCAACTCATGGTCCGGTCGAGGAGTGAGGTGGGATGTGCCCCCTATATAGAGGTCTATGAATGACAAGGGTGCCGGCCGGCCACGCCTGACGCACCATCACGGGGGTAGATGAATGTAATAAAATGGATGAGATGAGTATGGAGGGTGGAATGAATTGAATTGTGCAGGAGAAAACGGGAAAAATCTCCGAGAAAACCTGTCCACGAAATCCACATGGAGTTGACCGAGACTCGACCTCAGGACCCCAGCGTGAGAAGCGAGCGTCTAAAATCTTGCGCCACGAAGTCGCCATATTATATTGTATTATATTATATTATTTTATATTATATCATACAGTACTGTTATTATATTATTGGCATTGTTTATACTATTGGCATAAATAATGATATTATAAAATCAATACCTAAGAATTTGAAGTCCATTATTTAATGAATACTGCAGATATCAAATTATTAACTTTTATATCATCTTCTTATGTCACATGATAAAAATGAGTGTATTTCCATTTTTTAAATTGTTCATATATCTACGGAGTTGTGTTTATGAATGCTGCTACCGGAACCGATAAACTAGTGACTACCATACTCATCTCTGATTCCGAGGTTCGTAGTCGATTAATTTTTAAGGACATAAATATCCTGATAATTACTTCATTTGAAAAGGAAGTGAATTCATAGGTCTCGTGCCGTAGTTTGGCGGCATGTAGGACCTCAAGCCGCAGTATAGTCTCTCTGGTTTAACTTTACGAGACATTTGTAGAATGAGACAATTATACTCACCTCTCTCAATCGCACCAGTGCTGCCGGATTTTCTTCACCAGGTGTTAATACGGGAAAGGGGGAAGAGGAAAACTGACAACATGGTGGGTTTTTTCTTCTGTATCTGAACTAAAGTGGTCAATGATCTACTCTCGTACCTACATCTCTCTCTCTCTCTCTTCTCTCTCTCTCTCTCTCTCTCTCCTCTGGTGCTCTCCTGTGTCTCTCTGTCTCTCTGCGTGTCTCTCTGTCTCTCTCTGGTCTCTCTGTGTCTCTCTGTGTCCTCCTGTCTCTCTCTGTCTCGCTCGTGTCCTCTCTCTCTCAGTCTGGTCTCTCTGTCTCCCTCTCTGTCTCTCTCTGTCTCCCCTCTCTGTCTCCCTCTCTGTTTCCCTCTCTGTCTCCCTCTCTGTCTCCCTCTCTGTCTCTCTCTCTGTCTCTCTCTCTGTCCCTCTCTCTGTCTCTCTCTGTCTCTCTCTGTCTCTCTCTCTCTCTGACTCTCTCTCTCTCTGATCTCTCTCTCTGACTTCTCTCGCTCTCGTGTCTCCCTGCTCTCGTCTCTCCTTTTCTCTCTGTCTCTCTCTGTCTCTCTCTGTCTCCCTCTATCTGTCTCTCT
This sequence comes from Diploptera punctata, assembly GCA_030220185.1. NCBI lineage: Eukaryota > Metazoa > Arthropoda > Insecta > Blattodea > Blaberidae > Diploptera > Diploptera punctata. Next base: position 753,722 of record JASPKZ010000046.1, on the reverse strand, counting down.
CCTGTGTCTCTCTATCCTCCCTCTCTCTCCTTACTCTCTCTCTCTGTCTCTCTCTATCTTCTCTCTGTCTTCTTCTCTGGTCCTCTCTGTCTCTCTCTCTGTTTTTTTCTTTCTCTCTCTTCTCTCTCACTCTCCCCCTGTCTCTCGGTTGCGTCGTCTGTCGCCTGTCTGCCTCTGCTCTGTCTCTCTCTTCCCTCTGTCGTCCTCTGCCTCTCTCTTCCTCTCCTCGCCTCTCCTCTCTCTCGTCTGTCTGGCTGTCTTCTGCCTGTTGTCTGTGGCTCTGTCTGTGTCTTGCCTCTTGCTCTCGTCTGTCTCTCCTCTGTCTCTCCTCTGTCTCTGTCTGTTTTGTCTGTCTCTGTCCTCTGTCTTTGTCTCTGTCTCTGTCTCTCTCTGGTCTCTTCTCTGTCCTTCTGTCTCTGTCTCTGCCTTGTCCTCTCTGTCTGTCTCTGTCACTTCTCTACCCTCTCTGTCTCTCTCCCTCGCTTTCTCTCTCCTTCTCTGTCTCCTCTCTATCTCTCTCATATCTCTCTCTCTTCTCTCTCTCCTCCCTCTCCTCTGTCTCTGCCTGCCTCTGTCTGTGTGTCTGCTCTTCCTTTCTCGTCTCGGTCTCTCTCTGTCTGTCTCTCCCTCTCTTCTTCCTTCTGTCTCTGTCTCTCTGTCCTCGTCTTCTCTGTGTCTCTCTGCTCTTCTCTTGTCTCTCCTCTCTCTTCCTCTGTCTCTCCTCTGTCTGTTTCTTCTGCCTCTTCCTCTGTCTGCTTCTCTGCCTCTCTCTCTGTCTCTGCTTCTGTCCTCTTCCTCTGTCTGTTCCTCTCTCTCCTCTGTCTCTGTCTCTTGTCTCTGTCTTCTCTCTCTGTTTCTCCTCTTCTGTCTCTCTCTGTTCTGTCTCTCTCTGTTGTCTGTCCTGTTTCTCCTCTCTCTCTCTGCCTCTTCTTTTCTCTCCTCTCTGTATCTCTCTCCCTCTGGTCCTCTCTCCTGTCTCTCTCTCGTCTCCTCTGCTCCTGTCTGTGTGTCCTCTGTGTGTCTCTCTCTCTGTCTCTCTCTCTGTCTCTCTCTATCTCTCTCTCTTCTTTCTTCTGTCTGTCTGTCTGTCCTTTCTCTTCTCTTCTGTCTGTCTGTCTGTCTGGCTGTCTGTCTGTCTGTCTGCTCCGTCTGGTCTTTGTCTGTCCTCTTCTGTGTGTCTGTCTGTCGTCTCTTCTGTCTGTCGTCCGTTCTTCCGTCGTCCTTCCTTCTGCCGTCTGTTCTGTCTGTCTGTCCGTCTGTCTGTCCTTCTGTCTGTCTGTCTCCTCTGTCTGTCTGTCTGTCCGTCTCTCCTCGTCCGCTCTCTTCTCTATATCTCTCTCTCTCCCCTCTCTCTCTCTCTTCCCTCTTCTTCTCTCCTTCTGTCCCTCTCTCTCTCTCCCTCTCTGTCTCTCCTCCTCCCTCTCCCTCTCTCTCTATTCTCTCCCTCTCTCTCCGCTGTGTCTCTCCCTCTCCCTCTCCCTCCTCCCTCGTCCATCTCTCTACTCCCTCTGTCCACTCTCCCCTCCCCCTCTCCCCTCCCCCTCCCTCCCCCGTACCCCTCTCCCCTCTCCCCTTCCCCCCTCTCCCTCCCCTCTCTCCCCCTCCCTCCCCTCTCGGTCCTCCCTCTCTCCCCTTGCCCTCTCTTCCCCTTTCTCTCCCCCTCTCTTCTCTGCTTCCCTCCCCTCTCTCTGTCCCTCTCTCTCTCTTTCTCTCACTCCTCGCCCTTTTGCTCTCTCTTTCTCTTCGCTGTTCTCTGTCGTTTTTCTCTTTCTCTCTCCTCTCTCTCTGCCAAGTGCTAAAGCACAGCTTATACATATAGTATTCCCTGAACAAAATTTGTCGACCTCTTCACGCGCAATTTTGAATTGTGAACATTTGACTTGAGTTGTTAAAGAGGCGTTAAATAAAATACTAAACTAAAAATTGCATGATGCGATAGATGTAGCTTGCAGCCGATTGTTGCCCTCACATCCTCATAAGTGACATAGACAAATTATCTTATGAGGTTGAAATATGGTCAGTATGTCAAATCCCTCAGCCGTTATTGAGTGTAATTAACGCGGAGACGCTTTTATCATGTCAATAATAATTCATAATGATATTGGGTAAGTAACCGTCTCAGACTCTCAATGGTGCGTCAGACCTAGAAGGACCATGGCCTACCAGACGGCTGGTGGTATCACATCCACAAGATTCATTTTTAGAAGTGGACTATCATATAGCCATTACAAGAGTGAAATGTGATCAGCATATCGGTCCTCAGCTGTCATAATTGGGATTCTCAACTTCTTCTTCTTCTCCTCCTTATTTTTCATTTCATGTGACAGCCCTAGGGGTCTGTTACGGTCTCACTCCAACGTTTGAAGGGTCTGCCCAAAAATATCTTGCCTGTACGGCTCATTCTGATTCTCAACTTATAGTCGCTATATATTGTAGCTACCCAAATTTCTTAAGATGGTAGTTTAATACCGGTTACACTGGCCGAAAATCCACCAGAAAAATTATTTCACCATGGGGACTCGTATTAGCGCATATCCCGTACGTAATTCTGAACTAAGAGAAGATGCTCTGATCGCTCGGATACGGCACGGGACATGCCCTCCCATATAATGGCTGAAATTCCAGGATAAATATTATTTCCCCGCGGAGACTCGAATCAGAGCGCTTCTCCTTAGCTCTAAAATTAAATCCTTAAAATAAAATGTTGCCAAAAGAGATTATTCCACGTAATACAAAATTCTAAATTTCAAGGTATTTGAAAAGAGAAATTTCCTATACAACGGATATAGGATGTTTCAGAATAAGTATAACAGACTTCAAGGAGTTGTAGAGGGAGCTTAGTAGATAAAGTTTTGATAATGAACTCATGTCCGGAAATGCATAATTTCGATGTAATTGTAAAATAAGTTTGAAGATCGAGACACAATGGGCTGATGTCGAATACACACTGAAGAGTACACTGCGCTTTTGGTAATTTATGGTGAAGCTGGACGTAATGGTGGAGTTGCACAACGTATCTATGAAGAACGCTTTCCGCATCGCCACACTACATCACATACCATTTTCCTCAGCTTCAACAACGGCTGCGAGAAACAAGTTAGGAAGGCTGACTGTGGGACACGCCGCACTCTCAACTTTGAAAGTACGTATAAGAGAACCAGTCAACGAGTACTAGAAACCGTTGTCCATGTCTTGGAAGCCCCCCATACGAGCGTATGGTATTTTTTGCGTGCACATCAATTCCACCTATACCATTTTCAGAAAGGTCATGGCATTGGGCACGATAGATTTTGCGCCATGTGCCATTTTCTGTGCAATGAACAACAGGGTCGCCAAGTGGAACCACACTTGTAGTACAACTCCTAGAAGAATAAATATTTTTTCAGGAAAAAAAAAAAGGATATAAATGTTGAATATTTATGGGGAAAAATAGTATAAAATCTACTTTATATATTAAAAATGTCAAAATTATTTCTTCTTTAATAGGAAGTTACAATTTATATAATATAGTACTTCATCTTGTTTAATAATTTCTAATTTTGCATTGTGTGGTATGCTTTTTTTTAGCAAGGTTTTATAACACTTATTCTGAAACATAAGACACACGAAATCAGCCCATTGTGTTTCGATCTTCAAATTTATTTTACATCGGAATGGTACGTTATCGGATATGGGTGCCTCATAAAAACTTTATCTACTAAGTCTCTTGTACAACCCCTAGAAGTCTGTAATACTTATTCTGAAACACCTGTGAATATGTATATTCATCCATAGTAATTCTGCCCGAAAGTAGTTGTTCATTGCAATCATAGCATTTTTATGCTATGCTTTGCAGCTACTAGGGAATTATACGCGTGGTAACTTCCCGTTACTTTCCACACCGGTGAAGGATGATGATGATAATGATAAGGATTTTGATGATGGTCGGATGATTTTCGGAGACTGTTAGGCCCTAAGCTTCCTGACATTTGTCTTGCAGGTGAGAAAAAAAACCGAAATATACACCCTTAGTAATTCTGCCCGAGGGCAGGTCTTTCACTGCAATCATAGTATTTTCATGCTATGCTTTGCAGCTTTAGTAGGTTATAGGTGTGGCAACTTCCCGTTGCTTTCCACACCGGTCAAGGATGATGATGATAATGATAAGGATGGTGATGATGGCCGGATGATTTTTGGAGGCCGTTGGGCCGTAAGATTCCTGACATTTGTCTTACAGGTGAGAAAAAAAAACGAAAAAAAAATTCAACCAGGAGCCTCTCCCGACCGGGAATCGAACCCGGGCCCGCTGCGTGGCGAGGCACCACGCTACCTCGAGACCATAGAGATGAACTTATATATATATATATATATATATATATATATATATATATATATATATATACATATATATATATATATATATATATATATACATATATATATATATATATATATATAATTTTGGACATTGTAATTTTAGTGGAGCATTTTAAAGTTTAGAGACCAAATTTAGCCTGATTCAACTATAGACAAACTGCATCAATTCCTCATTTATATGTTTTTTTAACTGGTTTAAATTCAACTCATGGTTCCAATTAATTAAATCTTCAATTTTTTTTTTCCACTTACAGAAATTGAAAATAAAACTACGTATACGATTCTATAAAGAACACATATATACCTATAAAAAGAGAGATGTATTGATGGAAATAAGTAACCAGTTTCCAGTACTTGTCAGGCAATCTGCTAGTGGATTGTTTGGTATAATCCTCGATATAAAAACATTTTAAAAAGTAGGTAATTTATTACAAATGCTACAAAGTATTAAAGGAGGTTGAAACAACATGTAACCGAAGTCTCTGTAATATGTCTGCTTTTGAAACTTGTTTTCTTTTTATTAACTGAATGAGAAGTGGCCTAAACCCAACCAGAATGAAATGGCATTGTAGCTTTTGGATCAAGTTTTTGTAACCTCAATCTTTCAAGCATGAAAATGTAATATTGAGGAGGAACTTATCTGATTTCAAGGACAGTATAGCGGATATTAATAATAATAATAATAATAATAATAATAATAATAATAATAATAATAATAATAATAATAATAATAATATAAATAATAATAATAAAATTGTAAATAATAATAATACTTCTTCCTCTACGCATGAAAGCTGGCAGCTTTTGCCTGTTCATTCACTACAGGTCCGGGGTATGATGACGTCCTTCCATCATAGTTGTGGTCTTCCTAAAGGCCTTTTCTGCTGAGGTGTCCAGTCACGTACTTTCTTCACTAGTCTACTGTTCTCCATTCTATCTATGTGATCGTTCCAATTTAGTCTTCTATCATTTATCCAGATGTTTATATGTTTAATTTCACATTCTTCTCTAATAACAGAGCTGCGAATTTTCTCTCTCAGCGATTTTCCTACGATTTTCCATAAAACTTTCATTTCGGTTTGTTTCATTGATTTGTTTTGGTTTATTGAGTTTCTTTTCGGCATTCACAACCATATGTTAGAACTGGTCTTATGACAGATTTGTAAATTCTTACTTTTGTATCTATTCTTAAATTTTTATTTTTCCAAACAGTATTGTTTAAACATCCCGATATTTTGTTTGCATTATTTGCTTGATGGAAGATTTCATCTGTTATTTTGTTGCTGCTATTAATTTATATTCCCAAATATTTGAATTTCATGATAATAATAATAATAATAATAATAATAATAATAATAATAATAATAATAATAATAATAACACGTACATTAGTATTTGCTATTTTTAGTGTTTGTATTTAGTTCGTCCACCGTTGTGGTCTCGAGGTAGCGTGCTGCCTTGTAACGCAGCGGGCCCGGGTTCGATTCCCGGTCGGGACAGGCTCCTGGGTGAGGTTTTTTCAGTGGTTTTCCTCATCTATAAGACAAATACCAGGAAGCTTATTGCCCAATGGTCCCCGAAAATCATCTGGCCATTATCATCATCATCATCATCCTTCGTCGATGTGGAAAGCAACGGGAAGCATGAAAATGCTATGATTGCAGTGAAGTACCGCTCTCGGGCAGAATTACTATGGATGGATGGTATTTAGTTCTTAATTCAACCAGTACAAACATTAAAATAAACAATCACAATATATTATTAGAAAATATGAAAATGAAAATGTGGTCAAAATAACAATAATAATAACAATAATAATAATAATAATAATAATAATAATAATAATAATAATAATAATACTTACTTACTTACTTACTCACTGGCACTAACGAACCCGTACGTTCATGGCCGCGCGGACATAAGCACTCCACACATCCCTATCCTGAGCTAATGCTTTCCAATCATTCCCTGTATAATCTACTTCCCTCAAATCATAGTTAATGTTATTCTCCCACCTCATTCTTGGTCTACCAACTGGGAGTTTTCCCTCTGGCTTTCCTACAAGAAGCTTCCATGCAAGTCTTTCATTCCCCATACGTGCAACATGTCCTGCCCATCGCACTCTACGAGACTTAACTGTTCTTATTATATCTGATTTCCTATAAAGACCATGTAGTTCATTGTTAGCTAGTCTTCTCCATTCACCTGTCTGTTCATCTCTCTTTGGTCCAAAAATTTTCCTAAGAACTTTATTCTCAAATACTCGTAATCTCCTTTTCTCCCTTAAAGTAAGAGTCCATGTTTCGCACCCATATAATATAACTGGTAGAATAACAGTTTTATATACTTTCAGTTTAACGTTTTTTGAAAGGAGTTGGGACATCAAGAGTCTCTGCATGCAGAATAGCACGCATTTCCAGATTTGAGCCTATGTTTAATTTCTTTGTGCATCTCATTCCTATTTGTGGTTATTGTTTCTAGGTATTTGAATTCAGCCACTTCCTCAAAATGTCCCTCATTTGTCATAAGCTGTCCATTTCCATTATATAATGTATTTCTACGTGTGAATATATATTTAGTTTTATTGACATTTACTTCCAGTCCTAATTTCTTAGTGTTACTCAATAGTGTGTGCGTGTTGTCCTTTAGTATCTTCTCGCTATCGGCCAATAGTACTACATTATCAGCATAAACTAACAGCTTATTAATACCATTGAGTTGTAAGCTTTCCTCATTCTCTAAAGATTTAATGGCATGCTCTAGTAGAAAAATTAATTAGTAGAGGAGATAGTGCATCTCCTTGCTTCAACCCATTCTGGATTTCAAAAGTGTCCAAAGACTGTTTCCCTACACGCACCCTACTCTAATAATAATAATAATAATAATAATAATAATAATAATAATAATAATAATAATAATAATAATAATAATAATAATAATAATAAACAAAACTAGATATATTGTCACACATAGAAATATATTATGTAATCGAAATGAGCCGTTAATGACAAATGGGGGAAATCTTTAAGAAGTGGCTGAATTCAAATAGGCCTATCTACGAACAATAATTAATTACAAATAGGAATGAGATGCACAATGAAATTAAACATAGGCTCAATTCTAGAAATGCGCGTTTTTTTGCATTACAGATACTCTTGATGTCCCAATTCCTTTCAAAAAACGTTAAACTGAAAATATATAAAACTGTTATTCTACCAGTTATATTATATGGGTGCGTAACATGGACTCTTACTTCAAGGGAGGAAAGGAGATTACGAGTATTTGAGAATAAAGTTCTTAGGAAAATTTTTGGACCAAAGAGAGATGAACAGACAGGTGAATGGAGAAGACTTCATAACAATGAACTACATGGTCTTTATAGGAAGCCAGATATAATAAGAACAGTTAAGTCTCGTAGAGTGCGATGGGCAGGACATGTTGCACGTATGGGGAATGAAAGACGTGCATGGAAGCTTCTTGTAGGAAAGCCAGAGGGAAAACGCCCAGTTGGTAGACCAACAATGAGGTGGAAGAATAACATTAACTATGATTTGAGGGAAGTAGATTATACAGGGAATGATTGGAAAGCATTAGCTCAGGATAGGGATGTATGGAGAGCTTATGTCCGCGCGGTCATGAACCTACGGGTTCGATAGTGCCAGTGAGTACGTAAGTAATATTATATTATATTACTTGTGAAACTAAATACAATTGAATATATAACTGTATCTCTCTTCATGGTACGATAGGCCTAGAAACTGGTTGCTCACTTCACATCCTCATGTGTAAATCATAGAGGTGGAGATCATCCAGCAAGTGTGTCATGACAATATCCATAGCTATAAAGTAGCTCTAATATAGAGTTTTCTGAATTGATGTTTTTTTTATTATTTTTTTATTTTTATTTTTATTTTTTGCTGGACTATTAACCGATAGTAGGTTAGTGGATTCTTGTAACAAGCTATACAGTGACTTTAGAAGAAATATGAGATGTTTCTTGTTGCTGTATGTCTAATATTTCATTTACCTGAGATCGAGTGATCACTTTTTAAATTATTAAAAACAGATTTTTTATTCTTGTTTTCCTTCTTTTTCATTGTTTGGACGTCGCATCTTTTTCGTAGAATTTAAATTATCCTATAGAATTTAATATCCATTTCCTTGGTTGGATGAATTATATGCAGAAAACAATGCACTTTGAGCGGCACACTAGACAAATACATTGTCAGAAATCCCAAAACTGTGGTTAGCAGGATGCCAAAACCATCGCCGAAGACACACTAAACGAGGCACCCACCCAGGCCCAATGTAGCACACAAACATTGATTTCCTCGTATAAATGAAACAACCTTTTCAATCATATAGGCCTACTGTGTTTTTGATATCAAAGGGAAGAGTTGGAATGGAATATGACCTGTTTCAAGGACACGACACTGTGGAGAATGCGAAACAATACTATAATTAGAATTAAAATACATAAAATAAAGCTAATAGACATTGAAATTTTATCGGAAAGTTTTATTACGCATTGTCATTTGGTTGTATCTAAGTAAAACCTGGCCATTAAGTGAATTGATTGATACAGAAATATAAGCAAAGAAATGAAATTATTAGATACAAGCAAGTTCAAGCAGGAAGCATTCTTAATATTTGTATCCTTCATTTGCAATTGAAATATGTTTTCTATTCTTGTACGTCTGCAGATTGAACAAATTACAGAATTACCTTTTCTGATAGTATTAACTTGAAAAAATGTGTGGCGAGACAGGTCCACAAAGCCCTTTGTTTACAGTCACCTGCTGTCCTCAACGTCCACATATGTCAATCAGAGTAGTGGACAATCGTTCAGCCAGTGTAAGGGTGACATGTCGTCATTAAATTGCCCATTTTCATTATATAATACATTCCTGTGTGACTATATACAGTAAAACTTGTTTAATCCGGAACGTGAATAATGCGAAAATCTGTCCAAAGTAACCAAATTTATTGGTCCCGGTGAAATAGTGTATTTATTTTGCATAAAACGGAATCTGTCCAATGCGGAAACGGAAGGATGTTTCTACACAATTCAAGAAAAAAATATAGATCGGAAAGACAGAGAAATACATTAGTTTCCATTTCAGTGAATTCCTGTTAGGCCAAAAAATAATAAGGAATGATCCTGCCGCCAGGTGAAGTAGAGATTCTACCTGTACCTGAAATTTTATTGCGACCTTACTGCACACCCGTATGCAAAATACAGATACCTGTCTTACAATTGACCATTGCACTGTAAAATCGTAAATTAATTTAAGTTCTGAAACCGATAATTCACAGGTAGCGTTCTGAAATTACGGAATAAAGATGACTAAACCGTATGTATCATTGTCATTAAACGAAAAAGTGAAAGTGATTGAAGATAAATCTCCAAATTTCTGGACCGATGCTCCAAAGTCAGCTCTAGCTGTTGCTAAATCCCTAGGAAATAACAATTTCAAGGCATCTTTAGGTTGGCTGGGCAGTTTTAAAAGACGACTCAATGTAGTGTAGAATAAAATTTGGGAGTAATCAAAGGATGTGGACGAAAGTGTAGTTAGTGAGCGGAAACCGAAACTACATACTTTAATTTCAGGATACGCGTAAGAGACATTTTTTAACGCTGACGAAACTGGACTGCTTTTTCGCGCAGTACCGCACTATACCTCACTTTTCAAAGACAGCTGAACTACAATCAATCCAAGGTACGTAAAAAATACATATACGGATTCTATAATCTAAGATTATTAATAAGTTTTAGTTTTCTTTGAGGGCACGCGGTAGCGTAGTGGTTAAGGCACTGAGCTACAAGCCGGAGGTCCATGGTTCAAGTCCCGTTGGGGTCAATATTTTTAAACTGACCCAAACCCTCTGGCGGCACTATGGCCCTGGGGTCGACTCAGCCTCTAACGGAAATGAGTACCAGACGCTTGTTCTGGGGGTAAAGGCGGCCGTCACGCAGGGCTGACAACCCGGCTGACATAAAGTGCCGTTTGTCTAGAAAAAGTGGGAGCCTTAACCTCCTACTACCCCAAGGGCCTCCGGGTCTGTTGTGGGATTATATTTCTGGTATCCGTAAAACATTATCTTCAATGTCCTATCTGCATTTACATTTAATAGCTGATTAAAGTAACTTTTTCATCTATTTAATATAGGCCTACTCCTGGAATATATAATCATATCCCCGTCTTCAATCCTAATTATGTTTGATCTAGCCTGAAACCCTTTTCTCTCTATCATAATTCCATGATGTTCCTATTTTGTGCATTCATTTCAAGATCAATAACATTCTCTTTCTAATATTCACTCTTTTTACTCTATAATAACCTTGTGATTACCCGTCTGATGTTACCCAATTGTTATAAATTTACTTCATTTGGCCCACGCAACAAATTAATTTTTGATATCTTCTTTTTACTAACAATGTTGGCACATTCCTCATCAAACCATTTCTTGTTTTGCTTATTTATTTTAATAACTTACACTTTCTGATGTTGAAATTTTAATAGTATCTCTTACAGCCTCCCATTTTCTTATTCGGTTGTCATATATATATATATATGTGTGTGTGTGTGTGTGTGAACATTCCAGTATTTCAAATCTATTAGGAAATTTTATGTGGTATATTTGCCCCAGGTTTTCATTTCTCAAGTTTATTTTTAATTTAAAGTTATGAGAATCATCTTTAGTGTTTGTTCCTCTCATAAGCGATAACCGTTGTCTGAATTTCACCCTGACCAGATGATGATCCGAATTGCAGTCTGTCCCGCTAACTGATCTAATGTCGATGATGCTACTGTGCCAGCGTTTATCGACTAACACAAGATCTATTAGGTTTCGAGTTTCACCCTCTGGCGCCATCCAGGTGTATTTATGAATAAATTCTTATGCTGGAATGTTGTGCTCTTAACAATAAGATTATTTTATGTGGAAAAGGTGACTAATCTAACCCCATTATCATTACTAACTTCATGAATAGCGAATTTGCTTATTGTTGGCGTGAATATATGTTCCCGTCCCACTTTTGCATTGGAATCCCCTAAGACAATTTTCATAAGATATCGTGAAAGGCTATCAAATAAGTATTCTAGTACTCCATAAAACTCATCCTTGATCTTGTCATTAATACCTCCTGTAGGATCATGCACAGTTACGATTAAAAACTCATGTCGTTTACCCTCTAGAATTATGTATGATATCCTCTCGCTGACAAACTTAATTTCTCGGACTAAAAACTCGTTTAAATTCAGGTTTCGCTTCACCCCACAGTATAATGCAAGTTCCTGATTCCTGATTATCTTCTCTGTCCATATAACAATATTTCTATGTTCCTTGGAACATGTCCCTGCATTTGACCGTTTGGCATGAATTCTCTGAAGTAGTCCCCGCCCCGGAGAACCGAATAGGGTATAATTTTATCCCCGGGAAATTTTACCCCAGTGGAACCCAGGTCCGCGTTTCTTGACGGTTGAATATTTACTGTGAAAGATCATCACTCTTTCGGACTCAACTTGATACTAGCATTCCGAAGTATTTCCAGTAACCTTCTGTCATATGTAGTGAGTTTCTATTACATTGTTTTATTGAGATAAAATAGTTACCATTACTTATGAAAGAATTATCGTATAGAGCATATAAGTAATATAAATAATAAGAACAGTTAACTCTCGTAAACTACGATCGACAAGACATGTGGCACGAATGAGGAATAAAAGAGGGGCATAGAATCTTCTTGTAGGAAAACTAGAGAAAAAACGCCCAGTTGGTAGACCAAGAATGAGGTGGGAGAATAACATTAACCATGATTTGAGGGAAGTAGATCATACAGGGGATGACTGGAAAGCATTAGCTCAGGATAGGGATGTGTGCAGAGCTTATGTCCGCGCGGCCATGAACCTACGGGTTCGACAGTACCAGTGAGTTAATGTGCATGTTATAAGTAGTAATTTCGTAGTATAAAATGGCAAACACAAACTATATCATACACTTTGAGTTACAAATGTCCATTTCTCTCTATATCTAAGTTTAATATCTCCCTTTGTCGGCACTTTTATAGCCCCACGTCAAACGGACCGTACAGGGACACGATCTGTCGGGAGAGGATTTTTAACTTTGAATCATACACATTATTTTTTGTCCATACAATGACATGGACGTCCTCTCTGGATGAAACATCAGTTCAATGCCAGAGCAACCTCCCAGTCAGCATGAACTGATATTCAATTCATTTATTTATTTATTCATTTATACTAAAAAAATAACTAAAAAAACATAACAAATCAATGAAACAACCGAAATCAAAGTTTTAAGGAAAATCGTAGGAAAATCGCTGAGAGAGACAAAATTCGCAACTCTGTTATTAGAGAAGAATGTGAAATTGAACCTATAAATCTCTGGATAAATGATAGAAGACTAAATTGGAACGATCACATAGATAGAATGGAGAAAGTAGACTAGTGAAGAAAGTACGTGACTGGACACCTCAGCAGAAAAGGCCTTTAGGAAGACCACAACTACGATGGAAGGACATCACCATACCCCGGACCTGTAGTGATGGAACACGCAACAAGCTGCCAGCTTTCATTCGTAGAGAAAGAAGAAGAAGAAGACTAAAAAATACTAATATGATAGGGATGGCTATGATAGCTAGATGATGTTCGGGGACCATTTGAGCCTTAACGTTTCCCGACATTTGTCTTACAGGCGAGGAAAACTCCGATGAAAACCTCACCCTGGAAACTTGATCCCAGACACGGTGTACGAGGCAACAACGTTCCCGGAAGCCACAGCGTTAAAACAAATGTCCAACGTTCTCAGGAAAAAAAAATGAACAGATATTTAACCATGCATTAATTTATAACGAGATGAGTTTTAGTCTGACTTCGATACATTACATTACATTACATTGCATTACATTACATTACATTACATTACATTACATTACATTACATTGCATTACATTACATTACATTACATTACATTACATTACATTACATCACATCACATTACATTGAGGAACTGAAATGGAACAATTTTTACTTCTATGTGCTTGAACTCATGGTCGGTTTTAGCACATATTAAATTAAAACGAATTCTAAATAGTATGGTCACATAGAATGCATCATTTAATGGAAATAGATTGTGACAAATGACGGAAATTTTGAAGAAGTGTCTGAATTCAAATACTAGGAACAATAATTACAAACAGGAAGGAGGTGCAGAAGGAAATTAAAATCTTCTTCTTCTTCTTCCTTTCCAGGATTAGATCAATGCTACCTGTTCCGGTCTCAAGTCCATCGTTCCCTTGGCCATCCCAAAGATCTTTTTCCATGCGGAAAATCTCAATTCTGGAAATGGTTGCTATTACGAATTACAGGGACTCTTCTCATCTCAACTTCTCTCAAAAAAACTTTAAACTGAAAATATACAAAACGGTTGTTCTCCCAATTATATTATATGGTTGTGAAATATGGACTGTCATTTTAAGAGAGGAGACAATATCGAGAGTAACGTATTTGAAAATAAAGTTGTTAGGGATTTTTTGTACCGAAGAAAGACGAATGGAGAGGTGATTTAAGTAGACCACATACATAGGGATGTATTGGAGAGTGAACTACATGATAATTATAAAAAAACAGATGTAATAAGAACAGTTAAGTCTCGTAGAATATAGGTCGTATGGCAAGAATGGGAATGAGAGTGGGGTATGGAAATCCTAGTAGGAATACCAGATGAAAAACGCCCAGTAGGTATGCCAAGAATGAGGTGGGAGAATAACATTAAAATGATGTGAGAGTGGTGAATTATATAGGGGATGACTGGAAAATATTACCTCAGGATAGTGATGTATGGAGCTTACGTCCGCGCGGCCATGAACCTACAAAATCAATACTGCCACTGAGTTAGTTGTTTAAAATCAAACAAACATTTCGCATTAATTTTACTCAAAGAAAATTTGTATAGTCTAACCTACGGATCTATGCCCCTCTAAGATATGCGAACTAAACACTAATTCTTTTTCTGCCTTGGTAAATAATTTCCCTCCCTACATTCCTATCTCTCTCTTTTCTTTCGCCCCTCCCACTAGTCACGATGTTGAGCAAGATCTTAATAAAAATCATCATAAAGACATTCTCGGCATAAAATTCAATAATCCCTTATTAATTATCTTGGGGGACAGATTATTTGCACTTACAGTCCAGTGTGGTCAACTCAACACGAACACTGTAGCACGGAGTGGTGAAAGAAATATTAAACCTACTTAAATATGAAGAAGTAATAATTAACCTTACATTATTCTATATTTAAGATCCATGACTCTGTTTGGGGAAGTATGGCAACATCCCTACTTCGAAAATTATCGTGGCTGCTGGTGGGAGGGAAATGAGTACAGGCAGCTACAAGCGTTAACTTTTATAAGAACGACTGCAAAACTTAAGGGGCACAGGTCCGTTGGTCCGACTATAACATTGGATGTGATATTATAGATTTTATCGCCAAATATAAAAGGAAAATGTTGTTTCATTATATCCTTTATATACAACACTTCATACATGTGCGAAAATCAGGTTGATGGCACCATTACAGTACAAAGTAATGCTTGAATAAATGTTTATACATCTCCCCCCCCCGAGAAAACCGGATATTTGCGATCCAAAATGTTTTAAATATTTTTACTATAGTTACCGCAAGTAATTGATACTGCAATGATGCGCACTTACGTTGTTTTCATATATGCCTAGACTATACATGCATCCTGCTTGTTACTGTACACATACGTGCACATATTTGCATATAAGCCAAGTATGTAGGACTATGTGTGTAATACTGTAAATAATAACAACAACAATAATAACATTAACAACAACAATAACACCAACAACAATAACAATAATAACAATAACAATAATAATACTAATGATAATAATGATAATAATAATACTGTTTTTAAGAATTCGTTTATCGGTTTTACTTTTGAAAAGTCTATAATTCCCAAAATCCATTGTATTTTCATCTGTTAATCTTGTTTCTTGGAGTGCCAGAAAACATTTTTTAAATGTAATCAACCAATCATATTAGGAAGAGGAAAATTGAAGATTGATTGTCTAGCATATGCTGATGATCTAGCAATCTTAACCCGTGACGTTGTAATAGCACAAAAACAGATAGAATTATTAAATGGCATTGCAGAGAAAGTTAGTCTGCAGATTTCTTTTGAAAAAACGGAATATATTTCATGCAATAAACAAGCACCAAAATACCTGGAAACCAAATATGGAAAAATTAAACGAGTTTCACAATTTAAATATCTTGGTGAAATAATTCAGGAAAATGGAATTGAAACTAAAGCCAATAAAAGTAGATGCCAAAAAATGGAAACAGCATTTCAGCTTACACACAACACTTATAATAAAAAATTCATATTTTTAGATACATAATTACTAGACTATAACACTGTAATTAAACCAGAGTGCCTCTATGGAGCAGAAACATTAATTTTGAACAGAAAAAAAGATATCGAAAAAGATACTGAAAAAAGAATGCAAAATTATAAGAAAAGTTTTAGGTCCACAAGTCATAGGTGAAGCATTTAGGCTCAGAAGTAAAAAGGAAATCAAAATATATAGACATTCATAGTGATATTAGAAAACGAAGGTTGAAATTTTATGGCCACATTAAACGAATGAACTCAAATAGGCTTACAAAACAGATAATGGAATTGTACGAAAACAGAAGTAAAGCTCCAGTGGATACTATGAAGTGGATTGATGAAGTCAAAAAGGACTTAAAATTGGCAGGAATTACTAAAGAAGATATCCCAAACAGAGATATATTTAGAATTAAGGTGAATAAGTGGCAAGTTGACCAAGAGGACAAACCGAAGAAAAAAACTGGAACACTTGGACAGATGATAGAAAACAAGCTCATAGCAAAGAATGAAAGAAATTTGGGCTCAAAGGAAACGCCTCTAAGTACTTTGCGCTACATGGGCTCATTCGCAATAAAAAAAATAATAATAACGCTTCTGGTTACCTGTCGTCCAGATTTGAGAAGTTGCCTTCTCACCACAATATTGACATTAGGTCATAAGATAACCGTCTGTTAACAATCCCTCTCCATAGCACTTCCTACTTCTTTCACAGTAGCCTCTGCCCGCTCCTGATATTCCCTACTTCACGATATCGGGGGTTATGATCACTCCTGACAGTTTTAGGTCACGCTTATACAATTACTTAGTAAATTATTACTTTTTCTCTATAACTAAGTTTATTCTGTCATCAATAGTATTTCTTCCTCTTATTATTCTATTTTGTACATTTTATACTTCTGTATTCACGTAGACTTTCACCGCCGGAGTTGCTATAATGATCTTGAAGAAGATTTTTTTGGGCTGTAGGCCGTGGTCGTGAGGCTTGTAGTTCCCCGATGTTTCGCCAGAGACTGCGTCTGGCATCCTCAAGGGTTGTCTTGTGACTGGCAATTCTGTCCACTGTCTGTCCTATTTATTCGTGTAAAACTAATTAATTCTATTTCCATACTACCTTTCATACAATGCAAATAGTAAATAAAATTTCATCTTTCAAAATTTAATATTCTAGCAATCGCTATAAGTAAAGCTATACCGTAATTACTTTTAGATACCCCGTGCTGATTACCTGGCGTTGGCCGGGAATCTAAGTATACCAATGTACTTGGCATAAATGAGCTGAAAGACAAAATTCGTTATTTTGACTTATCTGTAAAAGAATACCCGCCGTGCGCTTCAATGCTTGCCCGGGAATCTACTTATCCCGATCTTCTTGGCGTCAATGAAATACAAAAATGGTTATTTTGAGTTATGCGTAAAAGATAAACATATGCTGTCGCGGACTTTTTTTTGTAGAGTTTTTCCAGATATCATTTCTGAATACATTAATTTGATGGATTTTTTATGGTTTAGGCAGTGTAAGCCATTTAAGCGTACAAAAAGCTACTTTTTTTCTTGTTTTTCACTACAAAGAGTGTTTTTTAAGGGTGAAGGGCCTGAGCATTAAATCTCTCTTATAGTCTATAACCTTCCCGTTAAAATCCTGAACATTTTGTAAAATGTCCCATCACAATCGGATGAACGATATGGCAGCGCACGCTTGCCCGGGAATATATTATCGCCTCACTCTGATGGTTAACAGTTTATATAAAAGCAGGTTCCGCGCGGCAATGCTTGACATGCTGTGTTGTCACGTTTCTCATAGCGCTTTGAGCGTTTATTACACAAGGACAGAAGACATTGATTATTTATGTTATTATTTAATTTCTATGTTATTATTTGATATTGTTTAAGTTTTAAAATTAAAATTATATGCGTATTTATTTATTAAATAATTTAATTCTAACATTATATAGCTTGTAGTTCTGCATAAATTTAATATCCATACAAAATCATGCTGAAAATATTATATTATATTTATTATTATTATTATTATTATTATTATTATTATTATTATTATTATTACTATTATTATTAACTGTCCGGTCTGAAATATTTTCTCATGGCTGCCACATGTTGAAATCACATATATTATCATCATCATCATCATAGTACATTCACGAATTTAGGCCATTTGTTGACCTGTTTCGGCCTCAAGAGAAACACCATCCAGAAGTCTTTTGAGTGGACGTCCTGGTCTTCTTCTTCCTGCAGGTTGATATCTTAACATTTGTTTGGGTATTCTGTGATCTTCCATTCGATGAACATGTTGCATCCATCTTGACTTATAAACTTATATATTAAACTTAATATTAATATATAGATATTGTATTATTTTTATTTTAGCTACATATCACAATAAATCACTGATAATTAAACCAATAATTACGGTATACAATTTTATAACTGGATGGAATGTTCCACATAGTTCCGAGTATTAATTGAAACTGAGGGAAGAATAGCAATGTGGCAATATCGTCGTAGTCGCAGCAGTCGAGATCTCTGTATGTTAATAACATATAACAGCTGCGAGGAAACAAAGCTAGCCGCTAGTTAAGCATCATAGTGAGGCGATAATACTTATCCCGATCTTCTTGGCAAAAATGAAAGTCAAAATTGGCAAATGTGAGTTTCCGTAAAAATATAAACATATGCTGTCGCGGACATTTTTTTTTATTGTTGTTGAGATACTCAATTCTGTGTACATTAATTTTGTGTTTTTGTTATGGTTTAAGCAGTGTAAGCCATTTAAGCGTCAAAATGGGACTTTTTCCACGTTTTTCATTACAAAGGGTGATTTTAGGGGTGAAGGGGTTGAATATTACAAGTCTCTTATATCCTATGCTCATTCCGGAAATCTCCTGAACATTTTGCAAAAAGCCCCATCACAATCGGATGAACGGTATGGCAAAGCATAAAATAAGAACAAACAAACAGCATGTAATAATTTTATTTTATTTTATATGTAAGAGTAATTTTGTTCTAACTTAGTTGAGTAGTAGACAAGACCTTAATGCCTTAACTCTGCCAGGTAAAATAAAGTTATTATTATTATTATTATTATTATTATTATTATTATTATTATTAGTAGTAGTAGTAGTAGTAGTATTTATATACAGATTTTCAATGAGGGTATAATTTTTTTCTCCACTCATCCTTATCCCCCTAGTCTTTAACATCTCTAGACCTGTTTCAATTATTCAAGTTAAAAAATAATAATAATAGACTATAATCGTATATTGTTTATATTTTTATGGAATTTAACATATAAGGTAATATAATTACAAGTTATGAAACCTGTGAAATGTAATTAAATTTTATAGTTTTTGAAGTGCGGTGATTTTGCCTTTTACGCTTGTAATGGGTTTTTGCTGTAAACACACTTTATTATCTAAACATGATTGGTAATTTCTCAAAATAGTAAATAACTATGTTTTAACGTGATTTCAACATTAAACAACAATTTATTAAATTAAATTTATTTTAATTAAAATTCTTGTCATTTTGAAATTACGAAGTCATTGATGAAAATAATTTTATTCCCTTCCATGAAATTTTACATAAAGCTACACTTCAATAAAAAAAAACACAAATTAAATTACAGTTCGTGAAAAGCAGCGATGGGGAAAAGTACCACAGTGTGTTCCCTTCCCCTCAATCATAGCTGAACCCCTCTCACTGTTACAAGAAAAGTATTTGCATTCTATTTACTTTGTTCATTACTAATTTTATCTGCTTATCGAAGTATTATTGCCTCACTATGATGCTTAACAAGCGGCTCTCTTTGTTTCCCCGCAGCTGTTAAATGTTATTAAAATACAAAGATCTCGACTGCCGCGACTACCACGATGTTGCCACATTGCTCTTCTTCCCTCAGTTTGAATTAAAACTTGGAACGTGAAGCAGTCGATCCAGTTACAAAATTGTATAGCGTAATTAATTGTTATAATTATCAATAATTTATTGTGATATGTTGCTCGAATTATAATAATACAATATCTACATATTACACTAGTTAAATATATAAGTGATTACATCTGGCGGCCATGGGAAAATATTTCAGACCGAACAGTTATAATAATAATAATAATAATAATAATAATAATAATAATAATAATAATAATATTTTCAGCATGATGTATGAATATTAAATTCATGTAGACCTACAAGCTATATAATGTTGGAATTAAATTATTTAATAAATAAGTACATGTATAATTTTAATTTTAAAAGTTAAACAATACCAAATAACATAAAAATTAAATAATAACATAAATAATTAATGTCTTCTGTCCACCGCTGTGGTCTCGAGGTAGCGTGCTGCCTTGTCTCGCAGCGGGCCCGGGTTCGATCCCCGGTCGGGGCAGTTTTTCTGGGTGAGGTTTTTATCGGGGTTTTTCCTCCCCTGTAAGACAAATGTCAGGAAAACTTTAAGGCCCAAACGGTCCCCGAAATCATATGGCCATCCTTGTCTTCATCATCACCCTCATCATTATCATCCTTCACCGGTGTGGAAAGCAACGGGAAGCTACCACACCTACAATTCCCTAGTAAAGCTGCAAGCATAGCATGAAAATGCTATGATTGCAGTGAAGGACCTGCCCTTCGGGCAGAATTACTATGGATGTCCTTGTGTAATAAACGCCCATAGCGCTATGAGAAACGTGACAACACCGCATGTCAAGCATTGCCGCGCGGCACCCGCTTTCATATAAACGGTTAACCATCAGAGTGAGACAATAATATTTTCTTTCTATTTATGTAAATACAGATTAAGTAACAGCATGTAAACGCTTGTTTCTTTATATTAACATTTGTCAGCACCCCAATAACTAAAATGTCAACACAACCATTTCACCGATGTCCGTCGCCGTGGCGTAGTCGGTAGAGTCCCTACCTTCTATTCCGGCGACCCGGGTTCGATTCCCGGCGGATTAGGGAACTCTAAATATCCACCTTGGGTCTGAGTGTGTGTCTTGTCCTATGTGAGAATAACAGAAAGTTAACAAAAAGGTAAAAAAAGGAAGGAAAACAGTATTAACAAAAAAAATCGCGTTGCTACTGGATTATGCAGCTAAACAACTTTGGTCTCGTCATATAAACAATC
The DNA here is from genome assembly GCA_030220185.1 of Diploptera punctata. NCBI lineage: Eukaryota > Metazoa > Arthropoda > Insecta > Blattodea > Blaberidae > Diploptera > Diploptera punctata. The sequence goes on along the minus strand of JASPKZ010000046.1, from coordinate 732,777 downwards.
GAATTCGGAAAGGAAGAAATACGTCTGACCTTGCTGTGATAGACGTGGAATGAAGATTACGTTCATTCCACCCTTTTTACTATCGCTGATATAGTACTTACCATCCTACCTTCCAGTTCCGAGGTTTACGGATCCTGTGTCGGCCAAAGTCGATTAATATTTAACTGAGCAAAACTCCTAAGTAGGCCTATGGTTTAAGTAGGCCTATGGTTTAAGTAGGCCTATGGTTTAAGTAGGCCTATGGTTTAAGTAGGCCTATGGTTTAAGTAGGCCTATGGTTTAAGTAGGCCTATGGTTTTTTCGGAAGTGGAGTAAACCCGTCAGTATTATGAAATTTATGATAAAATTACGCTGAAGTATATGTCACAATATGTTTTGCCCAATGCCACTGGGTTGTCTTTTATGACATTTCTGGCTTTCTCCCCTGGCATTGACGGAATAGTAATCCATTTCTTAAGTTGGGGCACCTAAAAGACGGAGTTACTTTACTCCGATCATTTGTTGGGTGATAAATGATAATGAAGCGCCAGGAGAGCCCTTACCCTAAACTTAATCTAAATTCCAGACCATGGGCAACATCAGAAATAATTACATTTTAAGGAAAAATTCGTATGGTCTGACCGATAATTGAACCCAGCACCTCATGAACTGTAATCAGAAACGCTGACTACTAGTCTATGAGACTGGTCTCACTCACAATATAAATTATAGTATACGTTTTAAAAAAGTACCGAACTGTAAAGTGATCCTACTGCCGGCCTTAGGAGTAGCAGGAGGTTAAGGCTCCTTCTTTCCTAGAAAGTCAGCACTTGATGCCAGCCGGGATGTCAGCCGGCGTGACGGCTGTATTTACCCCGTAACAATAGTCTGGTACTCATTTCGATTAGAGGCTGATTCGATCTCACGCAGCCATTACTCCGCCAGATGTATTGAGTCAGTTTAAAAATCCTGACCACACCGGTACTCGTACTCTCCACCTTCCGGTTTATAGCGTATTGCTTTAACCAACTACGCTACGGCGTGCCCCAATACTATAAAACGTTCCACGACGCTATAGGCCTAGAAGGCCCTTATCTACTGACCTCACATCCGATCCGATTGAGGGTCTTTCCACTTTTCAGCAGTTGCCCTTTTACCAGCCGGCTGCTGGCCCTTCACATCCACATGTGTCAATCACAGAGGTAGATGATCAACAGCCAGTGTAGGGGTGACATGTGGTTAGCATGTCGAGTCCCCCAGCTGTTATAGCTGGTTCCTCAACCTGGAGCCGCTACTCATTGTAGCTACCCAATTGCCTCACGATGCTGGGTGGGCATCGGTCCCATACTGGCCGAAATACCATGAGAAAATTTCTTCCCCCATGGAGACTCGAACCAGCGCAAGTCCCGTAGCTCTGCGCCAAGGCTTCCTGCCTTAACCGCTCCGCTACGGCGCGGGACAGCCTCACATCCACATGTGTTAATCACAGAGGTAAACAATCTTCCAGCCAGTGTTGGGTTCACATGTGGTTAGCATGACGGGTCCCTAGTGGTTACAGCTGGTTTTCTCAATCTGGAACCACTACTTATTGTACGAGGGTGAATCAAATATAAACCGGAATTATTGTTTACAATTTTATTGAATTAACAAAAAAATACAAAACCACTACCTCATTTTTCTACATAGTCTCCTGCATTTCCAATACACTTTTGCGATCGAGTTGGCAACTTTTTGATGCCGTCCTTGAAGAATGAGGGATGACGTGTAGTCAGCCAGTTGCGCACGAACTCTTCTACCGCTGCATTGTCACCAAACCGCCTTCCTCCCAGGTCTTCTTTCAGTGGCCCAAACAAATGGTAGTCACAGGGTGACAAATGTGGACTGTAAGGAGGATGTTCCAGAGGTGTCCAAATGCATTTTCGTCAGTTTTCTTGTGTCAACCGAGCAGTGTGTGGCCTTTCATTGTCATGCAGCACAATCACATTTCGGATCGGTTTCCGGCGGCGCTTGTTGCGATATGCTGCTTTCCGAAGCTTATTCAAACGTGTGAAGCAATTTCAGAAATTGTTACGCGCCGATCCTCCTCAATAAGGTCCCGTATAGCACGAATGTTGTCTGCAGTGATGCTTGTTCGTTGCCGTCTTTGGTGGGGCTCATTTTCCACTGAATCCCGGCCCGCTAATTTTTTTTGCGCCAGTCATACACCTGCGTCTTCGAAAGGGTTGCTTCTGCAAACTGCGCATGGAGCCTTCTGAAAATTTCAGAAGGTTTAGTGCCTTCTTTCGCCAAAAACTTAATAATGCGTTGCGCAACAGACGTGTGTACCTCTTGCTCGCTCATGGCGTACTGAAGCATGCGGCAACTTCTCGGAGTGCGACACATCAAGATCCCTACTCCAGACACCCCCACCAACTTCCACTCCAAATCGCAACCTTTGCAGTTCGCTACCAGAGCCTCCAGATACAAATTCCGGTTTATATTTGATCCACCCTCGTTAAAGTAGTCCCACTACAGGCCTCAGGAGGCCCTTGGGGTAGTAGGAGGTTAAGGCTCCCACTTTTTCTGGACAATCGGCACTAGATGTCAGCCGGGTTGTCAGCCCTGCGTGACGGCCGCCTTTACCCCAGAACAAGCGTCTGGTACTCATTTCTGTTAGAGGCTGAGTCGACCCCAGGGCCATAGTGCCGCCAAAAGGTTTGGGTCAGTTTAAAAATCCTGACCCCACCGGGACTTGAACCCTCGACCATCCGGCTTGTGGCGCAGTGCCTTAACCACTACGCTACGGCGTGCCCCTCGTAGCTACCTAAATGCCTCACGATGCTGGGTGGGCACCGGTCTCATATTATCGAAATTCTATGAGAAAATACCTTCCTTCATTAGACTCGAACCAGCGCAATTCGTGTACCTCTGCGCCAAGGTATCATGCCGTATACACTCGGCTACTAGAAGTTACAGTAATTATAAAATTGAATACTTAGCTATGTTCAGTCTCCTGAACTGTTAAACGTATTAAAAACACTGTACACCTATTCTCTGCAGAAGTTTTTTTAAATTGTATAATATTATAATTTTAAGCCTACATTAGAGGTAATCTCGTGTCATAGATTCAGGGGCACATAAAAGTATCTTAAGCCTATAATAAAACACTATTGAGTAACACTAAGAAACTGGGACTGGAAGTAAATTTAAAAAATCTAAAAATATATGGTCACGCATAAAAATATTTTATATAATAGAAATGGACAGCTAATGACAAATAAGGGAAATTTTGAAGAAGTGGCTGAATTCAAATACCTAGGAACAATAGGCCTAATTACAAATAGAAATGAGATGCACAAAGAAATTAAACATAGGCTCAGTTCTGGAAATGCGTGCTATTATGCATTACAGAGACTCTTGTCGTCTCAATTCCTTTCAATAAAACGTTAAACTAAAAATATATAAAACTATTATTCTACCAGTTACACTATATGGAAGCGAAGCATGGTCTCTTACTTTAAGGAAATAAAGGAGATTACGAGTATTTGTGAATAAAGTTCTTGGAAATTTTTTTGGAGCAAAGAGAGATGAACAAACAGGCGAATGGAGAAGACTACATAACAGTGAACTACATGGTCTTTATAGGAAGCCAGATATAATAAGAACAGTTAAGTCTCGTAGACTGCGGTGGGCAGGACATGTGGCACGAAAGGGAAATGAAAGACATGCATGGAAGCTTCTTGTAGGAAAACCAGAGGAAAAACGCCCAGTTTGTAGACCAAGAATGAGGTGGGATAATAACATTAATCAAAATTTGAGGGAAGTAGATTATACAGAGAATGACTGGAAAACATTAGCTAAGGATAGGGATATATGGAAAGCTTATTTCGGCGCGGCAATTAACCTATGGGTTCGATAGCGCCAGTGAGTTAGTTATGTGTGAAATATTTCAGTCCTTCCACACCCCGATTTGAGATGAAATGTGTTTCTGTGTAATTGTATCTATTTGATGACTTCCTTTAATAGTCAAGTTCATTCGTGTAGAAATTAAAATCTGGACTAAAAGGATCGACAAATGTTGCTCAGAAGTCTTTTTTTAAGCTTAAGGTTCTTTAACATGCTGTAAACGTAAGTCTGAGGACCCATAGAAATTATTTTCGTTCGGAATGAATCAATTCACAGGCTTTTTATGCCCAGAAAAATCAATCAATCCCGGTAGGTTTTGTACCTGTGAATCTTAGAATAGAGCCAACCCTAGATTTGATTTGCGGCGCTAATGACCTGGGCTATTAAAGAGCGTTGAGGTGATCACTCCTCCAGGAGTTCCTTCATTTCTTGTGTCACAAAGTATAATTTAAAATAAATATCTGGCACGTGTCGTCGTCCTCAATTAGGTTATTTTCTTTTTTAACTTTTAAAGAACTGTAGATATTTCGGAAATCGGATTTCATCATCAGCAGAAGGGTATGCATTACTAACTGTTGTTGTTTTGCGACTCGTTCTACATCAGCATCCTCCTAGCGTCGTCAGTAGCTACTGACCGTTGTTTTGTAAATTCATTCATTTTGAGAATGTTCCTCATCATTGATGGTTTTCTCCAACCAATCTTAGTAATTAACATGAATTTAGAAAAAAAAATGACTACAGACTTATAGACTATTAGTTTGCAAGGAACATTCACAAATTTCCCTTAATTAAAGTTCTCCATCTTTCTCTGTCCTCTGTGTCTTCAACGGTTACACCAAATTTTCTCATCGAATTTTGGATTTTATTCTACCAGGTTGTTCTTGGTCTTCTTTTTCTGCTCCTTCTTTCAATTTTCCATGCATAGACAGCCTTTGTATATTCGTGGTCAAAAAAAAAAATGTACATTACGTGATCTACAGAAAAAAGAATCATATGTCTATTGGTCGTGTCTCTGTAAGGCTCCGTTGGAGCATGTTATGTAAAGGTTAAAGTAAGGGAAAAAATAATGACAATTTGAAAATAATCTTAATAAATAGTTAACATAATGAAAGTAATCTACTAAATAAATAGCTATTTTATGATAATATCATTGATTAAATAATTACCTTTATCATCATCATCATCATCATCATCATCGTCCTAAGGCGCGACAACATCAAAAGTGAAAGTTTTGGCCTTCTCAACAATCCTCTTCCATGCTAGTCTGTCTCTTGCCATATTCAAATTAGCCACTTTCATTTTTTGTAGATCGTACATTGTGTCATCCTCCCATCTGATCTTCGGTCTTCCAACTGCTCTGCTTCCTATAGGTTTCCATTTATAGGGCTTCTTGACCAGTCTCTTATCATCCATTCTTATCAAATGTCCAAGCCAACCAATTTTGAGAGATCTTATATGATTCACTATATTAATAATAATAATAATAATAATAATAATAATAATAATAACACTAATAATAATAATAGCTTCATTTTACCTGGCAGAGTTAAGGCCTTGTCTACCACTCAACCAGGTTTAAAAAAATACAAAAAAAATAGTCTTACATCTAAATTACAATATGTTATGAATACAATACAATTAATATTTATAATGTATTTTGATTTACTCTAAATTTAACGAATTAAATATATAATATGTACAAGATATATAAAAAAACGAGGAAAAGATTAATGACATAGTATAACATTAAATAAATAGAGAAAAATTAATTATTATACAACAGGTAACTGTATAAGCGTGACTTAAAGGTTTTTGTATTAATTTGTTTAGTTTGTTAAATAATTACCTAACATGTTATAACTAAATATGTTCATAAGAGATAATAGTTAGGCACAATTATAATACAGATTAGTCAGGGAATATTTTTCTACATTTTGGTAGCTAACAAAATGCAATGCAAGTACATTCTTGCCTTCTCTACCCAGACCGGTGTTTCTCTCCTCTCCCCTGACTATTTTTCTATATTTTGGTAGCTAACAAAATGCAATGCAAGTACATTCTTGTCTTCTCTACCTAGACCGGTGTTTCTCTCCTCTCCCCTTTTTCAACCAATCAGCATCAATACCCATATAATTTGAATTGCAGCTGGTATCACCAGTAAAACTATGTTACGTAATAGCCAATAACAACGATGATGTGCAATGGAACGCCTTCCAAGCTTATAAGTAAATCACGTGATAAAGGGGAATTCCCAGAACAACTTGACTTTAAAGGGAGCATTACGGTTACATAATTATATGTCATGCGCAGCACAACTGCATTTTATTCCCTGCCAAGCTGTAGCTAAACCGATTATAGCTACAATTGAATGATACATTCTAGAATAAGGTTTATATAATCTAGTTTTAATCACATGTACTCTCTGACTGACAGACTCAGTGTAATAGGGGTCGCCGAAGCGGACCCTGATAATGTAGGGTCTTATTGTTTTTCCCTCTTTACCCATGGTCATAAAATAATTATTAGGGGAATGATGTACAAACTAAAATTGTAATGGCAAAAAATGCAACTAAGAGATTACATGGAATAATTTGGAACTAAAACATTACAAAGGAAACTAAATTGAAAATTTATAAGAGCATAATGCAGAATATTTTGGCATATGGAAGTGAAACTTGGCCTTTGACGGAATTACAAAAGAATAAAAATAGAACAGTTGAATTTGATTATTTTAGAAGAAGCCTTCAAAAAAAAAAACAAGACAGAATAAAATAAGACATGAATTCCTTTGGAGAGAAATTAATGTCACCACATATGTTGTTAAGAGGATTGAAAATCAAAAGCTTAAATGGTATGGCCACGTACAAAGAATTTAAAATGAAAGATGGCCCAAAAATATATACTAATGGTCACCCCCTAGAAGAAAAAAAGTGGCAGACCAAGATGGGAATGGAAAACCTACGTCAGAACTATAATGGATGATAGGAATTTGGAAGAAGGAGATTGGAATGATATAAATAAATAGAAACTGAAGACGGCAAACCTGTAAGTAGGGGAAAGCTGAAGAAGAAGAGAGGTGAATGATGGCTACGAGCCGTCCGACCTCAACAAGCCTAGGGGAGCAAAATCCCTCCGGGAGATTTGGGATGAGTGTTGGACGCCCATTTAGTAGATGGGACGATTCATTAAATCCCACTTGATGTGAAAACAGGTCAAAAGGCCTAATTTCATGAAGTAGAAGAAAAAGAAGAAGATTTGGGATGAGAGTTTGCTCAAAAGTACGTCATTGGGACATATTTTCGTGCTCCTATCGAAAGCCGCCCTTGAAGGATAGGCTGAGTTTAAAAAATGAACGTCCCTGCTGGTAACGAGATCCGAGGGGAGAGAGCCCTAGGAACCAATCAGGCTCCACAAAATAAAAAAAAACCTCTTTCAGTTTAAGCTGATTCGATACGAATTTTGAATTTGGAAAATAATTCATGGGAGTATGTACTCTCTAATATGAGGTGGAAATGAGCACTAAAACATGTACCATCCATAGTGGGTTCCAGATACAGGGATATTCTTAAATTGCAGTTAGTATTTAACCGTATTTGACGTTACACCGAAATGAGTTCCAGGCTAGAGCAATATCTACATATTATAGTGAGACCAGTCTGATGGGCTAATGGTCAGCGTTTCTCACTATAGTTCATGATGTCCCAAGTTCGATTCCCGGTCAAATCATAAGAATTTTTTTCTTAAAGGGAATCATTCCTGTGGTTGCCCATGATCTGGAATTTAGGTTAAGTTTAGGTTAAGAACTCTCCTGGCGTTTCATTATCATTTATCACCCATCATATCATCGGAGTAACGTAACTCTGCCTTCAAGGTGCCCCAATCTAAGAATAGGATTAAAATTCTGCAAAGCCAGGGGATAAAGCAAGAAATGTCATAAGAGACAACCTGGTGGCATTTGAAAAAATAAAATAAAACAGGATTTAAGAAAAAAATGAAATTATTGTATTGTCATTGGTCCTTTACAAGTATACGAAGTTTCAAGTCGATTCAATGATTTTAAGTAGGTGAAAATCGCGTTGAAAGATTCCGTTACATAGATAGATACAGGTCAAGCTAATATAAAGCGTGTAATTAATATTACAGTGAAACGTGATGAATTAAGTGAGGCAGGATAAGGATGTATGGAGAGTTCATGTACTGGCGGCCATGAACCTACGGGTTCGATAGAGCCAGTGAGTTAGTTAGGACAACACACACAGTCTACTGACTAACACTAAGAAATTGGAACCGAAAATAAATTTCAGTAAAACTAAATATATGTTTACACATAGAAATACATTATATAATGGAAATGGACAGTAAATGACAAATGAGGGAAAATTTGAGGAAGTGACTGAATTCAAATACCCTAGGAACTATAATTGGGCGCACGCCGTAGCGTAGTGGTTAAGGCACTGAGCAACAAACCGGAGGGTCGAGGGTTCAAGTCCCGTTGGGGTCAGGATTTTTAAACTGACCCAAACCCTCTGGCGGCACTATGGCCCTGGGGTCGACTCAGCCTCTAATGGAAATGAGTACCAGACGCTTGTTCTGGGGATAAAGGCGGCCGTCACGCAGGGCTGACAACCCGGCTGACATAAAGTGCCGATTGTCTAGAAAAAGTGGGATCATTAGCCTCCCACTACCCCAAGGACCTCCGGGCCTGTTGTGGGATCACTTTACTTTTTAGGAACTATAATTAGGTCTACTTATAAGAATGAGTTGCACAAAGAAATTAAACATAGGCTCAATTCTGGAAGTTACTACTATTATGCATTACTGGGACTCTTGTCGCCCCCGTTCTCTCTAAACACGTTAAATTGAAAATAAGTAAAACTGTTATTCTTCCAGTTATATATAGATGCGAAACATGGACTATTACTTAAAGGGAGGAGAAAATATTATGAGTATTTGAGAACAGAAATCTTCGGAAAATTTTTTATCCAAAGAGAGATGAACAGACAGGTGAGTGGAGAAGTCTACAAAACAGTGAGCTACATTATATTTATAAGAAACCAGACGTAATAAGAACAGTTAAGTCTCGTAGACTTTGATGGGCAGGACATGTGGCACGAATGGAAAACCAGAGGGAAAACGCCCAGTTGGTAGACCAATAATGAGGTGGAAGAATAACATTAACCATGATTTGAGGGAAGTATATTATACAGGGGATGGTTGTAAAACATGAGCTCAGGATAGGGATATATGGAGAGCTTATGTCCGCGAACCTACGGGTTCGATAGTGTCAGTGAGTTATGTTATGCCTTCTACTGTGCACGGCACCTCCAGTCAAACATCTTAACCAATAGTTGTTAAAAAACAAATAAAACAAGCTTGTAGCTTGTATGACTCATTGCTCTAGTGGGAAACAAAACACGATTTTACACTTATAAACAAAAGCTGTGTAAATAAAAGAGAACGCAACATGATTTGTCATTTGTTACATGACATTCATACAGCGAGCCTGATCATCTAGTGCATTGCCTTAGCATTGTTTCTACTGTGCGGTGGATTGACCTTAAGAGGTCATTGCGCCTGCGTCCACAAACAAGGGGAGGAGCAGTACGAGGATGCGTAACACCAACCTTATGTCAGTGACTTTAAATCTCAGTTCAAGGCTGCCAACTTAATGCCATGTCAACTTTCAATCTAGGATCTGTATTTTAAAACGAAAACAAGAAATGTGCTTTTTAAAAAACTTATAGATGTTCAATGTAGTAAGATTTGTATACTCAGTATAGTGACCTCCACCCCCCTCCACAGTCAGACAAGTTGGAGATTATTCAGTGGTTGGGGATTTTGAAGAGGCGCACAGAAAGGTGGACACTCGCTACAGTAGTAACTTTTTGTATGTTTATCTCATGGGATCTCCCAAATATTTCCCGAAGTAAATACAACTGCAATGAATACATGAAATAACTCTGAGAATAACTTTAAATTACAAAGTAAATGGCGAGGAATTATAAAGTATTTTAAATCAAAATATTTCAATTTTCACAAAAAAATCAGTTGATAAGTAACTCACCTGCAAAATTCTTCTTCTTCTTCTTCTACTACAAGGTTTAGGCTATGCAGCCTGTTCCGGCGAAGTTAAAAGTGGAGTCCATCTTCTACGTGGTCGGCCAACATCTCTTGTTCCTCTGGGATTATACAGGAAGGTTCTTTTTGGTATTCTTTCGTTGTTCATTCTCATTAAGTGTTCTGTCCATTTCTTATTATTTTCGCTGATTTTATCTTCAATTTTATATATACGTACTTAATTCTTCTCGTATAGTTTCATTCCTTATTCTATCCGCTCTTGTGCATCCTTTCACATTACGTAAAAACAGCATTTCCGCAGTCTGTATCCTGCTTTTATCCCTTGATTTCATTATCCAATTTTCACATCCATACAACAACAAAGGAACAGCCATTGTTTTATATAATTTAAGTATCGTATCTTTCCTTGTTTTCCGACCTAAGGTTCTTTTTATGGTTCCATAAATAGCCTGAAATTTATTTACTTTATTTTCTATATCTTTATTTTCTCTATAAGTTATATCACATCCTAAATATTGGAAATGTGATACTTGTTCTATTATTTTGTTATCCAGTACAATGTTTGATCTAATTCCATATTTACCAATAAATGCCATTACTTTTGACTTATTTATTGATATTTTACAATTATATCTATTGGCTATTAATTTAAATTTATATGCTAACATTTGGAGCTCATTTTCAGATTCTGCTAACAGTACAACATCGTCAGCGAATAATAAAGCAAAATGAAAGTATAAAATTATGGAATATTTACCTGAAAGGTCCGTCTCCTCAACTTTCTTAGTTATTTAACTGTAGCTCTTTCGGGACTAGTCCCATCATCAGCAGGATTCAAAACGGGTGTTTCACTGAAGATCTGGTAGAGGGGGTTACACGTACTGGGTTCGTTTTCATTTATCAGATGGTTGTTGCTGTCCACCAGATTTTCAGTGAAACGCCAGTTTTGAATCCTGCTGATGATGGGACTAGTCCCGAAAGCGCTACAGTTAAATAACTAATGATGTTGAGGAGACGAACATTTTAGGTCAATATTCCATAATTTTATACTTTAATTTTGAATAATACCTCAACGGAACATATTATGAATCTTATGAAAGTTAACTCGCAAGCACTATCGAGCCCGTAGGTTCATGACCGCGAAAAATTTCTTACATTTCTTTCATTTTGGGAGAGTATTTATGAATGGAACCTTTAAGAAGTCTGAATTTTCATAGCTTCAGTATCATTGATGACCAATATTTTTTAATGTAACTGCTGGTCTATTAATTTCATCTATTAAATAAAGTAGTCGTAATGAAGGAATTTCAAGCTCTCCATACAGTCCTATCCTGAACTAAAGTTTACCAATCCACAATCTACTTACCTCATATCATGGTTAAAGTTATTCTCCCACCTCATTCTTGGTCTACCAACTGGGCGTTTTCCTTCTGGTTTCCAACAAGAAGCTTCCATGCACTTCTTCCATCCCCCATTCGTACCGCATGTCCTGCCCATCGCAGTCTATGCGACTTAACTGTTCTTATTATATCTGGTTTCCTATAAAGGCCATGTAGCTCACTGTTATGTAATCTTCTCCATTCACCTGTCTGTTCATCTCTCTTTTCTGAAAATGTTATTCTCAAATACTCGTAATCTCCTTTCCTTCCGTAACGAAAGAGTCCATGTTTCGCATCAATATAATATAATATAATATAATATAACTGGTAGAACAACAGTTTTATATACTTTTAGTTTAATTTTTTTTAAGGAATTGAATGACGAGAGTCCGTGTAATGCATAATAGCATGAATTTTCACAATTGAGCCTATGTTTAATTCATTTGTGGATATCTCATTCCTATTAAAATCAGAGTATATAAGATATAGAGGGAAAATTTTCTATAGGATCGTAACAGGCCTTGGCCTAATACTTGGAAGAAAGGAAGAAGAAGAAGAAGAGAAGAAGAAAAAGAAATAAAGTCTGTGTACAAATGGAAGTGAGACTTGGGTCTTGACTGAAAATATCATTGCTCAGCTCGGAATTTTGGAAAGGAATATTCTGAGGAGAATATATGGACCCGTTCAGGAAATAGGAGAACGACGAATTCGATATAATGAGGTATTATATCGCTTGCATAAATCACAAAGGCATTGTTACAAATATTAAAATATCTAGATTGAGATGGGCAGGGCATATCAAGAGAATGGATAATTATAAGACAGGTAAAAGAATAATGGAAGGTTATCCATATGGAAGAAGAAAAGCTGGAATTCTTAAAGCTAGGTGGATGGATAGTGGTTTGTAAGATGTCCCAAAAACTTAAAATTCGAAATTGGTCGACTTTCGCCAGGAATAGAGCTCTGGAGGAGAGGCTGTGACTCGGCACAGGTTGTTACGCCATATATGATGATGTTGATGAAATGGCGAATACAATGAAATAGATCCTGGTAATGAAATTCCAACCCGGCATTTGCTTTGAGGATTGAGGAAAACTTTAAAAATATCAGTCAAGTTTATCGACATTGGAGTTTGAATCCGGTAATAGAAAAAAAAAAACTCCTAGCGCGAGAGACCTAGCCTACCAGCTGACTGCTGGCCTCACATCCACACGTGTTAATCACAGAGGTGATCATCAGCCAGTGTAAGGTTGACATGTAGTCAGCATATTGAGTATCTACTAACTAACTGTACACATATACATCAGAATTTCAGAACTTACTATTTTTTTTTGCGTTGCATTCTTTCACAGGTTAGAGTGCTAAAATTGCGTTAGGTTAGCTTTTATGTTGGTCTTTCACAGGTTAGAGTGCTTAAATTGCGTTAGGTTAGCTTTTATGTCGGTCTTTCACAGGTTAGATTACTTAAATTGCGTTCGGGTAACTTTTAGGTTCGTTAAATATCGTTGGCTGCACCCCGTGGTTCCATAGTATAAACCGCTTCGCGTATGTTGGTGCATGCGCAAGGTGAATGATGGAACTTAGAAAATGTTTTCGCGTCACGTGTTGTAAAGAATCCCCAATGATGAAATTAAAATTTTAGTGGACAAGAGAACATTAAAGACACAATCTCAATCCTGAGGAAGTTAGAATGTAGGAATTGGAAGACAGTAGCTGAGGATAGTGAAAGTTGGCGACATTTGTTACAGGAAAGCAAGGCTCACGTCGGGGATTATTACCAACAATTGTTATGGGTAAGATGTGTACAGTGTACGATACAGGCCTAGATATACGTTGAAGTTGGAGTACATTTATGGATGTAGAAGTTAAAGCGGACTGTCCGCAGCGTGCATCCATTTTAGCGAAGTTAATAAAATAACCTGACAACCATAAATGTCCAGATTCCTGGTCAGATTGCGACAACTTTTCAGCCTTTCCTTCTGTAAAAATTATGAGACATTTTATTTTCTCTGCAAGTTCTTTTTTTATATTTTAGGTTTCTGGTATTCATTCTCTCTCTTTCTGTACTATGACATACTGTATATCAATATAACCATTATGTAAACTTAAGGCACTAATTAATGTTAAATGGTACGGTTTAATCTGCAAAAGCATATACACTATACTGTACATATTTTGTAAGTAATATTTTTCTATATGTTAAAATGTAGGCCTATAGGCCTTTATTATATATTGTATTTTTTATATCGCTAATAGTTGTATTTTTAATATTTACACATTACTTATACAGTAGTTTGTGCATTGTATAATTTGTAGTAGCAGAGTAGAAGAGAAGATCTTATGACTTTAACTCTTAGAGTAAATGTGCCATTATTATTATTATTATTATTATTATTATTATTATTATTATTATTATTATTATTATTATTATTATTATCGTCATCATCATCATCATCATAAACATCATAATTATTATCATCATCATTATTATCATAATTATCATCATCATTATCACCATCATTATCATCATCATCAGTATTATCATCATTATTATCATCATTATTATCATCAGCATTATCATCAGTATTATCATCCTATTATCATCACTATGATCATCATTTTTATCATCATTATCATGAACATTATCATCATCATCATTTATAATAGTAATGTATTGAGCCTTTGCCATGGGAAATGAAAGAGGTGCATCGGTATATCAATATAACCATTATGTAAACTTAAGGTACTAATTAATGTTAAATGGTACGGTTTAATCTGCAAAAGCATATACACTATACTGTACATATTTTGTAAGTAATATTTTTCTATATGTTAAAATGTAGGCCTATAGGCCTTTATTATATATTGTATTATTTATATCGCTAATAGTTGTATTTTTAATATTTACACATTACTTATACAGTAGTTTGTGCATTGTATAATTTGTAGTAGCAGAGTAGAAGAGAATATCTTATGACTTTAACTCTTAGAGTAAATGTGCTATTATTATTATTATTATTATTTATATCGCTAATAGTTGTATTTTTAATATTTACACATTACTTATACAGTAGTTTGTGCATTGTATAATTTGTAGTAGCAGAGTAGAAGAGAATATCTTATGACTTTAACTCTTAGAGTAAATGTGCTATTATTATTATTATTATTATTATTATTATTATTATTATTATTATTATTATTATTATTATTATTATCATCATCATTATCATCATCATCATAAACATCATCGTTATCATCATCATCATCATTATTATTATCATAATTATCATCATCATTATTATTATCATCATCATCATCATCATAATTATCATCATCATTATCATCATCAGTATTATCATCAGTATTATCATCCTATTATCATCATTTATACCATCATTATCATCATCATTTTCATCATCATTATCATCATCATAATTTATAATAGTAATGTACTGAGCCTTTGCCATGGGGAATGAAAGAGGTACATGGAAACCCCTTGTAGGAAAAACAAGAGGGAAAGCGCCCAGCAGGTCGGCCAAGGAGAGGTGGGAGAACAACATTAACCATAATTTGAGGGTAGTAGATTGTACAGAGATGATTGGAAAACATTAGCTCAGAATAGGGGTGTATGGAAAGCTTATGTCCGCAGGACCATGAACCTACGGTTTTGATAGTGCCTGTGAGTTAGTTAATAAATATATTATAGGCTATTAAAAATATTTAAGATGGTACGGACATCTCATAGAATCCTTAAGAAGATCTTGGAATGGAGAATAGATGGTGAAAGAAGAAATGGAAGTCCTAATGAAGGTTGGATGTATGGTGTGAGAAAAGTATGAGTGAACTTGGGCTTAGAAATGAGGATGTTCAGAGCTACTATAAAGAGAGAAGGGGAATTTTTTGAGGGCCACGAAAACCCATTGTATCGTGAATAAATTTAGAAATAAATTAATGTTATTATTATTATTATTATTATTATTAGTAGTAGTAGTAGTAGTAGTAGTAGTGGTAGTGGTGGTGGTGGTGGTGGTGGTGGTGGTGGTGGTGGTGGTGGTGGTGGTGGTAGTGGTGGTGGTGGCAGTGGCGATGGCGGCGGCGGTGTTGAAGGAGACTACATTTATTTGAGAATAAAGTTCTTAGGAAAAATTTTGGACCAAAGAGAGATGTACAGACAGGTGAATGGAGAAGACTACTTAACAGTGAACTATATGGTCTTTATAGGAAGAACAGTTAAGTCTCGTAGACTGCAATGGACAGGGCATGTGGCACGAATGGGGAATGGAAGTCGTGCTTGGAAGCTTCTTCAAGGAAAATCAAAGGGAAAACGCCCAGTTGATACATCAATAATGAGTTGGAAGAATACCATTAATTATGATTTGATGGAAGTAGATTATACAGGGAATGATTGGAAAACATTAGCTCAGGATTGGGATGTATGGAGAGCTTATGTCTGCGCGGCCATGAACCTACGGGTTCGATAATGCCAGTGAGTTAATAGTAGTAGTAGTAGTAGTAGTAGTAGTAGTAGTAGTAGTTTCGAGTCCCGGTGGGGTCAGAATTTTTAAACTTTCTTGCGGCAATGTGGAGCTAGGGTCGATTCAGCCTCTAACTGAAATAAATTCCAGACGCTTGTTCGGGGGGTAAAAACGACCGTCACACAAGACTGATAACCCGGCTGAAATTAAGTGCTGATTGTCTAAAAAAATGGAAGCCCTAACCTCCTACTACCCCAAGGGCCTCCTGAGGCTTGCAGTGGGATCACTTTACTAGTAATAGTAATTGTAGTTGTAGTGTTGGTGGTGGTTGATGGAAAATCAAACATAACAAGAACAGTGAAGTCTCTTAGACTAAGTTAGCCAGGGTTATAGTGGCACATGGAAAATTGGAGGAGAGCATACGATTTTCTTATAGGAAAACTAAAGAGAACCCCAAGAATAAAACAGGGGAATAATATTAATCATGAGATGAGGAAGGTAAATTATACAGGGTACGAAAGGGATGTATGGAGAGTTTTATGCCCGCGCGGACATGGACCTCTGGTTTCGATAATGACTGTAGCAGCAGTAGACGAGTTGTTTTACATCATAAGGCGTCCCTCGCATTCACATTTTCATCCTTTTCTGTCAACCCAAACATCATCCCTCATTTGTCTTGCTTCCATGGACCGTCGTGCATAATAATCCCACGAAAGTCATGGTCTTCTCCTACTTTTTTTTTCCCTGGTCGGATGGCTGACATTCCATAACTTTGATGGCCTTCTCTCCCCAGCATTCTTCTTAAATGCCAGTAACATTTTAAACGCTTTCTTTCAATGACATCTGTAATATTTACAGCCACTGCTCTTCTCGACCTCTCATAGTTCTATTTTTATTTATTTATTTTCTGGAGACTCGGTCAGTAATCCATGTCCACTGCTTTCAGCTTTTTACTTTTTTTTTAATATCCCAGATTTCTGCTCCACATAGTGCATCGGTCTCAACTATCTTCATATAAAATTAAAACATAAAATATTTAACTAAAGGTCCGTCTCCTCAACTTCATTAGTTATATATCTTTAGTGTTTTCGGGACTACAGATAAATAACTAATAAAATCGGGGAGACGAAACTTTTAGGTAAATATTTCATAATTTTATGTTTTAATTTTGAATATACCTCAACGGAACTTCATCATGAAGCTTATCTTTATATATACATTGTTATTACGTTATAATGTATCTCTAGAAATTAACCATACTCTAAATTACTTACTTACTCACTTGCACTATCGAACCCGTAGGTTAATGACCGCGTGGATATAAGCTCTCCATACATCCCTATCCTGAGCTAATGTTTTCCAATCATTCCCTGTATAATTTACTTCCCTCAAATCATAGTTATTGTTATTCTCCCACCTCATTCTTGGTCTACCAACTGGTCGTTTTCCCTCTGGTTTTCCCACACGTCTTTCATTCCCAATTCGTGTCACATGTCCTGCCCATCGCAGTCTATGAGACTTAACTGTCCTCATTATATCTGGCTTCCTATAAAGATCATGTAGTTCATTGGTATTTAGTCTTCTCCATTCACCTGTCTGTTCATCTCTCTTTGGTCCAAATATTTTCCTAAGAACTTTATTCTCAAATACTCGTAATCTCCTTTCCTCCCTTAAAGTAAAATTCCATGTTTCGCATCCATATAATATAACTGGTAGACTTTATATATGATATGAAAAGAAAAATGAATGCTTGAGTCGGGATTCGAACTCGAGTCTCTAAAGTCTGTACCTTTAGCGCTCTAACCAACTGAGCTACTCAAGAATTCCAATACAAGCATACAATTTTCTTATACATGTAGTATTCTCAATTCACACAAGAGGTAGCTGAAATTGTTCCAACTGCCATCTCGCGGCTAACGTAACAGTTAAGCAAATTTTTAAAGAGAATATTTATATATATATACACACATCATATATTATAATTCTTCTGCAGGCCTATGTGTGTTAGTCACTGAACTCCTTCTAAACGACTGGACCTGTTTTGATATTTTTGTGTGTGTATAATTAGGTCCCTCAATGGTTTATATTCAATTGAATCCTCTAAAACCATTAGGTGTATGAGTTTACCTGGAGTGAAAATTCAAAAATTGCTCTAGTGGTCACATTTTTCGATGTTTCGCAACGAAATTCAGTATATCGTATTGAAATAAATAATGCTAGGGATTGTCCAGATGTGAGCGAAATCCGACAATTAGAAGTGGAGGTT
Source organism: Diploptera punctata (assembly GCA_030220185.1). Lineage (NCBI taxonomy): Eukaryota > Metazoa > Arthropoda > Insecta > Blattodea > Blaberidae > Diploptera > Diploptera punctata. Next base: position 714,715 of record JASPKZ010000046.1, on the reverse strand, counting down.
TTCTTGAAATCCAAAATTATAAACTGCCTAAATGATTGGACCTATTTTGATTTTGTTGTGTGTATTTGAGTGGGTCCCTGGATGGTTTAGAATTGCAATTGGACACTCTAAAACCATTAGGTGTAGGAGTTTACCTGAAGTGAAAATTTAAAAATCCCTCTAGCGGTCACAATTTTCGATGTTTAACATTCTATCCTATTAGATTAAATCCTGTTAAAAATGAGCGAAATCAGACAATTAGAAGTGGAGGTTTACCTGAAATTCGAAACCTCCATGTTTGGTTCGTCTCAGTGTACACAACACGATTTAAGTAACCTTTAATATTTCATTTATTTAGGCGTAACGACGCACGCCGGTATAAGCTAGTTGTTTCATAAATTCTTCTCTTCGCATCATTTATATTCCGTTGTCTAACTGCACGTTCTTTATAGGAAATCATATAATAAGAACAGTGAAGTCTCATAGACTGATGGGCAGGACATGTGGCACGAAAAGAGAATGATAGAGGAGCATGAATGCTTCTTGTAGGACACTAGAGGGAAAACGCCAGTTGGTAAACCAAGAATGAAATGGGAAAATAAGAGTAGACCTAATCATGATTTGAGGGAAGTAGGACAACGGCTTTATAGGTGTCGCGCCATGGAGTTAGTTAGTTAGATTTATACAGGGGATGATTGGAAAATTAGATCAGGATAGAGCTGTATGGAGAACTTATGTTCGCGCGGCCATGAACCTACGAGTTCGATAGACCCAGTGAGTTAGTTAATTGTAGCAATTCCTTTCTGTAATATAATTATGTTATACTTAAATCTCACTACATCCTTCATCTGGCAGTGTTATACTCAGATATTTTAATGTTCCGCAACATTGTATAACATATCTATCTTCCAACTACTATGTAGGCCCACTCTTTTTATTTAAACTTATTTTCAATTCCCTAGTTTCGTATTCCTCTTTCAACTGTTATAACATGCATTTAATAGGCGAGAAGGATTTTTAAGAATGTATTGTAGAAAAACAAATATACAAATAAGGATGCCATGAGTGGAGACGTGATGAAATAAAGAAGCGACGGTCAAAAGTTCGTTACAATTCTTACTTCAAATACTTGAAAGGGATGAATTTTTCCGCCGTAGTTGAAGGAAACTGTTTCAAATATAATCATGAGTTCAAAAGTATAGTTGTGGTGGTGGTGGTGGTGGTTGTGGCGGTGGCGGCGGCGTTTGTGATTGTGGTAGTATAAGTAAATAATAAAATTTATTATTTTTATTATTATTATTATTATTATTATTATTATTATTATTATTATTATTATTATTATGACTATTATTATTATTCAGGTTTACAATACATAACATAATCTTGTTGTGTTCAAATTTTATATTCTTATGCTCTTACTCCAAGTTTCTCTATTTTCTCGTCACTTTTCTTGTGTCTTCTTCTTTTCCCAGAGTTCTTTATCTTATCATCCCTTTTCTTGCAATACTTTTTTCTTCCATGTTTCTTTCTTTTGATCTAAAACTATGCGTTTTCAGATCTAGATCCTTTCCTTCCCAATGAAATCCAATCCTAACCAGTTTTTTTTTTTTTTTTACTTATTCAAGCAAAATATTTAACTATAACACTGGTCGACAAAAATGAACTTTTTTTCTTTCACAAGAATAAAAATATGACTTTTTAGAAGTATTTTTCATCCTGAATTTAAATATCATTTCAGTTTTTTCCTATCAGGCAAGAGTTTTCTGTGATATTCATTTATATTTTTTCTAATTATTTAATAAATCCATCTAACTCTAACTCATTCTAACATATATAGAAAGTGGTAGATAATGATTTTCGGGCATATTTTGCATCTAGAACATCTCTCTTCTTGGTCCAACAGTAGTCAGCCAGCATATTAGAACTCCACTTGCCTTGGTACCTCTTTTCCATTGTGGAAATTTGCTGATGAAAACGCTCACCGTGCTCATCAGAGACAGCCCTTAAAAACAGCTTGAATAAAATCGCTACATATAAGGTAAAAGTTCCTATGACATGTCAAAGAGAATGCTAAAATCAATTTAAAAAAATTAGCTGTCACAAAAAAACTGTGCCTGATGGAAAAATTCTGACTATATATCTAAATTCAGTATGAAAAAATGCACTAGATTCACCAATCAGATTTCTTGTGAAGAAAACCTTATCGACCAGTGCAATTGTTTAAATGTGAATGGACTGGTCATTAAATGGAAGAATCTAGAGTAGCAAAACATAAAAGTAAATGGTGAACGGTATGTTATCAATATAGTAACAGCTGGTCTGATAAAGTAGCATATGATAAAATAATATTATTAGGAACTATCTTTAAAAAAATTGCACTTGAGATAAGGATGAAAGTAAGATAAAGAGTCAATACTAATAAAATGCATATCAAATTCCGTTGAGGTGAATAGTCGTAAGATAAAAGTTAAAAATTAAAATGTACCTGTTGGCAGGTGCCCTCGTCCTCATCTTTGTTAAAATGGTGTTTATAAAATTATAATAATAAAACATGGGTAACATTAAAATATACAGGAAATGAAACCACAAAACTAGCCAGAACTTTGAAAAAATAAATAACAACATTAACATAGCTTATAAAACAGGATGTCCACCTCTGTGGTCTCGAGATAGCGTGTTGCCTTATCACGCAGCAGGCCCGGGTTCGATCCCCGGTCGGGGCAGTTTTTCTGGGTGAGGTTTTTATCGGGGATTTTCCTCACCTGTAAGACGAATGTCAGGAAAACTTTAAGGCCCAAACGGTCCCCGAAATAATATGGCCATCATTATCATCATCATCCTTCACCGGTGTGGAAAGCAACGGGAAGCTTCCACACCTACAATTCCCGTAAAGCTGCAAGCATAGCATGAAAATGCTATGATTGCAGTGAAGGACCTGCTATCAGGCAGAATTACTGTGGATGGATAAAACAGTAAACAAATTAAACAACATAATATACAATGGCATAGAAGAACGCAGCAAATTCAACAACAAGGGAGTCTACAAACTAACATGTAAAGATTGTAATAAATGTTATATTGGCAGGACAAGCAGAAATTTCAATACAATATATAAGGAACACCTAAAAGATTTCATGTACGCGGGTGATAAATCAACGCAGGTCACCAAATGAACACAATAGAAAATACTCTCACGATAATCTACAGAGAAAACATTCCAGCAAAGATAAACATATTTGAAGACCTCGAAATTATAAAGGAAATAAAGAACACCTTACTTCTTAATGAGAACGCACCCCAGTCAAACGACCCATTATACGAGATCGTCAAAAACAAGTCAGTTGCTGCTAGAAACACTTGGAGTATACATAATCGTAAACAACAGCAACTAATAGCAGAAGCTCATGATGGAAGTTAACTTCCGAAAGGCCTCCAGTTAATTTTATATACCACAATTTTAACAAAGTTGAGGGACGACGGCACCTGCGAACAGGTACATTTTAATTTTTATATTAAGATAAAGTGGCTAAGGGGTGTATGCCATGATGATAATGTTACCCGTCTTAGAAATTGACGAGTATAAAGAGTAGGCCTATATATTTGATATGAACTTAGAACTCGCCAATATAGGCCCACCATTTTCTCAATTATAATTACTTAATACAGGCTTTCCACTTTACAGCAGTTCGCCCTTAATTCCTACTTTCCAGAGATTCATATCTTCCCATTGTCCTTCTTCCATACCTCTATTCATCATGGCATCATATATTCCCTCTTTACCATGTTCGTCTACTTCTCCACCTCTTCCTTCTGCCTGGTATCATCCAATCCAACACCCGTTTAGGCCACTGTTCAATTACCAACGGTTCCCAACCTTTTTTGACTCGCGAACCCCTTCCACAACAATTTAAGTTGGGTGAACCAATGACTTTTAAATATACATACAGTAGACATGCATAAAATGTAATTCTAAGCAAAATATTTAATAACCTTAAATTAATTTAACCCTTAACGGTTAAAACCTACAGTTAATCTAGTTTAGGGTGTCCATAATACTTCAATGCAAAAGGGGGCATGTACAAAAAATTAAAGGAAAAACCTGGGACAATTTATAAAAGGGTGGGACATTAACAAAATATAAAAGGAAGTTTAAAAAATTGTATGAAACAAATTATACAAATTGCACATATAAGTAATGCCTATTTTTTTATTGTCCATTGAAATTACAAAATTAAGCTACATTAATCAAAAATCACTATAGTCATTGCTTATTAACGTTTAAAAATATTTATTTATCGATGCAAGGGGTATAAAAATCCATTAACTGGATCTCTTTCATCCAAGTTAAAATCGTATTTTCTCCAAAGCCAAAGTACCAGAATCAGCAGGAAGTCTTCAACATTGGCTGCACTGACCAAGGATTGACAATTTGAAAAATACACCAGTTACCAATATATGAGAGCAAAAACAAATATTATAGACGAAACAGTGCATCGTTGTCATACAATTGGCGCTTCTAACGTTTATATTTATAATTACATAATAAAGAACAAAACGAAAGTCGCCATTCATAAATACATTGACAAAGCATCATCCCAAAAACGGGACATTTGAGCGTCCCCAAGAAAACTTTTGGGATAGCGGGACACTTTTGAAATAAACAGGACTGTCCCGGAAAAGAAAACGGGACGGATTGACACCCTACTCTAGTTACGGCCTAAAAGTTACAGAACGTGTAGGCCTAGTCCCTCCATGGTATCTTTACCTTGTCGTGGTGGAGTGGCTTGTGTGCTTAAATGATCCTGAGAGCTATGCCGGCGGTAGCATTGCTGCCGATAGGGTTACCCATGCCGGACTGGTCGAAGGTGATAAGCCAGACGAAATAAGTACCTTGGTCGAAAGAGTGACGATCTTTCACCGTAAAAATACAACCGTCAAGAAATGCGGACATGGGTTCTACTGGGGTAAAATTTTCCGGAGGTCAAATAGTCCCCCATTCGGTTCTCCGGGCGGGGACTACTTCAGGGAACCCATGCCAAAGGCTCAAACACAGGGACATGTTCCTAGGAACGTGGAATGTTAGGACTTTATACAATAGCGGGGCACTAGAGATATTAACGCGGGAATTGGATAAATCGCCCTTGGATATAGTCGTTTTACAGGAAGTTAGGTGGCCAGGAGAAGGTAGTCAGGAATCAGGAAGCTTTGCATTATACTATGGGGGTGCAGAAAGACCTGCATTTGGAACGGTTTTTTAGTCAGAAGGAGGATCCTATCCGCTATCCGAGATATTAAGTTTGTTAGTGATAGGATATCATACGTAATTCTAAAGGGTAAACGACATGATTTTATAATTGTAAATGTACATGCCCCCACAGAAGATAAAGATGACAAGATCAAGGATGAGTTCTATGAAGAATTAGAATGCTTATTTGATAGCCTTTCACGATATCATATGAAAATTGTCTTAGGAGATTTTAATGCAAAAGTGGGGCGGGAAGATATATTCAAACCAACAATAGGCAAATTCAGTCTTCATGAAGATAGTAACGACAACGGGGTTAGATTAGTCACATTTGCCACATCAAAGAATCTCATTGTTAAGAGCACAACATTTCAACATAAGGATATTCATAAATACACCTGGACGTCCCCAGATGAGAAACTCGGAACCAGATAGATCATGTATTAGTGGATAAACGCTGGCACAGTAGCATCATTGATGTTAGATCAGTTAGAGGGACAGACTGCAATTCAGATCATCATCTGGTCAGGGTGAAAATCAGACAACGGCTATCGCTTATGAGAGGAACAAACGCTAAAGATGATTCTGTAAAATATGAATTAAAAACTTGAAAAATGATGAAATGAGCAAGAATAACCAAATCAAAATTGCTAATAGATTTGAAGTACTGGAATCTTCAGATGACAATGTGGCAAACGAAGAAGAAACTGATATAAATAAGGAATGGGAGGCTATAAGAGATACTATTAAATTGTCAGCATCAGAAAGCATTGGTTGTTTAAAAAAGAGGCAAAACAAGAAATGGTTTGATGAGGAATGTGCCGACATTGTAAAGAAAAGAAAGGTAGCAAAATTGAAATGGTTACACGAGCCAAATGAGGTAAATTTAGAGCAATTGGGTAGTGTTAGACGGGAAACCACCAAGTTACTAAAGAGTAAAAAGAGGGAATATTTGAGAGAGAAGATTAATGATCTTGAAATGAATGCAAAAAATAGGAACATTAGAGAATTATATCAGGGAATTAGTATAGAGAAGAAAGGGTTTCAGGCTAGAACAAACATAATTCGGAATGAAAATGGGGATATGATTGCAGATTCCAAGAGTATATTAAATAGATGGAAAAGTTATTTAATCAGCTATTAAATGTACATACACAACAGGACATTGAGGAGGATAAGTTACAGACAGCAGAAATGCTAGTCGCAGAGCCAAGTGCATTAGAGGTTGAAATGGCAATTGAAAAATTGAAGATGTATAAAGCATCAGGTTCAGATGAGATCCCAGCAGAACTGATAAAATCAGGGGGAGAAAAATTGATGGACAAGATACGCTGTTTGCGTAGTATGATTTGGGAAAAAGAAGCTCTTCCAGATGAATGGAAGGAATCAATTATCGTACCAATTTATAAGAAGGAGATAAAACTGATTGCAACAACTACAGGGGCATCTCATTACTTTCAACTTCGTACAAAATTCTAACAAATATATTAGTCAGCAGACTTACTCCCTATATTGATGACATTCTAGGAGATCATCAATGTGCATTTAGAAGAAACAGGTCTACAACAGATCAGATTTTTAGTATAAGACAGATTTTAGAAAAGAATGGGAATATAATGGTACTGTTCATCAACTATACGTAGACTTCCAAAAGCATATGATTCAATTAAGAGGGAGAAGTTATATAGTATCCTGCTGGAGTTCGAATTCCTAAAAAGTTAGTTAGACTTATACGAATGTGTCTAAATGGCTCGACGAGTAGGGTGCGTGTAGGCAAACAGTTTTCAGACACTTTTGAAATCCAGAATGGGTTGAAGCAAGGAGATGCACTATCTCCTCTACTATTTAATTTTGTACTAGAGCATGCCATTAAATCTTTAGAGAATGAGGAAGGCTTACAACTGAATGGTATTAATAAGCTATTAGTTTATGCTGATGATGTAGTACTACTGGCCGATAGCGAGGAGATACTAAAGGCCAACACGCACACACTATTGAGTAACACTAAGAAATTAGGACTGGAAGTAAATATCAGTAAAACTAAATATATGGTCTCACGTAGAAATACATTATATAATGGAAATGGACAGCTAATGACAAATGAGGGAAATTTTGAGGAATTGGCTGAATTCAAATACCTAGGAACAATAATCACAAATAGGAATGAGATGCACAAAGAAATTAAACATAGGCTCAATTCTGGAAATGCATGCTATTATGCATTGCAGAGACTTTTGATGTCCCAACTCCTTTCAAAAAACGTTTAAGCTGAAAAATATATAAAACTATTATTCTACCAGTTATATTATATGGGTGCGAAACATGGACTCTTACTTTAAGGGAGGAAAGGAGATTACGAGTATTTGAGAATAAAGTCTTAGGAAAATTTTTGGACCAAAGAGAGATGAACAGACAGGTGAATGGAGAAGACTACATAACAATGAACTACATGGTCTTTATAGGAAGCCAGATATAATAAGAACAGTTAAGTCCCGTAGACTGCGATGGGCAGGACATGTTGCGCGTATGGGGAATGAAAGACGTGCATGGAAGCTTCTTGTAGGAAAGCCAGAAGGAAAACGCCCAGTTGGTAGACCAAGAATGAGGTGGGAGAACAACATTAACTATGATTTGAGGGAAGTAGATTATACAGGGAATGATTGGAAAGCATTAGCTCAGGATAGGGATGTATGGAGAGCTTATGTCCGTGCGGCCATGAACCTACGGGTTCGATAGTGCCAGTGAGTAAGTAAGTAGGCCTAGTTGTTGCGAAATCATATTGCATTCGTAACGTCGTTACATGACTGTAAATCAGGCATTCGCGGTAAATATTAATTTATTGTGGAAATAATGTGACTATTTAACTCATGCCCCAAATGGGAGTCAGTGACCAATCATGTTTCAATGATTTCTGTTTTACAACCAATCAGAGTCGTGTTTCACCAAATATTTATCAGTGTTATAATTACCATATTAAAGAAAGCTCCTCCTTACAATATTGCGTTCCTTTGGCAATAAATAGATGATCTGGTTGCAGTGATAAACAAAAGAAGCAGTAGAAGCGTACCTATCGTTTCTCATTTGTTTTCAAACATCGCCGTTTACATTAAATATATAAATATTTTAAAATAACTATAGTTAAATAATGATTTGTGAGTAAACAGCTTAATTTTATTCGTTAAATAGTCCTAACAAATGCCACTCTTGATTTCCAAATTCTCTAGATAAATTCACTCCTCACTTCGTGAGTCGTGAATTTATCGATAATTTGGAAATCACTCGTGGCATTACTTATGATAATTTAATTTTAAAATAATAATAATGTTTTATTTACATTATTATTATCATCATCATCATCATCATGAACAAATTCGTTTTATGCCATGTGGCCTGTACGGTAAACCTAGCGAAGATGGTCTTGATCTTTTCACCGATGTTTTGGTCTTCCTTGGTCCCTATGTCCAGTTGGGGTATATTGGAATGCAAATTTTGGAAGTCTATTTCTTGCCATTCTCCTCAGATGATTTTTCCATTCTTGTTGGTATCTTTGTATATCTTCATTTAAACTTGTTACTCCAAGTTTTCCTCTGATAATAGTGTTCCTTTGGTGATCCAGTCTATTAACTCCTAACAATGATCGTAAGAAGCGCATTTGGCTTACTTGAAGTTTATGAGAGTTTATTTTATTTAAAATCCATTATTGTTATTATTATAATGTTTTATTTATGTTATTATTATTATTATTATTATTATTATTATTATTATTTCCACCGCTGCGGCCTTAATGTAGCGTGCTGCCTTGTGACGCAGCGTGCCCGGGTTCGATTCCCCGTCGGGACAAGCTCCTGGGTGAGGTTTTTCGGGGTTTTTCCTCACCAGTAAGACAAATGTTACGAAGTGTAAGACCCAACGGTCCCCGAAAATCATCCGGCCATCATCATCATCCGTATCATCATCATCATCCTTCACCTGTGTGGAAAGCAACGGGTAGCTACCGCACCTATAATTCCCTAGTAAAGCTGCAAAGCATAGCATGAAAATGTTATGATTGCAGTGAAAGACCTGCCCTCGGGCAGAATTACTATGGATGGATTATTATTATTATTGTTATTATTGTTATTATTATTAATACAATGCTGCAAAAATTATGGAAACAATAATAGACCTAACCTCGAAACCCGTCATTACGGAAAAGTTTTGGCGAACCCCTTGAAATATTTTGCGAACGACAGGTATGTAATATACTATATTATATTACACTTGGCCTTTACTAGACCACTCTCATTTATATTATACTATAATGATGTAGGTCGTCCGCGATGGTCTAATGGTGATGTTCCTTTCTGTCCCAAGGGTCTCAGTTTTAAACCCAGCCGGGGTCGATGGATTTTTATATGGAAGAATCCAAGGGACAAGTCCTGCGGGAGAGACTTTAAGCCGTGGGTGCCGAGTCTGAAGATTTTCAAGCTCGAAAAAGAACCTCAAACCTGAATAAAAATGCCTCTGTGCAATATTTAACCGGCCTTCATCCATCCGAGCAATACCTTAGTTGCCTACTAGATGTCTAATTGCGATATTCTAACCACAAGTCACTCATTGATATTTGTAGGTAAATTATGATAACTAGAATTAGCTTGTTTAAGTAACTTCTGCTAGGGACCACCCATGTCTCCACGCGGGACTTATGAGGTATATATACATACATATATCCATATGTTCAGCTGATAATCTGAAAATATATAGATCTGCTAAAATGAAATATCTTCCACGGACTGCAGGATACACACTACTAGATCATAAAAAATGAATACTTTTAGAAGAATTACACATGGAACCTTAAAAAAAATCTGATTATAAGTAAAGATAGATGCAACGTGTTCATCGAATGGAGGATCACAGGATACCCAAGCAAATGTTATACTATGAACCTGCATGAAGAAGAGGAAGAAGACCAGGTCGTCCACTGAAAAGACTTACGAATAGTGTTTCTATTGAGGCCAAATCAGATCAACAATTGACCTAAATTGGAGAATGGACTATGATGATATGATGATGATGATGATGATGTAAACGATGAAGATACACAGCAGCTTATCTTGGTAATTGAATTACTCATAATACTTACACTACCCTTGAGGATGCCGACGCAGTCTCTGGCGAAACGTCGGTGAACTTGAAGCCTCAAGACCACGGCCTACAGCCCGGAAATCTTCTTCAAGATCATTATAGCAACTCCGGCCGTGAAAGCCTAAGTCAATACAATACTTAGAATGTTTACTTTAGATAAGATATGTTTGAAAAATACAATGGACACTTTTGACTCATGACCAGTACTCTGTTTCATTCGAGCGGTAAGTGGCTAAGGGAATAGGAGAGACTGTAAAACCAGCAATATCTTGGTTACTCTATACCTCGGCTTAATTCAAATACCTAGGAACAATAATTACAAATAGGAATGATATGCACAATGAAATTAAACATAGGCTCAATTCTGGAAATGCGTGCTATTATGCAATGCTAGGACTCTTGTCACCCAACTTCTCTCAAAAAAAGATAAACAGAAAATATATAAAACTATTTTTCATGCTATGCTTTGCAGCTTTACTAGGGAATTATAGAATTATAGGCGTCATAGCTTCCCGTTGCTTTCCACACCGGTAAAGGATGGTGATGATAATGATGATGATGGTGATGGCCGGATGATTTTCGGGGCCTTAAAGTTTTCCTGACATTTGTCTTACAGGTGAGGAAAAAACCCCGAAAAAACCTCACCCAGGAGGCTGTCCCGACCGGGAATCGAACCCGGGCTCGCTGCGTGACAAGGCAGCACGCTACCTCGAGACCACAGCGGTGGACGCTTAAAACTATTATTCTCAATAATATTATATGGATGCGAAACATGGATTCTTACTTTAAGGGAGGAGAAAATATTACGAGTATTTGGAAATAAGGCTCCTAAGAACATTTTTGGACCAAGAGAGATAAACAGACAGGCGAATGGAGAAGGCTTCATGACAGTGAGCTACATGATATTTGTTGGAAACCAAATATAATAATCTTATTTGAGCAGTTAAAAATCGTATTTTGCGATAGGCAGGGTATGCAGCACGAATGGGAAATCAAAGAGGGACATAGAAGCTTCTTGTAGGAAAAACAGAGGGAAAACATCCAGTTGGTAATCCAAGAATGTGATGGGAGAATAATAATACCTCTTGTATCTTGTAAGCTCATGTTTCCCTTAACAGAGATTTAGGCGCTCTCCCCCTACAGGGAAGTATTTGAACCGTACTAATTTAATTACACTTGTTTTCGTATAGATGCCATTTGAGTGGTCCGTGGTCAGCGTTCCGCCTCATACTGACATCTAGGAAACCAAGGTAGTACTAGGACGGGAAGATTCGGTAAATTTTGCTTAGCGGCCTTTTCATTCAGGCTTAAGGATCTTTTACGAGCCTCAAAATCTTCAGACTCGGGACCCACGGCTTAAAGTCCCTCCCGGAGGACTTGCTCCTTGGATTTTTCCATCCCAAAAAAAAAACCCATCGACCCCGGTCGGGTTTGAACCCGCGACCCTCGAGACCAGAGACAAGGAGCATAACCACTAGTCCACCGCGGCCGATGAATAATAATAATATGATTTGAGAAAAGTAGATTATACGGGAATGATTAAAAAATATTAGATGAGTAGGGATGCATGGAGAGCTTATGTCCACGTGTCCATGAACATACGTGTTCGATAGTACCAGTGAGTAAGTAGCTTCTAGTTCTGTACCATTCAAGTAAGTTAGTTTCCGATGATTATTATTGTTATTAATATTATCTTTGTCATCATCTTAGATGAATGTAGTTGCACGGTGAGGTGTAGGGATCTGTTTCTTGCTAAGAACGTACTGCAGGTATCAGCAGTAAAAATGTAATGTGAGAAGAGAGGTGCGAGACATGCTGGACCCAGATCTGTATTGTGTTGGTTGATTGCCAACATTTTGTTGTTGTTATGACCTCTTGTCAAGGTTACGCTCTACTATGTTGCCAGGTCGTGTCATGCAACAAATACATACTACACACACGTTTCTACTCTGCCCGGATCTGACAATTAATGCAACATTTATCCTTAAGGAGTGGTGTTGAAATATTTGATATTTTATTCTATCATTACCTAGTTTCCATTACACACACACACACACACGCACACGCACACGCACATATGTACACACACACAGTTGCCTCTCATCAATATTCTAATGCTTTTACACTATTTGTGTAATATTGAATATAAATAAAACAAAATATTAATCAATTTCAAAATAATGCAATTTTGAAGGATCAATAGAATATATATGTGTGCATTTTGATATATATATATATATATATGTTATAACTATATTTTGACATTTGGCAATATACAAGCGTTACTGCTATAAAGTAAATATTCTCTTTAAAAATTTGCTTAACTGTTGTGTTGGCCACTAGATGTCAGTTGGGACGACTTCCCCCTACCTCTTGTGTGAATTGAGAATACTACATATATAAGAAAAATATATGTTTGTGTTGGAATAATTGAGTAGCTCAGTTGGTTAGAGCGCTAAACGTATAGAGTTTAGAGACTCGGGTTCAAATCCCGACTCAAACATTCATTTTTCTTTTCATATCATATTTGCCTTCATTGCCAAATGTCAAAAATATAGTTATAACATCTAAATATACAAGCGTTACTGCTATAAAGTAAATATCCTCTTTAAAATTTTTCTTACCTGTTATGGTGGCCACTAGATGTCAGTTGGAACGACTTCCCGCTACCTCCTGTGTGAATTGAGAATACTACATATATAAGAAAAATGTATGTTTGTGTTGGAATACTTCGGTAGATCAGGTGGTTAGAACTCTAAACGTACAAAGTTTAGAGACTCGCTTCAAATCCCGACTCAAGCATTCATTTTTCTTTTCATATCATATATATATATATATATATATATATATGGCTAAAGATAAGAAAGAGAATTAATACGTACTTGTAAGTATGGTTTCGAAATCGGTAATTGGAGAACTATTTTTCTCCTTCTTCTGGCCCCAAAAAATCATTATATAGGTCCAATAATAACTTTTAATCAACACATTAAAAAGTCATGTCTGAATTATTTAAAACAAAAATCAATCCTTGACTTCTATTGATTTAAGTAAAAATAATGATCACTCTCTGAATAATACTTTTTTCCAATTAAAATTTAAGATTAATCCTTGAAGAATCGAAAAGAAATTCAGTCAAAAAATAAAAATCAGACTGAATAAAAATACATTCTCATAAATAGTAATACTGGAGTATTAAATAGTATTAAGTTAGCACTCTTATAAGCTACTTATCTCTCTCTCCTCTCTTCTCTCTCTCTCTCTCTCTCTCTCTCTCTTCCTAATTCTAAGAATTGTTAGGGCTGCTAAGTTAGGAAAGTTATGTTTTTTTTTTCTGCCGAGCAGTGCTAGCAAATCCTCGATTATGTAAACAACTCAGCAAAGTTTTTATTTCTGATTTTCAGTGTGTTCACATCGTTTATAATCCACAAGTTGAAGATAATGTGGGGCAAAATAAGAACTCGTGCATCCGTGAAGCCTTCGATATAAATTCTGAAGAAAACACAAGTAAGTGCAACAATTATAACAAAATCTTGGTGTCTATGTGTGTAATATAAAACGTTGTCGAACTTGTTTAGGAAGGAAATTCGTTGGATCGAAATAAATAAATAAATAAAATAAAAATTAAAGTTTTTCAATCAAACTTGATATTTCAGATTTTAAGAAATATTGTTCACAAATTATCATTACTAATGATCAAAAATATTTTGCTCAGAAATAATTATTAATCTATGATTTTCAGCTGTTGATTACAAAATAAAAGTCACTCTTGATAAAAATCACAACAAAATTATTTAAAAAATGTATAATAATAATAATAATAATAATAATAATAATAATAATAATAATAATAATATCAATAATAATAATAATTATAATATAATAATAATAATTATAATATAATAATAATAATAATTTACATTATCATATGCCTTTTCATAATCTATAAATAGTATTACAGTGGGAGATTAAATTCTCTCCTTTTTTCCATAATTTGTTGCAGGGTAAATATTGCATCTATAGTGCTCCTCCCTTTTCTAAATCCACATTGTTCTTCTTCCAAAAATGTTTCACTATTTTATTAAGCTTATATCAAAATTCTAAAATCAAAATTAAATTACCAGATGGAGAAATAACAGAACACATAAACATAGGCAAAGGTTCGACAAGGATGTGGACTATCTCCACTCTTATTTAATATATATATATTAACAGAATAGTGCAAGAATGGAAACAAACAGTAAACAGTGGAATTTCAATAACTAGGAATAAAATAATTCAAACAATATTATACGCTGATGATCAAATAATATTATCAGATTCCGAAGATAGCTTACAAATAGCAGCATATCAATTATTCAAAATTGCCAGCAAATATAATATGAAAATTTCCATTTCAAAATCCAAAACAATGGCAATGTGTGGAAAAAACATACAACGGGTGAAAATTGAGATTGATGGAAAAATTATAGAACAAGTGTCAGATTTCTCTTACTTAGGAAGTGTATTTGCAGAGTATAAGAGTGACATTGATTCAAAATTACAAAAATATAATAAAATGAATGGGGTAATACGAAGACTTTTAGTAAACAGATGAGGACAGAGACAAAACTAAGATTACATAACATCACATCAAAAGCTGCTCTAAAATACGGAAGTGAAATTTGGATTTTAAATAAAATAAACTCTCATAAACTTCAAGTAAGCCAAATGCGCTTCTTACGATCATTGTTAGGAGTTAATAGACTGGATCACCAAAGGAACACTTATTATCAGAGGAAAACTTGGAGTAACAAGTTTAAATGAAGATATACAAAGATATCAACAAGAATGGAAAAATCATCTGAGAAGAATGGCAAGAAATAGACTTCCAAAATTGGCATTCCAATATACCCCAACTGGACATAGCGACCAAGGAAGACCAAAACATCGGTGGAAAGATCAAGACCATCTTCGCTAGGTTTACCGTACAGGCCACATGGCCTAAAACGAATTTGTTCATGATGATGATGATGATGATGATAATAATAATAATAATAATAATAATAATAATAATAATAATAAACAATAGAAGCCGCACAAATGTGCATTAGTTTAGGTCCCTGCTGTATGCCAGCAACGATTTTGTTCTCCTTAAACAGATATTGAAGTTACATATTTCACACGGTCTATCACAGAGCTTACACACGCAGTCCATTGACGGATCATGATAGTTAGAAATTTTGCAGAGTTTGTGGTGGTATCCATGCACTGCCAGTCTTATTATTGCACTGCGTATCTTGTATTTTAAAAATTATAGATAAACGTTTCGATATTATTTAATTTTAATATTTTTATTTTAATAATCGATTTCAAACCCTGATTATTTAAGATCAAATCGATTGTTAATGGGTAGGACCGTGTGCATATGCACATGTATGCTCTATTCCCACCCACGGCACTCCTGTTGGCTGAAATAAATTAACACTCCCTTTCTAGACTCTTCTATTTACTTGATGTTGAGGTAACCAAGAGAGTTATACAGCTGTGCAATAAATTAAAAAAATAAGGAAAAGTAAGAGTATGCAATAATATGTAATTAAGGAGTCTCCAGACCTAGCAACTCTTACGATTGACCTTTGCACATAGAATAAACAGCACTTTCGTCGCAACTTTAAGTTCAATTTTTATACTTAAATCCTAGGTCATACTGCATTAAGATCAGAAATTCGCAGATCAGTAAATATCAATAAAACTAAATATATGGTCACACGTAGAAATTCATTATATAATGGAAATGGACAGCTAATGACAAATGAGGGAAATTTTGAGGAAGTGGCTGAATTCAAATACCTAGGAACAATGATCACAAATAGCAATGAGATGCACAAAGAAATTAAACATAGGCTCAATTCTGCAAATGCATTGCAGAGACTCTTGATCTCCCAACCCCTTTCAATAAACGTTAAACTGAAAATATATAAAACTATTATTCTACCAGTTATATTATATGGGTGCGAAACATGGACTTCTACTTTATGGGAGGAAAGGAGATTATAAGTATTTGAGAATAAAGTACTTAGGAAAATTTATGGACCAAAGAGAGATGAACAGACAGGTGAATGGAGAAGACTTCATAACAATGAACTACATGGTCTTTATAGGAAGGGCAGATATAATAAGAACAGTTAAGTCTCGTAGACTGCGATGGGCAGGAGATGTTGCACGTATGGGGAATGAAAGACTTGCATGGAAGCTTCTTATAGGAAAGCCAGAGGGAAAACGCCCAGTTGGTAGACCAAGAATGAGGTGGGAGAATAACATTAACTATGATGTGAAGGAAGTAGATTATACAGGGAATGATTGGAAAGCATTAGCTCAGGATAGGGATGTATGGAGAGCTTATGTCCGCGCGGCTATGAACCTACGGGTTCGATAGTGCCAGTGAGTAAGTATCTTAAAATTTACAATATAAAAAATAGAATACCTGAGATCTCAGTCTTCCTCAACATTAGATGTAGGGTGTGGAGTACTTTCGAAGCATATTCTACATCATCCAAAGTTGAGGAAGACTGAGATCTCAGGTATTCTGTTTTTTTTATTGTAAATTTTACTCGTACATAGTAACCTCAACGGTGTTTCGTCATGAATTTTAAAAGTATCGATAGCTTATCTTATTTACTTACTTAATACTTAATACAGGCTTTCCACTTTACAGCAGTTTGCCCTTGATTCCTGCTTTCCAGAGATTCCTATCTTCCCATTGTCCATCTTCCATACCCCTCTTCATCATGGCATCATATATTCCCTCATACCATATTCTTCTACTTCTTCCCCTTCTCCTTCTGCCTGGTACCATCCACCTGTTTAGGCCACTGGTCTTCCGGCATCCGTTGTTTATCTTATTTAACGAAGCTTTATATTGGACGGTTGAAATAACTGGGTCAAACAGTAGTGTCTAAGGCTCGTATTCGGGAGCTCCGAAGTTCGTACTCTTTGGCCGTCAATCACAATACTAGAACACAGACAACAATACACATAATATCATATATAGCCGACGAGAATGCATCAAAAGTAAAAACGTGTAACAACAACAATAGGCAATTATAGTCATTCATAGACTTAGGCCTATACACTGAAGATCATTATCATCATCAATTGCAGTCATGGATTATGTCATTGGCCTGTTCCGCTTCAGGATTGAAATTGATCCCTCCATCTCTTCTTAGGTCTTCCTGGGTCTCTTCGTCCTGTGGGTCTGTAATTCAATAGCTGCAGAGGTAGTCTATTGTTTGGCATTCTAAGAAGGTGGTCATGCCAATTATTTTTGGTATATTTTAATGGTTTCAGTTATTGCTGGTGAGTTGAGAGCTTTGCTGATATCTTCATTACGCAATATCAGTCCGGTCATTTCTTTTCTTTAGATTCTGAGTATGTATAGATCTCCTCAGAATGGGTTACCAACCCATCGCTGAGAAAGTTCAGTGGTAGGGTTGTCAGCTTGAGGCCTCTGAACTTGCCTGCTTTTCTGTTTGGGAGTGCTCCCATAGCCAGTGGGTCCGGGAAGTGAGCGCCAGATACTCGCTCTCACCCTCTCCCGTCTGCTGTAACTATGAGTTACATTGTCCAGAGGTCACGACAAGGACGTGGGAGTAGGATTTGCTGATAGAGCTCTCTGAAGATCCTAGACATAATATTATACCAAAGCAATATGAATGCGCACAATACACATGCTGGTATGTGCCCAAATATTCTAGATGCGATATGATTTTTGTTTATTTTTTAAAGACATTTTTTAACATCTAGGCCACAAAGCTTTATTTACTTCATTCCTTTGTATTTTTAATTATATCCAGTCATATTATTAAATGCGAATGAAGAATGTTTCATAGCAGTGAGCTACATGATCTTTATAGGAAGCCAGATAAAATAAGAACAGTTAAGTCTCGTAGACTACGATGGGTAGGACATGTGGCACGTATGGAATATGAAAGAGGAGCATTCAAGCTTATTGTAGGAAAATCAGAGGGAAAACGCCCACTGGTAGACAAAGAATGAAGTGGGGGGATATAACATTAACCATGGTTTGAGGGAAATGGATTATACAGGGGGTGATTGGAAAACATTAGCTCAGTATAGGGATATATATATATATATATATATATATATATATATATGGGGGTGTTATGTCCGCGCGGCTATGAATCTATGGATTCGATAGAGCCAGTTAGATATTACAACCTCAGCCAGGTTGTTCGGCATCGCGATTTGAACTTGGGACCTCCTGAATATGAGTGTTGAGCGCTACCGTTTGACCCAAATCGCTCGGTGCAGTATGATAAAATACATCTGAATTCATACGCCTAGGACAAACTTACACAGCATATTGGTATTCATCCGACGATCCTAGATTCGATTTGACAAAATATACGTGAAAGCAATCAACAATAGAATTTCACAACCTATAGGTGCATATAGAAGTTCCTAGATCTAACATGACCAAAGCATATTCAAATGTCTCAAAATAAAATTGAAATAAATAACAAACATATAACTTACAAGTAGTCTATATAACGGGCTTCCAATATAAACCCGGACCGGCCTCACGGGGCGCTCTCTCCTTGTCCGCATTTCACTCTGCCAGCCGCTCGTCCTTGAACTAGTCAGTTTACTATCGTTCGACAAGATGAGACGTCAGCTGACATTAGAGCAGCGCATTTATGTATTTAAATGTTATTATAAATACGAATCAGCTCGTCGCGTTCGCGAGGAATTTATTCGGAACTTCCCTGGACAATTACCTCCTTCCAGATCGACAATCCACGATCTTGTGACTAAATTTGAGACCACTGGTTCAGTACAAAATAAGAAACACACGCGAAGGCGTACGGTTCTCAACGAAGAAAAAATAGATGAATTTGGCGAAAATTTGTGGGGTAGCCTGAAAGACAAAGTGTACAAAACAAATCCGCACACATTGGAAGAACTGAAGAACAGCATAAGAAATGAAATCAGAAACATGACAGTGCCCGAACTACAGCGTGTCAATCTAAATGTGTTTACTCGGTATAATGCCTGTTTACCTGCGGGAGGACAACATTTCCAGCATTTTCTATAAGGTAAGAAACAGTTCAAGGACGGGTGGCAGGCAGGGTGAATTGCGGGAGGAAGAGACAGCACTGCGTGCCGGGTGAAACTCCGTGAGGCCGGTCCGGTTTTATATTGGAAGCCCTGTATTATGTATGTAGACTATTGTGACACATCGTAATAAAGCGTTTAAATTTCGCGGGGGACGGTGAGAATATAGGTCTCACATTGGTTGAAATACTTTCGTGAGTCGTTGATTCGTGAGTCGAAAGACCCGCGCATACGATCGATGCGTATGGCCTTCCGTTCCAGATGTTTCTCTAAACTTTAACTGTCGCTGTCGGGAAGGTTCAATGCAAGAAGCTTCCATACTCGAAAAGTCTTAGTCGGAAGCCGAGAAATTTCCTTTCCCGCCCTATATAACCTGTTGTTATGGTCAGAAGCGAGTCAGCTGTGTTGTAACAGCGATACAGTGAGCTGCGAAGAAAAAATAGACTGTGGTAAGTGGATTCAGATACTGACGATAATTGTGTGATAGATAAACTTTAAAACAAGATTAATTATTACAGCAATTTGTAAGTGGAATGTCACGGTGAGCTTATAGAATTATCGTCATCATCGTTCTGTATCTTGACAGCTGCCGTTGTCTTCCGGAAACCAAATGCCATTCCTCTCTGTCCATCCACTGATCTTCTTCCAATCCTCTGACAACCATAGCCGCTTGCACAAACTCTATCCAAGTTTTCTTTGGTCTTCCTTTCTTCTTTCTTTCCATTGTGATTCATTCCATAATAAGTATAGGCAATATTTACTTTGGCATTCTTTTGATTGGCCATACCACTGTAATATTTTTCTTTTCTATAATGTCTATGATGTCTGGCTTCTCTAGCACACCCATAATGTTATTTATTTATTTCGTATTCTATCCATTTTGTGAATTACATTACATAATGTGAATTATATTATATAAAGATAAAAAAAATAATAAAAAAAATAAAATTGGCACATGAGATCTCAGGGTCCTCAACGTTATAATGTTTTAAAATATCAAGAAGGTGTTTTGGAACAAATGTTCTGTAAGATCTTCTTGATATTTTACAACATTATAAAATTGCAGTATACATGCAGAAGATGGAATATATGTTCCGAAATATCTTCTTGATATTTTACAACATTATAAAGTTCCAGTATACATGCAGAAGATGGAACATATGTTCTGTAAGATCTTCTTGATATTTTTGCAACATTATAAAGTTCCAGTATACATGCAGAAGATGGAATATATATTCTCTAAGGTCTTCTTGATATTTTACAACATTATAAAGTTCCAATATACATGCAGAAGATGGAAAATATGTTCCAAAATAGCTTCTTGATATTTTACAACATTATAAAGTTCAGGACGACTGAGATCTCTTGTACTAATTGTATATATTTTTTAATTTTTACAACGGCGTTTCGTAATTAATTTTAAAAGTATAAAATTAAATAAAGTTATTGTGGAGTTTTTACGTAATCATTTGTGTTGTTTATTACGAGAAAACAACATGAAGACTACCCCACGGCACTGACCCTTATGGTCATGTAGTCGGCAGTAGCCAGGCGATTCATTTTTTTTACAAAGAGTCTTTCTCTCAGTTTTATTGCAATTTTAATTAAAAAAGGGAATTATAAATACTGTATGTTTCTCGGAAAGAAGATGTTCTGTTGATTAAATCCCGTGTTTAAATATCCTTAGTTAGCAGAAAGTGGGACTATAGAAAATAAATTAGCTACGCCCATGCCGTACTATTGAGTTATGTTAAAACACGTAGGAGGAACTATTCTTGGTAGTTAAAGTTCCAAGTTCGTAGAAAGCGTGGACTTGTTTTTATTCGCTCACCGGTTTCTTAGAGTTGAATGGAAGACTGCTTACACGTATGTCTCGAGTCGTTTATCAAAGTGTATAGCCGGTCATTTTATTTAATATTCCTTCCCCACGCAGACGTCTGCTTCTCCGCTACATAGACACAAATAATAAAATATAACTATATACAAACTTCCTTACTAGAGATGCCTTATATCACGTCAAACCTTTCCAGATTAAAAAAAAAAAGATTCCTTTATCTTTAATTCATGATATAGATTGGAAGTGATGCAATGAGCAGATTTCATTTGCTAATTATTTTTTGTGATAAATTTAATGAGGTCCTAAATATAAAGATTTCTTAAGACTATTTAACTCATGTCCCAAATGGGAGTCAATGACCAATCACATTTCAATCAATTTTGATTTACAACCAATCACAGTCGTGTTTCACATGATTTTATCAATTTAATTTTATCACATTAAAGAAAGCTCCTCCTTTTTAATATTCTAAATAGGTCAGAGCATTATTTTGCAGTGACTGACTCTCTAAGAAATACGTTGAATATAACAAATTATATATTAAGATGTAAGAATACCAGAATGCAAGTGACTCCCACATTGTATATATAGTGCACGAATGTAAACAGATACTGCTTGCGGGATATAACACAAAAGAAAAGAGAAAAGAAACCGCTGTTTGCACGTTCTTAAACGTATTATTTCTCAAATATTAAGGTTCCAGAAAAATATAATGACATATTTACGTCATAGGATATCAGAAATTAATAAATAACATAATATTGGTTATAAACATTTTGATATGTTTCTTTTTGTCTCCACTAGGGTGCATTCTTGCAATATTGCGATCCTTTGGCAATAACAAATATGATCTGGTTGCAGTGATGGACAAATTAAACATAATAAACGTTTCTCATTTGTTTTCAAACATCGCCGTTTATGTTAAATATATAAATATTTTAAAATAAATATATTTAAATATTGATTTGTGAATAAACAGCTTAATTTTATTCATTAAATAGTCCTAACAAATACCACTCTCGATTTCAAAATTCTCTAGATAAATTGGAAATCACTCGTGGCATTACTTATGAATAACTTTCAGAATTATTCACGATAGGTGCGAATTAGGAGGAGGACAAGGCGCTGGGTTGGCCACATTTTTAGGAAATATCCTGACCTTGTGAAAACATTTGCCCTTGATTTAAATCCTCAGAAATAGAGGACGTCCACGTTGTACTTGGAAGCGAACTGTCTACGATGGGGTGAAGAGTGTAGGAAAATCTTAGAATGAAGTGAGGCCTGTTCCCAGTAACCGTGTCCGGTGGAAAGCCCTTATTGACGCCCTGTGCTCCTAAAGGGAGCTACAATATCATGATGCCGATGGTGATGATTTTTACGATAACACATACCATTTAAGCCGGCCGGATTGATGGATTTTTTTAGGATGGACGAACCCAAGGAGCGAGTCCTCCGGGAATAATAATAATAATAATAATAATAATAATAATAATAATAATAATAATAATAATAATAATTATAATAATAATAATAATAATAATAATAATAATAATAATAATAATAATAATAATAATAATAATAATAATAATAATAATGCTTCATTTTAGCTGGCAGAGTTAAGGCCATAAGGCCTTCTCTTCCACTCAACCAGCGAATAGTAGAATTATACAAAAATTACATACTTATTACAATTTTAAGATATTATTAAAATACAGACCAAACAAAATACAATGATGATGTGATCTAATACTAGCTCCATCCATAGTAATTCTGCCCGAAGGCAGGTCCTTCACTGGGAATTATAGGTGTGGTAGCTTCCCATTGCTTTCCACACCGGTGAAGGATGATGATGATAAGGATGATGATGATGGCCTTATGATTTCGGGGACCTTAAAGTTTTCCTGACATTTGTCTTACAGGTGAGGAAAAACCCCGATAAAAACCTCACCTAGAAAAACTGCCCCGACCGGGGATCGAACCCGGGCCCGCTGCGTGGCAAGGCAGCACGCTACCTCGAGACCACAGCGGTGGACTAACTAATATTAACAAAAACATGGAATATAATTACATTAAAATAATATAAAATAAAGTAAGTAGCTTCCTAGCTGATTATTTATAGAATGCTGTATATAGTTATGCAGTTAATGTTTTCATTGTGTTGAACTTATGATATTAGTTAATTTGGATTTAAATAATGATAGTGATTAACAGTCCCCGACATGACTGGGAAGTGAGTTCCATGCTCTAGTCATACATATTGTGTAAGATTCAGAGCATAGACATGCTGTGGTATCAAAAGTAAAGAAGAGTCTTGTGATCTTGTTCCTAAATTGTGATGAGCCGATAAATTTTGAAAACGTGTTATTAAATAACTTGGTAAATATGTGTGCAGGATTAAGAATAGCAAGGTATGTGAATGTAAAGTTCTTCTGTCATTTAGGCGTAGCCACGATAAGACCTGAAATGAAGGAGACACGTCATAACGACGGAGATTGAATACAAATCGAATGCACGCATTATGAGCACTCTGTAGTCTGTCAGATAGATCAGTTGTCAGATTAGTCAGTAATATGTCGCAGTAGTCGAAGTGTGGCATTATAAGAGTCTGTACAAGTATTTGTTTTAATTTTGTAGAAAGGAAGTTTTTAAAACTTTTTAGGGAGTGAAGAATTGAGAACACTTTCTTGCAGGTATTATTCACCTGGATTTTCCGGTCTAGGTGTTGGTCCATGTAGATACCCAGATTTTTTACTACTAAGTTGTAGGGGAAGGAATTTTATCCGTGATTCCCCAGTCTGAAGATTTTCAGGCTCGTAAGAGAACTTATTCCTGAATAAATAGGCATCTAAGCAAGATTTATCGATTTTCGTCATCCTAGTAATAGGCCTACCTTAGTTGCTTACTAGTAGTCCCATTGCGTCGGTATGTTGACCGCATACCATTAATGGCATCTATAGGGAAATAAGTGTAACTAAATTAATGTCATCTAGTAACTCGAAATAAGGGAGGATAAGGCCCAAAATTGGGCTGTTACGCCATTTTATACAGTAGTAATACCATTTAAGAATTAAATGTGAAAATACGAATTTTTGAACAATTCACCTTCAATAAATTATGTTGCGCAAGTGGGATCAATGGTGACTATTGATATTTTATTTTTAATGATATAATAAAGGTGTGTACCAATTTTCAGCTCTATGCGAATTATTCAGAAGTTGTAGGCCTATGTCTATTTTGTCTGGACCACTCATGCCATTATATTGTAAGAAAACATGTGTAATGGCCCAGAGATAAAATCATCTCTCGTCTGGTTGCATCTCTGTAAGACGTGAGAGGACTAGGACGTCTAAAATGCCTACGTAAAACAGAACAAGTTGAACTAAAGCAAATAAAAAGAATGAAAATGGATACTTGAAAATGTTCGGAAAATATTCTCGATGAAAACTTTATCAGGAATAATATTGTAGTGATTTTATTTTATTTTATTGTTAATTTAATCTTTATATTTAAAAATGAGTCCACTGCTGTGGTCTCGAGGTAGCGTGCTGCCTTGTCACGCAGCGGGCCCGGGTTCGATCCCCGGTCGGGGCAGTTTTTCTGGGTGAGGTTTTTATCGGGGTTTTTCTTCACCTGTAAGACAAATGTCAGGGAAACTTTAAGGCCCAAACGGTCCCCGAAATCATATAGTCATCATCATCATCATCATCATCATCATCATCATCATCCTACACCGGTGTGGAAAGCAACGGGAAGCTACTACACCTACAATTCCCTAGTAAAGCTGCAAGCATAGCATGAAAATGCTGTGATTGCAGTGAAGGACCTGCCTTCGGGTAGAATTACTATGGATGGATGGATATAAAAATGAGGGTGAGTTTGTCTATCTGAGTGTCTGTCCTGTATGGAGTGAAAAATTACTTGACCGATTTGAATGAGGATTTTTTTCTATCATATAGAACATTTTTCTGGAACAATTAACATATAGCCTACAACATATTACTCTACGTATTATAGAGCCGAAGTTAAAAAAAAAAGCATCGGTGCGTCTAAAAAAGTGGCTTTTGGACACTTACATAGGTTACGCTGCCTAACTTACTTACTTACTCACTGGCACCACCAAACCCGTAGGTTCATGGTCGCGCGGACATAAGCTCTCCATACATCCCTATTCTGAGCTATGCTTTCCAATCATTCCCTGTATAATTTACTTCCTTCAAATCATAGATAATGTTATTCTCCCACCTCATTCTTGGTCTACCAACTGGGCGTTTTCCCTCTGGTTTTCATACAAGGAGCTTACGCTGCCTAAGTCATAACAAATATCTCAAATTAATGTAAACGGAATTGGATATCTAAAAAAAAGTCTACAAAAAATCCACGACTGTATAAGTTATTTTACGGATAACTCACAACAACCATTTCTGTCCTTCAGCTCATTTATGCCAATAAGGTCGGGATAAGTAGATTCCCGGATAACGCCAGTATTCATCACGGGGTATCTAAAAATAATTACGATATAAATTGATAATTATTTTTCTTTCTACTTATTCAACTAAGCACAAGAACACATTTAATTTACTTAAGCGTAGCAGCACACGTCAGATATTAGCGATTAGCGATTTATAAATGCATTGCGTTTTGTGCAGGGAATGCGTAAGTATGGAAAAAAGCAACATTGAAATGGTTCTCCTAGGTTAGATAACAAGAAAAAGAAGTTGTACGGTTATGTAAACATCACATCAGTACTCTAAACAACCACGTGATCCTTTAAAATTACACACTTTTTACTCTTCTTCCGTCTTGCGGTCTCTAATCCTTCACTTGTTTTTTTAAAACTCTGTTTCAATCCTCTTCAAAGAACGTTTTTGTACGATCGTTACTTTTTTCCCTTACTTGCTATTGTTGTTTACATGCTTCTTAACTTAACAATACCGCACTTTTCTACTTTCAATAGAAACGAAAGAAATCTTACTGCTGTAATGATTACTTTTCACAGTAATGGAAATAAATTAGAATCTTCATTTAATAGAATTAAACGACTTTTCCATATAATCGTCGTATAATCAATCCTCAATGCTTCCTCAAACTTTTCAACCACAAAAATCAATTAATTCTTCTGTCAAAATCAATTCCACATCATTCCATTATTGACGCAGTTTAACCTCTCGCTTTATAGATACTTTTACGTGCCACATGCCAATCGGGTCTTACAGTGGTACGATCTGTTGGGAAAGGGATTTTAACTATGGATTACACACATACATTTTTGACCAAGCAAGGACATGAAGGACCTCTTCGAATGAGGAATCAGATCAATGTCAGGGCCTCCTCCGAGACAACACAACGTGAAAAAGAAACACAGCATTCACACACACATTCATACTAAACATGGCGAATAAGACAATTATTATTTTGATGATCAGATGATATTCGGGGCCTTAAAGTTTTCTAACAAAATCAATACATTTTTATAAAACTTCTAATTAAACTCATCTAGTTACCAAATTAATATAAATTTTATTAGTAGTAAACATTGCATATTTAACTGAAATACAATGCATATAATGCCATGGAAACTAAGATAAAAACTTTCTTAAAAGGCAAATTTTATTTGTATTAAATTTACACTAAATACAAAATTAAAAACAAATTTATATAAATTCACAGAATAGTGTGCAATTAATTTTCCTGCAAAATATATTTGGGATATTAAAATATAAGTTACCAATAGTGCGCATAACACGCTTGTATTGCCATTAACTACTGCATAATATAATTTTTAATAATATACTTACTTCGTTTTTAAGAGTGTTTGCTTAAATAACACTGAGCAACAAAAATATACTTTTTTTTTTGTCACAGAAAGAAAAATATGTGATTCTGATAGGATTGTTCTCCTAAATTCAAATATGATATCGGGTTTTCGAAAACCCTAGCTTTTAAGGGATCAGATACCGTAAGAGCTAAAATAATTATGGAGGGGAAACCCATTGAACAACTGAACCATTTTAAATACCTGGGTTATGAAATCTCCTATTTTAAGAATGAAGATCTATTTATCAAACTTAATAAATTTAATTATATATGTGGAACAATCAAAAGGATATTTAAAAGCACAAGAAAAGAAACAAAACTAAAATTTTATAAAGTAGTGGCAGTCCCCTTACTATTGTATGGTAGTGAATTTTGGGTTTTAACTAAAAGAGAAGAGAAGATCATAGAAGCAGCTGAAATGAGATTTCTGAGAAGTGTGGCTGGTTGCAAACTTCTAGATAAGAGAAGAAGTGAAGATATTAGAATTGAGCTAAATATCTTTAAACTCTTATATAGAATAAAATAATCTAAAAAAAATGGAAAGAACGTGTTCAAAGAATGGAAGATGATCGCATTCCCAAAATTATACTTAAATACAAACCAAAAGGACGCAGGAATGTTGGTAGACCGAAGAAGAGATGGATCCAGCTTTTGAATGAGAATCTATGAGACCGGAACAAGCCACATGGGCTTAATCCGTGATTGTTGTTGATGATGATGATATCAGGTTTTCTCCATCACGCAAGGTTTCCGAGAGACAGGAATTTATAATTTCAAACACTTTAATATTTTCTACATTCGTAACTACACAATATTCGAACATTCGGACTCACCTAGAAAGTAGAAATGACGACTTTCTGCTATATTTCGCCTGTGGAGCATCCCTCTTGATGGTCCAACAATAATCGGCCAGCATATTAGGATTCCATTTGCCTTGATATTTCTTTTCCATAGCTGAAATCTTCTGATGAAAGAGTTCCCTGTGTTCATCGCTCACTGCGTCAAGATTTTCCTGGAAGAAATCTACGTTTATTAAAAAAATAATTATTTAAATCCATTAATTGAAATTGAAATAAAAAAACTGTGGGTGATGGAGAAATTCCGAACACACATTTGAAAACACGATAAAAAAACTGCATTAAGTACAACTATTGGTACTCATGAGACAAAAATCATGTTGACCAGTGTAATTGACATATCGAGTAGTGTAGAAACTGATCCAGGACAGGTTTTCCTCGGGGATTCTCCCGTTTTCTTCTTCTTCTTTATCTCAGTTATAGCAGGATTTTAATATCATAATAAATATGAAAGTTAAAGTTAATAATCTTGTATTTTAAATTTCTACTTCTTCTTCCTTCCAAGTATTAGGCCAAGGCCTGTTACGATCCTATAGAAAATTTTCCCTCCAGCGTTTCATAGGACGGCCCAGTGATCTTCGTCCTCTTGGTATATAATTATAAACAGCTTTGGGGATCCGATTTGAACTCATTCTTTCAAGATGGTGTTTCCAATTTAGTTGATACTGTTTAATATATTCCAAAATTGGCATAGTCTTCAATTCTTTTAAGATATCGGTGTTCCTTTTCCGATCCCATCTGGTGTAACCCGCTGTTCTGCGCATGAATCTCATTTCACAATCCGTTATTCTTTTAATATTTAAATATAACTTAAATAAAGAAAAACATCTAAATAATTAATTGTTGTTCATTGTTGAATAAAAATGTCTCAGTAACAATTAAATAAATTGTATTATATAACAGTCTTTCTAAATAATGCTTTTAAAATTGTGTCTTAAGTCATTGTTGCCTGAAATATGAAGCTTTCTGTTATAACTGTAATAAGAACACCTGCTTAACTTAATATTTTTAAATAAAAGTATACTAAATTCTGATTTGGTGTTAAAACAATTTACTTTTTGATTTAACAAATCAAATTTAAACCTGGTATTTAATTGACCATTAACCAATAGAATTTAAATATAAAATCATGTGATGTAATAATGTTCTTTAAAATTATAACAGAATTACTCTAGTCAGTCAATATATAACTTTCATCAAGGATAGAAGCAATAACAGCTCTCCTGATAAAATGTGATATTTGATTCAAGAAAAGAAAATAATTTAATTTTAATTGACGGTGAAGAATAATACCACCTATATTTACTTGATCTGCTGGGAAATTAAATAGTAAATAAATTTACAACTATTTCTACAAGTATCAGTTATTAGTGATTTTTAAAGTGTTTTCCTATCTTGTGTACGAACTTCGACCTTGAGAAGAGAATCCAGCTCTACCGAAAATCAAACCCAACCTGAACCAGTAATTCTTATTTATCATTCTGTTGGACACTAATCCATCAAAATGTTACTACAACATCGGGCATGAAGAGAGTTAGCTGCTTCAAAACATCGTCATAACATGGGAAAAGAATTACTTCTTCAAAAAAAAAAAAAAATTGCGCCCACAACGTGGAAAATAATGAAGATCTGACTAAAATACTTCTTCACAGTTTAACCTTTCATCTTATAGGCACTTTTTACATGCCACACGCTACCCGGACCGTACTGTGGCACGACCTGCAGGGAGAGGGGTTTTAACTATGGATCACACACATACTTTTTTTACCACAAAAGGACACGAAGGGCCTCTCCGAATGAGTGATTAGCTCAATGTCAGGGCTCCTCCGAGACAACACAACATTAAGACGAAACACGCCACTCCCACAACATTAATGCTAAACATGGTATATATGATGCTGATGATTATGATGGCCAGATGATTTTCGGGGACCGTTTGGGCTCCCGTTTTCCTCTGAAAAATAAAAAATAGGTCTACTCATACCATGTATTTAATTGTATTCTACGTCTCTGTGATGATCCGACAGACCTGATCAGCCTACATCCCCGTATATCACAGACCTTCGATAATAGGGACTTCATCTCATTTCATCCCTCGCTCTAGAATTACGCTAATCACGAACAAAGAATTTGCTTTACCATTGGCATAATTTTGAGAGATCAGGCTAAATACAAAGAACTAAAGGAATAATATATTCTGACAACTCATTTACGGACTTGGATAACCTCGAGGTCCTCGTTCCGCTGCTTGGATTTGATTCCCCGGGAGATAGGAGATTTTAATAAGCCTACTTAAATGCTACATTTCTTTCTTATTTTTAGTTTAACCTCTCTCTTTTAGGTGTCATATGCCACCCGAGCCTTACAGTGGCATCACCTCAAGGAAGAGGATGTTTAAACATGGATCATATGCATACTTGTATGACCACACATGGGCCTTACAGTGACATCACCCCAAGGAACAGGATGTTTAAACATGAATCATATGCATACTTGTATGACCACACATGGGCCTTACAGTGACATCACCCCAAGGAACAGGATGTTTAAACATGAATCATATGCATACTTGTATGACCACACATGGGCCTTACAGTGACATCACCCCAAGGAACAGGATGTTTAAACATGAATCATATGCATACTTGTATTATATTATTGGAATCAGAATAATAAAATATTAATTTTCCATAAATTTCACTAAAATAAACACATGTGATACAGGGTATAGAACACGTGCTTTAAGAAATAAGAAAATTTACGTTCTGTCAGTGACTAGTTCACGCACGGGATGAAAAACGGCGTTGTGATCATGTTATTGCTTCCTGCATCATATTTCCAGACTCTCTTTTTGTTTTTATACAGGAACATATGTGGCACAACAATGATAGTAATTGAAAAAAATGTTGGAAACACACATTTGTAATACACCACCCGCACTTAAAAATGGCTGCGTTTGTACAGTTTTGACACTTTCCTTGTACATTTCGGATACAATATTCCGATCTGTTTTGGAAGTATTGTTCACCCCTGGGTGCCAATTCAACTAGCACCCAACCACACCGGTGCGCCTGTAGGAATCTTGGAGAAAGAAACTGCTGGTAAAGAAGTGATTGCATTTTTATTATATTGTTGCGTTGCTGCAATGTATAAGAATAATCACAAAAAGCTACATTATGGCAGATGTGTTGAATCAAATGATTGAACATTCGAATAAAAATATCTGTTCAAAATTTGCAACTCATTAATTGTATTTGGTGGCATGATTTTCACCACTACTTTTTCAATGTCATAGTTCCCTTCTTCTAGCGGTTGTTTCATTATATTTCCGTCGCAGTGAACACCATATGAATCCAACAGCAATAGATTACATGTTGCAGAGTTGGGAAGGAATAATTCTTGTAGGAATTCTCTCCATACGTTGTTTGGCCTTTTTCCCGACGCGACGTAGTCCACTTTATTAGAAGGTTGTCAGCCTGGAACATGCGTTCCACAACTCTTGCATTAATACCTTGAATAATTTTATTAATTTAATTGGTTGGTTTATTATCTTAATTTTTAAAATTATTTTGTTGGAGGTTCTTGAAGAATCAGTAGTAACTTTGGCATCAGTTATCGAGGTCTTGACACCACCGGCATTAGAGCATAGGAGTGTGAGTTAAAAGCTGAATGGTCGAGCACAAGTTAACTCTCTACGCCATGTTTAAGTTTAAAGCTGCATGGTAGAGTTTAAGTTCTGCTCCAGCCGCGAGCAGACCGTCCTGTTACTCCTAGTGGGCAGGCTATTTGTACTTGAAGAGAAGTTCTACAACGTTCTACATAGTTCTACAAGTTCTACCTAGACTCTTCACAGTACGGTTGCTTCTTAACCTTCAAGTAGTAAGGGTGAGTTTTCTCTAGTTTCATTCAGCTCGCAATCGGGACAGTTTGTTACGTCTCTGCCATGTTTAAGTTAAAAGCTGCATGGTCGAGTTGAGTTCTACTCCAGCCTCGAGTAGACCGTCCTGCTTAATTAGAGCAGGCTATATTGTTGCTTACAACTTTCAAGTTCTACACAGTTGTTCGACGAGCTGTCGACTCAATACTACGTTCTACAAGTTGAGTCCTGTACTTGCTATGAGCAGGTTGCTTCATCGTATTTCAAGATACCATTAAAACTGTGTTACATCAAGTTAAAGTGTAGTTCTACTAGTCTACTTGACGTAGTGAACAACATTCATGACGCAATAGTGAAAAGAGTTATGCTAAAATACGTGCTGCCGCCCTACATACTTTTTACGTCATCTTTGGCTTCGCAGAAAATTGTTAATCACAGTGACCACAACCGAGGACATCGTATCTCTATAGCAATTGGACTAACCGGGAAAAATTAAAATATGTACCGAAATCTTACATTTACACACTCGCCCCTTTTGAATGCACAACACCATACACTGTACTGGTTCCTTGACATTCTAACGTTCTGCCAAAATACATCTTATTGAAACCATTTTCATTTGCATTAAAAACCTGTACATCAGTGTATTTCTCCATAAGTGATGTGCATTCACGTCTGAAGGTTGGTATTGATTTTTCAATAATCGTCGTGTTATGTACCTGACTATTTGTCACATATGATGTTATTTTTCGGCTGACAATCTTATAATACTTTTTAAACCTATGTAACCAGGAAGGACTTGCTTTGAAGTAGGTTTGATCTGTGCCCACTAAATCACTGGCTGTTTCGAGTGCTATTATCTTTATGTCACTTTCTTTTACAATTTAATTTCTAGACCGCCGCAGATAGAATTCTTCAATTGTTGTTCGTTTTATTTATATCATTTTGTTGCTAACTGCTTGCTTCATTTTGTATAGTTGCCTTTTGTTTGTTAGCCATGGGAATCGGTGTTTCATACTGCTCCATGACCTATGGTTTAAGGTTTTCTTTTTGTTCCTTGGTTGTCCTGGCAGAATCCAATACTCGTTGCCTGACATTTTTCTTCAGAAATATGACCCGGGACGCTTTTGGAGGATACGGACAATAAAGAGAACCAGAATGCTGTGAAGTACTTGATTCTTCTTTTAACGAGGCAATTGTTTCTTCTGATTCGCTTCCTTGTACATGAGGCATGTCACCATCATCATATCGTGGTTCATTTTCATCAATGTCCAGAGTATGAATTTCTTCAACTGATTCCGTTTCATAACTCGTTGTAGGTCATACATAACATCAGCAACTTCCAAGTTCCTTTCGCGACATTTCACATTCTGTCTCTTTATAACTTTCTTCTGTTAGTTTAGCGATAACTTTAACAAATATATTTACAGGGTTCATCTTCTCCACTTACTAAACCCAAACAGAACACTCACAATTGCACAACACAACTGACAGCATGCCTAGAAAAGTACTGTGTTCACTCTCGCTTATACCACAGTGCATGCTATACGTTCCCGCAACCTAAGATGGACCCGTCAAATTACATCTTCATAGGTCTGTATCTCTTGTTCATTGCATTGGGGTTGTACAACGTAGACAGTTTGCACTACTTTTTAATGGTTAATCGTAGTGTAATAACGACATTTCTTTGTTTCTTACCCCAGGTGAAGGTTTGCTTATTAGGTAACCCAGCACAAATACAAAACTGTGGAAACAATATTTTTATGTTTTGAGAATATGTTGAACTTGGACATTGCAGTCATTAACGACGTGTTCACAATAGTATTACATAAAATAATGGGATTTGTGTAAGATGTATGTACTTGAGAACATATGTAGGTCTATATACCAATAATAAAGATTATAATAGAGATACGAAGAATCTAAATGCCTAATAGATTTTTTTGCAACATTTCTAATTTTAAAATGTAAAAATGACCGTAGCAGGACAAAAATTGTCATACATAAAACACTAATACGATACACGTATTCGAAAGAAAGATATTCAGGAAAATCTATGACCCTATTAACCCTCAAGGAAATTGGAGAATTAGAAGAAATGAGACAGCTACACAAATGACCCTAACCTCTGATATTATTAGACTGAAACGTATCCAATAGGCTGGTCATGTGGTTAGAACGGACGAAAACGAGGACCAAGAAAAGTCTTACAGGTGTACTTTAGAGGAAGAGGACAGTGGGACGATCGAGAGAAAGATGAGAGGACACAGTAAGTGCAAACACCACTACACTTCTGGATTTGGAAGATGGTGATTAGGAACAAGGAAGAATGGAGAAGAATTTAGGAAGTCATTCTTGAGTCGGGCTGTAGAGATAAAGAATGGAAGGATTGATTTCGGAATCAGAGCCGAGCATGGCAACAACCGGAACCGATTGGTATATTGATTCGCTCTGTATTATATAGTTCACATTCTGGTTTATAGTAACTCGCTATGTAATCTTAAGACTCTAATAGCAATTATAAGAAAATAATTAATGTAGCATTTGTAGCTGAAAAAAAGCTTTTTATCAATGTTTTTTATACTCGAGCAGATTCTTGCATATGGTTGCGAAATAAGCAATTTAAAATGTATATATGCGGCCCCGGTTTTTAGTTTGATGTAATGATGGGCTTCGCTAAGTTCTTCCGTGAAAAAATTACAAATACAACGAAGTATTAGCGAAACCTGTAGGATCATAATCGATTCTTAGAAACAGTATCAAAGCTTCTGAACTCTTGTTTGTATTTAGATTACTTTTTTTATTTACTTATAGTCAGTCCTGGTGACCTAGTGATTACCATGCTCGCCTCTAGTATAGAGAGTCGCGGGTTTTTATAGATTTTTCAGGACGTAAAAATCGTGAGTATGTGTTCCTTCGGAAGTGATCTATGGCGTGGGTTTCGTGTCGTATGGAGGAAATTCCAGGAACGGACAGAGGCTACTATGAAATAAGTAGACTAAGAAGAGGCGTTATGGAGAGGTATTGTTAGCAGGCTGTTATATTGTGGTCTAGTGTCAAAATTGTGGTGAGAAGATAACATCTCATATCTGGACGTCAGGTAACTACTAGTGCAAGAGTACAGAAGCTTGAAAAAAATAGTGAAAGAGTGTAATTTACATCTGTCGCTAAGACGGAGCCACGAGAGATTATTGAGGTGTATGGAAATATGATTATAACTGGGGAGAACACGCTACAGTCTCTGCTGCTATAGTCAAAGTTTAGAACAATATATTTAACGTCACGATAGTCGATGTATGGCAACTCAAGGTTCTGCACAAGGATTAGTTTTAATGAAAGAGAGAACATTTTCTTTAAACAACTTTGATAATGTAAAATCCATAACTGTTTACAGTACATGCAATTATTAATATTTTTACCACAGGTAGTATTTTGAATATATTATTTTATTTCAATCTTGAAATATTCCTAATAACTTCATCATTACTGGCCTATGTACCACAATTAAATTCGAAATAATATGAAACAAATATTTTACATTGCAAAAGTTGAAGGGAAAGTAATTCGTTTCGGAATTACGGTACACGTACTAACGCTTCGCCTGTAAACATTTCATCTTATCCTCGAAACTTCAATTTCTATCCTTGTAAAGTAAATGACTATTAAATTATCATTTTATTGTGCTTACGCTTCTTGGTGTATTCGATATCCAATCTTTCTTTTAGAGTTTTTCTACCCGCCCTTCACATATAATCACGGCTGTGTTTGTATTCGACAATTTCAGTCAACTAAAATTGTAATGGATGGGTTGGCACTTACAGTGTGTTCCAGATACAGTGTAGTCGCTTTTCTATTGAATAAAGCAAATCAATGGTTCTCTGTAACACAAACGGATACACCACTTTTCTTCTCTCCTATAAGCCTATTGTTATTCAACGAAACTCTGTAACAGCTCGAGTCATTAGTGTTGCTACTCAAATCTGGACCTGTCAGTTTCAGTGTTTTAACTACGTTTCGGAGTAAGGATTTTTTTTTTACATTTTATCCATTGACACCGGGGATTTGAACCCGCGAAGCTCGGGAACTAAAGGCGAGCATCTATCTATCTATCTATCTATCTATCTATCTATCTATCTATCTATCTATCTATCTATCTATCTATCTATCTATCTATCTATCTATCTATCTATCTATCTATCTATCTATCTGTCTGTCTGTCTGTCTGTCTGTCTGTCTGTCTGTCTGTCTGTCTGTCTGTCTGTCTGTCTGTCTGTCTGTCTGTCTGTCTGTCTGTCTGTCTGTCTGTCTGTCTGTCTGTCTGTCTGTCTGTCTGTCTGTCTGTCTGTCTGTCTGTCTGTCTGTCTGTCTGTCTGTCTGTCTGTCTGTCTGTCTGTCTGTCTGTCTGTCTGTCTGTCTGTCTGTCTGTCTGTCTGTCTATCTGTCTATCTGTCTATCTGTCTATCTATCTATCTATCTATCTATCTATCTATCTATCTATCTATCTATCTATCTATCTATCTATCTATCTATCTATCTATCTATCTATCTATCTATCTATCTATCTATCTATCTATTTATCTATCTATCTATCTATGTGTTGGCCAGTGTGCCGCGTTTGGAACCAGTTGTAGCTCCCTGGCGGCTAATACCTTTGTGGCTATCGTTATGTGGTTTTTCGTCATTGGTCACTAATTAGCGGCGTTGGTGTTCTATTGTTTTTTAATGGAATTATATAATTTTATTTAATAGATTTGTGTAATTGGAGGGCTGTTGATGAAATGAGGTGTTTCCTCTCTAGAGTAGGGCATCGGAAACCACTGGTCAGACAAGCAGAGAGTCCGAAAGCTGACCGAGTGGAATGAGCCACTCTACTCCAGCTCTCATTTCATTAATCTGGACCATCATGGGGGTTTGGTAAATATGTGGTAACCACTAGTTCACTGGGACCGATCCGATTGGTCGTGTCATTCTAAAGCATGAGAGATGTGGGATACGAAGAAGTAACTACAATATAAGAAAAATAATTGATTATTTTGATTTTTTTACAAACCACTAGGACGAAGAAATGTTGGAAGACCCAGTAAAAGATGGATGGACCAATTCTAACATGAGATCGGAACAGATCAGCAGGTGTAATCCTTGATGCTGACGATGATAATTGATTTGCTGTTTACTCGATGAAAATCCATTGCGTATTTAATAAATAAAACTACCAAAGATGTATGATGAAAGTTAAAAATTTAAATTATACCTGTTGGTAGGTGCCGTCGTCCTTAACTTTGTTAATATATTGTATATAAAATTAACTGGAGCGTTTTCGGAAATTACCTTCCATCTTCTGCAGGTTGAGTTTCCGTTGCTTGTTGTTGTGTACGGTGATGTATACTCCAACTGTTTATAGCATCACCGTACACAACAACAAGTAACAGAAACTCAACCTGCAGAAGATGGAAGGTAACTTCCGAAAGCGCTCCAGTTAATTTCGTATACAGTATATTAACAAAGTTGAGGACGACAGCACCTACCAACAGGTACAATTTAATTTTATAACTCTCATCATATGACTTCACCTCAACGGAATTTGATATAAATTTCACTATATTGCTATCAAATATTTATTTATTAAATACAAAAGAAGAAGTTATTGTTTGTTGCTACCACGTTATCCTATGATATTTATTTAAAAAATGTAGGAAAGCTCAGATCGTTCGATATAGATACCTGTTGAATATCGAAGTATCAAAAATATAGAGTAGTCAACTCTATTTTGATTATTATTTATACACTCTTCATTTCACGTCTCGATAAATTACTCTGATATGCGATCTGTTTCGTCTCTAACTCCCTGGAATTTATAATGTCATCCATGGTTCAAAAGAATAGATTAGAATCCATCTAGAGAAGTAATGAAGTGAGATGTAAGAAGACATATCTATTGGTGTTAAAGTCCTTTTAAAAAGGTCGTTACGGAGTAAAGCTAGTGTTGAAGAGTTCTCTTAGTAATCATAAAGCTATTTAGATATCAAATAGGCCTATTCATTTTATTTTGTTTTAAAACATCGTGTTAAGTGTTTTAAACGGCTTATTAAAGAAAAAAAATGATTCAGTTAATGAGAGTAGCAAAAGATATATTATGTAACGTGGGATGAAATAGCGTAAGCTGAGTCAATTGCAAAAACAGAGCATCAATCTCAATCACAATTTTATGTTTTTATTGCTTGAATCTATACTAATAAAATTCATTGTTAAAACCGTTGAGGTGGAGAGTCATAAAATAAGTTAAAATATACCTTCTTAGGTAAAATCCGTCGTCCTCAACTTATAAAATATGTAATCTTTATGTATATGTAATATGTAATGATGCTGCTGGTCGTGACAACACCACATTAGGACCAGCAGCATCATCCATCATACTGGATGTTGTAGCGAAGAGGGACCTGCTGAAGATGAAACGGATGTTCTGAAAGGCCTACAGGCATAAAGATGACATATTTTATAAGTTGAGGACGACGGATTTTACCTAAGAAGCTATATTTTAACTTATTTTATTTTACTGCTTGAATGAAAACTATATTAAATAATAGTTTGAAAAACTATAACAACACGCTTTATTAGAAAACCGAACTAAAAAATGAAACACAATTTTAATTTCCAACACGCTTCGGATAAAATTAAAGTGATCAACAAAAAAATCATCTCCAACGCATCTAGAATAAAACTAGAGTTATCTACAAAAAAAAATAATTTTACCATCAAAAGCGTGGGGTGCTTTTTATGGTTTTTACGTTTTCTTCTTAGAGACTTTACTTTTACCAATATCTGTTTATTATCAAATATATTAATTGATATAGAGCACCCCACGCTTTTGATGGTAAAATTATTTTCTTTTTGTAGATAACTCTCGTTGTATTCATATGTATTGGAGATGATTTTTTTCTTGATCACTTTAATTTTATCCCAAGCCTGTTGGAAATTAAAATTATTTTTCATTTTTTAGTTCGATTTTCTAATAAAGCGTGTTGTTTTAGTTTTCAAAACTATTATTTATTTTTTATTTTTTAGTTTGGTTTTCTAAAAATGTAAATATATTTCAAGTCGATACTATTGTAGTATGAGCTAAAAGTAAT
Source organism: Diploptera punctata (assembly GCA_030220185.1). NCBI lineage: Eukaryota > Metazoa > Arthropoda > Insecta > Blattodea > Blaberidae > Diploptera > Diploptera punctata. The sequence continues at coordinate 675,738 of JASPKZ010000046.1, read as the reverse complement.
ACTCTTCTTAAAAAAATCCTCCGGACCGGATTCGAAACAGCGACCTATGGATTACTGAAATTATATACCACTACAGTCCATCACTCTACCAACTGAGCTACCACAACGACGGACTGAAAAGTCAATACGTCCTCAACCTATTATACAGGTCTTTATTTTTTTGATGTCCTCATGATCCTGGCCAGGATCTTAGAAAAAATTTATGAAATTATGTATTGACATTGGTCCTTTACAAGTATACAAAGTTTCAAGTCGATCCAATGTTTTTAAGAGAGTAAAAATCGTGTTGAAAGACTCCGTTACATGGATAGATACATGTCAAGCTAATATAAAGCGCGTAAAAACTGAAAATTTAGAATGGTTATAAATTAACAAGCAGCTCAGGTGCTTGCGTTTAAGATACGTTTCGTGATGTCACTCATACAAGGTGTAACTAAATTCCCATTACAGATTTTGAGGACATGTAGTGGAGACCAAGACGGTTACGTTTAGCATAGGAACTCGTGTCCGGAAACGTACCGTTTTTCCGCTACTCGCAAAGTACCACAACACACGTTGTTCTCTTTGACGCCTGCGCTTGTTGTCTGGGTCTATAAAAAGGGCTAGATGTGACGACCATCTATGTCAATACAGACATGATACCTCCGTGTCATGTCACCATTACCAATCCTTGGTCCTGCAACATCCTCCACAGCCAGAACCCGAGGAAGTATGTCTTCCTTGGATGCCACGGGGATATGGTAAATCAGGGATTTCATATGACCCCACATTTAGTAGTCTAGCGAGGTCAAATTGGAAAACATGCATGTCCTTTGGCACAATAATAGAATATACAAATAAAAACTATAAAATAGTGACCTTGTAGGTCCGTCTTCTCAACTTAAGATGTTTTAACACTCTGTAGGCCTTTCGGGACTAGTCCCATAATCAGCAGAACGAATTAAGTGTGTATTTGTTGACCCCCGTTGAAGCACTAACTTAGTTGTGAATATTTTGTATAGAGGATTGTGTGAGCTGGGTATGTTCTCATTCAGAATCAGGTTGTTATCGATTTCTCTTAGAATTGGAATTTCCTCCAGTATATTTATCCTCGTTGGTATGTTTTCTCTATGTCTGTGTGTGATCCATAATTCAAATATCTCTCCCGGCAGATGGTGTCACCTTAAGGCCCGGGTGGCGTGTGGCTCGTAAATGTACCTATAAGTCGAGAGGTTAAAATGCACTAATGGAATGAAGTGGAATATATTGGCCTGTACTAATAACTTACGACTCAATTATAGTTAATTTACTTATACTTACTTAATACAGGCTTTCCACTTTACAGCAGTTCGCCCTTAATTCCTGCTTTCCAGAGATTCCTATCTTCCCATTGTCCTTCTTCCATACCCCTCTTCATCATATATTCCCTCATACCAAGTTCTTTTTACTTCTCCCCCTCTTCCTCCTGCATGGTGCCATCCAATCTAACATCTGTTTAGGCCACTGTTCTTCCGACATTCGTTGTACATGTCCATACCACTGTAAAGCTCTCTTTGTTATCCTATCGATTGTAATCTCGTTAAGTACTTCATTATTCTTGGTATTCCAACCTTGTGTGTTCCAAGTTGCCAAATTCATTGTTCTTTTTCCTTAGCTAAAGTCTATGCCGGCTTTATCTCTCTTTGCAAGAAACGTAACAATTATTTTTTATGGAAAGGGTTGTCAGTCCTTCGCCAACCCCCGCATTTGGGGGACATAACCAGAGTCTCATTTGCCGGTTTTCGGGATTTCTATTGGGCCTTCTCGGCTACCGTAGTGGTCACGGTGATATTTCATTTAAACATTATGGGCGATAACTGCAATATGAACAAAATACTCCTTATCACGGTATCAAATCTGTATTAATTTACTATCGGAATTAAGAGTAAGTTAAGTGTGGGAAAATATTTATTTTACAGAGGGAACATTGAAATTAAAATATTCTAATTGGGCTGTTGAAAGAAAGTCACGATTTGAAGTTATTATTGCAGAAGAATAAGTTTTTACCATTTCTCGTATTTCCCCTTCAGTAATCCTCTTCTGTGTTATTTTTGGTCTTCCTATTTCCTTTGAACCTTGAGGATACGAGTCCAGTGCACATCTTTCTATTGGAGTTTGAGGTTTACACAAAATATGTCCAATCCAACGCCATTTTCTTTCCTGTATTCAATTTTCGATAGATACAGTTGAGTGTTAGTATCATTTGCAACACAGCGGAACCAACTAAACACACATTTTAACGTTTTTAGGGTACGATACCTTAACAAGTTCTCAGCTACACATATATTATGCATAATAAGGGAACTGTCAACGATTGCATGCCGAATCTTACCTTGAAATTTCGTTGTGATGTACCAAGAGCGTGTATAAAAAATATCTGCCGCTTTTGACTGCAAGGCATTAAAATACAGCGCCTAATATATAATTAAACATTTAATATGTCATTAAACCTAATATATCATTAAAGTAATACAGCTCTTGAATTGGTAGATTGGATAACCCTCACTACCTGCCGTTCACGGGGCGTACCGCCACACTCCATACTTAATCAAACAGGAAGTTCATCTGTACCGTACAGTGAATAAGCCGTTGCTGGATTCCGCCTCTGATTTCTATTCCTTGCAGTTAAAAGCGGCAGATATTTTTTGTACACGGTCTTGGTACATCACAACGCTTCTCTGGAAGAAATTTCAAGGTAGGTTTCGGCAGTTCACCTGTTACATATTATACCATAGCTTATAAACACTGAAAATACATGTATGTTATCTCACATACAGGGCTATTCAGAAAGAAGGAACAGAGTTCAAACATTTATTTCTTCCAAACTACAAAAAAAAATAAAGACAAAATTCCAACGTTCCTGGAAAGAGAAAAGTTCAAATTTCACTATTTTATGCATTCAATATGAGCACCATGTGTTACACGACAAATATAAAAACTTGGTTATTTCTTGCCAAGCACGAATCAACTGGTTTGTAGTTATCGAATTCACAGCTTAAACAATTCGATGTCGCAGGTTTTCAAGAGTGTGAGGCATAGGGAGGATAAAACACGGTATTTTACGTAACCCCGCAGATAAAAATCACACAGGGTTAGGTATAGTACCTGGAGACCATAGTAATGAAGTTAATCTTCTGCTCCTCCTCTTCCATTCCAACGTCCTGTTATGTCACCATTTTAATGCAAACAATCAACATGACAAGCAACAGCGCCAATGCGGCCGTGATAGGAACTTCAAACTTTTCTCTTTCCAGGAACGTTGGAATTGTGTTTCTACTTTTTGTAGTTTGGAAGATATAAATGTATGAAATCTGTTCCTTCTCTCTGAATATTTAATTACATAAGGTAGTTATTTTTTGGGGCACGCCATAGCGTAGATGGTTGAAGAAATACGCATCATGCCGGAAGATCGCGGGATCGAGACTGATGTCACAATCTCTTCTCTTCTCTTCTCTTCTCTTCTCTCTCTTCTCTTCTCTTCTCTTCTCTTCTCTTAAAGTAAGAAACCATGTTACGTATCTATATAGTATATTTAACTGGAAAATAATACCAGTTTTATATATTTTTAATTTAACATTTTTTAGAAAAATTGGGATGGAAGGAATCCCTGTAAACAATAATGTTTTATGTATTCTCTTTTGATGACGTTGGATAAGAATCGTGGATTCTTGCGTCCATATCCGATAGGTGTCCATGGCCTCTAAAATATACCATTATGTTTACTCTTGTACATTTAGGACCTACAATAAACATCTAGAACTCGATACTTGAGCCGTGTACCTGAACAGTGTTCTGATGTTATGAGCAAGTATGATTAGGATTTAAATCTATGGAATAGGAAATTACTGTAGCATGAAGAAGAGGATCTTGTCCTCTTGTAAGCGTTGGGAACGCTTGTTCGAGAAGGTTATCGTCCTGAGCTATACCCGGGGTCATCACCTCTTCCCTTCCAACCCGCTGGCCATGGACCAAAATTCTCTCTCCCGAAAAATCAACCAGCTAACACTCCCATTTCGTTCAAACGACGTTATTGGTCCAAGTTTAGCATACTTATATGGAACTAGCCAATTGAAGAGCGTGTTACGTCAAGCAAAATCTCATTCACATCGCTCTCTCTTTGTCGTTTGTTGCAAAAAAAAGAATTTGCAAGCATTCCGCAGCGCTTGCTTCATGTTGTAGAAGACAAAAGATGTGGATAATAAATACCAGCATGGCTTAAATCACTATTCGCTGGCATTGACTTCATGCGGCTTTGTTCAATAGGCCACCCGCAATATCTACTTTTATTGAAGGAGATTGTGTTATATTGTTTTATCTCTCTCTCCCTCTCTCTCTCTCTCTCTCTCTCTCTCTCTCTCTCTCTGAGTTGATACAAATACTTGGAACACGTTGTTTGGCAGTAGTTTTACTTGTTATTCAACATTCAACACTGGAGATACTATGGAATCCTCAAACTTTGCTCATTCAAGTCGTATTTACAACAAATTTAAAAATAATTTTTATGAAACTCTATTTCTTACTTTAAGGGAGGAAAGGAGATTATGAGTATTTGAGAATAACGTTCTTAGGAACATTTTTGGACCAAAGAGAGATGAACAGACAGGTGAATGGAGAAGACTGCATAACAGTGAATTACATAGTCTTTATAGGAAGCCAGATATAATGAGAACAGTTAAGTCTCGTAGAATGTGGCACGTATGGGGAATGAAAGACGTACATGGAAGCTTCTTGTAGGAAAACCAGAGGGAAAACGTCCAGTTGGTAGATCAAGAATGAGGTGGGAGAATAACATTATCTATGATTTCAGGGAAGTAGATTATACATGGGATGATTGGAAAACATTGGCTCAGGATAAGGATATATGGAGAGCTTATGTCCGTGCGGCTATGAACCTACGGGTTCGATAGTGCCAGTTAGTTAAAACTCTATTTCGCGTGAGATCTAGAAGGCCCTCAACCTACCACCTGGCTGCTGGCCTCACATCTACATGTGTTAATCATACAGGTAGACGATCATCCTGCCAGTGTAGTAGTACATGTGATCAGCATGTGTCCCAGCAGTTACAGCTGGTTTTCTCAACCTGGAGCCGCTACTTATTGTAGCTACCCAAATTCCTCATGATGCTGGATGGGCACCGGTGTCAGACCGGCCGAAATTCCATGAGAAAATTTCTTCCCCCATGGAGACCCGAACCAGCCAAGTCCCGTAGCTCTGCGGAAAGGTATCTTGTCTTGACCACTCAGCTACGGCGTGGGACTATTTTTAAAATGTTTTATTTATTTTGGCAGAGTTCAGGCCATGAGGCATTCTCTTCCTCTCAACCAGCACAAATTTATAAAAACACGTTTATAGTATAGATCAATTTTCTATATACAATACTAACTATAAAGCGTTATAAATACATTAAAAGTTGCGCTTTAAATGTCATGTACAATAATGTATTACGATGCGCGGTTGGGAAGTGGTTTTTACAGAATCGAGAAAATTGTTTAAAAAAGAGCGATAGCAAGGTTTATAATTTCCGAGATTCTGTAAAACACTTCACAAACATGCGTTGTACATTATTTTTTGCGCGATGGTGTTTTCAAAATAATAAATAATAATAAAATACGTAATAACATCTTTGTTGGAAATATTTGCGTTCATTCCTATAAACAATTGACTAACGTTAACAGTGTGGGCAATGCTTATTAGTTGAAATAACAGGAGGCCTTGAGAACAATTATTGATAAATGACCAAAAATACATATTTATAGTTTTATATTGTTTCAAATGAAGTTCAGTTCATTTAAAATGCAGTGATTTGGTTCATATATACATTATAATGTATATTAACACTACCTTTGGGATATTTTCTGTACCTACATTGTACGTAGTATACATAAAGGGCAGTGGTTTTACTTCCCTCACGTGGGTGTAAATGTAATATTACAGTATAGTTATTTAGGTTGGGAATCCCGAAATGAAGGAAGTTGAACTGTCAATAATGGTCGCCATTGCTAGTAAGTACGACAAAACGCACTATCGCGCAAAAACAACATTTTATACGATAAACATAATGATAATATGATAAATGAAACAAGTAAAATCAATACATGTACCTTACACAGAGTAGTGATCAAGACAAGGTTAGAGCAAATATAAATTTAGATTTATTTTAAAAGATGCTACCGTCCGCGTCCGGTAGCCCCTGATTTCCTGTGGTAGGGATTTCCAGTTGCGAGAAGTGGAGATAGTAAATGTGATGTGGAGTAATCGAATTTCCTATGTTGCAGTATTAAACAAGAGATTATGTTGTGATCGTGTGTTTAAATTATGATTGGAGAATATATACTGGAAACGAGAGGCTAAATCGTTGAAAGTCGAAGAATGTATAAACTCCAAGCGCGACAGACCTAGAAGGCCCTTGGCCTACCATCCGTCTGCTGGCCTCACATCCACATGTGTCAATCACAGAGGTAGATGTTCATCAGTCAATGTAGGGGTGTTATGTGGTCATCATGTCGGGCCCCCCAGCCATAATAGCTGGTCTTCTCAGCCTACTACCTCGCTACTTATTGTAGCTACCCAAATGCCTCACGATGCTGGGTGCTCACCGGCCCCATACTGGCTGAAATTCCATGAGAAAATCTCTTCCCCCATGGGTACTCGAACTAGCGGAAGTCTCGTACCTCTGCGCCAAGGCTTCTTGCCCTAACCAATCGGCTACGGCGCGGGACAATTATCTTAAATCTTAAATAAGAGAATTAGACAGTGTATGTTTCTTATGTCTTTAAGACGGAACCATGGCAATTTGTAGCCATGACAGTTTACAATAAATATGTGATTTTTAAGTGACTTAGGACGGAGAATTTGCAGATGCTGCAAAGAAAGAAGCGACTGACGTCAACGGTAATGCACGTGAAAAACATACAGACCTCTCAACCTAAATTTTTTTACCCTAATAACTTATGACCGCAATTCATTCCGAGTTCTTAGTCTTAATAGTTTATTTAATGACGCTCATTAACAACTTAGATCATTGGTATCCCAGTTCAAATCTGGGCGTGAAAGGACTGGCAATTTTTCCTCACAGACCTCTTATTTCAGACTTCAGGTGCTTTTACGAGATGCTTCATAACAATTTAAAGGTAATTTTCGATACAAGAACATTGATTTCCATGTTAGATGTGTCGTGTATTGCAAATTATAGCAATTTTAATCAGAATATTTTTCATAAACAGTATTCAATATGTTCTGAATATAGGCCTATAAGTTTAGTCGCAATCTTTAGAAAAAAAAAAGAGAGAGCGAGAAAGTGACAAGACTGAGAGGTCGCAAATAAAAAAAAAAGGAAAATAGCGTTTTGATTGATGGTTGTAATAATTAAAACAGCTGTTAATTATTAAAGAGCTAAATGCCATCTTATGCAAAATTAAATGTTCCAATTCGACAATATTTAATGAGTCTCCCCCCCCCTCTCTCTCTCTCTCTCTCTCTCTCTCTCTCTCTCTCTCTCTCACTCCTCACTCACTCACTCACTCACTCACTCACACTCACTCACTCACTCTCGACGGTGGTCAATGAAAACCTCGTAACTCCATTTTGGTACATTTTACAGGAGAAATAATTAACTGTTTTAAATAATTATGAAAGTTGCTGTCCCGCGCCGTAGCCGAGCGGTTAAGGTAGGAAGCCTTGGCGCAGAGCTACGGGACTTGCGCTGGTTCGAGTCTCCATGTGGGAAGAAATTTTCTCATGTTATTTCGGCCAGTATGGGACCGGTGCCCATCCAGCATCGTGAGGTAATTGGGTAACTACAATAAGTAGCGGCTCCAGGTTGAGGAACCAGCTATAACGGCTGGGGGACTCGACATGCTAACCACATGTCACCCCTACACTGGCTGTTGATCATCTACCTCTGTGATTGACACATGTGGATGTGAAGGGCCAGCAGCCGGCTGGTAAAAGGGCAACCGCTGAAAAGTGGAAAGACCCTCAATCGGATGAAAGTTGATAAGCAATAGTTTCCACTCATTTTATTACAGAATACAAGTCAAGTTATTAATAAATTTGTAGTCTGTGTTCTCAACATATTTCTGTGCTGGCTACTGGAGTTATCCTGTTTTCAATGACTATGGAGTTATGTAGTTTTCATTGCCTACCGTCGCATGTATATTCCATTCCATAGTAATTCTGCCCGAGGGCAGGTCTTTTCACTGCAATCGTATCATTTTCATGCTATGCTTTGCAGCTTTACTAGGGAATTATAGGTGTGGTGGCTTCCCGTTGCTTTCCACACCGGTGAAGGATGATGATGACAATGATAAGGATGATGATGATTTCCGGATGATTTTCGGGGACCGTTGGGCCCTAAGCTTCCTGACATTTGTCTTATAAGCGAGGAAAAATCCCGAAAAAAACCCTCACCCAGGAGCCTGTCCCGACCGGGAATCGAACCCGGGCCCGTTCGTGGCGTGACAAGGCAGCATGCTATCTCGAGACCACACCGGTGGATTATATCTTATATATATATATATATATATATATATATATATATATATATATATATATATTATAATTAAATTTTTGACATTGAGCAATGCAAATATGACATGATAAAAATAAATGCTTGGACGGGATTTGAACTCGACCTCTCGAGCGTGCTATCCATAACACCATCGGGCAAATCCAATACAAACACTTATTTTTCTTATATTTATATTCTCCATTATTACTAGATGTAGTGTGAACTCGGTCTTCACTGCCACCTGGTAGCTACTATATAACAAGTAAGCAAATTAAAGAGAATATTTTATTTATATGATGATCATCATAGTTACTACGGCCGTGAAAGCCTAAGTCAATATATTTTATTTATTGTTCTCATCATACCATATTAAGCTTGCATTGCTCAATGTCAAACATTTAATTATAACATGGATAAAGCGTCACTAATATAAAGTAAAAATATTCTCTTTAATTTCCTTAATTTTTATAGTAGCTACCAGGTGGCAGTGAAGACCAAGTTCTCGCTACATCTAGTAATAATGGAATATAAATATAAGAAAAATAAGTGTTTGTATTGGATTTGCCTGGTGGTGTAATGGATAGCACGCTCGAGTACCAATCGAGAGGTTCGGGTTCAAATCCCGTCCAGGCATTTATTTTTCTTATCACGTCATATATATATATATATAACATAGAAATAAAAAGCGTTAAAGCTATAAAGTAAAAATATTCTCGTTAAAATGCTTTCTTGTTATACATACTGTAGAAGCCGTAAGTAGTCACTGCAGGCTCTTCTCGCTGCCTCTTATAAATTGAGAATTCTATATCCATCCATAGTACTGCCCGAAGATAGGTCTTTCACTGCAATCATAGCATTTTCATGCTATGCTTGCAGCTTTATTAGGGAATTGTAGGTGTGGTAGCTTCCCGTTACTTTCCACACCGGTGAAGGATGATGATGATAATGATGATGACTATATGATTTCAGGGACGTTTTGAGCCTTAAAGTTTTCCTGACATTTGTCTTACAGGTGAGGAAAAGCTCCGATAAAAACCTCACCCAGAAAAACTGTCCCGACTGGGGACCGAACCCGAGACCGCTGCGTGACAAGGCAGCACGCTACCTCGAATTGTATATAAGGAAAGGAAAATTAATGTTTGCACTGAGATGCTCGGATAGCGTGTCGGTAACGCACTAACGTGTAGAGTTAGTGGTCTCGGGTTCAAATATCGGTTCAGGCATTAATTTTATTTTCATTTTCATGTATATCTATATGTGTATGTGTCTGTGTGTGTGTTCTTTTACATGCTTCACGCCTTCCGTGTATAGGTCTAGATATTTCCAATACTCCTTTTATTTACCCTCAAGAGAGCTTAACAGATACTTATAAAAATTGCAGGTGTTGTATTTAAAACAAATTTATTCCAGTTAAGGTTTAATTTTTCACAGATCAACTGAATCTATACTTTTAAGTTCATAATTGTTTTTTTATACCGTTGAGGTTATAACACTTAATATATTTTCTTACCTTGTATAGTACCATCGTCCTCGACTTTAGTTGAGGACGACGGTAGCATAGAAGGTAAAAAAAAATAATCTAAGATCAACTGAAGCAAGAATAATTGTAATTTATTACACTGAGCAACAAAAAATAAACTTTTTTTTGTCTCAGAAAGAAAAATATGTGATTCAGATAGTATTTTTTATCCCAAATTCAAATATGATATCGGCTTTTCTCCATCACGCAAGGTTCCGAGAGACAGGAATTTTTAATTTCATACACTTTAATATTTTCTACATTCGTAACTACACAATATTCGAACATTCGGACTCACTTAGAAACTAAGAAATGACGATTTTCTGCTATATTTCGCCTGTGGAGCATCCCTCTTGATGGTCCAACAATAATCGGCCAGGATATTAGGATTCCATTTACCTTGATATCTCTTTTCCATATCTGAAACCATTTGAGTTAGCTCATTTGGTTTTATTTACAATGGACAAATGGACGAAAAAAACATTTATTAAAAAAATAATTATTTAAATCCATTAATTGAAATTGAAATAAAAAAAACTGCGGGCGATGGAGAAATTCCGAATACATATTTGAAAATACGATAAAAAGCTGCATTACGTACAACTATTGGTACTCATGAGTAAAAAAATCATGTTGACTATTGGTACTCATGAGTAAAAAAATCATGTTGACCAGTGTAATTAAACCGTTGCTTCCAGGTGAAATTTATTTTTACAAACATCTATAGAATATGCTATAGTTGACTATTTAACTCATGCCCCAAATGGGAGTCAATGACCAATCACGTTTCAATGATTTCTGTTTTACAACCAATCAGAGTCGTGTTTCACGAAATATTTATCAGTGTTAGGATTATCATATATTAAACAAAGCTCCTCCTTTTTAATATTCTGAACAGGTCTGACCGTTATTTTGCAGTGACTGAGCCTATAACAAATACGGCTACCAGATTGTATATAATAGTGCTTACATGTCAACATTTGTAGCAATTGATTATACCACCAAAAAAAGAAACCACTGTTTGCACTTTCTTAAATGTATTTTTTCCCAGGTAATAATCGAGAAAAATATAATTGTCATATTTACATCATACGACATCAAAAATGAATTAATATACAGATTGATGTGTTTCATTTTTTCTCCACTAGAGAGCATTCTTACAATATTGCGTTCCTTTGGCAATAAATAGTATGATCTGGTTGCAGTGATAAACAAAAGAAGCAGTAGAAGCGTACCTATCGTTTCTCATTTGTTTTCAAACATCGCCGTTTACATTAAATATATAAATATTTTAAAATAACTATAGTTAAATAATGATTTGTGAGTAAACAGCTTAATTTTATTCGTTAAATAGTCCTAACAAATGCCACTCTTGATTTCCAAATTCTCTAGATAAATTCACTCCTCACTTCGTGAGTCGTGAATTTATCGATAATTTGGAAATCACTCGTGGCATTACTTATGATAAATAAATCCGTCACCTTAAACATATCTGACTTCATCTCTCTGACAAATTAAAGTAGAAGAGGAAAGGCACATTTTAAAATCCAGTATAAACTATTTTAATCAAATTAGACAGTCTTCACATAGCTTAAAAACATGCCACAAAAATATGTTCCATACCATTTCCCAAATAAAATCTTGTAATCATTTTAGACAGTCTTCGCATAGCTTAGAAAATGCCACCAAAATATATTCCATACCATCTCCCAAATAAAGCATTGCTTCAATGAAATGACATAGCTACATGTCACACCATTATCTCATTTCTAACTGACAGTATCGGTTAAAAAAACTTCAGAACGATGTGGGGAAATATTGTAACATTTATAAGGTGTGTTCCCTCCATGCTATCGTTATCTTGTCGTGGTGGAGTAGTCATCATGCTTAAATCGCCTCGAGAGCTATGCCGGCGGTAGCATCGTTGCCGAAAGGATACCTATCCCGAACAGGTTGAAGATGATAAGTCAGGCGAAAAAAGTACCTTGGACAAAAGAGTGTCAATCTTTCACCGTAAAAACACAACCGTCATGAAACGTGTACATGGGTTCCATTGGAGTAAAATAGTCCCCCATTCGAATCTCCGTGCAGGGATCACTTCAGGGAATCCAAGCAAAAGTTCAAGCATAAGGACGTGTTCCTAGGAACATGGATGTTAGGATATTATACAGTAAAACTTGTTTAATCCGGAACGTGAATAATGCGGAAATCTGTCCAATGTGAACACATGTAGTAATTTTAGTAGTAATTTTACGTGTATTTATTTTGTATAAAACGGAATCTGTCCAACGCAGAAACGGAAGGATATTTATACACAATTCACGCAAAAAAAGTTTACATGGGGGAATGATAGAGAGAGAGAAATAAATTAGTTTCCACTTCACTGAATCCCGTTAGGCGAATTAACAATAGTGATGATTCTTGCCACCGGGTGAAGTAGAGTTTCTACTTGTATCTGGAATTTTCTTTCGGCCTCACTGCACACCCGTTTTGCGAAATACAGGTTGGTTTAACAAATATTTGGCGTGTGGCATGTCTTACAAATTATCACTGCACTGTAAAATCTTAAATTAGTTTAAGATCTGAGACCGATTGTGTACACAGGCAGCGTTCTGAATTTACGTTACGGAATAAAGGTGACTAAATCGTATGTATCAATGTCATGAAACGAAAAAGTGAAAGTGATTGAAGATAAAGAAAAACAGAGTCTTAGTTCGCGAAATAATGACTAAATTTAAATGTAGAAAAATCCAAGTTTATGAGATTTTAAAACACATAGAAAAAATAATGAATGAATGAATGCAAGGAAATGATCAAAGGAAGAAAAAAAAAAAAATCTCCAAATTTCCGGACCGATGCTCCAAAGTCAAGCTCTAGCTGTTGCTATATCTCTAGGGAATAACGATTTGAAGGCATCTTCAAGTCGTTGGTGGACAGTTTTAAAAGACGACATAATGTAGTATGGAAGAAATTTGCTGGGAATCAAATGATGTGGACCAAAGTATAGTTAGTGAATGGAAACCGAAACTGTATACTTCAATTTCAGAAAACGCGCCTAAGAGACATTTTTAACGTTGACGAAACGGGGTTGGGTTGTATCTCGCGCGTTACCGTCGAAGTCGCTCATACATACTATACTTCACTTTCTAACGGCAGCCGAAGTATAATTAATCCAAGGCATATAAAAAGACATATACGGTGCTCTATAATATAAGATTTGTTAATATTATTTTTATAATGCGGAATGTTGTCTAATGTGGAAAAAAATTGGTCCCAAGCGATTCCGCTTTGAACAAGTTTTACTGTATAATAGCGAGGATAAAGAAGGTGTACAACACAATAGTATTAATAAGTAATAAAAGTAATTAATAGGCGATAGCGTGCACATTCTATTGACTAACACAAAGTAATTGGGACTGGAAGTAAACATCACTGAAACGAAATATATGGTAACAAATAGGAATTTATTATATAGGCCTAATGGAAATGAACAATTAAAGGCAAATTCGGGAAATTTTCACGAAGTAGCTGAATTCATATCGCACGTTGGGAGGAAGACAGCCACAAGTGTAAATAGTTTAGTTCCGAGTTATTCGCAAATAAAGTTTTAAAAAGAAAGGTCAGTACATTATATTTTTGACATGGACACAACTTCATCCTGTCTCCATTTTCTTGCACATGACCTGTGACCCGAAAGAAATGAATTTATAACTATTTTTTCTAACACATAGTAGTCTAACTCAATTTATGACATTTTTACACTTGTGGTCCTCTTCTTTTTAAGGTGCTATTCTACTGAGGTACTTACTTACTTACTTACTTACTCACTGGCACTAACGAACCCGTAGGTTCATGGCCGCACGGACATACGCTCTCCATACATCCCTATCCTGAGCTAATATTTTCCAATCATTCCCTGTATAATCTACTTCCCTCAAATCATAGTTAATGTTATTCTCCCACCTCATTCTTGGTCTACCAACTGGGCGTTTTCCCTCTGGCTTTCCTACAAGAACCTTCCATGCAAGTCTTTCATTCCCCATACGTGCAACATGCCCTGCCCATCGCAGTCTACGAGACTTAACTCTTCTTATTATATCTGGCTTCCTATAAAGACCATGTAGTTCATTGTTATGTAGTCTTCTCCATTCTCCTGTCTGTTCATCTGTCTTTGGTCCAAAAAGTTTCCTAAGTACTTTATTCTCAAATACTTGTAATCTCCTTTCCTCCCTTAAAGTAAGAGTCCATGTTTCGCACCCATATAATATAACTGGTAGAATAATAGTTTTATATATTTTCAATTTAACGTTTTTTGAAAGGAGTTGGGATATCAAGAGTCTCTGCAATGCATAATAGCACGCATTTCCAGAATTGAGCCTATGTTTAATTTCTTTGTGCATCTCATTCCTATTTGTGATTATTGTTCCTAGGTATTTGAATTCAGCCACTTCCTCAAAATTTCCCTCATTTGTCATTAGCTGTCCATTTCCATTATATATGACAAAAGTCCCTGTAATGCATAATAGCATGCATTTCCATAATTGAGCTTTTGTTTAATTCATTTTGCACTTCATATGCATTCTACTGAGGTACAACAATTGTAAATGCATATGAAGTGCAAAATGAATTAAACAAAAGCTCAATTATGGAAATGCATGCTATTATGCATTACAGGGACTTTTGTCATCCCAACTTCTCTCAAAAAAGTTAAACTAAACATATATTTTTGCGTGATGTGCGTTTTGTCATACTTACAGCTATGGCGACCATGATTGAAAGTTCAACTTCCTACATTTCGGGGTTACCAACCTAAATAACTATACTGTAATAAAATAACTATACTGTAATATTACATATTACAAACACGCGCGTGGGAAGTAAAACCATTGCCCTCTATGTATACTACATACAATGTATATATAAAAAAATCTAAAAGGTAGTGTTAATACACATTATACGAAACAAATCACTGCATTTTAAATGATCTGAACTTTATTTGAAACAATATAAAACAATAAATACGTACTTGCCGCCATTGTATGACTGATTGGTGTAACGGCCTGCTATAGTCTCAACTAATAAACATTGCCCACACTCTTAACGTTAGTCAGTTGTTTATAATGAACGCAAATATTTCCAACAAAGATATTATTATACTATTATTTATTATTAGAAAATACCATCGCGCAAAAATAATGAACAACGCATGTTTGTGAAGTGTTTTACAGAATCTCCGAAATTAAAAATCTCGCTATCGCTCGGTTTTTAAATATTTTCGTCGATTGTGTAAAAACCACTTCCCAATCTCGCATCGTAATATACCAAAAACTGTTATTATCCCAATTACATTATACGGATGCGAAACTTTGACTCTTATTTTAAGAGAGGAAAAATATATATATATATATATATATATATATATATATTACGACAATCTGAAAATAAAGTTCTTAGGAAAATGTTTGCACCAAAGAGAGACGAACAGACAGGTGAATGAAGATTACTTAACAGTGAGCTACGTGACCTTCATGGGAAACCAAATGTAATAAAAAGAGTAAAGTCTTATACGGAGGCTGCGATGGACAGGATTTGTGGCACGAAAGAGATGTGAAAGAGGGGCATGGAAACTCCTTGTAGGAAAACACCCAGTATGTTACCAAGAATTAGATGAGAGAATAACGTTAACCATAAATTACACAGGAGATGATTGGAAAATATTAGTTCAGAACAGGAGACAATGGAGAGCTTATTTACCGCGTTCCATGAACCTATGGATTCGATAGTACTAGTAAGTTAGTTATTCAGTATGTTACAGATAACACTGAACAATAAAAAATACACTTTTTTGTCTCAGAAAGAAAAATATGTGATTCTGATAGTATTTTTTCTCCGAATTCAAATATGATATAGGGTTTTCTCCATCACGCAAGGTTTCCGAGAGTCAGGAATTTATAATTTCAAACACTAATATTTTCTACATTCATAACCACACAATATTCGAACATTCAGACTCACCTAGAAAGTAAGAAATGACGATTTTCTGCTATATTTCACCTGTGGAGCATCCCTCTTGATGGTCCAACAATAATCGGCCAGCATATTAGGATTCCATTTGCCTTGATATTTCTTTTCTATAGCTGAAATCTCCTGAGTTAGCTCATTTGGTTTTATCTTACAATGGACAAATGAACGAAAAAATGTTTATTAAAAAATAATTATTTAAACCGGTTAATTGAAATTGAAATAAACAAAAAACTGTGGGTGATGGAGAAATTCCGAATACATATTTGAAAATACTATAAAAAACTGATTAAGTAGGCTACAACTATTGATACTCATGAGACAAAAATCATGTTGACCAGTGTAATTTATTTCCTATTATGGATTATGAAGTATCCTAAGTTGTCTAAGTATTAAACAATTCGCATCATGGAACATAATAATAATAATAATAATAATAATAATAATAATAATAATATTAATAATAAATTTTAATTTAAACTTGTAGAGTTATCATCCGTAAGCTTAGATACACAAAAATATCAATAGTTCTTTCAAACAAAAGTTAATTATATAGTTATCACCATCATCATCATAGGTATCATGGCAGCTGCCGCCGTCTTCCGGAAACCAAACGTCATTCCTCTCAATTCCATACAATTCCATACAATAAGACTTCTTAAATCTCTACGTTGTTTTTATTTTTATATTTATGTATTTCATGAATTACTTGATAAATTAAAAATATTTATATTTATGTATTTATAACTTTAAGGTAGTTTAATATAAATTTATTTAGTTTTAATCTGAGGGTTAATTAACTATATTATGTGGAAATTAATGTTATTTGCAACATGTTCCATATTTCTCTGGTTAAATGGAAGTAAAGATTTTATGAGCTTGTTTAATTAAAGTTATTATATTATTATTATTATTATTATTATTATTATTATTATTATTATTATTGTTATTACCAGCATTGTTTCAAGTATATATTTTTTTTTTTTTGCACGATAGAGCGTTTTGTCGTACTTACTGCAATGGCGACCATGACTGAAAGTTGACCTTCCTACATTTCGGGGTTGCCAACCTAAATAACTATACTGTAATAAGGTATATATATTAATTGGTGTTTCTCGTATAATTTATCATATTCATACTATTATTATTATTATTATTATTATTATTATTATTATTATTATCATCATATTATATCATTATTATTATTATTATTATTATTATTATTATTATTATTATTATTATTATTATTATTATTATTATTATTATTATTATTATTATTATTATTATTATTATTATTATCGTAACTATTATTATTGTTATTATCGTAAAAAATGTTGTTTGTAGGCCACATGAAATTTACATTGCTACATTTAATGCATCTTTAACTGTTTATAATTAGTATAGTGTATGTCTATATTTGTCAAATATTTATTTGTATTTGTGCTGGTTGAGTGGAAGAGAAGGCCTTATGGCTTTAAATTTGCCAGAATAAATAAAACATTATGATGATGATGATGATGATGATTATAATAATAATAATAATAATAAAATAATAATAATAATAATAATAATAATAATAATAATAATTATTATTATTATTATTATTATTATTATTATTATTATTATTATTATTATTATTATTATTAATACATTTAACCTACGTGTGGGAAGTAAAACCCTGCCCTCTATGTATACTACGTACAATGTATATACAAAAAAATATCCATAATATACATTATACGAAACAAATCACTGCGTTTTAAATGAACTGAACTTTATTTGAAACTATATAAAATAATAAATACGTACTTGCGGCCATGTTATCATTAGGCCTAACTGTTTTCAAGGCCTCTTGTTGTTTCAACTAATAAACATTGCTCACACTGTTAACGTTAGTCAATTGTTTATAATGAACGTAAATATTTCCAACAAAGATGTTATTATTTTACTATTATTTATTATTTTGAAAATACCATCGCGCAAAATGTACAACGCACGTTTATGAAGTGTTTTACGGAATCTCGCTATCGCTCGGGTTTTAAACATTTTTCCTCGACTCTGTAAAAACAACTTCCCACCTCGCATCGTAATGCGTATATTATTTCGGTTCGTAAAGTATTAATATATCGCTAATGTTACAACTTAATAGTGACATTGTTTGCAATTACTAATATAAAGTTTAATTCAAAAGTTCATCACAACTTAACAGTTAGATTCTTGCAATTACTATTTAACGTTTTTAATTCAGAAGCTCATCTTGGATTAAAAAAAACGTAGCAAGGACTTTGTTGAAATAAATTACTAGTCATCAGCATCATAGTACATTCACGAATTTAGGCCATTTATTGACCTGTTTCGGCGTTAAGAGAAACACCATCCAGAAGTATTTTGAGTGGACGTCCCGGTCTTCTTCTTCCTGTAGGTTGAAATCTTAACATTAGTTTGGGTATCCTGTGATCTTTCATTCGATAACATGTTGCATCCATCTTGACTTATAATCAGCAATTTTGTTTTCTAAAGGTTCCATGTGTAATTCTTCTAAGATGTCTTCATTTTTTTTTGTGATCTAGTAATGTGTATCCTGCAGTCCTCCGAAGGTTAAATAAATGTCTAGTGTAGCGTTTAATTCAGATGCTCATATTGAAGGAGTTTTAAAACAACTCGGTTTGTAAGATATGTCGTTCTTTCCCAAAATCTGGTGTGAGTGAGAGGAATGAAATATTCAACAGGTCGTGGCTGTGAGTAGGGGTTATTGTACCCCCGAGTGTAAGAAATTTAATTCTTTGTGGACTGTGTTTAGTCGTAGAGTCTGTTGCCCTTTGCTTACCTATCATGAAAATAAATTACACCCCATATTTTCTGAAATGGATTTTTTTTACTGTCCCTAAGAGCGCAACGTCTTTAAAATTGTATTTCATTTTACAGTCATAATTACTAGGATCAGTTTCACTTCTCTTCTTGTTATTTATAGGCGTCTGAATTTTACTACAAAATGTTGAATATTGCCAGCGCAGTGGTGCCACATCATGAACCAATATTGTAATAGTACCAACACTGTCTTCTCATTCCTCTCCATGTGGTTTAACCTTTCACTTTATAGGTAGGGTCTACTTTTACATGACACTACTTTTCGTGAGAGCAATTTTAAACTTTTGACGACAACGACAAAAGTTTGGGATGCCGAAGCATACCTGGAAATATATGGACTTATTTTATTTGTCTTATTTACCCATATTGGCCTATTTAGGCGAGGTTGGAATACCATGGTAAACTAAATATTTGGGAATAATTATGGAAAACATTGAAAGTATAGGTAAAGGGAACATAAAACATAGAATTGAATTGAGTAGCAAAATAATAGCCTATCATCGTTAAATTCCATATGGTGGGATAAGCATATTTGGAAAGGCACAAAAAATATGTTGGTAAAACATTGGTGGTATCTGTTGCAATGTATGAAAGTGAGGTATGGACAATCAATAAGTACTACAAGAATAGACTAATAGCTCTAGAATTGGATTATTTACGCAGAAGTGCCAGGAAATCGAAATTAGAACATGTCACAAATAAGGAAATTAGAAACATAATGGAGAGAAATACAATATTGACAGAAACCTAATAGAAATTATTAAACAAGTCTATAAAGATAACTCCGCTTATGTTAAAACTGGAAATATAATGTCTAATCCTATAAAAACACAAAGGGATTGAAACAAAGGCGCAGTCTATCACCAATGTTATTTTGTTATTTAATATTATGTAGAATTTATATTAATGAAATGGAAACAAAGCTGCAAAGGTATGGGGATCCCAATAGGCAACATATTTTTGCTGACATTACAATTTGCCGATGACAAATTTGATATGGAATTCATTAGAAAGGTTTGAAAAACACATATGAATCATGGGGTCTCACAGTAAATTTACAAAAAACAGAATATCTGGCAATAAATAGCAATGAAAGAGAACATTTAATATTGGAAGAAGGAATCCAAATAAAGCAAGTGAAACAAACTAAATATTTGGGAATAATTATGGATAACATTAAAGGTATAGGCAAAGAGAACATAAAACATAGAATTGAATTGAGTAGCAAAATAATATCATCGTTAAATTCCATATGGTGGGATAAGCATATTTGGAAAGGCACAAAAAATATGTTGGTAAAACATTGGTGGAATTTGTTGCAATGTAGGAAGTGAGGTATGGACAATCAATAAGTACTACAAGAATAGACTAATAGCTCTAGAATTGGAGTATTTACGCAGAAGTGCCAGAAAGTCAAAATTAGAACATGTCACAAATAAGGAAATTAGAAACATAATGGAAGCAGAAGAAAGTATAATTGAAACAAATTGAGGAGAAGGATTTAAAGTGGTTACGACATGTTATAAGAATGGAAGATGAGCGATGACCGAAGCAACTATATCAATGGCAACCGACCAGAAATAATAAAAGAGGGAGACCGAAGTTAACATGGAAGGAAAACATGAAGACAGTAATGCAAGCAAGAGGGCTAAGCATTGAAGATGCTCGAGATCGTAGGCTTTGGGAGTTTGGCACGGGAAGACGGCAGCAGCTGTAAAAACCCAAAGATAGATAGAGATAGATGGTTACGTACCGCGCTACCTACTATTTCCACCGGAGGGATGAATGTGGGATGATTGTTGTATTCGTCTGTCTGGATCTAGAGGGCGCGTCTAGTGAGTTATTATTCAAAAGTGAGCCGTCTTGGTTGTTTGAGCTCCATCCGCCAGCCGCGCTTAGTGGTTTGGACCTAGGGATTAATTTAGAAGTTAATTAGTGCTGGATATCCAAGGAGAAGTTGCCATTTCAGCATCCGGGTTCCACTTAGAAAAAAATGTCCTTTTCAGGTTAAGCTGATTGAACGGAATTTTGAATTTTGGAAAAAAATAAAATTACAATAAAATAAAAATAAAATGAAAAATATCAATTTTGAACTTTAAATGGGGAATAATAATTTACTGGTGGAGTCTAGGGAACCACTCCGACATTTGTCTTAACGCTAAGGAAAACCACCGAAAACCCTAGAAGAGTGGCTTGAATTTAATAAATTAATATCGAAAAAAAAGCTTCTTCGGCTCTAAAGGCCAACTAGCCGGCGCAATCGCCATTTATTTCGACTTTCCGTTTCTGTAAAATAATTGGCTGTTTATTTCATTGCTGTTGTAAACTTTTGAATCACACACATTCCTTTATAATCACATAAGAGCGTAAAGAGCCTCCCCGAATGAGTGATCTGCTCAATCCATGGCCTTCTCCGAGACAACACTGACATTTAAAACAAAACACCATTCACTCACATATTCATACTAATCATGGCGAATATGATAAGGATGAACATGATGGTCAGAATATATTCGGTATAATTTGGTCCTTACGTTTCCTGACGTATGTCTTTCAGGTAAAAAAAAAAAACGAAAAAGAAACATCGCCCAGGGAACTATATTGTCCCAATCGGGGATCAAATCCGGCCCACCTGCGTACGAAGAAGTGATTCTACCCCGAGACAACAACGGAGCTGTTGGTAGACCGAAGATGAGATGGCAGGACGATGTTTGGGAGGATTTGAAGAAGTTGAGGGTGACAAACCTGAAATTGTTAGAAGATAAAAGAGTCTGTAGGAAGATTAAATTTTGTTGAGAGCACCAAAACAATCAATTTTGAAGTTGTGGTGCCTTAAGAAGATGAAGATGATGGCCACACAGTGAACTACTGATGCTGTCAAAAAGTAGGATATGTGTATGTTAGAGGACTTGGATTCAATTCCCGGCTCATGCATTTATTTTTCTTTGCATATATATATATATATATATATATTCTTTTATAATAAATAAATTAATTGCATCTCTTTTCACACCGTGGCCGATCGGTTAAAGATATTATATCTTGATGCAGAGCTACGGACTTGCGCTAGTTCGAGAACCCATGGGGAAAAAAATGTCTCATGAAATATCGGCCAGTTTTGAATCAGTGCCTACCCAGCATCGTGAGGATTTTGGCTAGGTACAATAACCAGCGGCTCCACGTTGAGAAAACCAGTTACAATTCGACTTGCTGACCACATTTCATCCACATTCTGGCTGGGTGATCGTTAACCTGTGGTTGCGACAGCAAGGGCCATCTAGGCATGTCGCGCGAATGTTTTTAAGTACCCTTTTCATATGAAATGAATCCTATAATTTCGAAGACAGACTGAGTTGGTTGCTATTACTACAATAACACTAAATTTAGCCACTCGACATGACAGATAATTGATTATTGTTACAGGATATCCGATGGGTGAACACATAGTCATGTGGATAGCGAGACCCAGTCCTTTAACCTCAGTTTCAATTATCTTATCCAGATATCACTATTTATCATATCAAATAATTGTTCACATTTGCTCACGAGGCTAAGTGGATCCCACTCTATATTCTAGGCTGTATAAAAAATAAATTAACTGCCATATCCAGAAATCGAACCGTGTTACTGTTAGTGTTTCATTACTAGTCAAATGTGTAAACCGCTGTATCCCATAAATGCGGTATATTTTTATGCTGAATTCAAATATGGCTAATTTTTTTATTGAGGTATTTTTTCACACGTTTAAAGATTTCATCAGCAGCATCAAGGGTTAGACCTTACGATCTGTTCCGATCTCATGCTAGAATTGATCTGTCCATCTTTTACTGGGTCTTCTTACATTTATATGTCCTAGTGGTTTGTAATGAATCTGTTTCGGAATTCTATTGCTATCCATTCAATTAATGTTGTCCATCCATTCATCTCTGTATTGTGCAATTCTATCTAATAGTTTGAATATATTTAGTTCACTCTGTATATTTTCATTTTGTTTTCGATGTTATTGTGTATTCAGCCACATGTCTCAGAAACCTCATTTGTGACGTTTTTATTCATTGTTCCTGGTTTTCGGTAAGACCCAGTGTTCTGATCCATATGGTAGCGTTGACACCCGCCGTTGTTTTATAACATTTTGAAAGTGTCTACTTTCTAGTTCCGTTGAGACTTCGTTTTATGATGCCACACATATACTTAAATTTATTTATTTTGTTTTCAATGTCTTCACTGTTTAAAGATTTATACTATATAATTAGTAAGTACTTGGCTAATATGATTTCTTGAATCATATTTTGCCAATGATTTAATCCGACAAAGGGAAATTCCGTACTTGACCTACATAAACAGAGTTCTGCAGTAGTAATGCTGACGCGTTGATTAATATAAAGTGAGTAACTGGTGAAATATAAAAAATTGTCAGATTGCAATGGAGCATAATATATAAATGGATTGCGCACAAATGTGCAAAGGTGATAACACAGCTAAAAATCAATAACACTAACTTGATCTTGCGTAATCACAAATTGTTTTTGTTCTTTGTGTACATGTTTCGATGTGATATCTTTCGCATTTCTGTTCACACACTTCGCATATGCATGACATCTTCGGATCATGGAATGTTTTATCTCTACACATTAGGTGGTGGAATCCATGCACGCTTAATCTTGTGATGACGTGTCGTATCTGGAAATTTGCTTCTGTCCAGTTCCTATCTATCATCGCTCCGGTGCTGAAGAATTCCGGCCATACTTCCTCTCTTTTTCTGCGTAGTCTTTGTAGCGCATGCTTATAGGGTTCTGTGGTTGGTAGTAGGTATGATGTTTTCAAGTCCTCGATAAGGAGCATAGAGAACCGAATAGAGTGGCCTCTCTGTGTTAAATTTTGGACGCAATTTTCTACCGCTGCGCCGTCTTAAGATGACCTGGGTACTACATGCTACTACTTTGACGGTCACGGTGGCTCGATCGGGGTGTCGGTGGCTCAATCGCAAGAACAGTACCCTACCCTTTCCATTCATTTAAAAATAAAATTGTAAGTTCAACACAAGTAATGCTACTTTGTGAACAATTTTCGCATGTTTTATTCTTACTCTCATCAGTAGAAAATTACAAGAACTTTGCCAACTTTTCAGATGTCTTTAACTATATTATTTTCATTTTTCTTTATTTCAAAATTCATCAATTAGTAAGTTGACTAAAATAATTTACACAATTTCCCAAGTGTTTATTAAAAAACAATTTCACTCTTAGATGAACACAGTGAATATGGAAAATCACTATTTATTACAAAGTAATTGAAAATGTTAGACATATAGAACAAAAATATTGGCAAAATTTTTGTAATAATTTTCTGAAGTAAAAATAAAAAATGCAAAATTGTTTACAAAGTAACATTTCTTGTGTTATTTCCATTAAGAAATATCAAAAAGGATCTGGATAATGATATGCTATGGCGGCACCATTTGACGAGCCTGGTCTAATGAGTAATGATATGCTATTTGTTTTTAGGAGTTTTAAGAACCGAAACCATAAAGTAATTTAAGTTCAAGTTTTTAAATATTCTTAAAACGAAAATTTATAAATACCTTAATTTGATAAGAATGTAGCAAAAATAAATTCAAACTAAAACCTATGCATTGTTTCACTATTCTGAACTACTCACATGTGAATGCGTGCACATCAACTCTGTTTAGTAACCAGACTTGTCTTGATGAGTTTGTTTGCTTTTAAAAATGAAATAACATGATTCATTTATTGCCTTGTATTAAAATTAATAATTTTAAAAAATATATACATTTTATAGTTACTGCAGAATGTACATTATTCAAGACGAACAGAATTTTCTCAATGAAACTTAATTCACATACATAGTTAAAGATTCAATAAACATAATTATTTTATATGTAATTTTATAAGAAGACTATTTGAACATTTATTTACTAGCTTTCTATTACCCCAAGGGTCTTCCAAGCCCTATAATGAGAAAATCCGATAGTTCATTAGAAAAGAAACCATATTATGTATATTCTCCAAGGAGCAACACATTGAGAATGCCCTTGGCCTACCAGCTAGCTGCTGGCTCAACATTCACCTGCAAGAAAAATCCAAATTGACTTTTAGGCTTAAACATTTATTTAAGCCTAACAGAAATGCCTACCTTGATTATTACCAGGAAATCACTGAATAGTTGAAGGTTAGGACTAATTATTTTTGTTAAAAGACATCAGTTTTGTTCTCTAAGTAATTACCAACACTTCATAATAAGATATTTTTTGCACATGTTAAATAAATGTTATAAAAGACATAGAAAGTTCTTAATGAGGTAGAAGTACGGATGAATTGAAGTTTACATAAAACAATGTTAACTTAATTTTAAAATTTGTAATTTAAAATATTTCCTGTAATAGTTCAATTAAAAATTTGGGCTCAACTGCATTTCTACTAACGCTTGATTTTTCAGTTATATTGTTGTAAACTATAGCTCTTCTTCTGTATTTACTACCATTATTTAATATTTTAAACTTCTTCAAACAATTTTTATAACATTATTAGACAATTTTCAAATATTTATTTAAATATGCAAATCACAATATTATGACACTGTTAGACGATTTGGTGATGCTAACTGCTATTTTCTTCACAGAGTATATTACTTAGTCTATGATTTTTCTATCAGTTTTGGGTTATCGCTGGTTGGATCAGCATTAGGGAGTCATAAATAAGTGTACACCCATTTTTAATAAACGTTTGGTAATTTTAATATTATTAATATATTTTTTAACATAGATTTGGGGATTAATTGCAAATATTGGTCATTTAAATTTTGTAGCGACGGATCGTAATCGAGGATGATAATCAATATGTGGTTCGATTGTGGATTATCACTGGCTCTATAAACTCTGGCGCATGTGCACTGTTGTTCTATAGGACTTAGAAAATATTTCACGCTAGTTTTAAGTGCAGTTTTTCAAAACTTGTTTTTAATAAAAAACACACACAAACACTTTTCTGTATAGTCTATAATGTACTGGTATGTTCTTGCAATACACTTGTAGATATTCTTGAAGCGCAACTTCAGTAATTTAAAATATTTGCTATAATAGTTCAATTAAATTTTTTTTAATAAAAAACAAAAACACTTTTCTGTATAGTCTATAATGTACTGGTATGTTCTTGCAAAACAGTTGCAGATATTCTTGAAGCACAACTTTATTACATCTACTGTAGAGTCTGAAAAAAAAATTAAATAAATAAATAAATATATATATATATGTACAGATACAGTGGTTTTCACTTGACCTGCGGCCGATAGCGGGAAAAATGACTGCAAGCATTGAGTCATCAACTCACGCTACCCACATAGTGTCTTCGCTAGTGGGTCGCAAGTCAAGTGAAAGTCAATGCATTTGTCAGTGTCCTTCACAATGAAGGTATCTCCAACTCTTAAGTAAATAAAATTATTTTCCCATATCTATGAACATCCGATGAATAAAACAAGAATTATATATTCCAATTTTCTAAAGGTGTTACTAATAAAAAAAATATTGAATTTCTGATTTATTATCAAATAGCTATGAAAATGGAACATTCACTTAACCTCATAACAAGAACTGTAAAAAAATGGACTTCAAACAGTGCGATACTAAACCATTGTATATGTATTATGAACATGTACACACATACATTTTTTGAAGTTTCTTTGTAATATTTCACAAACAATCAAAAATTACATTGAAAATTGAAATGACAATTCTTGAAAATACTTGACTTAAAAGAATGAAATACTAATACCATAAATAAACTAATAATAATGATTATTATTAATATTAAGGATTTATTGCAAAGGTTGGTCATATCGATTTCACATCTACGTGGTTTCATCTATCAATTCAACTCTATAAACTTTTTATAAATTTTTGCACATGTTCACTATTCTGCAGGACTTAGAAAAATTATTAGGAAAGGTAAACTGAAGTTTTTCATTTTTTTGTCACATAATGGAAACTTTATCCCTAAATTTCGGTTATCTTTTAAGATTTTATTTTTAGACTTACAGGTGTTCTAGATAATGCTACCTCACTCATAACTTAACCTACACAAGAAATTTAATCTATAAAAATATGATAGGGTAATTTAGTTTAGCTAACTTTTATCAGGTTAAATCAATTTAAGGTTAAACACCCGAGTTAGTAAAATGAAGGTAGAAGCATTAGATCCACTTACCTAAAATTATATACGTATGTAGACTTCCCAATCACTGTTATAAGGAAATACGCCCATACGATTTGATCTTGACAGCCTCATTTATTCTGTGAAAGAAATATTGATGAATAAGTACACACATTACAGACCAAGATATAAAAAATAATATGAAATATAAACAAGCTTTTTTTAAAGGGATATTACAATTCAAATACAAACATTATAATGTCACGATGCAAACAAAATGTACGGCATGCCAATTTACATAGTTCACAGTATTATTTGAAAACACGATTTTGAAAAGTGGACCAAATTTTTGAGGGAAAAAAATGTCATATGTAATCATTCTCTTACCTTCCATTAGCTGTATTTTCCAGCTTCACTTTCTCCTTCAGATTGTAGAAAATTAATCAATTTAATAATTAACTTCGATGCATTAACAATATTATATTATATTGAACCTCAAATTTCTCTTCGAACAGTACATAATAATTCTACCGTTCATTTTTCAAATTTAGTTCGACATTCAATTTTACATTTCGATTTGTTTGTCATAACCTTCATAACGTACGTATCAATTCTACCGTTGATTTATTTAAATTTAATCCACATATAGAGAACCGTAGAGAACGAGATCATCATCATCACCATAGTACATTCACGAGATCGGACGAGATAAAATAGCGACGGTGGCGCAGTCTTAAGATGACCCGAGTACTACGTGGAAAAAAAAATAAAAAAATTCTGCGTCCAAATCTCCCTATAATGATTCACAGGCCTGATAAGGAGTGTCTCCCTTGCCAGTAGGTACACTAGACGGCCTCTTGTTGTTTTTGATACTCCTATTGCCCTTTTTATGTATGTAGCTTTCACTTTTTCCATGGAGCATAATGCATCATCTATTTAGTTTATTACCAATTAATAATATGACAATGTAAAATTCAATAATAGCAATAGCATACAACAATGATGAGGTACGTCTCAGTATACAGTACGTTATACCTATAAATATCTTGTAAGCCCTTGTTTCCCTCAACGAGTTAGGCGCTCTCCCCTTACAGGGAAGAAATTGAACCATAGTAATTTAGTTACACTTGTTTTCATATAGATGTCATTGGAGTGACGTGGTCAGCGTTCCGCCTCATAATGACATCTAGGAAACCAGGGTAGTTGCAAATCATTAAACGTTATTTTGTATAATAACGAGTCCTGTGACAAATTATTGTAAATATTGGCAACATGTAAGTTAACGGAGAGTTTACTAGCCCATATTTATCAATGATTTGGTATGTTTTATTACGTCATCTGCTGTTATTGCGCACTTTTTCGGATACGGAAGATGGTTGTGTGAGTTATAAATATTTCTTTACGATTTCACACAAGCGACCAATGAACTGGGACATAATTTGCCTTACTATATATATATATATATATATATATATATATATATATATATATATATTGCCTCTTATAAATCTGCTGATGAAAGTGCTGACCCTGTTCATCACTGCAGGTTCTAAGATTTTCTGGATAGATGTGTGGGCAGGAGTTCAAGATGTAGAAATATTCACTTTTATAAATTGCAAAAAATACAACAAAGGAATCTTAATTCAGCATATAAAACTGCAAGTATATTTTCTGAAAAATCTGTCATAAAAGAGCTATGCCTGATAAAAAAAAACTTCTGATTTCATATTTGAATCTTTAAAAATTCAGGCTGGGTGTGTTTGTGATTTATAAACTTCTAAACCGCTCAGCCAATCTCCATCAAAATGTGCACAAGCAACTTTTCATATATGTCGAGTGTTTAACCGATGTCTATTACGTTCTAAAACCATTAGATGTTGCAGTTTACCTGAAAAAATTTAAAATTCGCTCTAACAGTCGCAATTTTCGATGTTTCACAACGAAACTCGGTATATGCTATTAAAATGGACCTAGTTAGATATTATTTAAAAATCAGCGCAATTTGATTATTAGAAATGGGGGTTTACCTGAATTTCGAAATTAAAAATTGACTAGCAACCGCCATGTTTCTTTCGTCGTAATTTAAGCGTAACAGCGGACGCCGGGTTTTACCGTAAGAAATGTTAATTTTTCTTTCGAAAAAAAATCACGCCGACTAAAGTAGTGCAAGTATTATAAGCTAAGTAATTTAGGTTTAATGACATATGTACAAATGAACTTACAAATTACGTTTTGAGCATGAATTACACTGGTCGACAAGGTTTTCTTCATCTAGTGCATTTTTCATACTGAATTCAGATATGTAGTCAGAATTTTTCCACCAGGCACAGTTTTTTTGTGACAGCTACTTTTTTAAAATTGATTTTAGTATTCTCTTCTTCCGGACTTCTTTCCGCAAAATCTTGGGGCTGTTTCTGATGAGCACGGTGAGTGTTTTCATCAGCAAATTTCCACTATGGAAAAGAGGTACCAAGGCAAGTGGAGTTCTAATATGCTGGCTGACTACTGTTGGACCAAAAAGAGAGATGTTCCAGATGCAAAATATGCCCGAAAATCACTATCTACCACTTTCTAGGTAAATCAGAATGAGTTAGAGTTGGATGGATTTTATTAAAAATTATAAAAAATGTAAATGAATATCACAGAACACTCTTGCCTGATAGGAAAAAAACTGAAATGATATTTAAATTCAGGATGACAAATACTTATAAAATTTCATATTTTTATTCTTGTGAAAGAAAAAAAGTTAATTTTTGTCGACCAGTGTTATCAGGCCTAATTAATCCCCATCTTCCCATAGTCACTTCCCACTTCAGAAAAAAAAAAAAACTGAACCATGTTTTTCCAATGCATAGGCTATATCGAAAGGAATAATTCTGAATATTCTGAATACCTGAACTAGCTTACAATCTGTACGGTCTCTTCATTGTTTAAATATTTCCCGACCATCAACTGAGGCTACAATTAGCGCTTAGTTTATTTGACCGAGGGACATGTCTTTGTTGTGTAATTTATATAACGTATTGTAACTTTTTAGTTTTTTGAAAGGTGAAATTAAAATTAGTGTTTAATTTATGTTGAAAAAGGAATCTGTTCTCGTTGCATTCTTGTGTATTTTATACATAGAAATACCTTGGACTTCAATTACACAGAGCAGTACAGGACTTTACAGAAAAAAAAAAGGATCGATAAGTTGTACAATGAGAATCTTTTTGTTAATCCTTAAATTGACAGTGAGTGGATTGCACAACCGAAGTCTAAACCATGACCACGGTTTTCCAGTTTTTTTAATGTTCCCATAACAACCATTCATTCATAGTGTTCTGCTCAAGAGCAGGTCTTTCACTGCAAACTCAGCATTCTCCACTCTTTCTTTAGCTCAGCTTTCCTTTTTGTATCTGCATACAACCCATTTATTTTAATATTGTCTATCATCTGATGTATTTTTCTGCCTCTAACTTTCTTTCCGTTGACCATTCCTTCTTGAGCATCCTTTAGCAGGCAGTTTCTTCTTAGCCAGTGGCCAATCCAATTTCTTTTCCTTTTCTTTATGAGTTCCAGCATTGTTCTTCTTTCGCCCACTCTGTCTAGCACGTCTTTATTTCTTACTTTGTCTGTCCATTTTATACGTTCCATTCTTCTCCATATCCACATCTCAAAAGCTTCCAGCCGCTTTTCCTCATTCCGTCGTAATGTCAAAGTCTCTGCATCATACAATGCTACACTCCACACAAAGCACTTCCTTAATTCTTTTGCCATAGGTCCGCAGAAAATGCTTCTCTTCTTGTTGAAAGCTTCTTTTGCCATTGCTATCCTCTGCTTTACTTCTTGACCGCATTTCATGTTACTACAGATATAAAAACTGAAAATCTAAGACTGTTAATTGAAAAAAACAAATGCATGATCAATTAACATGGTTTCATAACAATTTCTGTATTTTCAGTCATTTTTATAGTTATGGAAACAATACAAATTTGGAAAACCGGGGTCGTGGTTTTCGGTTGTGCAGTCCACTCAATGTAATATATAATTTGTATTGGTTTATAGACCAGCCTCATGGGCTAATGGTCAGCGTTCCTGACTATGTTCATAAGGTCCCGGGTTCGATTCAGGGTCAAACCATAGGAATTTTTCCCTAAAGGGAATTATTCCTGTGGTTGCCCATGGTCTGGAATTTAGGTTAAGTTTAGGTTAAGAACTCTCCTGGCGCTTCATTATCATTTATCACCCATCATACCATCGGGGTAACGTAACTCCGCCTTGTGCCCCAACCTAAGAAATTGATTACAATTTTGCCAATGCCGGGGGAGAAAGCCAAAAATGCCATAAAAGACAACCTAATGGTATTAGACAAAACAAAATTAATATTTTAAATAAAACAGTAGAAAAACGAATGAATAGTATGTATATAAATGTATGTTGTATTTCACAATATACAGTAGTAATAACTTAAAGTTATGTACGATTTAGTTTTCATTGCGGCCCAACACATTTAAATAACTAAAACGAGGGATTAGTGTTTCGATAAATTAAGGGTTAAGCAACATACAAGCCTACTCCGAAACACGCCGTTTATGAGATCCATGCACACGTCAAAGTGCTCGCTTACTTTAAATAAAAAAACTGTTAATTGTACACAAAATACATTTTATTGAAATACATGTTCTGACAGTTTACAATGTCTGTTCAAACAGTCTGCCTTGTGCCTCATTACTTGATTTATACCTTCGCAGCAACGACTGTCCGATTCTGGCAGAATTCTATTTTATGCGTGAAACGCATAATAATTCCAGGAATCTGCTGAGCTCTGGCGTAAACTCGAGTTTCATACACCATATAGGCTTAATTGGCATTCCTCGAAATAAACATATTTGGACGATGTTATGCATCAATCGGCTAAGCATAATTTTTTTTAAATTGATATTTTCATGCCATTTGTTGTACTGGCTCATGGAGTAAGTGTACACACACTTTTAGCGCCCATTCTTTAATTATAGCCTCATTAAAAAACTCCAAGCGCAACAGGCCTACAAGGCCTACCAGCCAATTGCTGGCCTCACATCCACATGTGTTAATCACATAGGTAGAATATCATCTAGTCAGTGCAGGAGACATGTAGTCAGCATATCGGGTCCCCCAGCCGTTATAGATGGTCTTCTCAACCTGGAGAAGCTACATATTATAGCTACCCAAATGCCTCACGATGCTGGGTGGGCACCGGTCCCATACTGGCCGAAATTCCATTAGAAAACATCTTCCCCTAGGGACTCGAACCAGCGCAAGTCCCGTAGCTCTGCGCCAAGGCTTCTTGCCTTAACCACTCGGCTACGGCGCGGGACAAATATATCCTTATTATGAAAGAAAAATGTAAATGCCATCAGTCCTATAAGATATTCTATGTTTTCAACAAATGGCTATGAAACCAGATCTTCATAAATAATAATCTAAATTTAGCATCATGCGGTTAAGCACGAAATGTTCCCGCTCTTAGATTGTTGATGCATAACTGTCAAACAAGGAAAATAACTTGCAATATCCAGTATTGTTAGTTTGGCGCTACAATAGTTAGTGAAGATTAACTTAAACTTTAAACGTATTTTTCTCGAAACTTATATAATGGCGCACAGCCGGTTGATGCATAACACTGTCTTTGTGTAAGTTGCATGGAGTGGCATGCAGGCTTGACCAATGCTCTGAACTCATATTTCGTGTTTTGGAGTATATGTTCCTTAATAAAAAAAATCCTCTCTGCATGATCTATCATTCCTAAAAGTTTGCCGGTGAAGTTCTGTTGTAATATTCTGCAAGCTTTCAGTATCATCATCATTATTATCATCAATGATTCTTCATATTTGCAAAGCTTGACCGTCCCAACTGAAGGTCCTATGCTTGTGTCATCTACATTCTTCAGCCACCACAGCACTCCAAAAGCTTTCAGAATTCCTTATTCTTGTCAGTTCATCATAAAAATTCCTGTCTGGCTGGGGATTCTCGACATTAAAACTTTTTTTTTTTACAGGATGGGGTTGTTAACCTATGCTCAGTCTCCATCCTACATGACCAGTTCCTTTATTTACGACCCTCGAGACCGGGTGGCCCCAGACATTGGGTGCCTTTTTTTACTACATGTATGAGCAACAATGGGGCTATTATTTATCTCTATCACCACACATATCATCATTCAAACTAGGGGAAAATAGTAAACGAAGTTTAGCTTCTCTCAATAAGAAGTTTGTTCAATCTGATACTCGAGCGTTCGATGTCTCACTGAGTTCTCAATTCAAGTTTTTTTAACTAACTAACTGACACTATCGAGCCCGTAGGTTCATGGCCGCACGGACATAAACTCTCTATACATCCCTATGATGAGTCAATCATCCCCTGTTTAATTTATCTCCTTCAAATCATCGTTAATGTTATTCTCCCACTTCATTATTTGTCTACCAACTGGGCGCTTTTTCTTCTGATGTTCATACAAGAGTTTTCCATGTCCATCTTTCATTCCCCATTCATGTCCTGCTCATAGCAGTCTATGGGACTTAGCTGCCCTAATTACATCTGTTATCATGTAGCTCACTGTTAGTAGTCTTCTCCGTTCGCCTCTCTGTTCGTCTCTCTTTGGTCCATACATTTTCCTAAGAACTTTATTCTGAAATAGTCCTACATGTAATATTTTGTCCTCTGATATAATAGTCCTACTAATGGCGTCCAACTAAACAATTGAGTTGCAAACAAATTTATACAAATCGTATAAATAATCGTCACTATTTTTGAACAACAAAATAAATTAGTTCTCCATTTATGGATGTATGGAGAGCTTATGTCTGTACGGCCATGAACCTATGGATTCGATAGCCAGTGAGTTAGTTAGTTATAACTTCATCATCATCATCTTCATTCATGGATTAGGTCTGTTGACCCGTTCCGACTTCAGCCCATCTCTTTCTAGGTCTGCCCACATCTCGGGTGCCTTTAGGTTTGTATTTTGTTATTTGTTTTTAGTTATAACTTATAACTGAAATTTACTTTCATGCGGCAGATCAAATACCTTATATGGAAAACGTACGAAAAATGTCTACGCTTAGCGACGATCTTCGTGTGTAGTACATAAATCTCTCCTTTTAGAGATGAACAAAACGGTTCACTCGCTTAAGCGAATCGGCTCTTTTCAGCGGCTTAGTGACTCATTAACAGTTTTATTGACGGAAACAATGGAAGAGGGAATACTGTATATATGGGGAAAATAGTTCTATTTTACACATTTTTTTTATAAAATACAATTTTCAGAGTAAATTGAAATTATTATATTACAACAATTTTATATTAAATTGAATTTTGTGTGAGAAAAATGACATTTTAGACCAAATTTTATATGTAGATTGTTTAGTGTTCGAAAATACATTTTACATAAAACCCATATTATTTTAAATAAACAATATTTTGATTTATAAATGAGTTGAAGAAAATGTGTTCACCTCATAAAGTTCGTGTTTTCATGATACCGGTTTCAAAGGCCATTTTGCCTTCATCTTCAGTCAAACTCAATCTCGGAGTGAAAACATTGAACTTTACGAAGTGAGATATAAAAACATTTTCTCCAATTCATTTATAAATTGAAAATACCTCAAGGTATTACTTCCCACTGTAATTTTGATTAAAAACAATATTATGCTATTTTTATCACTCGTTAAATCTGCTCTCATATACAAACACAAATCGCTATTAGAATAATCGATAGGCCTACGTTCCTGGTTCGTCAACCAGCTCATTGAATACGGTATTCGTTCTTTTGCTCGACCTGCTGCAAACATTCTCGAATCGAAGATAAGTGGAGTAGCTCATGAATCTTCACTCTTCTGGTCGGTCTGTTCCGAACATTCCTGAACCAATAATACTGGTCAACAGTGGTTTTGTTGCCCTTGATATAAGATTAATTTCGGATATATTTATGCTCACAATTCATTAAACTATCAATGATTTTGGAAGATTTGCTCTGTTTTTTTAATCTTTATTTTCATTTTACACTACAAAAATCGGAAAATATGAAAAAAAACACACATATATATATATATATATATATATATAATGTCAATTTTTTTTTTGAAAAATTAGTATACACCGATGTAAATAGAAAGAAAGATGTCGAAAACCCATGTTTTACTTCAATGCAAAGTCTTTTATAAGATTTTCTTCTATCATTTTTTGAGCACATTCAGCACTTTCATGAATATATTGGTAAACTGTGCACTTGAAAACGTAGAAATTCGCAGAGATATCCAGGGCAACAAAAAAATGTAGAACTGTGTAATCCATGATTCACTTTTACCGCTCACTCGTTTATTTGTTTATTTAAAAAACCGCTCAAAATATTCTATTCATTCCTATGCGAATCATGACTGCGAACAAAATCAGCAACGTAATTCCTTGTTGTGTGTTGTGTCATATCCACTATGATCGGAATTCCGCTACTTTACCCTCACTCATATTAGAATAATTATTACATAGCACTCTCTAAAGCACTATGGTCCTTGGCATACCAGGCGGCTGTTAAAATTATAACAATAATTATTAGGGCATGATCGTGAAAATAACTCAATAGTTCTATAATGGGAGAGGATCTATCTAGCCTCACAATGTAGCCTACATGTGTCAGTCACATAGGTTTACGATCATACTTCCGGAATAGTGGTAACATTTGGTCCGCAAGTCAGTTTCTTCAGATTTATAGCTGGATTTCTCAACTTGTATACGTTATTTATTGTATGTACGAAAATTCCTCGATTGTGAATGGGCACCGGTTCCATATTGGAAGAAATTCCATGAAAAAATGTCTTCCCCCATGAGGATTCGAACTAGTACATCCAGTAACTATTTTGTCAATTTCATCTAACGTTAATCTGCCCTCACATACAAACACAATCACTTTTAGAATAATCTGTTTGTTCCTGATTCGTCAACCAGCATTTCGATTATTGCGACGTTCTACCGAACTACATTAGCGCTGGCCTGTCGGATAAACTGCAGCGTATTCATAATAGGATATGTGTATCAGATTGATATACATTTAATGTCCGAAAATTTGGTCAGATTTCTCCATTTTTCCCACGAATTTTCATGACACCGTTTCAAAGATAAAAGAAACTAACACAGTCTAGTTATCTTATTTAAGATCATACACACTTCGACTAGAAATAATTTATATCGTTTTATGTCGTTTCCATTATATTTATGTCCTCCAACCATAATTTTTATGAAAATAATATTAAGAATAACAAATATTTTTATTTGTTTTGTTTTTAAATATTGTATAATCGTAAAATTAGTTTTCTATATCTCATTATTTTCCTGTTTTTTATATACACTAGACAGGGACAATTTAATATGCCTTGCTTGTATACATTTTATTATTAGTTTTAGTCTTAATTTTAACTAATATTAACTGGTTGTATTATAGATCGTAATACGTATATTAGATATTATCTTTTGATCAAATTTTTACTTAGTGTTTAATATTAGAGTTAATTTAAGATTGTTATATTCTGATGTAATATATGTTTGTCCTGGTGAGTGGAAGAGAAGGCCACATGGCCCTAACTCCACCAGGCTAAATAAATCTAATCTAAATCTAATCTAAACAAACGATCACACCATAATCACTTGCTTAATATACCGCAACGTAGGACACCCCATCACTCCACATCATATACTATCTTCCCTTCTCGCAGCTGGAATTCCCTACCCCAGGAAATCAGGTGCTGTCGGACGTTAGAATAATTTAAAATAACTTAAATGTAAATTTACATTTGCTTTAACTTTGGTTCGAACGTTACCTTCACGTTTAATTTAGACATGATTACAGTAGTTGGTGTTTCCCATTTAATTTATTATATCACTATTATTATTTTTTTTTGATTGCGGATGAGCCCATGTAGGACTACGCAAAGTACTTAGAGGCGTTTCCTTTGAGCCCAAATTTCTTTCATTCTTTTGCTATGAGCTTGTTTTCTATCATCTGTCCAAGTTCCAGTTTTTTCTTCGGTTTGTTCTCTTGGTCAACTTGCCACTTATTCACCTTAATTCTAAATATATCTCTATTTGGGATATCTTCTTTAGTAATTCCTGCCAATTTTAAGTCCTTTTTGACTTCATCAATCCACTTCATAGTATCCACTGGAGCTTTACTTCTGTTTTCGTAGAATTCCATTATCTGTTTTGTAAGCCTATTTGAGTTCATTCGTTTAATATGGCCATAAAATTTTAATCTTTGTTTTCTAATATCACTATGAATGTCTGTATATATTTTTATTTCCTTTTTACTTCTGAGTCTAAATGCTTCACCTACGACTTGTGGACCTAAAACTTTTCTTATAATTTTCCTTTTTTTTTCACTATATTTTCCATATATTTTTTTCTGTATTATTATTATTATTAATATTATTATTATTATTATTATTATTATTATGTTTAGCTTATAAAATATTTTGCGTGCAAGGAATCTACACTGAAATGTTTAATGTTTTATTTATTTATTTATTAAATTAGTGTAACGTATACAGTAAATATTGTAAATATGTAATTGTATATTTGTGCTAGTTGAGTGAAAGAAAATGTCTTATGGCCTTAACTCTTCCAGAATAAGTAAAATAGTTGTATTTTTATTCTTATTATTATTATTTGGAATATAAATGTAATACACAGAACGAAGAAAACTATATTTCAAGCACAGTTACAAAGCATTTTATTATAGGCTGTGGATCCGAAACCTGGACAGTAAGTAGACAACAAGCTGTTAGCAGTATAAATATATTCTAGGAGGCGATTGATAAGAATTTCAAGACGGTATAAAGTCAGAAACAGCACAATAAGGGAAATCATGCAAGTTAAAAAAAATAATATTAGAAAAAATAGAATAAAAAGTTTGAAATAGTGTGGACAACTCATAAGAATGGAAGAAGATAGAATACCAAAGAAGTTCCTTGATTGGAAAGCTAATGGGAGAAGTGGAAAAGACAGGCCTAGAGAACGTTGGATAGATAGAATAAGGAGAAGTGTGGAAGCTAGAGATTTGAAGGAAGAAGTTGCTTTTAGACAGAATCCTCTGGTGGCAAATAACTTCGGGTTGAAGAAGAACCACTGTAGTATGGAATGTTCCTATTAAAATTATTATTATTATTATTATTATTATTATTATTATTATTATTATTATTATTATTATTATTATTATTATTAAACTCTAGGTCAAGGCATGGCGTGTTAGTCTGCTTGACCATGGTGCGAAACAAGCAAATTATTAATATTAGTAGTAGTAGTAGGACTTTATTAGACAAAAAGTAAGATATTTACAATATTATTTACAAATATGGGTCGCACGGGCAGTAAGCCGTGCGTGCTGTTGACAGTCCGTTACAATAAAGTAATAATTGGTACTAGTGTAAAGAAAAATAAACAAAAACAGCAATAACATTACAATTACATAAAGAAAACACAATAATATTACAATTAAGTAATAACACAATAGCAATAACATTACAATTACATAAAGAAAACACAATAATAATATTACAATTAAATAATAACACAATAGCATTATACAATAAAAACATTAACCTTACAATTACATAAAGAAAACAATAGTATTATAATTAAGTAATAACACAATAGCATTATACACTAAAAAAAACATTAACATTACAATTACATAAAGAAAACACATTAATATTACAATTAAATAATAACACAACAGCATTATACACTAATTAATTTATATATAATTGTTAAATGATTATTAATATTATATCTATCCTGTCTAACTATCTTCAGGTTTTTACAGCTGCTGCCGTCTTCTCATGCCAAACCTCCGAAGTCTATGATCTTGGGCATCTTTAATGCTTATCCCTCTTGCTTGCATTACTGTCTTCATGTTTTCCTTCCATGTTAACTTTGGCCTCCTTCTTTTTTTCTTTTCTGGTCGATTTGCCATTGATATAGTTGCTTCGGCCATCGCTCATCTTCCATTCTTAAAATATGTCCTAACCACTCTAATTCCTTCCTTCTCCTCAATTCTTTCAATTATGCTTTCTTCTGCTTCCATTTCCGGTATGTTCCTTTACTTCTTTTTACTTTTGAGGGTCTCTCCACTTTTCAGCGGTACGTTTCTAATTTCCTTATTTGTGACATAATATTTATGTTCATTTTTACTGTGACGTTATCATTATGAGGTTTTTTTTTTCCAGTAGTGACGTGATAATTTAAAACACTCTCAAATAAAAATATACAACTTTTGTGATTGAGATGAAAATGATTGTGCGAATAAGGATTTTCTTCTGGTCGAGCATCAAATCATATTAATCACATTTTGATTGAATTATATCTTCTTCTCCTTCTTCTTCCTTTCATGTGATAGACCTAGTGGTCTGTTACGGTCTCAATCCAACGTTTGATGAGTCTGCCCCAAAGATCTCTTGCCTGGTGGCTGGTAATTTAAGATTTGACGTGGTATTCTTGTTCTGCTCATTCTTCTTATGTGAGATTTCTAGTTGTTTATGTATTTTTGTACATATTCCATGATTGATTCTGTTCGTAATTCTTTGAGAATCTCAGAATTCCTTTTATGGTCTGTTCGTGAGTGACACGCAGTACGTCTCATAAATTTCACTTGTGCCGCAGTTAGTCTTTGTTCATCTACACTGCGAATTGTCCAGGCCTCACTGCCGTAACATAATATGGGTCTGGCCAGTGTTTTATAAATTCTAATTTGTGTGTGTTGCTGTATTGTGTTGGCTTAAAAATATTATTTATAATTCCTGTTACTCTGTTAAATTTTATAATTTTTTGACTAAAATCTTTTTTCTCTTCATATGTAACTTGGTATCCGAGATAGTTAATTGTGTTAATTTGTTCTAATATTATATTATTAATAAAATTTTTACTGCGAATTAGGTCTTTTCCTAGGAAAGCATGCTATTAGATTTTTGTGTTCAGATTTCCATGTTGTAGTTTATTGTAATTTGGTGAAAAGAGTGGACTGAACGTTGTAGGTCATCTTCTGAATTCGCTATAAACATAATGCCATCTGCAAATAATATGGTGTCTAAATTATATAATCTATTAAGTGGTATACTGCCATGTGGTTGTACTCTGCATTCTTTAATAATTGAGTTCATGTATATTATGAAGAGCATTGGTGAAAGACCACATCCTTCTCTAACTCCTTGATTAATTGGTCTGCATTCAGAGATTTTATTTTCAATCTTAACTTGGATGTAATTATCCTTATAAATATCATATATAGCTTTCATCAGTTGGTCTGGGATTCCATCATATTTGAGGATTCCTAATAATTTGTTTCTATTTACTTTGTCAAATACCTTCTTCAAGTCAATAAACGTCATGTGTGTTTCAGTAGGTAATAAACTTTCTGTGTTTTTCTATTAGAATTTTAATAGTGAAGTATCCATCTGTACAGGATATTCCTTTTCGGAATCCATGTTGCGCTTCATCTAATAAATTGTCATAATAATTAGTTAATTTTGATTTGAGTAACTTGGTGTATATTTTGTAGCCTGATTGAATTATGTAACAGTATAAGTTAAGGGGTTACATATAATGAAGAGTGCTGATTGATTACATCATAAATCATGTTGATTATGAGCATTATTTACAATTATTTAAAACTTTGAAGTGTGAATTAATGGGTAAGATCCTTGTTTTATTAGAACAGTGAGCTGTGTTGTTTGAATGTCATTCGTAACATTGAACAGAAGTCGAGCGCATGTTTCATCTAACATTAGACCTTATTAATATCTCTGAAATGACAGTACGACATAATGCAAAAACTATAGACTACCATAAGCCACTCATCATCTGCATCATCAATGGCACTTCAGCCCGAGGTGGGTACTGTTTTGCTCTGACAAATGTCATCTTTATCTTAGACTAGCTAATACCCGGCGTGCGCTGCTACGTCTAAATAAATAAAAATTAATGTGCTTTTATGTTTAGTTGAATAAGTAAAACGAAAAATGATTATATATTGAGTGGTAGACAAGGCCTTAAGGCCTTAACTCTGCCAGGTAAAATAAAGCTATTATTATTATTATTATTATTATTATTATTATTATTATTATTATTTATATTTTTTAGATACCTCATGTTGATTACCAGGCGTTGCCCGGGAATCTACTTATCCCGATCTTCTTGATATAAATGAGCTGAAATACGAAAATTAATGTGTTTTATGTTTAGTTAAATAAGTTAATAATAATAATAATAATAATAATAATAATAATAATAATAATAATAATAATAATAATGCTTTATTTTAGCTGGCAGATTTAAGGCCATAAGGCCTTCTCTTCCACTCAACCAGCGAATAGTAATATTATACAAAAAGTTACATACATATTACAATTTTAAGATATTAAAATACAGACTAAACAAAATACAATGATGATGTGATCTAATACTAGCTAATACTAACAAAAACATAGAATATAATAAAATTTAAATTATGTAAAATAAAGTAAGTAGCTTCCTAGATGACTATTAATGGAATGCTCTATATAGTTGTTATGCAGTTAATGTTTTCATTTTGTCGAACTTAAAATATCAGTTAATTTGTATTTAAATAATGATAGCGATTGACAGTCCCTGACATGACTGGGAAGTGAGTTCCATGCTCTAGTCATAGATATTGTGTAAGATTGAGAGTATAGACAGGTCCTGTGTTGTGGTATCAAAAGTAAAGGAGAGTCTTGTGTTAAGAGAAAATTTTATATCCTAATTATTTTTAGATACCCCGTGCTCTTTACTCGGCGTTGTCCGGGAATTTACTCATTCCGATCTTCTTGGCATAGGCCCTAAATGAGCTAAAAGTTTAGTTAAATAAGTTAAGGGAAAATTTTATATCCTAATTATTTTTAGATACCCCGTGCACTTTACTCGGCGTTGTCCGGGAATCTACTCATTCCGATCTTCTTGGCTTAGGCCCTAAATGAGCTAAAATACAAAAATTAATGTAATTCTTATTAGTTGAATAAGTAAAATGAAAAATAATTATAAAGGTATATCGTAATTATTTTAAGATCCCCCGTGCTGATTACCCGGTGTTGCCCGGGAATATACTTAACTCGATCTTCTTGTTATAAATGAGCTAAAAACTAAATTCGTTATTGTGAGTTATTTGTAAAAGAATACCCGCCATGTGCTGTATGCTTGCACAGGAATCTTGTCTCAATCATCTTGGCATCAATGAAAGACAAATTAATTTTAACAGTATTTATTAACTTCAGAGCCTACACCATACAGGCTCAAACTAGGATACTGTCACCATCATGCTTCATTGTTTTGTACAGTGTCTGGCCTTCTACATACATATCACCTTCTTTGTCTAGGAACAAGTAGAATCTACTCTCATCCGAAATAATTATATTTCTACAAAATTTCAGTTTGTTATTTCAGTAAACAAGGAAAAAAATTATTGAGTATCTTTTGCCTATTCATCTCATCGATGAAGGGCTACTTTCTCATGTTTCTTCCTTTATACTCTGCATTATGAATTATATTTCCTATGGCATGAGGACAAACACTCTTCCCTGTTGTCGATGTTAAGGTTTGAGGCCAGAGCTGGAGCACTTACAAGAGGATTTATTCAAACTTGTTACTAGATGACCTCTCCATTCTAGCGGACAGCAGCCCTTCCCGTCCTGGGTTTTTTCATTAACGGTAGTGCCGGGTAACTGCTATTTAGACATTATGTAACACTATATTGTAATGTGAGGGAAATTACAAGCTAGTCCAATTTTTTCTAACTGTCACATTGTTTGTAGAGAGAAATTATAGCCTACTTGTCTTTAGTCTCCTGTGACAACTCATTTGTACGGCCATGAAAAACTGTTTGTTTACATCATAAGTTGATCACAAAGAGTTACTGTTACTTAATTCATCGCCTCCTTAGTGCTCGTCTCCCTCTAGGTTTCTTAATGTGTATTTTCTAATATAATCCACTGCATTTTACATGCATCGAGTTCCGTGCTGGGCGGATAGATAACGTTAATGTGGTCTACTTTCAATATAAGCACTATTTCGGCGGAATACTTTACGTAGATAATGCATTCTTGTATTGTGTACAGAGAAAAGTGTAGCATGAGTGGTATGTTTATGTAGTGTGATGAAGAGTAGGGAGAAAGTGCTGTACGTAGTCTATTCCTATCGAAAAGCACCAAGGGGGCCGCCAGTCTTAACGTCCTCATCCGACGGACGAATCACCATCAACGGTACCATACGCCGTCTCAACACATGCACTGCGGAGAGGTTTGCAATTTAATGCAGGAATCTGGTGCACAATCTAGCGATTAAATATTATACACCACCACCACGTTTCCTGGACACTAGATTGAACATTTTGCCATTAAATTAATTAGATTATTATATATTTTTATAATTAAATATTTCAACCCCCCCCCGGTATCGAACCCGAGACCGTTAGTCAGGCAGCAGGTATGCTACCACCTGAGCCTGCACAGCGGACAGGTTCCTTAATGTACGAATGCATATTTGGCCTTCCATTTTAGGTATCTTATTTATACCAAGGTAGGTTTTGTAACAATGATAACACTGAGCAACAAAAAATATTTTTTTTTACTCAGAAATAAAGATATGTGATTCTGATAGTATTTTTTCTCCTGAATTCAAATACGATATCGGGTTTTCTGCATCTCGCAAGATTTCCGAGAGACAGGAATTCATAATTTCAAACACTTTAATATTTTCTACATTCGTAACTACACAATATTCGAACATTCGGACTCACCTAGAAAGTAAGAAATGACGATTTGATGCTATATTTCACCTGTGGAGCATCCCTCTTGAAGGTCCAACAATAATCGGCCAGCATATTAGGATTCCATTTGCCTTGAATCTCTTTTACATAGCTGAAATCTCCTGAGTTAGCTCATTTGGTTTTATTTTACAATGGACAAATGGACGAAAAAAGTTTATTAAAAAAATAATTATTTAAATTCATTAATTGAAATTGAAATAAACAAAAAACTGTGGGTGATGGAGAAATTACGAATACGTATTTGAAAACACAATAAAAAAACTGCATTAAATACAACTATTGGTACACATGAGACAAAAATCGTGTTGACCAGTGTAATTGAAACATAGACTATAGTACAATATTGTCTTAGTGTCTTCTGAAAATATTAAAATTTTATTGATAGCTAATTTTTTATAGGACCTAGAAAGAGTATAGTGTACGAATTTGTATATTTTACTCTGTGTTAACCAGATATTTGCATCATACTACAATCATTGCCCACTCAGAAAAACTTCTTGAGAATGTAAACTAGGGCTGTTAATAGGCGCTTATTAGATGTGAAAAGTCGG
Source organism: Diploptera punctata (assembly GCA_030220185.1). NCBI lineage: Eukaryota > Metazoa > Arthropoda > Insecta > Blattodea > Blaberidae > Diploptera > Diploptera punctata. The sequence goes on along the minus strand of JASPKZ010000046.1, from coordinate 631,247 downwards.
AGCACCTCCTATCCACATATGCCTACAGTCACATTCCCAATGAAACAACGCAATTTACAAATGAGTAGCAGTGTCTTACCTTATCATCCTGTCCGACGTTGGCTTGAATTGGAGAGTCTTTTCACACTTAGTGAGCACCACTTATTAACAAGCATGATGTAAACAGAAACCAGTGATCGGAAGATTGATGCTTTCTGGTCTCTGAACTACGTATCTCAGATTTACTTAACGGCCTATATTTACATTTAAATTCTTGGTAAAAATGCGGGACAAGTGCCGACAATGTTCAAAACCACCTGTTTGTCATTCGACATTTCAGGTATTCTCTCCCTGGCATTGGCGTTTTGTAACCCACTTCTGAGGTTGGGGCGCCTGGAAGGCGGGATTACGCTGCCCCAATGATATGATGGGTGATGACGATGGGTAATGATTCGCCAGGAGAGGCCTTAAACCTAAACTTAATCTAATGAGGTGAATATGATATTGATGATGGCCACATGATGTTCGAGGACCGTTTGGGCCTTAAAAATCCTGACATTTGTCTTACAGGTGAGGAAAAACCCCGAAAAAACCTCACCCAGGGAACTTGTCCCGAGCGGGGATCGAATCCGGGCCCGCTGCGTGAAAAGGCAGCACGCGCTACCTCGAGACCACATAGTGCCGACAAATGTTGTATCCATCCATAGTAATTCTGCCCGAAGGCATGCTTGCAGTTTTACTAGGTAATTGTAGGTGTGGTAGCTTCCCTTTGCTTTCCACACCGGTGAAAGATAATGATGATGGCCATATGATATCGGGGACCGTTTGGGCCTTAAAGTTTTCTTGACATTCGTCTAACAGGTGAGGAAAAACTCCGATAAAAACCTCACCCAGAAAAATTGCCCCGACCGAGGATCGAACCCGGGCCCGCTGTGTGACAAGGCAACACGCTACCTCGAGACCACAGCGGTGGTATAAATGTTGTATAAAGGAAAAATATATTATAAAATTGTCCCTTGGCTGTATGACTAGGGTGTTTATATCATTACTTCATTCATAGCGTGTTTAACTTAATATTGTAACATATACTAGTTGATAAGATATACAATCATAACTGTATAAAAACTCTTGTCTTTAGTCTGTGTTTCAAGACTACAGTGATGTGAGAGCCAATCATTTTTTTAATGTCTCCGATTACACTGGTCAACATGATTTTTGTCTCATGAGTACCAATAGTTGTGCTTAATGCAGCTTTTTATAGTATTTTCAAATATGTATTCGGAATTTCTCCATCGCCCGCAGTTTTCTTATTTCAATTTCAATTAATGGATTTAAATAATTATTTTTTTAATAAATGTTTTTTTCGTCCATTTGTCCATTGTAAAATAAAACCAAATGAGCTAACTCAAACGATTTCAGCTATGGAAAAGAGATAATCAAGGCAAATGGAATCCTAATATGCTGGCCGATTACTGTTGGGCCATCAAGAGGGATGCTCCATAGGCGAAATATATCAGAAAATCGTCATTTCTTAGTTTCTAGGTGAGTCCGAATGTTTGAATATTGTGTAGTTACGAATGTAGAAAATATTAAAGTGTTTGAAATTATAAATGCCAGTCTCTCGGAAACCTTGCGTGATGGAGAAAAACCGATATCATATTTGAATTCAGGAAAAAACATATTATCAGAATCACATATTTTTCTTTCTGAGACAAAAAAAAAAAGTAAAAAAATACATATTCAGTATTTCGTACTGAGACACTACTTGCCGAAAATGAAACATGTTTTAAAAGACCTCCATGCTTTTAACTAATTAAAAAAGTTTTTAAACAAATGTCCATTTTAATTGAGGAAGACCGATATAAAAAGGTATTTATATTAAAATTAAAAAAATTGAAACACTACTTATTGTCAAAACGGTGCTGCTAGTGTAGTAAGATTATCGGATTCAAACATAATCGGAGTGTATTACTTTTATGCAGTAACGTTTCAGTAAAATTTTTATGCAGTAAAACAATAAAAAGTAAAGCCGCGTTCGTGTGTCGCAAATTTACGAAGTGTGAAAGAACTTCATCATCATCATAGTACATTCACGAATTTAGGCCATTTGTTGACCTGTTTCGGCCTCAAGAGAAACACCATCCAGAAGTCTTTTGAGTGGACGTCCTGGTCTTCTTCTTCCTGCAGGTTGATATCTTAACATTTGTTTGGGTATTCTGTGATCTTCCATTCGATGAACGTTGCATCCATCTTGACTTATAATCAGAAATTTTGTTTTCTAAAGATTCCATGTGTAATTCTTCTAAGATGTCTTCATTTTTTTTGTGATCTAGTAGTGTGTATCCTGCAGTCCTCCGAAGATATCTCATTTCAGCAGATCTAAGTCTCTGTATATCCTTCTGTTTCAACGTCCATACTTCGCTTTCGTGTTTCTTTCGTTCCTTTAAGAACTTCAAATCTGAAAATAGAGGTCTCTGAACAAAACGTGTGGACTGTTTCACTCTCAGATTTGAATTTGGACATTAATGGCCCAAGGCGTTAAAAAGCGCCATCAAATAAAATACTACCCATCTACCAAGACCGGAATAAATAGGTCGTTAATTATTTGCCTACATGCTTTTCTCTTAGTTTTGGCATTGTGAATAAATTCGACTCTAGCATCCTTCTCTTCCTTGTACAGAGAACATTAGATGCTAGCTTCCAAATCGTCTCGCGCCGTAGCCGAGTGGTTAAGACAAGATGCCTTGGTGCAGAATTACGGGACTTGCGCTGGTCCAGCTCTCTATATGGGGAAATAACATGTTCTCACGGAATTACGACCAGCATGGAACCGGTGCCTACTCAGCATCGTGAGCAATTTGGGTTGCTACAATAAGTAGCGGCTCTAGGTTGAGAATACCAGCTATAACGGCTGGGGGACCACATGTCACACCTACACAGGCTGAATGATCTCTACCTCTGCGATTAACACATGTGGATGTGAGGCCAGCAGCCGGATGGTAAGCCAAGGTAGGCCTGACACGCCATGGAGTTCAGTTTTTTTAGCTTCCAAGTCCTTAATGATTTTTCATTGCCAGTTAACGGGATCTCTTATTTATGGCATGATTTCTCATATTGTAATGGAGTCTATTTGTGTTAGATACATTAGATTCTGCTTTATTAAAGCTTAAAGTTTGGAGGACTCCCATGTTTTAATCTTGTATATTCTCGGCGCCGAGTTTCTCTCGTAGCATCCACTTGAAACCATATCTCCTTAAATATAAATGAGACATATCTGTCACAACGGTTAATCTCTAAACAATATTTAGTTATTCTAAAATATCACTCACTGACACTGTCTCACCCGGAGATTTTAGCTCGCTCGGACTTAAGCTCTCCTTACATATCTATCCTGAGGTAATATTTTCCAATCTTTTCTGACAATGTTTTATAAAACTTCAATTTAGTATCTCTTCTTGTTTTGTTCTTTAATGTTATTATTAATATTATTATTATTATTATTATTATTATTATTATTATTATTATTATTATTAAGAGTCCACCGCTGAAGTCTGGGATAACGTCATTGCCTCTTACTCAGCAGGCCCGGGTTCATTCCTCAGTCGAGAAAGTTTAATGGGTGAAGTTTTTTTTTCGGGGATTTATATCAACTACAAGACAAATTTCATTTAGCTTGTATAGGGGTGATATGTGATCAGCATTTAGGGTCCCCAATCGTTATAGCTGGTTTTCTCAATCTGGAGCCACTACTTATTGCAGCTACTCAAATCCCTCATGATACAGAGGGGATACCGGTCCCATACTGGCCAAAATTCCACGGAAAAATGTCTTCTCCCGTGGGGTACAGAACCCGCTCATGCCCCTTAGCACTGCACCAAAGCATCATATTTGAACAGCTCGACTACGCCTCAAAAGTACATATATAAAGGAAGAGGTTAATCTAAAGAAAAAAGAGAGAGAGAGAGAGGGATTATTAAAAGGCATGCATAGTTTGTATGAATGTATGATGTATATATGTATGTTTAAACCCCATATGTCCCCCCTGGGGAATGGGTGCTCCAAGCGAGAGTTTCTTAACCAGACTAATTTAGTTAGTCTTATTTGCCTATAGGTGCCAACGAGAGGCATGTGGTTACCACATCGCCACAATGAGATGCAACTAAAGCATTACTAGGATGGATGGAGGTCGGTTAAATTTTGCACAGAGGCCTTTTTTATTCAGGCTTACAGTTCTTTTACGAGCCTGAAAATCTTCAGACTCGGGACCCTCGATTTAAGTCCCTCCCAGAGGACTTGTCCCTTGGACTTTTCCATCCTAAAAATCCACCATAGACTCCGGCCAGATTCGAACCCGCGACTCTATAGGCAAATGTGTAGTGTAGGCTAATTGGGTTTATTTAATGAAAGTGAATCAGTCATTTCGAAAAGGGATAATCTCCAGTTTTTCTGAAATTCACTCATTTCATTATTCAACTACTTCCATCGTTTCCATGTGAGAATGGATCAACTGCACTATTCATTTACCACTGTCTGACTTTATTCATTACCAATTTCAGAATCAATGCCCCTCTCCTGTAAAATTTGATCAGCTGTAGATGATCCCTTTTCGAACTGACTGATTCATTAATATTCTTCTTCTTCTTCTTCTTCTTCTTCTTCTTCTTCTTCTTCTTCCAGCTCTGCAGCCCTTTATGAGCCCTGGATGTTGTAAAATCACTTCTCCACGCATCCCTGTCCAACGCCCTCCTTCTCCATCCCCGAACCACGGGCTTTCGGAGGTCCTCCTCTATTCCATCCATCCATCTCAGCTTCGGTCTTCCTCTTCTTCTCCTTTCATCTGGTCTCAGTAGTGTAAGCTTTCTAGTAGTATTCTCCTCCTCCATTCTCATTATATAACCCACCATCTCAGTCTGCCAATTTTAATAACATTTACAATATCTGGGTCTGAATACAAATTGTAGATTTCATCGTTATACCTTATTTACCATACTCCACGATCGTTTATAGGTCCCAGGATCTTCCTCAGGATTTTCCTTTCAAATATTCTCAGTCTTTCTCCATTCTCTCTGCTAAGTGTCCAGCATTCACTGCCATAAATAGCAACTGGTCTCAGTATGGTTTTATAAATTTTTAATTTTGCATCCAGACTTAGAATGTGTAATTTAAATTGGTCCTTAAGTGTTGGTTTGGAGAATCCTGCTCCTTATTTCCTTATTAATATTATTGTCATCAGTAATTATAGTGCCGAGATATTTAAATTCATGTACGATTTGAAATTTATATTTGCCTATTTATAGTCGGTCTTTAGCTACAGGTCTGTTGGAGATCTGCATAAATTTAGTTTTTTCTTCATTAATTTGGAGTCTCATAGATTCTTTTAATGAAAGCGTAATATTGTAAAATGCTGGTGATAAAAAATAAAAACAAAATACGTCTGTGTAGTTTTTTGTTTGTAACAAGTTTATACCAGTGCACATGTTTGAAAAAAAAAAACCTTAGTTAAGAAAGCTATAAATTGATTTTATATTCCCAGCTGGACAAGCCATAACCTTATAAACAGTTGGAAATATTCTTACAACTTGTCTCCCATGCATTGATGTTATAAAAATGTATTTTTACTATTTATATTAAACGATAGCATATATGTTCGTGTCTATCGCAGCATGCAGTTGTTTGACATGTAAACTATCCCTTTGTATCAGATGCAATTGAGCCATGTGTGACACACACATAAGAAGAATTCAGGGAAAAGAATGTAAATTACCTGTTCACTTTGTTCCAGATCACTTTTTTTTAAGGGGAACCTACACCTTTGAGGGTAAAAAAGTCATTTTTTCAATTTATTATCTTTCATATAGATTGAAACTTCATCTTTAAATTAGTGAAAGATATTCATTGATATCTCTAATACTATGCTGTCACTCGAGTGAGCCCTTTTATTTTTAGAAGGTACCTTTAGTTTGTTGCTTGTTTTCCGTAACTTCATTTTTTCAATACGGTTTCCCTGATAACTCCCAAAGTTTTCAAGATATTGAGATGAAATTTTGCATGTAAATGTAGTTTACAGAGATTAACAAAATATACTACAATTCATAATGTACCTATTACATTTTATCAAAAAAAAATATTTGTAATGCAAATTTTAACAAAAATGAGTATGCATCAATTTAAAATGAAAAATAAAATATCTACACTCTATATAATTAAACAATTGTAGTATATTATGTAACTACAACATTAATGAGTAAAATAAAACAATCATTAAAATATATTATTAATATTTAGGAAAATTGTCAGGAAAACGGCAAGACAATGAAACATTTTCAACTGACATTTTGAATATTTAATTAACAATAACGACTGAAGTTAGATTGTACTTAAGTACACAAACATGCTCACACTGTAATATAGATATCACATACCAAATTTCATTTCTGTAACCAGCATTGTTGCTGAGAAAAATAATTGAAATATGCCATATTTTAATGGCTAAAGGTATAGGTCCCCCCTTAACTGAGAAGGAAGTCTTACGTGGTGGCTAGTGGTTATGTTTCTTGCCTCTAGTTCCAAGGGACAAGAGTTAAAACCCGGCTGTTGATGATTTTTCAGGATGGAAGAATCCAAGGAACAAGTCTCCCGGGAGGGAAATTATGCCATGGATCCCGAGTCTGAGAGATTTTCAGGGTCGTAAAACAACCATAAGCTTGAATAAAAGGCGCCTATGTGCAACATTTACCGACTGTTTCCCATCCAGTAATACTTTAGTTACACACTAGATGTCTCATCGATACGCTAGACCGACCCTCTATCCCTTGGTGACATCTATGGGTAAATGAGCGTAAGTAAATTAAATTGGTCAATAAGTTCACATTGGGGAACGCCTTAATCTCGGCACAGGGAAGGAAAGGGCTTAACAAAAAGAAGATGGAAGTCTGTAATATTTTTTTTCCAGATACTAGTTTTGTCTCCAGTTTAAACCACACAGACTACATCAATCAAGCCATACGTAGGTGTTGATAGTCTTTTACTTAGACGCCAATTAGTATGTGTATTCATAATAATAAATTGTACACTTTTACTTGCCCCGAAAAGAGATCTAACCAATAAAAATTTGAAAATTAACTTTTCAGTGGATTACTGATCTATCCGGAGAATATCACGCCACGGTGGATGTAAAACTATCCCTACTCTCTTCCAGACCTATTTTATTTATTTTTAAAAGTTGGCTTTCAAGCGAATACTGAACTATCTGTAACAAAATGGCTACTCAAGTCACGAGTAGCAGTGCAGAAAAACAATTATTCCATATGTGCAAATTCATTCCACCACAGTTCCTTGAATTCTATCAGAATCTTAGAGAAATTGAGTGAAAATAAGAAAGACACAAATAATGCATCAACATAACATTAAATAGAACATAAATATTGAACACTCATTTAGTTAGAAATGTTTCTAACTGAATCAGTGTTCAATACGTATTTTCTATTTCTTATTGTAGCATTTTTAGTTAAATATGAGTTAGATAATTTTTCCACTCTACGAAGATATATTGTTTTTTGCACTCAATTCTGTATTAAATTGTTAATATTCTGTTAGTAGCATGTTATTTTGCATTAAAATGTGCCGTATACAGGTATGTTTCCAATAGAATGAGAGGTTAAAATGTACGTATATGATATATAGACTAAAAGATTTTTTTTTTTCGTTTTCCCAACAATTTGTAGTTTGTGGGCTAGATTTGTTTTAAATTATAAATATCATTAGTTATATATATATATTTTTTTAATCTATCGAGTTTTATATCAAATTATTCAGTTTTCCTCTTCAAAGTTAATATGATTATTTTCTTAAAATACTAGGCATTAAAAAGATCAATACAATTTACAGCGAACCAATGACTGTTAACTACCACTGAAATATTGTCGAAATTAAATTTTCAGATCTGATGCACGATTGTTCGGATATTGTCGAATCCAATTCCCAAATGTTTATGATTTAAAAACTATATAATAGAGAAGACCCTTCTACCAAAACATTGTTACACAATAAATTCAATTGAATCAGTCATTTCGAAAAGGGATAATCTACGATTTTTTCTGAAATTCACTTTTTTCGTTATTCCATGTTTACATGTGTCCTTACAACGATTCCGCGTGAGAATAGATCAAATACACAATTATTTTACCACTTTCTGACTTTACCTTTCAGGTAGTCATTTCGAAAAAGGATCAACTCGCCGAGTTGTTCCCTTTTCGAACGGACTGACGCACGAATGTGATCTTGACTTCAGCTGCATATCTATCCTATTGCACTCTTTCTGTGATATTCAAAGTAAACAACATTAAAATCATGCTACAATTGTTATTTATTTAATGCAGGACACTTGAAATACAGATCATTCACCCCCAAATGACAGACCTTATTAACATATTTGTAATAACTATAAATAACATAAACACTATAACAATATAAGCAGAATAATATTAAGTATATTACAATCGTATCAGTTGAGATCTGAATGTTACATAGTGAAGTTCTTTATTGAAATTACGCTATTGTGAGGCCGTTAGCTGTTTAATAATGATGATAATATTAATGAATCTGTTTCGGAATCTGACGAAAGCGGTCGTTCGACTGAGAGAAAGAAAGGGATCAGACAACCAGAAAAATATTTGCACAACATAATCAAGGGCAGAGGCATGTCAACCACGCCAAAACAGAAATTCCGGATCGAAAAACAGGAGAGGATTGTGGTTAAGCAATATTAAGTCAGTTTGAACCTAACATTGAAAACGCTGTACCTACACAATTTTATTTCATTAAGTTTAAATTCTAATTTTAATTCAATTTTAGATGTCAACGCCGTTGCTTTCAGTCATTCTAGCCCTTATGATGACAGGAAAATTCACTCAAGTTAAAATATACTTTCCCCAAGGAGGTAATTCCTTCAATGACTGCGATAGAATTTTTGCGGTAGTGAAACTCAAAATCCGCCGTCACGTTTATACTCCAGAGGAATATGAGGGTTTCATAAGTAGTTGTTCTCAAACCAACAAGTTTTCTTTGAAGAAAATGTATCATACGGACATTATAGGCCTACATTTTCAACAATGGTGACCAATATTTTTCAAAAAGAAAGTGTTGTCCATACAGAGTATGGGTAAAGGTGTTCCAAAGGAACAAAAACATTTTACAATAAATACATTTTACGAATTTGAGTGTAATAGTGACAAGCCTGAAATCGTAATCGGCCGGAAATTCATTGACATCATTTTCGGGGAACAAGGGTTCAACTTGCTCAAACCAAAGCCCCCAGAAATACTGCAAATACCAGATGTAAAAACACACCCTGCCTACACCAGCATAGTACCAATCAATCACAAAAAAATGGATGATGTAAAAAAACTTTATCATTACGTTTTTGATGTCCATCGACATTTTTGTTATGATTTATTCAAATGGCCTACAACTACAGTGGAAATGGTAGAGAACGCCGAACATGTTCAATGACGAAATTTTTCGGGTGTACTTATTTTTATAGTCACTTCCAAGTAATAAAATGTAATAAAATGCATACAATATTATTCCATGTATGTAGTTATTTCGCAATAATAAACTGTTTCAACGTAATGTGTTAAATTTAATAAACGTTTCTTCGTTCATTTCGAAAAAGGATCATCTCCGGAAAATTGTAATTAGTTTTCCTGGAAAACCAACAACAAGAAAGTCTTTTAAATCGGTTAGTAAACGTGAATGGGCATGAAAATTATTCAGTAGAAATTTCAGATTCATAGCTTTATCCTGGAGAAATTGAATCAGTTATTTGCCTCTCCTGTAAATTTTGATCAGCTGTAGATGATCCCTTTTCGAAATGACGGATTCAATTAAATAATATTTCACCAATGCCCTTCATAATATACATGCACTCAATTATGAACCAAAATGTGGTGTTAATATACATTATACAAAACAAATCATAGCATTTTAAATGAACTGAACTTTATTTGAAACAATATAAAACAATAAATACGTACTTTGTGCCTTTTTACCAATAATAATGGTCTCACGGCCTCCTGTACTTTCAACTAATAAACATTGCCCACACTGTTAACGTTACTTAATTGTTTGTAATGAACGAACATATTTCCAACAAAGATGATATTATTTTACTACTATTTATTATTTTGAAAACACCATCACGCGAAAAAAAAATGTACAACACACGTTTGTGAAGTGTTTTACAGAATCTGGAATATTAAAAACCTCACTATCGCTCAGTTTTTAAACATTTTCGTCCATTCTGTAAATACCACTTCCCAACCTTGCATCGTAATATAATATTTTGTGCGATAGTGCGTTTTGTCGTACTTACAGCAATGGCGACCATGATTGAAAGTTCAATTTTCTATATTTCGGGGTTACCAACCTAAATAACTATTCTGTAATATTACACATTACAAACCACGTTCGGGGAGTAAAACCACTACCCTTTATGTATACTACGTACAATGTATATACAAAAATATATCCAAAAGGTAGTGTTTATACATTATACAAAACAAATCACTGCATTTTAAATGAACTGAACTTCATTTGAAACAATATAAAACAATAAATACGTACTTGTCGCCATTTTATGACTGATTGGTGTCACGGCCTTCTGTAGTCTCATCTAATAAACATTGCCCACACTGTTAACGTTAGTCAGTTGTTCATAATGAACGCAAATATTTCCAACAAAGATGGTATTATTTTACTATTATATCTTATTTTGAAAACATCATCGCGAAAAAAATAATGTACAACGCACGTTTGTGAAGTGTTTGACAGAATCTCGGAAATTAAAAACACGGTTTTTAAACATATCCTCGCTTCTGTAGAAACCACTTCCCAACCTCTCATCTTAATGTACTATTTCTGTCGTCCTCTTTATATATTCACAGAATTTTTTTCAGTCAACTGTATGCCTCTTAATGTTACAAACAACTTGAATTTTTTATCTACGAATTCAAATGATATGGATGATTTGGTTTTCACGTATCAGTGGGATTATATGTTAATGCTCACTGCAAAGTAATTGAATATTTAAAAACTGGTTTTAACAAAAAATAAACAAACATATTATGTAACACAATGTAGGAAACACACGTTTATAATTTATGTTTGCTGTCAGAAATAGATTGGTTTGCATTAAAACTTCTGACATCGATACAGCAGTTTACCTTTGGTTTCGTGTTTCAACTGTTTGTGGTTTGAGTGGGAACTGGCCATTGTAACGGTAGAAACATCTTCTTAATTTTCAAATGACTGCTGGCTTCATTGTTACAAACCGTCTCATTGATAAGATGAAGCATGACTTTGTATATATCTTATATTATTTGACTAATTGTAGTATAAATTATGTTTACGTCTGTTTATTTTATGTGCACGATGCGATTAATTTATTATTAATATAGACCATAATAATAATAATAATAATAATAATAATAATAATAATAATATTCTTTATTGGAATTTCTCTACTATTCAGTAGGTTTCCTGCAATCCATGGTAAATTTTATGTCTCCATAGATCCCTATTATCTGCTTCATTCTCGACACCACACTCGTATTGACTCCTTGAATCTACTGTTCTTTTGGTCTCCCCTCTCTTCTGCTGCCCTTCGCTTCAAAATTTAATATAATTTAAGTATCATATCATTTGACATCCTCTTTACATGGCCAAACCATTTCAGTATTCTTTCTTCAATAATTTGTAGAAATATTTTTAATAATATTAATAATAATAATAATAATAATAATAATAATAATAATAATAATAATAATAATTTTTACTTATATACAGATTTTTAATGTTTACACATCTTTGTGTGCCTAAAGTTTTATTTTCCTTCTCCACTCGTCTCTATCTATCCAATCCATGTCCTCCAGTCCTCTTGTTCTCATTCCAATTATTTCTTGCATCCACGAATTTTGAGGTCTTCCTTTCCTTCTTCTTCCAGGTGGACACCATTCCAATGCTTTCCTGGGTAACCTTTCTTCTTGCATTCGTAATAATAATAATAATAATAATAATAATAATAATAATAATAATAATAATAATAATCTCCAGTGGATACTATGAAGTGGATTGATGAAGTCAAAAAGGACTTAAAATTGGCAGGAATTACTAAAGAAGAAATCCCAAACAGAGATATATTTAGAATGAAGGTGAATAAGTGGCAAGTTGACCAAGAGGACAAACCGAAGAAAAAAACTGGAACAACTTGGACAGATGAGAGAATACAAGCTCATAGCAAAAGAATGAAAGAAATTTGGGCTCAAAGGAAACGCCTCTAAGTACTTTGCGTAGTCCTACATGGGCTCATCCGCAATTTAAAAAAAATAATAATAGTCCTTGTATTTTTCTCCACATAACGTCTTTCAGTTTCTCCTGAAATACAATTCTCTGAATAAATCTTATTTTTGACGTAAGTCCCAGCCAAGCCAATAAACCTATCAATATATTCTCAATTTATACTAAGTTATTAATCTCTTGATTTATTCCTTCAGTCATCTTTGACCATATCATTTTTATGATATTGTATGTTTGTATGTATTAGTCTACAAAGGCCTGTGACATCAAGTCAGAAATGTTTCAGTTCCTTTCTATACTTATTTCAGTCGTGTATGTGGTGGCGTTCGGTTCAACTTTCAAGCCGCGAGCGAAGAGGAAAATACTGCATAGTCACACTAGGCAGATTATATACGTTGAGATTCATATTTGCGAAGTAAAAATGTTAAATTCATTTAGCGTGTGCTCCACGTTCATGTTTTGTGGACTGTACGCTCTAAGTCTGCTCATATCGTACTCACTCGCAATACTACCGATACCCTTCAATCCGATTCCGGTCTTTGTAGACTAATACTAGTAGATTGAGTATGCCTATTATTATTTGTATTTGTGGGAATAGTAGTTTTATTAAATTGATTTATGACGAGCGAGTTTAAGACTCTCGAATTCCGGTCCGACCAATTTGACTGAGGTATTTTCCTAGTTTATTTCCTCGATCGTCAAGGGAAGTGCTGGGTTGGAATTCCATTACTATAGCTTGGCAGCGAACAAAATGCAATCTTGCCTGACGGTACTGTCGTGATTTAGACTTCGGTTTTGCAATTCCCTCATTGTGAACGCCTAGCAACATCAGTAACATCATAAAGGAAGTAATATATAGTCTTTGTCTTGTAAGCCCATGGGCACGCCGTAGCGTAGTGGTTAAAGCACTGAGCTACAAGCCGGAGGGTCGAGGGTTCAAGTCCCATTGGGGTCAAGATTTTTAAACTGACCCAAACCCTCTGGCGGCATCATGGCCCTGGGGTCGACTCAGCCTCTAACAGAAATGAGTACCAGACGCCTGTTCTGGGGTAAAGGCGGCCGTCATGCAGGACTGACAACCCGGCTGACATAAAGTGCCGATTGTCTAGAAAAAGTGGGAGTCTTAACCTCGTACTACCCCAAGGGCCTCCGGGCCTGTTGTGGGATCACTTTACTTACTTGTAAGCCCATGTTTCCCTTAACAGAGATTTAGGCGCTCTCCCTCTACAGGGAAGAATTTGAACCATACTAATTTAGTTACACTTGTTTCCGTATAGATGCCATTTGAGTGGTCCGTGGTCAGCGTTCCGCCTCATACTGACATCTAGGAAACCAAGGTAGTACTAGGACGGGATAATTAGGTAAATTTTGCTTAGAGGCCTTTTCATTCAGGCTTAAGGATCTTCTTTTACGAGCCTGAAAATATTCAGACTCGAGACCCACGGCTTAAAGTAAAAAAAAAAAAGAGAAAAAAGAGTTATGACCTTAACTGATAAAATCTGACCATGTTTCCTATATGTTTATTGAAATTTGAAATGGCTATTAATGATGAAATCACGCCGTAGCCGAGTGGTTAAGGCAAGAAGCCTTGGCGCAGAGCTACGGGACTTGCGCTGGTTCGAATCTCCATGGGGGAAGACATTTTCTCATGAAATTTCGGCCAGTATGGGACCGGTGCCCACCCAGCATCGTGAGGCATTTGGGTAGCTACAATAAATAAGTAGCGACTCCAGGTTGAGAAGACCTGCTATAACGGCTGGGGGGACCCGACATGCTGACCACACGTCACCCCTACACGAGTTAGATGATCGTCTATCTCTGTGATTAACACATGTGAATGTGAGGACAGCAGACGGCTGGTAGGCCAAGGGCCTTCTACGCACTGTCGCGCTTGGAGATTTTTATTAATGATAAAATGGATTGCAATAAGGGAATCCCAACCCAGGTATTTCCATGACACTTGAAAAACAAGATATAAAGTTAGTCGGCATCTGCATTTGAGCGGATACACGTCTCAAACGTTCGGTTTTTCGTAATATTTGTTTTTGTTCACATTAATATATCTCAGTTTCAGTAATCAATTGATATGGTGATTATTTGATGAAAATCCATGAGTTTTATTCAATAAATAGATAACACATTTTCATTTTATATGATGAGAAATACAGATTGCTTTTAAAATATATTCTTAAAGTGCTAGGTACAGTTGCTAAAACTATTATTCTACCTGTTATATTATATAGATTCGAAACATGGACTCTTACTTTAAGGGAGGAAAGGAATTACTAAAGAAGATATCCCAAACAGAGATATATCTAGAATGAAGGTGAATAAGTGGCAAGTTGACCAAAAGGACAAACCGAAGAAAAAACTGGAACTTGGACAGATGAGAGGAAAGGAGATTATGAATATTTGAGAATAAAGTTCTTAGGAAAATTTTGGACCAAAGAGATGTGAACAGACAGGTGAAGCATACAGATTGTTTTTAAAATATGTGAAAATGCGTGTATTATTCAGATAAATGGACCTCTCTGGTAATTTGAGATTCTTAAAAGTGCTAGTACAGTTGCTAAAACTATTATTCTACCTGTTATATTATATGGATTCGAAACATGGACTCTTACTTTAAGGGAGGAAAGGAATTACTAAAGAAGATATCCCAAACAGAGATATATTTAGAATGAAGGTGAATAAGTGGCAAGTTGACTAAGAGGACAAACCGAAGAAAAAACTGGAACTTGGACAGATGAGAGGAAAGGAGATTATGAATATTTGAGAATAAAGTTCTTAGGAAAATTTTGGACCAAAGAGATGTGAACAGACAGGTGAAACATACAGATTGCTTTTAAAATATGTGAAAATGCGTGTATTATTCAGATAAATGGACCTCTATGGTAATTTGAGATTCTTAAAAGTGCTAGTACAGTTGCTAAAACTATTATTCTACCTGTTATATTATATGGATTCGAAACATGGACTCTTACTTTAAGGGAGGAAAGGAATTACTAAAGAAGATATCCCAAACAGAGATATATCTAGAATGAAGGTGAATAAGTGGCAAGTTGACCAAGAGGACAAACCGAAGAAAAAACTGGAACTTGGACAGATGAGAGGAAAGGAGATTATGAATATTTGAGAATAAAGTTCTTAGGAAAATTTTGGACCAAAGAGATGTGAACAGACAGGTGAAACATACAGATTGCTTTTAAAATATGTGAAAATGCGTGTATTATTCAGATAAATGGACCTCTCTGGTAATTTGAGATTCTTAAAAGTGCTAGTACAGTTGCTAAAACTATTATTCTACCTGTTATATTATATGGATTCGAAACGTGGACTCTTACTTTAAGGGAGGAAAGGAGATTACGAGTACTTGAGAATAAAGTTGTTAAGAAAATTTTTGGACCAAAGAGAGATGAACAGACAGGTGAATGGCGAAGACTACATAACAGTGAATTACATGGTCTTTATAGGAAGCCAGATATAATGAGATCTGTTAAATCTCGTAGACTGCGATGGGCAGGACATATGGCACGAATGGGGAATGAAAATACATGCATGCATGCTTCTTGTAGGGAAACCAGAGGGAAAACGCCCAGTTGGTAGACCAAGAATGAGATGGGAGAATAACGTTAAATATGATTTGAGGGAAGTAAATTATTCAGGGGATGATTGGAAAACAGTAGCTCAGGATAGGGATGTATGGAGAGCTTATGTCCGCGCGGCCATGAACCTCCATGAGTTAGAGTTAGCTAGTACAGTTGCTACGTTCTGCGCATGAACAGCATTTGGATAGGTAAGATTTAATTTACTACGTCGTTAAGGAAGACAAAGAAGAATCGGACATTTGTTTTGTTTGGACAGGAGTAAGTTGTTTTGTTTAGCACATTATTTGTAATGTTTCACTCACTTGTAGAAATTATATACCTATGCCACATAATTCTCTGGAGTTGCTTGTTTTCTTAATTTACGCCATGTTTTACAACCTTGTGCGCTGTCGGTATGATCCTAACCGTGCCAGCGATAACTTTAAGTGATCGGCTTTTCCCCAAGTTCCTTTTATCTTCTTGTAATATATTGGCATCGTATCATTCAACGTAATTAGCAACGGTCAATAGTGCTGGATAGAAGTAATGTAAGTGCGCAGATTTTAAGTAGATGCGAACTACTTCAAGTAAACATACTCAAAACACCTTAAACACTTAGAGCCTCAAATATAGGTATACGATTTTCTAAAAAAAACCTATTTGGATATTCTATGCTACCGTGCCACCTGTGAATATTCGATCAGAGAGCAAGTGGGTATTAGTGTCATGTTGACTAATGTGAAAACAACGTTCCCGCAAGAGCCATTTGCCAACATATTTACTAACATATATGGGGTTCTATCCGATGAGTCCATTTTCTTTTAGTATGCAAGTTACGGTGACAAAATGAGCATGTTAATGCAAACCAGATTAGTTTAGCATTTACTTGTTTGTTATAGGTTTTTGTGGTTAAGTTGACTACACTCTCTGAGAATGATTAATACATATTTACATTGTAAATGTGGCGATTTTAGGTTACTTTGAGCACCAACTTCTCACTTAATTCTAAGACATTTCTCACAATTTGTTTAAAAAGAATCAACACACACATACACACATATGTATATATATATATATTTCTCTCAGGTAATTATTAACTTTTTTTTTAATTAGGAATATTCCACACTATAGAGGTTCTCCTTCACCCAAAGGGATTTGCCAGCAGAGGTTTCTGTCTAAAACACCTTATTCCCTCAAATCTCTAATTTCCATACTTCTCCTCACTGCATCTATCCAACATTCTTTAGGTTTGCCTCTTCCACTTCTTCCATTAGCTTTCCAATCAAGGATATTCTTTGGTATCCTATCTTCTTCCATTCTTATGAGGTGTCATACCGTTTCACACGTTCTTCTATTTTTTCTAATATTTTTTTTTCAACTTGCATAATTTCCCTTATTGTGTTGTATCTGACTTCATCCCTTCATGAATTTCTTGCCGATGGCCTCCAAAAAATCTATTACTACTGCTAACAGCTTGTTGGCTTGTTGTCTACTTCCTGTTCAGGTTTCGGACCCATATAATAAAATGCTTTGTAACAAGGTTTAAAATATAATTTAACTATTAACATTCATTCTCAAGAGCAGGTATTTCACTGCAAACTCAGCATTCTCCACTCTTTCCTTAACTTAGCTTTCCTTTTTGTAATGCATACAAACTTTTACCGTGGAAAGACTCATCATGCCATGTTTGCAGCTTTACTAGGGATATATAGGTGTAGTAGCTTCCCGTTTCTTTCCACACCCCACTCTCTCTTTTGCATCTTAAAATCTTAAAATATCTTAGGAAGGTCCCGAGGGGCACCAACTTGGAGGTGAGGAGAGTTAGACCCTCCGGACTTCACCTAAATTCATCCCAGAGGTTAAATATCAGTTCCATCAGGGTTTTTGATCAGATCAAAGATCCGGAAATCCCAATTAGCCTCTGCCCCCCGCTATTAACACATTGCAACAATAAATTCTGTGCTTTTTCTGTTCTTTTTATTTGAATTTATGTAGGTATCACGGTGGCATAGAATCCCCTAATATAGAGACGTTTATTCATGCATTACGGTACTTTATAGTGATGCTGAGTATTGACCTGATTTGCAAACAATATATAGTTGTTTTTAAACCAAACTCTGAACGAAATCGAAATAAGAATCACACAAGCATGAAAAAAAAATTCTGGGCTCTAAAGTTTATACTAGAGAAAGCCATCAGCCTAAAAAAATGAAGAAAGCAATAATGAATATTATTGCATATTACCAGTGTTAACTGACATGGCCATTAAAAAAAAAAGGAACAGCCACGTTACAATTTTGCCATTCGTATAAGTCTAACATTTAGGAATTATTAACTCCAGCAGGATACATATAGACATATTGCTCTATTGAACATTATATATAACATTTTGTCTCACACAATTCTTCACAGAACTTCATCACATATTCCAGAATGCATTGGAGATCATCAAGCAGGTTTCATCCAAAGTAAATCAACATGTAATAGGAAATATTGGAATTTGCAAGAATTGTCCATTTACTTCCTCTTGATTTTGAAAAGGCATATCACAGTTTTAGAAGAGACACTCCGTGGTTAACTTTAGCTGAGAATGGAATACTTGTTAAAAAATTAAATTATGCACAGATGGATCTAAAGGCAGAATTAAAATGGGTAGCCAGTTGTCCGACAACGTTGATATACATGTTGTAGCGAAGCTTACTGTTACAAAACCATAACTTAATAATCATTGTTGTATGCAGGTGAAATTTAGATTATCACGAGAAAGTGAAACAGGTCACTTGTTATTTTTTAAAATAAAATTTTACGGGTTTTTGGTGCTGTTAATGAAAATATAGTGGTGTGGAATAAAAAGAACAGATAATTAAAAATGTTGTCTAATGAGTCGGATGTGGTAGCAAAAGAGAACAGCAGAAGACTGTGATGGCTATACCTCAGTTTTTTAGGTTCTAAAAACCTAATTTTAGGCGCCTAAAATATAGTTTTGATCACATACAAAATAGGCACTAAAATATATTTTAGACAGATTCAGGGCCTTTGGCATGAGTTCCCTGAAGTAGTCCCCGCCCGGAGAACCGAATGGGGGACTATTTGACCTCCGAAAAATTTTACCCCAGTGGAACCCATGTCCGCATTTCTTGACGGTTGTATTTTTGCTGTGAAAGATCGTCACTCTTCCGAACAAGGTACTTTTTTCGACTGGCCTATCACCTTCTATCAGTCCGGCATGGGTAACCCTATCGGCAGCAACGCTACCGTCGGCATAGAAGGAAAACGCCCAGTTGGTAGACCAAGTATGAGGTGGGAGAATAACATTAACTATGATTTGAGGGAAGTAGATTATACAGGAGATGATTTGAAAACATTAGCCCCCGATAGGGATTTATGGAGAGCTTATGTCTGCGCGGCCATGAATCTATGGGTTCGATAGTGCCAGTGAGTTAGGTTTTTTAGTTAGGCAGATTCAGATTTAATAATTTTAGTACGCATTTATCAGTTAAAATATATTTTTATTTATTATAATTTTGATTAAACGATAAAGTTTCAAATTTATGAAATTATATTAAATATAGTGTAGTATAAAGTAATAATTAAATATTGACTTTTATACTTGGTTCCTTCTTCTTCTTCTTAAATGACTCTACAGCTCAATAAGGACCTTCGCCTCCTCAATGAGCCTCCTCCAGACATCCCTCTCCATAGAAAGCCTTTCCCAATGGTTTATTTGACATTTTTTAAGATCCTGGTGCACACAATCCCACCATCTAATTTTAGGCCTTTCTCTCAATCTGTTTCCTTGAGGTTGTGAACAGAAGATTTGTTTTACTTTTCTATTATTTGGCATTCTATTACTACTATGTCCAATCCATCTCAAGCCTTATGTGTGAGACAATATCAAGATCTCCTAATAATTGTATTAATTCTTTATTATATCTTCTTATCCAGATATTATATCTACACAAACTGTTCGTTTAGTGTATTTAAAATTGCAAACACAGGAAAATAGTAGGCCTACATATTAAACATATTAAATCCACAAAGCTAAGGTACGTACTTTAGAGGAAAATATGAAACAAAATTAACTGACTTGTTTGTTGCAAACGTCACAGAATATAATGTTTCCATCTGATGTGAAATGGAGAAACTCGTGTATCTCCAGTTTAATTAAAGACGAATTGGAAACTGAAACTTTGAGTATGATGTAATGTTCTTACAGAACGAAACGAATAGTTCTCTTTTCAGACGGTCGATGGACAGCACCCCGCCTGGTGACACACACACTATGGAGACATTTTCAGAGAATTCGGGAGTTTAACATAGCGTCCCGTGCATCTGAAATGACTTCCGGGGCGTGTTAATTGTTTTACAGCTTCTCGCCTAAAAGTCAGATTTTATTTGAGAAGTATTTCAAGAACATACTATTCAAGGTAGTGAAAATGAATACATAAATATTTCAGTTTCTCGAATTGAAATATACATCTTTATTCGATTTAGTGCTAAAATATGGAATTTTAGGAATATAGGCGAAAATAGGTTCTAACGTCAATTTAGACATTTTTAGTTTCTCTAGGACCACATTTTTTATCATATAAATATATGAAACGTGTATATGCAACTTCATTTTTAGTTATCTCTTCAGGAACAAAATATGCTTTTTCCTAAAATCCGAGGTCTTGTGATGACTTGGGTCACATACTACGTCAAAAGAACACAAGTTTAATACAAATAGCTATGAACAACTATCCACGAGGTAAAATATCATTGGGCAGATCAAAACTACATGGAAAGACTAAGTGTAACAAGATGACCACTTGTAAAAAATAGTCAACAGATAATTGTGGAAGACCTTTGTGAATGAGTCAAAAAATCGATCTCGGTTTGTAAAAACCCAAGATTTATTGATGACATTTTTCAAATTATCTTTTAAATTTTCAAGTTGTCTTTCTCTTTTCTAAAAAATTACAAAAAGAAAGTGTACTATAGAGAAAATCTGAATACAGGTTCAGATTCAACACTCTTCAATATCCAGAGTCAGTCACTTAAGTAATGCTGGATTGTATTAATTTGTTTTAATCACGAACTTTGCGAATGTTTCCTTTTTTTTGTTTTCAAAATTACAACACAAAAATAATAACCTGACATGATACAGAAACTTCTGATTACAGTTTTGGATGCAGGTCACTTTAGATAACTAGAATCAGTAATATTTTCACTTGTAGCAGAAAAAAAATGAATTTCATTAACATATTTAATGTTCGTAAAGCAAACTAACATGTTATTGATAGCATACCTATTTCTAATCATGCTGAAAGTTTACATTTCCATGCTCTTCAGCAAGTGAAGAATTGGAATGTTATAATGCGTCAAGTAGCAGAACTGTTTAGAACACAATGAACATGAAACATATTTTACATTCTGGATGTATTAATCATAAATGTTCTATTCCTCACGAAATGTATATCTAGCTGTTACATTCAGTCGCCATGGTGGAACGTCACTGACTGGCTACTTTGTGTTTGTCATTCGTCTTGTATACGTTCTAAAGAGCGCATGTTCCCCATCTCTGTACTATGTAACATTTGCAATATACAAATATAATACTTGAGATGTCAATCTTCCTCAACTTTAGATGTAGGATGTGGAGTAGGCCTACTTTCGAAGCATACGAATTTTATATTGCAAATGTTACATAGTAACCTCAACGGAGTTTCTTCATGAATTCTAAATGTATCGATCTCGGTACTAGATATAAAGTTCTTAAAAAATATAGCTTACATGAAGGAGGTATTATATATATATATATATATATATATATATATACCAATACCACCAGGTTGTCTTCATGACATTTTTGGCATGGCGGAATTGTAACCCACTTCTTAAGATCGGACGCCTGGAAGGCGGACGTTACCCCGATGATATGATAAGTGATGAATTATAATGAAGCACTAGGAGAGTCCATAAACTTAAATTTAACTTAAATCCAGACCATAGGCGACCACAGGTATAATTCTCTTTAAGAAATAACCTATGGTCTGACCCCGTGAACTGTAGTCAGAAGCTCTGACCACTAACCCATGAGACTGGTCGGTATATATATATATATATATATATATATATATATATATATGTATAGAGAGAGAGAGAGAGAGAGAGAGAGAGAGAGGAGAATTGAATAAAACAACAATAAGAATGGTATGAGATATAGATTATTAGCATTGTTTAGAAAATTAACTTGTTTTTTGAAGGATTCTACTGCCCGACTTCCTGGGCTCTCTGATATAAAATATAATATAATAAATGACAACAGAATTAAATGTATCTTGTGAAAACTGGTTTATGTTCAAGAAATGTCAACGCTAAGCGGATGTTGCCATATCATATTTTGAGTAAGCATACGACAGTAATATCTCCTCGTCGGCGCGGCGGAAATTGATTGGCGGTGCCCTGGCAGCCGCAGCCAGAGATTGGGAATCACTAAACTAAACATTCCAAGACCAATCATAATATGCCTGTTAATTTACATTGCTATTGTAATTCTGAGAATGATAATCGAGCAAGAATTAAATATATTTTACTTAAATAAAAAACAGTTCAGTACTGAAAAAATTGAAAGACTACTCAAACCGGGAAACAAGAGATAAAATAGCGAAAACATATTATTTTACAAACCCGAAGGACGGAGTAATGAAAGACGATCTTAGACAAGATGGATGGACAAAGGTATATAGTGTTTTTGGGACCGGAACAGAGAGAAATACTAACTTCTGAAGTAGAAGAGGAATTAGTTGCGGGGATATGCATCTCGTGTCGTCAGCAGTCTCAACAATATTGAAAGTACCTGGATATTTATTTGGGTTATTTTAACTATAAGAATAACCCTAAATCTTTTCTACCGATGTGTGTAATGATTTCGTCAATATCTCGGACGCATTGGGGCCCAGTTGCTCAAATTCTCTGAGAGATATCTTAGCCTACTTTTCATCTTTTTCTTGTTCACCTTTTTCATCTGTAGAATAAATGTTAGGAAATTTTAAAACCCAAATTGTCCCAAATTCCATCTGGTTTTAATCATTCATATCATTTTTGCTTTGTTAAGTACGAATGTTTGAATGAAGAGCGTATTTTTCTTATCCCTTAAATTGACAGTGTGTCCTATAAGATACATTGATTCCATTTATTTAATATTATTTTTTGCGCGATAGTGCGTTTTGTCGTACTTACAGCAATGTGTGTCTTTTCATATCTTCATTTAGATTTCTCTGGCACTAAAGAAGCACACCCAACTTCCCACGCTTCTTCAATTTCGTCGTTTTGATTACAATCATTCAGCCATTTTATGCGAGGCTGATATCAAAGCCTGATGTAATCTCAACAATTATTTTCGGCATTTAGCATATATACATTGGCCAGACTGCTAACGGCAGTCAATTGTTTGTAATGAACGCAAATATTTCCAACAAAGATATTATTTAACAATTATTTATTATTTTGAAAACACCATCGCGTAAAAACTTGGACATTACGACGGAATGAGGAAAAGCGACTGGAAGCTTTTGAGATGTGGATATGGAGAAGGATGGAACGTATAAAATGGATAGACAAATTTAAAAATAAAGATGTGCTAGACAGAGTGGGTGAAGGAAGAACAATGTTGGAACTCATAAAAAAGAGGAAAATAAATTGGATGGGCCACTGGCTAAGAAAAAAAAACTATTTTCTGAGAGATGCCCTAGAAGGAATGGTCAATGGAAGAAAAGTTAGAGGCAAAAAAAAAAAAATACATCGGATCATCATCATCATCATCTGCATTCATAGATTAGGTATGTTGACCCGTTCCGACTTCAGCTCATCTCTTTCTAGGTCTGCCCACATCTCGGGTGCCTTTAGATTTGTATTTTGTTATTTGTTTTGGATATCTATCTTCATTCATTCTGTCTATGTGTTGCTTCCATTTTTGTCTATATGTATCTATTTTATCAGTTATTGCAAATATTTCAAGTTCCTGTCTTATTTCTGTGTTCTTGATTTTGTCTTCCTTAGTGCACCCTTTAACAGATCTCAAAAATTTCATTTCTGCCGCCGTTATCCTACTTAGATCTTGTTTTTTTATATATCCAGGCTTCTGAACCATAGAGCAGTACCGGTACTACCAACAGTTTATAAAATTTCTAATTGGGTCTCTCTTGTTGTTTTGTTATTTAGTGATCGTTTTATCGTACCACATATTCCCTGGAGTTTTGCTATTTTATTATTTATATCATTATCATAATTAAATGAAATGCCACATCCTAGATAATTGTGATGGTTCACCTGTTCTATGATTTTGTTTCCTATTACTATTTTCGATCTGATTTGATTTTTCCCTTGGAATGCCATTACCTTAGTTTTTCTATGGATATTTTGAGATTATATTGTTCACATATATTATGTAGTTTAAAAATATTCCTTTGAAGTTCGTCTTCTGTATTTGCTATTATTACCTGGTCATCAGCGTATAATAATGTTTTCAAGTAGTGTGTTTTATCTAATTTTATTCCTTTATTTGTTTCTTCGTTCCATTTTTCTATTATATCATTGATGTATAGGTTAAATAAAACTGGAGAGATACTGCATCCTTGTTTAACTCCTTGATTAGTATGAATTTTATTTTTACTTACTTCATTTCTAGTTTTTATAACAAAATTTGTGTTCCAGTACAAACTCTTTATAGCTGCTATTAAGTGTTTCGGAATTCCTTTTTCTTTTAAAATTGTCCAGAGTTTTCCTCTGTCTACTTTATCAAATGCCTTGACAAAATCAATAAATGCTATGTGTGTTTCCTTGTTATATTCTCTTCTTTTGTTTATAAATTCTTTTATCGTAAATATATTATCCATACATGAACGCCCTGGTCTGAATCCACTTTGTTCTTCTGTTAACATTACCTCTGCTATTTGTTTTTAACCTAAATGTTAAGATTCTTGAGTATATTTTATAGCCTGCAGTTAAAATGCTTATTCCTCTGTAGTTGTTGCAGTCGTTACGTTCTCCTTTCTTAAAAAATTGATTGTACTATTGCTGTTGTCCAGGTTTCTGGTATTGTTGCTTGTTTCCAACATAAATTTAAAAAATGTAATAATCTCAGTTTAAAAAAAATTCCTCCATATTTTATTAATTCCATATTAATTCCGTCTATTCCAGCTGCCTTTCTGTTCTTTGTTGTTTTCAGTACTTCTAATTCTTCCATTGTTATCATATCTATTCCTATCTCACGCTCATATATGTTATCTTTAGTTATTTTATTTTAATTATACCACAGTTTTTTATAATGTTCTTCCCATTGTTTCTCCTCAATTGCATTGATCTGTATTGTATCTTTTTCTTGTTTATTTAGATGTTTCATTACTTTATAGGCTATTTTCTGCTGCCCATGTATATCGTATTCTAGTCTGCTTATAGGCCTATATCTATCCCAACTGACTTTGTGTGCTTTTTTAATTTCTCTTTTGGCTATTGCACTTTTATGTTTGTATTCAGC
The DNA here is from genome assembly GCA_030220185.1 of Diploptera punctata. Lineage (NCBI taxonomy): Eukaryota > Metazoa > Arthropoda > Insecta > Blattodea > Blaberidae > Diploptera > Diploptera punctata. The sequence continues at coordinate 605,807 of JASPKZ010000046.1, read as the reverse complement.
TCTTAATTCTAGTGCTCTATTCTGTAAATATTTGTGATAAGCCTCTTTTTTATCTTTTATTATCCTCTCTAATTCTTCATTCCATATTCTTAAACCCTTCTTGTTATATATTTTATATTTTGTTCCTAATGCCTCATATGCTGCTTTATCAATGCTTTCTTTTATATTATCCCATTCTCGGTTTATTTCTTCGGAAGTAGGTTTTAATATTAATTGTTCATTTAGCCTATTCTGGTACAGATTTTGTATACTTTTATCTTGTAACAAATGTGATTTGAATGTGGTCTCTTTATTTCTATATTTGTTTTTAATTTTCTTCCATCTCGCTAATATATTTATTTTTGAGATTACTAAATAGTGATCTGAATAGATGTCACTTCCTCTAAATACTCTCGTATCTGTTAATAATGACGATGCTTTCTTATTGATTAACACATAATCTATCAGTGAACGAAAACCTCGTGCTGACCATGTGTATTTGTGAATATCTTTTTCTTATAAAATGTATTTGTTATTTTAAAAATCAGATGATAGACAATATTAAAATAAATGGTTTGTATGCAGATATAAAAAGGAAAGCTGAGTTAAGGAAAGAGTGGAGAATGCTGAGTTTGCAGTGAAAGACCTGCTCTTGAGCAGAACACTATGAACGAATCGCGCAAAAAATAATGCACAACGCACGTGTGTGAAGTGTTTTTACAGAATCTCTGAAATTAAAAACCTCACTATCACTCGGGTTTTAAACATTTTCCTCAATTCTGTAAAAAACACTTTTCTATCTCGTATTGTAATACATTATTTAAAACAATAGAAAAACAAACGAATAGAAAATAATGCACAATAAAAATTTACAGTTTTACATGATTCTGTTTTCACTGCGGTCCAAAACATTGAAATAACTGGCATGAGAAATTATTGTTTCGCCAATTTAAGGGTTAAATGTTTATGTCTTGAAAGATGATTCCCGCAAGGAAGTCATCCGGGGAAGTCGTCCTAGTCCTATGTCATGTCCTTGTAAAGCTCAGGAGTGATATGCATGAGATTAGCATCATCATCATCATCAACATCAAGGCTTAGGCCTTCTGGCCCGTTCCGACTTCAAGAGATTTGGTCTCTCCATCTAGTAAATGGTCCTTCTTGACTTCTATGAAGTTAGCTACAAAAGGAAATTGGTGAAATAGAAAGGAAGAGAAGCAGAAAAGTCCTGTGGTCATGCTCAAATGTGCTAACGGTAAGCAGTGCTATTGGTTCTCCTTTGAAGATAGGAAACCCGGGCTCCTATATGAACATTAGTCTCGATGATTTTGAAATTGAGTGCGTTTTCTATAGCATATTGACATTGTTTATGCATTATTATATTAAGTTAATTCATATTTTATATACATGCGCATATACTACAGTTTACGGAGTATAATGGAACCGTGCTCTGCGGATTGTGGAGGTATGTAGATTTGAATTGGCTTTGTTGTTGTTGATTTGTATCTTTAGTTACTGTTCGATTGTATATTTTGCAGCTTATTTTATAGTTTTGTTTAGTTATTTTTTTTATAATTTAACGTGTACCAGTTATTTAAATGCGTCGAACAGCAACGAAAACAAATCATGTACAATTACAACTTACTACTGTGTATTGTGTAATTCGAAGCAATTAAGTAATTTATGCTCATTCGTTTTGCTATTTTTCATTAAAATATTAAGTAAATTAAACCATTGTATCTTATAGAATGTACATCTACAATGGCGTAACAGCTCAATGTTAGCCTTCCTTTATTAAGAGTTGTATTGTATTGTAAGCCTATGTTTTCCCTTTACAGAGATTTAGACGCTCTCCCCCTACAGGGAAGAATTTCAACCATACTAATTTAATTACACTTGTTTTCGTATAGATGTCATTTTGAGTGGTACGTGGTCACCGTTCCGCCTCATACTGACATCTAGGAAACCAAGGTAGTACTAGGACGGGTAAATTCGGTAAATTTTGCTTAGAGGCCTTTTCATTCAGGCTTAAGGATTTTTTACGAGCCTGAAAATCTTCAGACTCGGGACCCACGGCCTAAAGTCCCTCCCGGAGGACTTGCTCCTTGGATTTTTCCGTCCTAAAAAATCCATCGACCCCGGCCGGGTTTGAACCCGCGACCCTTGGGACCAGAGGCAATAAGTGATATTTCAAATTAATTTATTCTTATTTCCCTAAATATGTCATGAATGGTATGCGATCAAGATATCGACCTAATTAGACATCTAGTAGGCAACTAAGGTATAACCAAGGTGAAGGAGTTCGGTAAGTTTTTCTTAGAGGCCTCTTAATTCAGACTTAGTGATCTTTTAGGAGCCTGAAAATCTTCAGACTCTGGACCCACGACTTAAAGTCCCCCTCTGAGAACTTACTCCTTGAATTTTTCCATCCTAAAAAAATCCATTCACTCCGGCCGGGTTTGTACCCGCGATCCTCGAGACCACCGCAGCCGACATCTTATAGGAACAATTGCCAATTTAAGGGTTAATTATATGAAGAGAGAGATACAAATACTTATTAATTAACAATTTATTTATAATACGATCAATGATATGAATTGACGAATCATCAAGAAAAACGTCATCACTCCGATCACAGCCTTCAACCTGGTCCTATTGCAACACCTGTCGTAAAACTCTAGTTAATTGAATATAAAGTTCATAAATTAGAACATTAGCCTTGAAGCCCTTTATCCACTTTATGAGTACTGTCATCCTTAACCGTAGGATATTAGTAAACTTTAAAGAGAATACACTATAGTTTAAGTTTTTTTAAGAATCAAAGTGGAAACTGGTGTTAAGTGTGAAACGCATTTAGATGATGCAGCAGTAAATCAGAAGCGCTTGAATGATGATATTTACTTAAATGACCGTGGATTAAATGATCCAGTTGCAGTGAACACTACAACACAATAAAATTTAATGGATATCTTCTTCTTACTATTCTTTTTCACTATCAAAATGAACAATCGTGAATAAACCACTTTCATCCTCTACATTAAAAATAAATATTCTAGAATAACAAGATGGAGCCAGTCATTAAATAGTTTAATGCTCACTTAGTCCACTTTTTTTTACTTCCGCCTCATTCTTCTTCTTGCTGTTTGCGCTTTTCCTAAGAATTACTTATTTTATCTTGTTTTGTTTTCTCTTCAGATGCTACTTCTCCGAACATCATCCGGCCAACATTATCAATCTCACCTCATTAGATTAAGTTTAGGATTAAGGCCTCTCCTGGCGCACTATTACCCATCGTCATCACATATCATAGGTGTCACCAAGTGGCGGAGCGCGGTCCGGATCCGGACCCTGGGGTTTTAGTTTCCGGACCGGTTAAATGTCGAATTAATACATTTTTTAAAACCGCTTAAACATCGAATACAAGCAGTTGTACTAAATTTCTTGTCAGAATAATATATAAATAGAATTTCTTCTTCACGATACCAGGTTTCAAACGGAATCCCGTTCATCTTCAGTCAAATCTCGGACTGAAGAAATTCTTCCTAAACTCGACCACAGATGGCAGCTCAGAAGATGTTGGAGGCGGAAGAATTTCATCAGTCGGAGATTTGACTGAAGATGAACGGGATTCCGTTTGAAACCTGGTAACGCGAGGAGATATATTTGAATATTACTCTGGCCATATGTTAAGTTTAACATAAACTTGTTAATAATTATTAGAATTAATTACTTTGGAGGCGGTAGAATTTCATCAGTCGGAGATATGACTGAAGATGAACGGGTATCCGTTTGAAACCTGGTATCGTGAAAAACACGAAATTTACGAGGTGAGATATTTGAATATTACTCTGACCGTATGTTAAGTTTAACATAAACTTATTAATAATTCTTCTTCCTTCCAAGTATTAGGCCAAGCCTGTTACGATCCTATAGAAAATTTTCCCTCCAGCGTTTCATAGGACGGCCCAGTGATCTTCGTCCTCTTGGTATAAAATTATAAACAGCTTTGGGGATCCTATTTTAACTCATTCTTTCTAGATGGTGATTCCAATTTAGTTGGTACTGTTTAATATATTCCAAAATTGGCGTAGTCTTCAATTATTTTAAGATATCGGTGTTCCTTTTCCGATCCCATCTGGCGTATCCCGCTGTTCTGCGCATTAATCTCATTTCACAAGCCGTTATTCTGCTTTCATGTTGTCTTTTTAGTGTCCATACTTCACTACCATAGATCAACACTGGTCTAGCCAAAGTGTTATATAAACGTAATCTGGTGTTTTTTTGTACAAGGGATGGTTTCATAACTTGATTCATAATTCCCAAACTTTTATTATAACTAGTAATTTGTTCAGGGATATCCTTTTCATCCCAGATAGAGAGATAATATCCAAGATATTTAAATTGATTAGATCTCTCTAAAATTTTATTCAGGAGACAGATTTTACTTTGTATAATGAAAAGCACCGGTGAAAGTCCACATCCCTTCTTACTCCAGTGTTGATCTTTTCCCAAGAACATAATTTGCCATCTTGTTTAACAGAGATTTCATTTACTTTATAGATGTTGAAGATATTAGTAATATATTGTTGTGGAACGTTATCATCAGCTAAAATTTGTAGTAATATAATTCTGTCTACTTGATCAATTATTAGAATTAATAACTGTTATACTACTATGCTGTATCCTTTTAGTATTTACCATGTGTTTTGTTTAATTTGTGCAACTCATACCCATGACACAATTTAAATAATTTCCTTATAATATTAATTACTTAATAAAAAATTCGTATGTTTAATCAACTGTGGTTCCGGACCTCGACTGAATTTACTACTTTGAAAATGGACCTCTAATTGGTGACCTTTGACCTATTATATCATTGGGACAGCGTAACCCCGCCTTCCAGGCGCCCTTACCTCAGAAGTGGTTTACAATATGCCAATGGCAGGAGAGAATACCAGAATGTCGAAATGGCAAACTGGTAGCATTGAACAAAAAAAAATCTACTGTTTAATCAAAATTGTGAGAATAAGCCAAATGTTTCATACGATTTTTAAATAATTTATTATATCATTTAGATTAAAAAAAAAGAACTCGAATCAGAGATTATAATTAAATATTAACTTAAACCATGTCATCATAACACCATCATTATCATATTACAGACACATTGTTGATCCGTTTCAGTTACATGTAGACAAGGTTCAGAACATGTTTAAGTGTCTAATCCAATACTCCCAAAAGTCGACGATTAGTTGTGCTAGCGCATGAAGAATGAAATATGCTGGGGCTTTATCATAAGTAATGCCACGAGTGATTTCCAAATTATCGATAAATTCACGACTCACGAAGTGAGGAGTGAATTTATCTAGAGAATTTGGAAATCAAGATTGGCATTTGTTAGGACCATTTAACGAATAAAATTAAGCTGTTTACTAACAAATCATTGTTTAACTATAGTTATTTTAAAATATCTATATATTTAATGTAAACGGCAATGTTTGAAAACAAATCAGAAATGTGAGGTTATGTTCATTCACTGCTGCTTGATCATATTATTTATTGCCAAATAAGATCGTAATGTTGTAAGAGTGCACCCAAGTAGAGAAATAATGAAACACATCAAACTATATATCATAATCAACATTACGGGTTATTCATTTATTTTTTTAGTAAACAACTCAGTAAAATCAAGGAATCTTTTCATTATTTGCTATATTCAATGTATTTGTTGGAGAAAAATAATGTTTTGACCTGTTTCTTTATCACAAAAACAGGAGCTGATAAAGATAAATCGATAAAGAGCGAGGTGAAACACGACTGTCATTGGGTGTAAACAACATTCATTGAAACGTGATTGGTCACTGACTAGCATTTGTGGCATGAGTTAAATAGTCATATTGAACTAGAGGTTCCTAGTGCGCAGAATTTATGACTTACATGTTTAGGGATGTGTTCCCTAAACAAGTTATTCTCATAGTATGACATCGTTTCTAAAAGTTAATATTTTTAAAATTCATTACGAAACACCGTATACGTCACTATGTAAAAGTTTTTATTTATTTACTTTTTAATTTTTTCTATTTAATGCCCCAGGTTGTCAGTTCGACATTTCCGGTGATCTCTCCTGGCATTGGCTTAATTGTAACCCACTTTCGAAGGTGGGGTGCCAAGAAAGGCGGAGTTACGTTGCCCCGATATGGTGGGTGATAAATGATAATGAAGCGCCAGGAGAGTTCTTAACCTAAACTTAACCTAAATTACAGACCATGGGAAACCACAGGAATGATTCCCTTTAAGGAAAAATTCCTATGGTTTGACCAGGAATCGAAGCTGCGACTCCATGAACAACAATCAGAAGCGCTGACCATGTAAAAGTTAAAATTATAAAATTGTTACCTGAGATCTCAGTAGTCTTCATCTATATAATGCTGTGAAATACTAAGAAGGCCTTTCGGAACACATGTTCCATCTTCTGCTTGTATAGTCGTCTGAGTTCTCAGGTACCAATTTTATATTTTTAACTTCTAAAAGTTTATCAGTGGTTGTCTTGTAACGCCCTGTATAGGTACTCTACTTGTAAAAGTTTATCAGTGGTTGTCTTGTAACCCCCTGTATAGGTACTCTACTTGTAAAAGAGAACGACTTAAAGTTGAGTAACCCGATACCGAACATGAAATCAAACCGCTATCTTTGTCCATGTCTTTTTTGTAGTTTGTGGACAGTGGCGCGCGGCGTCTTCAATGTAGCTTGAAATACCGCTATTGCGGCAACCAATCAAATATGTATGCAAATTATTTGGATGTTTTCCAGTGCTTCGCTACTTAAAGAGAATTTCAAACAAGTCAGTTTTTTTAAAAGTAAAATTATGCAACAGCATTCATGAAGTGATTTGCGAATTGGAAAGTAAGTGGCGCCAAACTATCAGCAGATAACACGTTTCTAAATAAAGAGCGACATTTCTTGAAGGTCATCCTGGCTTTAAAAGGACATAATTATATAAACTCAACATTACAAGACCTGTATAACACCAATAAAACCTTTATAAAAGTAGATAAAAGCAGTATAATAATAATAATAATAATAATAATAATAATAATAATAATAATAATAATAATAATAATAACGACAACGACGATGTCGTCAACAACGACAACAATGATAATCACAATATTAGTAACAATGATAATTTAACTTTCACAGTAAAAAATCACTATGAGGTTTAATTTAAGAATTTAATTAAAATATTTAATACCTCACCTCGACCCTTTTGAGGGTTGGCGGCTTCTGCGGCGGTGGCGGTCTTCGCGTTGGCATGCTTGGAGTGGCGACAGGAATACCAACTGGAACAGCGACGAGGACGGCGTCACCAAGGCTTGTTAATGTCCGACCACTGGATCTTTGTCTCCCGATCTCCGTGCTGGATGTTGTTGGCAGTGGATAAGTCACTTATCATCATCAACGAAAAATCATATATCAAAAGAGCTAAAGAGGGATAGAAAACCCTAAAATAGCTGGACGATGGTAGCATAGACAGATTTGATTCCCTTCCCAACTGTCGAGGAAGCTTCCGGAGATACTGGATGTTTCCTGACGAGATCTGAAGGAGAGTCAATATTTGGGAAATTATACTACTTCCAATACAAAGTCGAGTCGAGTCGAATCGAGTATTTTGCCAGAATGGAGAACATGGGAGTTGCTGAATGCGGCAGCTGCAACAATGTGCTGCTGCGACTACAGACATCTCTTTAGGATGGCCGAGGCCATCCACGGGTACCAAGGCTTTCGCCCCGTTAATTTTGATTGAAGGTCCGAAAGAGTTGATGAGTGTGTTGTGTGAATAACCATGGCAGTGTTGCCAATTTAAGGGTTAATTTAATGATATAATTTATAAGGATAATAATCTGATCTTCGATTAGCGATAATAATAATAATAATAATAATAATAATAATAATAATAATAATAATAATAATAATAATGATACATAATCTGTATCTATGTACCTTATACCGTGTGGGGATTTGGGTGCTCCTTAGCGGGAGTGTTCTAACCAATTTGATTTAATTATACATATTTAACTACAGATGTCAATGTGTGATATGGAGTCAGAACATTTCCTCAATGAGACACCTAGTAGGCAACTAAGATATTACTTGGATTGAGAAAATCGGTTAAGTTTTGCACAGAGGAATATTTATTCAGTTACACAGATAACTAAGTTTATATCAGTTTGTAACCTAAGATGTTTTTTAATATAATGTAAATATAATATAATATAATATAATATAATATAATATAATATATATAAATAATATAATATAATATAATATTTAATATAATATAATATAATATAATATAATATCAATATAATAATATATAATATAATATATATATAATTAATATACTACCTCTCATCTCCTATACTATCATATCCTAACTCTCCTCTCTCTCCTCTCCTCCTCCTCTACCTCCTTCCTATCCTCTCCTCTCCTCTCCTCTCACTCTACTCTCCTCTCCTCTCCTCTCCTCTCCTCTCCTCTCCTCTCCTCTCCTCTCCTTCCTCTCCTCTCCTCTCCTCCCTCTCCTCTCTCTCTTCATTCCCAATTATAGCTAACGGGACAGAGAACCAAACAATAATATAAATTCAGGAGCCAGCTTCAAGATATAAAATAAATTCTGGTACGTAAAAAAAATAAGAAATGATACAAGGGGAAATAGAATAGAGAAAATAATGTAGAATACATCAATACCAGACTGAAGAAGGTAATTAAAGACATTAGAAAATAATATAAAACAAAACAACAGGGAACGCTTCAAAATATAAAACTCACTCTGACACGTAAAGAATTAATGCAAAGGAGAATGATACAAACAAAACATTATATAATAGATTAGAACCACAGTGAAAAAAGTAATTAAATACATTAGGTACTAATGTACAGCAAATTAAATTTAGGATAAAATTTTGAAAATATAAAACTCATTCTAACATACACAAAGAATTAATGCAGTGGAGATTGATCCATCCATAGGAATTTTGCCCGAGGGCAGGTCTTTCACTGCAATCATAGCACCCTCATGCTATGCTTTGCAGCTTTACTAGGGAATTATAGGTGTGGTAGCTTCCCGCTGCTTTCCACATCGGTGAAGGATGTTGACGATAATGATAAGGATGATGATGATGATGATGGCCGGATGATTTTCGGAGACCGTTGGGCCCTAAGCTTCCTGGCATTTGTCTTACAGGTGAGGAAAAATCCCGAAAGAAACCTCACCCAGGAGCCTGTCCCGACCGGGAATCAAACCTTGGCCTGCTGAGTGACAAGGCAGCACGCTACCTCTAGACCACAGCGGTGGACTGGAGAATGAGATAAACAAAAAAATATATAATAAATGAAAATTAATATCAGTTATTTAACACAAAAGTAGCATATTAGAAATATATACCTGTTTTCAATGTTAACTAAAGGTCACTATATAGAGGTTATCAGGTGGAGAATAAGCCAACTCGTTCAACTCTTGCAATACTTGAGTTTTGTTCATTAAAACACAGAACGTAAGTAGCCAAACAATTTGTATGTGCCAGTCGAGAAGTTTTCCACTGCGTCTTTCTTCATTTTTTTATTCCTTCCTCGATAGCATTGCAACAAAATAATAAAACTCGCCAGTGAAATAAAAAAAGAGAATGAAATGCAGTGAATGAATTGCTAACCAATAATCAGCATTCAATTGGTGATACTGTTCAATTCTCCAGACTCAGGTAGCGTCTTCGACTTTTCTTATATAACTTACTGGGTGTATCAGAAAAATAGCAACATATTTCCAAGGAATTATATTATATTCCACAGAAAATATGAAAAGCGACATCTGGCACCGAAACACAAATTTCTTAACAACTTGGAGTAGAAAACAATTGAGGAGCTGGAACAAACAATTTTATATCTTTGTGAAAACTTCCAAAATTATATCCATCCATAGTAATTCTGCCCGAAGGCAGGTCCTTCACTGCAATCATAGCATTTTCATGCTATGCTTGCAGCTTTACTAGGAAATTGTAGGTGTGGTAACTTACCGTTGCTTTCCACATCGGTGAAGGATGGTGATGATGATGATGATGATTATAATGATAAGGATGATGATGATGGACATATGATTTCGGGGGGACCGTTTGGGCCTTAAAGTTTTCCTGACATTTGTCTGACAGATGAGGAAAAACCCCGATAAAAACCTCACCCAGAAAAACTGCTCCGACTGGGAATAACCCCGGTACGCTGCATGACAAGGCAGCACGCTACTTCGAAATCACAGCGGTAGACCAAAATGATATAAGGGTATTCAAATTGTTCGGAAATTAATTCTGAGATGAATGAAACAATATCGTAATTTTGGATACAGTCTTTAAGAGGCTCGATTGTAGACCCGCAGTATTATAACATATGAATATTGCATTACATTTCTTGTTGAAACCAGTATTATACCAAACTTCTATAAAAAGAGAAGTAATTCTAATCAGGTATGCAATATATTTTTAATTGGACCCGCGGACCCGGCAGACGTCCTGCCCGAATGTTCAATTCTCGTGTCATAGCTGGAAGATAAAATTATAAGTTACTTTTTTTACCATAACATTAATTAATTAATACGTTCGCAAAAACTCCCCACTGTCATCTGTTGTGACTCAAGAAGCTTGCATTATGACGTAACATTGTAGTCGCGCGGAATATGTCGGTAATGAAGATGACTACACATTTCACATAAAAAAAAATCCTACAACCCGATCGCAGCGCCATCTACCGGGTCCACTTGTGAATTTAAACCATCCAGGGACCCCCTCAAACACACACAAATATTTTCATCAAAATATATTCAGTCGTTTAGGCAGTTTTTAATTTCGGATTTCAAATAAACGCCCACTTCTAATTGTCGGATTTCGCTTATTTTTGACAATACCTACATCGGTTTATTTTAATAGGACATACTGAGTTTCGTTGTAAAACATCGAAAATCGTGACAGTTAGAGCGATTTTTAAATTTTTACTTCAGATGAAATCCTGCACCTAATGTTTTAAAGGATTCAATTGTGAATGTAAGCCACCCAGGTACCCAATAAAATTCACATAAAAAAGTCATCAAAATCGGTCTAGTAGTATAGGCATTTTTTATTTTAGAATGCAAGTAAACCCCAAATTCTAATGGTCTGATTTCGCTGATTTTTGGGTAGTACATACCTCGATTTATTTTAATAAGATATTCCGAGTTTTGTTGTAAAACATAGAAAAATTGCGATCCTAGAGCGATTTTTAAATATTTGTTTCAGGTAAACTCCTATAGCTAATGGTTTTATAACATAATTGACAACGGCTAAACATTCGCCGCATTTGAAACCCTGTACATACAAATTTTCACGAAGATGGTTGAACGGTTTAGAAGTCTGTAAAGAACAGACAGAAACACATACATTCATTTTTTTGGACTTTTGTGAAATAAAATATTTCCTGTGCAATGAATGGGTGAACGTTTACTTAAAACCATTGAAAAAGGCCTTCATATCACTAAACCTCAAGAAAAGATCACCCCAAGGTATATTTATATATATCCATATTTAATATTAATTTTGGGGGTGACCTTTTCTTGAAGCTCAGTGAAATGAAAGCCTTTCCCAAAGTCTTAAGTAAAAGTTAACCCATTCATTGCACAGGAAATATTTTATTTCACAAAAGTCAAAAAAGTTATAACTAGAGCTCGGATTTTTATGCACTAAAAGCTAAGATTGCAACGTAGTATAATGAGAAGTTAGACTTATGACTATCTTTTGTTTTTGTTTCACACACAAACAGTTGAATAGTATAATGAGAAGTTAGACTATAATGAGAAGTTAGACTTATGACTATCTTTTGTTTTTGTTTCACACACAAACAGTTGAATAGTATAATGAGAAGTTAGACTTCTGACTGTCCTTTGTTTTTGTCTTCTTCTTCTTCTTTTTGTTTCACACACAAACAGTTGAACAGTATAATGAGAAGTTAGACTTCTGACTGTCCTTTGTTTTGGTTTCACACACAAACAGTTGAATAATATATACTAACTGCATTGCAATCTTTGGTTCATAGTTACTAGGCAACAAAACCTATACTTTACATTCTAACAAAATACACTATCAAAACATAAAATACAGGTTCAATAAAACATAAAATACACTTTAATGATGATTGATACTTATTGTAACATTAAAATCATTACAATTTGAAATATTTATTGCAGACATATTTCCTCTATTATCAGAAGTATTGTTTCTCGCCTGTAATTGAACTTTCTTCGCTCATTTCTACTTTAAAGTCACATATAAATCTAGCTCCCAAAATTGCAGAATATAACAACAATGTTTGTTGATTTATCGTCTTTTTTTTTTCTCTCTCTCTCTCTAAAGCCCACATTACTCTTTCTCTAAACATATCGTTTCACAACAAATGCATTTCACTATATATACTAAATATACAACATATACTAAAATACTCTGAACGTAGATAAAATATTGTAGACAACACGTTACAACATTAAATTTAGTAAATCGCTGCTCTACGTAGCATCTCTTTAGTAAATCGCTCTTAGAGCATCTCGTTAGTAAACCTCTGATTTTGTAACTTGTCTAAATAACTATATTTTTTAAAACTAGAATTCTGATTTATTTAACTTTCACAGGAAAAAAACACTATGAGGTTTAATTCTAGAATTCTGATACTTATAGACGATTTATGAAACGAGGTCTTAACCACGACCACGATTTCATAGATATTTGTTTCCATTGCAGCCATAAACATAAAAAGCAAGTCCACGGATGCTAAAAACAAATAGAAAATAAAATAAAAATGAAGTCTGAATCGCGAAATTGGTTTTATAACTATTCCATTGGATGGTGTGTCATCTTTGTAGTTGTTGTATGATAAAAAATGTAGTGGTCATAGTTCAAACTTCGTTTCTACATTCGACTGTTAGTGGTTCAAATTAAAATGTGAAAATCACATATGTTCGTGTACACAATTAAGGGAGTGGCATTTCGTAACCATTTATTTTCATCCAATTATCTAGAACACTGTTATTATATCGTAAGATTTTTTTTTTGTTTTTGCATTTTTACCTTTATTATTTTCCTCCTTTCTTGACACCAAGCATAATATACACACCTGGACCCAAGGATGAGTTATAAAATGTATTACCTCGTCGGGAAGCGAACCTGGGTCGCCGGAGTGAAAGAGCTAGTGACTCTTACCGACCACTACTTAAATGAAGTATAATTTACGAAATATTCAATAATATCGTTACCTCGGAGGTGGAGGATAGGGATTCGATCCGTTGTACAAATTGCCTGGGAGAGGCTTTCTCGAGTTTTCCTCACTTATAAGACAAAAAATGTCAGGAAATATTAAAATCCACATAGTCCTCAAATGTATGCTTCTAAAATTTGGGATTCTCCGTTGAGGTTATGTTGTAAATTGTTAAAATATTAAAATAAATACATGATATATCAGTCGTCCTTAATTAAAAAGAATTTTTGTTTAAAAAACTTAGTTAATACTTAATACAGGCTTGATTCCTGCTTTCCAGATATTCCCATCTTCCCATGGCCCTTCTTCCATACCTCTCTTAATCATGGCATCATATATTCCCTCATTCCATGTTCTTCTACTTCTCCCCCTCTTCTGCCTGGTACCATCCAATCTAATACCTGTTTAGACCACTGGTCTTCCGACGTCCGTTGTACATGTCCATACCACTGTAAAAAGCTTTCTTTGTTATCCTTTCGATAACAGTTTCTTGTGCATCCATTTATTATCTGATATATGTATTTCGAATATGTTGTAGCCTGGATATTCTCATACTTCTCCGTAATGCATCCATTTCTATCGCCAAGATTATTTTCTGCATCCTTTCATTTATTGTCCAGCTTCCTCATTCATATGTAAGAATATTTTGTATTATTGTCTGTATAATCTCTTTTTTTTGGTCAAATTTCTATTGCATTAAAGACCATTCAGGGATCTAATCGCCTTCCTTGTACAATTTACTCTGTTAATAATATCTCTTTCACAAGTACCAGATTTATATATTATAGATCCAAGATATTTAAATTCTTCAACACGTTTAATTATCATATTCTTTATTTGTAGGTCTTCTGAATTTGCTCCGATTACCATATATTCTGTTTTAATATAATTTATCTTCAGTCCACCTACCTCAAATGCATCTACCAACTTTCTAGTTAAAACCATGTAACATTTCAGAAACATGTTCCATCTTCGGCAGTCATTTGGTACTTGACAAAGTTTTTTAAACATAGATTAATTTTAGCTGAAGATGACTAATAGTCATATCAGGTACTTATTTTAATATTTTAACATTTCAGCCCTCAAATATTATGAGAGCATCATAAACATGTTTACGGAGACTTTTTTCTCACATATTTATTGTGTACAGTCTACTGTTTTCGCTATTAATTCTGATACTCTGTACACACTCCGCATTGCACTCAATAAACTATCACTATTTCTCTGTGCATCCTATACTTTTTTATTTACTTCTATTGATAAAAGAGTCAGGGGAGAATACAAGAGACGCACGAGCAAAAATGTCTTCTTTTTTATTTTATTTTATTTTTTCACTGTTGTATACTACATGCGAGGAGTGGGTGTCCTTGGATAGTTTTAACTATAGGCTACATGTGAAATTTTGAACACCGGCTCAGCCATGAGGACATTTAACAAGTTAACTCCTGCACCAGACTCTCACTCTCTCTCTCTCTCTCTCTCTCTCTCTCTCTCTCTCTCTCTCTCCTCTCTCTCTCTCTCTCTCTCTCTCTCTCCCCTGTTCTCTCTCTTTGTACTAGTTCATCTTCTCCCTTTCAAGACGGTTTATGTATCACTAGAGATGCAACATCGCTCATAAAAAAATCAATGTTAGAACATCAATGTTTTCAAAATTAATATATCGATGTCCGAAATATCGATGTTTGTGAACGATATATCGATGTTTTTCGATGTTTTGGGAAAACAATTAAAAAACACAAAACACGTTGAAAATGTTTATTAATTATTTATTTCGCAAAACAGAATTTAAAAACAATTTTGACAATCTTGTGCCCAATAAGCGGTATCTTTCTTGGGTAATCGTAGCACCAGCCTCTGAAAACAGCCGCTCACTGGGCACCGACGTTGCTACGATAGGTAAATATACCATCGCCAGTTTATACAGTACAGGAAATAAAACTTTCATGTCATCCCACATTTCTAAAGCATCCGCTTTTTTGGCTGAGGAAGCGTACTAGCAGCGAAAATAATACAATAGATGGCGCTAGGAGTGACAGAATTTCGTTCATAAAACATCGTTCATAAA
This sequence comes from Diploptera punctata, assembly GCA_030220185.1. Classification (NCBI taxonomy): domain Eukaryota; kingdom Metazoa; phylum Arthropoda; class Insecta; order Blattodea; family Blaberidae; genus Diploptera; species Diploptera punctata. The sequence continues at coordinate 590,446 of JASPKZ010000046.1, read as the reverse complement.
GAGCGATGCATCATCGATGTCAGGGGTTTTAACATCGAATGTAAAAACATCTAATGTAAAAACATCGATGTTTATTATCGATACATCCCTTGTATCATACGCCTCCCGGGCCTTATAGGGAGGCAACCTGCCGGGAGAACATTTTTCACTCTGTATCACACACATATTATGTTCCTCAGTTCTTACCAGTTATACACAAATTTGTAATGTGGGTTTGGAATAAAAGTGCCGATTCGTTTTAATGAATAATGGTAATGAATAACAATATCCTGTGTTGTACAAATAGAAATATTTAAAAAATAAGTAATCTGTAATGTACTGTATTGATGTATCATAAATATTAAAAATGAGGTATACCGTAGCATAGATGGTTAAGGCAATACGCTACACACCGGAAGGTCAAGGTTGCCCTACCAGCCGCGCCGGCTGGAATCATGTATTCATTAACTATTTACACAGGTGGACGATCATTCAGTATAGAGTTGATTCTTGTCAGCGTTCGGGTCCCCCAGCCATTATAGCAAGCTTTTAAATCTGCAGATGTTACTTATTGTAGCTACTCAAATTGTTTACGATACTGGGTAGGCACGTGACCCATAATGGTCGAAATTCAATGAAAAATGATTCCCCTAAGGAAATTCGAATAAGCCGATGTACTGTAGCTCTTCGTAATGACATGATACCTTAGACTGCCTGGCTACTCTCGTATCTATATAACACAAATATTTATCTCTTTCTATAAGTTATTCATCTGTTGATTACGTTATGCAAGCAATGATCCATTTCAACTGATATGCAGTAGTAGGCTATATTTTAATCTTATTTTCCGAGCGTCTTTATTTAACTGATGAACTGGAAATTATAAATGGCATGCATGATTCACTCAGGGACCCTTGTCCAACTTCTCTCAGAAAAGTCTTAAACTGAAGATAGGCCTATATAGAACTGTCATTCTTCCAGTTCTATAATTAGGATGCGAAACATGGATGTTTACTTTAAGGGAGGAGAAAATATTACGAGTATTTGAAAATCAAGTTCTTAGGGGAAAAATTGGATCAAAGAGAGATGAACAGACAGGCGAATGGAGAAGACTTCATAACAGTGGGCTACATGATCTTTATAGGAAATCAGATATAAGAAGAGTTATGTCTCGTAGACTGCGATGGGCAGGACATGTGGCACGAATGGGATATTAAATAGGATCATGGAAGCTTCTTGTAAGAAAACCAGAGTATAAACGCCCAGTGGCAGACAAGAATGAGGTGGGACAATAACATTAACCATGATTTGAGGAACATATATTATACAGGGGATGATTGGAAAACATTAGTTCAGGATTGGGATGTATAGAGAGCTTATGTCCATGAATCTACGGATTCGATAGAATCATCGAGTTAGTTATTAATGATTCTTTCGGGGTAGCGTCGTATGCAGTAGGCCCGGGTTTGAAACAAGTTTTCTGGTGATAGGTTTTTTCCTCACCTGTAAGACAAATCTCATTCGCCATGTTTTATGAATGTGTGTGAATTGTGTGTTTTGTATTATATTGTGTTGTCTTGGAGGTGGTCGTGACATTGAACTGATCCCTCATCCGAGAAGTCGCTCCATGTCATGTGTGGTCAAAAAAGTATGTATGTCATCCACAGTTTTAAAAAATCCATCTCCCGACATATCGTGTCATTTTAAGGTCCGGGTGGCGTGAGGAATGTAAAAATATATCTGGAGATGAGAGATTAAACTGTGTCAGTGGAAAGGATGGAATGCATGATACTGTGGTTTCCTGAAAAATATGTCCCATTTTCTAATTAGACATTCAATTTTAGTCATTTTAGTTCTATGAATAGCTAATAATCCATTTCATAGTAATTCTGCCCGAGGGCAGGTCTTTCACTGCAATCAAAGATAGCATTTTCATGCTATGCTTTGCAGCTTTACTAGGGAATTATAGGTGTGGTAGCTTCCCGTTGCTTTCCACACCGGTGAAGGATGATGATGATAATGATAAGGTTGATGATGATGGCCATATGATTTTCGGGGACCGTTGGGCCATAAGCTTCCTGACATTTGTCCCGACAAACCTCACCCAGGAGACTGTCCCGACCGGGAATCAAACCCGGACCCGCTACGTGATAAGGTAGCACGCTACCTCGAGACCACAGCGGTCGACTAGCTAATAATAATTCATTTGAAAACACAGATAAGAATTGGATTAATATTCAAATGTGATTAACTAATTAAGAACGGCGATCGAATAATAATTTATGTGGTTGTGGATTACGAGTAATTTTCAGTCAATAATAGCATAAATTTGACAGGACCTGGGGTAAGAAAGTGTAGGACCTATTTTATTATTCATCAACATTCTGAAATATCGGTACGTGATGGAGGAAAACTCATCATCATCATCATCATCATAGTACATTCACGAATTTAGGCCATTTGTTGACCTGTTTCGGCCTCTAGAGAAACACCATCCAAATGTCTTTTGAGTGGGCGTCCTGGTCTTCTTCTTCCAGCAAATTGATATCTTAACATTTGTTTGAGCATCCTGTGATCTTCTATTCGATGAACATGTTGCATCCATCTTGACTTATAATCAGAAATTTTGTTTTCTAAAGGTTCCATGTGTAATTCTTCTAAGATGTCTTCATTTTTTTTTTGTGATCTAGTAGTGTGTATCCTGCAGTTCTCCGAAGGTATCTCATTTCAGCAGATCTAAGTCTCTGTATATCCTTCTGTTTTAACGTTCATACTTCGCTACCATACAAAAGAGTTGGAAGAGCCAGTATTTTATACACTTTTAGTCTTGAATGTTTTTGGACTAACTGTGGGTTTAAGATGGAATTTATTGACCCTAAAATTCTTTAAAAAAAGTTGATATTTTTGCATTTACATCCTTTTCTTCATATGAGACATTGCATCCTAGATATGTAAAATTATTCACCTACTCCAAAATGTTATTGTCAAATACAATTTTACTTACGACAGGATCTACACCTTGAAATGCTATAATTTTTGTTTTCTCTGGTAGATATGAGGAAAACTGAGTTCATATTAAAATTTGTAGTTGAGTTTTCACATATGCTTTATCCCTATTGGTCGGTTCCTACACTTAATATTAGATAAATCCTAATTGTCATATGAAGGATTTAATTGTTTATTACCAATTAAAATAAAGGTTACTCAATCAATTTAGATAATGCAAAATAGAATTATATAGGTTTATTTAGAGTTTAATAAAAATAATTTTATAAGTTTACTCAACAATAATCAGAATAAGTTTTAAGATTAATCTTATTTTTAAGAAATATTTTAATTGTTGTGATGCTATTTTTATTCATCAAACATAATTTACAATAAATATTTAGGTTCTATTCAATGTTAGAATGTTTGCATTAAATATTTTTAGAGTATTAAATTATTTATTTTAATTTACGACATACACCTTAATATCCTGCTTTAAAATCAGTATGATTGGTTTAGCCAATTAATACAGGCCTATCAGAATAGAAACCAGGGGAAATGTTAACATTACATACCAGTGTAATTAGTGGGGAAGGGATTTTATGGTACAAATTTTGGTCGTAAAAGGGGGAAAAAAATGTCCTGAAAATACATACAAAAAAGGTGCAAAAAAGGTAATGCTTAACCAATTGAAATAAGGTTTAAACCAGTTACATGAACTCGGTTTGTATAACATGCATAACATTTTGCACGAAATTTTTCTTCTTTGAAGAGTCCATAAGAGGTAATTCATGGTTCGGTAGTTTACTGCAATATTTACTTCGCAGATGGAAGATAGAAGAATGATGCAACCAGTTTCGATAAATTGCGTTTTGAATTCTGAAAGTGCATACAACTCATCCTTCTTAACATTCGCCATGTTATTGTTGTGAAAACCCAGTTGTAATACTAATAAAAATACGTTGTGGTTCAGACTAGTAAAACACAGTCAACAAGACGATGGATAGAAAACTGTTAAATTATTGCCAGTACTAACTGAACTTATTTTAAACTGTTACAGCAACTCTGTTGAAATTTAAATTTGACTTTACAGCTGCAGATTGGTCATTGTAGCTGGGATATAAATTACTGGTGGTTTACATAAATTATATTTTAATATTTATTATTTACCATTGTTCACTTCACACTTGCAGATTGGCTATTGTTTGTGGGGTATACATTACATAAATTATAGGCCCTATTTAATATTTATTTAATACTGTTGACTTCTGATTGAAATTTTAAAAAAGGTGTTCAAGAAGAAAAAATATACTTATTTCTGTCCTATCTTTTAAAAACGCGAAGGAAAAGGTGCTGAAGCCTAAAAAAAGAGGGAGAAAGGGGCAAAATGTAGTAATATCACGAAAAAGTGCAAAAAGGTACAACAAATTGTGTTCATTTCGCTTCTTTTCATCCTCCCATATACTTATATTGAACTATTGGTATGAAAACAGCTATATTTTTGGAAGGATGTGGCGCCTCAAAATCCTTTCCCAAGTTATTAACTTCATGTTTACTGCTTCATATTTCTTGAAATTAATTGAAATTTCTATTATGTTGCACGCATGGGGAATGAAAGACTTACATGGAAGCTTCTTGTAGGAAAGCCAGAGGGAAAACACCCAGTTGGTAGACCAAGAATGAGGTGGGAGAATAACATTAACTTTGATTTGAGGGAATTAGATTATACAGGGAATGATTGGAAAACATTAGCTCGGGATAGGGATGTATGGAGAGCTTATGTCCGCGCGGCCATGAACCTACGGGTTCGATAGTGCCAGTGAGTAAGTAAGTATTAACTATAGCGTCTTAAGTTAGGTGAAATCCTGAACTACATACAGTATATTTCCTTTATTGTAAGGGCTAATGAGTTCTACTCTGGTACATTCTTACTTCTTATATTTTGTTTTTCAATACAATTCTCAATGTACCTGCTACTGTTCACAAGTAAACGCTATGCTATAATTGTTTAGAGTCTTGTACGTTTTTTTAATTAATGAGGCAATCAATTTTAAAACGGAAATAGTACTGCATTTTTTTTCTTGCCTGACAAGATATGTCATTGATATAAAAAGTGAACTGGAATGGCACCTTTGAATTCGTTTTGTTCTCATTTGAAATGATGTGGCCACACAATTAAACTGTCACTGAAAGTTTAAAAGCCATTAATTTTCAATACTAGGTTACTTCTTTTTTATGTAAACATAGAAACTCGTTATTTTCAGAATAAGGTTCCTACACCTGTACTTGTCCCAAAGAAAAATAAACCACTACATTTAGCATTTAGTGCGAGTAATCCAGAGGCTTTATATAGATAACCAAATTATATTCTGAACTATAGTAAATACAGTGATTTTACTAACGTGAATTGGGGCACGACCCGTTGAAGATCCCTATATCATTACAGGACAAAACTATTAACAGTGTTTATACCCATATCTCCTGCGTGGGGACGACTATTATAGTGGTCATCATGCTCGTCCGTGTTATCAACGCGTTTTCAAACCGGCCGGAATCAATAGTGGTGAATTCCACGTAAAGACATATTACCCGTTTAAGGAGTAAGCGCAGTTGTTGACGAAGGGCGCTGCAATCGCGTTTATACAGAAATAGAACACGTGGCACTGCTATCTATGAAGTGCAGAGGGGATGGGACGTGGGACGCTGACAGTGCAGGTCTAGTAGAACACTTGTTAGAGGTGCACATTACTTACTTACTTACTCACTGGCACTATCAAACCCGTTGGTTCATGGCCGCGCGGACATAAGCTCTCAATACATCCCTATCCTGAGCAAATGCTTTACAATCATTCCCTGTATAATCTACTTCTCTCAAATCATAGTTAATGTTATTCTCCCACCTCATTCTTGGTCTACCAACTGGGCGTTTTCCCTCTGGCTTTCCTACAAGAAACTTCTATGCAAGTCTTTCATTCCCCATACGTGCAACATGTCCTGTCCATCGCAATCTACGAGACTTAACTGTTCTTATTATATCTGGCTTCCTATAAAGACCATGCAGTTCATTGTTATGTAGTCTTCTCCATTCACCTGTCTGAGAGGTGCACATTGCAATATGTAAATTATCTTTCTGCGTTGTGAATTAATGACTTATCTTGGAGACTTTTAGGCGTCTCCATACTTATACAATACAAACGTAGGTATATAATACAAATTGTTTTATCGACACGAAATCACTGTTCAAGAGCGGACGATATGGTTACAAGTGCTATTAAAAGGCAACTGTGATTCTTTGTCCACTGTACACTGCCTTATATTACGTCACGTGTAGCAACAAACACTGCTACGCGATGCGTCCGCCTGCAGAGATATTTTGAATGACCAATAACACATAAAAATGAAAGTTTCTTTCCTGCTTTCCAAAGTAGTATATCGATAGTAGGCAACGAAAACCTCGTAACTCTACCGGTAATTGAACACCACATAACTCCAGAAGCCAGTACAGAAATATGTGAGAACACGGACTTCAAATGTATTGACTTGTATTCTGTAGTAAAATATGTAGGAGCTATTTCTGTATCAATTTTCATAATTATTTAAAACAGTTATTTGTTTCTCTTGTAAAATTTACGAAAGTGGAGTTACGAGATTTTCGTTGCCCACCATCGATATGACTATTGAGAATATTTTCAAGTACCCCAAAACATTGTAGAAAATGAACAAACTCATACGTGCGTAACAAAGATTTGTGATTTATTTCAATTAAAAACCCTACACCATGCAGAAAATTTAATAGTTACGTCAGTTGCCTTTATTTTGTATTATAACGTCACTATGGTGATTGTCCAGCGGCTCGCTTTGGTTCCCCGCAGTTGTTATATATAATTAAATACAAAGATGCCGACTAGCGCCACTATAATAATTCCGCAGGTTAAGCATTGTCGCGCGATGCCCGCTTTTATATAAACGGACGGCCATCACAGTGATGCGGTAATACCAGCTAATACTCGGCGAACGCTGCTACGCCTAAATAAATTAAATGCGTTTTTATGTTTAATAAAAATATTTACGATATGAATTCATAATTATAAAAAAAAAGAAAATGAATTATAAATTTATATCGTAATTATGTTTAGATATTCCATGCTGATTACCCGGCGTTGACCGGGAATTTACTTATCTCGATATTCTTGGCATTAATGAGCTGAAAGACAAAGGTGGTTATTGTGAGTTTTCCGTAAAAGATAGGCATGTGCTGTCGTGAGTTTTTTTGTAGAATGTTTCGAGTTTTCAATTCTGTATACATTAATTTGGTTTATTTGTTAAGGTTTAGGCAGCATAAGCCATTTAAGCGTCCAAAAAAGTGACTTTTAGTGCATCGATGCATTTTTATCTCCGACCCTATAGTACTTACGCTAATATGATATATACCTGTCCATAAAGTATTTCCAACATTACAACTTGCTATAAGATGAAAACTATAAACGATAGAGTTGTGTGGTTTGTGGCAGATGAAAGATAAACTCTCAAAGTTTTTGTTTGTTTGTTTTGACATCAAACCAAGAGAAATCGCAATGTGTTTTATGGTACCATGATATTATAATGAATAGACACATTGTAATGTATCTACCTTATTATATGTTTTGCGGGCGACAAGAGGTGCACATGTGGAAGTACACTGACATTTCTTTACAAACTTTGAGAGTCTGTGTTTCATTTGCCACAAACCACACAAATCTAAATTTTATATTTTTCATCTTATAGGAAGTTGGAAAGACTTTATGGACACTCTATATTATATATCCATCCATCCATCCATAGTAATTCTGCCCTACAATCATAGCATTTTCATGCTATGCTTTGCAACTTTACTAGGGGATTATATGTGTGGTAACTTCCCGTTGCTTTCCACACTGGTGAAAGATGATGATAATAATAAGGATGATGAGGATAGCCGGATGATTTTCAGGGACCGTTGGGCCCTAAGCTTCCTGACATTTGTCTTACAGATGAGGAAAAAAATATATATACATATGTGAGTGTGTATTAATTTTCCCAAAAAAATCCTAAATGATGTTAAAACCTCATTCAAATCGGTCAAGTAATTTTTGAGTCCATAAAGGACAGACATACAGAGAGACTCACAGAATCTCATTTTTATATATTTTTTGTATAAATAATACATAAAACTAAGAACATGTATTTTTTTAGTCCTCGTATATATATATATATATATATATATATATATATGTGTGTGTGTGTGTGTGTGTGTGTGTGTGTGTGTGTGTGTGTGTATACCAATTCACAATTGCTTGTTGAAATAAAATTGAAAACTTCACACAGAGATTATTATTTCACTCTCTCTCTGTAAAACAATTTCGTCAGTTACTGATACATTCTAAGTAATAATAATAATAATAATAATAATAATAATAATAATAATAATAATAATAATAATAATAATAATAATAATAATAATAACAATAATAATAATATCTTATAATTTAAGGAAATACAATTATTAAAAAAAAAGAAACTCCGTATTTTCTGTTAAAGAAATTCAAACCTATATGGGACTTATAGCCTATATGTAGGTATATTATATGTGTTTTAAAGAGAAAAAGTAGTGTCCTACTGTTGAAGACTAAAAAAAAAAAATGTGATTTCATTTCGTTTGCAATTCTTACGTCAGTTACCATTATTTCACTTGTTTTTTAATAGCAATCCTTCGAAAGGGAATTAAAGCTGTGGGTACCATGACATAGATTTACGGCATATATAATAGCAAGCCTGAATAAAAAAATAATATGTATCCGAACAAAACTTGTCATGTCCACATTTGAATTGAGACACTAATGATATTAGTTATCATTACGATTTATTACTAATAAACCTTCTAGTGGCACCATGGCTCTGGAATCGACTCAGCCTCTAACGGAAATGAGAACCAGACGCTTGTTCTGGGGGTAAAGGAAGCCGTCTCGCAGGACTGACAACCCGGCTGATATCAGGTGCCGATTGTCTAGAAAAAATGGGAGCCTCAACCTCCTACTACCCCAAGGGCCTCCTATGGCCTGTAGTGGGATTACTTTATTTTATTATTTTTTTTGCTACATTTTTCATATTTAAGTTCGATGCGTTATTTTCAATTAACAACAATCTTCTTGACTAAACTAGCTTTAAGGAAATAATAGTGTGGAAGTAAACAAATCCCATGTGGCTTTCGACCGCATCACATATTCCCATTTTGTCAACGGTGTTTAGCGCGCAGAAAATAGTCCTTGATTAAATTTCGAAATATAAATGCCACGAGTGATTTACAATTTATCTAGAGAATTTGGAAATCAAGAGTGGCATTAGTTAGAACTATGTAACGAATAAAATTAAGCTGTTTACTCACAAATTATTTGAATATTCCATTCTATAATAATTCTGCCCGAAGGCAGGTCCTTCACTGCAATCATAGCATTTTCATGCTATGCTTGCAGCTTTACTAGGAAATTGTAGGTGTGGTAGCTTCCCGTTGCTTTTCACACCGGTATTTAAATATAGTTATTTTAAAATATTTATGTATTTAATGTAAATAGCGATGTTTGAAAAAAAAATGAGAAACGTTTGTTATGTTTAATTTGTTCATCACTACAAACAGATCATATTATTTATTGCCAAAGGATCGCAATATTGTAAGAATGCACCGTAGCGGAGGAAAAAATGAAACACATCAAACTGTTTATAATCAACATTATAAGTTATTAATTAATTCCTGATGTCCTATGACGTGAACATGTCAATTATATTTTTCTAGAAAGTAAAAACCTGGGAAATTATATGTTTAAGAAAGTGCAAACAGTGGTTACTTTTTTGTGGTATAATCAATTGCCACAAATGGTTTTCTATTATATCCCGCAAGCATTATATGGTTACAATCGAGCACTATATATAAGCAATCTGGGAGCAGCTTGAATTCCAGGATTCTTACATCTTGATATATAAATTGTTATATTCAACGTATTTCTTAGAGTGTCAGTCGCTGCAAAATAATGATCTAACCTATTCAGAGTGTTAAAAACGAGGAGCTTTCTTTAATATGATACAATTAAATTGATAAAATCGAGGTGAAACACGACTGTGATTGGTTGTAAATCAAAACTCAATGAAATGTGATTGGTCATAGACTTCCATTTGGAGCATGAGTTAAATAGTCAATTTAAAATGTTACTCTCCATATTAATAACATAATATATTAATAGTGTTGTTTGTTGTACAGCTGGTCGGTGGGAGATGCGGGGGCCGTGAGTGACGTATATAATACACCATGGAGTGATACATTGCTTTATTATTTCGTTGCGGCAAGTGCATCAAATAATAGTCAACAATTGTAATTCTACTTATTTTGAATAAAACGTTCAATAGTTTTAATGTATATATATATATATATATATCACCATTTTATCAAAACAGATAAAGAACGTATTATATTTATAATAATATCCATTCCATTAACGTAGTTTAACTCCCATCTTATAGGTATTTTTACGTCCCACTAGGATCTTACTGTGACACGACCTGTCGGGAGAGCGATTTTAACTATGAATACTCTTTGACCATACAAGGGCATGGAGGGCCTTCCCGAATGAATGATCAGCTCAATGTTAGGGCCTCCACCGAGACAACACAACATAATACGAAACACACCATTCACACACATTCATTTTAAATATGACGAATATAAATATAATAATATCAAATATTAATCTAAATATATATAACAATATACCGCGGTGGTCTAGTTTGCAAATAGAACCTTATTTAAAAACAAATTAATATCAAAAACTGCAAAAATAAGGTTATACAAAACATTCATTAGACCAGTAGTTACATATGCTTATGAAACTTGCTCCCTAAAAGAAACAATAAAACACAAATTACTAATTTTTGAAAGAAAAAAAATTAAGGAGAATATTTGGACCAAAATGAGGAACTGATAACTGTTTGAGAATCAAAACAAATAACTAACTAAACAAATTAATCAAAAATCAGAATATAGTAAAATATATAAGATCTCTAAGAATTGGTTGGCTTGGGTATTTGATATGAATGGATGATCAGAGACTGGTCAAAAAACTCTACAAATGGAAACCTATAGGAGGCAGAGTTGTTGGAAAACCGAAGATCAGTTGGGAGAATGACACAATGAACGATCTAAGGAAAATGAAAGTGACTAGTTTGAATATGACAAGATACAGATTGGCATGGAGCAGGATTGTTGAGAAGGCCAAAACTTTAAGTTTTGAAGTTGTCGTGCCTTAAGGCGATGATGATGATGATGGTCTAGTGCTTATGTTCCTTGCCTCTAGTCACGAGGGTCGTAAGTTCAAACCCGGCCGGGTTCGATTTTATTTTAGGATGAAAAATTCAAGGAACAAGGAACAAGTTCTCCAGGAGGGACCTTATGCCGTGGGTCCCGAATTTTAAGCCGTCGTTCCCGATTCTGAAGATTTTCAGGCTGTTAAAATAATCTTATGCATGAAAAGAGAGACCTGAAAGCAAAAGTTACCGACCTTTATCATCCAAGTAATACAAAGGAGAGGCTATGGCTAGACTCAAATGGCGTAAAACCAATGAGTAACAAATCGATGGTTACTGTTCTAAGTCCATTTTGTAGAATTCTTGTTACGTTTCTTACGTTTCATGCCCCGTGTCCATGAGCATTGTGAAAATGAACAGGAATTCGACATTTCTGTTAAAAATGCTATACAAAATATCGTATTCCTGTTTTATTCTCACAATGTACATGGACATGGGACATAAAATATTCATTTCATAACAAGGATAATTATTCTACGAGACGGACTTAGAACAATATGGTTCTAGGCCATCGAAATATAACAATAATATAGATAACATTCATCCATAGTAATTCTGCCCCGAAGGCAGGTCCTTCACTGCAAACATAGCATTTTCATGCTATGCTTGCAGCTTTACTAGGGAATTGTGTAGGTGTGGTAGCTTCCCGTTGCTTTCCACACCGGTGAAGGATGATGATGATAATGATAATGGTAAGGATGATAATGATAAGGATGATGACCATATGATTTCGGGGTCCGTTTGGGATTTAAGGTTTTCCTGACATTTGTCTTACAGGTGAGGAAAAACCCCGATAAAAACCTCACCCAGAAAATCTGCCCCGACCGGGGATCGAACCCCGGGCCCGCTGCGTGACAAGGCAGCACGCTACCTCGAGACCACAGCGGTGGACATAGATAACATTAAACGACGAAATTAATCCAGCTTTCACTGTTCAGAAGTTACATTTAAGTACGATCAAAATTAAAATGGATTATTCACAGTAAAATTGCTGTTATTTATTTTCGCCGCTGTGGTCTCGGGTAGATGTCGTTGTTCCTTGCATAGCGGGTCTGGGCGGGACAAGTTACCTGGGTGATGTATTTTTTTTTTATCCTCACTTCTAAGACAAATGTCGGGAAATATTAAAGGTTATTATAATCATCCTATCATATTCACCTTGTTTAAATGAATGTGTGAGTGAATGGCATGTATCGTCTTAAACGTTCATGCTGTTTTGGTGGTGTCCTCGCATTCAACAGATCCCCCAATTCCGGGAAATACTCCACGTCTTTTGTAGTCAAACAAGTGACTATGTGATCAAATGTTTGAACATCCCCTCTTGGTCCAGGTGACATGGAACACTAAAAATATCTAAAAGAGAGATGTTAAAGTATATATACGTTTTTTAAACCGAAACTATTCATTTAATGAAGCATATGTTCCTCTTTAATTAACTTGTACGTAAAAATACACTACAATTAATCGTAACCTACAGTGCGATCAGTATAGCATTGGACAGCAGACGCGGGGTTTGTGCTGTGCGGTGACGAAAGCTTACACGTGCAGACACGGGACTTGAAATGTGCGCAGACTCAGCAATATACAAGCACATCCCACACATTCACGATCGCAGTCAGATTGAATGCTTCGAGTGGATAAGGTGCTGGCTCGCTTTTCCTTGTGTACTGAATGGCGTGTGTATAAGTTATTTGAATTTTAAAATTTGTATCTTATAAAACAGGCGTGTATAAGTGTAAACTGAATGACATGTGTATAAGTGTAAAGTGTAAACTGTATATTGGCTAATAATTTTTCTACTGAACAACGTGTATTTATTTATGATCAATATTTGTTAACTCAGTCTGCCAGCCAAGTACGAAGACTTTTTGAAACACGATTCCCGGGTGTAAAATTCCGTCACGTTCAACAGTCCATAATATGTACAACAAATTTTATAAAGAGGTGTCAAAAAATGTATAGACAACGAACGTGGACAGTTCCAGCACCTGCTTCAATAAAGTTGGTAAATACGACAATTTGTAAAATACTTATGAAAATATGTGTGGTTGTATCACCGCGATCATACGCTGTCCGTTCCCCGCCGGGAGTGAGTCAGCAGTGTATAGTGAAATCCCCGCGTCCGCTGTCCAGTGCTATACTGATCGCAATGTATTATGAATTTATATTTATATAAAATTTAATGCAATAAACTTGTGTGGCCTAATGCCACCTACTGCACTCTACGAGCTTCGGATTCTACGCTGGATGAATAGATGGTGTTAATGTGGTGTATTTTCAATTAGCACCAATTCGGCAGACCACTTTACATAGAAGATTTATTGTTGTATTGTGTACAGAGATGAGTGTATGTTTGTATGCTGTAAGGTTTTTTGTATGAGGCTTGATGATGAAGAGAAACCCAGTGCCGGCACGTGGCCTACTTCTATCGAAAAGCACCAAGGGGGCCGTCAATCTTAACGTCCCCATCCGACGGACGAATCGTTATCAACAGTACCATATACATTTGCAATTTAATGCAGGAGTTTGGTGCACAAACCAGCGATTAAAAATTGTAAATTTACCACCTCTCCTTATCCCGAGTTTGAAAATTTTGCAATTAAATTAATGTAATTAATTTAATGATTAAAATTTTCAACTCCACCGAGTATCGAATCCGGAACCGCTAGTCAAGAAATAGGCATGCTACCACCTGAGCCAGCACAGTGAACTAACTAACTAACTCACTGGCACTATCGAGCCCGTAGGTTCATGGCCGCGTGGACATAAGCTCTCTATATATCCCTATCCTGAGCTAATGTTTTCCAATCATCCCTGTATAATCTACTTCCCTCAAATTATAGTTAATGTTATTCTCCCACCTCATTCTTGGTCTACCAACTGGACGTTTTCCCTCTGGTTTTCCTACAAGAAGCTTCCATGCATGTCTTTCATTCCCCATTCGTGCCACATGTCCTGCCCATCGCAGTCTACGAGAATTTACTGTTCTTATATCTGGCTTCCTATAAAGACCATGTGGCTCATTGTTATGGAATTTTCTCGATTCACCTGTCTGTTCATCTCTCTATGGTCTTAAAATTTTCCTCAGATCTTTATTCTCAAATTCTCGTAATCTCCTTTCCTCCCTTAAAGTAAGAGTCCATGTTTCGCATCCATATAATTTAACTGGTAGACAAACATTTTTATATATTTTCAGTTTTACGTTTTTTGAAAGGAGTTGGGATGTCGAGAGTCTCTGTAATGCATAATAGTATGCATTTCCAGAATTGAGCCTATGTTTAATATCTTTGTGCATGTCATTTCTACGTATTTGTAATTATTGTTCCTAGATACTTGAAATCAGTCACTTATTCAAAATTTCTATCATGTGTCATTAGTTGTCCATTTCCATTATATAACGCATTTGTATGTGTGACCATATATTTAGTTTTATTGATATTTACTTCTTAGTCCCAATTTCTACAGTGAACTAACATTTTAGAATTGTAATATAGAATTATATACCTTTTAGGTCCGTCTCCTCAACCGTTGAATCATGAAGTTACTGTAGGTCTTTCGGCACTAGTCGCACCATCAGGAGAATGTACGTTTGCAACCACTGGGTTCGAATAATTTTGTATTATAATTATTTTAATCTGTGAATAACACCTCAACGGAGTTTATAGTGAATCTTAATAATGATGGCAGTGAACTAATTGTTGTTGATTTGTGAAGATAATTAACAGCAATTAATTACAGCCGATGGAAATAATATATGCAAATTGGACATAAACATACTATTTATGGCCCTACTAACTATACATTTGAATTTATGTCCAATTTCTGTATAAAAATTCATGTTAATCTATGTGATTAGTGATTCAGGCAGTCACAAATAATCCGTTTAGAGTCAAGTTTAATAAATATATAATTTCATGTATACTAAATTTGATGTTCTGAATCAGATTTTGAATTAATTTCAAGTGTTATTAAACCAGAGGCTGACCTACAAATTGCTAGTTAGAAAGGAAATAGCTTCAGGCTAATATATTTTAATACAAGGGTTTCTCATTCTTTTGGTACTAGGAAAAAAAAAAGGGAGGAAACAAATTACTTGTAAGTTGTTTGGATATTAGCAACTTAGTTATTGATGACGTTTACTAAAAAAAAGCATCTTGTAAATCGTGTAGGGAACCGGATTTCTCTATATTCTTATGTCAAAATATTGTTTAAAAGAGATGTATTCAGAGAACAAGAGCATGAAACTTTGACTGTAATTTAAGGATTTTTTTTTTCCAATCCTATAACAAGTAATGTAAATATTTCTGCTACAGACATACTAATTTCACACCTAAACCCAATAATAATAATAATAATAATAATAATAATAATAATAATAATAATAATAATAATAATAATAATGATAATAATACATCCATAGTAATTCTGCCCGAAGGCAGGTCCTTCACTGCAATCATAGCATTTTCATGCTATGTTTGCAGCTTTACTAGGGAATTGTAGGTGTGGTAGCTTCCCGTTGCTTTCCACACCGGTGAAGGATGATGGTGAAGATGATAAAGATAAGGATGATGATGGTGGCCATATGATTTCGGGGTCCGTTTGGGATTTAAGGTTTTCCTGACATTTGTCTTACAGGTGAGGAAAAACCCCGATAAAAACCTCACCCAGAAAAACTGCCCCGACCGGGGATCGAACCCGGGCCCGCTGCGTGACAAGGCAGCGCGCTACCTCGAGACCACAGCGGTGGACAATAATAATAATAATAATAATAATAATAATAATATATAATAATAATAATAATAATAATAATAATAATAATAATAATAGTAATAATAATAATAATGATAATACTAATGATGATAATCATGATAATAATGATAATAATAATGATGATGATGATAATAATAATAATAATCATCATCTGCATTCATGGATTAGGTCTGTTGACCCGTTCCGACTTCAGCCCATGTCTTTCTAGGTCTGCCCACATCTCGGGTGCCTTTAGGTTTGTATTTTGTTATTTGTTTTGGATATCTATCTTCATTCATTCTATGTGTTGTTTCCATTTTTGTCTATATGTATCTATTTTATCAGTTATTGCAAATATTTCAAGTTCCTGTCTTATTTCTGTGTTCTTGATTCTGTCTTCCTTAGTGCACCCTTTAACAGATCTCAAAAATTCATTTCTGCCGCCGTTATCCTACTTAGATCTAATAATAATAATAATAATAATAATAATAATAATAATAATAATAATAATAATAATAATAAATAACGTTTGAAATGGTATGGACACATCATAAGAATGGAAGGAGACAGAATACCAAAGAAGATCCTTAATTGGAAAGCTAATGGAAGAAGTGGAAGAGGCAGGCCTAGAGAACGATGGATGAATGGAGTGAAGAGAAGTATGGAAGCTAGAGATTTGAGGGAAGAAGATGCTTTAGACAGGAACCTCTGGCGAAAAATAACTTTGGGTTGAAGGAAAAACACTGTATTGTGAACATTCCTAAATAAAAAAAATAATAAAATGATGATAATAACAACAATAACAAAAACAACAAAAAACAACTCAACAGCAAAAACAATAAGAGTAACAGGAAAAACAACAGCAACAGCAAAAAACAACAGGAACATAAAAACAACAGAAAGAGCAAAAATAACAATAACAGCAAGAACAACAGCTACAGCGAAGAAAAATATAACTTTTCTAAAAAAATACATTAAACTGAAAAATACTGCATAAAACTGTTATTCTCTCAGTTACATGGATGCGAAACATGGACTTTTACTTTAAGAGAGGAGAAAATATTACGTGTATTTCAGAATAAAGTTCTCAGGAAACTTTTAGTGCCAAAGATAGATGAACAGACGGCGATTGGAGAAGACTGCATAATAGTGAACTACATGACCTTTATAGGAAACCATATATAACATAAGCAGTTCAGTCTCGTTGACTGCGATGGGCAGGACGTGTGACTCAATTGGGGAATGAAAGAGGGACATGGAAGTTTCTTATAGGAAAGCCAGAGGGAAAACGCCCAGTTGGTAGACCAAGAATGAGATGGGAGAATAATATTAACCATGATTTGAGGGAAGTACAGTAAACAGGAGATGATTGGAAGTCATTAGCTCTTATAGGGATGTGTGGGGAGCTTATGTTTGCGCGGCCATGAACCTACGGGTTCGATAGTATCAGTAAGTTATTTATATATCTTATATAATCTCTTATTGAATGTTTATAATTCATTTTTTCTCGTATGATAATAATAATAATAATAAAAACTCCTGGCGCGACAGGCCTAGAAGGCCCTTAGCCTACCAGCCGGCTGCTAGCCTCACATCCTCATGTGTCAGTCACAGAGGTAGATAATCATTAGCCAATATAGGGGTGACATGTGGTCAGCATGCCGAGTCCCTCAGCCGTTATAGCTGGTTTTCTCAACCTGGAGACGCTACTTATTGTAGCTACCCAAATGCCTCACGATGCCGGGTGGGCACCGGTCCCATAGTGGTCGAAATACCATGAGAACATTTCTTCCCCCATGGAGACTCGAACCAGCGCAGGTCCTGTAGCTCTGCGCCAAGGCTTCCTGCCTTAACCACTCGGCTACGGCGCGGGACAATAATAATAATAATAATAATAATAATAATAATAATAATATTAATAATAATAATAATAATAATAATAATAATAGTAATAATAATAATAATAATAATAATAATAATAATAAAATTCGATGAACCTTAAGAAGGCAACCCCTTCAATTATCTTACCCTGCGAGGTGCAAGTAACACCTTCAGGGGACAATTTAGATTACTAAATGTTTTCATGTGGTCTGAACAACTTTAACAATTCTAGCTTTCATGAAACCGGAACGAGCCAACAGGCTTAATCCTTGGATGATGAAGAATAAGAGAATAATGATAATAATAACAGAGTAGTCAAGAACATTTTATTGTAAGGATGTAGCTTGGATACACTAGCTTAAAAACAGATTGAGCATACAAGACATTATTATCAAAGATGGTTGACCAGAATTTCAAGAAAGGAAGAATTTACAAGAGAAAAAAATTAAGTTCTGAAAATATAATTCAATCAATAGAAGAAATGCAACAGAGATTACCATAAAATCATTTAAGATTTTTTCTTAATAATTCAATTCAATTATATTATAATAAGACAGTGTTTATTTCGTCAATCCTTTCATTCCAGCGTCATGAGAATAGATAAGTTAGATAAAGAAATACTAATTTTGGAACCGGAATGAGAAAGGAAGAGGCAGATAATAATAATAATAATAATAATAATAATAATAATAATAATAATAATAATAATAATAATAAATGATGAT
Organism: Diploptera punctata; assembly: GCA_030220185.1. Classification (NCBI taxonomy): domain Eukaryota; kingdom Metazoa; phylum Arthropoda; class Insecta; order Blattodea; family Blaberidae; genus Diploptera; species Diploptera punctata. The sequence goes on along the minus strand of JASPKZ010000046.1, from coordinate 571,760 downwards.
GATAATAATAATAATGATGATATTAAATTAAAAAGAAATCATTATGTTAAATTGTGCTGAAAAAAATTGTTAAATATCCTTGAAAATTACAAGCTGTTCGTTTCAATGGATTCTGAAAATACGTGTATTGTACTTTATATGCAGTATTTTAATATTAGCGAGTCTCAAGGTATCTCCTTGAACAGTTTGTTTGTAGTATTTTTATATTGTGCTTTCAATGTAAATAAATTAGAAACATTTCTTTATAAGGGCTTTGTGACATTATTATTATTATTATTATTATTAATTATATTTTTAATCAGGATTATTTATTTATTAACTGGAGCATGTTATATTTTTTTTTCGAAAGGTATGGAAAGTCTATTAATATTTTTAAAATCCATCCATAGTAATTCTGCCCGAGGACAGATCTTTCACTGCAATCATAGCATTTTCATGTTATGCTTGCAGCTTTACTAGGGAATTGTAGGTGTGATAGCTTCCCGTTGCATTCCACACCCGTGAAGGATGGTGATGATAATGATAAGGGTGATGATGCTAGCCGGATGATTTTCGGGGACCGTTGGGCCCTAAGCTTCCAGACATTTGTCTTACAGATGAGGAAAAACTCCGAAAAAGCCTCACCCAGGAGCCTGTCCCGACCGGAAATCGAACCCGGGCCCGTTGCGTGACAAGGCAGCACGCTACCTCGAGACCATAGCGGTGGACATTTTTAAAATGTACTAATTAAATAATTGGTGATTATTACTCTTTTAATTCAGGATTAATTCAACAGATGCAGTAATTCCAAAAGCTTTCACATGTATTTGATGACAATACAAGAAAAAACCAATGGCTAAACTTTACAACCTGTGACGCTACTTTTTAAATCCCTTCATAAATTCCTGTCAAATTTTATTCTTAGGGTTTCATTTTTTAAATTGTTTCCCACAATTTACAATGATTTTACATTTTTTCGGACCGATTATTTCAATATATTTCCTATGATATTTAACTACGTAGAAGACGTGGCAGCCATATTGATTTTAACGAATATTCTATGCAAGAACAAGGACGTGTTCCAGTGCAGCCAACATAGAGCCTAAATCAATTAACTGTATACATATACTTCAGAATTTCAGACTTACTAGCGTATTTATTTTTTGGCGTTGCATTCTTTCACATGTTAGAGTGCTTAAATTGCGTTAGGTTAGCTTCTAGGTTGGTCTTACACAGGTTAGAGTACTTAAATTGCGTTAGGTTAGCTTTTATGTTCGTTAAATATCGTGTATATATTAGCTGCATCCCGTGATTTCATAGTGTCAACTGCTTCGCGTTTGTTAGCGCATGCGCATGGTATATGATTGAAACCAGACAACTTTTTCGCGTCACATGTAAAGTATTTTCTTACAAATTTCGTCATTTTTTTCTGGTAATTACTGAAAACTCAGGATCCAAAATTTTATTTTTTTGTTCGTGTAATTAAAAATAAAGTCTGAACTATGATTATTGTTTTCTACTTTTTTATTTTCTCAATAACCATTACAAAACAACAGAAAATCCTCAGCCGTTAATTGCATAAGTAAAGTCTGTACTTTGAGTATGGTTTTATAATCAAGTCGTAATGAAAAAAATAAATAAAAATGTGTTCGTGTTTCAGTTTTTGCAATCGACTATGTTGTGGAGTCTGACAGATTTCAAAGATATTCCTAATCGTTATAATCGTCTTGCTTTGATTGCTGGTTTTTCTATACAAAAGTGGATTTTCTCCTTTTTCCGGCATCCCAGTAGTTCTCCTTAAATTGAGAGTACAAATTAACATGTATTTCATTAATTGATGGACAAAGTACAGTAATATGTTCTTTGTTGATTATATTTACACAAATTCATTGCGAATGTTATATTATGTACTAATATTGTATTTCGTGGGGATTACAGACTAAATCATAATCGCTAATGAGCTAAAGCATTGATTATTTAATATATTTAGTATTATAGGTATATTTGTTATACTGGAACCTTTAAGTTGCATTCATATGGTAACTAATTTATGTTCGATTACTTCATCATTATCCTTCTCATGTCCTTCCTATTCGAAAGCGAATCGGTGCCGGGCATACATTAACTACGTTCACTGTATTTTTCTAGCATGTATTTCGAAAGGAAACATTATAAATATTCTGAATAGGTCTATTCAACTAAAAATTGTCTCTTTATCGTTTAAATATTTACAGATCATGACATGAGGATAAATTATTTGGTTCCTTTTGAAAAAGGATATTTTTCAACATAATTAAATATGAAAAGAGAATGGAATTTCAGCTTGATCCGAGAGGAAGAATAATTATAGCATTTTTGGTAAATATACTTATATTTTCTATTCACTTGTGGCTCCCTAAGGCTCATGTAGAAACTCCAGTAAGAGGGACAATAATTTTGCCTGGAATCTTGTTAGTTAGAAGGGTATGTATTACTTCGCTGTGTATAAGTTATTGATAAGGATTGGATCGAGGATAAATTTTATTTCAATTTCTATTAGAATTGTTGGTGGTACCTTAATTAGATTAATTTGTATACGTCAAACTGACTTAAAGTCTGTAATTGCTTATTGATCAGTAATTCATTGGTTGAGCGCCAGTAAATTTGAATAATTTTGGTTAAAATTCTGGCACAAGAACAAACTTTTCAGTATTTGTTTAATAATAACAATAACCAAAAGGCGGATGGTCTGGAAGCACTAGTTTTAGATTGTTCTAGTTGTGAATTTAATCAATACATTTTTTATACTTTTTATTTATTTATTTTTCCAAAGGCTAAGATAAAATTTATCACTCGATTTATGTAGACCAGATCCGTGTAAGTAGTGCTCGTGTCGTTGATTAACGGCGCTAGAAGAACCTCACACCTGAAATAAAAGGACTCTAAGCAAAATTTGTTAGTCATTTTACTCCCAAATTTGGGGTGCTACGCTTATGACTTAGGGTATTAAAGATAATCATAAATAAAACATTTACTCTGGATAACTACCGGTACCTCAATTGTTTATGGGACACGTAGGTTCAGTACACCATTCACTGAGGCCTATCATTCGTCTCTATCTTCACCTAACTGAATTTAGTTCATTTGTTTGATATCTATTTACCTAATATTATCCTCCCACCTACGCTTTTCTAATTTGTCTTTCTAACAAATGTTTCCCATTTAAAAAAAGAGCATTTAAAAGCCTCCCATTCGAGCTATTTACCTCCTCACCTCAACCAACTAGGCTTAATAATCCGTACAATATTAGATAAAATGTAAAGTGATACAACTAGAGGACGTAGGAGATCCTTGTGGTAGTGGGAGGTAAGGCTCCTACTTTTTTAATAGACAATCGGCACTTGATGTCAGCCGGATTGTCAGCTCTGCGTGACGGTCGCCTTTACCCCGAGAACAAGAGTCTGATACTCATTTCCGTTAGAATCTGAGTCGAACCCAGGGTCACTGTGCCACCAGAAGGTTTGGGTCAGTTTAAAAATCCTGACCCACACCGAGACTCGAATCCTCGACTTTCCAGTTTGTAAGCGTATTAAGTACAAGAATATAAATAATAGTGCTCTTCATTATCTATCCTCATCCCTTATGGGACCTAATATTCGTGTTAGGATTCTGTTTATTTCGCTAATGTAAGATACCATGTTTCAAACCCATAGAGTACCACAGGTAAATAAAATACTAAACGTTATAATAATCAATACTTACTTACTTACTCACTGGCACTATCGAACCCGTGGGTTCGTGGCCGCGCGGACATAAGCTCTCCATACATCTCTATCCTGAGCTAATGCTTTCCAATCATTCCCTGTATAATCTACTTCCCTCAAATCATAGTGAATGTTATTCTCCCATCTCATTCTTGGTCTACCAACTGGGCGTTTTCCCTCTGGCTTCCCTACAAGAAGCTTCCATGCAAGTCTTTCATTCCCCATACGTGCAACATGTCCTGCCCATCGCAGTCTACGAGACTTAACTGTTCTTATTATATCTGGCTTCCTATAAAGACCATGTAGTTCATTGTTATGAAGTCTTCTCCATTCACCTTCTGTTCATCTCTCTTTGGTCCAAAAATGTTCCTAATACTTTATTCTCAAATACTTGTAATCTCCTTTCCTCCCTTAAAGTAAGAGTCCATGTTTCGCACCCATATAGTAAAACTGGTAAAATAATAGTTTTATATATTTTCAGTTTAACGTTTTTTGAAAGGAGTTGGGACATCAAGAGTCTCTGCAATGCATAATAGCACGCATTTCCAGAATTGAGCGTATGTTTAATTTCTTTGTGCATCTCATTCGTATTTGTGATTACTGTTCCTAGGTATTTGAATTCAGCCACTTCCTCAAAATTTTCCTCATTTGTCATTAGCTGTCCATTTCCATTATATAATGAATTTCTACGTGTGACCATATATTTAGTTTTATTGATATTTACTTCCAGTCCTAAGTTGTTAGTGTTACTCAATAGTGTATGCGTGTTGTCCTTTAGTATCTCCTCGCTATCGGCCAACAATACTACATCATCAGCATAAACTAAACAGCTTATTAATACCATTGAGTTGTAAGCCTTCCTCATTCTCTAAAGATTTAATGGCATGCTCTAGTTCAAAATCAATAATAATAATAATCAATGGTTTTATTAATTAATCATCATTATCATCGTTCATAAAAAGTTAGGTATGATGATCTGTTACGATCTCATGAAAGATAAACTTTCCTTTCATCGCTTTAGGAACATCCCAGGGATCTCTCTTCCCATGAGGTTGATAGTGAAGTATTACTTTTGCGATTCTAGAGGATCTCATTCTCCTCATCACGTTGTTTTGATAATTCTGTATTGAATAGAGCATTCGTTCCGGACCAAGTTCTTTCATGATTCCCTCATTACGTTTATGACCCCCTTTTATTTATACTGCAGATCCCTTGAGCACAGTGTCCTTTATATCCCTCCTCATCATACTACCTATTATTCGAAATCTTTTACAATTTCTCTTGCTAGAACATGGAATTCACTTCCACCCTATGTCAGAGACTGCCAAACTTTACCATCATTCAGAAACAAATTGAAAATAAAATTACTAACAGAAAAAACTCACTAATATTACTTTTTAAGAATTAATAATGTGTTTTTGCATTATTTAATAAAAATAGACTTAGGATGTGTTAATATATTTACCTAATGCCTTGTATAAAAAGCATAGATTAATTCATTGTAGTTTATTACTTTCTTTGTATTTTTTTCTTTTCATTTTATGTATAGTAGATTCGAGCTGTTATTCCTTTTTGTATTCATTGTATCATTAATTTAATTTTAATTGTATTTAGTTTCATTGTATTATTAGACATTATTTTCATTATTATTCAATTTGACAGATAATTAATTGTTCAATATGACTATTATTGTATTTTTTGTATTCATATGTAACATATGTTTGTCCTGTTTAATATGATTATTATTGTAATTTTTTTGTATTCATATGTAACATATGTTTGTCCTGTTTAATATGACTATTATTGTAATTTTTTTTGTATTCATATGTAACATATGTTTGTCCTGTTTAATATGACTATTATTGTATTTTTTTTGTATTCATATGTAACATATGTTTGTCCTGGTGAGTGGAAGAGAAGGCCATATGGCCTTAACTCCACCAGGCTAAATAAATATATTGTATTCTATTCTATTCTTCTCACAAAATATTTAATTTAATTACCAAGATCGAGTCTCGGTCACTCCATGTGGGTTTCGTAGTGGATGAAACGGAGCTTTGGCAGGTTTTCTCAGGGTTTTCTCTCGTTTTCCCTGCCACAATTGCATTCCATCATTTCTCCATAATCATAAAACCACTTCGTTTCATTTCGTTCATCTGCCTCCGTGATGGTGCGTCAGACGTGGTCGGCCGACACCCTTGTCATTCAGACCTGTATCTAGAGGGATTCATCTCATCTCATCCTCGATCCGACTCTGAGTTAGACACTAGTTGAGAATATATTATTATTTAGTTGTTATTCTGCTTTCCCCCATTCGTCCCAATATCCATGCCTCACTGGCATAACACAGAATATAACAGATAATATAATTATCCCTTATTCTTCTTCTGTAATAGATCTTGGACTACATCTAGACGCAATTTAACCTGACCAGCACAAGTGAAACACATATGTAAAAAGACTTTCTCCATCTTACATTATCTTAGATGTTTAAAGAAATTTCTCCCAGTTTCGTTAAAACAAATCCTTGTGCAGAATCTTGTGTTGCCGCACTTCGATTATTGTGACATTATATATAATAATCTAAACTATGACTTGTCGCAGAGACTGCAGCGTGTTCATAATGCTTGCGTTCGATTCATTTTCAATATCCGCCGAACACTTTAATAATCTCTCCTGGCTCCGTCTTACTGACAGAAGTAAATTGCCCTCTCTTTCACTGCTTTTCAAGCTTCTGAATTCCTACACTCTTACTTACCTGACGTCCAGATTTGAGAAGTTATCCTCTTACCATAATATTGACACTACATCACAAGATAACAGTCTGCTAACAATTCCTTTTCATAGCACTTCCTGTTATTCTACTTCCTTCACAGTAGGCTCTGCCCGCTCCTGGAATATCCTTCCTCAAGATATCAGGTGTTGCCACACACTTGGCACTTTTAAGTCACGCTTATACAGTTACATGTTGTCTAATAATTAAGTTTTCTCTATTTATTTAAATTTATACTATGTCATTAATAATCTTTTTCTCGTTTTTTATATAACTTGTACATATTATACATTTAATTCGCTAAATCTTGAGTAAATCAAAATATATTATAAATATTAATTGTATTGGATTTATAACATATAATCGTTTATGTTTATTGTAATTTAGATGTAAGACTATTTTTTTGTATTTTTTAAAACCTGGTTGAGTGGCAGACAAGGCCTTAAGGCCTTAACTCTGCCAGGTAAATTAAAGTTATTATTATTATTTTTTTGCACAAGGGAAGGTTTCATTACTTTGTTAATTTATAATTTTGGAGTATTTTAAAATGTTGCTTATGTCCATAGGCCTATCATCATTAAACGCTAACTTATTGCCGAGATATCTGAAAACGTATTTATTTCCATTTTTTATCTATTTAGCCTGGTGGAGTTACGACCATGTAGCATTCTCTTCCGCTCACCAGGACAAATATAAAAAAATGATCAATAAGATACTATTTACAAGATTTATAAGATTAAGATCGATAACATAATAATGTTAATGACAATTAATATTAAGACTAAAATTAATAATTAAATGAAATTGTTTGGTAGACTGTCCCTATCTATTGTACATGAAAAAAAGTAATGTAATAAAGTAATTTGTAGGTTAAATAATATTTTAAAGAAAGAACAGAAAATATTTGTTAATATTAATACTATTTTCATAAAATAAATTAAATTATTATTAATTGTTAAAAGAATACAATCAGGGAGGTGTTTTTTGTTAGTATTTTTGTATTATAAGCCTATGTTTTCCCTTTACAGATATTTAGGCGCTCTCCCCTTACAGGGAAGAATTTGAACCATACTAATTTAGTTACACTTGTTTTCGTATAGATGTAATTTTGAGTGGTCCGTGGTCAGCGTTCCGCCTCATACTGACATCTAGGAAACCAAGGTAGTACTACGACGGGAAAATTCGGTAAATTTTACTTAGAGGCCTTTTCATTCAGGCTTAAGGATTTTTTACGAGCCTGAAAATCTTCAGACTAGGGACCCACGGCTTAAAGTCCCTCCCGGAGGACTTGCTCCTTGGATTTTTCCGTCCTAAAAAATCCATCGACCACGGCCGGTTTTGAACCCGCGACCCTTGGGACCAGAGGCAAGGAACATAACCACTAGTCCACCGCGGCCGACTTTTTGTTAGTTTGTTATTAAATAACTCTTAAGTTTGTTTTTGAACGACGTTATAGTTTGACAGTCTCTGACATAGCACAAAGGGACTTCATGATCTGGCAAGTGAAACTGTGAAATAAGTGAATAATACAAAATGTGATACTGATGTGATCGAGTGTCTAAATTAAGTCTAATGAAGCGGCGTGACAAATAGTTAGGCGATGAAGTGTGCAGTATTTTATAGAGAAGGGATAGGGAAAGGACAGTCCTATGATCTCTTAGACAAATCCTCCATAATTGTTCCAGGGCGGTTCACTCTTTCTAAAATTTTGTTTCCCAAATATATTTTACTAGGGACAGTGTTTTATCAGCATTTATTTCCATGTTGTAATTTTTCCCAATAATGTACTAATAATATATGGAATATTGTAAATATTCAATAAAACATAGAATAATTGTTCCTGCAGTAGTTCAAGAAATGGACAGCTAATGACAAATGAGGGAAATTTTGAGGAAGTGGCTGAATTCAAATACCTAGGAACAATAATCACAAATAGGAATGAGATGCATAAAGAAATTAAACATAGGCTCAATTCTGGAAATGCGTGCTATTATGCATTGCAGAGACTCTTGATATCCCAACTCCTTTCAAAAAACGTTAAACTGAAAATATATAAAACTATTATTCTACCAGTTATATTATATGGGTGCGAAACATGGACTCTTACTTTAAGGGAGGAAAGGAGATTACAAGTATTTGAGAATAAAGTACTTAGGAAAATTTTTGGACCAAAGAGAGATGAACAGACAGGTGAATGGAGAAGACTACATAACAATGAACTACATGGTCTTTATAGGAAGCCAGATATAATAAGAAGAGTTAAGTCTCGTAGACTGCGATGGGCAGGACATGTTGCACGTATGGGGAATGGGAGACTTGCATGGAAGCTTCTTGTAGGGAAGCCATAGGGAAAACGCCCAGTTGGCAGACCAAGAATGAGGTGGGAGAATAACATTAACTATGATTTGAGGGAAGTAGATTATACAGGGAATGATTGGAAAGCATTAGCTCAGGATAGGGATGTATGGAGAGCGTATGTCCGCGCGGCCATGAATATACGGGTTCGATAGTGCCAGTGAGTAAGTAAGTAAGTAAGTAGACCAACTTCAGTTTCAAATTAAATACATATTTATATATGAATATATTTGAGTTTTTTAGGCCGATAATTAGTCAAGAAAGCAGTGGTCAGAATTTTGTGGCATTATTTTTACACGGCTGAGTAAAAACCCTGAAAACCTTCTTCTTCTTCTTCTTCTTCACGGTTTAGCCTTATTTACTAGCCTGTTCCGGCTCCAAATTGCTGTTCTTTCCATATTTTCTTTGGTCTTCCCAAACTTCTTCTTCCTCGTGGCGAATAGCTGTATGCTGCTTTTGATATTCTATTCTCAGTCATCCTTGCCAAGTGTTCTTTTCAGTTTGTTATGTAATTCACTATTGTTGTGTTTAATTCCTCTACTTTTAGTTGTTGTCTTATTTCTGTGTTATGTTTTTTGTCTGTTCTTTGATATCCTGCTATTAGTCTGATGAATTTCATTTTAGAACTTGTATTCTGGCAGATTGTTGTGTTGTCACTGACCATGTTTCGGATCCATAAGTAATAATAGGCACTACCATTGTCTTGTATAATTTCATTATATAGTCTTTCCTGGTTTTATTTTTCAAAGTTCTTTGTAAAATACTTGTTAAAATACTTAAAAGCTGCTGAAAACCTCAACTATAAAATTCAATTCGACCGAGAATCGAACTCGAACTTTCTGGGTAAGAGACATATTATTCCTAGACCAGAATGATGGATGTCTCCTCCAAAATTGAAGTATTTTGAATTTACAATTGCTTTACCGTATTTATCCATCGCAATGAGTCAAAGATTTGTTCGAGAAAAAAAAAAAAAAGAAAAAAGAAAAAAAAAAGATTACGAACAATACATGTTTTGACGCTGTATAACATGAATGAGAAAGCTATAAAACACACTACATGTGTTATGAATCTGAACTGTTAGCAGATATACATATCTCATGTTTAAACAACAAATATAACGAAAGCCACGATTCGTACAACTCACTCAGCCCAGGATTTGCAAATAAAATATGCACTGACAGCAGATTAGATTTTAAAAAATCAGCATTTACATGCACCAGGTCATGTTGGCAGACGTTTACCTGGGAATTTATATTCCACTACATTATCAACTCCATCTCTGTCCATCTGTTACTCCATGAGGACCCTGACCTGAGCCTCACTCCAAGAGCATTGACTCACCGGTCATCATTTCCGCTCACAAACATACTGTATGCATGCAGATAATTAATCAGTTTTCTTGCCTGTCACACATTGAACATACCAAATGACCTACAACATCCACGCTATGCTACCAGCAGCTTATATGCTCCAATATCGTTCCTCTTGGTCCCATTAAAGGGGATGATTTGAGTCTGACTCCATGGATCATCGGTTCAAACTCGGGCATGTCAAGGGATTTTTTTCAGAAAGTATAAATCTTGAGTATGTCTTATGTCAGCGTCATGAGGCATTTGGGTAGCTATATTAAGACTGCAAAGAATGGATCGGATAAAGAATGAAGATATAAGAACAGAGTTAAATATATATCCACCGAATGATAAAATCAAAGAATACCGTATAGAGATAAATGGTTTAGACATGTAGAAAGAATGAACGTAACAAGATTACCAAAAGCAGCATTTAACTACAAGCCAAGAGGTTCAAGGAATGTAGAAAGGCCGGACAGAACAACTGTGAGGCCGAACAGGCATTTTGCCTAGCCCGTGAAGTGAAGAAGAAGAAGCTGGATGGGCACCGGTCCTATACTGACCGAAATTCTCTGAGAAAATTCCATCTCCCATGAAGACTCACCAGCGCAGCGCATGTCCCGAAGCTCTACGCCAATGCATTTTGCCTTAACCACACGGCTAAGGTGCGGGACATATCACTAGATATTAACTAACTCACTAGCTCTATCGAAACAGTAGATTCATGGCGGCGCAGACATACGTTTTCCATACATCCCTATCCTGAGCTAATGTTTTCCAATCGTCCCCTATATAATATACTGTACTTCCCACAAATCATTGTTAATGTTATTCTCCCACCTCGTTCTTGGTCTACCTATTGGGCGTTTTCCCTCTGCTTTTCCTACAAGAAGTTTCCATACACATCTTTCATTCCCCATTCGTGCCACAAGTCCTATCATTAGATATTTATTTATTTACAGTGTTCTGTCCAAAGGCAGGTCTTTCACTGAAATCATAGCATTTTCATGCTATGCTTTGAACCTTTACTAGGGAATTATAGGTGTAGTAGTTTTCCGTTGCTACCTCGACGGATGATAATATAATGATGATGGGTGATGATTGCCAGATTATGTTCGGGAACCTTTTGGGCCTCAAAGCTACCTGACATTTGTCTTACAGGTGAGGAAAAACCCCAGAAAAAAACCTCATCCAAGAAGCTTGTCCCGACCGGGAATCGAATCCGGGCCAGCTGTGTGACAAGGCACAGCGGTGTACCACTAGATATTAAGGGTAAACAAATCATGATTGGGATACACGTCATATACCTGTTTGATATGCGAAAGGTTAGTTAGAAATCTAGATTTGCTTTTTAAAACTCTGTAATTCATTTGATTGACAATTAATAATGCAGTGCTTGAACAAACACACAGTGAATAGAAATGCTGACACTATAGCGTGAATCACAATCGTATGGCTCCCGGGACTTCCTGTATTCGGGTGAACGAACTCTGATGACCGCCCGCTCGAACTTCTAAAGATTTAAATGTGCATCCTGAGGCACAAAGTTAGTCAAACGATCCGAGGTTAGTGAACAATAGAAATCTTCAAGATACGCCCACTTTTGTTGTCAGTAGTATTTGTGCTGGTAACTTTCAAATTCAATTTCATATTATTCTCTCTATCCTCCTAGTTACGTTCTGCATAGTTGTCAAATTGCGATTGGTACTCTATACCTACCCGTTATTCAGTCACTGCTACTACTCTACCTCACTATCACTATCGAACCCGTAGGTTCATGACCGCGCGGACATAAGCTCTCCACACGACTTCAACGTGTTCATAATTCTTGCGCACGTTTTATTTGTGGTATTCGCAAATTTGACCATGTTACACCGTCCTTGGAACAATTATCGTGGTTTCGTCTAAGAGATCTAGGACTGTCCATTCCCTATCCCTTCTCTATAAAATAGCCTACTTCTCACATCATCGCCTAATTATTTTATCACGCCGCTTCATCAGACTATCCGACACACATATCTTGAAACTCGACCCTATCAGCACATTGTCATTTATATCCCTCCTCATCACACTGTGTATTATTCATTATATTTTACGGTCACTTGCCTAAACATGTAATTCCCTTCCGCCCTATGTCAGGGACTGTCAAACTATAACATCGTTCAAAAACAAACTAAAGAGTTATCTGCATATAACTTCACACCTCACTAATAGTATTCTTTTTACAATTAATAAATTAAATTATTTATGAAAATATTATTAAGATTAACAAATATTTTAATTTGTTTTGTTTTAATATTGTATAATCGTAAAATTAGTTTTCTATATCTCATTATCTTTCTTTATTTTTATATACACTAGACAGGGATAATTTAATGTCTTGCTTGTATACATTTTAACATTATTTCTATTCTTAATTTTAACTAACATTAACTGGTTGCATTATAGATAGTAATATAATAGATATTATCTTTTTGATCACATTTTTATTTTATATTTAACGTTATAGTTAATTGAGATTATTATATTCTGATGTAATATATGTTTGTCCTGGTGAGTGGAAGAGAAGGCCACATACCTTAACTCCACCATGCTAAATAAATATAAATAAAATTAAATAAATAAATATCCATCCATCCATAGTAATTCTGCCCAAGGGCAGGTCTTTCACTGCAATCATAGCATTTTCATGCTATGCTTGCAGCTTTACTAGGGAATTATAGGTGTGGTAGCTTCCCGTTGCTTTCCACACCGGTGAAGGATGATGATGATAATGATAAGAATGATGAATGATGGCCGGATGATTTTTGGGGACTGTTTGGCCCTAAGCTTCCTGACATTTGTCTTACAGGTGAGGAAAAACCCCGAAGAAACCTCACCCAGGAGCCTGTCCCGACCGGGAATCGAACCCGGGCCCGCTACGTGAGAAGGCAGCACGCTACCTCGAGACCACAGCGGTGGACACATCCCTATCTTGAGGTATTTTCCAATTATCTCCTGAAGGCCTATAATCAACTTCCCTCAAATTATGATTAATATTATCTCCCACCACATTCTTGGTCTACCAACTGGGCGTTTTCCCGCAGATATTCCTACAAGAAGCTTCTATGCCTGCCTTTCAATCCCCACATGTGCAATATATCCTGCCCATCGCAGTCTACAAAACTTAATTGTTCTGATTATATCTGGTTTCCTGTAAAGATCATGTATCTCACTGTTATGTAAGTCTTCTTCATTCGCCTGTCTGTTCATCTCTCCTTGGTCAAAAAAATGTCTTAAGAACTTTATTCTCAAGTAGCCTACTCGTATGTTTTCCCTTCCTTAAGGTAAGAGTCAGCGTTTCGCATCCATATAATATAACTGAAGAATAACAGTTTTATATATTTTCAGTTTAACGTTTTTTAGAGAAGTTAGAACGACAAGAATTCCTGTAATGCGTAATATCATACATTTCCAGAATTAAGCCTGTATAGTCACTACTAGAGAGCAAAACTGTACCGAACGTATACATTTTCCCCAGCTTTTTTTAAACTCTGTATCAAAAGGAAACGTTATATAATTATATAAGACGCAATGCCCCTTTATCATTTAATTATTTCCAGATTAGCAAACTATACTAGACATACATTAACAGCGTTCACCGTGTTTTTCAAAACTGTGTACCGAAAGGAAACATTTTAAATATTTTGAAACTCTATCGGCATAAGCTGCAGAATCTGTTTATCGTTTCATTATTTCCAGACCAACAAACTATACTGGACACGTATTAACAGTGTTGACTGTGTTTTTCAACACTGTGTATTAAAAGGAAACTTTTAAATATGGCAAACTCTATCAGCATAAGCTACAATATCTGTTTACCAATTAAATATTGAAGAAGTAATTATTTTCCCATGTTGTGGTGACATTTTGAAGCTGCTAACTCTCTTCATGCCCGATGTTGTAGTAACATTTTGAAGGATTGGTGTCCCAAAAAAGAATTACTGGTTCAGGTTGGGTTTGATTTTCGGTATAGCTGGAATCTCTTCTTAGGGTCGGAACTTGGTACACTGGATAGGAAAACACTTTAATATCACTGAAAACTGTTTCTTGTAGAAATAATTGTAAATTTATTTACAATTTAATTTCCAAGCAGATCAAGTAAATATAGGTGGTATTATTCTTCACCGTCAATTAAAATTAAATTATTTTCTTTTCTTGAGTCAACTATTCTTCTTGTAGGCCTATTAAATATCACATTTTATCAGTAGAGCTCTATTTGCTTCTATCTTTGTGGAAAGTTATATGAAGAATGACTAGTGTAATTCTTTTATGATTTGAAAGAACATTATTACATCACATGATGTTAGGTTTAAATTCTATTGGTTAATAATCCATTAAATACAAGGTTTGAATTTGATTTGTTAAATCAAAAAGTTAATTGTTTTAACATCCAATCAGAATTTGGTATACTTTCATTTAAAAAATATGAAGTAAAGCAGGTGTTCTTATTACAGTTATAACAGAAAGCTTTATAATTCTGACAACAATGACTTAAAACAATTTTTAAAAGCATTGTTTAGAAAGACTGTTATGGAATACGATTTCTTTAATTGTTACTGAGACATTTTTATTCAACAATGAACAACAATGAATTATTTAGATGTTTTTCTTTATTTAAGTTATATTTAAATATTAAAAAAAATTAAAATACAAAATTACTAACTTTAAATTTCATATTTATTATGATATTAAAATCCTGCTTTAATATTTAGAGACATACAAAATATAACAGATATATAGGGTATAATAAAAGCGTCCACTGTGCTTTTAGAGAGGAAACATTCTAAACATAATGAATACTTTAATTATAAAGAGAAGTTGCACGGTCTGTTTACGATTAATTATTTCCAAATAAATATGACATATCAGATGTCTGTTACCAGTGCATTTTAATTATTTCCAAATCAACTAACTAACTAACTATATGGGGCATGAATTAATAGAGTTTAGTTTATGATACATTTTATTTTGTTTCAGCGATTTCCGAATAAATGGAGAGAGATTTTACCAATGAAAATATGTCTTTATAAATCCTCATTAATCACACGTACTAAATTTCATATTGTATATATATATATATATATATATATATATATATATATACTTACTCACTGGCACTGTCGAACCCGTAGGTTCATGGCCGCGCGGACATAAACTCTCAATACATCCCTATCCTGAGCTAGTGCTTTCCAATCATCATCATCATTATCTGCATTCATGGATTAGGTCTGTTGACCCGTTCCGACTTCAGCCCATCTCTTTCTAGTTCTGCCCACATCTCGGGTGCCTTTAGGTTTGTATTTTGTTATTTGTTTTGGATATCTATCTTCATTCATCCTGTCTATGTGTTGCTTCCATTTTTGTCTATATGTATCTATTTTATCAGTTATTGCAAATATTTCAAGTTCCTGTCTTATTTCTGTGTTCTTGATTCTGTCTTCCTTAGTACACCCTTTAACAAATCTCAAAAATTTCATTTCTGCCGCCGTTATCCTACTTAGATCTTGTTTTTTATGTATCCAGGCTTCTGAACCATAGAGCAGTACCGGTACTTTCCAATCATTTCCTGCATAATCTATCTCCCTCATATCATAGTTAATGTTATTCTCCCACCTCATTATTCGTCTACCAACTGGGCGTTTTCCCTTTGACTTTCCTACAAGCAGCTTCCATGCAAGTCTTTCATTTCCCATACGTGCAACATGTCCTGCCCATCGCAGTCTACGAGACTTAACTGTTCTTATTATATCTGGCTTCCTATAAAGACCATGTAGTTCATTCTTATGTAAGTCTTCTCCATTCACCTGTCTGTTCATCTCTCTTTGGTTGAAAAAATTTCCTAAGTACTTTATTCTCAAATACCTGTAATCTCCTTTCCTCCCTTAAAGTAAGAGTCCAATAACTGGTAGAATATATATATATATATATATATTATATATATATATATATGTGTGTGTGTGTGTGTCTGTGTGTGTGTGTGTGTGTGTGTGTGTAGGGCACTCCGTGGCATAGTTGATAATGGCAGTACGCTGTAAGCTGGAAAGTCGAGGGTCTGAGTTCTGGTGGAGTCAGGATTTTTAAACTGAGCAAAACCTTCGGGCGGTAGCATAGTCCAGAAGTCTACTTAACCTCTAACGGATATGATATTTATGTATTGTGTATGTATCTGTGACTGTTAACGCTTTTGCAATTTTTTTTCCGGAACCGAACTCGATATACGCCTATTGCAATCAATATGAAAAGTAAGGTGAGTTTGTTAATTAACAAAATCGGATTATTTCTAATCGGGGTTTGGCTGAAGCGAAAGATAAAACCGCGGCCGCAATTTTCGATTTTTCGCAACGAATTTCGGTATTGGATTAAAACGAGAAAGATATTCTAAAAAAAAATCAAACAAAAAAAAAAAGCGAAATCCGATCTGAAAGTTCAACTTTAAAAATCTTTATAGCGGCCATGTTTGTTTTCTCGCAACAAAACTTCTTCTTCTTCTTTCTTTCCAGGATTAGGTGAATGTGACCTGTTCCGGTCTCAAGTCCATCGTTTCCTTGGCCGTCCCAAAGATCTTTTTCCATGTGGTTTGTAGGCGTTGATTTTTTTGGGTAATCTTGTATTGTCCGTTCTGTCTAAATGTTTTTTCCAATGGTATTTGTGCTCGTCTAGTTTATCGAGTATTGAAAATATCTCCAGTTCATTTCTTATCCATTCATTGTGTAATCTATCAATGCTTCCATTGAATCTGTCCGGGTTTCGTATTCGCACTTGAGACTTCTGAGTGATAGTTTTTTTTTTACTTGGGTGGGTTACCAGCCCAACCGCAAAACCCCCAACCTGGAGGACCAGAGTTTAATTTCGGAGTTGTCTTTCTCCTGGACAGACTGCCTTACAAGGCTACAGAGCTCTGTCTGCCCCGAGCATCTGGTTTTATGGCGCCAGAAACTCTCCATTCACCCTCCATCTTCAGTAAAAACAGTCCCACCACGTGAAGGTACATGGAAGGGTTTGGTAGAGAGAGGTTATATTTTGCGCTGACTATTTGGAGCCTTTTGTAGAGTCTGAGAACTCATCCTCAGATCCGCCCCAATCATTCTCTACCCTTTAGAATTAGAAAAGTTATACCGAGTTTGTTAATCAGCAAAATCGGATAATTGGGGGTTTGTATTGACCTAAAATTTGAAATTTTAATGGAAACTATTTCTACGCTTTATCAGATGCAGTTTTTATTTACTCGCAATGAAACTTAGTATATATGATTTTATTATTAAATGAAAGATATATGCGTAATTTTAGTGGGAACATTTTCTACGTTTTACAGGATACCTTATTTTATTTACTCGAATGAAACTTAGCATATAGGATTTAAATTATCATAAGTAATGCCACGAGTGATTTCCAATTTATCTAGAGGATTTGGAAATCAAGAGTGGCATTTGTTAGGACTATTTAACGAATACAATTAAGCTGTTTACTCAATAATCACTATTTAGATATAGTTTCCGGTATTTTAAAATATTCATATACTTAATGTAAACGGCGATGTTTGAAAACAAATCAGAAATGCATGTTATGTTTATTCACTGTAACTTGATCATAATGCTTATTGCCAAATTGGGTCGCATTAGCGATAATACACTAAGATCGCAATATTGCAAGAATGCACCCTGATGGAGAAAATATTAAACACATCAAACTGTATATTATAACCAACATTATAGGTTATTAATTGATTTTTTCAGGAAACAACTCGGTAAAATAATTATTTAAAAACATAATTATTGAACATGCAATTATCATATGTGTAGTTCCAAGGAATCTGTTCATTATTTGCTATATTCAATGTATTT
The DNA here is from genome assembly GCA_030220185.1 of Diploptera punctata. NCBI lineage: Eukaryota > Metazoa > Arthropoda > Insecta > Blattodea > Blaberidae > Diploptera > Diploptera punctata. Next base: position 553,675 of record JASPKZ010000046.1, on the reverse strand, counting down.
GTTGGAGAGTCAGTCACTGCAAAATAATGCTCTGACTTGTTCAGAATATTATAAAGGAGAAGCTTTCTTTATTTGGTAAACATATAAAGATAGAGGTGAAACACGACTGTCATTGATTGTAAAACAAAATTCATTTTAACGTGATTGGTCATTGACTCCCATTTGGGGCATGAGTCAAATAGTCAAATGAAGTATCTCCTTCTTCACTTCATGGGCTAGGCAAAATGCCTGTTCCGCCTCACAGTTGTTCTGTCCATCTTTTCACTGGCCTTCCTACATTCCTTGAACCTCTTGGCTTGTAGTTAAATGCTGTTTTTGGTAATCTTGTTACGTTCATTCTTTCTACATGTCTAAACCATTTTTCTCTATATTCTTTGATTTTATCATTCAGTGGATGTATATTTAACTCTGTTCTTATATCTTCATTCTTTATCCGATCCATTCTTGTGCAGCCTTTTGTTCTTCTAAGGAAGTTCATTTCAAATTAAGTATATATCCTATTACGAACTGCTGGTTTTCTTAGGGCTTAAAGGACCTTCGGGACTTGGAAATTCTTGGTAGCATGACGTTCTAGCCGAGCGTTAGTATGAGGGTGTACGTGTTTTTGAACATAAATAAATGGATTTTTTGATTTTAACTATTTCATTTCTAGAGTATAATGATTACAATAACCCTAAGTATTCTAACCCTAAATAACTAATCTAAGCTTATATTAAGAAAACCTACATTTGAACTTTCTTCAAGTTTGAGAGAGGGAGATAGGGGTTTTATAAATCTACCCTAATCTACATTTTAAAAATTATCTACTAACTCTTTAACTTGGACACATAGTATGAACTATTAAATTACTTGAATTCTTTTCCTAATTGTCCTAGCAGTTTTGTTAAAAAAAATGGTAGCTTGACTTACCCATCAGCTGCTCTTGTTTTCACAGACAGACACGAGTCCTTTACTTTTCCAGGGTTAAATACTGAGCTTTGACCTACATCTCCCCTAACTGTGCTTAACATTCCATAGTTTAAATGCAGAGATTTTACAGTTTGCCTTGCAAACTTTGTTCTGAAATATAATATGAATAAAGCTTTATTTCAACAACGTTTTATTTGAATAATTAAAATAATCGATGAAATAATTAAATATCTATGTAAAATACTCTATGTATTCTTAACATATCCCTAAATTTGCAAAACTGGAGCTCCATATATAAAGGAAATGCATCTCTATTTCGTTAGAATACAATTACAACGTGCACCAATATACATTTACAAGATAGAGTTTCCCCAGTTAAAGAACAATTAATCTATTTCCCTTCGACTTGCTGAGGGATTTGCTTACTTTAAGCAGTTCCTGCCTGACAGACTTTTATATTTACTTCCTTAATATTGAGACGTATACCATTGTTCCACAGAGAAGGTCTTTATCTCATTGTTATTCAAGACCAGACCAGCTCCCGTGTCACGCGGTTCCACATCTTCGTATTCACACTTCTATTTATAAAAAAAAGGGCTTCATGTAATTTTATTTTTATTAATTTTTATTTTTTTTGTACCATTCTCAAGTTTTCTTCATTTTTCTTAATATACAAGTAGTCCTTGAAAAACATTTTTTATTCAGTGTTATTTGTAGATCTTTAACATCTAGAGTCAATTCGTGTTCAGGATGTGTAGGTGTATCCAGAGTCGACCCGTGTTGGACTAATGGTTATAATCCTTGCATCTGATTCCAAGGGTCTAACTAACTCACTGGCACTATCGAACACGTAGGTTCTTGGCCGCGCGGACATAAGCTCTCCATATATCTCTATCCTGAGTCAGTGGTTTCCAATCATCCCCTATATAATCTACTTCCTTCAAGTCATAGTTAATGTTATTCTCCCACCTCATTCTTGGTCTACAAACTGGGCGTTTTCCCTCTGGTTTTCCTACAAGAAGCTTCATGCACGTATTTCATTCCCTATTCGTGCCACATGTCCTGCCCATCGCAGTCTACGAAACTTAACATTTCTCATTTTATCTGGCTTCCTATAAAGATCATGTAATTCATTGTTATGCAGTCTTCTCCATTCACCTGTCTGTTTATCTCTCTTTGGTCCAAAAATTTTCCGAAGAACTTTATTCTCAAATACTCGTAATCTCCTTTCCTCCCTTAAAGTAAGAGTCCATGTTTAGCATCCATATAATATAACTGGTAGAATAATAGTTTTATATATTTTCAGTTTAACGTTTTTTGAAAGGAGTTGGGACGACAAGAGTCTCTGTAATGCATAATAACACGTATTTCCAAAATTGAGCCTATGTTTAATTTCCTTGTGCACCTCATTCCTATTTGTGATTATTGTTCCTAGGTATTTTAATTCAGCCACTTCCTCAAAATTTCTCTCATTTGTCATTAGCTGTCCATTTCCATTGTATAATATAGTTCCACATCAGGCAGGGGTCGATGGATTTTTTAGGATGGAAAAATCCAAGAAGCAAGTCCTCTGGAAGGGACTGGAAGTCTAAAGGTTTTCGGGCACGTGTAAGATCCTTAATCCTTTTTTTTATTTTCTAACCAAGGAGAGACTATCGCTCAACATTGGGCTAGATAGATAGTTATTCGTTTTTTTAACACCACCTTAAGATAAATTTGTAATATACAATTATAGAATTGAATATCTGTATAATTCAGTCTCATCGACTTGTTAAAACTTTCAAAACGCAGTAAGTCTTTCGGAACTGGTTCCATATTCAGCAGAAAGTTGCTTGCCAATCAATTACAGTATGAATTATACAGGGAATGATTGAAAAACATTAGATCAGAATAGGAATGTATGGAAAGAATATATTCGTGTGGCCATGTTCCTCCGGGTTCGAAGCTGCCAGGGAGTTAGTACGTTAATTATTTCTTCTGAATAATTGTAATTTATGTTACATAACTTTGTATTGAAACTGATGCTAGGTATTCTGGTGCAAAGAATTCTGAATATAGAGACAAAAGAAGAACAGAAACACAATGAATGAGATTTATAAAAATAATATCAGGGATAGAGTAACAAATTCAGATAAAAGGGATTATAAACATGTATATTAAAATATATTGAAAGCCATCAAAGAGAGAGCTGAAATCATTTAAAAGATAAGATCTCCTATAACTCGAAAGTGCAATTTTACTGACAAGAGGTAAGGAAAAAAAAAATGTTTAACGGCCCAGAAATACGTAGATTGAAAGACCTATTTCAAGACTAAAAGTTCTATTGGTGCGACTTTCTAAAGAAGAAGAATATAATGTTTGATATGGAACCAATAAATTTGGAGCGAAGTCCTAATGAAGTGGTTATTGTAAGTGACTAGTACATGACAACAGGGAATCACAAATTATCCTGACGGAGTCACTCGATTTCAGCCTCAGTTTTCCTAATGAAATTACTCTATTCATACATCAAGTAGCTTTTCAAACGGCCTCATCGGACTTAATGGATTCCTTTTCAGATTCTTTAGGTATAATCAAAGATACTTTTCTATTTTTCCTCTGGAAATCAAACCGGATGCTATAGGGGTTTTCACATCTACAAAATTGCATTGCTGGTATTGAACAATTCTTTTCTAGTAAACGTGTCAGATTTTATGTGAGATTGATGTATTAGTTTACTCTTTTTAAATAAATAATTTTGTTGAATAGTTTCTAGGTTGCGAAATATCATACACAGCGCAAACAGATAAAATAACAAACTAAATACGTTTAATTGTATAACAGGAACACTAAAAAGAACTTTGAAAAATAAAGTCAGGAAAGACTCTATAATGAAATTATACATGACAATGGCAGTGCCTATTATTACTTATGGATCCGAAACATGGACAGTGACAACACAACAATCTGCCAGAATACAAGCTGCTGAAATGAAATTCCTCAGATCAATAGCAGGATATCAAAAAACAGACAAAAAGCATAACACAGAAATAAGACAACAACTAAAAGTGGAGGAATTAAACTCGACAATAGAGAAATACAGAACAAACTGGAAAGAACACTTGGCAAGGATGACTGAGAATAGAATACCAAAAGCAGCATACATCTATTCACCACGAGGAAGAAGAACTTTTCCAAGGAGGTGCGTGCCCGATTTATGCAATATATATATATGGAATGTACAATTATCACCCACGTATTTAATAAAGTTAGGGGGTGAACTAAATTACCAGAACAGCAGGTAGCGTAGATTTCATTGAACCACCCTCTTTCAACGAAACTTGGAGATAATTATATTTCCATCTCTTTCACTCCGTCTGTGGCGTCCAGTGGCAACAGTGTTCCCGTAAGAACAATTCTATTTTATATATATGAAAAACCCTATAGTCATGGACTCTAAACAATGCAGAAGTCAGACTATCGTTTATTATCTGGTACCAGTTCAATAATTTATCGCTGTTATAACTAAGTAGGTATTGTGAAATCGATGTAAATCATTTTTTTTTAAAGTTTGAAAATACGAAGTTGGTTTAGAGCAGCAGGAGTATTTACGGTTACAGTCCCACGTGGAGCTTGAGGTATTGGTAACCAGAAGCTGAAGCTTGTATGTGGATGCGCGTAGCAGGTAGCCAGTAATATCTCAGCAAGACGCCTACTGCAACAATGGTCTAAATCAACCTCCGCTTTATTACCATCAATCGGTATCAAAACTAGCGAGTCTTCTTTGAAATCCAAACATGCAGAGGATCTCTCATTTTAAATGTTATATATATATTTGCAACGACTCAGATGTAACAGTACTTTTAGAATTCACGATAAACCACCGTAACTAATATTTCAGTCGTCCTCAACTAAATCAAATTTCAATTAAAAAGAATTCGTCAATCACATTTTCGTCTCTTTAAACTTATATTGAAATTAATAAGTTTCATAATGAAGGTCCGTTCAAAATTAAAACACAAAATTATGAAATATTTACCTAAAAGGTCCGTCTCCTCAACTTTATTGGTTATTTATCTGTAGCGCTTTCGGGGCTAGTCCCATCATCAGCAGGATTCAAAACTGGTGTTACACTGAAGACCTGGTAGAGGGGGTTTTATATTGAAATGGTATCTTGCACGCTGTATATCACAGAGCTTGTATACGCAGCCCATTGACGGATCATGGTCGTTTGAAATTTTGCAGAGTTTGTGGTGATATCCATGCAGTACGTATCTTGTTGTTTGGTCCAGTCCAGTTTCGGGCATTGCGTTTGTTGAGTGGAAGTCGTCCGGTATTTCTTTCCTCTTCTTTTGTCTTATCTCATTCAATGTAGCTTCCTAGTTAGTAGTTGGTGGTAGGAACTTTGTTCGTAGATCTCCCACGAGGAAGGTTTCTCATGTTAGTTCATAGGCAAGTTTAGATAGAGCAAATTTCGAGATCGCAATTTGCGGCTTTTGGGAGTCTTGCTTTCACTTTTTCTAAGGTGATTAAGTCTCCATAGCAGAGGTCAGTCAATATAATTTGTATTCCATACGTAAAGATGGGAAGTATTTTGGCCTCAAAAAGTTTCATGACTGTTGCAAGTGGTAGTTGTGTGATGTTTTGCGAACAATGTGAACCAAAGTGAAACAGGATGCGATGACAACGAAACATGCGTAACTTATATATCATTTGTGCGCACTTATTCTATTAAATATATATATAGTGTGCTCCGAAATTATTCGATTAAATTAATACAGGAGGTAGAGAACATCAAAACAGATATATTTCGATAAGGAACGTATGGTCTCGGAAGCGTTAGGGACGATTTACACAGAATGTAGTTTAACTTGCTAATTCAGTAGCATTCTCAGGATTTGCTCCAATGCACGAACATTGGCCTGCATGCACGCAGTACATCGTCTGACTATTTATTGCCGTGTTCGTTCGAAGATTTCTGGCATGTTCGCAATGGTCCCAAAAGCGACGGCAATTCTAGCAACGAAGTTTACTTCTGTTTCCTCAACGGTTTCATACACCAGCTGCTTCATCTGCCCCCAGAGGAAGAAATCCAGACTCGTGAGATCAGGTGACACATTTTAATTTTCAAATGTTGACGATGTAATTGCTATGGTCAATCATAAACAAATAGAGAATGCTTTAAAGCTTTTTAATATTCAGTGTATAACTATTAAATTTACCATGGAAACTGAAATTGAAAGACAAATCCCATTTTTACACGCTTTATATTAGTTTCACCTGTATCTATCTATCTATCTATCTATCTATGTAACGGAATCTTTCAAAGCGATTTTCACCCACTTAAAATCATTGGATCGACTTGAAACTTTGTATACTTGTAAAGGACCCGTGACAATACAATAATATCATATTTATTTTCAAAAATCATGGCCAGAATCATTAAAAAATAAAAAAAGTGTCTTTGTATCTACGCAATGGAATCTTTGAACACGATTTTCACCCACTTAGAAACATTGGATCGACTTGAAACTTTGCATACTTGTAAAGGATCCGTGACAATACAATATTTTCATATTTGTTTCTAAACTCCTGGCCAGAATCGTCAGAAAATAAAAAAAAGTGTCTTCGTATCTATGTAACGGAATCTTTGAACACGATTTTCACCGACTTAGAGACATTGGATCGACTTGAAATATTGTATACTTGTAAGGGACCCGTGACAATACAATAATTTTATATTTTGTTTCTAAAATCCTGAACAGAATCATCAGAAAATCGATGAAATGAAAACTGGTATAATAGGTTGCGGACTTGTCGACTTTTTAGTCAATTGTTGTAAGAGCTCAGTTGGTAGAACGGTGAATTCTAGTTGTATATAATTTCAGTAATCCATAGGTCGCTGGTTCAAATCCGGCTGGGAGGGTTTTTTTAGAAGAGTATTACTTTTAGCTCATACTACAATAGTATCGAATTTAAAGATATTTACATTTTTATCTTATTCTGTAAAATATTAAAACTAAAAAATAAATAATAGTTTTAAAAAACTAAAACAACACGCTTTATTAGAAAACCGAACTAAAAAATGAAAAATAATTTTCATTTCCAACACGCTTGGGATAAAATTAAAGTGGTCAACAAAAAAATCATCTCCAACACATATAGAATAAAACTAGAGTTATCAACAAAAAGAAAATAATTTTACCATCAAAAGCGTGGGGTGCTCTATATCAATTAATATATTTGATAATAAACAGATATTGGTAAAAATAAAGTCTCTAAGAAGAAAATGTAAAATCATAAAAAGCACCCCACGCTTTTGATGGTAACATTATTTTCTTTTTTGTTGATAACTCTACTTTTATTCTATATGTGTTGGAAATGATTTTTTTGTTGACCACTTAAGTTTATCCCAAGCGTGTTGGAAATGAAAATTATTTTTCATTTTTTAGTTCGGTTTTCTAATAAAGCGGGTTGTTTTAGTTTTATAAAACTATTATTTATTAGATCTAAATTTAACAAGAAATGGAGAAAACAAGATAGAATTTGGAATATACAGAAATAATACACATATAGATTACTATATTAAAGCTTCGGGATTCAACTATTTTGCTCACAAAGAGGCATGTTCAAAAGTTTGGCATATAAATTAGTAAATATACCTATGAGCAAAGAAAATTATGAAAAAAAATGCATAATTAATGTTGCAACAGAAAACGGCTTCGAAGAAAATATGGTACACAATAAAATAAATTAATTAAAAGTAAAACATTAATTAATGAAAGCACACATAAAACAAACAGAAAAAAATAATAAAATTCATGAAATTAATTTACCATCCATTGAAACACCATACGTTTCAAAATATTTTCAAAAAGTTGAATGTAAGATTGGCACCGAAGAATGAATACAGCCTAAATAGGACAATCAAAACCAATAAAAATGAAAAAAATTTAAGAAGAAAACAAGTCAGAAATTTATCACATCAACTGCAGGAGTTGTGACAAAACTTACACAGGAAAAACAAGAATACATTTGAAAACAAGGGTGAAAGAACATCTTAGAAATGTAAAAAAATGAAGAGGTGGAAAAATCAGCAATAGCAGCTCATTCTTGGTCTGAAAAACATATAATTGAATCAAATTGCAGTCTAATTAAACAAATATAAAAACAAAAAGAACTCACGGTTTGGGGGAAAAAATCCACTTAAAAAAACACGAAAGAAAAAATTATGAACTTCGAAATTCCCGCGGATCGTGATTTAATACGGATATTTATCGATTCGCCAACAGAGCGAAGAAGAAGTAGTTATTCTGATCGACATAACATCAGTCGACGATAAATTACTGAAGGTGAAGCTACCAAGACTTTGAAACTGCGGTCTAATTAGAAGACTGGATTTGAGGTGAGGTATGAATCATTTTAATTTAATCTTACATTTTCACTGTTGAACAGTGTTGTATTCTAGAAACACCGTAATCATTTATGTTTATTGTAATTTAGATGTAAGACTAATTTTGTATTTTTTAACCTGGTTAAGTGGTAGACAAGACCTTAAGGCCTTAACTTTGCCCGATAAAATAAAATAATTATTTATTATTATTATTATTATTATTATTAAATACCACTGGGACGCGACGTAGCGTAGTGGTTAAGGCACTGCGCTACAAGCCTGAAGGTCGACGGTTCGAGTCCCGTGGGGGGTCAGGATTTTTAAATTGACCCAAACATTCTGGCGGCACTATGGCCCTGGGGTCGACTCAGCCTCTAACGGAAATGAGTACCAGATACTGTTCTGGAGGTAAAGGCGGCCGTCACGCAGGGCTGACAACCCAGCTGACATGAAGTGCCGATTGTCTAGAAAAAGTGGGAGCCTTAACCTCCTACTACCCCAGGTCTCCTGAGGCCTGTAGTGGGATCCCTTTTTACTTTACTTTATTAAATAGCACTTCTATTACAAGAGCATACTTTTCTCTTGTCCCTGTCTTTATGTAACCTAATATGTTATGTAACCCTAATGATTCAAAATGCAGCTAGGAACTATTTTAAAATGTATGAACATATATTGTCTTATATTTAATTATATACATTTTTTTCATTTACATAGTTTAAACTTTTACGTCCCTCCACGTTTCCCCTCCCTTACAGGGATATTATTGCCAGGTTATGATTTTTAAATTCAGGATAACATATATTCTTTCTTGACCTTACAAGGATAAGGGGGCCTACTGGATGAGAGTTCAGCTCAATGACCCCACCCCGAGACAGCTGAAACATATAAAGACAAATCACGCCATTCACTCATAAAGTTTAAGGGACTTGTCTTGACCGTAACAGTAAACTGCACCGTCTTTACTGGAAATCAGATGTAATAAGAACAATTAAATCTCAGAGGTGGGCAGGGTATGTCACACGGTTGTAGATTGAAAGAGGGGCTGAAAACTTCTTGTAAAAAAAGCGCACAGTATTTATTCAAAGAATGAGTTGGAATAATAACATTATCCATTCTCTGAAGAAGGTGAATTGTACAGGAAATTATTGGAAAATATTAACTGAGGATAGGAATATGTGGAAAGCTTATGACGTCGGGACAATGTACCTCCGAGTTCAATAGTGCCAGTGAGTAACTTGAGTATTAGTTTATATCCATAAAGACAGGATATGTTTGAAAATTCAAAATGTACAAATAAGGTTGTTACATACTGTACATGTGTGATAGGTTATAGGGTATTACTTGTTTCTCTGTTGAAATAAGTACATAACTAGAGCGAGGAATTATATGAAATTTCACGTTTTAAAATATTAGTCATAGAGCATTGAGACAAAGTATCTACATTTTTATGATATATAGAATCAAATAAGACCAACCAAATTTTTCATATTTCATAATATTTTGGCAACATGTTTATATTTTAGTGAAAATTTCATACTCCTTCATATTTTTCAACTTTCAAATTCTGGTACTTTTTAATAAAAATTGTAGGAATTATTTTTTGAAAAATGTAGTTCTGAAATTTTTTGTCAAATTAATAGAGTAAACAAGTAAAAATTCCTCTGTATCCCATCCTGAACTAGATGGATTTAATAAAAAGGAACAATTGGGTGAGAAGAGCATGGAATGACCAAGTTAAATGGAGAATTTTGTTCGAAACTCGATCCCCAGAACAAGAAGATGAACCTTGACGAATAAGTAGAACAATTTTAATATAAAATTATAGAATATTCACCTGAAAGGTCCGTCTCCTCAACTTAATTATCATTTAACTGTAGCGCTTTCGGGACTTGTCCCATCATCGGCAGGATTCAAAACTGGTGTTTCACTGAAGATCTGGTAGAGGGGGTTGCATGTATTGGGTTCGTTTTCGTTTATCAGGCTGTCGTTGTGAGCTGCTTTCATGATTTCCATCTCTTCGAGTACGTTTATCTTCGCTGGATTATTTTCTCTGTGCATTACTGTTAGGGTGTTTTCAATATTTAACATGCGATGTCCTTCATGGATAACGTGTTTTGCATAACTTGATTTACCTTCTGCGTGAATGAAGTCTCGAAAATGTTCTTTGAATCTGATGTTAACATCAGATTCAGATTCAAAGAACATTTTCGAGACTTCATTCACGCAGAAGGTAAATCAAGTTATGCAAAACACGTTATCCATGAAGGACATCGCATGTTAAATATTGAAAACACCTAACAGTAATGCACAGAGAAAATAATCCAGCGAAGATAAACGTACTCGAAGAGATGGAAATCATGAAAGCAGCTCACAACGACAGCCTGATAACGAAAACGAACCCAATACATGCAACCCCCTCTACCAGATCTTCAGTGAAACACCAGTTTTGAATCCTGCCGATGATGGGACAAGTCCCGAAAGCGCTACAGTTAAATGATAATTAAGTTGAGGAGACGGACCTTTCAGGTGAATATTCTATAATTTTATATTAATTTTGAATAAACCTCAACGGAACACATCATGAATCTTATAAAAGTTGAAGTAGAACAATATTAGAATAATAATCACCAATCCTTCTCTAGTCAGATAGCAGCCAATTTATCTTGCTATCTAAGGGCAGTCCTTACATTGTGAGTGGATTACAGCATTTAAACTCCTAAACACGAAGCATTGTTGGAAATATAAGGTCTTATTCCACACTTTCAGAAATTACTAGAGTTCTTGTAAGTAAGTCCAACGTTATTCTCATGTACATCAAACTATCAAATATAGCGCGATACAATATAATCCCATAACATCGTGTGATGAGGAGCATATTTTTTCATCGTACAAATCAATTCTGATAGACAGACATCATAGTTTTCTATCATAAAATATAGAAAAAGCTTATGTGTACTATGAACAGAATTCATAATTGGATTGTTCAAAGCACAAGTAGATCAAGACTGCACATTGTGCTAGGCCCATTTCATGAAAAAAAAAACTAATTTTAAAATAATTATAAATACATTTCACCATGTTTATAGTTTAAGATTAAGTCTAACTGTAATTGCAGAGAGAGTTTTGAAACACACCCTGAAATTAATTGTGGATTAATAACTTTTAACATTTTTTTTTCAAATATGACGTACTGGACTTGGTCTTCTAGTGTTCTGAACCATCTACTTTAATATCTTTAACCAATGTAAATATTAATCATCCAAACTGTACCCACTTTAAAATTTGTCAATGCTATATTCTTCATAGAAGCCCATAAGTTTTGGTGACCTTGTTTTGTTTCTTGTATATGTTTGGATATCATTATTAAATATCAATTATTAAATTAATTGATAATAATAATAATAATAATAATAATAATAATAATAATAAATAATAATAATAATAATAATAATGTTTTATTTATTCTGGCAGAGTTAAGGCCATAAGGCCTTCTCTTCCACTCAACCAGCACAAATACAAATAAATATTTGACAAATATAGATATACAATATACTAATTATAAAGAGTTAAATATATATTAAATGTAGCAACGTAAATTTCATATGAAAGCAACATTTTATACGATAATAGTGTGCTTTTTTTTTTCTAATTTGTTTTCTAGCATTTTTTTTTAATATTAATGTACGGAATGTGGATGAATGTAGATATGTATTATTTTGATTTAGTGCAGACATAGATTTTACTTATATGTAGCCTGTTATTGTTTTTTGATACAGGTGTATTTGTAGGTATTTGTTTATATTATTAGTTTTATTTTTTTATTCATGGAAAAATAATGCACGTACGGCCAAGCAGGCCCGTGCGCAATGTAAATGCATATGTATTTTCTTTATTCTGAAAAAAAAGGCAATAAATTCCATATTCTATTCTATTCTATTCTATTCTAATAATACTTACGATAATAATAATAATAATAATAATAATATAATAATAATAATAATAATAATAATAATAATAATAATAATAATAATAATAAAAATAATATAATCCATCCATAGTAATTCTGCCCGAAGGCAGGTCCTTCACTGCAATCATAGTATTTTCATGCTATGCTTGCAGCTTTACTAGGGAATTATAGGTGTGGTAGCTTTCCGTTGCTTTCCACACCGGTGAAGGATGATAATGATAAGGATGATGATGATGGCCATATGATTTCGGGGACCGTTTGGGCCTTAAAGTTTTCCTGACATTTGTCTTACAGGTGAGGAAAAAACCCGATAAAAACCTCACCCAGAAAAACTGCCCCGACCGGGGATCGAACCCGGGCCCGCTGCGTGACAAGGCAGCACGCTACCTCGAGACCACAGCGGTGGACTAATAATATATTAATAATAGTATAAATATGATAAATTATACGAGAAACGCCAATTAATATGTGTACCTTGATAGTATTATATATACATTTTTATAATGTTGAGTGATTCCGGGTTCTGTGGCCGTGGTCCATAGTTGGTGTTGATACCAGACGTTTCGCCCTCAACTGCGGAGGGCATCTTCAGTGGCGAGTGCTTCTAGGCGTGTGTTTCCTGGTCGGAAGCTCTACTTAGAGTGAACGCTGCGTTCACTCTAAGTAGAGCTTCCGACCAGGAAACACGCCTAGAAGCACTCGCCACTGAAGATGCCCTCCGCAGTTGAGGGCGAAACGTCTGGTATCAACACCAACTATGGACCACGGCCACAGAACCCGGAATCACTCAACATTATGATTACCGGCCGTGAAAGCCTGCATTCAACTATACATTTTTATTATATACAACTTTCGTCATTAGAGGATTACCTCAAGGACAAAGTGATACAATTATTTTTTGGAATTGATGAAATACATTTTGTAAATACATTTTAAAAAAATTCAAATTATAGGCCTAATTGAAGTATACATAATATAAAGTAGAAATTTTGTAAATATGGTTTCTTAAAACTGAAATTGATCCTCTAATGGCAGCGATGGCAATTTTAGAAAAATACACCCTGTCCAAATCTAAGGAATTCCAAAATTTGGCTAAGAATCCTGGTATAGTACCTCTTGCCCCGATCATCAATCCTGTGACAGTTACACTATCTAGTTTTTATTTATCTTTGTAATAGTCAATTGCTGGCTCATATATGGCTTTCTTTTCAGAGTCAACTTCCTCAGGTTGGCCACTACCGCCCAGAATAGATTTATTAAGGTAAAGTGATCCCACTACAGGCTTGGGAGGTCCTTGGGATAGTGGGAAGTTGAGGTTCCCATATTTTTAGAAAATCAGCACAAGATGTCTGCCAGGTTATTGGCCCTGGGTGACGACCGCCTTTGCCTCTGGAATATATATTTGATACTAATTTCAGTTAGGATCTGAGTCAACAACAGGACCATGGTGCTGCCAGAAAGTTTGGTCTAGTTAAAAATCCTGACTCAACTCAAACCCACGACCTTTCCTCAAACAAATACTTTATGGCATTGCCCATTAAAATTCCTTCAAATCGTGGATAGGATTCTATTGTGTCAGAATTAATGAAACAACTAATTAAAAAAGGACATCCAGCGAACATTTTGATTTCATGAGCTACAAATAAGGTCTACTTGTCTCAATTATATGCTGATACGTACACCTATAAATTATAAGGCACTGAGTATACAAATATATGTAAAAAGTTTACAAAATAGTAGCTTCATATTATTTTTGTGTCATGATTTTCATATTTTTTCATATTTTGTTATAATGATTTCATAATTTGGTATAATTTTGATATAATTCCTCGCCCTATACATAACTAACTAAAAACAACTCCGTGGCACTATCGAACCCGTCGATTCATGGCCACGCGGACATAATCTCTTCATACATCCCTATCCTGAGCTAATGTTTTCCAATCATCCCTTGTATAAACTACTTCACTCAAATCATAGTTAATAATATGTCCTACCTCATTCTTAGTCAATCAACTACGCGTTTTCCCTCTGATTTGCCTACAAGAAGCTTCCATGTCCCCTTTCATTCCCCATTCGTGCGACATGTCCTGTCCATTTCAATCTATGAGACTTAACTGTTCTTATTACATCTCTATAAAGATCATGCAACTCACTGTTATGTAGTCTTCTCCATTCACCTTTCTGTTCTACTCTCTTTGGTCCAAATTTTTTCTAAGAACTTTATTCTCAAATACGCGTAATCTCCTTTCCTCCCATAAAATAAGAGTCCATGTTTCGCATCCGTATAATATAACTGGGAGAATAACAGTTTTATATATTTTCAGTTTAACATTTTTTTAAAGGAGTTGGGACAATAAGAATCCTTATAAAGCATAATAGCACGCATTTCCAGAATTGAGCCTATGTTTAATTTCTTTGTGCATCTCTTTCCCATTTATAATTATTGTTCCCAAGTTTTGGAATTCAGTAACTTCTTCAAAATTTACGTCATTTGTAATTAACTGCCCATTTACATTATATTATGCATTTCAAAGTGTGAACATATATTTAGTTTTATTGATAATTACTGCCAGTCGCAATTTCTTATGTTACTCATTAGAGCCCTAGGTTAGCGTAGATGAGATCAGTGATTTATAAAGTAACACCTTGCTGTTTATGGAGTCAGTGTTTTTTTAAAGATTGGTTATATCTGTGCTAGTCTTTGTTCTTTATTTAGTTGGCATGTTCTTTCAAACTGAGTTTTTTTTTTTTTGCCTACGAAAATGATTTTGCAATGATTCTGCATTCCAGTTGACTGTTATTTGCAGAAAAATATTAATAATTGCATCATCATCATCATAGTACATTTACGAATTTAGGCCATTTGTTGACCTGTTTTGGCCTCAAGAGAAACACCATCCAAAAGTCTTTTGAGTGGACATCCTGTTCATCTTCTTCCTGCAGGATCATAGCCTATAACATTTGTTTGGGTATCCTGTGATCTTCCATTCGATGAACATGTTGCACCCATTTTGACTTATGATCAGAAATTTTGTTTTCTAAAGATTTCATGTGTAATTCTTCTAAGATGTCTTCTATTTTTTTGTGACTTAGTAATGTGTATTCTGCAGTTCTCTGAAGGTATCTCATTTCAGCAGATCTATGTCTCTGTATATCCTCCTGTTTCAAAGTCCATACTTCGCTACCATTCAAAAGAGTTGGAGGAGCCAGTGTATTATACACTTTTAGTCTTGAATGTTTTTGGACAAACTGTGGCTTGAAGATAGAATTTATTAACCCTAAAATAAAAAAAAGGATATTTTTGCATTTATACCTTTTCTTCTTCATGTCAGATAGTGCATCCTAGATATGTAAAATTATTCACCTGCTCCAAAATTTTGTCAAGTATAATTTTACTTCTGACAGGATCTACACTTTGAAATGCCATAATTTTTGTTTGCTCTGTAGATATTTTCAATCCATATTCTTCTGTAATTTTGTTAAGTTCATGCAGATCTTTCTGCAGATTATCTTCTGAATTTGTAATTATTACTTCGTCATCTGCAAACAATAAGATATTTAATTTTGTATTTTCTGATATTTTTATTCCAAATTTATATTTCTTGTTCCAACAACATATTACTTAGTTGATGTAGATCGCAAAGAATGTTGGGGAGAGAGGGCAGCCTTGTCTCACACCACGATTTATAATTCCTTCTTCAGAAAATCTGTTATTTAATTTAATATTTATGGTGCTGTCTTAGTATATATATTTTGTATTTTCTGCAGAAGTAAATTTGGTATATTTCTGTCTTCCAATATATTGAAAAGTTTTGGTCTCTTGACTGTGTAGAATGCTTTTTCAAAATCTATGAAAGCAAAATGTGTTTATAAGTTGTATTCTCTTATTTTTTCAAGCAATAGTTTAACAGAAAATACTGAATCAATACAAGATCATATTTTCCTAAATCCATTTTGACATTCCTTAAGAAAATTTTCGTTGAAACTTTTCAATTTTTCATTTAAAATGTTTGCATAAATTTTGCAGCATGTGTTTAACAAACTGATTCCCCTATAGTTTTCCATTTTTCTCTTGTCTCGTTTCTTGAACAGGGGTATAAACATGCTTGTCTTCCATTTTTCTGGTCTATCTGCATTTTCGAATACACTATTAAAGAAGGACAACAGTCTTTCATGGAACTCGTACCCCCATCCTAAAATTAAAAATAAAGTAGGAATTAAGCTTCTCTCAAAAAATAAATAAAAAGTAAAAATCTTATTCTTCTGAAAGTACAGACCAATAATAATAATAAAATAATAATTATAGATGTAAAAAGACTACCAAAGTAAAAAAAAGTGAAATATTTTAAGTAAAATTATAACATACTTAAATCATTAAGTTTGCCTGCATATTTGGACAATTCAGAATTCAAGCCATCTGCGACAGTTGCCTTCCCATTTTTCAATTTCTTTACACTATTGTTCAATTCTTCCAACGATATTTAAGAGTCTATCTCATTATTATTTCGGAAAATTATATTTTCATAAGTATTATCAGTCCAAAGACTTTTATAATAATTGAAAAAATCTTCTTTCGATACTCAGCAATTAATTTTGGTAGATTCTTTAATATATTTGTTCAAATGAACTTATTTGTTATAATAGGGGCACATCATTACGTAGTTGGTTAAGGTAATACGCTACAGATCGGAAGTTAATGTTTCGAGTAACGGTGGGGTCAGGTCTTTTAAACTGACTCAACCTTTTAGTGGCAGGATTTATTTCAAAATTCAAATTGTATAAATAAGATTGTTACATGATCTACAAGTGTGATAGGTGTATTACTTGATTGTCTGTTGAAAAATATACCTAGAGTTAGGTATTCAAAATTCTAACAAATATATTAGTAAGCAGACTTGCTCCATATATTGATGACATTCTAGGTTCTAGGATATCATCAATGTGAATTTAGAAGAAACAGGTCTACCACAGATCAGATTTTTAGTATAAGACAGATTTTAGAAAACAAATGGGAATATAATGGTACTTTACATCAACTATACGTAGACTTAAAAAAACATACGATTCAATTAAGAGGGAGAAGATATATAATATCCTGCTAGGCTTCGGAATTCCTAAAAAGTTAGTTAGACTTATACGAATGTGTCTAAATGGCACAAAGAGTAGGGTGCGTGTGAAAACAGCTTTCGGGTACTTTTGAAATCCACAATAAGTTGAAACAAGGAGATGCACTATCTCCTCTACTATTTAATTTTGTACTAGAGTATGTCATCAAATCTATAGAGGATAAAGAAGGCCTACAACTCAATGGTATTAATAAGCTGTTAGTTTATGCTGATGATGTAGTACTATTGGGCGATGGCGAGGTGATACTAAAGGAAAACACGCACACACTATTGAGTAACACAAAGAAATTGGGACTGAAAGAAAATATCAATAAAATTAAATATATGGTAACACATAGAAATACATTATATAATGGAAATGTATAGCTAATGACAAATGAGGGAAATTTTGAGGAAGTGGCTGAATTCAAATACCTAGGAACAATAATCACAAATAGGAATGCGATGCACAAAGCAATTAATCATAGGCTCAATTCAGGAAATGCGTGCTATTATGCATTACAGGGACTCTTGACGTCCCAATTCCTTTAAAAAACGTTAAACTGAAGATATATAAAACTATTATTCTACCAGTTATATTACAAGGATGCGAAACATGGACTCTTACTTTAAACGAGGAAATGAGATTACGAGTATTTGAGAATAAAGTTATTAGGAACATTTTTGGAGCAAAGGGAGATGAGCAAATAGGTGAATGGAGAAACCTACATAACAATGAACTACACGCTCCTTATAGGAAGCCAGATATAATAAGAACAGATAAGTCTCGTTGATTTCGATGGGCAGGACATGTGACACGAATGGGGAATGAAAGAGGTGAATGGAAGCTTCTTGTAGGAAAACTAGAGGGAAAACTCCCAGTTGGTAGACCAAGAATGAGGTGGGAGAATAACATTAACTATGATTTGAGGGAAGTAGATTATACAGGGAATGATTGGAAAACATTAGCTCAGGATTAGGATGTGTAGATAACTTATGTCCCCGTGGCCATGAATCTAGGGTTCGATAGTGCCAATTAGTTAGTTACTTGTTAGAATTAGATCTTAGCGGTGTCTCTAAGCGGCAAGTAACTAATAAGAAGATGTTGGCGAAATTGATGAAATCATTCAGTTCATGAGTTGGAATTAGAAAGGATTTTTTAAAAGCGGTACACTTTACAGTAGCGAAGGTTTCAGAATTCTTTGCACGTGATATCAGATAGTGAGGTCATGAGATACATTTGTATTCAATATAGTGTGTTGTGCACTGCACTATCGACTGTATAATGTAATCCTGTCCTCTCTTCTCACAGCCCGGGCACGTATCAGCAGTAGAGTAACCCAGTGCCAACATCACAGGCATACGAAACGATCCTGTCCCTGGCAAAACAACCTCCCAGTCAACATCAAATATCACACTGACCGGACGAGTTGATTCAGAATTAAAGATAACCTGAGTTCAAACACTAGATCCAACCAATCTGACTGTTTTTTAAACGATTTTTATCAGTCTAGACAAATGCAGGGTTGGTTCACTATGGACATTGAAACAGTAATATGTTCGGAGACTTAGATCTGCTGAAATGAGATATATTATTAGGAGATAGTTAGAATGTCAACTTACTCCCTATATTGATGACATTCTAGGAGATCATCAATGTGCATTTAGAAGAAACAGGTCTACAACAGATCAGATTTTTAGTATAAGACAGATTTTAGAAAAGAAATGGGAATATAATGGTACTGTACATCAACTATATGTAGACTTCAAAAAAGCATACGATTCAATTAAGAGGGAGAAGTTATATAGTATCCTGCTGGAGTTCGGAATTCCTAAAAAGTTAGTTAGACTGATACGAATGTGTCTAAATGGCTCAACGAGTAGGGTGCGTGTAGGCAAACAGTTTTCAGACACTTTTGAAATCCAGAATGGGGTTGAAGCAAGGAGGTGCACTATCTCCTCTACTATTTAATTTTGTACTAGAGCATGCCATTAAATCTTTACAGAATGAGGAAGGCTTACAACTGAATGGTATTAATAAGCTGTTAGTTTATGCTGATGATGTAGTACTACTGGCCGATAGCGAGGAGATACTAAAGGCCAACACGCACACACTATTGAGTAACACTAAGAAATTAGGACTGGAAGTAAATATCAGTAAAACTAAATATATGGTCACACGTAGAAATACATTATATAATGGAAATGGACAGCTAATGACAAATGAGGGAAATTTTGAGGAATTGGCTGAATTCAAATACCTAGGAACAATAATCACAAATAGGAATGAGATGCACAAAGAAATTAAACATAGGCTCAATTCTGGAAATGCATGCTATTATGCATTGCAGAGACTTTTGATGTCCCAACTCCTTTCAAAAAACGTTAAGCTGAAAATATATAAAACTATTATTCTACCAGTTATATTATATGGGTGCGAAACGTGGACTCTTACTTTAAGGGAGGAAAGGAGATTACGAGTATTTGAGAATAAAGTTCTTAAGAAAATTTTTGGACCAAAGAGAGATGAACAGACAGGTGAATGGAGAAGACTACATAACAATTAATTACATGGTCTTTATAGGAAGCCAGATATAATAAGAACAGTTAAGTCCCGTAGACTGCGATGGGCAGGACATGTTGCGCGTATGGGGAATGAAAGACGTGCATGGAAACTTCTTGTAGGAAAGCCAGAAGGAAAACGCCCAGTTGGTAGACCAAGAATGAGGTGGGAGAACAACATTAACTATGATTTGAGGGAAGTAGATTATACAGGGAATGATTGGAAAGCATTAGCTCAGGATAGGGATGTTTGGAGAGCTTATGTCCGTGCGGCCATGAACCTTTATTTTTTTTGATAAGATTGAGGCTAAACTTATTACGATTGTAGATAAAATAATAATGAATAAGGTTATAATTGTTATTATGAAAATTACTTATCTTGTAAATACAAACTTTTTGATTGGAAGTCAAATATACTTAATATATTAGATAAATATATACACGGGTTCGATAGTGCCAGTGAGTAAGTAAGTAAGTTAGAATGTCAATAGTATGCCAATTATTTATTTCAACATTAACAATAATTTCACAATTACTACAACATTCCATAAATAATGGCAACACAGTTGTAAATTACTGATCCTAGTGGTGACCATTGTAATCTTGTAGTAGGGTCATTCCATCACAAGTTGTCTAGTGCTTCATGCTCAACATGTTCAATTTCGCTGAAACTTAGTGTAGGTATGGAACCTCTGCAGAATTTCAAATCATAATATCAAGTGTTTGGGAAACTATGACCTTTCATATGGAGGCCTTCTTGTTGAAGCCATCGAGAAACCGAACAACACTCAATTTTTAACTCTTTGTTACTACAAGGCAAATGCAAGTAGGGACCTCTTATTTTTATGTCTTGCACAACCTTTTATCCTAAATTCAAAAAACGTAGTCCGACAAAGGAAGTCCACTTTAGGAGTAGCCAGCATGGATCAAACTGCCTAACAAAATCTGTCATATCAAATTTTAGCCCATCTTTAGGGCCAAATATCTCAAGAACAAAAAACAAACGGATACTAATATTTGGTAAATTTGTTAACAGTGGTTGAGACAGTGCACTGCCCAACTATATTTATTCATAGCCACTTATCTAGAATTATACTAGATCATAAGCATATTCAATTGTTAAAAGTGAGCTATGTTCAAGCTCAAATAACATGACTTACGTCATCTCAAATGTTATTTTCGTTAGTACCATTAGAACGAGCACATCTTCATCTACTAGAATCAGCTTATTTCAGTTTTGATTCGGTTCAACTAAGGGATGAAAATTAAGGTTGAATGTCATGAAAAATCACTCGTAATCTACTAATTGTAGTAAATGTGCCGACTCATTTCTACAGGACCACAAGGATGCCAGTCAATAATTTGAGCTGTCTCTGGAATATTGAGCTATCAAGTGAGTTCATCAGCTACAAACATCCACATAAATGAAAACAACTGGGCCACAAATCAATGAAATAAAATGAAAATTGATATATGCATTGAAACATAGTTGCATTAAAGCTCTATATTTGAGGTTATAAGCCTAGATGAAAACCATCCGTATCTCAGAATTGCTTTTGTCCATGGTGGCTATGCCACTACGAATCCTCAAGAAGTTTGTTCTTAAGAATCAGTATCCCCATCGCCAATGGGCCACTCCCGATGGCCAGGCAAGTTCAGCCACGGGTGGGTTTCTTTTCCAATGTTCCCAAGTTTCATTGTTGGTTTCTTTGTCTAGGTTCCAAAATTTCAGGTGGGTTTCTTTATATTGTTCCCGATCCTATGTGTTCGTTTCTTTTTCTAGGTTCCAAACCTCAATTGGGTTTCTTTATCTTCATTCCCAAGGCCGATAGTTGGTTTCTTTGTCCAAGTTCCAAAGCCTAGCTGGGTATCTTTACTTGGTTCCCAAGCATAGTTTTTGGTTTCTTTGTATAGGTTCCAAAACCTCTGTCAGGTCTCTTTAACTTGGTTCCCTAGCCCATTATATTCATAATTAATGCTTCTTAGACTTGAATTTTTCTTCAATGCTTTGCAATAAAGCATCTGGTAAATTATACTGCTATGCTGTGGTGTCATCCATAAATAACTACGTACATTGACATCAACAAATCGATAACCCTATCTCAATATTTTTCATTAAGACACAGCAGTGAAATGTTCAAAATAAAAATCAGGGATTCACAAATAGCCAATGTACACAACATATTTATTCACAAATAGCCAATGTACACAACATATTTATTCACAAATAGCCGATGTATACAAAATATCTAAGAGTCCATTTAGATAATAAACTAACTAGGACACAGCATGTCAATAAATCTGATGAGAAAGTTAACAAAGCTCCTGCATAATGAAAATATTAGCAGGACAGAAATTGAAATGCTCCATAGACACATTAAAACGAAACATGCAAGATATATGTATAACTATTATAAAATATGGAGCAGATTCACTAATTACAGGTAGAGACTCAACAATACATAAATTAGAAATGATTCAAAACAGGATGCTAAGATTATAACTGGACCAGTGAAAAACATATAAAAGCTACGAGAATGTTCCGGATAATCAGTCAATGCAAAACATACTAGAACAGAAGTTCTGCACTATGCAAATTAAATTATCTACTCTACCTGCTACACTACAGCTATGTTCAAGCCCTCAACAAACTATAACAGATCCAACATTCAAATTCTCTCCTCCAAAAGCTTAATATTGATACCGAAATCAAGCTAAAATTCCTGATACCCGGCCCGCAGGACTACCAAAAGTGCAGTAAATAAGAAAAACTATATAAATCCAGCCGTAGTTCAACAAAAAAACTTTAAAGCTAATAAACGCAATTTTTCCCGAATCGGAATGGCTAAGAGTGTACACAGATGACTTAGAAATAAACAATAAATAAATATGTAGGATTGGGCATTTATTCAAAACCCTTCAGTCAGTGTGCTCCCATAGGAGCTAGTAATACAATATTTGATGGAGAAATAAAAACAGAAGAAGTAGCATTGAAAAAATCTTATTTCGCTTGAACATGATCACCAAAGCAGTAATTCTAGTAGATTCAAATGTAGCAATCCAACTAAACAGAAGAAACCAACCATATTGGAAAGTCAAAAACTATTGAAGCATTTGGACAAAGACCATTAATTAATATAATTCCAGGAGATACAATCTCTTGTAACTCTATTTGGCAATGAAATGACAGATGAACTTGCAAAAACAGGCACTAGAAAACAAACAGAACTAAATGCGAACTATACATATAAAATAAAATCAATAATATAAACAAAGTATTCCAAGCAAAACATGCACAAGAAAATTTTTGAGACAGTCAGGGAAACAATAAATGAACTAATGACAGAAGCAAAAAAAAAGCTATAGCCAGAACTGAGACTGGTGACAGGAAACAGCTGCCTAATCTATCATTTAATAGGAACGGAATATACGAAACAAACAAATATATACTCTGCAACAATCCAGCTGACATAATTGATAGTCAATATCTCCTTTATTGTCCAGTGCTAAAATCACGCAGCACAATACAAGCCAATAATAAATAAAAAGTCATTGGATAAATAAATATAATAATAATAATAATAATAATAATAATAATAATAATAATAATAATAATAATAATAATAACATATATTTTCAGTTTAACTTTTTCTGAAAGGAGTTGGGACAAGAGCCCCTGTAACGCATAATATCATACATTTCCAGAATTGAGCCTGTGTTTAATTTCTTTGTGCATCTCATTCCTATTTGTAATTATTGTTCCTAGGTATTTGAATTCAGTCACTTCTTCAAAATTTCCCTCATTTGCCATTACTGTCCATTTCCATTATATAATGCATTTCTATGTGTGAACATATATTTAGTTTAATTGACGTTTACTTCCAGCTACAATTTATTGGTGTTATTATTAGAGTGTGCGTGTTGGTCCTTAGAATCTCCTATAAACGAAAATAAAAAAAATCAGGAATGATAATAATATTAATAATAATAATAATAATAATAATAATAATAATAATAATAATAATAAAGATAATAATAATGCACGTTAATAATTATTTGTTTGATAGTTATTTAGATATTAATAATTATAAAGGGGGGAAAAAAACTATTTCATTTTTAATCATGAAAACAGTAAAAAGTATACAACGTATTGACTTCAGACACCACTGTGAGCAGTTTAATTACTTGTATTCAATATAGCAATAAATAGTTCTTAAAAATTATTCCAATATTTATAGAGGAGGTAATATATGACAAAACATTTCTATAACCAAGGTTCTTAAACTTAACTCTGAGTTATGGTCTTACGTTGTAAGAGGAGTACATCTTCTAATTCGAGCACTTTGTTAAAAAAAACTAATGATGAAACATTGTGCGTGGATATGTTACCATTAAGAAACACTTCTTGTTTGTATTTGTTTCAAACAATAATTAATTACGTTACATACAAGAGTAATATGTCCAGCACGGCAGACATAAGTTTGATGCTGTGATAATCTTAATAGTGGTGGTAAAAAAATGTATCATAACTCGGAAGATATTAAATTAAGAACCAAGTTTAGAGGATTTTTTTTTTTCGTTTTTGTTGTTGCACAATATCTCCTCTGTAAATATTGAAACTCTTCTTTCAGAACACACTTTATAAATCAAAACAAGATTTTCCAGAGAATACATTAAAATTATGATATTATAGAATGACGAACCATGCAGAAATAGTTATTATTATTATTATCATCATCATTATTATTATTAGTAGTAGTAGTAGTAGTATTATTATAATTATCATTATCATTATCGTTATTATAGGAGACAACATGCCCAGCATCATTACCAACTTCATCGAGAGAACAGCTTTCTACTTTATTTATAGGTGTGGAATGTTGCTATGAGGTTTCCAGTCCCGATTGCAACGTAACACTAAAAATTACTATAACTCCTAGCCCACCATCATATCATCGGGACAGCCGTAAACCCGCCTTCCAGATACCCCAACCTAGAAGTGGGTTACAATTACGCCAATGCCAGGAGAGAACAGCAGAAATGTCGAAATGACAACCTGGGACACTGAATAAAATAAAGACCATTACTCCTCAGTGAGGGACATCTTCAATGTTGCCTCATATTGACCAAGGTTACAAGGTTTGAATTTACTGGGAGTCTGATCTCCCATCTGAGAAGACATTCATCTTGAGAGGTGTCAAGGTAACAACTTCTGTTGGTGTAGATGATGAAGGACTCCCGCCAGAGGGCATCCCTTCATCAGACTTGCTTGTTGAGGGTGGGTACATGCAGTAGGAACTGACATATTTGCATATAGAGTGCTGAGATTTACATAATGTGTAAAATGCCTGGAGAATATCAAGAAGCACAGTAATGCACCTCGCTGTTAACGAGCCTCTCTGCTCCATGTTAATTCAAAATATCGCATTTGCTCTCATTAAAATATTGCATATCCCATTAATGTGCAGGTAATAATTAGTGCATTTGTATAAGTATGTGTGTTTATTTTATAACCCATAGTAATTCTGCATAGCCCCACTTTTTTCATGTTTGCGAGTAAAATTGATTGAAGGTCATTAAATTCCGTGGCTGAATACATTTGAGTCATCCAGTTCCATAACTACCTAATTACAAATTTTAAAAGATATTTTTACGGAATTACAAAAGAATAAAATTAGAACAGTTGAGTTTGATTATTTTAGAAGAAGCCTCCAAAAAACAAGACAAATAAAAAATGAATTCCTTTGGAGAGAAATGAATGTCACCACATCTGTTGTTAAGAGGATTGAAAATCAAACGCTTAAATGGTATGGCCATGTACAAAGAATGGAAAATGAAAGATGGCCAAAAAATATGTACCAATGGTCACCCTCTGGAAGAAATAAACGTGGTAGATCAAGATGGAAATTGAAAGCCTATGTCAGAACTATAATGGGCGATAGGAATTTGAAAGAGGGAGATTGGATTGATAGAGATAAATGGAAACTGAAGACGGCAACCTATAAATGGGGGGAAAGCCGAAGAAGAAAAACATTTTTTTTATTAAGTGTTTGTCACATCTTTCTCAATCTATCTGCAATATTAATTTGTTTCTAAACGTGTTAATTTCCTTATGTAAACTCAATGTGAATACTGCATCTTATTCCACAACTCCTGTAGTCCGCGTTGTCTACACTTCCAGAACTCGTTTTTAAGTCCAGGCTTGAATGAAATGTTCGAAAACTTTTAAAGTCCACTACTTCCATCATGGCCGTCCAGGACTTTCTGCCACAAAACTACACAAATCCATCAGTGTATTATATTGCATATTTTCTAAACTTTTTATAAGGAAGTTCAGTATTTAATCTACCAGGGATTTTTAAAATTTATTTTGGCAATATGTTGTTATAGATTCACATGTTTTTACAAGGGAGCTGTTAATCAATGCATACCCAAAACCTACTTTTAAATTTCTCCGAGAGAAGCGTTGTGATGTACCAAGTTCGTGACCAAAAATTATCTGCATTTTTAACTGCAAGACACAGAAATCGAAACCAGAATCCAGCAGTGTTAACCCACTGTACATAGCAGATGAACTCCCTGAAGAAGTAAGAGCGGAGTGAAGTGAGGCGGGACGCGGCGCTGTCGGCAGGTATTGGCACTTTAAGTTTACGACTGCACAGAGGTTCATTATTAGCCAATCTAAAAACGGAGAAGGACTTGTTCGAGGTGAAATAACCTACTGAACAGATGTAGGAGCCCTAAAGTCTATAATAAAAAAGGAAAGCGATTGAATATAATGAATCCGGCAGTTAAAGAATTGAGTGTGCCTATCCGCTGTGGTCTCGAGGTAGCGTGGTGCCTTGACACGCAGCGGGTCCGGGTTCGATTCCCGGTCGGGACAAGCTTCCAGGGTGAGTTTCTTTCCGGGTTTTTTCCTCACCTGTAAGACAAATTTTAGGTAGCTTTAAGGTCCAAAAGGTCCCCAAACATCATCTGACAATCATCATCACCAGCTTTCGCCGGTGTGGAAAGCAACGGGAAGCTATTGCACCTATAATTTCGTAGTAAAGTTGCAGTGAAAGACCTGCCTACGGCAGAACACTATAAAATAGAATAGAATAGAATAGAATGACTTCAAAGAAGGTGATTGATGTGAAACAGCTCTTGCCAAAGCACTTAGGTCCCGAATGACGCAACAATGAGTATCTAAGCTTTTACAGGAACTTGCTACCATGTGGCGAAAATGTACACTTACAAAAAAAAGCGACTTCAATACGCAGAGTCCCTATTATGACCTACTGCGCATGCTCGAAGAACTGCAGCTATGGTCCACGAGGTAACGCCTTGTTAAATGTTTTAAATACGCTGTATTTGGTTTTATTCGTTTTAAATAGTTAGAGAGCAGTGCAGGAGACATGTTTCTAGATATTCACGAGTGTTTGGCGTATACAATATTACTCAAATTGCGAAATTTCGAATAAAGTTCAACACTCGTGCATAGAGTAAAAGTAAACAAGACAACCAGGATTTATACGATTAGTATCCGACGTTCGAGTAGCTTAGATCGTTAAACCAATTAAGAAAAAATTAAATATATATGAGAATCAGGCTTCAAATCCCACGACAATGATTTTGTCGTTATTAATTTGTATTTCCGCAAAATACATTCTATTACATTTAATTCCAGCCATGTAATTTACGTCCACTTTATACTATTTTAAGTAATATTCCTGCCTTCGTAAACTCTATGAAACTATTTAGCTACAAGTTTAAATTTAGTTGTGTGTGGTGCTACACCTAAATAAATGGAATTGAATGTGCTTTTATGTTTAGTTGAATTAGTAAATGAAAAAATAATTATAAATTTATATTTTTATATACCCCGTGCTGATTGCCCGGCGTTGCCCGGGAATCTAGTTATCTCGATCTTCTTGACACAAATGAGCTGAAATACGAAAATGAATATGTGTTATGTTTATTTCAATAAGTAAAAGGGAAAAATTATATCATAATTATTTTTAGATACCCCGTGCCCGGCGTTGTCCGGGAATCTACTTATCCCGATCTTCTTGGCATAAATGAGCTGAAAGACGAAAATTAATGTACTTATTATGATTAGTTGAATAAGTAAAACGAAAAATAATTATAAATGTATATCGTAATTATTTTAAGATTCCCTGTGCTGATTGCCCGGTGTTGCCCGGGAATCTACTTATCTCGATCTACTTGACATAAATGAGCTGAAGAACGATAATTAATGCATTTATTGTGATTAGTTGAATAAGTAAAATGAAAAATAATTATAAATGTAGGCCTATATCGTAATTATTTTAAGATTCTCAGTGCTGATTGCCTGGTGTTGCCGAGGAATCTACTTATCTCGATCTTCTTGGTTTAAATGAGCTTAAAGACAAAATTCGTTATTTTGAGTTATCCTTAAAAGAATATCCGCCATTCGCTGGTATGCTTGCACAGGAATCTACGTAGGCCTACATGTCTCAATCTTCTTGGCATCAATGAAAGACAAAAATGGATTTTTGAGTTATTCGTAAGATATAAACATATGCTGTCCCGGACTTTTTTGTAGTGCTTTTTGAGATAGGCCTATTCAACTCTGTGTACATTAATTTTGTGTATTTGTTATGGTTTAGGCAGGGTAAGCTATTTAAGCGTCCAAAGAGCTACTTTCTTCACTACAAAGAGCGATTTTTAAGGGTGTAGGAGTTGAGTATCACAACTCCCTTATAGCCTATGTTCATCCCGGGAAACTCCTGAACATTTTGAAAAAAGCCCCATCACAATCGGATGAACGGTATGACCGCGCATTAAGTACGAACATTCATTTTTATATATTAAATCCACCTTCCTATTAACATTTAATTCAATAATCTGTTTATTTAAAATTGTTTCTAATATTTTGCCATAAGATAGATTGTTTATCCAATACTTTTTTAATTAAACTCATATGTGAGTAGCTTTCGAATGAATGTGGCTAGGGAAGGGGTAAAGTTGTATAACCAATCATTATGACGCGACAACTGATGTCCTCAATGGATTTCTTCCATCCGTTCCTTTTCATTGATACTATACTCAGTCCAGAAATTCTTGAATCATTATCTACCTCGTCTGTTCTATGCATAGGTCTACTTCTTGACTTTCTTTCATTTATTTCATTTATCAATATGTTGTATTATCATTACTATGTCTAGGATTTTTATCATATAGCATATATTTTTGGCAAGAGTGATGTGTTTATTAAGTATGTATAAATGCTCTTTATACAAAAACGAATTGAATTAAAGTGCTTTGTTACGTCATATTTATGTATATTTGGTCATATTCGTCATATTTTCTCTCCTGTAAAAGTTAAAGAAATTATCTTACAATTTGTTTCTTGTGTGTTTGAGTTGTTAGATTTATCAGAATTTTATTTATTGTAAAATCTACCACCCTCTCTTGTTTCGTTTCAATTCACAGTATGGACTTTTCCCCTACGTATATACCTGAACAAATATTTATATATTGTCTCGCGACAAGCAGGTAGCTACTGATAACACTGAGCAACAAAAAATAAACTTGTTTTTGTCTCAGAAGGAAAAATATGTGATTCTGATAGTATTTTTTCTCCTGAATTCATATATGATATCGGTTTTTCCCCATCACACAAGGTTTCCGAGAGACAGGAATTTATAATTTCAAACACTTTAATATTTTCTACATTCGTAACTACACAATATTCGAACATTCGGACTCACCTAGAAAGTAAGAAATGACGATTTTCTGCAATATTTCGCCTGTGGAGCATTCCACTTGATGGTCCAACAATAATCGGCCAGCATATTATGATTCTATTTGCCTTGATATCTCATTTCCATAGCTGAAACCATTTGAGTTAGCTCATTTGGTTTTATTTTACAATGGACAAATGGATGAAAAAAGTTTATTAAAAATAATTATTTAAATCCATTAATTGAAATTGAAATTTAAAAAAAAATGTGGGTGATGGAGAAATCCCAATTACTTATTTGAAAACACGATAAAAAACTGTATTAAGTACAACTATTCGTACTCATGAGACAAAAATCATGTTGACCAGTGTTATTTTAATGAAATAAAAACCATGCTACAATATCAAATTCCATACTTTAACTTGCTTCTCATTTGCATTTTATTCTTGAATAAATAGTTAATTGTCATAAACTGATTTACTAATTGATTTCAAAACTGAATTTATTACATAATTATAATATTATTAGGTCATATTGTTTATGTTACACTGCTGCATATTTTGGTAAATATTAGGCGATATCTGTATATATTCTCTTGCATATTTCGGTTAATTTTAGTCAATTAAAAATCCTAGCACTAGTCATTACTTTTTAATCCCTGTACTACATTATTTCTCTTTCCGTATTAAAATGATAGGCTGCCCATCTCATTCTGTAAACTTTTAAAATATGATGTCCATCCATAGTAATTCTGCCCGAAGACAGGTCCTTCACTGCAATCATAGCATTTTCATGCTATGCTTGCAGCTTTACAAGGGAATTGTAAGTGTGGTAGCTTCCCGTTCCTTTCCACACCGGTGGAGGATGCTGATGATGATGATCATCATCATGGCCATATGATTTCAGGGACCGTTTGGGCCTTAAAGTTGTCCTGACATTTGTCTTACAGGTGAGGAAAAATCCCGATAAAACCTCACCTAGAAAAACTGCCCCGACCGGGGATCGAACCCGGGCCCGCTGCGTGACAAGGCAGCACGCTACCTCGAGACCACAGCGGTGGACAAATATGATGTAACGAATCTTAATTTGTGTTATTTTCGAGAAAGTTACTTCCATGTTCTAAGATACTACATTAAATTTAATAACCAAGTTATCACAATCCAATGAAATTCACCTTATCTATTCGAGTAGTTGTTTTATTGTATTTAAGTATTCCTTTGAAATCCTTTACGTAACACTTACTTTTTGACACTGCTGTACATTCATGCTTTTTTATTTATTGCTTACATCTGGTCAAGTTCAGTGCTATATACATTTATCTTACAGGCATGTATCTCATTTACATACTATGAATTGCTTATATCTTTTTTTTTTGTAGCACCAGGTGAGTGCTACCAGAGAGTACGTTAATATAAATAAATAAGAGGCGACATTTGGCACACATCCAACAAAAATCACCTAGATAATACGTATTTTCCATCTTGGATAATTGCAATGAGTAGTTATCTCATAGAACTGTTTTATCGTCAAATACTTTTATCCAACATGGAAAATCCTGAAATCAGATTAGGGGAAAAAAAAAGTTAAAAGTTGTTATACATGTTACACACACAAATATATATAATTAGATAACACTGGTCAACAGTGGTTTTGTTGCCCTTGATATAAGATTAATTTCGGATATATTTATGCTCACAATTCATGAAACTATCAATGATTTTGGAAGATTTGCTCTGGTTTTTTAATTTTTATTTTCAATTAAAAATAGAACCGCACAAACAAAACAAGCAATAAATGTTTTAAACTCTGTTTGGTGGAGCAAACATATTACAAAAAAAAAATAGAAAATTACAATTATATCAAACCATAATTCAGAGCATTTTAACATATGGTGCTGAAGTCTGGCAAATTCCTACCAGGGAAATGAAAAGAATTTTAAGTACAGAAATGGATGTTTTAAAAAGATCAACTGGAAAATCTAGAATGGATAGAATACGAAATAAAGAAATAAGGGAAATTATGGGTGTACAAGAGGAGCCGGACATCATAGACATTATAGAAAAGAAAAGAAAAGATTACAGTGGTATGGCCATGTCAAAAGAATGCCAAAACAAAGATTGCCTAAAATTGTTATGGAATGGATCCCAATGGAAAGGAGGAAAAGAGGAAGACCGAAGAAACTTGGACAGAAGGGGTACAAACAGCTATGAATATCACAGGAATGGAGGAAGATCAATGGATGGACAGAGAGGAATGGCGTTTGGTTTCCGGAAGACGGCGGCAGCTGCCATGATACCGGATGATGATGATGATTTTCATTTTACACTACAAAAATCGGAAAATATGAAAAATAAAACATATATTTATAATGTCAATATTTTTTGAAAAATCAGTATACACTGACGTAAATAGAAAGAAAAATATCGAAAAATGATGTTATACTTCAATGAAACGCCTTATATAAGATTTTCTTCTATAATTTTTTAGGGGACAATCTCTTTTTAAAGACCAGCAGTAATCTGCCATCATGTGACGTTCCCATCTACACTGATTCCTTTCCTCCACTACTTTTAGATCCTAGTGAAAGCGCACTCTCTGTTCATTGCTATAATTTCCTAAATTATCCGGAAATCTATCCAGGTGTCTGTGGAGAAAATGTAAGTTTATACTCATATTTGCTCCCAGAATCTTGAAGCTTGTCAACATGTTTTACACAATTTCTTTATAATTTGGTGCTTTATAGTTACCTAGGAAATTTTCTACTCCAATACAAAACCCTTCCAAACTTCACTTTCCGGAACAGTCATAACTTTGATAAAGATTTGCATCTTTCATCAATTGCCGAATTTGAGGACCATCAAATATTCCGCCTTTTAACTTTTACATACTAAGCTTAGCAGATTTTCTACGAATGTATTTGAAACATTTTCCTTCCTTGTCCAACACTTTGACGAATTGTTTTATCATATCCAGATGCACGTCGTAAGTACTTTAATTTTGTCAAATAACTGAGATCATGACCGATGTAAGGGGCGTGAGAGTGGGGATCACGTGATGTTTGTATACGCGAAAAAAATGCGCAGAAATCAAATCATGACTGGAAACATACATTTTATTAGTAACAAGCCGTTTACTGTTTAAGATATGAGATACGCAAAAATCATAAAAACTAGAGCCCATTCAGCACTTTAGTAAACTGTGCACTTGAAAACATAGAAATTCGCTGAGATATCCAGGGCAACATATTTTTTTTGTAGAGCTGTGTAATGTGATGAATTTGAATATAAAGAGGATAAACAAGAAAGTGATATTAAGGACAGAATAAATAAAGGTATATCAACACCTATTTTGATTTTTTGGTCACCCAGAAGTCTATATTTTATTCGAGCAATAACAGCAATGATGAATGGAGTCTTATGGAACAGACATATAACCAGGAAGAATAAGTTACAAATATATAATTCGATAGTGAGAAATACTGCGACATATGGAGCTGAAGTTTGGAAATTCAACAAAAACACAGAACAAAAATGTATGTCGATGGAAATGGATCTTAAGGAGAGCAGCAAGATGTTCAAAATTAGAAAAAAAAATACTGTCATAAGAGAAAAATGAATATTACATATTCCATAGTAGATTA
The DNA here is from genome assembly GCA_030220185.1 of Diploptera punctata. Lineage (NCBI taxonomy): Eukaryota > Metazoa > Arthropoda > Insecta > Blattodea > Blaberidae > Diploptera > Diploptera punctata. The sequence continues at coordinate 520,407 of JASPKZ010000046.1, read as the reverse complement.
TATAAGATATATATTGGTATGGGCACGTACGACGAATGCAGAAGAAAGGTTACCCAGGAAAACATGGGAATGGTGTCCACCTGGAAGTAGAAGGAAAGGAAGACCTCGAAACTCGTGGATGCAAGAAATAAGAACTGGAATGAGAACAAGAGAACTGGAAGACATCGAGTGGATGGAGAGAGACAAGTGGAGAGGTAAAATAAAAGTTTAGGCACAGAAAGATGTGTAAACATTAAAAATCTGTAAATAAATAAATAAATGTATGTATGTATGTATATATAGGCCTATATATATATATATAAAAGTAAAGTAAAGTAATCCCACTACAGGCCTCAGGAGGCCCTTGGGGTAGTGGTAGGTTAAGGCTCCCACTTTTTCTGGACAATCGGCACTTGATGTCAGCCCTGCGTGACGGTCGCCTTTACCCCAGAATAAGTGTCTGGTACTCATTTCCGTTAGAGGCTGAGTCGACCTCAGGGCCATAGTGCCGCCAGAGTGTTTAGGTCAGTTAAAAAATCCTGACCCCACCCGGATTTGAACCCTCGACCTTCCGGCTTGTAGCGCAGTGCCTTAACCACTACTGCGGCGTGCCCCTATATATACATGTATATATATATATATATATATATATATTATATATATATATATATTCTACTAAATTATCATAATAATATACCTAGAAATCAGATATTGGAAATAAAGTGGAACATTGAAAAGAAAATGCAAAATTATGATAAAAATATTAGGCCCATAAGTCGTAGGTAACAATATAGACTCAGGAAAAAAAACATTTTTAGCGATAAATATCACTATTATATAATACTATAAAATGGAGGTTGCAATTTTATCGACATATCAAAAGAATGGATTCTAACAGACTTACAAAACAAATAATTGAATTGTACGAAAATAGTAGTAAAACCACTGATAGATACAGTAAAATATATTGGCGAAATAAAGACATATTTTAAAATGGCATGAATTACTCTAGGATGTGTCTTAAATAGAGAAATCTTTAGAATCAATGCTCATAAATGGAAGAGAGAGAGAGAGAGAGAGAGAGAGAGAGAGAGAGAGAGAGAGAGAGAGGAGAGAGAGAGAGAGAGAGAGAGAGAGAGAGAGAGAGAGAGAGAAAGAGAATATGAGAGAACTATTGACTCAAAGGAGAACAAGTGATTCTAAGCACTTGCTTGGTCTTACATAAGCTCATTCGTACCTAATTACATACACATATACTGTAAATTAATTATATCTTTCAGTTTTAACAATGCTTAAACTGTTATAGGTCATTTATGAAATCTCTAACTGTAATTTAACATAGGACATTTTGTTCGTTGTTTCATTATGTATTTTTTATTTTTTCGCAGTGGTTTTACACAACCAATATAACAGACTAATAGTCTGAAAAATGAAATGGCTGACTTATAAGAAACATAAGTAATACCAATATCAAAGTTATATATCAATATATTTTGCATTATAGTAATTTTAAAATCGTATTATAAAACGGTTATTCTTTCAGTAATATTATATGAATACGAAACATTAGGCCTATATATCCCTTTAAGAGAGGACAAAGTATTACTATTATTTTAGAATAAAAAGCTTAGTATTTTTGCGAAAGAGAGAAGAATAGATAGGAGAATGGAGAAGACTAATTAATGGGCTACATGATCTATATGGGGAGCAAGATGAATGTAATAAGAAGAGATAAGTCTGGTAGACTGCGACGGGCAGAATATGCCACGAATATTGAATGAAAGGGGCGATTTTTTTTAATTGTAAAGCAATACGTTATTTTTATTTTACAACACTGGTCATGATAACGTAGGCAATTGCGGTGCTCGTTTCGGTGTTATACAGTTTTACTTATATCTTCGTGTTTTTACAGCTGCTGCGGTCATCCCGTGTCAAACCTCCAAAGCCTACGATTTTGGGCTTCTTCAATGCTTAGCCCTCTTGCTAGCATTACTATCTTCATGCTTTCCTTCCATGTTAACTTTGGTCTCCCTCTTTTCTTCTTTTTGCTCGGTTGCCATTGATATAGTATACAGTTTTACTTTACACAATCAAAGTAGATAAGTAAAACATAACTATACACTTAATGCAGATAGGCAGGTAGTATTTAATTTATCCTTTAATAGCTCACTAAGTCACTAGCATCGAAATTCAAAGCTAGAAGTGAAAAGGAAGATTTTGCTCCAAGTCTCTTATTTCAGGCTTGATGTTCCTTTACCTGTCGTAATTGTGCGCCATGGAACCTATGACTTTACTTATCTTCCGAATGAAGTTAAAACTCAGGATGAAAATTTTCATCGTCCCCGGTTTAAACCCGCGACAACGGAACCGGAGGCAAACATGCCTAGCGACTGGTCAACCGGGATGAATTACATTCATTGCTGATTTTGAAATATTGCCTATACTTATATACATTCCTCCAACCAGTGAGATGTCCTGAAGGATTGGAAAAACAGCACACAAATTTAAAAGAAACTCGGGATATGCTTTACAACGTGAGACGCGAAAAAATTGTCTAAATTCCAATCATACACCATGCGCATGCGTCAACAAACGCGAAGCAGTTTACGCTATGGAATCATAGAATGCAGCCAACGTGATATTTAACTAACCTAAAAGGTAAATAATTGTTTAAAACATGTGAAAATCACTGTAAATGATGGGATATAATTTGAAAAATGAAACCCTAAGAATAAAATTTGACGGAGCTTATGAAGTAATTTAAAAAGTCGCGTCACAGGTTGTAAAGTTTAACCGAAATTCGTTTAATAATAATTAGACTAACATTGATGACTTTTATTCTTATTTTAAATTATGACTTACTTTTTTTACGTTTAAACTTATTTTGTAAAATGTAATAAAATGAGTACTAAGTTTTGTAGATAAATATTAAGAGATCTTATTTTCAAATAATTTGAAAACCGAGAAAAGGTTACTCACACTCACATATACATCTTTGTTTTACTTGCAGATATTGAATAAAGAAAACGCAATTTCACTTTATGCCATACACAAAATATTGATTGTAACAAATGTTGAGAAGCTCAAAGGATCGTATATGTTATGTATGACTCTATCATGCACCGTATTCACAAATGATGTAGGCTCTATATAACTGCATGTCTCTACAACATAAAAACTACACTATATTATTAGAGGAACTTAGAGTAATTTGGACCCCTGTTTTGAATTTGTTTTTATTATTTTAATTAAGGGGTTTTGATTTTATTTAATTACAGTGATTGTCATTTGTTTTGTAACTATGAAATAGCATTTTTTTATTCAAATATGGAAACATATTCATATTTTATAAGCTTTTTTACATTACAAGAAAGGTCCACTTTAACCTCCATATTCGGATAAAGTGGACTCTAAAGTCCACCTTAGCATTTAGTCTATTTTTAAGTTTATTTACTCTATTAATTTATACAGACAGGCACAGATTAACCTGAAAATATTTATGAAAGATCATAATTAAAAGCGTTGATATTTACTTAATGTTTTGAAAAAAAAAATGTTCTTCGCACAAAGAATAAAAGAAACTGGTCTTGAACCCATCAAAGTTAATGAGGGGAAGAAGTTAAAATATTTTGTGTTTGAGGGCAGCACCAATTAAAGAATATATTAACAGGGTCCACATTATGCGAACTTCTCTCTATATATATATTATTAAAGGAAGTCAAACTTCACTAGTCAAAGTGTAGCAATTTTGCTGTAGTTTTGACTATGGGTATATAGTGGCGCTAGTGAGCTAAATAAACAGAAAATAGTGTCTCCGCATGAAAAAGTTGTGTGTTGATTGTGGTTAGCAGAGTTCAAATCTGTACTACGAGTGCAGTGAAAATTCAGAACAGTGTACCGAGGAGAACCTCCAACACAAAGGAGCATCTACCAATGGACGAATAAACTTAGAGAGACAGGAAGTGTTTTGAAGAACAAGAGCATCACCCCGTACAACTTCTTGCTCTGGGACATTATTAATCCATTCGCCTCAAAAGACGAGGTAGACTCGCCGGCAGTTAAAATGGCCTTCAACTCAGAAGACGAGGTACACTCGCTTGACTCTGCTGTTACATATTTTTACATCCCTTGGCATGGTAATATTTTGTTAACATTTATGAATAGTAGAGGAATGTGTTTTGCCTTCGCCCTTATTGTGATCTCAAGTACCGTTACATTTTGTTTGTTTTGAATATCTGAAAATAGACAATATAATTTACGATAACTTTAACCTGGTTTCTGAAAAAAATGCACTGAGCATTTAAACCTGAAGGAAATGGGTTAAGGATATCGTCTAAAAGATAGAGGTGAGGTTTATCATTGATCGCAGAGCACGTATTACTGGTGCCTTCCGTTAAGTAACAACTAAAATTCTGCAGCGTACGTGGATGGAAGTGAACAATCGCCTGGAAATTCTCCGAGAAACAAATGTTGCCATTGTTAAACAAAACTTTCACACGTGTGTATATGTTTGAGAAATGATGTTATTTGTTTTTTATTCTATAACTTAACAGGGAACTGTCAACCATTGCATGCAGAAACCTGTATCGAAATTTCTTCCAGACAAGCGTTGTGATGTTCAAAGAAAGTGTCCAAAAATTATCTGCCTTTTTAACTGCAAGGCACTAAAATCCAGCACCAAAACTCTCATTTAAACTATAGGGAAACAATACATCTCCTGTACTGGCAGACTGGATAACCCTCACTACCCACCGTCCGCACCGCGTCCCGCCTTACTTCACCCCCCCTTTTAATCGTGCAGGGATGTACATCTGCTCCTTACAGTGGGTTGACATTGCTGGATTCTGGCTTGGATTTCTGTGTCTTGTAGTTAAAAACGACAGATACATTTTAGAACACGGCCTTGTTACATCGCAACGCTTCTCTGCGAGAAATTTCAAGTTAGGTTTCGGCATGCGATTACACTGGTCAACATGATTTTTGTCTCATAGAAGTATCTATATTTGAGAATTTTACACCACCATTTTATAAGCAGTAAACGATGTTATTTAACATTTTCCAATACTGTTATTTTAACACAGTTCCAATAATGGACCATATTATAATATTATAATGCTATTGTGAAAAGAAAAATTAATGTCTGAACCAGGATATAGATACTTCTAAACGAAGCCGGCCGTTGGCGATGATAATGACACCTACCTGGCAGCGGACGAAACGAGAATTATAGATTTGTATATTTGGAAAGAATTGTTAATATTTGTACCAAGTCTAGAATAGTGTAGTGGGCTGCACACTCCTATGGAGAAGGAGAGGTCCACGGTCCGATTCTTGGTTCAGACATTAATTTTTCTTTTCACAGTAGCATTATAATATTAAGGAAAGAGCGGAGAATGCTGAGTCTGCAGTGAAATACCTGCTCTTGGGCAGAATATTATGTACGTACATATATTTTCATTATTAGGCTACAATCTTAATAGTTTAATTCCTGTGGTATTCGCTAATAGCCCTATGCTTTATTGTACATGAATGTACTTTAAGGAAAGCAACAATAGGTGACAGACTGTTAATCCTTCAGTTTGTGGAGGGAGAGAGGGTAAACCTGGCAAATTTATTTGTTGATAATTGAACTCAGAAAATTGGTCACGTATCTAAAATCCGTAAGGAGCTGGTTTCAGAGGTTTCTAAAGACAGTTTTATGATCATCCTGGCGCCATGCTGCTACCTTTCAAAAATTGTGTAGAGCTTATCTTGGGAAGCAAGTTTCCGTTATGACGCAGGACATCTTCCAGATATCTTCGCGCCATGTCCATTTCCTGGTATTCCAAGCTTATGTGACGCACTTTCACTTGTCGCTTGATAGTACAATCCAGATACCGACCATTACTTAATTGACGTAATCTAAATTTTACATGGCAGCATGATGTAGTCAACTTCCACAAAATCAAATGTCTATGTAATGAGTACAGCCCGGATTTCTATGTAATCACATATTTTTCCTCGGTATGCATCAGTCTGAGAAATTATGTTAGCTAATTAAGGTACAAGGACCATTATATTTCAAGTTTATATTACATATTTTTACACATTTCAGTGAATACTACATATTTTAAACTTTGTTTTTATTGTTTTTAATGCCCAAGGTTGTCCTTTTGAACATTTCTGGTATTCTCTCCTGGCATTAGCTTAATTGTAATCCACTTCTGAGGTTGGGGCGCCTGAAAGGCGGGGTTATGTTGATAATTACACCTTCCATACTTTCACATATTATGTCAAATTCTTAGTTGGTTGCACACGTTCATCTGCTTAAGTGCCGTATTCACCAATGACGTTCTGTGTTGTCGAGCGATCATTTCACAGTATAAAACTAAAAATTGAAATTTGTTTTGTGTTTAGTTGAATAAATAAAAAAGAATAATACATGTAATCCGTAATTACTTTGGATACCCCGTACTGATTACCCGACTTTGCACGGAAATCTACTTATCCCTATCTTCTTAGCATAAATGAGCTGAAAGACGAAAATGGTTATTGCGAATTATCCGTAAAAGATATATAAATATATATATGCTGTAGCGGATTTTTTTTGTAATTTGTTTTTTTTTTTTAGATATTCAGTTCTGTGTAACATAATTTTGTGTATTTTCTATGGTTTAGGCAGCGGAAGTCATTTAAGGGTCCAAAAAGCAACTTTATAGTTCAACAAGGCCCCCTTTTTGTTAGCTCCGGCTCTATAATACATAGGGTAATATGTTATAAACGTTAATTGTCCCAGAAAATTCTCTAATTGATGAAAAAAACCATTCAAATCGGTCAAGTAGTTTTCGAGTCCATAAAGGACAGACTCGCACTCAATTTATATATAAAATCATAAGACCTATATAAAATACCTTTACGACAGCAAATAAGTGTAACTGCTAGAACGGCTGTAATGAGTTTACGATCTTTCAAAACTCGTGTAACGTTCAGTTGTACAGCTGGTATTTCTGTGTTCGCAGACCTGAATTCTTCTGTTCTAATGTCACAGGTCAAGTAGAGTTATAAATCTTGATTTATTGTTATGTTTTACGGTTTATTGTCTGCTGAAAATGCATTGTTCTTGAATGTAACATGCGTTGGTCAAATTTAGGACAAGCTACTGCATTTATTTTCTAAAATTTTACCTTCTCCTGAACTAAGGGCAGTACTTAATCACCAGTCTCATTTACCAGACATAAATCGACAAATTTGTATTCAAGACTCCCTTATTTAAGGTAGAGTTATGTTGAACCTTATTGAAAAATTATTGACTTTCGAGATTACTCAAGAACATATCTCGTTTTACAAAAAAAAAAAAATAAGGCATAAACTAATATAAATATATCATTACACAGAGCACTAAACAATAGCACTTCATAACTTTGTGTGAAGTGTTAATAGATTCGGCTGTAAGTTTCCAATAGTTATTTATTATTTATTATACTTAAAACGTACAACTCTTTATCCACTTTGATGATCTTTTAAACTGATGTACTAGTTCGTCATTTCGATATTTGTAGTGTTCTCTCGGCATTGCGTAATTTTAACTCACGTTTGAGGTTGGGACGCCTGGATGGAGGGTTATGGCTGCCCCGTTGATATCATGGTGATGATAATAGTGGTGCGCCAGGAGAATCCTTAAACCTAAATTTAATCTAAGGCAAACATGAATGATGATGGTTATGATAGCCATATGATGTTAGTACACCGTTTGGGTCTTGAAGTTGCCTTACAGGTGAGGAAAAACCCCGAAAAAACTTTCTCCGACCGAGGCTCGAACTCGAGCCCTCTGTATGGCAAGGCAGCACGTTACCTCGACACCACAGTAGTGAACTTATAATTTTTTTTATTTACGAATATTCCACAATACAGTGTTTCTCCTTCAACCCAAAGTGATTTGTCGCCAGAGGTTCCTGTCTAAAGCATATTCTACCCTCAAATCTCTAGCTTCCATACTTCTCTTCACTCCATCTATCCATCGTTCTCTACGCCTGCCTCTTCCTCTTCTTCCATTAGCTTTCCAATTAAGGATCTTCTTTGGTATTCTATTTTCTTTCATTCTTATGAGGTGTCCATACCATTTCAAACGTTTTTCTACTATTTTTCCTAATATGTTTTTTTCAACTTGCATAATTTCTCTTATTGTGCTGTTTCTGACATTAACCCTTCTTAAAATCCTTGTCGATCGCCTCCAAAAATCCATTTCTACTGCTAACAGCCTGTTGGCTTGTTTTATACTTACTGTCTATATATAATAAAATGCTTTGTAACAGAACTTGAAATATAGTTTTCTTCGTTGTGTATATTATATTTCTATTCCAAAGCACTGAGTTCAACAAACCAATGATTCTTCTTCCATCAGTTATTCTTCTTTCAATTTCTGTAGTTGAATTATCACTTTTATCTAAAATAGGTCCTAAATATTTAAATTTTTTAACATTGCGTATTCTTCCTGAATTACATTGTAGCTCATCTGTTGTATCCTATGAAATATATTCTGTTGTATTATAATTTATCTGTAATCGCCATTTTTTGTATTCTATCTCTAATTTCGTTTTTTTAGGCACACCCTGTAAGAAAAGTAGCGTTCGCTGCTGGATTTGAATTTAAATGTCTTCTTGTATAGGAATTATTGATCTTGTGTTTCAGATATACGATACCAGTATGTAGAAACTTAATCCCTAGCTTAAAATATTTTGTAGATATTACGAACATGTAAAAATATACTTAGAATGAGAAGGATTGCCATTAAATTGGTTTTCTTTGTTTTTGGACCTCCTCCTCGACAGCACTTAACATTATATCGTCATAAAAGACAGGGATATCAGTTACTGAAGAGCCATACGGAGCCAGCCTGCGAGTTGAAAGACCTCTCCTATCTTATTTTTATCCGAAAAAAAAACACACACACAGTAGAAGTATGCTGACGTCTAGATAATTTTGAGGAATGTTAGAAACTGTTAAAACTCTACACACTTTTTTTTTATGGTCAGCTTTTAATAGTTCCCGCCTTCTCCACTAGGGTAACTGGTCCATGCTTTTATAGATTCAGTTGTATACTGGTACTTGAGAGTTACGACCCTCTGAGTTGAATACACTCTATCACATCAAAAGTGCTTTCGTTGCATGTAGATCTCACCAAATAGCGTTTAGTATCAGTAGTGATGTATGTAATTACTTACTTACTTACTCACTGGCACTATCGAACCCGTAGGTTCATGGCCGCACGGACATAAGCTCTCCATACATCCCTATCCTGAGCTAATGCTTTCCAATCATTCCCTGTATAATCTACTTCCCTCAAATCATAGTTAATGTTGTTCTCCCACCTCATTTTTGGTCTACCAACTGGGCGTTTTCCCTCTGGCTTTCCTACAAGAAGTTTCCATGCACGTCTTTCATTCCCCATACGCGCAACATGTCCTGCCCATCGCAGTCTACGGGACTTAACTGTTCTTATTATATCTGGCTTCCTATAAAGACCATGTAGTTCATTGTTATGTAGTCTTCTCCATTCACCTGTCTGTTCATCTCTCTTTGGTCCAAAAATTTTCCTAAGAACTTTATTCTCAAATACTCGTAATCTCCTTTCCTCCCTTAAAGTAAGAGTCCATGTTTCGCACCCATATAATATAACTGGTAGAATAATAGTTTTATATATTTTCAGCTTAACGTTTTTTGAAAGGAGTTGGGGACATCAAAAGTCTCTGCAATGCATAATAGCATGCATTTCCAGAATTGAGCCTATGTTTAATTTCTTTGTGCATCTCATTCCTATTTGTGATTATTGTTCCTAGGTATTTGAATTCAGCCAATTCCTCAAAATTTCCCTCATTTGTCATTAGCTGTCCATTTCCATTATATAATGTATTTCTACGTGTGACCATATATTTAGTTTTACTGATATTTACTTCCAGTCCTAATTTCTTAGTGTTACTCAATAGTGTGTGCGTGTTGGCCTTTAGTATCTCCTCGCTATCGGCCAGTAGTACTACATCATCAGCATAAACTAACAGCTTATTAATACCATTCAGTTGTAGGCCTTCCTCATTCTCTAAAGATTTAATGGCATGCTCTAGTACAAAATTAAATAGTAGAGGAGATAGTGCATCTCCTTGCTTCAACCCATTCTGGATTTCAAAAGTGTCTGAAAACTGTTTGCCTACACGCACCCTACTCGTTGAGCCATTTAGACACATTCGTATAAGTCTAACTAACTTTTTAGGAATTCCGAACTCCAGCAGGATACTATATAACTTCTCCCTCTTAATTGAATCATATGCTTTTTTGAAGTCTACATATAGTTGATGTACAGTACCATTATATTCCCATTTCTTTTCTAAAATCTGTCTTATACTAAAAATCTGATCTGTTGTAGACCTGTTTCTTCTAAATGCACATTGATGATCTCCTAGAATGTCATCAATATAGGGAGTAAGTCTGCTTACTAATATATTTGTTAGAATTTTGTACGAAGTTGAAAGTAATGAGATGCCCCTATAGTTGTTGCAATCAGTTTTATCTCCTTTCTTATAAATTGGTACGATAATTGATTCCTTCCATTCATCTGGAAGAGCTTCTTTTTCCCAAATCATAGTAAGCAACCAGCGTATCTTGTCCATCAATTTTTCTCCCCTGATTTTATCAGTTCTGCTGGGATCTCATCTGAACCTGATGCTTTATACATCTTCAATTTTTCAATTGCCATTTCAACCTCTAATGCACTTGGCTCTGCGACTAGCATTTCTGCTGTCTGTAACTTATCCTCCTCAATGTCCTGTTCTGTATGTACATTTAATAGCTGATTAAAATAACTTTTCCATCTATTTAATATACTCTTGGAATCTGCAATCATATCCCCATTTTCATTCCGAATTATGTTTGTTCTAGCCTGAAACCCTTTCTTCTCTATACTAATTCCCTGATATAATTCTCTAATGTTCCTATTTTTTGCATTCATTTCAAGATCATTAATCTTCTCTCTCAAATATTCCCTCTTCTTACTCTTTAGTAACTTGGTGGTTTCCCGTCTAACACTACCCAATTGCTCTAAATTTACCTCATTTGGCTCGTGTAACCATTTCATTTTTGCTAGCTTTCTTTTCTTTACGATGTCGGCACATTCCTCATCAAACCATTTCTTGTTTTGCCTCTTTTTTTAAACAACCAATGCTTTCTGATGCTGACAATTTAATAGTATCTCTTATAGCCTCCCATTCTTTATTTATATCAGTTTCTTCTTCGTTTGCCACATTGTCATCTGAAGATTCCAGTACTTCAAATCTATTAGCAATTTTGATTTGGTATTCTTGCCGCATTTCATCATTTTTCAAGTTTTTTAATTCATATTTTACAGAATCATCTTTAGCGTTTGTTCCTCTCATAAGCGATAGCCGTTGTCTGATTTTCACTCTGACCAGATGATGATCCGAATTGCAGTCTGTCCCTCTAACTGATTTAACATCGATGATGCTACTGTGCCAGCGTTTTATCCACTAATACATGATCTATCTGGTTCCGAGTTTCTCCATCTGGGGACGTCCAGGTGTATTTATGAATATCCTTATGCTGAAATGTTGTGCTCTTAACAATGAGATTCTTTGATGTGGCAAATGTGACTAATCTAACCCCGTTGTCGTTACTATCTTCATGAAGACTGAATTTGCCTATTGTTGGTTTGAATATATCTTCCCGCCCCACTTTTGCATTAAAATCTCCTAAGACAATTTTCATATGATATCGTGAAAGGCTATCAAATAAGCATTCTAATTCGTCATAGAACTCATCCTTGATCTTGTCATCTTTATCTTCTGTGGGGGCATGTACATTTACAATTATAAAATCATGTCGTTTACCCTTTAGAATTATGTATGATATCCTATCACTAACAAACTTAATATCTCGGATAGCGGATAGGATCCTCCTTCTGACTAAAAAACCCGTTCCAAATGCAGGTCTTTCTGCACCCCCATAGTATAATGCAAAGCTTCCTGATTCCTGACTACCTTCTCCTGGCCACCTAACTTCCTGTAAAGCGACTATATCCAAGGGCGATTTATCCAATTCCCGCGTTAATATCTCTAGTGCCCGCTATTGTATAAAGTCCTAACATTCCATGTTCCTAGGAACATGTCCCTGTGTTTGAGCCTTTGGCATGGGTTCCCTGAAGTAGTCCCCGCCCGGAGAACCGAATGGGGGACTATTTGACCTCCGGAAAATTTTACCCCAGTAGAACCCATGTCCGCATTTCTTGACGGTTGTATTTTTACGGTGAAAGATCGTCACTCTTTCGACCAAGGTACTTATTTCGCCTGGCGTATCACCTTCGACCAGTCCGGCATGGGTAACCCTATCGGCAGCAATGCTACCGCCGGCATAGCTCTCAGGATCATTTAAGCACACAAGCCACTCCACCACGACAAGGTAAAGATACCATGGAGGGGATGTATGTAATTAATCTTACGATATTGCTAGCTTTCTTATTAAACACACTTGAATGCAACAAAAAGCACGTTACTTTGTCAACATAAATTAAACTGTAATTTAAATTTGATCTTTTTAAAAAAAATACTGGAAGATAAAAACACAGTGTACTGTATCAGTGGTTTCCAAACTTCTTCTTTATACGACCCTCCTTTCCAGAATTAAATTATTGTGATTCCTTCACCTCACTTCTTATTAATAATTAATTCACATTCTTCAATAATGTGATAGTTTTTATAATAGTTTATTCCATTTGATCACAATATTATCAGTATTAATATTATAACCATTAGTATTAATATTATTATTAGTAGCAATTGATATTATTAATAGTATTTTTTATTCATAGTAATTCTGCCCGAGAACAGGTCTTTCGCTGCAATCATAGCGTTTTCATGCTATTTTGCAGCTTTACTAGAAAATTATAGGTGTGGTAACTTTCCGTTGCTTTCCACATTAATAGTATTGTTATTATTATTATTATTATTATTATTATTATTATTTAGTATTGAACTACTATTACTACTATCGGCCTCGGTGGTCTAATAGTTACGTTCTTTGCCTGAAGGTCGCGGGTTCAAACCCGGCCGGGATCGATGGGTTATTAGAATGAAAAAAGCGATGGTAAATCCTTTAAATTGTGGGTCCCGAGTCTGAAGATGTTCGGATTCGTAAAAGGATCTCAAACCTGAATTAGTACTTCTGTATTCGGATTCGTAAAAGAATCTCAAACCTGAATTAGTACTTCTGAGCATCAACCGACCTTCATCATCCAAGTAATGCCTCAGTAGCCCAATAGATGCCTCGTTGAAGCGACATGACCTCATATAACTCATTGACAATCTGTAAGGAAATGGCGCAACTAAACTAGCTTCATCAAGAAAATCCCACTACGGTAGCATCCATGTCTCCACGAGTTATTTATGGAGTATATGCATTTATTATACGTACGTACATACTGCTACTACTACTACTACTACTACTACTACTACTACTACTACTACTACTACTACTACTACAACTAGTACTGCTACTACTGCTGCTTATGCTGCTGCTGGTGTCCAACTCAGGGTCGAATCGAGGAATGAGATGAGATGAAGCCCTTATATTTATAGAGGTCTGTGAATAAGAAGGGTGCCGGCCGACCACTTCTGACACAGCGTCACACGGACGGATGAATGAAATGAAACGAAATGGATGAGATGAGTATGGAGAAATGATGGAATGAAATTTGTAGCTAGAGAAAACGGGAGAAACTCAGAGAAAAACTGCCCTAGCTCCGTTTCGTACACCACGAAACCCACATGGAGTTATCGAGACTCGATCTCAGGATCCCAGCGGTGAGAGGCGAGCGTCTAACCGCTTGCCCCATGGAGCCTTCATTACTATTACTACTACAACTTAATACTTCTACTAAAGGAAACACTCTGTAGAATAGTTAGTTACAAGCCGGAAGATCGCGGGTACGAATCCCGATGGGTCAGGATTTTTAAATTGGATTAAACTGGTTGTCCATGGCCATGGGATCGACTCAGCCCCTAATGGAAATGAATCCAGACGATGTGTTTTCGGGTAAAGAGAGAGGTGCGTTACGCAGGGCAGACAACCTGGCTGATACACTCTCATGTCAATTGTCCCTGAAGGGTGGGAGCTTTAGCCTCCCACTATTCCACGTCCTTCTCCTACTACAAACAGAACATCGTTTTTACTTGGTGGTTTTCCCCTAAAGAACCTTCCATCGACACCGGAGACAATACTACTACTACTACTACTACTACTACTACGACTACTAATAATAATAATACTAATACTAATACTAATAAGATAACTCACTGTCACTAAACCGAACCCCCATAGTATAATGCCCCACCGTAGACGTAAGCTCTCCATATTTTTCCTTTCCTTATCCTTAGCTAATACTTTTCCTACCATCATCTGTATAATCGACTTCTGTCAAACAAATGGATGGTTACTTTATTCCCCCATCTGATTCTTTGTCTGTCACGTGGGGCGATTTCCTTCTTGTTTTGCCACTAAGAAGCTTCCATGCCCCCCTCTTTCATCATCCCCCATTTATTATTCTTTTTCCCCCATACCTGCCCATTTATTTCTTTTACACCTGATGGATGCGTAAGACCACCAGGTCTTCTCTATGACTTCTCCCGGGCAAATTACTGCATGTAATATCCAAATGTGAATTATCTACATTTTGATTACAACGATACCGTAAGTCTAGGCTACAACAATAACACAGTTTACAAATGAGACCTACAGAAAAAAAATTAATACTAATACTCATAATAACTAATAATAATACTAAATATAATCCACCAAGTAAATTCCAAGGATATCTGGCCGAGGGCAGTCTTTCACACGCAATCATAGCAATTTTCATGCGATGCTCTGCAGCTTTACTAGGGAATTATAGTTGTGGTAGCTTCCCGTTGCTTTCCACACGGGTGAAGGATGATGATGATGATAATGATATGGATGATGATGATGATGGCCATATGACTTCGGGGACAGTTTGGGCCTTAAAGTTTTCCTGACATTTGTCTTACAGGTGAGGAAAAATCCCGATAAAAACCTCACCCAGAAAAACTGTCCCGACCAGGGATCGAACCCGGGTCGGTTGCATGACAAGGCAGCACGCTACCTCGAGACCACAGCGGTGGACAATAATAATAAAAATAACCTATAATTTGATTAAGTAATTGGCTTCGTAACTAAAGTTTTAATTATAAAGGAATAATAAAAGTATACATGGAACAGGGTTATATATTATATTGACTAAGGAAATATGTAGTGAGATTCTTAAACTGTTTTTTAGCCGAGGAGTCCTTGGTATACGAGGGGAAGGAATTCCAGAGTTGGCTGGCTGAAACAAGGAAGGATGAGGAATAGTGAGATGTTTGATGTAGAGGAACAGCTAGAGTTAAATTTTCTCTCGATCGTGACTTAAGTTACAGTCTTATAGATAATAACAATGATACTTCACTCCACGGGCAAATTGCCTGTTCCGCCTCACAGTTGTTCTGTCCATCTTTTCACTGGCCTTCCTACATTCCTTGAACCTATTGACTTGTAGTTAAATGCTGCTGTTGGTAATCTTGTTACTTCATTCTTTCTACATGTCTAAACCATTTTTCTCTATATTCTTTGATTTTATCATTTAATGGATATATATTTGATTCTGTTCTTATATCTTCATTCTTTAACCGATTCATTCTTGTGCAGCCTTTTGTTCTTCTAAGGAAGTTCATTTCTACGCTTTGCATTCTACTTTGTAATTTTTTGGTCATTACCCAAGTTTCACTCCCATAAAGTAATGCAGGAACTGCCAATGTTTTATAAAACTTCAATCTGGCATCTCTTCTTGTTTTGTTCATTAATGTTCACTGTATAATTCTACATATCATTTGAAATCTTGACAGTTTCACATTTACTTCTTTTTCAGTTTTTGTGTTTATAGTAAAATTACAACCCAATAATTAAAATTTGTTACTTGTAATAATAATAATAATACTAATAATAATAATAATAATAATAATAATAATAATAATAATAGTGTTAATAACAACAATAATAATACAATTATTATTTTTATACTCTGCAGTGATGTATTTTCATTGAGATATCACATAGTCCTTTCATATCTTGCTTTATCTCCTCTTCTATTAACAGTTAATCTTCTAATAGTCCAAGATTCGGCTGCAAGATTACTTCGTTCATCGAGTGTATGAACAAAATCAACTTTTTTCATAAAATTGTGAATGTCTGAATACATTTTTGCCGAGTTGCCTATTAAAGTTCGGCCGCCAGTATGTTTAATTAAAATATTATTTATTTATTTATTCGAAATAATTTAATTCACTTGTTATAAACATAAATTATAATCCAATTCTAATAAATCGATGTATAGAGCTTGAAAAGTTTTGGCCGTAAACCTCCTCGCGGCTACAGCAGGCTGTGACACCAATCAGTAATAAAATGACAGTAAGTACGTATTTATTGTTTTATATTGTTCCCTCGCAGCGGGAAGTAAAACCACTGTCCTTTATGTATACTACGTGCAATTTATATACAAAAATATATCCAAAAGGTAGTGTTAATATACATTATACGAAACAAATCACAGCATTTTAAATGAACTGAACTTTATTTGAACAATAAATACGTACTTGTCGCCATTTTATTACTGATCGGTGTCACAGCCTGCTGTAGCCGCGAGGAGGTTTAAGGCCAAGTATGCAATGGCAACCAATAATTTTCAAGGTCAATACATCGATTTCTGCTAATTGGATTATTACTTATGTTAATAACAAGTGAATCAAAAAACTTCGAATAAATTAATTAATTATATTTTAATTAAACATACTGGCGCACGAATTTTAATAGGAAACTCGGCAAAAATGTATTTAGTAATACACAATTTTATGAAAAAAATAGATTTTGTTCATACACTCGATGAACGTAGTAATGTTGCAGCCGGATCTTGGACTACAATTTTTATCAGCACTTGTACAAATAGGTAATTTGTCAGTTTCTCAATGTGCTTATAAATGCCACCTTATATTTCGTCAGCTCGCCAGTAGCTTACGGCACTAAATCATGTTCGTTGGCGCAGATCCTGGTCTATAACTGAATGTCCATCGTGAGACTTGGAGTAGCCTGCTTATTGTCTGTGAAACACAATAGTAACGTGTTTTGCATTTCAAACACTCTGTGGTGAATGAAGGCAGCTTAGAGTAATTCCTGTTGTAAGATGCTGAAGCATGTTCATTGCCGCATTAGAAGATCTTTACGTTCTGTTCACGTCACAAACATCTTCTGAATGGAACGGCCATATTTTTAATCGACACCCTGGTCTCAAGTTGCCTTGCATTACACGCTCTGTTCAGTCTAAGATCAGACTAGCTTATGTCTCATTCAACGAGACTAGAGATACGCTACAACAATTATGAAACACAGTTGTTATATACATGCGCCAGTAATGGAGTTACAGAATATGACCTCTTTTCCACATAATAAATAGGAATCAATTAGGTAAAAAGCCAATATCATCCTTTGTCAGACCCGGTGTATTTCCCGTACTGACTTCTAGATCTAGACTTAAAAAGTCATAAGAAGAGATAATTATACTGAGCAACAAAAAATAAACTTTTTTTTTTTGTCTCAGAAAGAAAAATATGTGATTCTGATAGTATTATTTCTCCTGAATTCAAATATGATATCGGGTTTTCTCCATCACGCACGGTTTCCGAGAGACAGGCATTTATAATTTCAAACACTTTAATATTTTCTACATTCGTAACTACACGATATTCGAGCATTCGGACTCACCTAGAAAGTAAGAAATGACGATTTTCTGCTATATTTCGCCTATGGAGCATCCCTCTTGATGGTCCAACAATAATTGGCCAGCATATTAGGATTCCATTTATCTTGATATCTCTTTTCCATAGCCGAAATCTCCTGAATAAAGTGTCCCCGTGTTCATCGCTCACTTTTTACAATGGACGAAAAAAACGTGTATTAAAAAATAATTATTTAAATCCATTAATTGTAATTGAAATAAAAAATCTGTGGGTGATGGAGGAAGCCCGAATATATATTTGAAAACACGATAAAAAACTGCATTAAGTACAACTATTGGTAGTCATGAGACAAAAATCATGTTGACCAGTGTTATATGCTACAAAGGAGATAAGTACTGGCCAAAATGTGGAATATATTTTGCCATTTTGTGTTATTGCACGAAGTACATCGAAAGCAATACTTTCTTGAACATTTGATTATAGGTGTACGTTCATACCAATATACAGTATAAAAAAGGAGACGAAACCGATTGATGCAAGTTCCTGATTTCTTGTTTTAATCTAGCCTTCAATATAATTATGTTAAACTTCTCATCATCATCATCATGAACAAATTCGTTTTAGGCCATGTGGCCTGTACGGTAAACCTAGCGAAGATGGTCTTGATCTTTCCACCGATGTTTTGGTCTTCCTTGGTCCCTATGTCCAGTTGGGGTATATTGGAATGCCAATTTTGGAAGTCTATTTCTTGCCATTCTTCTCAGATGATTTTTCCATTCTTGTTGGTATCTTTGTATATCTTCATTTAAACTTGTTACTCCAAGTTTTCCTCTGATAGTAGTGTTCCTTTGGTGATCCAGTCTATTAACTCCTAACAATGATCGTAAGAAATGTTAAACTTCTATCCCCACCAAACGTTTTAGTCACAGAGGAAAGCTAATGGAATTTTATGCCACCTACATAAATTGAAATAAAAAACGGGAAAACACACAATTTATGTTGCAGTAATTACCTGAGAGCAATATCCATCCATCCATCCATAGTAATTCTGCCCGAGGGCAGGCCCTTCACTGCAGTCATAGCATTTTCATGCTATGCTTGCGCTTTACTAGGGAATTGTAGGTGTGGTAGCTTCCCGTTGCTTTCCACACCGGTGAAGGATGATGCTGATGATAATAATGATAAGGATGATGACGATGGCCATATGATTTCGGGGATTGTTTGGGCCTTAAAGTTTTCCTGACATTTGTCTTACAGGTGAGGAAAAACCCCGATAAAAACCTCACCCAAAAAAACTGTCCCGATCGGGGATCGAACCCGGGCCCGCTGCGTGACCTCGAGACCACAGCGATGGACTGAGAGCAATATATCTGGTGATTTTTTCATAAGTAATGCCACGAGTGATTTCCAAATTATCCATAAATTCACGATTCACGAAGTGAGGAGTAAATTTATCTAGAGAATTTGGAAATCAAGAGTGGCATTTGTTAGGACTATTTAACGAATAAAATTAAGCTGTTTACTCACAAATCATTGTTTATGTATAGTTATTTTAAAACATTTATATATTTAATGTAAACGGCGATGTTTGAATACAAACGATCAATGTTTGTTATGCTTCATTTGTTCATCACTGCAACCAGATCATATTATTTATTGCCAAAGGATCGCAATATTGTAAGAATGCACCCTAGTGGAGAAAAAATGAAACACATCAAACTGTTTATAACCAATATTATAGGTTATTAATTAATTTTTGATGTCCTATGATGTAAATTATATTTTTCTGAAACGTAAATTCCTGGGAAATAATAGTTTAAGACAGAGCAAACAGTGGTTTCTTTTTATTGTGGTATAATCAATTACTACGAATGTTTTTCTATTATACCCGCAAGCAGCATCTGTTTACATTCGTGCATTATATAAATATGGTAGCCTCATGCATTCTAGAATTCTTACATCTTAATATATAAATTGTTATATTCAACGTATTTTTTAGAGAGTCAGTCATAGCAAAATAATGCTCTTGCATAATCAGAATGTTAAAAAAGGAGGAGCTTGATTTTAAAGTGATGCAATTGAATTGAAAAATCGAGGTGAAAACGACTGTAATTGGTTGTAAATCAAAATTTATTGAACTGTGATTGGTCGTTGACTCCCGTTTGGGGCATGAGTTAAATAGTCCGAAAAAAAAAATGTGAGAAATGTCTTAAAAATGATAAAGAAGTTGAGCTCAAATCAACATATTTGTAATGTAAAATATGTATTAGTCATTGCTCAGACAATGTAGCCAACTTACCATAAAAACCCGCTAACAAACAAGTGAACGCTGAACTAATCTGGTGTACACCCACTCGCACATTCTCTCATACTAACGAACACATCTAACACTATCTTGCCCATTTTCTCATCCTAACTTGCTCAGTAATGTAGGTTGACTTCTGGGATAGAATCCCGTTACATATGAGTAAATGTTGGCAATTGACTCTAGCGTCAACGTGTGTTATCACATTGACCAACACGACACTAGCAACGTTTCATCTATTACTGCGGAAGACATCCTCAGGATATTATGCGTGCTGTATGAACTCCTAACTCTTCAACTGTCGGCTGCAGAAGAGTTAGGAGTTCATACAGCACGCTGAATCTCCTGAGGATGTCTACAGCAGTAGCAGACGAACCGTTGATTTTTAAGAAAACCAGGCCACGACCATTTAGCCCGAAAGACAAAGCCAACATGAATCAAGACACCTGCCGTGAAAGCCTACAATTTTTTCTGTTTATTCTCGGTAAGAAGGCAAATGTTTTGTTGAATTTCATTGCCAGTATTCATTTAATCATATTCAATACTCTCATAAAAAGTCAAAAGAGAGATGAGACTTTTAGGATGGCTACTGCGGTGTCCGTCTGATGTTGTTTGGCTCGCTTCGGGACGAAGACCGAGTCCATTTACCCCAAGATTTAAATTTTGAAATATTGTTAATTTTTATTTTAATTTAGTTGGGTATTATTGGCTGAGTTCGGTATGTGTTTAGCATCATTAAGATGGTGTATTTTAGTCTAAACGTGTAGGTTCCTCCATAGCAAATATTATTTGAAATTTTGATTGTTATACTTTTATTATGTCTGTCGATCTTTCGAGAAGTCTGCTCCCTTCATTTTCAGCATCTTTGAAATATCCGATAAAGTTCCAGCTTTCCCACTCCGGTTAGTAAGATTTTGAATTTGGAAGAGTTTTATTTTATTTTATTTATTTATTTATTTTTTGGTTGAATTTGTGATTGCAAGGGATTGTCGCCTTAGTACTAAGGTTACCACTGAGTAGCCGGCCCCAGAGTCTGAAACCAATTGATCCTTTTACTTTAGTATATGGATTGCGGCTGCTGTGGACTTCGATGTTTCACTCCAGCATTCTCATAAAAATTAAAAAAAAAGAAAAACTAACGACGATAGATACTTAGGCTATAAACATAAAGTACTGAATATTCTAGAAGCGACATGAACTTAGATAGCAAAGCACCTATAAAAAAACATAAAGTAAAAAAAATGTTATGCATACATTTATGCTAACTGGCACTAAACTGTGCTTCTGCTTCTTATACAACACTCTGTCCACCTCATCACCCCTTTATATTTCTACTCGCTTTCATTCGCTATTCTCCCACCATAACTTGACATACACAATCGAGAGAAAATTTAACTCCAGCTGTTCCTCTACATCGAACATCTCACTATTCCTCATCCTTAATTGTTTCAGCCACCCGACTCTGGAATTCCCTCCCCACATATATCAAGGACTGTCCGACTCAAAAACAGTTTAAAAGAAACTCACTTCATATTTCCTTAGACAATACATAACCGTGTTCCATGTATACTTTCATTATTCCTTTATATTTTAAACTTTATTTACCAAGCCATTTACTTAATCTAACTACAGGTTATTATTTTTGTTGTTATTATTTTTGTTGTTATTATTATTTTTTTTTTCATTTTTTTTTCAGCATGCCCCATTACCGTAGTAATATTACATGCATAACATAACAAACATAAAATCAGATAACATAACATTACATAACATCACATATTTGGTTTTTGTTTACATGTTTTTTTTATCTTCGTCACTTGTTAATCACTCATTTTCGTACACTATTGTTTTTATATATTTTTTGAAATGTCTTAAATATTTGTGTATTAGGTCTTTCTCCGTCACAGGCCATGTTCCTCCTTCTTTGCTGATTTCTTCTTTCAACTTATTTCTAGAATGCTGCTGCAATTCACAATTATAAAGGAGATGTTCTACATTTTGAATTGCTTTTCTACATGGACAGGTTGCGTTGTTTAATATTCCAATACGATAAAGATGTGATTTATTTTTTCCATGACCAGTTACCACTTCAGAAAATTCTGGAGTTATTTCACATTTAAGTTTTAATCTGTCTCTGACTGATGGGAAGAACTTCTTACATGTGGCTCCTTTATCTGCGTTGTCCCATTCGTTCTGCCATTTAATGGTTCGTTGTTATTATTATTATTATTATTATTATTATTATTATTATTCTTTCTTTCCCTTGTCAACTTTATATTGAGTAGTCTATAATTATCTATTATGTATCATTTATCATAATTCTTATTGTATGCATAATTTAACCCTGGTGAAGTGGAAGAGTAGACCTTATGGTCTTAACTCCATCAGGGAAATAAATAAATAAATACATAGAAAATAAAATAAAATATGGGTGTTCATTGACATGCGGATATAAAAACTCCATACTTTCCTATTCCCAGCTAATATTTTTCCAATCATTCTCTGTACATTTGACCAGCTTCAAATCAACGATAATTTTATCCTCCCATCTCGTTCTTAGACTTTCTACTTGGCACTTTCTCTCTGGTTTTTCTACTAGAAGTTTCTTACCACATGTCCTGTCCATCGCATATTAGATACTTAACTGTTCTTGTTACATCTGACTTCCCATAACGATCAAGAGGTTCACTTTTATTTAGTTTTCTGCATTCACATGTCTGTTTGCCTCTATTTGGTCCAAACAGTTTTCAAAGCACTTTATTCTCAAATAATCGTAAAATTTTCTCCTCTCTTAAAATAAGAGTCCACATTTCGCATCTAAAGATTATAAAACTGGAAAAATAACATTTTTTTAAAAAATATGTTTAATTTAACGATAGCACGCCTTTCCAGAGTTGAGCTCAAGTTTAATCCATTTATGCCATCCCGAAAGAAATATTTTTAAACAATACTCTATCATATTTCTCGATCGCATTATACTTATTCTGTACTGTTTATTTGATGTTAAGGGGACCGAATGGTGAATTTCAATTTTTTTTTAGTTTTCATATGATTGTTTTGAAATTTTTATCACATACATTAGGTGTTTATAGAAATAGTTCTGTGAATTTGGTGTTTATAAGTACAATAATTTCAGAATTATGATTTTTTAAAACCATTTTTAATATTTTCTAAAAAATGCTCCTTACGATGAATTTTTGAATATTTTCTGATCAAATTTGAGATTCAGAGTCTTTATGATTCCACTAAATATATTCTCTATGCAACAAAATCACAAAGGGGGGATACTGCATATTTTTCATTTTTTGAAAAAAAAAATTACCACTCTCATTATTTTTTCCATCTCAATTTAAAAGAGTACATATGTCGTAGATTAGTAACTGCATAGAAAATGTGAATTAGCATATATTGGAGAGTCTAAGCACAAAAGTTTACTTTGATAGCGTAAAAATTGCATCGTAAGGAGCATTTTAAGTGTTGGAAAATGTCAAAAAAATGGAAACGGAAAAAAAACGCATATTAAAGTTTAGTAGTAATGCTGACCATGACTCTTACGTCACGGACTCAATTTTGCTCCAACAATAGACATTTTTATATGAAAATTATCCTAAAGAATCTGAGTTATTAAAAAGTAAATAAACAAAAAATACATTTTTTGTGATTTTTTTCAATATTTTCACCAGTCGCTCGTTTTAAGCGCCGAATGTAAATGCCATGAATTTATGAGAAGAACGAATTAAATTAATACTAAATAAAATAGGAAAATCCAGGCAGCGGAAATGAGCTTCCTACGGGCTGTAAAAGATTGTACAAGAGAAGAACATAAATATTAGAAATGACAATATTAGGTAGGAACTAAAAGTACAATCACTTCTTAACAAAAAGAATAATAACAGGAGCAATTGGATAAAACGTCTTCAAAGAATGACAGAGGATAGGATACCAAAGATGGCAGTGATGTATAATCCTGGAGGACGAAGGTCGGTAAGAAGACCAAGAAAGTGCTAGGCTGAACAGATGTGAGATCGGAACAAGCAAAAACCTAATCCGTGAAGGATGATGATAATAATAATAATAATAATAATAATAATAATAATAATAATAATAATAATAATAATAATGATTTATTTTAGCTGGCAGAGTTAAGGCCATAAGGCCTTCTCTTCCACTCAACCAGCGAATAGTAAAATTATACAAAAATTACGTACATATTAAAATTTTAACATATTAAAATACAGACTAAACAAAATACAATGATGATGGATCTAATACTAGCTAATGCTAACAAAAACATAGAATATAATAAAATTAAAATGATATAAAATAAAGTAAGTAGCTTCCTACATGATTATTAATAGAATGCTCTATATAGTTGTTATGTAGTTAATGTTTTCATTGTGTCGAACTTAAGATATCAGTTAATTTGGATTTAAATAATGATAGCGATTGACAGTCCCTGACATGACTGGGAAGTGAGTTCCATGCTCTAGTCATAGATATTGTGTAAGATTCAGAGTACAGACAGGTCCTGTGTTGTGGTATCAAAAGTAAAGAAGAGTCTTGTGATCTTGTTCCTAAATTGTGATGAGCCGATAAATGTTGAAAACGTGTTGTTAAATAAGTTGGTAAATATGTGTGCAGAATTTGGAATAGTAAGGTACGTGAATGTAAAGTTCTTCTGCCATTTAGGCGTAGCCATGATAAGGCCTGAAATGAAGGAGACACGTGGTCATAACGACGGAGATTGAAGATAAATCGAATGCACGCATTATGAGCACGCTGTAGTCTGTCAGATAGATCAGTTGTCAGATTAGTCAGTAATATGTCGCAGTAGTCGAAGTGTGGCATTATAAGAGTCTGTACAAGTATTTGTTTTAATTTTGTTGGAAGGAAGTTTTTAAAACTATTTAGGGAGTGAAGAATTGAGAACACTTTGTTGCAGGTATTATTCACCTGGATTTTCCAGTCTAGGTGTTGGTCCATATAGATACCCAGATTTTTTACTACTGAGCTGTAGGGGATATTTTTGTCATTTAGGAGAATGGTAGGGATATTTTCGTAATTTATAATGCTTTGGATTCGCCGATGTCCTATAATTATGCACTGTGTCTTGTCAGTATTTGGTGATAAAAAAGGAGTAGGAGTCAGATGCATTCATAAAATGAGTTATAATGAAAACGCAAAGAAAAATAAATTGATAACTAGCGTGGATTGGAAATTCAGCCGCAATTTTTTTTAAATATGATGAATGTAAGGTCCCTGATAGAAGTGGAGAGAATAGTAAACATTCAGAAATATACTACTACAATAAAAATGCAAATAAAAATATGTTGATGCAAATTCTATAAATATTTAAGCGTGTGTCACAAAATTCTCTGCCGAACGTAAAAGAACCTGAAAGTACATTTGAATGCAAAATGGAAAGAACACTAAATTAGTTTTATTTATTGGTTGTGAAAGAGTAAAAAAGTTTTATTTTGTTGAACATTGTAATTAATGGTAAATTATCATTTGTCAAGTAATGTGGTAATTCACACTCCGTATTATAAAAATAAGAATAAATAGTAAGGCCTGTCTATGATTGCAGTGAGTGAACTGTGAAGTGGAAAGTAACTGGAAACCCTGCTGTGAAAAACGGGTACTGCTTCATTCGATTGGCTGCACTGCAAGTGCAATCCTTTGATGAAAGTAACTTCTGACTTAATATCTTGTACTTGCTCAGTAATTCACCTTTATTATCATTTAGATACGGTCGACCTTACTTGTACTTGCAGCTGCACAAGTTATGTACTGAACATGGTTACGTTACAGACAAATTCGACTTTGGTAAAAAAAAAATGGAAATGGGAAATTCGTACAACAGTGGATTTGATTTCAGATGACACATCTAATTTGCTACAGAAATAACTTGCATTAACTCACTGCCACTGTCGAACCCATAGTGCCGCGCGGACATGAGCTCTCCACGCACTCCTGTCCTGAGCAAACGTTTTCCAATCTTCCCACGTACAATCTACTTCCCTCCCTCAAATCATGGTTTATTTTTTATCTACCAACTGGGCATTTTCCCTCTGGCTTCCGTACAAGAAGCTTCCATGCCTCTCTTTGGTTCTCCATTCGTGCCACATGATCTGCCCATCGCAGTCTGAGACATATCAATTCTTATTATATCTGGTTTCCTGTAAAGATCATGTAGCTAACTAGTTCTAACCTAGTTAGGACAGACTTTTTTAAATAACATCATTAATTTACATAGGGCTTGCATGTTACCAGGCTTCGTTAATTTTTATTTACAACGCGGATAAACTTATACTCAACACTAGTGGGTTGGCTCGACATAGGAGAGTAAAACAAATAAATAAATGCACATATATATATATATATATATATATGCTATATGTTATAATTAAATTTTTGACATTGAGCTATGCAAGCTTAATATGACATAAGACAAAGATCATATAGATAGAATGGAGAACAGTAGATTAGCGAAGAAAGTACGTGACTGGACACCTCAGCAGAAAAGGCCATTAGGAAGACCACAACTACGGTGGAAGGATGTCACCATAACCCCGGACCTGTGGTGAATGAACACGCAACAAGCTGCCAGCGTAGAGGAAGAAGAAGAAGAGGAGGAGGAAAAAGAAGACAAATAAATGCTTGGACAGGATTTGAGGTCCGTGTTCAAATCCCGTCCAGGCATTTATTTTTCTTATCATGTCATACATATGCACATTTTCTTCTCAACGATTGTAACATATTAATCATTCAAAATATCTCTGCAGGCGGAATCATCACGAAGCTCTGTTTGTTGCTACACGTGACGTCATATAAGACATGTACAGAGGGCAAAGAATCACAGTTGTCTTGTAATAGCACTTGTAACCACATCGTTCGCTCTTGAACAGCGGTTTCGTGTCAATACAACGATTTGTATTATAGATCTACGTTTATATTGTATAAGAATGGAGACGCCTAAAAGTCTCCAAGAAAAGTGATTAATTCACAACGCAAAAAGATAATTTACATATTGCAGTGTGCACCACTAACAAACTTTCTACTAGACCTGCACTATCAGCGCCCCACGTCCCATTCCCCTCTGCACTTCATAGATAGCTGTGTCACGTGTTCTATTCCTGCATAAACACGACTGCAGCGCCCTTTGTCTACAACTGCGCTTACTCCTTAAACTGGTAATACTCTATCATTACTTTTTTACAAAACACAAGGCATAACAAGATGTTTTATTTCCACAACTAATGCAAAACGCGCCTGATTAATTTAAACCAAGTCAAGTTAATAAGTAATTTCAATATACAAGTAAGTCCTGGAGTACTGTATCGCTTCATACAGACTGTTTCTAAGCAAGCATTATTGTGGTCTCCTGGAAGGAACGTCTGTTTCCCATGCATGAGGTCGCTAGTTCGATCCTGCTGTAGTGATTTTTTCCCCCCGCACTTTCTCTCTCTAGTCCATACTTCAATTCATTTTTTCTTTGTTTTATTTTAACATTTACCGCACTACTTATTCACGCGAAATTATTTTCCCCTGCACTGCACACGACACTCAACCAAATATAACGGATTTTAGTTTCTCAAATAATTGTGCACTTGTGAACGAAGTATCTGACCCCTGATTATGCTCAGTGGCTTCGTTCTGGGACTTTAAATAATATCTGTGCGCCATCGATTGTTTCAAAGGCTGTACCTGACTCGATAAGGGGCGAATACTGTACTGCCGTGTCTTGATGATTCTAAGTTTTGTTTTTCTTTTCTTGCCATTAGCAATAGTTTAATACATTTCTTGTCTTCTGGCGTTTTGTCTTGATTGCGTCTCGAATGTTAACTCAGGGTTAAGCGTTTATTAAAGATACGGTAGGTAATGGAGTGAGCCAGACACCCCTCTCCACAAAAATGTATCAACTCACGTTTTATGAATTTTGAAGGTAATAAAGTGGAGGTTCTCCCGTGACTCTGCATGAAGAATGGGCTACGTTGTCAGAATCAAGTATAATTAATGAGATTTTAACCCCGATAAATAGCGGCCAAGTCAAGAGCTTATAACATGAGAGGCTTCTCGTAGGCACTCATAACCCTCCTTTTTATATGCTCTCTCTGGAACAAGCAATAAAGTTCTGTAGAATTCCCAACCTAGATTTTGTTGAGAGAACAGTACGTTACAATGTATAACTTAATCGAATTTATTATTTTATACCCCAACATTGGACATCTCCACTTCAGAGTAAACTGGTATATATATAGCTGTCGGATGCTTACATCATTTAAAGAAATATAAATATATACATGAAGTTCGGCTTAAACTGTTTTGACACTTAGCTTTATATGTGCAGAAAATAGGCCTAATAGATCATTTCTGTATTATTATTATTATTATTATTATTATTATTATTATTATTATTATTATTATTATTATTATTATTATTATTATTATTCAATTTTGGAAATGCGTGCTATTATGCATTACAGAGACTTTGAAGTCCCAACTCCTTTCAAAAAACGTTAAACTGAAAATATATACAACTATTATTCTACCAGTTATATTATATGGGTGCGAAGCATGGACTCTTACTTTAAGGGAGGAAAGGAGATTACAAGTATTTGAGAATAAAGTACTTAGGAAAAGATTTGGATCAAAGAGAGATGAACAGAGAGGTGAATAGAGAAGACTACATAACAATGAACTACATGGTCTTTATAGGAAGCCAGGTATGATGAGAACAGTTAAGTCTCGCAGACTGCGATGGGCAGGGCATGTTGCACGAATGGAGAATGAAAGACTTGCATGGAAGCTTCTTGTAGGAAAGCCAGAGGGAAAACGCCCAGTTGGTAGACCAAGATTGAGGTGGGAGAATAACATTAACTATGATTTGAGGGAATTAGATTATACAGGGAATGATTAGAAAGCATTAGATCGGGATAGGGATGCATGGAGGGCTTATGTCCGCGCGGCCATGAACCTACGGGTTCGATAGTGCCAGTGAGTAAGTATTATTATTATTATTATTATTATTATTATTATTATTATTATTATTATTATTATTATTATTATTATTATTATATTATTGTATTACAGGAATGATCAAAGAAATGTGAACCAGTGGGATTAAAATTAAAAGAGAATAAATACATTGTAGCGGGAAGTAAGCGTGGCGATTAGGGCTATCTCTCAGGGTAATGGATTTCCGTCGTGGGAATAAACCGATGAGCGAACTAAGGACTCTAAGTACAATTAAGGAGGCTCTCCAAGACAAAACAGATGTCAATATAATATATTTATTAATAAAATGAAGCACATGGGTGATCAATTATTATACTGTTCACATACACTATATGTACTATGGTTATATCCTCAATTAATGGTATTCCGGTACTATTACTTCGAAAATTACAGGTGTTAATAGCGGTCAACACCGGACCGATTTCATTAATATACTGGTGAATCTATCGCGCTTTGAAATTATTAATTATTTGCGGGTCTTCATTCGACATATTGAAATATATTTAGTGGAACACACGAATATTACATATAACTTTTATCCATAGTAATTCTGCCCGAGGGCAAGTCTTTCACTGCAATCATAGCATTTTCATGCTATGCTTTCAGCTTTACTAGGGAATTACAGGTGTGGTAGCTTCCCGTTGCTTTCCACATGATGATGAGATAATGATAAGGATGATGATGATGGCCATATGGTTTCGGGGATCGTTTGGGCCTTAAAGTTTTCCTGACATTTGTCATACAGGTGAGGAAAAACCCCGATAAAAACCTCACCCAGAAAAACTGCCCCCACCGGGGATCGAACCCGGGCCCACTGCATGACAAGGCAACACGCTATCTCGAGACCACAGCGGTGGACATGTATAACTTAATGGAATTTATTATTTTATATCCCAACATTGGACATCTTCACTTCAGAGTAAACTGGTATATATATATATATATATAACGTGTCACGTTGTTTGTCCGCGATGGAATCCAAAACTGCTGAACCGATTTTAATAAAATATTGCACAGTGTGTGCTGTTTGATCCAACTTGAGACTTAGGGAAGTTTATAACTAAATTTATAACTATATTTATAGTCGCATTATTTTTATTGCAAATTATTTGTTTATTATTTAACAAATAGTTATAATTATCTGTGAGTTCCATACGATTCTAACAGATGGCCGTGTAAGGTAATTGGTTTATTATTTAACCAGGTGGCTGTGCTTTTTGTTGCAACCGCGAATTTCAATTGAATTACAAATATTGATTATTTCATAATTTAAGTGTGTTTGTGTTTATTTTATTTTAAATATATTGATAATAATATTAATTTCGTGTGTATTAGTTTTAAGTAATCTGGCTGAAAGACAGCAACTTAATTTAAATTTAACTGGACCGAGAAGAGACATTGAACAATATGGCGAATCAGTTCTAGAGACCATGAATGATAAGATATCAAGTGAATTTCCGCAAATTGGTATAGGCCTATGTAACATAAAGCTTATCTTTAAGAAGAATGTCAATTTAAAAACATATGAAGGTCATAAGGAACGAAATAACAGAAGTGTAAGTAAGTCTGTTAGTTATAATAATATGCCTAATATTACAGAAACAATCTCCATGCCTCAATTAAATGAAAAACAAGATGACTATATATAATATATCACAAGACGATATTACTATACAGAGACTTCTTGATGATGATGAGAATCCAAACTGCCAACAAGTTCGTAGAAAAAAAAAAACGAAAGTATAATGAAATCAGTAAGCCGCCTCAAAATATTCCATCAATAAATGTATATAATCTTTATGATACACTTATGGATGATACTGAGAATGCAGACAACATAAATTCATCTCAATTAACAAAACCACTTCCACATAAACCACCACCCATATTTATACCGGGTGTAGTTAACGTACCAGAACTAAAAAATTGTGTAAAACAAAAACTTTCTGATTTAGATTTCTCACTTAGTTTACTACAACATATTTTAACGTATACCTTAGCCACAGCAACGCGCGTTATATATATGGTATGATAAGAAAAGTAAATGCCTGGACGGGATTCGAACCCGGATATATATATATATATATATATAAAAGTCGGATTAATTACACTATTTATAACTCAAGAACGGCTGGACCGATTTTTATGATCTTCGATTTGTTGGATTTGTTTCCGCCCCGAATAGCAGATAACTATTACAACATCGGAAAAGTTAACGTAAAAATATTTAAAGGCGATACGACGTTCGCCGGGCCAGCTAGTGTATATATATAGCTGTCGGATGTTTACATGATTTAAAGAAATTTAAATATATACATGAAGTTCGGCTTAAACTGTTTTGACACTTATCTTTATATGTGCAGGAAATAGGCCTAATAGATAATTTCTGTATTATTATTATTATCCTTATTATTATTATTATTATTATTATTATTATTATTATTATTATTATTATTATTATTATTATTATTATTATTGTATTACAGGAATGGTCGTAGAAATGTTAAACCAATGGGATTAAAATTAAAAGAGAACAAATACATACATAACTTGTTATTCGCAGATGATGAAGTGGTAATCCCTTCAGAATGTGAAGATGCAAACTATATGGGTAGGAAACTAGAGGAAGAATACTCAAAATGGGGTTTAACAATTAATTATAATAAAACAGAATATATGAGCGCAGATCTTTTGAGGAATTAGAAATAAATGGGACAAAGATTAAAACTGTAGAATATTTTAAGTATTTGGGTACAATAATTAAAAAAGATGGGTCGTCTGAATTAGACATCAAAAAAAGAGTAATAGAGGCAAAGAAAGTTATTGGCACTTTAAATTATATTTTATGGAGTAAGCATATAATCAAGAGGAATAAATTACACTGGTCAACATGATTTTTGTATCATGAGTACCAATAGTTGTACTTAATGCAGTTTATTATCGTGTTTTCAAATATGTATTCGGAATTCCTCCATCACCCACAGTTTTTTTTATTCTAATTTCAATTAATGGATTTAAAAACATTTCTTCCACTTACTTGTGTTTTGCACTCTTTTAACTTTACTATCTAACCTCTCTTGGTTAACTCTTGTTTTTTTCGACCCCGATGCTATTAGGGCATCTGAGGGCTAGGGAGTATTTCCTTTCTTCCATTTTTTCTTTCCTTTATTTTCTTTTCTTCTCCAGAAAAGCCTGACCAGAGGATATAAGATGGCAGTCCCATCACTGGTCTTGCCTTCCTTTGGCCAGCAACCAATCGAAGGGACTATTATTATGCTTTCAAGTCTTTTACGACAATTTCCCGGGAGGGAAAATTTTCTATAGGATCGTAACAGGCCTTGGCCTAATACTTGGAAGGAAGAAGAAGAAGAAGTAATTATTTTTTTAATAAACCTAGATTTCTTCCCGGAAAGTCTTGGCGCAGTGAGCGATGAGCGCGGGGAACACTTTCATCAGGAGATTTCAGCTATGGAAAAGAGATATCAAGGCAAATGGAATCGTAATATGCTGGCCGGTTATTGTTGGACCATCAAGAGGGAAATATAGCATAAAATCGTCATTTCTTACTTTCTAGGTGAGTCCGAATGTTCGAATATAGTGTAGTTACGAATGTAGAAAATATTAAAGTGTTTGAAATTATAATAAATACCTGTCTCTCGGCAACCTTGCGTGATAGAGAAAAACCGACATCATATTTGAATTCAGGAGAAAAAATACTATCAGAATCACATTTTTTTTCTTTGAGACAAAAAAAAAGTTTAATCTGCCCAACCAGTTATTTAAATGTGGCGGACCGCAGAAAACGAAATCATGTATAACTGTTATTATTAAGCACGTTATGTAATTCGACGCACATTTGAGTAATTTCTTCTCAGCCATTTTCATCTATTTTATTTAAATAATATTAAATATATATTTTTGTAAATTATGTATCCTGTAGGATACTTTCCCAACTTAAGGGTTAATTTCTGTGACATACAAATTTACTAATCTTATGTTCAGTACAGAGAAAATTCTTAATGAAATTCAGTTTAGGTAAATATTCACAAAGAAAAGTACTAAAACATATTCCTGGCAGATGCCTTTGTCCTCAACTATGTTAATTTTTTTTTAAATAATGCTTTTAGAAACTGTAGGCCTTTCGGTAACCGGCTTCTATCTTCAGAGGATGGATACGAGATGTTGACTGGTTTTTTTATTGGGATAATTTCTCATATTATTTGTAATGAAAGTGGTAAAAAGGAAGTCTTTGGTAATTTAGGAATAATTTTTACCATATTAGCTAGTGTTTTAAACTCTTTATGAAGGACCAATAAAATCGTGCTTCATAAGATGAATTTCGCGAGGGAATTAAGAAATGTTGAGGGGGGATTTATTTTAATATTTTGCTTTGTGAGCTAATCGTCCCAAATAAAGGCAAATAAACTTATAGAAAAGGCATGTAGAGTTGTTTACAAAGTTTAATTTAGTAACCTTCCCTCTTAGCTGCAGCGAATTTTAAACTTATTGAAATATTTATGTTTTTAATTTGCTGCATTTCCAGGACCACGACGAGGACGTGAGGGATAGGATATTCCCGTTGTTCCTTCGTGTACTTTAATGCATTCACTATATTAGGTCTTCTATTTAAATGCATCCTGAACTAATGAAGGAATGACAGGTATTTGGTCCCGTTAACGTTTTTATAAAAAATCAATTGTTTTATATAAAAACGTTTCACCAAAATCAAGTAACACTCACGTAGGCCTTTAAGTTGTATAAACTTCATGCAACTTCTCCTGGTCAGTATTCTACGAACCAAAAATAAAATAAAATTAATAATAATAGTGTATACAAATTTAGATCCTGTTACTTGATCATTGGTCCTATTTCAATATTCTAGTAACTAAAAATCTAAATAACTCACTGACACTATCGAACCCTTAGGTCCATGGCCTCGCGGACATAACCTGTCCTGAGCTAACGTTTAGTAATCATCCCTTGTATAATTTATTTACATCACTCAAATAATGATTAATATTATTCTCACACCTCATTCTTGGTCTACGTACTGGGAAATTTCCCTTTTGTTTTCTTACAAACATTGTTAATATTATGCTAACACCTCATTCTTAGCTTACATTCTGGGCTCATTCCCTCTGGTTTTCTTTCCAAGCCCTTCGTTCATTGCTCATTATTGCCACATGTCCTGTCCATCGCAGTGTACAAGACTTAATTGTCCTTCTTACATCTGGCATCCTATAAAGATCATGCAGCTCACTGTTCGTCTTTCTTTTGTCCAAACATTTTCCTAAGAAATTTATTCTCAAATACTATTAATATTTTTTCATCATCATCATCATCAATGTATGCACCGGTTGGCCCGTTCCACTCCCCGGTGCACTATATGCTGCAGGTGCAGGTCGTCTTTCCAACGACGTTTTGGTCTTCCTACATTTCTTCGGCCTTGAGGCCTGTAATTAAGCAGCTGCTTTGATTATTTTTCATTCTTTGTATATGTTCAAACCAATTACGTTTATTTCCGTGTATTCTCTCGTTTATATTATATATTTGTAATTCATATCTGATATCTTGACTTCTCTTTTGATCTCTTAGAGATACACCTGTAACTGATCTGAGAAATCTCATTTCTATTGTCTCAATTTTATTTTTATTAGAGATCGTTAAAGACCAAGTATGTTAACGTTGGAAGGGCTACTGTATTATAAAGTTTTAATTGAGTTTCCCTTGTGGTCTTATTTTCTTCTCCCTTCAATTATCCTAACATTCCATGTCCCTAGGAACATGTCCCCTATGTTCGAGCCTCTGCAATGAATTTCCTGTAGCAGTTCTTCCCGGAGATTCGAATGTTGGGGATTATTTCACCTCCGGAAAAATTTTCACCTGTGGAACCAATGTCCGTGTTTCATGACGGTTGCATTTTTACTGCCAGAGACCATCACTCTTTCAATAAAGGTACTTTTTCGTTAGGTGTATCACCTTCAATCCGTCAGCATAGCTAATACTTTCGAAAGCAAAGCTAATCTATTTTAGTAAATCACTTTATTCTGATGAAGAGTGGACACTTGTAGATAATAATTATCTACTTATCTACTTTACCGGGACTGGTAAACGGTGTCATTCATCTCAGTAGGCCTACTGTTGTAGGAACAAATATGCATACTCCACGTACAGTACATAGAAAACTCTTCTGTGTAATTTTTTACATAATAATAAAAAAACGTTTCTTG
The DNA here is from genome assembly GCA_030220185.1 of Diploptera punctata. Lineage (NCBI taxonomy): Eukaryota > Metazoa > Arthropoda > Insecta > Blattodea > Blaberidae > Diploptera > Diploptera punctata. The sequence goes on along the minus strand of JASPKZ010000046.1, from coordinate 485,056 downwards.
TTACACGTAACCCAAGAAGAATAGCAGATGCTTTGAAGCTAATGTTGGTCCTATACAATATCATTGAATGTTTGGAATGTACTTATATTATTTTATCTACCTCTGTGTACAGTGTTTACTTATTTACTTTTGCTCCATGTTCTGGAAGACCTAGAAGACACTTGGCCTACCAGACGGTTCATGTCTACATATGTTAATCACAGATGTGCTAGTATAGGGGTGACATATGGTTAGCATCGCGGGTCCCCCAGTGATTATAGTTGGTTTTCTCAACCCAAAACCGAACTTATTATAGTTGTCAAATAGCTGTCGATGCTGGGTAGGCACCGGTCCCGTACATGAAAAAAGTGTTCCTTTACATTACATAATCTCGAACCAGCGCTAGTTCCGTAGCACTGCATCAAGGCATGATGCCTTAAACCACTCGACTACGACGTAGGGACCTATATTAATAATATTATTTAATTAAAATGAATGAATACTTGCAAATGTCAATGCACTACTACATTTGAATTGGTAAACGGACTTTTTTTTTACGATGAACCGTATAGGGACTAAATGCATTCTCAAAGTATAATAGGCCTATAGGCCTGTACGATTTTTTTCTGTGAATTGTACATAAAAATATTCTTGTATTTGCACTTCATCCAATAATAATTTCAGAGCTTCTAAAGATTAAAGCTGGTCCTATATAATATTAATGAAGATTGGTAGATATTTCCATTATTTTGTCTATCCGCTGCATATAGATTTATTTAATTATCAATTTTTTTATTTATTTAGCTCTTTTAATATTATAATATGGTGAATGTTATGAAATATATCTTGGAAATAAAATTCCAAATCAGATTTTGCCTTGATAAAGGAGAAAAAAATAGAATATTAACCCCGGAGTTGATCGTGGTACCTTTATAAAACGCTACCATTGAATCAACACACTGGCACTACTACTCGTACATTTTTAAAATCGCTGTATAATTGTTAATTCAAGATTAAAACAAAATATAAGCCTATTATTAAACAACTTTCCGCTCTGATAAATGAATATAGCGGCATTTGTTTGCGTTCTCCGACATAGATGGCACAACAATAGCTTACGGTTACTAAAATAATTGAAATTATTAGGAAATATAAACCGTACATAATTTATTAATTATCTGCTAATTATATAATATAATTAAACATTTTGTATTAATAGAATTACTTAAAAGCTAGTATGATACACTACAGAATTTCAAACTTGATCCTGTTAATTAATATGCGAGCAGTTAGGTTTTGTTTACCATGCTTACACGTGATACTCGTTTTGGGTCACGCGTTCTAGTTTGAAGTGTGAAATTACAAACCAATTTTTGGAATCGATTTTAAGTTCTTGCTTTAAAATCGATATAATGTATGATGTTGAGATACTTTTTTCTATAATTCTGCATTGAAATCAGTATTGATGTAACGTTCATGCCGTTTTTGTCCAAAGACTTTAAACTTTTACTTGACGCATGATGTGATCTTGTTATTCATGACTAATTCTATGAAGCGGGGAATAAAATATTGAAATTTATATTTCAATTGGATTATGGCGGTTACCATTTTGTAAACGATATTCATATTTGTTAACATCTACTCACAGGGTCTGATATCATACAACCAATCTTCTTCTTTTTTAAGTTGTTGCTTTATATTAGATATAGATTTGTATGTTTTATTTATATCTATGCCATTATTTATTACTTAAGTTACTAAAATAATTATTAGTGTATTATGAAACATAAAACTTGCATATATTATTAATTATCCGCTTATTATATAATATAACATTTTGTATTAATAGAACCACTTAAAGGCTAGTATGATATGCCAAAGAATTTCATACTTTATTCCGTCAATGAATATGCAAGCAGTTGATTCATCTTCACCATTTTTACAAGTACCGTAATACTCACTTTAGGTGAAACAGTCAACATGGTACCTGCGGTTTACAATTCCCAGGAGAAAAATAAAACAGCTTATAAACAATGTTTTAATCCATTTTGAGTGTATACTGAAACTTGATAAATATAACATCAGATACAATGGAGGCACGCCGTAGTGTAGTGGTTAAGGCACTGAGCTACAAGTCGGAGGGTCGAGGGTTCAAGTCCCGTTGGGGTCAGGATTTTTAAACTGACCCAAACCCTCTGGCGGCTCTATGGCCCTGTGGTCGACTCAGCCTCTAACGTACATGAGTACCAGATGCTTATTCTGGGGGTAAATGCGGCCGTCACGCAGGGCTGACAACCCGCTGACAAGGTGCCGATTGTCTAGAGAAAGTGGGAGCCTTAACCCAAGGACCTCCGGGTCTGTTGTAGGATCACTTTACTTTACTTTAACATCAGATACAATACATTTTAAATCTAAAATTGATAAATATAGGCCTAGCATGAGATGCAATACTTTTAAATCTAGTGTATACTCTAAAATTGATAAATATAACATCACCATCATCATCTTCAAGGTATGGGCCTGTTGACCCGTTCCGCTCCCCGGTGCACTATATGCTGCAGGTGCAGGTCGTCTTTCCAACGACGTTTTGGTCTTCCTACATTTCTTCGGCCTAGAGGCCTATAATGAAGCAGCTGTTTTGATAAACGATTATTTGGCATTCTTTGTATATGTTCCAACCAATTACGTTTATTTGTGTGTATTCTCTCTTTTATATTATATATTTGTAATTCATCTCTGATATCTTGACTTCTCTTTTGATCTCTTAGAGATACACCTGCAACTGATCTGAGAAATCTCATTTCTATTGTCTCAATTTTATTTTTATCAGAGATCGTTAAAGGCCAAGTCTCAGAACCGTATGTTAACGTTGGAACGGCTACTGTTTTGTAAAATTTTAATTGAGTTTCCCTTGTGGTCTTATTTCTCAAATATCTTCTTATTGAACCACATATCTGTTGAAATTTCCCTAATTTCTTCTCCATGTCCAAATTTTGCTGGTACGATATCATGCATCCCAGATAATTGAAAAAAGTTACTTGTTCAATTATGTTTGCTCCAATTACAATTGTTGTCCTTTTATGCTGAGTTCCAATAAATGCCATTGACTTTGTTTTCTCTGTTGATATATTTAAATTATAATCGTTCATTAGTTTCCATAATTTATAAACTGATCTTTGTAGTTGATTTTCTGAGGAAGCTACAATGATCTGGTCATCTGCGAATAACTAGGTATGATAAATATAACATCAAATACAGTACATTTTAAATCTAGTGTGTACTCTAAAATGGATAAATAAGGAGGATTGTTTCCGATCTCTGATAACGATTTGCCAAGTAGATTGTGACGTTGGAGTGTGAGTCATCGGGACAGGAGTGTGTAAGGTGATCAAACCAGTCAGTGTGCTGCTTTTGTTATACTCGCACGCGTGTTTCTCTCATAATGCCTAATCAGATAGACCCGTTTTGGGAAGGGTACATTACTGCCCTTTTAGACGCTAATTATAGTTATTCTGCGATTATTGAGGCTTGCAAAAACGTTATTTTATGGTGTCAAAGTGTGGAATTAGCTCAGTGCTTAATAAAAAGGGAAAGGATCGCTTGGGATTAATTCCAAAAGAAAAAAAAAGGGCAAATCCACGACCTGCTACTACCCGCACCCCAGATGTAATCAGAAAGGTCAAGGCCCTTATCTCTGGTAGTAACCCTGCCACACAAAGGGTGATTGCGAACAGATTGGGAATATCCCTTAAAACTGTAAACACCATAATAAACAAAGATTTAAACATGGAGAAGGGCCACAAAAGCAGGGTTCATAAATTGTTGCCACGTCACATTGCCGAATTCCGCACTAACAGCAGGAAACTATGAAAAGCACCTGGCAGGAGAAAAATGGAAAATTTTGGTCACACTTGATGAAGCATATGTTTATTTAGGAGACTGCAACAAACCCCGGACAATTTACTATAGAGAAAGGGGTGAAAAAAATTCAAAAGTGGTATGCCGAATGCAGAGAAAGTTTCTCCAGTGGATTTAAGGTCATCGCGGGATATTGCTACAATGAAAAACTGACCATTCGTAGAGTAGCTAAAAAGGCCAAAATCAACTGCCAGTACTACCAGGAAGAAGTTCTCACCCCAATTTATCCGACTGAAATCCCAGCTCTCTATGGTACAGACAAAAACCAAGTCTGGGTGCACCAAGACAAGGCCTCCAGTCACACTTCGGGTTCAACCTTGGCGTTCCTGGAGAAATGGAGCAGGAAACTGGAATACATGCTATTCCATTCAGCAACATCCCAGTGAAGTCTCCTGATGCAAGACCGATGGACTTTGTGTCTTTGGTCTCTTCAAAAGGTCACTGGGAAACAGGCGTCCTCGAACAATAGACGGTCTCTGGAAAGCATATAAAGAGGAGTGGGAACTTCTAGACATGGCTGTGCTGCGTAAGAGTCTTCTACAGCGGAAACTCCGATGCCGAACCATAGCTCGGGTGAAGAGCCATCAATTAGAGCATGCTCGATGGTGGAGACAGGGCTTTTCTTAAGGTAAAACTTAAAAATCATTTGTTATCAGAGATCAGAAACAACCCTCCGTATAGCATGAGATACAATACTTTTAAAATCTAGTGTGTACTCTAAAATTGATAAAAATAACATGAGATACAATACTTTTTTAATCTAGTGTGTACTCTAAAATTGATAAATATAGAATCTGATACAAAAAACTTTTTAAATTTATTTCATGTCCATACTTTAAAATGTATATATATGTGTATCATATCCAAAGACAGTTTATATTTCTGCATTAAAATGACTACTCATATAATAAGTAATGCCTTTGCTGTCCTAAGACTATTTATTTTAAACTTTTACTTGACGCATCATTATTAGTGTATTATGAAATATAAAACTTACATAAATTATTATTATTATTATTATTATTATTATCCGCTAATTATATAATATAAATAAACATTTTGTATTAATAGAACTATTTAAAAGCTAGTATGATACATCTCAAAATTTCAAACTTTATACCATCAATGAATATGCAAGCAGTTAAGTTTTGTTTGCCATTTTTACACGTGATACTTGTTTTAGGTCAAAAGACTCCCAAATTTTAGGAAACATTCCTACCAATTTTTAAATCGATTTTAAGTTCTTGCTTTAAAATTGATATATTGTATGATATTCAAAGATTTTTTGATAATTCTGTATTAAAATCAGTATTAACATAACGTTCATACCGTTGCTGTCCTAAAATTTTATTTTAAACTTGACGCATGATATGACCTTTTTATCCACGACTAATTCTATCAAACTGGGAATAAAATGTTGAAATTTATATTTTAATTGGATTACGGCGGTTACCATTTCATAAATTATTTTCTTATTCGATAACATCTATTCATAGAGCCTGATATCATACAACCAATTTTCTTCTTTTTTAAGTCCTTGCTTTATATTCGATATATATACAGAGTGCGATCAGTATAGCACTGGGCAGCAGATGCGGGGATTTCACTATACACTGCACTCGCGGCGGGAAACGGAGAGCGTAGGATCGCGGTGATAAAACCATACACATTTTCGTAACTATTTTACAAATTGTCGTATTTACCAACTTTATTGAAGCAGGTGCTGGAACTGTTCACGTTCGTTGTCCATACATTTTTTGACACCTCTTTATAAAATTTGTTGTACAGATTATGGACTGTTGAACGTGACGGAATTTTTACACCCGGGAATCGTGTTTCAAAATGTCTTCGTACTTGGCTGGCAGACTGAGTTAACAAATATTGATCATAAATAAATATACGTTAATATTTAATTTTAGGAAGTTATATTTTGAGGTTATTTTAATTATATTATTTTTGGTCTGGACATCTTACCTCAATATTAATGTTGATTTGTTCTTGGACATGTTTCAAAACAATTCTCTGTTTTATCTTCAGCTTTCCCAGACTATGAAGATAAAACAGAGAATTGTTTTGAAACATGTCCAAGAACAAATCAACATTAATATTGAGGTAAGATGTCCAGACCAAAAATAATATAATTAAATATACGTTGTTCAGTACAAAAAATATTAGCCATTATACAGTTTGCACTTATACACACGTCATACAGTGTACATTTATACACGCCTGTTTTATAAGATACAAATTTTAAAATTGAAATAACTTATACACACGCCATTCAGTACACAAGGAAAAGTGAGCCAACACCTTATCCACTCGAAGCATTCAATCTGACTGCGATCGTGAATGCGTGGGATGTGCTTGTATACTGCTGAGTCTGCGCACATTTCAAGTCCCGTGTCTGCACGTGTAAGCCTTCGTCACCGCACAGCACAAACCACGAGTCTGCTGTCGAATTCTATACTGATCGCACTGTACATATATATATATATATATATATATAAAATTTATTTCTTACAGTTACTAAAATAATTATTAGTGTATTATGAAACATAAAACTTACATATATTATTAATTGTCCGCTTAATTTATAATAAATATAAACATTTTGTATTAGTAGAATTACTTAAAGACCAGTGGCCTATGATACATCAGATAATGTCATACTTGATACTGGCAATGAATATACAAGCAGTTAAATTGAGTTTGCCATTTTTACAGGTAATATTCATTTTAGATCAATAGAGTACAAATTGTAGGAAACATAAATCACAATTTTTTAAATAGATCTTCAGTTCGTGCTGTAAATTCGACATGTATGTATGATGTCAAAAGACTGTTTAATGTTTCTGTATTAAAATCAATATTGAAAAAAAATTGATAAGCTTGCTGTAGACCATTTATTTTAAACTTTTACTTGACGCACGCTAGCCTTGTTATCTTATGATTAATTATTTCAAACAAGGAATAAAATTTGACCAGCCTTATGGGTTAATCGTCAGCGTTTCTGACTTCCCGGTCAAACCATAGGATTTTTTCCTTAAAATGAATAGTAATATAATGTACGGTTAAAAACTATAATATAGTTACCTTGTAGGTCCGTCTCCTCAACTTAAGTTCTTTTAAAACTCTGTAGGCCTTTCGGGACTAGTCCCATCATCAGCAGAATGCATTAGGTCCGTTCTTGTTGACCCTTGTTGAAGCACTGACTTGGTTGTGAGAATTTTGTATAGAGGATTGTGTGGATTAGGTGTGTATTCATTGAGAATCAGGTTGCTGTTGATTTCTCTTAGGATTGCGATTTCCTCCAGTATATTTATTCTCGTTGGAATGTTTTCTCTATGTACTATTGTGAGGGTGTTGTCGATGTTATGCATATGGTGTCCAGCTTGGATTACATGTTTTGCATAACTTGATTTTCCTCCATTGTAAACGAAATCTCTGAAATGTTCCTTGAATCTAATGTTGAAGCTTCTGTTAGTTTTCCCAATGTAGAATTTATTGCAGTCTGTACATGTTAATTTGTAGATGCCTTTATTGTCGAATTCATCTATTTCTTCGATGTTGTTGTTTATTAAATTGTTTAGTTTGTTGCCAGTTCTAAAATGAATAATTTCTGTGATTGCCCATGGTCTGGAATTTAGGTTAATTTCAGGTTATGAACTCTCCTGGCGCTTCATTATCATTTATCACCCATCATATCATCGGGGTAACGCAACTCCGCCTTCGCATCCCAACTTCAGAAGTGGGTTACAATTAAGCCAAGTAGAGAACACCAGAAATTACAACCTGGGGCATTGAATTTAAAAGAAAAGGAAAAAAATGTTTGCTATTACAGTTTCAGGAGTTTTTTTCTTGTAATTGGAATATGGCGGTTACCGTTTTATAAATTGCTATCATATTCGTTAACAGCTATTTTTAAATTCGTACTTCAAAATTAATGTAGATTTGACTATGATATTCAAAGAATATTTTATTATTAGATATTAATTATCTACTTTACCGAGATTGATAAACGGTATCATTCATTTCAGTAGGCCAACTCTTGTAGAACTAATATGCATACTCCATGTACAGTACATAGAAAATTCTTCTGTGTGATTTATACATAATAATAAAAAAGTATATTTTCGTTGTACGTGGCCCAAGAAGAATTGCAGGTGTTTTGAATGCTAATGTTGGTCCTATACAATATCGTTGAATGTTTGGAAGGTGTTTCTATTATTTTGTCTACCCCTGTGTACAGTGTTTACTTATTTACTATTGCTCCATGTTGTAACAGACCTAGAAAACTCTTGGTCTACCAGACGGTTCACGTCCACATGTGTTAATCACATATGTGCTAGTATAGGGGTGACATCTGGTTGGCATCGCGGGTGGTTTTCTCAACCTGAAACCGGTATTTATTATAGTTGTCAAATTGTTCACGATGCTGGGTAGGCACCGGTCACGTATTGCCAGAAATTGGAAACTAGTGTTACTTTACATGATCTCGAACCAGCGCTAGTTCCGTAGCACTGTATCAAGGCATGATGCCTTAAACCACTCGTTAACGGCGTAGGGACCTATGCTACTTAATTAAAATGTGTAAATACCTACAAATATCAATTCACTACTACATTTGAATTGGTAAATGGACTTTTTTTTACAGTGTACCGTGTATGAACTAAGATGCATGCTCCAAGTACAATATAGGCCTATACTAATTTTTTTTCTGTGAATTGTACATCATCTTCTCTTTCTACTACTACAAGGTTTAGGCTATGCAGCCTGTTCCGGCGAAGTTAAAAGTGGAGTCCATCTTCTACGTGGTCGGCCAACATCTCTTGTTCCTCTAGGATTATACAGGAAGGTTCTTTTTGGTATTCTTTCGTTGCTCATTCTCATTAAGTGTTCTGTCCATTTCTTATTATTTTCGCTGATTTTATCTTCAGTTTTATATATATTTAATTCTTCTCGTATAGATTCATTCCTTATTCTATCCGCTCTTGTGCATCCTTTCACATTACGTAAAACATCATTTCCGCAGTCTGCTCTTGTGCATCCTTTCACATTACGTAAAAACATCATTTCCGCACTCTGTATCCCTTGATTTAATTATCCAATTTATCCAATTGTACATAAAAATATTCTTGTATTTGCACATGATCCAAGAATAATTGCGTGTGTTTTAAAGACTAAAGCTGGTCCTACATAATATTAATGAAGGTTGGTAGATGTTTCCATTATTTTGTCTATCCACTGTATATATATTTATTTAATTATCGATTGTATTTATTTATTCATTTATCTTTGATAATATCATGAAATGGCGAATGTTATGAAATATATCTTGAAAATGATTCCAAATCAGAATTTGTCTTGACACTTGAGAAAACTGGAATATTAATGAACACGGGAGTTGAACGTGGTACGTTTCTAAAACGCTACCGCTTGAATCAACTAGCTGGGCACTGCTACACATTTAAAAGCGCTATATAGTTGTTAGTTTATGATTAAAAAAAGATAGGCCTATTATTATTACACTTTCCGCTCTTATAAATATGAATGTAGCGACATTTGTTAGCGTTCAACGACATAGATGACACAATAGCTTAAGTTACTAAAATAATTGAAATTGTTATGAAATATAAAAATACATAATTTATAAATTATCCACTAATTATATAATATAAATAAACATTTTGTATTAATAGAATTACTTAAAAGCTAGTATTATACACCACAGAATTTCATACTTCATAATGTCCAGGAACATACTAGCAACTAACTTTTATTTGCCATGTTTACACGTGATACTCGTATTAGGTTATCAAAAAACGGTATAACGTAATTTTTGGAATCGATTTTCAGTTTGTGCTGTAAAATCGGCATATATGTATGATATCAAAAGACAATTTTATGTTTCTGTAATAAAATCAATATTGAAATAACTATCAGTACTATTGCTGTAGACTATTTTTAACCATTACTTGACGCACGATAATTTTATTATCTTAGGACTAATTTTATCAAACAGGTAATAAAATGTTTACTATCACAGTATCAGGAAGGTCATATTTTAATTGGATTATGGTGGTTACCATTTTATGACTTATATTCATATTCACAGAGCCTGATGTCATACAACTTAACTTCTTCTTCTTATTTTTTCGGTTTGTGCTGCTTTATAATCGACATAGATTTGACACATAATATTCAAAAACTATTTTGTGCTGATACATTAATCTCGATATAGATCTAACAATTGAATAACAAACAGATCAACCCATTAACAGTTACTCACGACTTGACTAACAACTACTGCAGTTTTGTTGCATATAGATCACTATTCTCATGAATGCCAACTTTTAAAAATAAATAAAAAAGGTCCGGAAGAGAGCAGGGATAGTTTTACATGCACCATGCCGTGATATTCTCCGGATAGTTGACTAATCCACTCGAAACTCAACTTTCCAATTTTTATTTATTTTACTTGATGGAGTTAAGACCGTAAGGTTACTGTTAGACCTTCAGGAAAATCGTCTTTTAATTCTATTATGGATGATTGAACTCACATTTTTTTTAAAAACGAGTTTAAGACCTTACTTATATATATATATATATATATATATATACACACAGTAATTCTGCCCGAAGGCAGATCCTTCACTGCAATCATAGCATTTCTATGCTATGCTTGCAGCTTTACTAGGCAATTGTAGGTGTGGTAGCTTCCCGATGATTTCCACACCGGTGAAGGATGATGATGATAATGGTCATATGATTTCGGGGACCGTTTGGGCCTTAAAGTTTTCCTGACATTTGTCTTACAGGTGAGGAAAAACCCATATATATATATATTCTTCGTTCATTAACCATTCGTGCCACGTTTCCTGCCCATCGCATCTACAAGACTTACCAGGTCTTATTTATGGTTTCTCATAAATATAATGTAGCTCACTGTTATGTAGTCTTCTCCATTTGCCTCTCTGTTGATCTCTCTTTGGTCCAAAAATTTTCCTAAGAACTTCATTCTCAAATATTCATAATATTTTCTCCTCCCTTAGAGCAAGAGTCCATTTTTTGCATCCATATAATGTACCTAGCAGAATAACAGTTTTATATATTTTGAGTTTTTTTTTTTTTTTTTAGATTTTTAAAGCCAAGTCCAATGTGTGTGGACGTGAAGTAAAAGTATGCATGCAATTATAAATAAGAGTATACGAACATTCATTCAACCATCTTGGAAATATTAATACTCTATAACAGAGGGTTTCCATAGATATCGTTTAATAATAGTGACGTATACTTAACAATTACTAACAATACGTATTGCAAATAATATTATCTTCATCCCAATAAATGGCTTTATCGACTGTAGACCGTTTCTAACTGAAGATGTACGGAAGATGTGTGGTATCCAATTTTACTTTCGTTTTATTTCTATTGTAATTGTTTTATTATCATCCATAATTCTAAATTTGAAATTGCATCTGGGTATCTTATTTAAAAAAACACGTATACACATGCCCGTAATTCAAAATACATGGGCACTAACATACAATTTAAAAACATAACATTTGACAAACAAAATGGAGTTTCCTATACATAAAAAATAGAGGATAAGGAATATGGAGATTAGGCAACAATTTAAGAAGGAAGACTCGATTTTTGACCATATAGAAACAAATAGTGGTCCTGGTACGGACACGAATGGAGAATTCAAGGCTTCCCAAGCAAATTTTTAAATGGAAACCATCGGGCTAAGGAAGAAAATGCCAGTTGGTAGACCAAGAATGAGGTGGGACAAAAACATTAACCATGGTTAGAGAGAAGTAAATTATACAGGGGATTATTGAAAAACATTAACTCGGGATAGGGATGTGTGGAGAGCTTATGTTTGCGTGGCCATGAACCTACGGGTTCGCGGGTTCACTAGTGACAGTGAGTTAGTCAATAATGGATACTCGAGATACAAAAGTAAGTGTTCAGGAAGGAACTGAGCTGGGCAATATGTTTGGGCAAAGTACAGAATACTAGATGGCAAAAAGCTGTATAATTTTGACACAGGAAGTATAATAAATAAACAGAAAGCATTATTATTATTATTATTATTATTATTATTATTATTATTATTATTATTATTATTATTACTTACTTACTTACTCACTGGCACTATCGAACCCATAGGTTCATGGCCACGCGGACATAAGCTCTCCATACATCCCTATTCCGAGCTAATGCTTTCCAATCATTCCCCGTCTAATCCACTTCCCTCAAATCATAGTTAATGTTATTCTCCCACTTCATTCTTGGTCTACCAACTGGGCGTTTTCCCTCTGGCTTTCCTACAAGAAGCTTCCATGCAAGTCTTTCATTTCCCATACGTGCAACATGTCCTGCCCATCGCAGTCTTCGAGACTTAATTGTTCTTAATATATATGGCTTCCTATAAAGACCATGTAGTTCATTGTTATGTAGTCTTCTCCATTCACCTGTCTGTTCATCTCTCTTTTATTATTATTATTATTATTATTATTATTATTATTATTATTATTATTATTAATATTATTATTATTATCATCATCGTTATTATTTTTATTTTTATTATTAGTATTGTTATTGTTATTATTTTTCTAATTATTATTATTGTTGTTGTAGTTGTTGTTACTAAAGACATTGAGTTAATTATTATCAGGTTTTAGATCCAGCATCTGTTCCTCTATTTCTTCAATAAAGTAACAAACAAGGGACATAGATCAGATCTAGGTATGCAGTGCAAGACTCATAATGAGAGAAAATTGTTCTCTGTTCTTGGGATTTCTGGTGCAATTATAAAAGTACGCGGTACACAGTCAACAAATTGCAAGATATGTGTCTATCGGGTGTTTTAAAATTAAGTTTCCAATACTTTCTCTATTGTATTCACGTAGGCTTTCACGGCCGGAGTTGCTATGATGATCTTGAAGAAGATTTTCGGGCTGTAGGCCGTGGTCGTGAGGCTTGTAGTTCCCCGACGTTTCGCCAGAGACTGCGTATGGCATCCTCAAGTCTCAAAACAACCCTTGAGGATGCCAGACGCAGTCTCTGGCGAAACGTCGGGGAACTACAAGCCTCACGACCACGGCCTACAGCCCGAAAATCTTCTTCAAGATTCAAGATCATCATAACTTTCTCTATTGTTATTTATAGTCGCATTAACTACAGTGTGGCCAGGAGGCAAGGGATCTGACTAAGGGTTTCCATCCGGGGCAGTGCAGGGATAAAGATTTTCCTTTACTGATTCCGGTCCATATTTGCCATTAGGCCCCTTAATCTCGTCTAGAATGAGTGCAGCGAACTTTGCTGTGGATAAAGTTTGCCGTAGCACAGAGCTTACCTCCTTCTCGTGTCATTGGTTAAAAATGCTGAATCCTCGTGTTCGCGCTCCCTCAACGGTCTTAGAAATCTATTGACGGCATATATTTTTCTAAACAGTAGGCCTACTATAATTTCGTGACTTTTCTTTGGGTTATGCCTTTTCTGTACATGGTTAGTTATATTCGGAATTGTCTCTCGCTCTAGATACAACTGGTGTTCCAGAATGCTCTTTCATCTTCATCTTCGGTACTACAGCTCTTAGAGTTTAGCCTTGATCCTCCGAACAAGAGTTCGCCATTCTGTTCTGTCATTTGCTTTCTGCATCCAATTACTGTTTTCAGTTCTCTTCAAATCACTCACCATGCCATCCATCAATCCATCCGACTAGTCCCAAATCAACTACTTCTTCTTTCAGAGTCACGTTTTGCATGCAGTACTACCTTGGGATTCGGTTTATGTCCATTCTATATCTATACGTCTCCCAGCCATTTTACTCTTCTGACTTTAATCTATCATCTATGTATAATGGCGTAGACCATCGTTTCCTAACCTGTGGTTTGCGAACTCCCAGAGGGTTCGCAAAATATTTCAAGGGGATCGCCAAAACTTTTTCGTAATGGCTGGTTTCGAGGTTAGGTCTATTAATTTTTCCTTCATTTCTGCGACATTATCATTAAAATATTTAATTAAGTCTGTAATGCTCCGAGTTACATATGTGTAACATCGGGAATATATCACATCATTTCAACAATAAATTAATATTTACCGCGAATCCCTGAGTAGGTTTTAACCGTTAGGAGTTAAGTTAATTTAAGATTATTAAACATTTTGTTTGGAATTAAATTTTATGCATATATACCCTATGTAATATTTAGGAGTCAATAGGTCAAAAAAAGCTAATCCAGCAAATCCTAGAGATAAGATACTTGTTATTAAACCCAAACTCGGATCGCTGTGGAAGGGGTTCGCGAGTCGGAAAAGATTGGGAACCGCTGGCGTAGATCATTGTTGAGCCATAGCCTGTCTTTTGTAAGGAGTTAGTAGACCAAGTTAATTTTTAGTTACATTATTTGTTTGCAGATATCATGGATGACATGCGTTCAGCACACCGACCCTAAGAGACACCTAGCAGGCAACTAAGGTAAGCCCCTATTACTAGGATGTTGATGTCGGTAAAATTTGCTTAGAGGCCTCTTTATTCAGGCTTAAGGACCTTTTACGAGCCTTAAAATCTGCAGACTCGGGACACACGACTTAAAATTCCCCCTGGAGGACTTGCTCCTTGGATTTTCCCGTCCTAAAAAATCCATCGACCCCGGCCGGGTTTGAACCCTCGGAAACAGAGGAAAGGAATACAACCACTAGTGAACCGCGGCCGAATCTTCTGACTTTAATATCTGCTATTATACATATGTCTTTGTATAAAACTATTAGTTCTCGGCTAGTTCTAATTCGCCAGACTCCACTACCTCTAGGTGGGTCATATATCTTCCTCAAAATGTTTCTCTCCTAGATGGGTACACGTGCTATAGCATTTTATGTTAGTGTCCAGCTTTCACTACCGTATACCACAACGGTTTAATTATTGTTTTGTAAAGTCTTATGCTGATTTTACTAGATATGTATATAGAAGTTATAAATGTATTCAACGCTCTTCGGCAACGATCACCAGAAACCAATTTCTCATTGATTTCGTCAGAGTGATCTTTCAGTATCACGATATCCGTATGTCACGAACAGACACTCACTCTATCTTCAATAACTAGAGCCTATTATCCCCATTTAATGGAATATTCTGTCACCTGGACTATTATACCCTATGGACGCACCATATTTATGTAGGCAAATTTAACGTTTCTATTTTCACTTGACAGAAGCTCTCCCATAGTTGACTTTATATTCCTGAATTAAATGTTATTCCGTCTACTTAATTTTTTATGAATATGATGGCTGGTAATTATGAACGGGGCGACTTTTTTCCGGAAAGTTGTGGCCGATACTTTCTACTCAATTTCGATGGACTAATGATTATTACTGTGCTCGCATCTAGGTCTGAAGTTCGCGGATTCACACTACCGGGATCAATAGATCTTATCAGAGCGTAAAAATCCTTAGTGTGACTCCTTTACAAAGAAGAAAAGCCGTGAGTCCGGTGTTACAGATTTAAGGCACGTAAAAGAATCTCAATAATGAAGGAAAAAAGAGGCCTTTGGCCAAAAATTGTAGGCACTTTCAAGCAATATGGAACTGCGACGCTAATGATTTCAAATGTTAAAGATCTCATTAAATAAAATACTATTGTTACCATTTCTGTCGAATATCTAGTCATTTGCATGATAAAATAATAAAACCCTAAAATACCTAATTTTGTTTTTTTCAAAATAAGACTACTTAAGGCTATGACTTTTAGGAATAGAATATTTTTCATTGTAAGCTAACGTGTTTAGATTGAAAAAAAATCTTGCTATTTTAATTTTATTATTTATTATTTGTTTGAAATAAAATATTTGTATTAAGATCAGAAACAGCACAATAAGGGAAATTATGCAAGTTGAAAAAAATATTAGAAAAAATAGAAGAATAAATAACAGTTTTAAAAAACTAAAAGAACACGGTTTATTAGAAAACTAAAAAATGAAAAATAATTTTAATTTCCAGTACGCTTGGGATAAAATAAAGTGGTCAACAAAAAAATCATCTCCAACACATATAGAATAAAATTAGAGTTATCAACAATAAGAAAATAATTTTACCATCAAAAGGTGGGGTGCTCTTTATCAATTAATATATTTGATAATAAACAGATATTGGTAAAAGTAAGCTCTCTAAGAAGAAAATATAAAAATCATAAAAAGCACCCCACGCTTTTGATGGTAAAATTATTTTCTTTTTGTTGATAACTCTAATTTTATTCTATATGTGTTGGAGATGATTTTTTTTGTTGACCACTTTATTTTATCCCAAGCGTATTGGAAATTAAAATTATTTTTCATTTTTTTAGTTTTCTAATAAAGCGTGTTCTTTTAGTTTTTTAAAACTATTATTTATTTTTATTTTTTAGTTTTAATATTTTACAGAATAAGATACAAATGTAAATATCTTTAAATTCGATACTATTGTAGTATGAGCTAAAAGTAATACTCTTCTATAAAAAAACCCTCCCAGCCGGATTTGAACCAGCGACGTATGGATTACTGAAATTATGTACCACTAAGAGTTCGTTGCTCTACCAACTCAATGATTGACTAAAAACTCGACAAGTCTGCAACCTATTATACCAGTTTTCATTTTTTTGATTTTCGGATGATTCTGGCCAGGATTTTAGAAACAAAATATGAAATTATTGTATTGTCACGGGTCCTCTAGACGTATACAAAGTTTCAAGTCGATCCAATGTTTCTAAGTGGGTGAAAATCGCGTTGAAAGATTCCGTTATATTGATACAAAAACACTTTTTTTTGATTTTCTGATGATTATGGCCAGGATTTTAGAAAATAAATATGAAATTATTGTATTGTTACGGGTCCTCTACAAGTATACAAAGTTTCAAGTCGATCCAATATTTCTAAGTGGGTGAAAATTGCATTGAAAGCTTCCGTTACATTTATACAAAATCACTTTTTTTGATTTTCTGATGATTATGGCCAGAATTTTAGAAAATAAATATGAAATTAATGTATTGTCACGGGTCCTCTACAAGTATACCAAGTTTCAAGTCGATTCAATGATTTTAAGTGGGTGAAAATTGCGTTGAAAGATTCCGTTACATAGATAGATAGATAGATAGATAGATAGATAGATAGATAGATAGATAGATAGATAGATAGATAGATAGATGGATGGATGGATAGATAGATAGATAGATAGATAGATAGATAGATAGATAGATAGATAGATAGATAGATAGATAGATAGATAGATAGATAGATAGATAGATAGATAGATAGATAGATAGATAGATAGATAGATAGATAGATAGATAGATAGATAGATAGATAGATAGATAGATAGATAGATAGATAGATAGATAGATAGATAGATAGATAGATAGATAGATAGATAGATAGATAGATAGATAGATAGATAGATAGATAGATAGATAGATAGATAGATAGATAGTTAGATAGATACAGGTCAAGCTAATATAAAGCGTGTAAAAACGTTTGAAATGGTATAGACACCTCAAAGAATGGAAGAAGAGAAAATACAAAAGATGATCCTTAATTGGAAAGCTAATGGGAGAAGTGGAAGAGGCAGACCTAGAGAACATTAGATGGATGCAGTGAGGAGAAGTATGGAAGCTAGAGATCTGAGGGAAGAAAATGCTGTAGACAGGAACCTCTGGCGACAAATCACTTTGGGTTGAAGGGAAAACACTGTATTGTGGAATATTACTAATTTTTAAAAAAATATTCAATTTAGTGAATTTTATATCCATCCATCCATAGTAATTCTTCCCGAGGAAAGGTCATTCACTGCAATCATAGCATTTTAATGCAATGCTTTGCAGCTTTACTAGGGAATTATAGGTGTGGTAGCTTCCCGTTGCTTTCCACACCGGTGAAGGATGATGATGATGATAATGATAAGGATGATAATGATGGCCCGATGATTTTCGGGAACCATTAGGCCCTAAGCTTCCTGACATTTGTCTTACAGGTGAAGAAAAACTCCCAAAAAAACCTCACCCAGGAGCCTGTCCCGACCGGGCCCGCAGCGTGACAAGGCAGCACTCTACCTCGAGCCCACAGCGGTGGACATATCTTTATATAGGCCTATAACAATTCAACCTGCTTATGCTTGTGGTTGCAAAACTCGAGAAACAGTTGATCGATCGACTTGAAATTATGACACAACGTTGCATTCAAATACGCGCGTGTTCGAGTTCAAACGACTTCAGTTTCCAATACGCCTTACGTTCGATATGACCATCAATAAAACACAAGAGCGATCTTTCCAAGTGTGCTGTTCGAATTTAGAAAATACTTTATGTAAGTTCGTTCAAATAGGAAAAAAATTGATTGCGTGTGTACGCACAGCAAAGCAATGGAATTTAGAGGAGAAACCCCGGGAATATGCTGCGAGAGGGAAATTAGTTAATTTAAACTACTCAATAGATCTTTATGAACATTCTTTTCCACTTATTCAACTAAAATTCAAAACACATATTCATGTATTTAGGAGTGGCAGTGCACGCGGGATATTATATAGTATAATATAAGAATTACTTTTATCTTTTTCAGAATGAAACATATTATTTCAAAATATAAAACTTATTTAATAATATAGTCCTGGGCTATAATGTTTTTTGCGCGATAGTGCGTTTTGTCGTACTTACCAGTAATAACGACCATCATTGAAAGTTCAACTTCCCACATCTCGGGGTTACCAACCTAAATAACTATACTGTATATTACATGTACACCCTCGTGCGGGAAGTAAAACCACTGCCCTCTACGTACAATGTATATACAGAAAATATCCAAAAAGTAGTGTTAATATACATTATACGAAACAAATAACTGCATTTTAAATGAACTGAACTTTATTTGAAACAATATAAAACAATAAATACGTACTTGCGGCCATGTTATCAACAATTGTTCTCAAGGCCTCCTGTTGTTTGAACTAATAAACACTGCCCACACTGTTAACGTTAGTCAATTGTTTATAATGAACGCAAATATTTCCAATAAAGATGTTATTATTTCACTATTATTTATTATTTTGAAAACACCATCGGGCAAAAAATAATATACAACGCATGTTTGTGAAGTGTTTTACAGAATCTCAAAATTAAATACCTTGCTATCGCTTGGTTTTTTAACATTTTTCCTCGATTCTGTAAAAAACACTTCTCAACCTCGCATCGTAATATACTATTGTTTAATAATATATCAGGGATGAGAATGTAGAATGAATGAAAGTTCAAAGAGAGGAACTCCAACGCTTGTATCTTTGTCCTAATATTGTCGAGGGGTATTACATTAGGCCTAAGTGCTTTGTGTGTGTAGTGTACAAGGTTTTGTGTGTGTAAAGTAAGTGTATTATATAGTGTAAATAATGACAGAAAAAAAGGGAGAGGTAAAACCTGGAGTTGACACATGGCCTACTCCTTTTGAAAAGTACCAAGGGACCATCCGACATATGAATCGTTATTTAACATTTTCCAATACTCTTATTTTAACACAGTTCCAATAATGGATCATATTATAATATTATAATGATATTGTGAAAAGAAAAATTAATGTCTGAACCAGGAATCGAACCATTCTCCGTACGAGTGTGCAGCTCACTACACCAATCTAGATTTGGCACAAACATTAATATTTTCAAATATAGATACTTCTAAATGAAGCCTGCCGTTGGCGTTGGTAGTGACACCTACCTGGCAGCGGACGAAACGAGAATTATAGATTTGTATATGTGGAAAGAATTGTTAATGTTTGTGTCGTAGGAGAACGAGAGGCCCACGGTTCGTTTCCTGGTTCAGCCATTAATTTTCTTTTCACAATATCATTATAATATTATAATATGAATCGTTATCATAAATACCGCATATTTCTCATATTTACAGCGAAGGATTTTGGAATTTAATCCAAGCATCTGGAACATAATCTTGTGATCATAATTCGATTATTGTCATCTCTCCTAACTCCGAGATTGAAAATGTATAATTAAAATATTCAATACCGCCTGCTATCAAATACGGATCGTCTAGTCAGGAAGCACAATGAGCTAGCGTAGAACTGACGTCCGAAATGTACAGCAATATAAATGTAACATCGCCAAATCCGACCTTGAACATTAAAAAAAGAAAACTTAAATAACAGTAGCCTATATACAAACTAAATATATTTTCAATCAAATAAAGAAAAAAGATACGCTACTTATTACACTGGGATAATGCATTACTAACTTTTAGCATAAAAATAGTTACATCGCTATCTCTGTCTTTGACTTTTACGTATTTACTATTCCAAATTCTGCACACATATTTATCAAGTTATTTATCAACGCGTTTTCAAAATGCATCGGCTCATCACAAATTAGGAACAAGATCACAAGACTCTTATTTACTTTTGATACCACAGCACAGGATATGTCTATACTCTGAATCTTGCACAATATTTATAACAAGAGCATGGAACTCACTTCCCAGTCATGTCAGGGACTGTCAATCACTATCATTATTTAAATACAAATTAACTGATATCTTAAGTTCGACACAATGAAAACAATAACTGCATAACAACTATATACAGCATTCTATAAATAATCATCTTACTTACTTAATTTTATTTTGTATTATTTTAATTTCATTATATTTCATGTTTCGTTAGTATTTATGATATAGATCACATCACCATTGTCTTTTGTTTAATCTATATTTTATTTTTTTAAATTGTAATAAGTGTGTCATATTAGTATAATATCACTATTCGCTGGATGAGTGGAAGAGAAGGGCTTAAGGCCTAAACTCTGCCAGCTAAAATAAAGCATTATTATTATTATTATTATTATTATTATTATTATTATTAGTAGTAGTAGTAGTAGTAGTAGTAGTATTATTATTATTGCTATTTTTATTGTTATTGCTATTCTTATTGTTATTGTTGTTATTCTTATTATCGTTGTTTTCGCCGTTGTCGTTATCGTTATCATTATCATTATTAATAATACAATAATAATAATAATTATTATTATGCAGGACATGTGGCACGAATGGGGAATGCAAGACGTGCATGGAAGCTTCTTGTAGGAAAACCAGAGGGAAAACGCCCAGTTGGTAGACCAAAAATGAGGTGGGAAAATAACATTGACTATGATTTGGGGGAAAGTAGATTATACAGGGAATGATTGGAAAGCATTAGCTCAGGATAAGGATGTATGGAGAGTTTATATCCGCGCGGCCATGAACCTACGGGTTCGATAGTGCCAGTAAGTAAGTGAGTATTGTTATTATTATTATTATTATTATTATTATTATTATTATTATTATTATTATTATTATTATTATTATTATCATTATAATTATTATCATCATCAATATTATTATCATCATTATTATTATTATTATTGTTTTTTTAGAGTTTAAGAAATAAAATTTCTGACCGCTGGTGAAACAAAGAAAGTAAATTTTTCAATCATTTGTCTCTTTGTTAAGCCTTTCTTAGAGAATTTTTAGTTTATTTTGTTTTGAAGTTTTCCATCTGTTGTCCATTCAAACTTCAAATCACCGTCTGTCTCTTGTCAACTTCTCTACATGCTTGTTTCTTTTACTTAAAGAGAGAAAAAAAGTTGAGGAATTTTATTGCTATTCTGCTCTACTTTTCCAGTAAATACTGTGTTTACTTCAAGACATGTTGAAGCAAATTTTTAAATACTGTCCCTATTCCATTTCTCGGTGGCAATATGTTTATATGCTTCTCAGGTTTGCCACCTCTCTCTTATTATTAAACATATTAACTATCTCATTCACTAACTTCAAAATCGTTTCTTGTCCTCACAATTCATAAGGTCAGGTGTACCCAGGGCAGTGTTCTCGCTGCATTAGATGTACTTCCTATATATTAGGCTAAAGGCATCTCAACGAAATTACTTTCTCACTACCAGATTTTTATGCTAACGCTTTCAAAATTAATATTAAATTCAAACCTGACGAATCTACGAAAACATCGACAGACTGATTTGAAATCTGTGAAGAATATAAGCATATTGCCTTTATTAATGTTTCGATTCAATTTTAACACACACTGAATTAAATAAAAATAAATCAAACATTTTTTATTAATATCATGTGAAGAATATTAGTACTATCACAAAAGGTAACTATTGTGTATTTAATCTACAAGTGCATTGAGATTTACTAACCTAACTCAAACCGATCACTTCATGCAGCATATCTATTCTATTTTATAGTGTTCTGCCCAAGGACAGATCTTTCACTGCAATCACAGCATTTTCATGCTATGCTTTGCAGCTTTACTATGGACCTATAGGTATGGTAGCTTCCCGTTGCTTTCCACACCGATAAAATGTTCATGCTAATGATGACCTAATGATTTTTGAGGACGGTTGGATCATAGGCGTCCTTATATGAATCTTACAGCTGAAGAAAAACCCCGAAGAAAACCTTACCCATGTGCCTGTCCCGACCGGGAACGAACCCGGGCCCGCTGCTTGACAAGACATCACGTCACCCCGAGACCACAACGGTGGACTTGCAACATTTAGATTTGGGTAAACGGGGGGATGCCGGGATGATGGAACTGGATGCACTTATAAGATTAGAAAGTAGTAAATATAACAAACAGCTCACTTCACACTAACAAACACATAAACACTTATCCTACACTCCTTTCTGCAGATAATACAAGAATACATCATCTACGTAAAATGTTCTGCCATAGCGTGCGTAAATTGAAAATACACCACATTAACACCATCTATCCGCCCAGCGCGGAATCCGAAGCACGTAAAGTGCAGTGCATGTCATTACAAACATGCACATGCCCACCATTATTATAAAGTTATATATGGATAATTATAATTACTGTAGATTTTTTTCGAAAATTATAAGTCTATTTATTTTCCATATCAAAATATGTATAATAAGAAGTTTTGTCTCGTAGATTGTGATGGGCAGGACATGTGGCACGAATGTGGGGAATGAAAGAGATGCATGGAAGCTTCTTGTGGGAAAAACAGAGGAAAACGCCCAGTTGGTAGACCAAATATTTAGTGCCAGAATAATATTAACCATGATTTGAGGGAAGTAGATTATACAGGGGATAACTGGAAAACATTACCTCAGGATAGGGATGCATGAAGGGCTTATGTCCGCCCGGCCGTGAACCTACGGGTTCGATAGTGCCAGTGAGTTTTACCAAATATGTATAATTTTCTTAAAACGTACGTACTTGTATTATTTCTGCCCTGGTTTTCAAATTCACAATATAGTGTCACTAGCAGCAGTGACGAAAAACCAATCTGGATTGCTTTAAATAACTTAGGGTGAATGTTCAATAACAATTTACAATCTTCTTTATTTGTTTCACACTAATCTTATTTTTAAAATCACATATTTTACATGGCTTAGACAGTCTCACTAATATAATATCTCCTTTTCACACCTGTAGTTGCACTGAGTTCTTGTCCAACTCACCTAGTTTCACGCGCTGGCTCCCAATTCACTCCACTGAGTCGACTTCCAGACTACTACTCACTTGAGTCGCCAATCACAACTGTTTGACGACCGTCTCCCATCCCTTTATATATAGGTACGAGGGGCGAACTATCTGGAAGCCTGATCTTGATATTTCTCGAATCGAAACATTGAGAGATCGATCCTTCTAGAAAGCGTGCATATACGCATATGGAAAGCTCCCAGCGGTCATTCCCTCTCATTGGTTGAAACTTACGAATCAAATAATCCACTCACTCCTTATAAGTGATTCTACTAAAGGCATAAGGAGTCCTTGGGGTGATAGGAAGTTAAGGCTCCCACCTTTCTAGACAATCCACACAAGACGTCAGTCGGTTATCAGCTCTGCGTGACGGCCGTCTTTACCAATAATTTAACTTTCTTTCTAATGGAGAGAGCGGGAGAATTAATCAGCTTTTTTTTATATAAGAATAATTCTTGCATTTTTGGTAAAAATGCCTATATTTTCTGTTCATTTATGGCTTCCTAAGGCTCACCAGAGCAAGTGTAGGCTACTAATTTTCGTTAGAAGGCTGAGTCATGTTATGTCCATGGTGCCGTCAGAACGTCTAGGCTAGTTTAAAGAATCCTGGCCCATCGGGACTTGAACCTCCGACCTTCTTGCTTGTAATGTATTTTTAATCAAGCTAGGGCGTGCCTCTGACATGGCTCTTTATGAACATTTAATTTTCTTACTATTTTCTATTTTCCCAGAAGTGTGCACTAGGAATTCCGAAGATATGGCGTGCCTTAGACACGGTTCCTGATGAAAGTTTTCTTCTTCTTCTCCTTCCTTTCCAGGATTAGGTCAATGCGATTTGTTCCGGTCTCAAGTCCATCGTTTCCTTGCCCGTCCCAAATATATTTTTTCCATGTGGTTTGTAGGTGTTGATCTTTTTGGGTAATCTTGTATTGTCCATTCTGTCTAAAAGTTCTTTCCATTGGTATTTGTGCTCTTATAATTTATCGACTATTGAAAATATCTACAGTTCATTTTTTTATTGATTCATTGTATAATCTATCCATGCGTGTACATCCTCTAACGGATCTTAAAAATTTCATTTCAACGGCTTGAATGTGTGAGATATCTTTTTTTGTAAGTACCCAAGATTCAGATCCATATAAAAGAACAGGAACAGCCATAATTTTATAAAACCTGAGCTGAGTTTCTCTTCGAGTCTTTTGGAGGGTTCTTCTTATGGTGCCACACATCATTTGATATCGGTTTAATTTATTGTGTATATCCCATTCGTAGCTATATGTTATATCTGAACCAAGATAGTTAAATTGTGCTATCTGTTCTATTATTTCATTATTGATTACTATTTTTGCTCTGACTGGCACTTTGCCCTTAAAAGCCATCATTTTAGTTTTTGAAGTTGAGACTTTGAGATTATGATAGAGTCCTAATTGGTTCAACGTGTAAATGGCTCTTTGTAAATCATCCTGTGACTTCTGTATAATTACCAGATCGTCTGCATACATTAAAATATTATTTACTAAATAATTTCTATCTTCCCCAGAAGTTTGCAGTAGGAATTCGGAATCTCCCTGTATTATCTTCATGTGTAAAAGTTTATCTGAAATCTTGATGCGATTTTTTTGTTCCATCTTGTATAGTAGGAAATTGAAATAATGGAACGGGAGTTCTGGTTTCTTGGTGCTATTGCATAGGGAATAAAAAAGCAACATTTACAATTTATCACTAATTGACTTGGTTGAAATCTCCAACATGATTCTATCAATTAAACAGTGAGAAAACATGCCATTGCTTCTAACTGCTGGCCTAAGTTAGCAGTCTCTGTCTAGACTACTGGAATTTAACGACGTTAGGCAATCATATTTTTTAATGTAAACACGTTTTAGGTGACATTCTTTTGCTAACTCAGCTCAGTCTTGTGTTTCTTTGGTGTTTCTGTGTTTGTATAAAAACAGCTACGAGCCAATGGTCATAATTTGTTACTATAGATACAGGAGTGTCCAGGCGTCTAATCCTGACATTTTCTTTAAAACGGAGAGGTCCCATTATTGTGAAACTACTCTATATAGCAATCGGTTATTAAATTGCGGAATTCACTGATTATTTTGGTTAAAAATATGAGCTCAGCCGGTAGAATCTTCTAAAGCTGTGATTATATACAGTAAAACGTGTTCAAAGCGGAATCGCATGGGACCATTTTTTTTTTCACATTAGACAACTTTTCCCATTATAAAAAACAAAAAAATATTAACCAACATTAAATTATAGAGCACCGTATGTCTTTTTATGTACCTTGGATTGATATAGTAGTTTCGCTGCCGTTGGAAAGTGAAGTATAGTATGTAAGAGCGACTTCGACGGTAACGCGCGAAAAAAAAACAGCGCCATTTCTTGAGCACGTATCCTGAAATTAAAGTATGCAGTTTCGAGTTCCTCTCTCTAACTATGGTCCAGAAATTTGGAGATTTTTGATCGCGGACTTGTAAAACACTCCCACACCTCGTTGGACTTTTTTCCTCTTCATTTGACCATTTCATTCATTGTTTTTTCTTTGTGTTTTAAAATCTCATAAATTATTTATATTTGGTCATTATTTCGCGTACTGAGAGTTTGTTTTTCTTTATCTTCAATCACTTTTATTTTTTCGTTTAATGACAATGATACATTGCACTGGTTATTTGTAAGACAGATGTTACACGCCAAATATTTGTTAAATGAACCTGTATTTCGCAAAACCTGTGTGTAGTGAGGCCGATTCCAGATACAGGTAGAAACTCTACTTCTCTCGGAGGCAGGAGTCATCAATCATCGCTTACTGTTAATTCGCCTAACGGGACTTCAATGAAGTGGAAACTAATTTATTTCTTTCTCTATCTTTCCGCCATATGAACACTTTTTTCATGAATTGTGTAGAAATATCCTTCCGTTTCCCCGTTGGACAGATTCCGTTTTATACAACATAAATACACGTAAAATTACTGTTATTTTGCCGGGACCAATAAATTTACTCACATTGGACAGATTTCCGCATTATTCACGTTCCGGATTATGCAAGTTTTTTGTATAATGAAATAATACTCTACTGACCAACATCCACAGGTTATGTAGAGATGTTATACTGAATTATCAAGATGTAGCCTCCTTATATATGCGATGATGGGAACAATATAGGCGCCAGTCTTCACTTCTCTCGAATAGAAAGTCCGAAAGACCGATTCTTCTAGAATCGATGTCTCTGAAAAATGTTGGTTTCCTCCAAATAGCCCGTCTGGAGAGGTAGTTTGCAAACCGCATCCGACCCAAATATAACTCCTATTTTCTTGTAAATAGAGTGAGTTTTGAAATAAGAAAATCAGCGATTTATTAGCAGAGTAATGTGTTGTAGATATGTCACACAAAATTCACGCTTTAAGTGGCATTATTGTGGGAATAGATTTAAGTGTAGTTATCGCGTGATATTGGGTCCTTTTTCGAATGGCAGAGAGATACAATTGTATGGAGTCAACTACTGCTATCTGAACGGATAATATAACTGTTTTCGTTTGTTTAAAACCAAGCAAATATTTAAACTTATTTTTCTCTCAATAATCTAAATTTAACTTACATCGTTGTCGTTTTCACTCATTCAATTATACTGTATGTCTATTGGACAGTGATAAGATGGGTTTTAATAGAAAGCAAAGAAAAATTAATTACCCGACATAGGAGAAGATTGGTTATTTTTTTAATATTTCTTAATAATCTATCGGAACCAATTGTATCACAATTTTTATCCTTTGTAAGGTGTAAAATATCTAACACATCAACTTATTATTACGTAATAAGTCACCAAGGGTTACTTATAACAAAATACTCAAACAACATCCGTGAAAAAAATGTTGTTGCTAAACTTCTGTTCCGTATATATATATATATATATATATATATTGTGACGCGTTTGTAGTAGCGTCTTTTAAACTGCGCGGGTCGGCTAGAGAAACCTCGCATTGGTGGATTGGATGGGTGAATAGCCAATCGCGAGTCGAGAGTCCACCGATATTTTACGGCTAATCAGCCAGAGAGTTCTACGTACATCTATCCCCCCATTCGAGGAACATCGAAGACGAGATGGTTCCATATAGAAACATCTCGTTCATGGACCTGGAAATTTCAGTCTACTCGCCTACAAATATGTGGTGAGAACGGACCGACCCCCCCCCCCGTCTTGCGTCTTGGGGGCCTTTTTTGTAGAAATTTTTTTGGGATATTCTATTTTGTGTACATTAATTTGGTGTATTTGTTATGGTTTAGCCAGCGTAAACCATTTAAGCCTACAAAAAAGCTACTTTTTTAGTGCCCGATGAACTTTTTTATCTCTGGCCTATAGTTCTTTTATTCAGTACCCCAGGTTATAATTTTGACATTTCTGGTGTTCTCTCCTGGCATTGGCGTAATTCTAACCAACTTCAAAGATTGGGGCGTCTGGAAGTCTGGGTTAAGGTGCAGCGATGATATGATGGGATTATGATGATAGTGGTGCGCCAGGAGAGTCCTTAATCCTAAACTTAATCAAAGGCTAATATGAATGATGATGTTATGATTGCCAGATGATGTTTGAGGACCGTTTTGGCCTTAACGTTTCCTGACATTTGTCTTACACGCAAGGAAACACCTCGAAAAAACTTCACAGAGGAAACTTGTCCCGACCGGGGATCGATCCCAGGCCCGCTGAATGACATGGCAACACGCTATCTCGAGACCACAGCGGTGGACCCGGCCCCATAGTACGTTCGATAATATGTTATATACCGTATCTTAATTTTAAAAATCTCTAAATGATGTTAAAACTTCATTAAAATCGGTGAAGTAGTTTTTGAGTTCATAAAGGGAAGGCCGACTGATTTTTATTTATATGATTTAAAAAAAAATTGTTGTATTATTATTGTATGGTGCATTTAGGTTTGTATTAAATTGTATTATGATTGTAAAGCAAGTATTAAGGTTGGAAATAGAGTATCCTCAGAATTTGACACAACAAAAGGATTAAGACAAGGATGCGGGATGTCACCAACATTGTTCAAGATCTATTTAGAAGATGTATTAATGAAATGGAATAAGTCGTGTGGGGGAATTGGAATCAACATTAATGGTCATTTACTGCACAATTTATTATTCGCTGATGACCAGATTATAATAGGGCAAGATAAAGAAGATATAGAATATATGATCAGAAAGTTGGTCGATGCATTTGAGGTAGGTGGACAAAAGATAAATTATATTAAAACAGAATATATGGTAATCGGAGGAAATTCAGAAGACCTACAAATAAATAATATGATAATTAAACGTGTTAAAGAATTTAAATATCTTGGATCTATAATAGATAAATCTGGTACTTGTGAAAAAGATATTATTAACAGAATAAAATTGTGCAAGGAAGGCGATTAGATCCCTGAATGGTCTTTTATGGAATAGAAATTTGACCAGAAAAACAAAAAAAAAAGAGATTATACAGACAATAATAGAAAGTATACTTACATATGGATCAGAAAGCTGGACCATAAATGACAAGATACAGAAAAGAATCTTGGCGAGAGAAATGGATAGATTACGGAGAAGTATGAGAATATCCAGGCTACAACATATTCGAAATACATATATCAGACAAGAAATGGATGTACAAGAAACTGTTATCGATAGGATAACAAAGAGAGCTCTACAGTGGTATGGACAACTACAACGGATGTCGGAAGACCAATGGCCTAAACGGGTGTTGGATTGGATGGTACCAGGCAGAAGGAGGAGGGGGAGAAGTAGAAGAGCATGGCATGAGGGAATATATGATGCCATGATGAAGAGGGGTATGGAAGATGGACAATGGGAAGTAGGAATCTCTGGAAAGCAGGAATCAAGGGCAAACTGCTGTAAAGTGGAAAGCCTGTATTAAGTAAGTATTAAATTGTATTGCGAGGCAATGTTATCGTTGTGTATGTTATGATGGGACAGTTTGTCTTTTCTGAACGCTTACACAAACTTCTCCGCGTGGCGTTTGTGTCCTGTTGATGTGCAACACAGTTGAATACTAAGATGGCGTACGTTGTATAAAACCTGCGCGTGCCGTGTGCAAAACTTAATAAACAAACTTTGTAATAATTGTGATAGTTGTTTAAGCGTGTGTACAGTGTTTTAGTAATGTTTTACGCGTGTTTTGATGCGTGTGAAATGGAAGCAGGACCTGGGATTGTCTTGAATTCTGCACAAGTTTGTATATTTGTATTATGATATGTATGGCTAATCATTTGGCAATCGATGTTGTCAATAAATATCTCTATCTTAACCTTAGTTTGACCTTCAACTTAAAGGTACCTTGGTTCAAGTTTGAAACAGGGGTCGGAGATTTTAAAATACACAGATTCTATCATATTTTACTTTCACGTAGTCTATTAATTTATATTCAACACTAGCTAACACCCGGTGTGCGCTGCGGCTAAAGAAATAAAAATTAATGTGTTTTTATGTTTAGTTGAATAAATGAAGGAATAAATAATGATAAATTTATATCGTAATTAATAGTATATACCTCGAGATGATTAGCGGTCGTTGCCCGGGAATCTACTTTTCCCGGTCTTTTTGACAGAAATGAGCTGCCAGACGAAAATTAACGTGTTTTTATGTATAGTTGAATAAGCGGAAGTAAAATTTTATATCGTAATTATATTTAGATATCCCGTGCTGATTACTCGGCGTTACCCACGAATCTACGTATCCCAAACTTCAAGGTATAAATGAGCTGAAAGACGAAAATTAATGTGTTTTTATGTTTAGTTGAATAAGTAAAAGGAAACATTTATATCCTGTACTGATTACCCGGCGTCTCCCGGGGGTCTATTTATCCCGATCTTTTTGGCATAAATGAGCTGAAAGACGAAAATTAATGTGTTTTTATGTTTAGTTGAATAAGTGAAAGGAAAAATAATTAGAAATTTATATCTTAATTATTTTAAGACACCTCGTACTGATTACCCGGCGTTGCCCGGGAAACTACTTATCCCGATCTTCTTGGCATAAATAAGATGAAAGACAAAATTCGTTATTGTGAGTTATCCGTAAAATATGTCCGTCGTGCGTTGCTACGCTTTCCCGGGAATCTACTTTCTCCGATTTTCTTGGCATCAATGAAAGACAAAAATGGTTATTGTGAGTTATCCGTAGAAGATAAACATATGCTGTCGAGGACTTCTTTGTGGACATTTTTGAGATATTAAATTCTGTGTACTTTAATTTTGTGTATTTGTTATGGTTTAGTCAGCGTAAGCCATTTATACGTCCAAAAAGCGACTTCTTTCACGTTTTTATTAAAAAGGTTGATTTTAAGGGGTAGGAGTTGAGTATCACAACTCTATTATTACCTATGTTCATCCCGGGAATCTCCTTAACATTTTGAAAAAAGCCCCTTCATAAATCGGATGAACGGTATGGCAGCGCATAAAATACGAACAAACAAATATTAATTTTTATATATTAGATTTCTTCACACTCGCTGACGGCTTCATTCACAAAATGTCTTGTCTTTGCGCTTAGGTCACTTAAACTCATTCACAACTCAGACACTAATGCTCCCGGGAAACCTCTCGCGATTGACACATTGGACCCGATCTCATATTCTTATATATGCGAGGATAGGAACAATCTAGACGTCAGCCTTGACTTCTGTCGAATAGAAAGTCCGAGAGGCCGATCCTTCTAGAATCGATGTCTCTGGAAAATTATTCCTCCAGAAAGCACGTTTGGAGAGGTGGCTTGCAAGCCGAACCCGACCCGAATCCAACTCATATTGCCTTATAAGTAGAGTAAAGGATGAAGAATAATGAAGAGGGAACCCGTTATGTTTACGTAATAGAAAATAGAGAATCTAAAGCATTAAAAAATCATAACATTTTGACAAATCTTTATCATCATCGTAGTCATTACACGAATTTAGGTCATTCGTTGACCTGTTTCGATCTGAATAAAAATAACATCCAAAATACTATTGATTGGACGTCCTGGTCTTCTTCTTCTGTAGGTTGATAGTTTAACATATGCGTGAGTATTCTGTGATCCTCCGTCCGATGAACATATTGCAACCATCTGCTCATCGAATGGAGGATCATAGGATACCCAAGCAGATGTTAAACTATTAACCTGTAGGAAGAAGAAGACCAGGACTAAGAAAATTAATATTTTTGTATATTTAAGGGAGGTGATGGGTGAAATGTCTATTTTCTATATGTTTTGAGCTAGAGACTTGAGTTTTTGTGCAAACATTCACTACATGATATATTATGATGTATTTAAGTTTCATTCTTGTGAGACATTTATTTTATGAGTTATTAAATAATATATTTAAAAAATTGCATATATTATAATTAAATGGGTTCCACAAGTTTTTAGTAAAATATCTGATTTTTTTACAAGACCCCTAAAATATTTAGAAAAACATTATGCATTAGAATTATTATAATGTGAATACAAAGGGAGAAAAATAATGTTGTACCTCATTTGTGGAATTACAAAAAAAAATAATTGCATGCATTTTATTTTTTATTTCTTAAAATACTACTTCTATCATGTTACTCAGTGTTTTAGGACATGCAGTAAATATTTGAACATTCTAGGATAAAATTTGTGAATTCGATTTAATTTTGAATGTACAAAAATGCAGTGGAAATAAAAGTGTGAAAAAGCAAGTTTAAAGATTTGCATGCAGGTTAACTACAAAACGTAACATACAGGCCTAATCAGCACTTTAGGGCACTTAGAAGCTCATAGGCCTCTGAAAAGTTGCCAACATATACATTAGAGTACAGGCTATTTTTTAGTACAAAAAATAAAAAAATACCAATTTTGATCTAAAATGGTCAATTTTTCACCCATCACCCCCCCCCCTCAAGGAATGCGCAAATATTAATGGTTTACAGATATTTGTAACTGATTGCATTTGCTTTTTTAGACGAAACATTCATAATAAGCAAGTTTATGGATACAAAATAGAATTTTCAAGAGAAGAGCTCATCCGGAAGCAGGTAATAAGTCTTCAGGGTGGATATTTACATCGCTTCACCTCGAAATATTTTGTCTCGAGTGCCAAGTTCCTCTCCCATATAGCGATTTTGTTACCTTTATGTTGTATACTCCGAGCTATGAAACTTTTACATACAGAATAACTACAATGCATGAACTTCAGCCACTTGATCCTGAGATGCGGTTACGTGTTTGTAGTTGGATGTTACAGAACGTTGATATTGGAATAACTGTTTAATATGTTTCTCAGACGAAGCCTGGTTCCTCTTAAATGGGTATGTTTCGTCGCAGAATTACAGGTATTGGAGCCAGCAAAACCCCCGTCCCATATATTAAATACGGAGTATGGTGTGCAGTAAATGGTTACACAATTATAGGACCAATTTTTTAAATAACACAATTAATGCACGATAATACAGAGATGACATATTGAAACGACTTTTCGAAGAACTGACTGAAATAGATATTTCCAGCAAGACTCTGCAACTGCACATACAGCTGAAGACTCATTAAAATTAATTAGTGAAATTTTTTTAAGATGGGATATTATTGCGGGCTTGTGGCCATCACGGTCTCCAGATTGTACTGTTTGCTATTTTCATTTGTGGGAGTACTTAAAAATAAAGTGTAAGCAA
The DNA here is from genome assembly GCA_030220185.1 of Diploptera punctata. Classification (NCBI taxonomy): domain Eukaryota; kingdom Metazoa; phylum Arthropoda; class Insecta; order Blattodea; family Blaberidae; genus Diploptera; species Diploptera punctata. The sequence goes on along the minus strand of JASPKZ010000046.1, from coordinate 451,950 downwards.
GAAACCCCCACATAGTCTACTATACGATCTGAAAGATTATATATCGGGACAGAAATAAACTCATACCATACTCCTATCCGTTCTCATGCAGGGAAATTTCATGTATGGGACGGAGTTTTTTCTGGCTCCAATACCTGTTATTCTGAGACGAAACATACCCATTTAAGAGGAACCAGGCTTCGTCTGAAAAACATATTAAACACTAACTAACCCACTGGCACTATCGAACCCGTAGGTCATGGCCGCGCGGACATAAGCTCTCCATACATCCCTATCCTGAGCTAATGTTTTCCAATCATTCCCTGTATAATATATTTCCCTCAAATCATAGTTAATGTTATTCTCCTACCTCATTCTTGGTCTACCAACTGGGCGTTTCCCCTCTGGCTTTCCTACAAGAAGCTTTCTTGCACGTCTTTCATTCCCCATTCGTGCCACATGTCCCGCCCATCGCAGTCTACGAGACTTAACTGTTCTTATTATATATGGCTTCCTGCAAAAAAAACATTTAATTCACTGTTATGTAGTCTTCTCCATTCACCCGTATGTTCATCTCTCTTTGCTCCAAAAATGTTCCTAAGAACTTTATTCTCAAATGCTCGTAATCTCCTTTCCTCCCTTAAAATAAGAGTTCATGTTTCGCTTCCATATAATATAACTGGTAGAATAATAGTTTTATATATTTTCATTTTTACCTTTTTTGATAGGAGTTGGGACGTCAAGAGTCTCTGTACTGCATAATAGCACGCATTTCCAAAATTGAGCATATGTTTACCTTGTGCATCTAATTCCTATTTGTGATTACTGTTCCTAGGAATTTGAATTCAGCCACTTCCTCAAAATTTCCCTCATTTGTCATTAGCTGTCCATTTCCAACATATAATGTATTTCTACGTGTGACCATATATTTAGTTTTATTGATATTTACTTCCAGTCGCAATTTCTTAGTATTACTCAATAGTGTGTGCATGTTAGCCTTTAGTATCTCCTCGCTATCGCCCAATAGTACTATATAATTGGCATAAAATAACAGCTTTATTAATACCATTGAGTTGTAGGCCTTCTTCATCCTCTAAAGATTTGATGTCATGCTCTAGTACAAAATTAAATAGTAGAGGAGATAGTGAATCTCCTTGCTTCAACCCATTGTGGATTTCAAAAGCATCTGAAAACTGTTTTCCTACACGCACCCTACTCTTTGTGCCATTTACACACATTCGTATAAGTCTAACTAACTTTTTAGGAATTCCGAACTCCAGCAGGAGACTATATAACTTCTCCCTCTTAATTGAATCATATACTTTTTTGAAGTCTACGTATAGTTGATGTACAGTACCATTATATTCCTATTTCTTTTCTAAAATCAGCCTTATACTAAAAATCTGATCTGTTGTAGACCTGTTTTTTCTAAATCCACATTGGTGATCTCCTAGAATGCCATCAATATAAGGAGTAAGTCCGCTTACTAATATAGGCCTATTTGTTAGAATTTTGTATGAATTTTAAAGTAATGAGATGTTCCTATAGTTGTTGCAATCAGTTTTATCTCCTTTCTTATAAATTGGTACGAGGATCAATTATTCCAATATAATCGATCTGTAACATCCAATTACAAACACGTAACCGCATTTCAGGATCACGTGGCTGAAGTTCATGCATTATAGTTATTCTGTATGTAAAAATTGTGATTGCTCGGAATATACAACATGAAGGGAACAAAAACAATTAATGGGAAAATTAATATTAACATTGTAATTTACTGTATGAATTAAAATCATTCGAAATACCAGTTTCTTGTGCAAGTCGTTTTAGGAATTTTGTTGGCGTATGTTCTAATATTTCACCTATTTCATCAATTTTTTCCTTAGTACGCACACGTTTTGTTACCTTTAATGTCAGTACAGAATCGTTTCTCTAAATTTGTTTACAAGTCGTCGAATGAATCTCAATTTGGAGGATTTAACTAACTAACTAACTCACTGGCACTATCGAACCCGTAGGTCATGGCCGCGCGGATATAAGCTCTCCATACATCCCTATCCTGAGCTAATGTTTTCCAATCATTCTCTGTATAATCTACTTCCCTCAAATCATAGTTAATGTTATTCTCCCACTTCATTCTTAGTCTACCAACTGGGCGTTTTCCCACTGGCTTTCCTACAAGAAGCTTCCATGCAAGTCTTTCATTACCCATACGTGCAACATGTCCTGCCCATCGCAGTCTACGGGACTTAACTGTTCTTATTATATCTGGCTTCCTATAAAGACCGTGTATTTAATACACAAGTGATCTTCTTGGTGATATAATATTAAAATATATATGTAGTCAATATGCCCATTTCACCAATTAATGTTTTAAAATGGTCAACAAGTTTCTACAGCCAAGCTGTCATTCTCAAGACCAGATATTGACTGTCAATATCTGGTCTTCAGAATGACAGATTGGCTGTAGAAACTTGTTGACCATTTTAAAACATTAATTGGTGAAATGGGCATATTGACTACATATATATTTTAAAGACCATGTAGTTCATCGTTATGCAGTCTTCTCCAATCACTTGTTTGTTCATCTCTCTTTCGTCCAAAAATTTTCTTAAGTACTTTATTCTCAAATACTTGTAATCTCCTTTCCTCCCTTAAAGTAAGAGTCCATGTTTCGCACCCATATAATAGGCCTATAACTGGTAGAATAATAGTTTTATATATTTTCAGTTTAACGTTTTTTGAAAGGAGTTGGGACATCAAGAGTCTCTGCAATGCATAATAGCACACATTTCCAGAAATGAGCCTATGTTTAATTTCTTTGTGCATCTCATTCCTATTTGTGATTATTGTTCCTAGATATTTGAATTTAGCCACTTCCTCAAAATTTCCCTCATTTGTCATTAGCTGTCCATTTCCATTATAGCCTATAATGTATTTCTACGTGTGACCATATATTTAGTTTTATTGATATTTACTTCCAATCCTAATTTCTTAGTGTTACTCAATAGTGTGTGCGTATTGTCCTTTAGTATCTCCTCGCTATCGGCCAACAATACTATATCATCATCATAAACTAACAGCTTATTAATACCATTGAGTTGTAAGCCTTCCTCATCCTCTAACGATTTGCTCTAGTACAAAATTAAGGATTTACATTTGGAAATTGTGTTCCAAACCGTCTAACGATTTCTCTACAATAGTCCAATATCCGGCTACAACATTATGTAAGTTTATCTAATAGAGATGCCTTAAAGATGGCCTCCAGTGTTGCAGCAGTTCGTTCTATTCCATTTAGATCCTACGGCGACAACCTCGGTCGGTGCTGCCGTAGAGAGCATAACAATTGCACACGACCTGGGGGCTTGTTAATTCGGTGAGACGGTGTAAAACTTGAGGCATCACAAAGTTTGAAATATAATTAGCACCTCCCTGAATAAAGAGGCCTCTAAGCAAAATTTACCGACATCGACGTCTTTAGTAATACCTTAGTTGCCTGTTGGATGTCTCATTGAGTTGGTCTGTTGACCGCATGCAAAAAAGTAACTGAAAATTAACTTGGTCTAGTAACTCCTTACAAAGGAGAGGTTATAGCTCAACAATGGACTACGCCATTATAGATAGACTTGACGAATATGGGTATTTGGTATTCAAGAAAAAAAAAACCCTAAGAATAATGTAACAGTCCAAGATCCGGCTGCAAGATTACTACGATCATCGAGTGTATGAACACGATATTTTTTTTTTCATAAAATAATGAATGACTGAATGCATTTTTTGCCGAGTTGCCTATTAAAATTCGTCCGCCAGTATGTTTTATTAAATTATAATTAATTTATTCAGAATAATTTGATTCACTTGTTATTAAAATAAATTATAATCCATTTCGCAGAAATCGATGTATAGTATTTGAAAAGTTTTGGTTGCCATTGCAAACTAGGCCGTAAACCTCCTAGCGGCTACAGCAGGCTGAGATACCAACCAGTAATAAAATGGCCGCAAGTACGTATTTGTTTTTGTATTGTTTCAAATAAAGTTCAGTTCACTTAAAATGCTGTGATTTGTTTCGTATAATGTATATTAACACTACCTTTTGGACACATTTTTGTATATACAGTGTACGTAAAATATAAATTTCAACAATGGAGAAAAACTAAAACCTAGTATCGAATGCACTTATTTAGGAACAAAATTAGACCATTCAGGCGATAACACAGTGGAAATCAAAAATAGAATCGCACAAACAAAACAAGCAATAAATGATTTAGACTCTGTTTGGTGGAACAAAAATATTACAAAAAATGGAAAATTACAAATATATCAAACCATAATTCAGAGCATTTTAACATATGGTTCTGAACTCTGGCAAATTCCTACCAGGGAAAATAAAATAATTTTAAGTACAGAAATGGATGTTTTAAGAAGATCAGCTGGAAAATCTAGAATGGATAAATACGAAATAAAGAAATAAGGGAAATTATGGGTATAGAAGGGGAGCCGGACATCATAGACATTATAGAAAATACAAGATTACAGTGGTATGGCCACGTCGAAAGAATGCCAGAACAAAGATTGCCTAAAATTGTTATGGAATGGATCCCAATGGAAAGGAGGAAGAGAGGAAGACCGAAGAAAACTTGGATAGAAGGGGTACAAGCAGTTATGAATATCAGAGGAATGGAGGAAGATCAATAGATGGACAGAGAGGAATGGAGTTTGGTTTCCGGAAGAAGGCGGCAACTGCCATGACACCGGATGTTGATGATGACATTCTACGTAGTGTAGGCCTATATAAAGGGCAGTGGTTTTACTTCCCGCTGCGAGGAGGTTTACGGCCAAGCTTGCAATGGCAACCAAAACTTTTCAAGCTCTATACATCGATTTTTGCGAACTGGGTTATAATTTAAAATTAATAACAAGCGAATCAAATTATTTCGAATTAATTAATTAATTATATTTTAATTAAACATACTGGCGGCCGAATTTTAATAGGCAGTTCGGCAAAAATATATTCAGTCATTCACAATTTTATGAAAAAATAGATTTTGTTCATACACTAGAAGAACATAGTAATCTTGCAGCCGGTTCTTAGACTACAAGGCTCTGTTTTCACATAATTATCGTAGACTACATAAATACTCTATTCTGTACTCTAAATACGGATCGAGGCACAATAACTATGAACTAAGACCAATAATATGAGAACACACATCGCGTGTTTCACCTTACAAGCATGTAACTTAACTGCCTTTCCAGGCGGTTAAGTTTCAGTATCTTGGCGGCGCTAGTTTATGACTCACAGTGAACCGTGAAATTGCTATGCCACGTGTCGCGGAGTGAGGACTCATCTGCCGCATGCGCTTCTCCCGCTAGTCCGGCCGTAGGTCGGGAGATTCTCTATGTACATATTTATTCCAAAGCACTGAGTTCGACATAACAATCGTTCTTCTTCCATCTTCTTTCAATTTTTGTAGTTGAATTCTCATTTTATTTAAATATATCCTAAATATTTGTTTTTTAACATTAAGAATTCTTTCTGAACTACACGACTAAATTAACAACATAATATAGGCCTATATTCAGCAAAATAGCAAAATTCGAGCATCCGTTCGACTTGCTGAGGAGTGCACTTAGTTTATGCAGTTTATGCATGACGGACTTTATTATCATTATTTTCATTGTTGTTGTTATTATTATTATGCCATCAAATCATTAGGGAATGAGGAAGGCTTACAACTCAATGGTATTAATAAGCTGTTAGTTCATGCTGATGATGTAGTACTATTGGCCGATAGCGAGGAGATACTAAAGGACAAACGCACACACTATTGAGGATAACACTAAGAAATTAGGACTGGAAGCAAATATCAATAAAACTAAATATATGGTCACACGTAGAAATACATTATATAATGGAAACAGATCAGATTTTTAGTATAAGACAGATTTTAGAAAATAAATGGGAATATAGTAGTACTGTACATCAACTATATGTAGACTTCAAAAAAGCATATGATTCAGTTAAGAGGGAGAAGTTATATAGTATCCTGCTGGAGTTCGGAATTCCTAAAAAGTTTGTTAGACTTATACGAATGTGTCTAAATGGCACAAAGAGTAGGGTGCGTGTAGGCAAAGAGTTTTCTGACACTTTTGAAATCCAGAATGGGTTGAAGCAAGGAGATGCACTATCTCCTCTACTATTTAATTTTGTACTAGAGCATGCCATTAAATCTTTAGAGAATGAGGAAGGCTTACAACTGAATGGTATTAATAAGCTGTTAGTTTATGCTGATGATGTAGTACTACTGGCCGATAGCGAGGAGATACTAAAGGCCAACACGCACACACTATTGAGTAACACTAAGAAATTAGGACTGGAAGTAAATATCAGTAAAAACTAAATATATGGTCACACGTAGAAATACATTATATAATGGAAATGGACAGCTAATGACAAATGAGAGAAAATTTTGAGGAATTGGCTGAATTCAAATACCTAGAAACAATAATCACAAATAGGAATGAGATGCACAAAGAAAATTAAAACATAGGCTTCAATTCTGGAAATGCATGCTATTATGCATTGCAGAGACTTTTGATGTCCCAACTCCTTTCAAAAAACGTTAAACTGAAAATATATAAAACTATTATTCTACCAGTTATATTATATGGGTGCGAAACATGGGACTCTTACTTTAAGGGAGGAAAGGAAAGGATGATAACGAGTATTCGAGAATAAAGTTCTTAGGAAATTATTTTTGGACCAAAGAGAGATGAACAGACAGGTGGAATGGAGAAGACTGCATAACAATGAACTACATGGTCTGTATAGGGAAGCCAGATATAATAAGAACAGTTAAGTCCCGTTAGACTGCGATGGGCAGGACCATGTTGCGCGTATGGGGAATGAAAGACTTGCATTGAAGCTTCTTGTAGGAAAGCCAGAAGGAAAACGCCCAGTTGGTAGACCAATAATGAGGTGGGAGAATAACATTAACTATGATTTGAGAGAAGTAGATTATACAGGGAATGGTCGGAAAGCATTAGCTCAGGATAGGGATGTATGGAGAGCTTATGTACGCACGGCCATGAACCTACGGGTTCGATAGTGCCAGTGAGTAAGTAAGTAAGTAAGTAATTATTATTATTATTATTATTATTATTATTATTAATATTATTATTATTATTATTATTATTATTATTATTATTATTATTATTATTATTATTATTATTATTATTATTATTAGCTCTCTCTCTATCTTCGGGTTTTTACAGCTGCTGCCGTCTTCCCGTGCCAAACTTCCAAAGCCTACGGTGTTGGGCATATTCGATGCTTAGCTCTCTAGCTTGCATTACTGTCTTCATGTTTTCCTTCCATGTTAACCTTGGTCTTCCTCTTTTCTTCTTTCTGTTCGGATGCCATTCATATAGTTGCTTCGGCCATCGCTCATCTTCCATTCTTAAAACATGTCCTATCCACTTTAATTCCTTCTCCTCAATTCTTTCAATTATGCTTTCTTCTGCTTCCATTATGTATTATTATTATTATTATTATTATTATTATTATTATTATTATTATTATTATTATTATTAATTGAACATCTGGAAATTAAGAAAGTTGATAAATTCAAATATTTAGGATCAATTTTAGAATCATATGGGAAAAGTTATTGTGAAATTGAGAAAAAAATGAATGATGGTAGGAAAGCAATTGGAATATTAAATGCAGTGATATGGAGTAAAAATATTTTAAATAAAACAAAGACAATAATGTTTAAATCAATAGTACAAAGTGTTTGTTATATGGTGTAGAGACCTGGGCTATAGGTAGACAAAAACTTATTGACAGCAGAGATGAACATTTGGCGAAGGGCATCAAGAAAATCAAGAAAGGTGAAAATTCGGAACCAGAAAATTAGATAAATAATGAATGTTAAACATAACATTATACAAGTAATATAAGAAGGATGATTGAATTGGCATAGGCATCTGAAGAGGATGGAGAGTAATAGAATCCCAAGAATGATGTTGGATTGGAATCTTGAAGACAGGAGGAGGAGGAGGAGGAGGAGGAGGGGAAACCCCAGAGAACAGTGGATGGATGAAGTAAGAAGAAACATGATTAGCAAATACCTCAAAAAAAGAATGCTGAGGATAGAAATTTGTGTTGGAGAACAATACATTTGAGCTGAAGGATAACTGCTGTAATGTAGAAAAATATATTTAATAAACAATTATTATTATTATTATTATTATTATTATTATTATTATTATTATTATTATTATTATTATTATTATTATTATTATTATTATTATTAAAGCCAATAAGTTTGGATCAAGATGTGTTAAGTAAAAAGTGAAGAAAAACAATTAAAATATGTTACTAACTTTTAATAACAGAGAACAATTTAATAGGGCCTATATTATTTAATTATATGTGTGGCACAATAAAACGATGTCTCAAAGGAACTAGAGAAAAGACACTTTTAAAATTTTATAAAACAATGGTGGTTCCAACACTACTGTATGGATAGGAGCACTGGGTCTTAATCAAAAACCAGGAACGAAGAATAGAAACGTCAGAAATGAGGTTTCTGAGGAGTGTGGCTGGCTATACAATAGGGTGGGCCGAAAAATCTCATTTTTTTTATTTCGAAGTTGTAATAGCGCGGAAAAGTTGCGAATTATATAGCTAAAAAAATATATATCAAAATCGGTTGACATCTTCCGATCGCGCAAAGGCTCTGAAATTTGGCAAACTATGAAAAAAACTTCATTTTTGCAATTTTTTTAAATATAAAGTATATATTGCTGATCTTTGCTAAGCACGTGTATGTCTATCTGTGGGATCTGACAATCAGTACTCTGGAAGTTATTTATCAAATGCCAAAAATGCGTGAAAATATAACTTGTTCATTATTCTGGCAAATTTTAGAGCTTGTGCACGACCGGAGGATATCAACTGATCTAAACCAAATTAAAACACATTTTTTAGGCTCTATTTGAAGACGTTACAAACTATTACATTACTAAAAGATCTAATTAAAATATTAAAGAAATTATCGTAAGTAATGCCACGAGTGATTTCCAATTTATCTAGAGAATTTGGAAATCAAGAGTGGCATTTGTTAGGACTATTTAACGAATAAAATTAAGATGTTTACTCACAAAACATTATTTAACTATAGTTATTTTAAAATATTTATATATTTAATGTAAACGGCGATGTTTGAAAACAGATGAGAAACGATAGGTACGCTTCATCTGCTTCTTTTGTTTATCACTGCAACCAGATCATACTATTTATTGCCAAAGGAACGCAATATTGTAAGAATGCTCTCTAGTGGAGAAAAAATGAAACACATCAAACTGTATATTAATTCATTTCTGATGTATGATGTAAATATGACAATTATATTTTTCTGGATTATTACCTGGGAAAAAATACATTTAAGAAAGTGCAAACAGTGGTTTCTTTTTTTGGTGGTATCACCGCAAAATAATGGTCAGACCTGTTCAGAATATTAAAAAGGAGGAGCTTTCTTTAATATGGTAAATATAACACTGATAAATATTTCGTGAAACACGACTGTGATTGGTTGTAAAACAGAAATCATTGAAACGTGATTGGTCATTGACTCCCATTTCGGGCATGAGTTAAATAATCTCAAAAATGAAGTTTTTTCATATTTTGTCAAACTTCAGAGCCTTTGCGCGACCGGAAGATGTCAACAGATTTATATATATTTTTTTGATTTTCTTTTGTCTTTATAATTCGGAACTTTTCCGCGCTATTACAACTTTGAAATAAAAAAAAGTAGTTTTTTCGGTCAACCCTATTGTACAATAATGGATCAAAGGCGAATTGAGGATATACGAAGAGAACTGAATATATTCAAACTATTAGATAGAATTACACAATACAGAGATGAATGGGTGGACCACATCAATAGAATGGATAACAATAGAATTCCGAAACAGATTCTTCATTACAAACCACTAGGACGAAGAAATGTTGGAAGACCCAGTAAAAGATAAATAGGCCAATTCTAACATGATATCGGAACAGACCAGCAGTTCTAATCCCTGATGCTGACGATGATCATTAAAATTAATAAATAATGATTTCACTTGTTTATCTACACCTCTTGAATATAGAATTGTTTGTACGTTGGGAACTATGAAGTGAGCTGTTTTGGAAACTATGCATTCATTGCTTTGATAGATTAATACACCATTATATGTAATTTAGAAAATTGCACGGTGAAGAACCTCACGTTTATAATATGCCAAGATTATAATTATCTCGTGCTGTATTCAGTAGCAGCTATCAACTTACTGGTCCTGAGTAAACATTAAAAAATTGTTATAAAGTTCTCCCGCTTAATCATCCTTAATAGTGACGTGATAAAAAAAAGAAAAATAATAGTAACAAACTAAACTACACTCTAGGCTTACACAAGGGCTTGAAATGAACAACTAATTCTTTATTAATTTTTAATGTCATATTCATAAGTAATGCCACGAGTGATTTCCAAATAGTGAGGAGCGAATTTATCTAGAGAATTTGGAAATAAAGAATGGCATTTGTTAGGACTATTTAACGGATAAAATTAACTTGTTTACTCACAAATCATTATTTAAATATAGTTATTTTAAAATATTTATTTATTTAATGTAAACGGCGATGTTTGAAAACAAATGAGAAGCTATATTTGAAAACAAATGAAAAACCACGCTTGTTCATCGCTGCAACCAGATCATATTATTTATTGCCATAAGATCGCAACATTGTAAGAATGCACCCTAGTGGAGAAATTTATAACCAACATCATAGGTATTAATTAATTTTGGATGTCCTATGATGTAAACATGTCAATTATATTTTTCTTCAACGTTATTTCCTAGGACATAATTCGTTAAAGAAAATGCAAACATTGGTTTCTTTTTTTATGGTATAATGAATTGCTACAAATGTTTTTATATTTTCTCCCGCAAGCACCATCAGATGGCATTAGTGCACTATATTATACAATCTGGTAGCCGTATTTCTTAGAGTCAGACACTGCAATATAATACTATGACCTATTCACAATGTCAAAAAGGAGGAGCTTTCTTTAATATGATTAACTTAAAGTGCATTAGAGGTTGAAATGGCGATTGAAAAATTGAAGATGTATAAAGCATCAGGTTCAGATGAGATCCCAGCAGATCTGATCAAATCAGGGGGAGAAAAATTGATGGACGAGATACGCTGGTTGCTTAGTATGATTTGGGAAAAAGAAGCTCTTCCAGATGAATGGAAGGAATCAATTATCGTACCAATCTATAAGAAAGGAGATAAAACTGATTGCAACAACTACAGGGGCATCTCATTACTTTCAACTTCGTACAAAATTCTAACAAATATATTAGTAAGCAGACTTACTCCCTATATTGATGACATTGTAGGAGATCATCAATGTGCATTTAGAAGAAACAGGTCTACAACAGATCAGATTTTTAGTATAAGACAGATTTTAGAAAAGAAATGGAATATAATGGTACTGTACATCAACTATACGTAGACTTCAAAAAAGCATATGATTCAATTAAGAGGAGAAGTTATATAGTATCCTGCTGGAGTTCGGAATTCCTAAAAAGTTAGTTAGACTTATACGAATGTGTCTAAATGGCTCAAAAAGTAGGGTGCGAGTAGGCAAACAGTTTTCAGACACTTTTGTAATCCAGAATGGGTTGAAGCAAGGAGATGCACTTTCTCCTCTACTATTTAATTTTGTACTAGAGCATGCCATTAAATCTTTAGAGAATGAGGAAGGCTTACAACTGAATGGTATTAATAAGCTGTTAGCTTATGCTGATGATGTAGTACTACTGGCCGATAGTGAGGAGATACTAGAGACCAACATGCACACACTATTGAGTAACACTAAGAAATTAGGACTGGAAGTAAATATCAGTAAAACTAAACATATGGTCACAGGTAGAAATTCAGTATATAATGGAAATGGACAGCTAATGACAAATGAGGGAAATTTTGAGGAAGTGGCTGAATTCAAATACCTAGGAACAATAATCACAAATAGGAATGAGACGCACAAAGAAATTAAACATAGGCTCAATTCTGGAAATGCATGCTATTATGCATTGCAGAGACTTCTGATGTCCCAACTCCTTTCAAAAAACGTTAAGCTGAAAATATATAAAACTATTATTCTACCAGTTATATTGTATGGGTGCGAAACATGGACTCTTACTTTAAGGGAGGAAAGGAGATTACGAGTATTTGAGAATAAAGTACTTGGAAAATTTTTGGACCAAAGAGAGATGAACAGACAGGTGAATGGAGAAGACTACATAACAATGAACTACATGGTATTTATAGGAAGCCAGATATAATAAGAACAGTTAAGTCTCGTAGATTGCGATGGGCAGGACATGTTGCACGTATGGGGAATGAAAGACGTGCATGGAAGCTTCTTGTAGGAAAGCCAGAGGGAAAACGCCCAGTTGGTAGACCAAGAATGAGGTGGGAGAACATTAACTATGATTTGAGGGAAGTAGATTATACAGGGAATGATTGGCAAGCATTAGCTCGGGATAGGGATGTATGGAGAGCTTATGTCCGCGCGGCCATGAACCTACGGGTTCGATAGTGCCAGTGAGTAAGTAAGTAAGTAAGTAACTTATTTGATAAATTCGAGGTGAAGCACGACTGTGATTCGTTGAAATTTAAAAAATCATTAAAATATGATTGGTCATTGAATCCCATTTGGGGGATTAGTTAAATTATCAGTTTAATAATATATACAGATGTCTCTAAAGTCACTATCAATTTTCATGAAAACACTACTGTTTTTTATTTGCATTTATTGTTATGTTTAGCACGGAAGAACGGGTTGCAATTTTTGTGCACGGTTACACGGATTGTCATATGAAGATGCCAGAGCTGAATTTACCCATAAATTCCGTAAGCCAGACCCAACAAAGATACACATTCGTCTCCTTGTAAACAAATTTAAGCGTACCGGCAGTGTGTGTGAGATGAGGCACGTCGTGGACGACCACGTGTATCAGCAGAATCAGTGCAGTAGGTTTAAATTGTCAGTGATAGTCAGAATGCATTAAGTAGAGTGGAATGTCCCTCGCAACACATGTGTGGAAAATTGTACGTTTCACTTTACGAAATCGCCCTTATCACGTCTGCTTGATTTGCGGAATCGAGACGCAGCAAGCTCTTTTACGGGTTTAATGTTATGGTCAAAATTTATTTTTACAGCTGAAAGATGGAGTTGTTTTTTATCTAAATGGTGGTCATGTATAAAGGCAGTAGAATATGTGTAAAACTTCACAAAAACATTTATTTTTCAATCATTGCCTTCCTTCATTAAAATAAATAGTGACATTAGAGACATTCTCTCTTTGTATATATGTGTGTGTGTGTGTGTGTGTCTGTTTATATATATATATATATATATATATATAGAGAGAGAGAGAGAGAGAGAAAAGGATGTAAATATGGGCTACAATATTGTATTGTGCTATGAAGGGCAAAAAGTATATTATTTGTTTTATGGAATTGTGTATTTCATAGCAATGTTAGTAATAAATATATAATATTAGATGGATTTTATTACACAAACGTTCTTAAAGATTTAATTTTTATACCAAAGTGCAAAATGAAGGCCTAATTTGATGAGTGATCTATATGGGCTTCATACATATTTTTCAATCCAGTTATTTGAATTTGTCATAAATATTTATACATAAAATTAAAGAAAAACATATATTCACAATAATTTTAATGTTTTGTACATATTTTCAACTAAGAATATTAATATTAATTACAATAATCACCCCGTAGCAGAGTAGTTAAAGCAGGAATGCCGCGCAGAGCTACGGGACATGCGCTGGTTCGAATTCCCATGATGGACATTTTTTTCTCATGGAATTTCGGCCAGTATGGGACCAGAGCCCATACAGCATCATGAGAAAATTTGGGTAGCTACAATAAGTAGCGGCTATAGGTTGAGAAATAAGATATAACGGCGGGGAGACTATTAAAAGAATACTACATACAAAAACAACAAATGAAACAATGCCAAAATTTGATAAGGTAATGGCAGTTCCCATTGTGACATATGGATCAGAGAATTGGGCCATGATTAGATCAGACAGAAGATTACTAGAAACGTCAGAGATGAAGTTCCTCAGATACGTTGCAGGATATACTCTAAGAGACCACATTCCTAGTGAAACAATTATGCAAGAACTCAAAATGTTTAATCTAAATGAAAAAATACAAAACTATAAACAAAAATGGTATGAACATATTTTAAGAATGGACTCTTCTAGGCTAACAAAACAAGCACTGTTGTACCAACCTCAAGGCTATAGAGATGTGGGACGTCCTAGAAGACGATGGGAGGATAAATTCTGAGAGCGGAACAGGCTGATGGCCTACCATGAAGAAGAAGAAGAAGAAGAAGAAGAAGATGATGATGATGACAAAATATCCATCATTGAATGCATTCTGATAATGAATCAAAAGCAGGTAGACCTGCCTAGCACGTGAAATGAAGAAGAAGAAGAAGAAGAAGAAGAAAAACTTTTCTTCAAATTTTAAGGTGAATTTTCAATACATGGAGAGTAAATATCAAGATAGATATGTAGTGTCTTAGGTCAATTCACTTAACATATTTCCAGTTGTCCCAAATATTTAAATGATGCATTGTGATTTATGTAACACAATTGCTGAAGGAGATATCGTAAGTTTAATGAACTTTATGCTCGCATACTTTAACCTTATGTTTTCTAACTTAATTGTGATCCTATTCTGCAAAAAATGCACTTTGTAAAGAAATTAAATAAAAAAGAGTACAAAGATTTTGCTAAATGTTGATCTGAAATCATTAATATTTCGTAAAACTGAAAATTACAATCAGTTACTAAATTTAATAATACATAAATTACACATACTCTGAAAGCTAAAATTTCTCTATACAAAATATACAGTAACCAAAGTGAAAATAAAATTGTTACAATAGCATTTAATCTGTTTTGACATTGAATTTAAAAAAAAATCATCTAAATTATGGTTGCACAAATTGACTGGAACATGACTAAGAGAATTCAGTGCAATTTTCATATAAAATTGCGTGAACAATTTTCTAATTTAACAATGTGTGGACTAGGAATATCAATTTATGAAAATGACAATGCATTATGAAGTCTTGATATTTATTTATAAGTTAATGCATAACAGTTAGGTCTTTGATCCGAGGCTTGATCCTTGGGACTGCGAGCAATGTATAAGATACACCTTGAAGTGGGTTGCTAGCCCGTTTTTGAGGCGGGTTTATTATTCGGGGTTTTCTCCCTAGGCCGATTGCCTTCACCCAGCTCCAAAGCTCAGCCTGCCCCATTTTATTTCGGAGTTGTCTCTCCTAGATGGGTTGTCTAGCAGGACTAACGAACCCCATCCGGCCGTTTGTCAATTTTATCAAATAATGTTTTCCCCTGTATAGTTCTTAAAATGAAGATCTTAAAAACTATTCAGGGGAAAACATTATTTGATAAAATATACAACACAGAAATTAGGGACAAATGTCATATTCAAGACATAACCAAATTTATTATAGATAGACGAAAATATTGGAAGGGCCATATAGAAATAATGGAAAACAACCGACTTGCAAAAAGAGCTAAAGAAGATAGACAAATGGACGGAGAAGAACAAGAGGAAAACCAGCCAGGAGATGGATAGACAGACAGTGAATGCACATCCAATACGTCTTCCTCCGAGGAGTGATTTTGGAAATAAACAGGATGGAAATCCTACAAATTACGATTAAGATGAAGAAGAAGAACAGACAAGTAAAATTATGCAGAAGTCAATTACTCTTACAAAGATGCCGAACAAATTGCAGAAGTGTACAAGGCGAGATTCTTCATAAAGACGTATTAGAATCGATATGGATATCATACAGTACATCGCGTTCTGCTTGTAAATGCAATTAATGAAGATCTTCTTCTTCTTGTTCTTCGGTTTTCCCCCATTTCAGTTTACATTTTTTCTATCATTCCAGTCTCGTTCTTCCAAATTTATATCATCCATTATATTCCTCAGGGGTCCCCATCTAGGGGATATGTGGTATGGCGACCACAAGGTGCTCAAGCTGAGCAAAACATTGCTTCCGCTTACTTGCGTTTTGCTCCTACTTTTATCTATTCTATATATAGTCTCCCTCGAATAACTCTGGTTTTTTCGACTCCGATGGTATTAGAGCATTCGAGGCCTAGGAGATCTTTTCCTTTTTATGCTTTAACCTCATCGATCTAAACTTTCTATTCATACTTTGCGTATCCCTTGTAGGTACTCATCCAAACAACATGAGGTGTCTTAAGTTTAATAACTTAAGCAGATAAAAATTTAAGAGGTACCTACTAAGCTGTAAAAACATCCAATGCAGCCCCACTATTTTTCAGTATCCATCTTTTGTAAAATGAAAAACATTATAGTGAAACTTTGTGTTGTCAGCAAATAGCTGGATACACTAGGCAGATAGATAGATCATCAGTAAGTTTTTCATCCCCATCTTGTTCTGCCGCGTTTATATCTTCCAGGAGGGTGACCATTGGTATATATTTTTTGGCCATCTTTCATCTTCCATTCTCTGTACATGACCATATTTAAGAGTTTGATTTTCAATTCTCCTAACAACAGACGTGGTGACATTAATTTCTCTCCAAATGAATTCATTTCTTAATTTATCCTGTCTTGTATTTTGAAGGCTTCTTCTAAGATAATCAAATTCAACAATTAATAAAATTAATACTTATAATTTAGAAACTCTACATCTACGATAGCACGCCTTAGCGTAGAGGTTAAGACAATACGCTACAAGCCGTAAGGTCGAGGGTTCGAGTACCGGTGGAGTCAGGATTTTTAAACTAACCCAAAACGTCTGGCGGCGCTATGACCCTGGAGTCGACTCAGCCTCTAACTAAAATGAGTACCAGGTACTTGATATGGGGTAAAGGAGGCCGTCGCGTAGGGCTCACGTAGGGCTGATAACCCAGCTGGCATCTAGTGTCATTTGTCTAGAAAAAGTGAGAGCCTTAAGCTCTTACTACCCCAAAGGTCTCCTAAGACCTGTAGTGGGATCACTTTACCTTTAACTTTTACATCTTCAATGATGTAACTACTCAATGTTGGGCCCAGCCTCTCCTTTCTTTGGGAGTTACTAGATCAAGTTAATTTAGTTACTCTTATTTGCCTGTAGTTTCAAAGCATTCACGCTAAAGGTTATTGCACAAGTGGTCTACTTAAAGAAAGATGAAATTGTCTGTAATCGTGGGGCCCAGCTGCAGACTCTGCAAAGAAGCTTGTATGATAAGCTAGATTTTTATTTAAATATTGGTTTCACACGATAGAGATAGCACGCGCCTCTTCACCACACCGAACCAATGAGACATCTAGTAGGCAACTAAGGTATTACTAGGATGAAGGAGGTCGGTAAATATATTGCTTAAGTGCACCAAATGGTGAAAATTTTGAAGAAAAAAAATGACAAAAAATGCATTTTTTTGTTTATTTTTATTTAATAACTATGATTATTTAAGATCATTTTCACGTCTTTTTTTTACTGTAGGAGCAAAATTGAGTCTGTGACATAAGAGTTTAAATACCCTTGTACGTGTGGTCAGCATTACTACTTAAACTTTAATATGTGTTTTTTTCCGTTTTCAATTTTTTTTGACATTTTCCAAAACTTAAAATGCTCCTTATTATGCATTTTTTATGCTATCAGAATAAAATTGTGTGGTTGAACTCCCCAATATATGCTAATCGAAATTTGCTATGCAATTACTAATCTAAGACACAAGTGTTCTTTTAAATTGAGATGGAAACGCTTCAGAGTGGATAATTTTTTTCAAAAAATGTAAAATAAGCAGTATCCTACCTTAATGATTTTATTTTTTGCATATCAAATGTGTTTAGTTGAAGACTCTGAATCTCAAATTTCAATAAAAATGCATCGTAAGGAGCACTTTTTAGAAAATATTTTTAAAAATAGATTTAAAAATTAATGATTCTGAAACTATTATATTTATAAACATCAAACTTCACAGAAATAATTCTATAATCACATGATGTATATGATAAAATTATCAAAACAATCACATGAGAACAAAAAATACATTTCAAATTCACCAGTCGGTCCCCTTAAAGGCCTCTTTCTTCAGGTTTAAGGATATTTTACGAACCTGAAAATTTCCAGACTCGGGACCCACGACTTAAAATCTTCCCGGAGGACTCGCTTCTTGGATTTTTCCATCCTAAAAAAATCAATCGACCCCGGCCGGGTTTGAACCCACGACCCTCGGGACCAGAGGCAAGGAAACATAATCACTAGTCCATCGCGGCCGACATAATTTAAAAACTATGCATCCACATTGGATAAGGTTGGTAGTGTTTGAAAGAGGAGGTTGGAACTTTATGCGTGTTTTTATGCATTACAGAGATTCTTGACGTCAAAACTCCTTTGAAAAAATGTTAAACTGAAAATATATAAAACTGTTATTCTCTCAGTTATATTATACGGATGCGAAATATGGACTCTTATTTTATGGGAGGAAAGGAGATTACGAGTATTTGAGAATAAAGTTCTTAGAAAAATTTTGGACCAAAGAGAGTAGAGCAGAAAGGTGAATAGTGAAGACTACACAACAGTGAGCTGCATGATATTTATAGAGATGTAATAAGAACAGTTAAGTCTCATAGACTGAAATGGACAGGACATGTCGCACGAATTGGGAATGAAAATGAGGCATAGAAGATTCTTGTAGACAATTCAGAGGGAAAACGCGTAGTTGATTGACTATGAATGAGGTGGGAGATATTATTAACTATAATTTGAAGGAAGTAGATTATACAGGGGATGATTGGAAAACATTAGCTCAGGATAGGGATGTATGGAGAGCTTATGTCTGCGCGGCCATAAACCTACGGGTTCGATAGTGCCAGCGAATTAGTTAGTTAATTAGATAGGTTGGAACTTTTGATTCAATGTTGTTGATTTTAGAAGTGTCACTTTTATAAATAGTTTTCAAAACAGTCTTCAAGAAAACAGCCTTAATAAATTCATTCTTTCAGAATTTGATAAAAAAACAAGGACAAAAAAATTGCAAGGTATTTTTTTTTAATTTTTGGACCCATGAGAGACGAATATATTTGTGAATGGGGAAGACTATATAACAGTGAGCTTCATGATCACAAATATTCAAATGTCCACAGCTCAGAAGAAAGCAATCAGCAGGAATGTCTTACGCAGCGTATTATATCATGAGGGATTTTACTATCTGAACCTCCAAGTCTCTCAGCGGACGTGCTAGTTCCAAGTCTGATGCACAATCATCAGTAGAATACGTCAGAAATAAAACACACTATGCGTGATATATGACTGTTCCTTTATTTGTGGGCGTGTTTGGCTGGATTTCCCCTATCGAACCTCGTCCCGCATTTTCATTTACTTCATCTGCGGACTGTACCTGACTCTCACGTCCCACATCAAAACTGTAATATCCTATGGAATTATCATAAGTAATGCCTCGAGTGATTTCCAAATTATCCATAAATTCACGACTCACGAAGTGAGGAGTGAATTTATCTAGAGAATTTGGAAATCAAGAGTGACATTTGTTAGGACTATTTAACGAATAAAATTAAGCTGTTTACTCACAAATCATTATTTAACTATAGTTATTTTAAAATATTTATATATTTAATGTAAACGGCGATGTTTGAAAACAAATGAGAAACGATAGGTACGCTTCTACTGCTTCTTTTGTTTATCACTGCAACCAGATCATATTATTTATTTCCAAGGAACGCTATATTGTAAGAATGCTCTCTAGTGGAGAAAAAATGACACATCAAACTGTATATTAATTCATTTCTGATGTCGTGTGATGTAAATATGACAATTATATTTTTTCTGGATTGTTACCTGGGAAAAAATACATTTAAGAAAGTGCAAACAGTGGTTTCTTTTTTTGGTGGTATAATCAATTGCTACAAATGTTTTATATTAACTCCCGCATGCGGCACTATATATACAATCTGGTAGCCGTATTTCTCACGGGCTCAATCACTGCAAAATAATGGTAAGACCTGTTCAGAATATTAAAAAGGAGGAGCTTTATTTAATATGGTAATTATAACACTGATAAATATTTCGTGAAACACAACTCTGATTGGTTGTAAAACAGAAATCATTGAAACGTGATTGGCCATTGAGTCCCATTTGGGGCATGAGTTAAATAGTCCCTGCAAGATGATTCGGAAGAGGATCAACGTACATGACACGGCCTGCTAGATCAATAGACCTATACCATCTGATTTTCTTCTTCTTCTTCCTGTAGACGTTTGTTAAGGACCAGGTCTACACGACACCAGAACGTGATATGCCAGAGTTAAAAATTAATTTATGCTGGTGTCAATTTTGTAACAACACTTATGCATCAGAACGCATTGGTCAAGGTTGATTACCGATTGGACATTTCCCGTGATAACCAATGGAAGCCATGTTGAGGGAATTAGTTGATACGACATGGAAAAAAAAGAAGCATCGTATATTATTGGTAGAAACAGCCCTCACTGCGATATGAATAGAGTTTTCACTACGATTGTTACATGGGATTTTAAAATAAAAAAAATGCATGTCTGTTCATGTAGGCCTATGTCTGGGTAGCTCAAAATAATAGTACCAGCACGCAAAGCTGGAAATACATGAATGTCTGTTCAGGCATAATTTTTTTCTCTTTAGTTGTATTAGCTATTGCATGCGGATGACAATAGCATTTTTTCACAACAAAGTGTCCACAAAATCTAAAGAAATATTTGATTATTGTAGGCCTACTGTAAGCCTATATTTTCCCTTTACAGAGATTTAGGCGCACTCCCCCTACAGGGAAGAATTTGAACCATACTAACTTAGTTACACTTGTTTTCGTATAGATGCCATTTTGAGTGGTCCGTGGTCAGCGTTCCGCCTCATACTGACATCTAGGAAACCAAGGTAGTACTAGGACGGGAAAATTCGGTAAATTTTGCTTAGAGACCTTTTCATTCAGGCTTAAGGATTTTTTACGAGCCTGAAAATCTTCAGACTCGGGACCCACGGCTTAAAGTCCCTTCCGGAGGACTTGCTCCTTGGATTTTTCCGTCATAAAAAAACCAATCGACCGCGGCCGGGTTTGAGCGCGACCATCGGGACCAGAGGCACGGAGCATAACCACTAGTCCACCGCGACCGACAGGCTCTAAAAATTCGATATTATGTGACATGGTGGTTATACAAAATAATTAAATATAAAAAAGGAATTCGCTTAATGTGGGCCTTCCACGAGACAGTTAAATTGGACCTGGGTACACTTTACACGAATACGTATATTTTATCAATGAGGATGCTATCTGTAAAAACCATGCACTTAATTAATTTTATTTAATATTTTCGTAATTTTACTGAACCTAAAGACCGTTGGTGTCTAAAGATGATAGACGTTTGAATGTTACAATCAACAATAATTTTTAAAAACATTAAATAAATATCGTCCACCGCTGTGCTCTCCAGGTAGCGTGCTGACTTGTCATGCAGCGGGCCCGGGTTCGATTCCCGATCGGGACAGACTCCTGAGTGAGGTTTTTTCGGGGTTTTTCCTCACCTGTAAGACAAATGTCAGGAAGCTTAGAACCCATTATTCATTATCCTTATCATCATCATCATCATCCTTCACCGGTGTGGAAAGCAACAGGTAGCTACCACACCTACAAATCCCTAATACAGCTACAAAGCATAGCATGGAAATGCTATGATTGCAGTGGAAGACCTGCTCTCGGGCAGAATTACTATGGATGGAAATAAGTATCAACGCTTTTTAATTACGATCAGCCGTGAATACTTTCGGATTAATTTGTGCCTGCCTGTATAAATTAATAAAGTATATAAACTTAAAAACAATCTAAAAGCTAGGGTTAAATATGGAGGTTAAAATAAATATTTTTTGTAATGTAAAAAAGTTTATAAATTATGAAGATGTATCCATATTTGGATAAAATAACAATGGTATTTCATAGTTATGACACTAATGATAATCACTGCAATTAAACAAAATTCAAATCCCTTCATAAAAAGAATAAAAATAAATTCAAATTAAGGGTCCACATTACCCGAAGTTCCTCTACGATTAACTAACCCACTGGTACCATCGAACCCAAATGTTCATGGTCGCGCGCACGTAAGCTCTCCATACATCTACATCCTTAGATAATGTTTTCCAATCATCCCCTGTATAATCTACTTCCCTCAAATCATAGTTAGTGTTATTCTCCTACCAACTGGGCGTTTTCCCCTCTAGGTTTCCTACAAGAAAGTTTAATGCACCTGTTTCATTCCCCATTCGTACCACATGTCCTGCCCATCGGAGTCTACGAGACTTAACTGTTATTATATCTGGTTTCCTATAAAGACCATTTAGCTCACTGTTTATGTAGTCTTCTCTATTCCGTTGTCTGTTGATCTCTCTTGGGTCCAAAAATTGTCCTAAGAACTTTATTCTCAAATACTCGTAATCTCCTCCTTTAAAATATGAATCCATGTTTCACATCCATGTAATATAACTGGAAGAATGGCAGTTTTATAAATATTCAGTTTAACATTTTTTTTTAGACGAGTTGGGACGACAAGAGTACCTGTAAGTACATAGAGCATACATTTCCAGAATTGAGCCTTTGTTTAATTTCTTTCTGCATCTCATTCCTGTTTGTAATTATTATTCCTAGGTATTTGAATTCAGCAGTTTCTTCAAAATTTCCCTCATTTGTCATTAACTCTCCATTTTCATTATATAGTTCAAAGCTCATACGGCATTATTTGAAAAAATAAATAAAAATGGCCACGTAATTAAATGTAGTAGAAGCAAAAACGAAAATTGCAGTACAAAAGGAATCTACTTAAAGGCTTTAGAGAAGGTTTCCTACAAGAACTCTCCATGTCCCTCTTTCATTCCCCATTCGTGGCACATGCCCTGCCATCAGAGTCTACGAGACTTAACGGTTCTTATTATATCTGTCTTCCTATAAAAACCATGTAGCTCACTGTTAAGTATCTTCTCCATTTACATGTCTGTTCATCTCTCTTTGATGTTAATAGTATTATTATTATTATTATTATTATTATTATTATTATTATTATTATCATCATCATCATCATCATCATCATCATCATCATCAGGAGACAATTTAAATTCTGTGGCATCCTATATAGAGATAATTTTTTTTACAAGTACAAATTTCAGTTTGAGAGCATCTTTATAGTTTCAGTTTTATGGTTTGGTATCACAGTAGTTAAATTACATGCATTTTACGATGTATACGTGCTCTCTTGTTGATGACTTTATTTTATAATGTAAAATTATGAAGGTTCGAATCTCTGTTCCAAGCACGAGTGGGTGGTATTTAAGTACAGATATAATGTATATACTCGTAAACCGTCATTATAATTTATTCATTATTTAGGTTGTAAATAACAATAAAAATAACTAACTAACTCACTGGCTCTATCGAACCCGTAGGTTCATAGTCGCGATGACATAAGCTCTCCATACATCCCAATCCTGAGCCAATGTTTTCCAATTAACCTCTGTATAATCTACTTCCCTCAAATAATGGTTAATGTTATTCTCCCACCTCATTCTTGGTCTGCCAACTGGGCGTTTTCCCTCTGGTTTTCCTACAAGAAGCTTCCATGCACTTCTTTAATTCCCCATTCGCGCCACATGTCCTGCCCATCGTAGTCTACGAGACTTAACTGTTCTCATTATATCTGGATTCCTATAAAGACCATGTAGGCCTAATTCACTGTTATGCAGTCTTCTCCATTCGCCACTCTGTTCATCTCTCTTGGTCCAAACATTTTTCTAAGAACTTTGTTCTCAAATACTTGTAATCTCCTTTCCTCCCTTAAAGTAAGAGTCCATGTTTCGCATCCATATAATATAATAATAATAATAATAATAATAATAATAATAATAATAATAATAGCTTTATTTTACCTGGCAGAGTTAAGGCCTTAAGGCCTTGTCTACCACTCAACCAGGTTTAAAAAAAATACAAACAAAAAATAGTCTTAAATCTAAATTACAATATATATATATATATAAACGAGTACAAGTTATGAATACAATACAATTAATATTTATAATGTATTTTGATTTACTCTAAATTTAACGAATTAAATATATAATATGTACAATATATATAAAAAACAGGAAAAGATTAATGACATAGTATAAAATTAAATAAATAGAGAAAAATTAATTATTAGACAACAGTAACTGTATAAGCGTGACTTAAGGTACCAAGTGTGCGGCAACCCCTGATATCTTGAGGAAGGAGATTCCAGGAGCGGGCAGAGGCTACTGTGAAGGAAGTAGAATAGGAGGAAGTGCTATGAAGAGGAATTGTTAGCAGACTGCTATCTTGTGATCTAGTGTCAATATTGTGGTAAGAGGATAACTTCTCAAATCTAGACGCCAGGTAAGTAGGGATGTAGGAATTCAGAAGCTTGAAAAGTAGTGAAAGAGAGTGCAATTTACGTCTGTCAGTAAGACGGAGCCAAGAGAGGTTATTAAAGTGTTCGGAAATATGGTCATAACGGCGGATATTGAAAATGAATCGAACGCAAGCATTATGAACACGCTGCAGTCTCTGCGACAAGTCATAGTTTAGATCATTATATATAATGTCACAATAATCGAAGTGTGGTAACACAAGATTCTGCACAAGGATTTGTTTTAACGAAACTGGGAGAAAATTCTTTAAACGTCTAAATAATGTAAGATGGAGAAAGTCTTTTTACATATGTGTTTCACTTGTGTTTGCCAGGTTAAATTTGCGTCTAGATGTAGTCCAAGATCTATTACTGAAGAAGAATAAGGGATGATTATATTATTTATACTAATGTTTGGTAGTGTAGATATGTCAAAGGTTGTAAGCAGTCTTTGTTGTCCCATTAGAATTACTTGTGACTTGTTAGGATTTAGATTTAGACCGATACTTGAAGACCAGTAAAGATGGATATGAGATCGTCATTCATTTTTGTCAAGCTGTTATAGAGAGAATGAGGAGGTGAATGTAGGTAAATTTGGAGATCATCAGCGTAGAGGTGATAACGGCAGTGCTTTAGTACAGTTGGCAAGTCATTTATGTAGATTGAGAAAAGAAGAGGTGCGAGAACACTGCCCTGGGGGACTCCAGCCGGCACGTTGCGCCAAGACGAAGATCTAGAGTTTAATGAACGTATTGTTGACGACCGTGCAGGTATGAGTCGAACCAGGATACAGCGCTGTCAGACAAGTGTAGGTGCTTGAGCTTTATCATAAGTAAGTCGTGGTCTACTGTGTCAAAAGCTTTGCTGAAGTCAAGTAAGGTTAAAGGAGTCAATTGACGTCTGTCCACGGCTTCACGAATATCTTCAGTAATTTTAGCAAAGCTGTGGTTGTGCTATGACCATATCTAAAGCCGGATTGATAAGGATCAAGGAGGTGATTTTCTTGGAGATATTCAGTCATTTGCTTATGTACAATATGTTCCAGGGCTTTAGATAATGTCGGAAGGATGCTAATCGGTCGGTAGTCATTACAGTTAGCAGGTGTACTTATTTTTGGTATAGGCCGAACTCTAGACTGTTTCCATACAGTAGGGAAGATAGAAGTTATAAGGGAAGCATTAAAAATATGAGTCACTGTGGGTAGTATAATGTCAATGATTTTATTTAGCATTAAAATGCTGATGTTATCTGTTCCTTGTGCATTGGATTTAATGCGCTTGAGTGCTTTTTTAACGTCTATAGGCGAAATGTCGTTAAAGTGAAATTTATCTCTTCCTATATGGGGGGATGGGGATAAGTCTTTAAGAATGTCTGTTTTAGTCTTGTTGTCTGGAGGTGTCTTGGGTATTGAGGTAAAATGTTCATTTAAGTCATCTACAGAAATGTCTATAGAGTCAGTTGAGGGATTCAACTGTCTAAGTCCCATTGCACGGAGATTTCGCCAAGTGTCCCGTGCACTTATTTCAGGTCCGATTATACTGTGGGCGTGTCGTAGTTTGGCATTACGTATAGATTGTGTAGTTGTGTTTCTAAGTTGTTTGTACAGTTGCCAGTTCTCGTCATTTTTATGTCGTCTGTATGTTCGGTATGCTTTGTCTCGTTTTGACATAAGTTCACGTATTGAGTCATTCATCCAGGGTGCAGGGGGGCGGGAAAATCGTCGGGTTTTTACTGGTGCATGTCTATCATATAGTTGTAATATCAGTGTATTAAATGTGTCTACTTTTTCATCAACTGATCTCAGATTCCATATTGTGTACCAAGGTAGTTCTAAAGCGTCTGATTTTAGTTTAGTATCGTCTATGTTTTGTAAATTTCTGTACGTAATCAATTTAGAGCGTCTTTTAGGACATTGGAGTGAGTATTCTACGAATACAATGTCATGAGCAGATATGCCAGGAGCAGGAATTTGTCCATATGACAGTACTTTCTGTGGATGTGTAGTCACTATTAAGTCCAGTAGAGTGTCGGTATTAGCAGTATGATGTGTGGCAGAGAGAGGAACAATGGTCATATTAAAGCTTTGGAACATATTTTTAAGTTGTATGGCTGGTAAGTCAGTCTGAAGAAGATTTGTATTAAAATCGCCTGCGACAATAACGTGTTCATAATGAGGTAATGAATCGTTCAGAGCGTTTTCTAGATCCGAAAGGTGCCTTATTTTTGGAGGTTTGTATACAATGCATAAGGACATTTTTTTAGACTGGCTTGAATTTCTACGAATAAGAACTCGGGGCGAGCGGAATATACAGAAGGGGACTTGTGGACAATTCTTGGATTAAGCTCATTTGATATAAAGGCACAAACTCCTCCACCTCTTTTATCTATTCTGTCATTTCTGAGCAATGTATATCCGTCTAGGTGAACAAGGGACGAAGGTATGGAAGGGGTCAGCCAGGTTTCCGAAATTAAAATGGCGCTCAGTCCAAGAGATGAAAATATGGTTTCAAACTCATCAAAGTGGGACAGAATGCTTTGTGAATTTACGTGAGCGATTTTAAGTGATGATTTATCAATAGAAAATGCATTCTTAAGTAGACTAGTAGTATTTGTTGTTGGAGGGGATGGTTGGGATTGAGGAATGTTGCTACCCTGCGTTAAAAGTTGTCTGCACAATAAGAGGGTGATTGGAGAAGGTGAGTGAGTCAGAGGTTGCAAACATGTCTTCATTTGTCAGCTCAATGTTGCCAATAGCAGAAAGTAAAAATAAACTATGTACTGTAATAACTCTAATAAAATTAAAATAATTTAGCTAAACAAAGAACTTAAATTAAAATAAAACAAGTAAGTTGTCCTAAATAAAAAATAATAAACTTAAAACTTACCTAAATTAGAAATAAATTAACAATATAATTGTTAGCAAAGAAAAGACAAAGTAAACATATTTTACACTCAGGTCCTATCTAGTTGATATCCGTAGAAGATCTAATTTTGCGTTTTTCGCCATTCACTTTAGCTATGACGGCACCGTCCATTGTCCATACATTTTGAATACCGTATTTCTGTATACTCTCTTGTAGCAGGCGATAGCGACACTTCGTTAGGTCCTCGCGAACAGTGACCCCACTTCCTTTCAACTTTTTCTTGCTTAGAAAAACTTCACTGCGCTTGCGGTAACTAACAGGTAGAATAATAGTTTTATATATTTTCAGTTAACGTTTTTTGAAAAGGAGTTGGGAAATCAAGAGTCTCTATAATGCATAAGAGCACACATTTCCAGAATTGAGCCTATGTTTAATTTCCCTGTACATCTCATTCCTGTTTGTGATTATTGTTCCTAGGTATTTGGATAATAATTATTATTATTTATTATACTGGCAGAGTAACCTAAGTCCATAAAACTTATGTCCCACTGAACCAGTAAACTAAGATATAAAAATAATATATGTTTATGCACTCACAAGTAATTATGAATAGTATTCAAATAAAATATAGTTAAAATAATATAGGCTGGTATTAAATTTTATAGTAGCTGTAAAATATGTTGTGTACAAATTATTTGTAATTTATGGAAAAGTTGCATTAAAATAGGATGTTTTCAGGATTTTTGTTAATTTTTTCTTGGAAGAGACTACTATAGTTCTTTAGTTCTTTATTATAATAATTACTTATTTATTCTGGCAGAGTTAAGGCCATAAGGCCTTCGCTTCCACTCAACCAGCACAAATTACAAGATGGGCGTCAGGCTGCCTGAGCATCGCGAGCTGAAAGATCTATTGCGCTATCCCAGTGTATTGTGGATGAATTTAATTAAGTCTACGGTGTTATGAAATTTAATTACACTTGTTTCCGTATAGATGTCATTGAGTGGTCCGGGGTCAGCGTTCCGCCTCATCTATGAAACCAAGGTATTACTAGGATGGGAACGATCGGTAAATTTTCCACAGAAGCCCTTTTATTCAAGCTTGTGTCTCTTTTATGAGACTGAAAATCTTGAGACTCGGGACTCAGGGCTTAAAGCCCTTCTCGGAGGACTTGCCCCTTGGATTTTTCCATCCTAAAAAAAAACAATCGACCACGGTCGGGATTGAAACCGCGACCCTCCGGACTAGAGGCAAGTAACATATCCCCTAATCGGCTGTGGCCGACCTTTAATTTTATTAACACTGCGATATGATGATTTTGGTTAAACGGATCCTAGTGATGAAGTGAAAACAACCAATTTCTAAAAATTAAGGAAAAGCAGGAGGAAAAAAGTCTGTCTCAGAATGGTCTAACATGGGTTTTAATCTCTGGAACTCACAAATATGACTCACAAAAGCTAGAGTTTGATATTTTGTTTACCATCTAATATATAAAAATGTTTGTTTGTTCATACTTTATGCGCGGTCATACCGTTGATTCGATTGTGATGGGGCTTTTTGTAAAATGTTCAGGAGTTTCCCAGGATAAACATAGGCTATAAGAGAGTTGTGATACTCAACTCCTACACCCTTAAAAATCACCCTTTGTAATGGAAAACGTGAAAAAAAGATCTCTTTGGACGCTTAAATGGCTTTCGCTGCCTAAACCATAACAAATACACAAAATTAATGTACACAGAATTGAATATCTCCAAAAGCTCTACAAAAAAGTCCGGGACAGCATATGTTTATCTCTTACGGATAACTCACAATAACCACTTTTGTCTTTCATTGATGACAAGAAGATCGAGAGAAGTACGTAGATTCCTGTGCAAGCATAGCAACACATGGCGGGTAGGCCTATACTTTTAAGGATAACTCTCAATAAATGAATTTTGTCTTTTAGCTCATTTATGCCAAGAAGATCAGGATAAGTAGATTCCCGGGCAACACCGGGTAATCAGCACGGGAATCTTAAAATAATTACGGTATGCATTTATAATTATTTTTAATTTTACTTATCCAAGTAATCATAAGAAGTAAATTAATTTTTGTCTTTCAGCTCATTTTTGCCAAGAAGCTCGGGATGAGTAGATTTCTTCACAATGACCGGTAAACAACACGGGGTATCTAAAAATAATTACGATATAAATTCTCCCCTTTACTTATTTAACTAAACATAAATCACATTAATTTTCGTATTTCAGCTCATTTATATCTAGAAGATCGGGATAAGTAGATTCCCGGGCAACGCCGGGCAATCAGCACGAAGTATCTAAAAAATATAAATAATTATCATTTTTCCTTTTACTTATTCAACTAAACATAAAAGCACATTAAGTTTCATTTATTTAGGCGTAGCAGCGGACGCCGGGTATTAGCTAGTGCCAAATAATCTGCATATTGAGACTTATTCATAGCAGTTCATTTTTTTTTAATCTGGTAACGTTTAGAACAAGACGAAGGACAGAGGATGTTATGTATTCTCATGAATGACGGACAGACTTGCGTTTGGAAAGGCTAGAGTAATTTTATTTTAAGAAAAAAATATGTTGAAGCGTTCTCATATTAATCCATCTTCTCTCATCTTTCATTATGATTCCATTTGAGGCGAAAGACTGACAGTTGTACATTACACAAAGTGTATGATTATTACGTGAGCGATGACAAGTGATTAATGATACTTGGTGAAAAAGAAAATACACTGAAGAACACTCTCAAGTATCACTTTGACAGATTGGTAACAGAAGTGTAGTCCTAAAGAAAATATAACTTTACCATCTCAAATTAAATATGGCAACCAGTTAACTTGAACTTTACAAGTATTTCTCAATCTGGGAATCGCAATCCCAATGAGGTGCTAGTGTCATTAGGCCTATCTCATTCTTATAAAACCAGGAAAATTCATCGTCACATGTATTTGAACAGATTATAACTGTGGTAATGATGAACAGACTATTGATGTTATTTAACATTTTCCAATACTGTTATTTTAACACAGTTCCAATAATGGATCATATAATATTATAATGATATTGTGAAAATAAAAATTAATGTGTGAACCAGGAATCGAACCGTGCCAGGTGTGGAATGGTATAGTGGGCTGCATACTAGTCTGGAGAACTAGAGGTCCACGGTTCGATTCCTGGTACACATTAATTTTTATTTTTACAATATCATTATAATATTAGACTATTGATCACTTATTTTTATCATGGATATAAACGATATATTCTGGATGTTCATTTAATTGAATGTAATAAGTATGGCCCGGATTTTGATGAAATGTCATCTTTTTTATGAGTTGTCAGAGACGATGCAGATTAATAATTAAGTTCATTGTGCAATAAATATTTTAGATAGCAATATGAGATTTTTATAGGTCATTAAAATGCTTTTTTCCCCCACTTTTTTCTGATAAAGTCATTTTATAAATTTTATTTGTTACTTTAGGCCATTTTATTTATTTTTCGTACATTTATAAGTCAGTTTTTAAACAATCTATGGTTAAATGTTCATTTTATGTATTTTTTTGCTATCTTGTTTTATGTGCTCAGGCAAGTCACAGTGCGTTGTCTCAATGTAACGTGAAACCGCTGTGTTCTGCCTCCACGTGGGTGGATTAATTCGGCACTTCCCCTTCAATACGGGAATCTTTCGATTTGCAGTATTTCCGATTGTCTCACGAGGGTAGCATTTCTGTGTGGCTGTGTTGATTTTCGTGTGCAGTGCAAAAATACCAAAACAAAAAGTGTCTTGTACTGTCCGTTTAAGACAGTATGTAACAGAATTCGGTGAATAAGTATTTTTCTACTGAAGGGTGTGTATTATTTTGCAAGGTGTGCGAAATTAAAGTCGCTGCAGATAAACGTTTCACTGTACAGCAATATATCGGGCGCGAGAAACATTTGCGGTCTCTTAACAATGTGAACGAAAGAAAAGTATCTCAAGTACTCTTAAAACAAATTGCTTCCATATCAAATAGCAAGTCACCTCTATTTTTTAAATTACGTGAAGTGTTTGTCAGTGCAAATATTCAACTAGAAAAATTTAAAAAATAATAAACTACGTGATTTCCTTGAACGCCATAGGTCATACTGTTCCAGACGAATCAACATTGCGTAAAAACTATTTAATAAACTGTTATGAAGACACATTAAACCATATAAAACCGTGTTAGCTGACAACCGCCGATCGTTCACTTTTGATAACTTAAGGATGACAATGGTGGTGTATTGCAATGTTTAGTTAATAACTTTTCAAATTAGTTTAATAGAAATGAAATTGACCTAGTGGTAATTATTATTTTTTAATTACTTTATATTACTACTAAGAACAGGAATTGCTTTAGAATAGTTACCGCAATCAATAATAATCATTATTTCTCTTAGAACATTTCTAATTAATAAATTAATAATTATTAATTAGTTAATTATTATGAAATTTATAATTTTCATTAGGTCATTATTAACACTTTTAGGTCATGTTAAGAGAATCAATGTTTTATAGAGTAGGAATCTGACCAGAAAAACAAAGAAAAATAAATTAATCAGACAATAATAGAAAGTATACTAACATATGGGCAACAAAGTTGGACATAAAAGAGTCTTGGCGGCGAAAATAGATGGATTACGGAGAAGTATCAGAATATTCAGGCTACAACATATTAGAAATACATATATTAGACAAGAAATGGATGCCCAAGAGACTGCTATCAATAGGATAACAAAGAGAGCTTTACAGTTGTATGGGCATGTACAATGGATGTCGGAAGAACAGTGGCCTAAACGGATGTTAGATTGGATGGTACCTGGCAAAAGGAAAAGGGGGAGAAGCAGAAGAAGGGATATATGATGCAATGATGAACAGTGGTATGGAAGAACGACAATGGGAAGATAGGGATCTCAGGAAAGCATGAATTAAAGGCGACCTGCTGTAAAGTGGAAAGCCTGTATTAAGTATTGCGTAATCCAATAATTGGTGTTTTAAAAAGGAAATATTGTTACAAGCATTTAAAACATTTGTAAACGCTATTTTCACCTCACGTAATTCACCTTTATTACCACTTACTTTCTCAGTTTTAATTGTATTAGTTCTTGTTTCGTACATTTGTTGTTTATGTTTCATTTCAATTTTGTAACTATGCGTATTTTCAATGTTATTTTATATTTTAACTACTTCCCTAACATACATTTGTAAGATAGGGCTCTAAATCTTGGAGATTTAATGAATAAGTAAATATATCACTATTTCTTTATAAAAATATTCTATCACGTTTTTACAGTAAATACGGTATACATTTAAAAATTTGAAATTGACACAATTCGATAAAAGTATGCTACATAGGAAATTGAACACAGCTCAAATATGGAAACGCATGATATTATGCATTGCAGATACTCTTCTCATTCAAACCTCTTTTAAAACCCGTGAAAATAAAATAGATAAGAAACGGCAGTTTTTCTAATTATACTACTATATATGGTTGCGAAACAGTCACTTAGGACTATGCACTATAATAGAGGATAAAATATTGCATTTTAGAGTAAAGTGCTTAGGAATATTTTTAACTAAAGAGAGAAGAACAGATACAGTAGGTGAATGAAGAAAACTACGGAACAGTGAGCTACATTATTTTTATGGGAAATCTGATCTAACAAAAACTGTTATGTCTCGTAGAGTGCATAAGATTGCAAGACGATGACACAAATGGGGATTAAAACAAGGATACATAAATTTCTTGTAGAAAAATCAGAAAAAAAAAACACCTTGTAGGTGGGCGAAGAATGAAGTGACAGAATAACTATTAATAACACAGGGAATAATTGAAACATTTTAGCTCAGTATACTGAGTTTATGTCCGCGCGGCCATGAACATCCGGGTTCCATAATGTCGTTAAAGTAGTTACAAATTAGTAATAGGTATTCATTTTATAAAATAAGTGAACTTTTGGTTGTGTCACTTAATTTCAGTTTTGTATTTATTGTATTTTTTAACTAAGCCTGTTTTATTTGATACATACCAAAATTTATGGACAACAAGACGCACTTTTGTCTCCGAAAAATTGGCTCCAAAATTCAGGTGCGTCGTATACTCGAAATTAATATAAAATGTCCAGTGTTTGGTTTAAAATTCCCGCCGGTCTTTAAAATGGCCATATATTCGATGCCGCTGGAATTATCTCTATCTGGCAGCATTGGATTCAACTGGCAGCAGCAGTGCATCGATGCGACGAACATGAGTTGCGAGTATTCACAAGCTGGCTAACACTGTCTCCCTCCCGCCCCGCCATCACAAACCCTGAACTGTCTAGCCTATGATGCGTCATTGCAGTCTACGATGCCAGTGAACTTGAACAAATGGATGATACCCTACATGTATTCACGCCGAAGGGACTTTAAAACGACATGCAATCAAACAAGTGTGTCAGTGGATAAAACAGTCGTGGTCTAGAGTGAGAGAAGACATTATCGTTAAATATTTTAAGAAGTGCGGCATAAGTAACGCTCTCGATGGCAGTGAAGACCTTCTTATAGGGCCTATATGAAGAGGACAACGATGACGACGAAGAAGAAGGAAGTTCAAATGACGATTTTCAGGGATTTTAAAGTTCAAAACTGTTTAATAAACTAGGATTTTTTAGTGTGGCTTTTCAATCTAATAATAAAAATGGTAAAACTATTATTTTGTTTAAAAATTGCTTAAAAATTAAGGTGATGGTCCGTTGCGTCTTATAGTTCGTAAAATACGGTAATGATAAATGAATAAATCAGAATGAGTCGCAAACAAAATCAGAAAATCGTCTAGAAAAGAAAATAACTGTATTTCAACTGATAAAAATAAAATACAACTGTTCCTGATATAGAGTAATTGCATGTTATACAATTTAGAATTTTCGCCAAATAATATTGCTCTACCACTGTGAATATAGGAGTCATAATTATTTAGAGAATTACACGAAACTGCACAACACATATTCCAAGATATGTACAAATACAATTACTTTAAAAAGAAAAAGTAGTTTAATTTTATTTTAACTTTTTTAAATAAAGTTCTTTATTGTTCTCGAAACTATTTTTTTCATTTCGCGATCCATTGTGATTCATCTATTATCAATTGGACAAAAAATGTAATTTAATCAGTTAAAACGCAATAAAATACAGCATTAAAATTAACCCTAAACACTATATTCTTTAACGTTACTTTCTATTACTAGACTGGTCGATTTTCACTCTATTTTTTTAAATTATATTTTAATTTTAAGTTCCTAAAAGGTAAAAATTCTAGATATGCATAATTAGGTTTTTGTCAAAATATGGACTTTTCAGAATAAAATGTTTTTTACCGCCAAAATTAATCTAATATCAGCAATTTAAGAATACTGTTGGGCGAAATTTCACCCATCTTAATGCTTAAATGTTTCTTAAAGGGAATTATTCTTGTGGTTGCCCATGTTCTGGATTTAGGTTAAGTTTTGGTTTAAGAACTCTCCTGACGCTTCATTATCATTCATCATCTATCATACAGTATCATCGAGGTAACGTAACTCAATCTTCCAGGCACCCGAACTTAAAAAGTTGGTTACAATTCCGCCAATGCCAGGAGAGAATATAAAAAATGTCAAAAAAACGCTTCATTATCATTCATCATCTATCATACAGTATCATCGAGGTAACGTAACTCAATCTTCCAGGCGCCCGAACTTAAAAAGTTGGTTACAATTCCGCCAATGCCAGGAGAGAATATCAAAAATGTCAAAAAAACAACCTGGTGGAATTTGTAAAAATGCGTAAAGATTAGGTCATAAAGTATGTACTGTAGGGCCTATATGATAGTTAAAAAACAAACCTCTCCTATCGGTCGAGTCCAGTAAGATACGATATACTTGGGACAAGCGAAAGAACATACAAGGATGAGATTAAACTAAAATAGAGAAAGCGGGAGATGGAACTAAATATAGAGAGATAGTGATAAAGAGAGAAATAAGGTTAAAGAGAGAGAGATAAGGCGAGATATAAAGAGAAGGGCATAGAGTTGAAAAGACAGATATAAAGAGAGATAGAGGTAAAAGAGAGATAGAGATAAAAGAGAGATAAAGATAAAAAAGAGAGAGACAGATATAAAGAGAGAGAAGGATAGAAAAATAAATAGAAGGATAAAGAGATAAATAGATAGAGAAAGAGATGTAGATACATAGAGAAATAGAAAAATACAGAGAGAGGGGGAGTAGGGGGGAGAAAGAGAGAATTTTCTTAAAAATCAAGCTTATTAAGATAGCAATTCAGAGAAGAGAATTTACAGGCCGAAATATACATTGAGAGGACACTTATTTCAGTCCTAAGTTCTCTTCCCTCCATTCTTCTTCGATACTTTCCTTCCGATGGAAACAATGTATAGGATATTTACGCTCTGAAAAAATCCTTCAATTGCGACCGTGTTTGAACTTGCGAACATTTTTGCTTGATTTTCTGAAGAAAGTAAAAATCTTTCTCAGTATTAATTTCAGACCTCGCGTCGCACATGTCAGACGTTATAAAATGTATTTATAGTAGACTGTTACCATACTGCACTCCCGGGGATTATTGAAATATTTCTAATATAACCCGAAGGCACCGCGCTTTTTTTTTCTGTTGAAGTCTGTAGTTGTTTGCTCCGGGTGCTTGTAGCTCTCGGAAATATTTGCAGATGTTATTTTCAGCTATAGCAAGGGTTAACCAAACCAGCTTTATAAAATGTATTATTTAGTTAATATTTCTTCTAGTGAGTTTATGGGCATGTGATCTGCTCTTCTACTCATCTAGGACAAATATATGTTTCATTAAAACAATCGTAATTTAGAAAGTAATACTTCCAGATATGCAGATCGTAGTCCATGGTTAAAATAATAAGAAGAAAATTTTGCAGCTCAGTCAGG
Source organism: Diploptera punctata (assembly GCA_030220185.1). NCBI lineage: Eukaryota > Metazoa > Arthropoda > Insecta > Blattodea > Blaberidae > Diploptera > Diploptera punctata. The sequence goes on along the minus strand of JASPKZ010000046.1, from coordinate 415,537 downwards.
ATTTGAACTCAATACCTCCAATATTAATAATGCAATAAATTTAATCATAAAAAAATAAATTTTTGGTAAACAATTATCAATCGCAACCAACTTCAGTTTACACAAAGTAACTGCAAAATCAAGACTGAAATACACAGCAGCCGAAAATTGGATACTAAATTCCAAAATGAATTCTAAATTGCTAGCGGCATAGATGTTATTTAAATGATAGGCCTAAAAGTAATAATAATGATTGTATTGAAAATTAGAAAAATTATGAAGGCACACATTAAATACATTTACGAAAATAAAATACACATACGTAGATACATAGTGTTCTGCACAAGAGAAGATTTTCGCTGCAAACTCAGCATTTTCCACTCTTTCCATAACTCAGCCTTCCTTTTTGTATCCGCATACAAATCATTTATTTTAATTTTGTCTATCATCTGATGTCATTTTCTGCCTCTAACTTTCTTTCCGTTGACCATTCCTTCTACGGCATCCTTCAGCAGGCAGTTTCTTCTTAGCCAGTGGCCAATCCAATTTCTTTCCTCTTCTTTATGAGTTCCAGCATTGTTCTTCTTTCACCCACTCTGTCTAGCACATCTTTATTTTTTTATTTTGTGTGTCCATTTTATACGTTCTATTCTTCTCCGTGTCCACATCTCAAAAGTTTCCAGTCGCTTTTCCTCATTCCGTCGTAATGTCCAAGTATCCTCACCATACAATGCTACACTCCACACAAATCACTTCACTAGACTCGTCCATAATTATTTTTCCATAGGTCCGCAGGAAATCCTTCTCTTCTTGTTACAAGCTTCTTTTGCCATCCTCCGCTTTCCTTCTTGATATCAGTTCATGTTACTACTGAGAGTACAACCCAAGTATTTTAAGCTCTCCAGTTATAATTTACATATTAGAACATCATAAACCCGTTGTAAATCCAATCCATTCTTCTCCATAGCTATCTGCTTTGAGGAATACTTCTCACGTTAACTAGAGTGCTGCTTGGATTAAGAAGATAACAAGTAAATTAATACCATCTGGTGTGACGGGCCGGACGCATTGACAATGGAGACAAGAATAATTTTATTGACTGGTTACTACGTGACAAGAAGCGACGGAGAAAATATCCTGATACAAGATAGCAAGACTGTATACATTTGATTTAGCTTAGAGCATTGGGGATCTCGTAAATTACTATTATTACTGAAACGTATTTTCGTGTCGTTTGCTAAGAATCTTGCATCCTTTTCATCCACGCCCTAATGGGTCTTCATGGCTTGATATCGGGTTACCTGAGGTAAGCAATATACAGGGTGTTTCGAAATAAGTATTACATACTTCTAGAGGTTGTAGAGGGGAAAAAGTAGATGAAGTTTTGATAAGGAACCCATCTCCGGAAACGTACCATTTGCATGTAAAATAGGTTTAAAGATTGAAACACAATGATATGGTGTTGTGTATCTTATGTTTCAGAATAGTATTACAGGCTTCTAGGGGTTGTACTACAAGTGTGGTTCCAGTGGTGACTCTGTTGTTCGTTGCACAAAGTGTTTTCTTTTTTTTTTATAATTGTGCTGGTTGAGTGCAAGAGAAGGCCTTATGGCCTTAACTCTGCCAGAATAAATAAAACATTATTATTATTATTATTATTATTATTATTATTATTATTATTATTATTATTATTATTATTATTTAATATTATTCTTATTATTATTACCTGCTACGCATGTTTTCATACACACGTCCCACAAGATCTGGTGTGTGCTCAATAATTTCTGCTGCCTCCAGAATTCGTGCAAGATCTTCCTCCGACTAGACAGGTGTAGTACAACCCCTAAAAGACTGTAATACTTGTTCTGAAACATAAGATACATGATATCAGTCCATTGTGTTTCGATCTTCAAACTTACTTTACATAGAAATGGTAGGTTTCCGGAAATGGGTTCCTTATCAAAACGTTATCTACTAAGTCCCCTCTACAACTCCTAGACATATGTAATACTTATTCTGAAACACCCTGTATAATAAAAATTGAAAGGAAACAAAATGTTGAGAATTAAAATAAAATTATTAGTGAGGTGCTTGTTAGTTTGTTATTAATAAGTAGGCAACGGGTTTGTATGTCTGTCATGCTGACTCACATGGTAGCATGCTTGCCTACTGACTAGCAGGCCCGGGTTCGATACCTAGCGGGATTAAAACATTTTAATTGTTTTAATTGCTAATATTTTAATATCGGGGCCAGAAGAGGTGGAGGTGTACAATTTGTAATCGCTAGATTTCTGTATTAAATTGCAAATCTTTCCGCAATACATATGTTGAGCAGAAATGTGTTACTGTTGGACGGAGACATTAAGGCTTGAGCGGTCCCCTTGGTGCTTTTTGATAGAAGTAGGCTCCCAGCAATGCATAATAACACGTATTCTAGAATATTCAGTCTATGTTTAATATCTTTGTGCACCTTATTCCTGTATGTAATCATTGATTCTAGGTATTTGAATTCAAAAACGTCTTCAAATTGTCCCTCATTTGTTATTACTGTCCATTTCTGTTCGTAATGTATTTCCAAGTGCGACATGATATTTAGTTTTTTTGATGTTTATTTCTAAACCAAATTTATTGGTGTTACTCAATAGAGTGCACATATTGGCCCTTAGTATACCCTCACTATCGCCTAATAATACTACATAATCAGCATAAACTAACAGCTTACTAATAACATTGAGTTGTAGTCCTTCTTCATCCTCTACAGATTTGATGGTATGCCCTAGTACTTTACTTAATACTTGATACAAGCTTTCCACTTTACAGCAGTTCGCACTTATTCCTGCTATCCAGAGATTCCTATCTTCCCCATTGTCATTCCATTCCCCTCTTCATCATGGCATCACATATTCCCTCATTCCATGTTCTTCTACTTCTCCCCTCTTCCTTCCAATCCAATCCAACACTTTGTTTAGGCCACTGGTCTTCCGACATCCGTTGTACATGTCCATACCACTGTAAAGCTCTCTTTGTTATTCTATGCTCTAGTACAAAACTGAATAGTAGAGGAGATAGTGCATATCCTTGCTTTAACTCATTGTGGATTTCAATAGGCCTATACTCACCATATTCTTTGTGCCATTAAGCGCATCCGAGTAAGTATAACTTTCTAGGAATTCCGAACTCCAGCAGGATACTATGTAATTTCTGCCTCTTAGTTCAATCGCATGTTTTTTTTTTTTTTTTTTACTTATGGTTGAATCACGGTATCATTATATTCCCATTTATTTTTACAAAATCTGTCTTAAACGAAATCTGATCTATTGTATATCTGTTTCATTTAAATCCACATTGAATATCACCTCTATGTCATCAACATAGGGAGTAAGTCGGCTTACTAATATATTTGTAAGACTTTTGTACGGAGTTGAAAGTAATGAGATGCCCCTGTAGTTATTAAAATCAACATTACCTCCTTTCTTATAGATTGGTAACATAATATATTCTTTCCATTCATTTCGAAGAACCTTTCCCGCCCCCAAACCATACTAAGCAACCGACTTGTCGTTTCCATCAATTTTCCCCCCTTTTGATTTTATCAGTTCTGCTGATATCACATACGAAACTGATGTTTTAAACATCTTCGATTTTTTCTATCGCCATATCAAACTCTAATGCACTTGGTTCTGTGACTAAACTTTTGTTGTCTGTAAGTCATCCTTCTCATTGTCCTATTCTGCATGTACATTTAATAGCTGATTAAAATATTTTTTCCTGAAATCGGCAATCGTATAGGTCCCTACTCATTTTCATCCTAATTATATTTTTTTTTCTAGCCTCAAACCCTTTTTTATCTATCCTAATTATCTGATATAACTCTCTGATGTTCCTATTTTTTAATAATTTCAAGATCATTAATCTTCTCTCTGAAATATTCCTTCTTTTTCTCTTTAATAACCTAGTTGTTTCCCATCTGATAGTGGTCATATTTAATTAGTAAGGCTATATTAAAAGTTAGAAGAGGAATTTAACTTCCAATAAGTGCTTTCAAAACAAACTTTACGGAATATTGAACTTATTTCATTATATTATCTCTCGTGTTATTAATTATGTGGGTTCTTGATCTATTTAGAAGTTTGTAAACCGCGGATGTATTGGTCACCCCTGACGTTAGACACTAAAAAAGTAATTAATATTAGTGGATATCGACGAGCCTATCTCATGGACTACCGTGCGAGACTACCAATACCGGCTACCGATTGTCAGACAACACTCAGGGCAGTAGTAGCTACTGAATATATTAGAAAAATATTCTATGCCGTGTTTAAGGAAACTAAAAATGTATTTCCCGGAGCAATGATTTATATTCACAGTAAACAATCATCTGCATACATTTAATTTTATATGTTCTCGGTCTGTTGAAATGCTTAATATTTCCACGAGCTCTGGTGAATTTAGTGTGGAATTTGACTTTATTGTCGAAATTAAGATTTCCTCTTCCAAACTTCTAGAAATTCCACTACAATTCTTTGTAAACTTGATACTTTCTTCCAGTCAGCCTTTTCCTCTGCTTCTCTTCTTCAGTTACACTGGTCAACATGATTTTTGTCTCATGAGTACCAATAGTTGTACTTAATGCAGTTTTTATCGTGTTTTCAAATACGTATTCGGAATTTCTCCATCACCCAGAGTTTTTTTTATTTCAATTTCAATTAATGGATTTAAATAATTATTTTTAAATAACATCCCGAAAAATCTTGTCGCACTGAGCGATGAGCACGGGGAACACTTTCATCAGGAGATTTCAGCTATGGAAAAGAGATATTAAGGCAAATGGAATCCTAATATGTTGGCCGATTATTGTTGGACCATCAAAAGGGATGCTCCACAGGCGAAATATAGCAGAAAATCGTCATTTCTTACTTTCTAGGTGAATCCGAATGTTCGAATATTGTGTAGTTACGAATGTAGAAAATATTGAAGTGTTTGAAATTATAAATGCCTGTCTCTCGGAAACCTTGCGTGATGGGGAAAAACCGATATCATATTTGAATTCAGGAGGAAAAATACTATCAGAATCACATATTTTTCTTTCTGAGGCAAAAACAAAAGATTATTTTTTGTTGCTCAGTGTTATTTATCCATTCATAATGTTCTGACCAAAGGAAGGTCTTTCACTCCAAATTCAGCATTCTCCACGCTTTGTCTACTATGCTTTTCTCTTCGTATTAGCCTGCGATCAATTTATATTTCTGATGTCTATTTCCATCTGCTCTGGGACATTTATTCCCACAAACATTACATACATAAAGTAAATCCTTCAACAGAATGTTTCATCTTAGTCAGTAGTCCAGCTAATTTATTTTCCTCATTTTTATATTTTCCATCATTGCACTCTTTGACTCATTGTTCTTGGTACAAATCTCGTTTCATATTTCGTCTATTTATTTTATATGTTCTACTTTTTCCCATTTCCATGTTTTCAGACACTAAACAAAACACTTCTCTAATATTTTTTAATAATCATCCCCATGGATGATCATAAAATGAATAGATAGATCACCGGTTGTTAATGTCTTTGACATCGTCCGATTCCTAATAGCCAATTTTGTCGGTCCATCCCATCTCCTGGTTGCACATGTTTATCCTTCATGTATAAAATATATACCCTTGACTCCAGGACGTTTTATGCTTTCCTCTGCCTCGTCTTCCCTCAGATTTCTATTCCAAAACAGATTTCGGTAGCCAATCCTCTTCCATTCGCTGGACATGTCCGTACCATCTTAATTGCCGAGTTTTAATACAATCTAAAATAGTGTCTTCAATCTACATTTTCTCCCTTGTAACTGAGTTTCTAATGTTTTCTCTTCTTGAAATTCTTGCTGCCCTTCGTATAAAATCCATTTCCGTTGCCAAAAATACTATAGATCATAAAATAATTGTTTTATTTCTTGTTATTCTTCTTCTTCGTGATCTTCGTCATCTTCATCTTAGTTCTATGGTCCAAAACGAATTTTGGTTTCCTTCTTAACAGCCGACCATTGTCCTCTCTCCTTAGCTTTAATTTTTCATTTCTTCAATCCAAAACTTGCAATGTCCTTCTCGATGTTGCCAATAGTATTCATTAAACACACTCTTGAGTCTCGGGATAGTCTTACCGGTACACGATGTTATTATATATAAACTCCAGTACATTCGAGGGTTCGAGTCCCGGTGGGGTCAGGATTTTTAAACTGATCCAAACCTTCTGGCGGCACTATGGCTCTGGGGTCGACTCAACCTCTAACTGAAATGAGTACCAGACGCTTGTTCTGGGGTAAAGGCGGCCGTCACGCAGGGCTGACAACCCGGCTGACATCAAGTGCCGATTGTCAAGAAAAAGTGGGAGCCTTAACCTCCTACTACCCCAAGGGCCTCCTGAGGCCATGTAGTGGGATCACTTTACCTTTACATAACAACTGTTAAAAGGTGGACAAAAACAGTGAAAATGGAGGGAGATTATATTGAAAAGTGACAAATTAATCGTCAATGTTGTGGGTTTCATGGTATGTAAAGTGCATTTAAATATCTCCACAATTAAAAGAGAGAGAAAAATAGGAGGCATTACTTTTTGATAGACCCTCGTACATTGAAGATAAAAAGTGATGTCCTACTATCTGAAAGCTGAAAAATGTTATCTTATTTTGTTGCAATTGTTACATCAGTTACCATGGAATTCACCAGAATTTGTTTCTTGAGCTCCAATTACATTTAATTATAAATTATCAAAAAATAACTAGTTGATTGCCAGAGGTTGTCCGGGTATTTATTTATCCCAAACGTGTTGTCATCAATCAGCTTAGCCATCGCGATAACTATTGAAAGAAAATAATCTCGATCATTTTGGACATTTTTTCATCCCGTTTCACCCCCCTTATAGATGGAGGCTGAACCTAACCATATACGAAATCGAGAGCATTCTATTAATTTCAGCTACTCCAAAAATTATGTATTAGACATTGAATCGGTAGTTTTCGATTATTTTTACAAGTCACCCCCTCTCACCTCATATGGTTTCTAGGGGTTTCTTAACCACATAGTGTCTTCTATATACATTATAAGTCATATGTGTACGAATTGTTGAAATTGCTTCGGGCGTTCCACAGTTTCACATACACACACACACACACACACACTCACACACACACACACGATGAGCTTGTTTTCAAAGTCAAACATGTCCAAATAAAGTAAAGTAAAGTGATCCCACAACAGACCCGGAGGCCCTTGGGGTAGTAGGAGGTTAGGGCTCCCACTTTTTCTAGACAATCGGCACTTTATGTCAGCCGGGTTGTCAGCCCTGCGTGACGGCCGCCTTTACCCCCAGAACAAGCGTCCGGTACTCATTTCCGTTAGAGGCTGAGTCGACCCCAGGGCCATAGTGCCGCCAGAGGGTTTGGGCCAGTTTAAAAATCCTGACCCCAACGGGACTTGAACCCTCGACCCTTCGGCTTGTAGCTCAGTGCCTTAACCACTAATAAAAATAAATAAATTGATTATTGCAGAGATCGTCATTTTTTAAACAAATGTGAACACATCTTATTGAAATAGATGTGTAAATGTAGTTGTTTATATAAAAAAATTAAAGTGGAGATATATTTTTTGGCTTATCATGAAAAAAATAATGAAATGGACATGTACAATATACTTTTGAAGTCCGTCATTCATTCTGGTTCTAGATATACATATATATATATATATATATATATATATATATATATATATATAAAGACGTTTATGCAGTATTTGTTGACCTGGAAAAGGCCTTTGACAGAGTAAATTGGAATAAACTCCTGAAGATCTTGAAGAAAATTGGCGTGAGCTCGAAGGAGAAGAGGCTCGTAAGTAGTATTTATATGAAACAGCGAATAAAAGTGAGGATACGAGAAGAAATGTCAGAGGGAAGAGAAATTGGAAGAGGGGTGAGGCAAGGATGTCCTCTATCACCTACCCTTTTCAACATCTACCTGGAAGACCTAATGAAGAACTGCTTCAGTAATACGGGAGGCGTAAACATGGGAGGAAGAAAAATAAAGTGCATAAGATTTGCTGATGATATGGCTTTGCTAGCAGAAGATGCAATGACATTGAGGAACATGCTGATGGAGCTGAATGATAAGTGCGAGGATTATGGGATGAAGATAATAAAAAATAAGACAAAGGCCATGATTATAGAAAGAAACAGGGAAGATAAACATGAAGATTAAAGATGAGGCCATTGAGCAAGTGGAGAGCTTCAAATACTTGGGTTGTACTATCAGTAGTAACATGAACTGCAGTCAAGAAGTAAAGCAGAGGATAGCAATGGCAAAAGAAGCTTTCAACAAGAAAAGAAGCATTTTCTGCGGACCTATGGCAAGAGAAATAAGAAAGAGGCTAGTGAAGTGCTTTGTGTGGAGTGTAGCATTACATGGTGCAGAGACGTGGACATTACGACGGAATGAGGAAAAGCGACTGGAAGCTTTTGAGATGTGGATATAGAGAAGAATGGAACGTATAAAATGGACAGACAAAGTAAGAAATGAAGATGTGCTAGACAGAGTGGGTGAAAGAAGAACAATGCTGGAACTCATAAAGAAGAGGAAAAGAAATTGGATTGGCCACTGGTTAAGAAGAAACTGCCTGCTGAAGGATGCTCTAGAAGGAATGGTAAACGGAAAGAAAGTTAGAGGCAGAAAAAGACATCAGATGATAGACAATATTAAAATAAATGGTTTGTATGCAGATACAAAAAGGAAAGCTGAGTCAAGGAAAGAGTAGTGAATGCTGAGTTTGCAATGAAAGACCTGCTCTTGAGCAGAACACTATGAATGAATATATATATATATATATATATATTCTATTTTTCAAGGAAAAATGACCTCATTCCTAGAAAAAATATGTATATAAATTACTTTTTTTAAGTACGCATAATTTTAATATTGCGAATTCACTGTGTTTGCATTAGGGATGAATGTAACTCATTCATATGCAAGATGCAACTCTTGGGTCATGCATTATGTTGTAATGAACAGAACAACAAGCATTTGCTGGTAGGAGATATCCGAAACTAATAGCACGAACAAGATGTGAAAATATTTATGATCTAAGTACAAGAAATTACGTTCACATTACGCATGATTCACAACAATGTATGTTTTCAAGTTTCACGCATAACAGGTACTAATAAGGAATTATTCGCATATGCATGCACATCCACACCTTGTATGATTATTGTTGTGGTGTCATGGAGTAATTTTACACCAATACTGGTAAACAACTTTCAAATGCAAGTAATATAACTCGCAAATTGTATATACGTATACCATATGGAAAATGCAGTCAACATTTCATGTTGGGTCCCAAATATACGATTTTTCAAAATAAAAATATGTTTCTTAGAGAAATTTATTCATGGATTACTTTTCAAAGAATGTTAAATTATATATATATTTTTTTACCTTGTATACTACGGTCTTCCTCAGCTATAATGTTTCAATTTAAAACTTTTGTTGATTTCACTCTAGGCCTTTCGAAGCATGCTTCATCTTCTGGAGTTGTAGTAATATATTGAATTAGGGGCTGCCGGACATTGGCATCTTTGAAAAGAAATCTAAATTTATATTTTCTCTAAGCTCGACTTCATTATTACCCAGTGCAAGGTATATATACGTATTAATTGGTGTTTCTCGTATAATTTATCATATTTATATTATTATATTAATATTATTATTATTATTATCGTAAGTATTATCATTGTTATTATCCTATAAAATGTTGTTTATACATGAAATTTACATTGCTACATTTAATGTATCTTTAACTGTTTATAATTAGTATACTGTATATCTATATTTGTCAATATTTTATTTGTATTTGTACTGGTTGAGTGGAAGAGAAGGCCTTATGGCCTTAACTCTGCCAGAATAAATAAAGCATTATTATTATTATTATTATTATTATTATTATTATTATTATTATTATTATTATATAACATTAACTATGATTTGAGGGAAGTAGATTATACAGGGATTGATTGGAAAGCATTAGCTGAGGATAGGGATGTATGGAGAGCGTATGTCCGTGCGGCCATGAACCTACGGGATCGATAGTGCCAGTGAGTAAGTAAGTATTATTATTATTATTATTATTATTATTATTATTATTATTATTGTTGTTATTACTTGCTTACTTACTCACTGGCACTATCGAACCCGTAGGTTCATGGCCGCGCGGACATAAGCTCTCCATACATCCCTATCCTGAGCTAATGTTTTCCAATCAATCCCTGTATAATCTACTTCCCTCAAATCATAGTTAATGTTATTCTCCCACCTCATTCTTGGTCTACCAACTGGGCGTTTTCCCTCTGGCTTTCCTACAAGAAGCTTCCATGCAAGTATTTCATTCCCCATACGTGCAACATGTCCTGCCCAACGCAGTCTATGAGACTTAACTGTTCTTATTATATCTGGCTTCCTATAAAGACCATGTAGTTCACTGTTATGTAGTCTTCTCCATTGACCTGTCTGTACATCTCTCTTTGGTCCAAAAATTTTCCTAAGAACTTTATTCTCAAATACTTCTAATCTCCTTTCCTCCCTTAAAGTAAGAGTCCATGTTTCGCACCCATATACTATAACTGGTAGAATAATAGTTTTACATATTTTCAGTTTAACGTTTTTTGAAAGGAGTTGGGACATCAAGAGTCTCTGCAATGCATAATAACACGCATTTCCAGAATTGAGCCTATGTTTAATTTCTTTGTGCATCTCATTCCTATTTGTGATCATTGTTCCTAGGTATTTGAATTCAGCCAATTCCTCAAATTTCCCTCATTTGTCATTAGCTGTCCATTTCCATTATATAATGTATTTCTACGTGTGATCATATATTTAGTTTTATTGATATTTACTTCCAGTCCTAAGTTCTTAGTGTTACTCAATAGTGTGTGCGTATTGTCCTTTAGTATCTCCTCACTATCGGCCAACAATACTACATCATCAGCATAAACTAACAGTTTATTAATACCATTCAGTTGTAAGCCTTCCTCATTCTCTAAAGATTTAATGGCATGCTCTAATACAAAATTAAATAGTAGAGGAGATAGTGCATCTCCTTGCTTCAACCCATTCTGGATTTCAAAAGTGTCCGAAAACTCTTTGCCTACACGCACCCTACTCTTTGTGCCATTTAGACACATTCGTATAAGTCTAACTAACTTTTTAGGAATTCCGAACTCCAGCAAGATACTATATAACTTCTCCCTCTTAACTGAATCATATGCTTTTTTGAAGTCTACATATAGTTGATGTACAGTACCACTATATTCCCATTTCTTTTCTAAAATCTGTCTTATACTAAAAATCTGATCTGTTGTAGACCTGTCTCTTCTAAATGCACATTTATGATCTCCTAGAATGTCATCAATATAGGGAGTAAGTTTGCTTACTAAAATATTTGTTAGAATTTTGTACGAAATTGAAAGAAATGAGATGCCCCTGTAGTTGTTGCAATCAGTTTTATCTCCTTTCTTATAAATTGGTACGATGATTGATTCTTTCCATTCATCTGGGAGAGCTTCTTTTTTCCCAAATCATACTAAGCAACCAGCGTATCTTGTCCATCAATTTTTCTCCCCCTGATTTTATCAGTTCTGCTGGGATCTCATCTGAACCTGATGCTTTATACATCTTCAATTTTTCAATCGCCATTTTAACCTCTAATGCACTTGGCTCTGCGACTAGCATTTCTGCTGTCTGTAAATTATCCTCCTCAATGTCCTGTTCTGTATGTACATTTATAGCTGATTAAAGTAATTTTTCCATCTATTTAATATACTCCTGGAATCTGCAATCATATCCCCATTTTCATTCCGAATTATGTTTGTTCTAGCCTGAAACCCTTTCTTCTCTATACTAATTCCCTGATATAATTCTCTAATGTTCCTATTTTTTGCATTCATTTCAAGATCATTAATCTTCTCTCTCAAATATTCCCTCTTTTTACTCTTTAGTAACTTGGTGGTTTCCCGTCTAACACTACCCAATTGCTCTAAATTTACCTCATTTGGCTCGTGTAACCATTTCATTTTTATTATTATTATTACTGTTATTGTTATTATTCTTCTTCTTCTTCTTATTATTATTATTATTATTATTATTATTATTATTATTATTATTATTATTATTATTATTATTATGTCTAGTAGAGGGTTTTGCTCATTAGGCATATTTTCGTTGATAATGTTTGTATTCTTGGCCTCCTTGATAATTTTGATTTCTTCTAAAATGTTTGTTTTGTCTGTTGATCTCTGTGTATAATTGACATTGTATTATCCATATTGTCAAAACTGTGGCCGCTTTCTGAAATGTGTTTAGCGAAATTAGTTCTAACATTGAGCTGTTCACTTATTCGAGGAGGCCCTCCATGTCCTTGTGCGGTCAAAAAATATATGTGATCCATGGTTTAAAATCCCTCTCCCGACAGGTTGTGCCACTGTAAGGTCTGAATGGCGTGTGGTATGTAAAAGTACCTATAAGATGAGAGGTTAAATTGTGTTAATGGAATGGAATGTATGAAAATGCATAGAAGTAGTAGGAAAATTAACCATTTCAGTATTTTTACATCGATCTTAGCCGAGTTTTATACATGAACTCAAAGATACGAGCACGATAGTCACTAGACCGCGAGGATCGATATAAAGTAATAAATGACGAAGAAAATAAAAATACGGTAGATCATATTGATAACACAGCTCTGCAAAAAAAAAAAAAATGTTGCCCTGGATATCTCAACGAATTTTTATGTTTTCAAGTGCACAGTTTACGAAAGTGCTGAATGTGCTCTAGTTTTTATGATTTTTGCGTATCTTATATCTTAAACAGTAAACGGCTTGTTACTTATAAAATTTATGTTTCCAGTCATGATTTGATTTCTGCGCATTTTTTTCGCGTGTACAAACATCACGTGATCCCCACTCTCACACCCCTCACTCCGCACATCGGCCGTGATCTCAGTTATTTGACAAAATTAAAGTACTCACGACATGTATCTGGATATGATAAAACAATTCGTCAAAGCGTTGGACAAGAAAGAAAAGAAAATGTTTCAATTACATTTGTAGAAAATTTCCTAAGCTCAGTATGTAAAAGTTAAAAGGCGGAATATTTGATGGTCCTCAAATTCGGCAATTGATGAAAGATGCAAATTTTATCAAAGTTATGACTGTTCCGGAAAGTGAAGCTTGAAAGGAATTTGTATTGGTAGTAGAAAATTTCCTAGGTAACTATAAAGCACCAAATTATAAAGAAATTGTGCAAAACATGACGATAAGCTTCAAGATTCTGGGAGCAAATATGATTATAAAGTTACACTTTCTCCACAGTCACCTGTATAGATTTCTGGATAATTTAGGAAATTATAGCGACGAACAGAGAATGCGCTTTCACTATGATCTAAAAGTAATTGAGGAAAGGTATCAGGGTAGATGGGACCGTCACATGATGGCAGATTACTGCTGGTCTTTAAAAAGAGATTGTCCCCTAAAAATTATAGAAGAAAATCTTATAAAAGGCGTTTTACTGAAGTATAACACGGGTTTTCGATATTTTTCTTTCTATTTACGTCAGTGCATACTAATTTTTCAAAAAAACAATTGACATTATAAATAAATCTGTTATATTTTTTCATATTTTCCGATTTTTGTAGTGTAAAATGAAAATAAAGATTAGAAAACCAGAGCAAATCTTCCAAAATCATTAATAGTTTCATGACTTGTGAGCATAAATATATCCGAAATTAATCTTATATCAAGGGCAACAAAACCACTGTTGACCAGTGTAATATACTATAATTTGTGCACGTTACTGAAGTCGAGATAATGGAATGTTTGCACGCCACGTATTTTTGGTAACATCAGCTCCCGTGCAGCATTTGTGGCTTCTGATTTGTCTGCAAGGCTTGAGCTCAGACGAGGCCCCAAGATATTAATCCAGTGAGGCTCCACATGCAAGTGTATATTACACATCATTTTTATAATTTTCCTGCTTCGGGAATTTCTAAATAATAAAAGTGTTCAAAGAATTCTTAATAATGTATCATTCACGTTTTTTATTTCAAAGTTGTACCAGTACAATATGGACCATTGTATAAAGGGTTTAAAAAAATACATTTTTTTTTTCAATGCCCCAAGATGTCATGAGTTAGGTCACCAGAATCGACTACAACTCTTGTCGACATTTTGGACTTCTGATAGGCGTATCTCAAAACTGAAGGAAATGCCGTATTTTACGGACTATAAGATGTATCTTAATTTTAAGCAATTAAAAAACACACTTTTTACCATTTTTATCATTAGATTGCACAGCCAGACTAAAAAAACAAATCTTAGTTTACAAAACCGTTCTGAACTTTAAAATCCCTGAAAATCGACATCTGAACTTTCTTCTTCTTCTTCTTCTTCTTCTTCGTCATCGTTGTTCTCTTCATATATAAGATAGTCTTCACTGCCAGCGAGAGCGTTACTTATGCTGCACCTCTTGAAAGATTTAACAATGTCTTCTCTCTCTCTAGACTACGACTTTTTTATCCACTGACACACTTTGATTGTATTTCGTTTAAAGCTCCCTTCTGCGTGAATTCATGTTGGCTTTAATCCATTATCCATTTGTTCAAGTTCACTGGTATCATATACTGCAATGACGCATCACAGGCTAGACATTGTATTACAGTAGGCCTATATATCTAGTTTTTCAAAATAATCAGCCAGTAGTGAAATATGAATTTTGATTTCGGGGTGACTTTTTTAAAGAAATATTGAAATGACTAGTCGATTCTTTGTACAGAGGTAAAAGTTCATCAGATTGCGATACAGGAAAGTGAGGTTGTAAAAATGTTATAACCCTGCTAGACAGTGTTCTGGGTTTGTGATGGCGGGGCGGGAGGGACACAATGTTAGCCAGCTTGTGAATCCCCGAACTCATATTCGTCGCATCGATGCATTGTCTCTGCAGTTGAATCCAATGTTGACAGATAGAGATAGGTTTCCCGCGGCATCGAATATATGGCCATTTTTGAGACAGGCGGGAATTTTAAATCATACACTGGACATTTTTATACTAATTTTCAGTATACGACGCACCTGAATTTGGAGGCAATTTTTCGATGAAAAAAAGTGCGTCTTTTAATCCGTAAAATACGGTATGTGTTTCTGAATCTGAGTATGGTATGTGAAGATATTGTATGGTTATAGGATGCGGGTATCATTAAACGCCATGCATACATTGTTTCTGTCTCAATTTCCTGATGCAGGTAGATTTTGTTGCATGTTAGTAGACTTACCTTCTCAAGGACTTTAGTCCCCCATCAAGATTACGTTTTGAAGCACCTGCAGCAATGGAAATACTCATGTATAATTAATACCAGGTTTTTCTTTGAACTCTTCCTTATTGTGTTTCTTTCAAATCTCTATGCATAAAGTTAGATGTGTTTTGTTTGTTCGCTGGAGTGTGAATATCACATGTCTCAGGTAGTTGACCATCCCTGATTACTCATGTGAACAATGTAAACAAGAATTCAAAAGATCCCGCTTTGCTCTAAGGGTCACACATTATCTCTCACCCAAATATCCTGGTTTTGATTGTTGCAAGATTTTAATTTCCTGATTGAAGTTTTTCCGTGTTTTTTTTAACAACAGTAGATCCTATAAGGTAAAACCAGGGAATTTGGGCCACAATACAGAGTCCTCATAATAATTATCAGTCATGTTCCTAGTAAGTTTTAAATTTTAAATATTTAGGATCTATTTTAGATAAAAGTGAGAATTCACTACAGAAATTGTAAGAAGAATAACTGATGGAAGAAGAATCATTGGTATGTTGAATTAAGTACTTTGGAATAGAAATATAATATAATATACAGAACGAAGAAAACTATATTTCTAGTTCTGTTACAAAGCATTTTATTATATCGGTCCGAAACCTGGACAGTAAGTAGAAAATAAGTCAATAAGCTGTTAGCTGAAGAAATGGATTTTAGGTTGCTATCGACATGAATTTCAAGAAGGGATAAGGTCAGAAACAGCACAATAAGGGAAATTATGCAAGCTGAAAAATAGGAAAAATAGAAGAATAACGTTTGAAGTTGTATGGCACCTCATGAGAATGGAAGAAGAGAGAATACCAAAGAAGATCCTTAATTGGAAAGTTAATGAAAGAAGTGGAAGATGGAGACCTAGTGAACGATGGATGGATAGAGTGAAGAGAAGTATGGAAGCTAGTGATTTGAGGGAAGAAGATGCTTTAGACAGGAAGCTCTGGCGACAATCACTTGGGTTGAAGGAGAAACACTGTATTTTGGATTATTCCTAAATAAAAAAAATCCTAGTAAGTCCCGCAATCTCCACTCCCTAAACTTTCTCAAACCCTAAAGCGGCCAATAGAGGGTCAATATTATTACGCAATATTCGGGTTTGTGCAATATAATTTATCGTGATTAGACAATATTGAAAGGTTGTTAAATATATACTTACGAAATTCGAATTTTTGAAAATATGTTCCGCAAACGGGAAAATATTGTCGCTGTATGTTGGAAATATGCCGTCAGTCGGTATCAACAAGTGGTTGAGTATGCGTCGTCATGAGTGAATGAAAGTAGATACAATTTTTATTTTAGAATTTATCGAAGTGTATCGTGACCTTCCGGCTCTGTGGGATATTAAGTGCAAGGATTATAGTAATCGTACCAAAAGAGGGGAGCAGTATGATGTGCTGTTGGAAAAATACCGTGAAAAATATCCAGACGCTGCAAACAAGATGTGATAAAAAAATAAATTATTAGCGTATAAACTTCCACAAAGATCTCAAACGGATTAGTGATGTAGAAAAAGTGGTGCAGGTGCGGAGGTTGTTGAACCTTCGCTATGTTATTTTGAAAAATTGAAGTTCCTTCAAATTAACACCCAATGCCTCAATCAGCACCATTGACATATCTCAGGACAGGAATGATATTGATGTGGTTCTCAACAACGAGGATTGTGGCAATGCAAATAAAACCGAAGACCCCAGAGTAAGTTGTCTATTTAATTAATTTACAATACATGTTTATCATACACATCAACTTATTATTTTACATATTAACAGTTTTACCTACAATTTTCCATTGCCACCAAACTTGGCTTTCATTGTTAAAGAAATTACAATAGGTATCTCTGACCACTTTAGCACTATTTGTTGCGTTTCTGGAGGTACTGTTTGGCTGAAGTGGTGATGTCTCTTTTACAAACATCCGTCCATGATCCGCTCGTGACAACACCGGCTTACAAATCTTCACTATTCATGTGATTCCTACTTATATAAGATCGTGGTTTGCGTTTTCATAAAAAGTTGTGTAATAACATGCCAAAACAATTTTTCGATCTTTTCTGGGGGCAGTGATATTGGGTGTTATAGTACACCAAACCTGCTGGCCAAAATCCCAAAGACATTTTCGATCACACGACATGCACGGCTCAATCGGTAATTGAGAACTCTTCTCTCCATATTTAATCTTGCTTGGGGGTAGGGTTTTATAAAATGTTCTGTCATCGCGAAGGCATCATCATCATCATAGAAAACGAATGGCAATATATTCTGACTATTCGGTAATTGTGCAGGTTCCGGAATTCCCAGTGTATTATCGGAAATCGCTTGCGCGAACTTCGTGTAACTGATTACACCACTGTCTGATATTCGCCCGTTTATTCCTACATCAATCATGTCATAATTTGTATTTGCCACTGTCAATATCACAATGCTGATGAATTTTTTATAGTTGAAGTAAAGTGATCCAGAATTGTGGGGTTCCTTTATTGCGACAGGTTTCCCAGCGATTGCATCCAGACAATTTGGGAAATTCCTCTAATCGTAGAAATATCGTGTAATTTGTTTCCATTCTTCTTCTATAGTTGGCAACTGAACAAAGAATAACAAAAATATAGAGCAACAGAACATTTTCACGTTTTTTTTATTTTTTTTCAGACGAAGGATGAACCTCCTAAAAAGAAGAAAAATGGATCAGGAGATCCCACTGAGGAATTGGTTAAACTGGCTTGCAAGTGTCTTCAAAAACCACAAGATGACAGCGAAAAATAGCTGCAGCTTGGGCAGTCAGGCACAGAAAAATGGATCCGCAACAGCAGATATTTGCAGGAAAGGTAATCAATGATATTATATTTGAGGGGCAAATGGGAACCTCACACCGTAATGCGATTGAAATGAACTCTTCGCATGTGTCCACTCTTTACTGTGTTTAGTCACTTCCAACAATCCCACACAAGACCCCTTCATTCCGTCATTTTGATTCCACAGCACTTCCTAAGAGCATAATTAAGACGACATATTTCGCTAATTTTCAATAAGGAAGTTTTTTCCAAATTCATGTGTAGGTACTGTAGATATGCCAATTGCCTTGTAGCCAATATATACACAAATTTTGCATGTCAAATAAAATGTTGAAGTTGAAAAGTGCTCACCTTATTGTGTTCTTTGAGGCACTTGATCAGAGCAGTGGACGTTTCCATAACAATGTGACCGAGGTGAAACAGCAGTTAAAAAGGAAACAGCAGTTAAAAACTTTAAGTCTTCAAAGCTATTCCCGGTTGCGAGATACCGTAGGATTATGGACAAACGTTGACTTGCAGGAATAGTATCGCGCATGGTAGTGTCCATCTTTTCGATTTAAGGAGTAACCAAAGCAAGGAGTCCATCAACTAATTCTTCGTCCATCCGTAAAAAGTTGCGAAACTTATTGTGTTCAATAATTCTCAGTTCATTAAGTAATTTTTCGTAGGTATAATTCTCCCTATCAATAAAGCACTGATTGGCCCATTTCCTTTCTTTCCTTCCTGTCTTCTTTTTCGCACCTACGACCACAGCAATTAAGACATAACAGAGATCATTATCACTTAATATGATTTCATGAATTTCTGGCGGGGACTGATCTTTGCAAATAAGTTACACATTCTAATGCCAATGAGGTTGTACGTCTGTGCTCGCGGTTGCGCAAAATATTGCGCAACCATTAAATAGAAATATGATAAAATTCCCTTCCATCCTTACTTTTCCATTAAATATACCTTTGGATTTATCAATATCGCTCCATACGATTAATTTTTTTGCACAAATCCAAATAATGCACAACACTTTGACCGTCTATGAGACCTCGTCAAAATATTGCGCAACCCATATTGCACAATATTTCTATCCGTCTATGGGCCGCTTAATGAAATGAATATAAATTGCAATTTAAAGCACCATGCCTTTGTGCACATCTATGGGTTCCTGCGCTGGTTCGAGTTCCCAACGTGAAGACAATTTTCTCATGGAATTTCTGTCAATATGGGACCGGTGTCCACCCAACGTCATGAGGAATTTGGGTAGCGTAATAAACAATGGCTTCAGTTTGAGAAAACCAGCTGTAACAGCAGGAGTCCGATATACTGATCAAATGGCGCCCCTATATTGGCTGAATGATCGTCCAGGTATGTGATTAACATATACGGATGTGTGCCACCCGCCGCGCCGGCTGGTAGACAAAGAGCTTTCTAAGCCTATCGCGTCATGGAGTTTTGCATTCGTAGTATTTCGTATATCAATATATGACCACCTCTGTGGTCTCGTGGTAGAGTGCTGCCTTGTCACACAGCGGGCCCGGGTTCGATTCCCGGTCGACACAGGCTCCTGGGTGAGGATTTTTCGGGGTTTTTCCATACCTGTAAGATAAATGTCAGGAAGATTAGGGTCCAACGGTCCCCGAAAATCATCCGGCCATCATCATCATCATCCTTATCATTAACATCATCATCCATTACCGGTGTGAAAAGCAACGGGAAGCTACCACACCTATAAATTCCTTAGTAAAGCTGCAAAGCATAGCATGAAAATGCTATGATTGCAGTGCAAGGCCTGCCCTCGGGCAGAATTACTATAGAACAGAATATATAAATATATTTATGAAAAATACGGATTATTAATTAATAAATTTGTTAACAATTCATATACACATATGAATATTACTTGAAACTGCAAACGTGTTTGCAATGAAATGCCTCTCCGTGGACAGAAAACTAATACACGGTTATTAATACGTAATTAAATGAATGCAAGTAGAACTACCTAGTTCAGGAGACAAAAGTCATTTGTTGTGCAGGCGTTTGTATCTGCTTGTTTTCTCCGTCTCTTTTTTCTTAACCGTCCCAGATAACTCTCCGCATCATTCAGTTATCTTGCACATAATGATCTCTATATTCTTCCTTGTAGTTTACCTTCTAACCCATTCATGGAATTCTTTCATCTGGCACCCAATGATCCAACCATCTAAGCCTCAGAACGTTAACCCTTAAATTGGCGAAACACTAATCACTCGTCCGATTTTTTAAATGTGCCATAACGCAGTGAAAACAAAATCATGTATAAATATAAGTATTCTTCTTTTCTTCTTCTTTCTCTACGCGTGAAAGCTGGGAGCTTTTCATTTCAGGTCCGGGGTATGGTGACGTCCTTCCATCGAAGTTGTGGTCTTCCTAAAGGATTTTTCTGCTGAGGTGTCCAGTCACGTACTTTCTTCACTAATCAAATGTTCTCCATTCTATCTATGTGATCGTTCAAATTTAGTTTTCTATCATTCATCCAGAGGTTTATAGGTTATATTTCACATTCTTCTCCAATAACAGAGCTGCGAATTTTCTCTCTCAGCGATTTTCCTTGATACCTTCATTTCGGTTGTTCCATTAATTGTTTTGTTTTTTGAGTTTCTATTCGGCATTCACAACCATATGTTAGAACTGATCTTTTGACAGATGTATTAATTGTTACTTTTGTACGTATTCTTAAATTATTATTTTATCCAAAAATATTGTTTAAACAACCCAATATTTTGTTGGCGTTTTTGCTTGATGGATATTTTAATATGTTATTCTGTTGCTGCTGTTAATTTCTATTCCTAAATATTTGAAATTCATGACCAATTCTATACTTTTTCCTACTATTGGTAATTTAACGCGGCGTGTTTTTTCTTACATCTCATGTTCCATTTTCTGTTCACTAGTTTTTTTGTTCCAATTTATCGATCCGGCTTACTTTGTGAATGGCTATATGTCAATACTACATATTGTGTACTTCAACATAAATTTAAGTAATTTCTACCCATCCGTTTTTTTCTGTTGTTTTAATTATCATCATCATCATCATCTGCATTCATGGATTAGGTCTGTTGACCCCGTTCCGACTTCAGCCCATCTCTTTCTAGGTCTGCCCACATCTCGGGTGCCTTTAGGTTTGTATTTTGTTATTTGTTTTGGATATCTATCTTCATTCATTCTGTCTATGTGCTGCTTCCATTTTTATCTATATGTATCTATTGTATCAGTTATTGCAAATATTTCAAGTTCCTGTCTTATTTCTGTGTTCTTGATTCTATCTTCCTTAGTGCACCCTTTAACAGATCTCAAAAATTTCATTTCTGCCGCCGTTATCCTACTTAGATCTTGTGTTTTATGTATCCAGGCTTCTGAATCATAGAGCAGTACCGGTACTGCCAACGTTTTGTAAAATTTCAATTGGGTCTCTCTTGTTGTTTTGTTATTTAGTGATCGTTTTATCGTACCACATATTCCCTGGAATTTTGCTAATTTTTAATAAAAGTATTAAATAAATTAATATTAATTAATTATTAATTATTATTATGATGAGATTTGAATGGTAGAACTGGTACCATGATTGGACTGAAGTGGTGGGTCCTTTTGGAGAGAAGAAATTAAAAGATAATGATGAAAGACTAATGGAGATGTGTGAGTAGTATTCATTAAAAATTACAAACAGATTTTATTAACATTTATAAATTGTCCTATACAATATGTATATATATATATATATATATATAAAAGACATTGTAGCATAGATCAATAATATATTATATTGTTAGACAAAAAATGGATATAAAGCCCCAACCTGTGGTAGTGATCATTATTTGGTAATTGCAAATATAATTTTTGCATATTTTAATAGTAGTGAGGACAAAGCTAAACTCCATGGCGCGACAGGCGTAGAAGGCCCTTAGCCTACCATCCGACTGCTGGTCTCACATCCACATGTGTTAATCATACGGGTAGACTGTCATCCAACCAGTGTAGGGGTAACATGTGGTCAGAATGCTGTTACAGCTGATTTTCTCAACCTAGAGTCACTGCTTATAGTAGCTACCCAAATTCCTCAAGATGTTGAGTGGGCACCGGTCCCATACTAGCCAAAATTCATGAACTTGCGGAAGTCCCATAGCACTCTGCGCCAAGGCATCTTGCCTAAACCACTCGGCTACGGAGTGGTACAATAGGTAGATAAGGAAGAGAAACTAGAGACATCAGAAATTATAAACATACCTCTATATAATACTCAGTTACTAGAGGTCGAGAGTATTTTATATCTTTACCGCAAGAGGCTGGACGAAAAGTTAATTGAAAATACGTTTAATACTCCTGAAAAACAGTATCAGTACATTATCGAAAATATGTACATGGCTACTAGGGAAGGCGTGGAAGAAAAGGAAGTGGAGAGTAAGAAAAATTATTTTTGGAATAAGGAGATTAAAAATGATGTAGATAATAAAATAAGTAAACAACTTAATGGTTAAGTACAAAGATTTGACAGACAAAAATGCGTAAATAAAGATGAAGCAAAGGTAAGAAAGAAGGAAAGAATAAGTATTGGGAAGGAACGTGTCAAATAATTCAGAATTATATTGGAGAAAGAAGGTGTTTACAGTCATGGAGGGTATATTAGAGGATGTGAAGAATTTGAGTATATTTGGGGATAAAAGTAGTTAAAGAGGATAAATAAGGAAGTGGCATTAAGAACAGCAGAATAAATAAATTTAAAGCAATAACAGCAATGTTAAATGGTGTCCCTAGTAAAGCTGCAAGCATAGCATGAAAACGCTATGATTGCAGTGAAGGACCTGCCTTCGGGCAGAATTACTATGGATATATATAGGGAATTGTAGGTGTGGTAGCTTCCCGTTGCTTTCCACACCGGTGAAGGATGATGATGATGATGATGATGGCCATATGATTTCGGGGACCGTTTGGGCCCTAAAGTTTTCCTAACATTTGTCTTACAGGTGAGGAAAAACCCCGATAAAAACCTCACCCAGAAAAACTGCCCCGACCGGGGATCGAACCCGGACCCGCTGCGTGACAAGGCAGCACGCTACCTCGAGACCACAGCGGTGGACTATATATATACATATATAATAAAACAAAAAAAGAAAAATAAATGCCTGAGTCGGGATTTAAACCAAAGTTTCTAAACTTTGTAAGTTTATTTTTAATAAATGTTTGTGTTAGGATTCCTGAGTACTCACATGGTTAGAGCGCTAAACGTAAAATAAATGTTTGTGTTAGGATTCCTGAGTAACTCAGATGGTTAGAGCGCTAAACGTACAAAGTTTAGAAACTCGGGTTCAAATCCAGGACATTTATTTTCCCTTTCATGTCATATTTGCCTTCATTGCTAAATGTCAAAATATTGTTATGACACACACACACACACACACACACACACACACACACACACACACACATATATATATATATATATATATATATATATGTAAGTATGTATGTCTGTCTGTCCTTTATGCGCTCCCATGTCGTTCATCCGATTCTGATGGGGCTTTTTGCAAAATGTTCAGGAGTTTCCCGGGAAGGTTTTAGGCTATAAGAGAGTTGTATAACTCAACCCCTTAACCATTAAAAATCACCCTTTGTAGAGAAAACGTGTATTTCGGATCTTTTTGGACGGTTAAATAACTTACGCTGCCTAAACCATAACATGCTCCAAAATAGCGTACACAGAATTGAATATCTAAAAAAAAAAGTACAATAATGTCCGCTACAGCATATGTCTAATTGTCTATATTTGACGGATAACTCGCAATAATTATTTTGATCTTTCAGCTGATTGATGCCAAGAACATCGGGATGACTAGACGCTCGGGCAAGCATAGCAGCGAACAGCGGTTATTCTTTTACGGATAACTCTCAATAACCATTTTTGTCTTTCAGCTCACTTATGCCAAGAAGATCGGGATAAGTATATTCTCGGGTAACGCCGGATAATCAGCAAGGAGTATCTAAAAATAATTACAATATAAATTTATAATTATTTTTCTCTTTACTTATTCAACTAAACATAAAAACACTTATAATTTATTTAGGCGTAGCAACGCACGCCGGGTGGTACCTAGTATTTCTTAAAATTCCAGGATCTGGTTTTTAACTATGTTTGTTTAGTACCGGAATGATGGACAAATAGTTAAGGTACTTTATAAGAATGAGATCTGGAATACGAAGCAGAACATCTTCTTTGTGATTTTTCTCAGTCGTCAAGGCAAACCCAGGTTGGAATTTCATTACCGTGTAGTACATTATCATTAATCAATAGTTTATAATCATTTAAATTATGCATTACAGTAAAACCTATCTTAGCCGGAACCTTTATAAGAAGGAAACCTGTAGACACGGAAAAAAAAAAATCTCCAGAACGGTACGATTTATATGTAAAATCGTCCTGTATAAGACGGAAACTTTCATAACGCGGAAACGGAATAGTTTTTAAAGTACCAATAGTTAATTTTTACCTCAATTTACAGTATTAATGGCCACACGTGAAAATTGTGCATATGACGCTTTTAGGATTATATCGTTTTACCATTTGTGTTGCCATTGTATTGCGGGGATACCCTTGCTTATATGTGACAACGGGGAATCCCTCGCTTTTCTTGCCTGCTTACGTTACCTGCGAGGGAGTTGGGAAACTCTTCAGTCTTCCTGTAGTTGAGTTCCTTCTCGCTTTTATATACTAAAGTTGTTTTGTTCTGCCGTGCAAACTGAGCTGTGTTACATACACTATTTTGTCTGTATTTCAGTCAATACGCTATGTCTTTAAATCGTGCATATAAAACTCTTACACTGCATGAGAAAATTCTAGCTTGTAATTTGAGAACCCGTTATACGAAGGAAAACTGCCAAGACGGAAATATATTTAAGGAACCGTCATGTTCCTTCATAGACAGGTTTTACTGTAGTTCATTTTAATTAGGTATGGGCTATATCATACACCCAATAGAAGAAATTCACATTATAGGTAATATAAACACAAAGATCCTAGTCTACAATAAACTCTGTGTGTATGTGTATAGATATCTTGAAGTATCTTAAAATAAATTTGAAAGAAGAAAAATAGATTTATTTTAAATCTGTCGTTTTGTCATTAAATGAATGTTGAATTCTGGAAGCTAGTTGTCACGAAAATATTTCTTCCTAAAAAGGTCGTTTTTGTGCTTGAAATGTGAAGTTAAGTTAATATCTCACTATATCTTTTGAAATTCTTGTCAGAAAATGAAATGTTGATTTAGGACAAGAACATGTATTGGAAAGAAATTCGAAGTTCAATAGGAATTGATGCTTTGTTGTTAGGGAACAAAACCGTGAACTTGGACACACTTGTAGTATTCGAAAAGAAGAGAATATATCATTCTTTTGCTACGACATTTCAGGAGTTACTCGACGGTTTAGTGAGCTGATGGAATTCCACTTGGAATGTGAACACTCCAACTTAATAAATGAGGACATTTGGAACGTATATTCATTTTATAGCCATTTTTTTTATTTGCCAGCCGTGAATAATGAACCTAAGTCTCTCTTAGAACAACATTAATAGTTGTGTTAAATGATCTGTTACACTGTTATTGCAGAATTTTTTGTTAAGTAATATTTTAAACATCGCAGTAATAACCATTAAGGCATTAAGTCTATTTCTCAAATGTGATGAAAATATTCTGCCATAAAATATTAGTAATTACGTTAACATCTTATATTCGTATGCGGTGTAATTTTACGTCCAAAAAACCACTTTCAATTATTTTACACCGACAGGCTGCCAGAGACGATTATAAATGTTCTACTATCTTCCCCAATATGATTGAAAGTAGCCTTAAAGGGAGGAAATATCAAATTTCAAAATTAATTAGTAAAACGAAAAAAATATATATCCAATTATATTACTTTTAATTAATTTACTCCTGGCGCGACATGCCTAGAAGGCCCTAAGCCTACCAGCCGGCTGCTGGCCTCACATCCACATGTGTCAATCACAGAGATAGATGATCATCCAGCCAGTGTAGGGGTGACATGTGGTAAGCATGTCGAGTCCCTCTGCCGTTATAGCTGGTTTTCTCAACCTGGAGCCGCTACTTATTTGTAGCTACCCAAATGCCTCTCGATACTGGGTAGGCACCGGTCCCATACTGACCGAAATATCATGAAAAAACTTTTAATTAATAAATATCAATAAAGTTCTTAGGAACATTTTTGGACCAAAGAGAGATGAACAGACAGTTGAATGGAGAAAACTACATAATAGTGAGCTATATGATCTTTATTCTTCTTGTAAGCCCTTGTTTCTCTCAATGAGATTTAGACGCTCTCCCCATACAGGGAAGAAATTGAACCACGCTAATTTAGTTACACGTCTTGTTTTCGTATAGATGTCATTGGAGTGGCCAGTGGTCAGCGTTCCGCCTCATAGTGACATCTAGAAAACCAAGTTAGTACTATGACAGGAAAATTCAGTAAATTTTGCTTAGAGGCCTTTTTATTCAGGCTTAAGGATCTTTTACGAGCCTGAAAATCTTCATACTCGGCATCAAGCTTCTTGGATTTTTCCATCCTAAAAAATCCATCGACCCCGGCCGGGTTTGAACCCGCGACCCTCGGAACCAGAGGTAAGGAGCATAACCACTAGTCCCGCGACCGATACGTGGTCTTTATAGGAAGCCAGATATAATAACTGTTAACTCTCGTTGACTGTGGTGGGCAAGACGTGTTGCACGAATGGGGAATGAAAGAGGTGCGTAGAAGCTTCTTGTAGGAAAATCAGAGGGAAAATGCCCGTTGGTAGACCAAGAAATAGGTGAGTGAATAACATTAAACGTGATTGAGGGAAATAGATTATACAGGGAATGATTGTAAAGCAAAGTATCTTTTTTGCGCCTGGGATACAGCGGGACCAGATTCGATCCCCGTCAGGACAAGTTTTATTTCGGTTTTTTACCCTCCATATAAGACAAATAGGCCTATTAGGAAACTTTAAAGCCTAAAATAGTTCCCGAAAATCATCTGGCCATCGCAATCATCTAATCACATTCACCTACTTTATTTTGAATGAAGGTGTCTTATTTAAGTGTTCATATTGTCTTTCAAATGGCTTTGGCATTGAGCTGTTCACTCATCCATAAAGGGTTTCCATATCCTTACGTGGTCAAAAAGAATGGAACTGTGAGATCAAAAGTTTAAAATCCTTTCCCAACAGATTGTGATCCTGTATCCCCTTATGACATTGGGACAAGTAAAATATCTACAAAGGAAATTAATTTAACATTTTCCAATACTGTTATTTTAACACAGTTCCAATAATGGATCATATTATAATATTATAAAAGGAAATTAAACTAAGATAAAGAAGGAAATAAATAGGCATTTTTACAAGTATAAATATTGATTCATGGAAGTAGAAATATATTTTGTGGCACGGTGTCGCTCTTGTTTATCATGCAATGTAATTATTTAAAAAGTTAAAATATTCCATTGTTTCACATGTGCTTTATTTAAATTTTGTTCATGCTATGTTCACTGAAACTTTACAACTGCCATATATGTGGCAATTAAATATTTATAAATTATAATTTAATATATATTATAAGTTGTAATTCTTTTATTCAATGCCCCAGCTCGCCATTTCGACATTTCTGATAGTCTCTCCTGGCATTAGCTTAATTGTAACCCATTTCTGAAGTTGGGTCTCCTAGAAGGCGGAGTCGGCGGAGTTAAGTTGCCCTGATGATATCCATCCATAGTAATTCTGCCCGAAGGCAGGTCTTTCACTGCAATCATAGCATTTTCATGCTATGCTTGCAGCTTTACTAGGGAATTATAGGTGTGGTAGCTTCCCGTTGCTTTCCACACCGATGAAGGATGATGATGATAAGATGAATATGAATGATGATGATTGCTATGGCCATATGATTTCGGGGACCGTTTGGGCCTTAAAGTTTTCCTGACATTTGTCTTACAGGTGAGGAAAAACCCCGATAAAAACCTCACCCAGAAAAACTGCCCCGACCGGGGATCGAACACGGGCCCGCTGCGTGACAAGGCAGCACGCTACCTCGAGACCACAGCGGTGGACCCCCTGATGATATGATGGGTGATAAATGATAATGAAGCACCAGGAGAGTTCTTAACCTAAACTTAACCTAAATTCCAGACCATGAGAAACCACAGGAAAATTCCTATGGTTTGCCGGGAATCGAACCCGGGATCTCATGAACAGTAGTCAGAAACGCTGACCACTAGCTCATGAGGCTGATTACGTTGTAAAATAATTAAAATGCAGAATTCGCTATAAATAACAACATTAAAAAAAACACAACAGAGAAAGGTCAGAAAAGGGAGAAGCGAGAGATTATAGACAAAATGGAACAAAAAAAAAAAGGCTGAAATTCATTTAAAAAAAGTAAAAAGCTATATAAAATTGCCATATTTTCAATTTAAGGCAACGTCTTACTGATTGGTTACTTCCAGAAAGCTCTAATTTGTCCTACGAAGAAAAAGTGAGCACTTGAAAACCCAAAGCCTTAATTAAGATGAAATTTTCATTAAGTTGTGTCAATTAAAAGTGATGATTTAATCTGCATTTATTTGTTTTTGTTACAAGCAACATTTAAAATGGCTGACTGCATTTTCGTAACTCTGAGATTATATAATGATGAATATTTTCTTAGAACGTATTTTGAATATATTACTTTTAAACGTATTTTTTCTCAAAATAGCCCTAATAACCTCAACACTAGGTCTACATACAAGCCAATTCATTGTAAACATATTGTGTCGCTTGTTAAATACTTATGTACATATCGATATTAATTGAAGATAGTGCGATTTGACAGAATACTTACTATTCACTGGCACTATCTAACCCGTACGTTCATGGCCGCGCGGACATAAGCTCTCCATACATCCCTCTCCTGAGCTAATGCTTTCCAATCATTCCCAGTATAATCTACTTCCCTCAAATCATAGTTAATGTTATTCTCCCACCTCATTCTTGGTCTTCCAACTGGGCGTGAATATGAATAAAATTGAAATTATAATATAACATTACAAAACTCTTACCTAATAGGTCCGTCTCCTTAATTTTGTAAACAATTAATTCTCTATAGGCCTTTCGAGACTAGTCCCATCATCAGCAGAAGGAGGAATGTATCTACTGACCCTGAATACAATATTGGTACAGTATTCTGCTAAGGATGGAACTAGTTCAGTAATTGCATTCAGGGTCAGTAAATATAGACCTATCTCCTGCTCCTTCTGCTAATGATGGGACTACTCTCGAAAGGCCTACAGATAATTAATAGTTTTCAAATTTGACGAGACGGACCAATTAGGTAACAATTTTATAATTTTACCGCTGTGGACTCGAGGTAGCTTGCTGCCTTTTCACGCAGCGGGCCCGGGTTCGATTCCCGGTCGGTACAAGCTTCATGGGTGAGTTTTTTCGGGGTTTTTCCTCGCATGTAAGACAAATTTCAGGAAGCTTTGATGCCCAAAACGCTCACCGAACATCATCTGGTTGTCGTCATCATCATCGTCATCCACGATGTGGAAACTAACGGGAAGCTACCACACCTATAATCACCTTTTCTGTCCAGCCTAAGAAAGACACTTCAGGGAAATAAATGGGCGGATAATCCACGAAGCACATGACTACTGCAGTTACTGCAATTCGTTCATGATCAAAGTACAGTTCAGCGGAAGAAAAGAAATAGATCATGTACTCGATTAATATAATTACGTATTTAAAGCTATTCATGTTAACTATAGTTGATCAGAATACAGTATATACCTACATATTTCTTCGAAGGTCAGAGACTAGCTAAAAATTCGCATTTGTTTGAAACTGAACGATTCTTGAGAAGAAGTTGAATGTCAGTTACAAATATGGCGACTGTCGGGTAGTAGTTTATGTTAATTTAACTCGGTTATTTTAATTTAAATGTTGGTTTTGATTTAATTTGTTTAACATTAACAATTATAATTTAATTAGTTTTCGACATGCCATTGTAAATGTTAATACAATCTGCAACATTAAAAATTAAAACGACTATTCAACTCATGCCACAAATGGGAGTCAATGACCAATCACATTTAAATGATTTTTGATTTACAACCAATCACAGTCGTGTTTCGTCTAAAATTTACCAACTAAAGTTTATCATAATAAAGAGAACACCTCCTTTTTAACATTCTGAATAGGTCATAGCATTATTTTGCAGTGACTGACTCATTAAGAAATACGACTACCAGATTGTGTATACATATATATATATATATATATATATATATATATATATATATAGTGCATGAATGTCATCAGAAAGCGAATGCGAGAGATAATATAAAAACATTTGTAACAATTGATTATACCAAAAAAAACAGTTTGCACTTTCATAAAACGAATTATTTTTCAGGAAATGACGTTGCAGAAAAATATAATTGACTTATTTACATCATAAGACATGAGAAATTAATTAATACCTATATCGTTGGTTATAAATTTCTCCACTAGAGTGCATTCTTACAACATTGCGAACAGCTTGACAAAAATGAATGACGATCTCATATCCATCTTTAACTGGTCTTCAGTATCGGTCTAAATCTAAATCCTAACAAGTCACAAGTAATTCTAATGGGACAACAAAGACTGCTTACAACCTTTGACATATCTACACTACCAAACATTACTATAAATAATATAATTATCCCTTATTCTTCTTCAGTAATAGATCTTGGACTACATCTAGACGCAAATTTAACCTGGCAAACACAAGTGAAACACATATGTAAAAAGACTTTCTCCATCTTACATTATCTTAGACGTTTTAAAGAATTTTCTCCCAGTTCGTTAAAACAAATCCTTGTACAGAATCTTGTGTTACCACACTTCGATTATTGTGACATTATATATAATGATCTAAACTATGACTTGTCGCAGAGACTGCAGCGTGTTCATAATGCTTGCGTTCGATTCATTTTCAATATCCGCCGTTATGACCATATTTCCGAACACTTTAATAACCTCTCTTGGCTCCGTCTTACTGACAGACGTAAATTGCACTCTCTTTCACTACTTTTCAAGCTTCTGAATTCCTACATCCCTACTTACCTGGCGTCTAGATTTGAGAAGTTATCCTCTTACCACAATATTGACACTAGATCACAAGATAGCAGTCTGCTAACAATTCCTCTTCATAGCACTTCCTCCTATTCTACTTCCTTCACAGTAGCCTCTGCCCGCTCCTGGAATCTCCTTCCTCAAGATATCACGGGTTGCCGCACACTTGGTGCCTTTAAGTCACGCTTATACAGTTACCTGTTGTCTAATAATTAATTTTTCTCTATTTATTTTAATTTTATACTATGTCATTAATCTTTTCCTGTTTTATATATATATATATATATATATATATATAGTACATATATATTTAATTCGTTAAATTTAGAGTAAATCAAAATACATTATAAATATTAATTGTATTGTTTCATAACTTGTAATCGTTTATATTTATATATATATATATATATATATATATATATATATATATATATATATATTGTAATTTAGATTTAAGACTATTTTTTGTTTGTATTTTTTAAACCTGGTTGAGTGGTAGACAAGGCCTTAAGGCCTTAACTCTGCCAGGTAAAATAAAGCTATTATTATTATTATTATTATTATTATTATTATTATCCTTTGGAAATAAATAATATTATGATTGGTTGCAATGATGAACAAAAGAAGCAAATGAAGCGTACCAATCGTTTCTCATTTGTTTTCTAACATCTCCGTTTACATTAAATATATAAACATTTTAAAATAACTATAGTTAAATAATGATTTGTGAGTAAACAGCTTAATTTTATTCGTTAAATAGTCCTAACAAATGCCACTCTTGATTTCCAAATTCTCTACATAAATTCACTCCTCACTTCGTGAGTCGTGAATTTATCGATAATTTGGAAATCACTCGTGGCATTACTTATGATTATTGTGCATTAATTTATCGGTTTCTAACAAACAGCTGACAGAGTTCGCCTGCACTCTCGCACGTGCTACGTGGAGTAATATATTCGAAAGTTAAATGTCAAAGTGTGCTTCTTACTTTGGACAGAGAATAGTAAAGCTGCAAAGCATAGCATTAAAATGCTATGATCGCAGTGAAAGACCTGCCCTAAAGCAGAACACTTTAAAAAATATGTATTATAGTTTTAATGTTCTAATACCTGAACGGAAATTTATCATGAATTTTAACAATTTCGAATATGTTTATTTTATTTTTTTCGTTGAAAGAAAGTGTTTTATGAATATTCATTTCGAAATTAAACTCATCCGTGAAAATTCACTTTCATTCTTAGCCATAAATTAACGGACGACGTTAGATAATTTTAAGCCTAAATTAAGAGGCCTCTTAGCAAAACTTGTTCGCCTTTTAACGCCCAGATTTTAATTGCGACAGTAATAACCTGAGTTGTAAAAGAATGCCGTCTAAATAAACACTACCTTTACTTTCTAAATAAGAAGCGTCTAAACTAAATTTGATGGCCCTTTCACGCCCAGGTTTGAATCGCAAGGCTAATAACCTGACATGTTAACGAGCTACTATCCCTTTACAATGATTATTATTGTTAAGCGATCATTCCCCTTGCAGAGGTTTCTCTTCGACTACAAACAATAATTGTCTAACATTTTACAGAACTCATTCATTCCTCCAACATTCTCATCGTCGTCTCCTGCTACAGAACCTTACACGAA
This sequence comes from Diploptera punctata, assembly GCA_030220185.1. NCBI lineage: Eukaryota > Metazoa > Arthropoda > Insecta > Blattodea > Blaberidae > Diploptera > Diploptera punctata. The sequence goes on along the minus strand of JASPKZ010000046.1, from coordinate 382,583 downwards.
TTTTTTTAACATTCTGTAGCCAAGTTTCCGTTCATCTTCCATGTTTTATTCTCTCTTCTATAACCATTCCCGAAGTATATATATATATATATATATATATATATATATTATTTAATGCTACCAGTTTGCCATTTCGACATTTCTTATATTCTCTTTTGACTTTGGTGAATTGTAACCCACTTGTGAGGTTGGGGCGCCTGGAAGCCGGGGTTACTCTGCTCCAATGATATGATGGGTGATGATGATGGTAATGTTGCGCCGGGAGAGGTCTTAATTCTAAACTTAATCTAATGATATTACATATAACTAACTCACGAATCACGATTGAACCCGTAGGTTCATGGCCGGCGGACAATAAGCTCTCCATACATTCCTATATTGAGCTAATACCTTCCAATCATCCCCTGTATAATCTACTTCCTCAAATCATGGATAATGTTATTCTCCCACCTCATTCTTGGTCTACCAACTGGGCGTTTTCCCTCTGGTTTTCCTATAAGAAACTTCCATGCACCTCTTTCATCCCCCACACGTGCCACCTATCCTACCCATCGCAATGATATTACGCATAGTAAAAAAAATCCAAATCACCAAATTAACAAGATAAAAGAGTCAACGCGTTTCAATAGCGGTGCCATCATTATCAATACTTAATATTGACTTAATATCAAGTCTCGATATTGATAGCGTCCTATAGAAACGCGTTGACTCTTTTAACTTGTTAATTTGGTGATTTGGGATTTTATTGACTATGTGTAATATCATTTTATCACCAAGAAGATCTTGTTTATTGAATCATTAATCTAATGAGATGAATATGATAAATGATGGTTATGATGGCCAGATGATGTTCGGGGACAGTTTAGGCCTTAAAGTTTCCTGACATTTGTCTTACAAGCGAGGAAAAACCCGAAAGAAACCTCACCCATCACCCAAGAAACTTGTCCGACCTGAGATCGAACTCGGGTCCGCTACGTGATAAGGCAACACACTACCTCGAGATATAGCAGTGGACCCATTCCAGAAGTTTTCTTGATATTCTCGTAGCCTAATTCTTTGCAGATGTTAATGAAAATCCAATATTCTATGTTCGGTTATAGGTCCTATATTTTCCTGTCTGCATTATTCATTGTACAATATTCTTATCGTCATCTCCTTCAATTTCATAGAACTTCTCAGATACTCAGTCTGAACTTCTGTTGATTTTCTAATATGATGTAAGGGGTAGTGACGTGTGTATAACCTCTCCTACCCAATTCTCATCCTCACCTTCTCGTGGTACAACCCGTTTTCACAAACGAGGCTCTGAGGACCGAGTCACGGCGGTATAAACCGTTCCATCGGGTACTGAGTAAATGCGGTATCCTAATGTCTGTCCAGAGACTAAAAGGTAGCAGCCCTACCACTGGACTACTTAGCGTCGGGCCAGTAACCTGTCCTAAGGAACTTCAAAACTACTTTCAAGTCTCAACATGAATGTTAAGATATCAACCTGCAGGAAGAAGAAGACCAGGACGTCCACTCAAAAGACTTTTGGATGGTGTTTCTCTTGAGGCCGAAACAGGTCAACAAATGACCTAAATTCGTGAATGTACTATGATGATGATGATATTTGTTCATAGTTCATGTCTCTTCTCAGCTAACTTTCTTTCCAAATATTCAGCCTAAGATCAGTTGACTGAATTTCGAGATGTTCTCGAAGCAAAAACATCTGAAGGGTCAAAAAAAGGGAGATATGTTGTACTATAGTGTGGCGTCTAATTACTTAAGCCACACCGTAGTACGGCAGACCCAAAAGATATATTTATTATCTTTTCAACTAAAGCAAAAGAATTACAATTTTTAAGAAATTAATTCTACAGAATAAAAGTTAGTTAAGACTAAACAATTACAATTCTACACAGGAACTACTACACAAGAACTACTAAACATTTTAAACTGTTCTACTGTATCCAGCAGAAAACTCTAATATCTACTGCCAAGTGGAATTCAACTGCTTGCAGCTGGCCTCAGTTGTTACATAGTATAGTAATTAATATTTTAGTAAACATTAACTATTAGTGCACTATGGAATCTACACTTCTTCTTCTTCTACTCTTCAAGGGCTAGGCAAATTGCCTGTTCCGCCTCACAGTTATTCTGTCCATCTTTTCATTGGCCTTCCTACATTCCTTGAATCTCTGGCTTATAGTTAAATGCTGCTTTTGGTATTCTTGTTACATTCATTCTTTCTACATGTCTAAACCAATTTTCTCTATATTCTTTGATTTACCATTCAATGTATATATATATATATATATATATATATATATATATATATATATATAACTCTGTTCTTATATCTGCATTCTTTATCCGATCCATTCTTGTGAAGCCTTTTGTTCTTCTAAGGAATTTCATTTCTACGCTTTGTATTCTACTTTGTAATTGTTTGGTCATTACCTATGTTTCACTCCTATAAAGTAATGCTGGAACTGCCAATGTTTTATAAAACTTCAATCTAGCATCTCTTCTTGTTTTGTTCTTTAATGTTCTATGTATAGTTCCACATATAATTTGAAATTTTGACAGTTAGATATGTCTCATTCATCTGTTGTGTTTATAGTAAAATTACAACCCAATATTAAAAAGTTGTTACTTGTTCCAGAGGTTTGTTATATATTATGATTTTTATCTTATATGTTAATTTCCCCAAAATGCCATTATTTTCGTTTTTTCTTTTGATATTTTAAATTATATTCTTGGCATAACTGATTTAATTGACGTAAAGAGTACTGCAAATTATTTTCATTTTCTTAAACACATTGTAAGCATACATTAAAACATTTAAAATTTTAAAACGGTCCATTCTTATACCCACATTAACATTACTTTTCCAATTTTGGATGATGTCATTAATATATACAATAAAAAGAGTAGGTGATAAACTACACCCTTGTCTTACACCTGTATAATGTACTTTTAATTGTACAACATACTCGGCCGCGGTGGACTAGTGGTTATGCTCCTTGCCTCTGGTCCCGAGGGTCCAAACCCGGCCGTGGTCGATGGATTTTTTAGGAGGAACTTTAAGCCGTGGGTCCCGAGTCTGAAGATTTTTAGGTTCATAAAAATCCTTAAGCCTGAATGAAAAGGCCTCTAAGCAAAATTTACCGAATTTTCCCGTCCTAGTACTACCTTGGTTTCCTAGATGTCAGTATGAGGCGGAACGCTGACCACGGACCACTCAAAATGACATCTATACGAAAACAAGTGTAACTAAATTAGTATGGTTCAAATTCTTCCCTGTAGGGGGAGAGCGCCTAAAATCTCTGTAAAGGGAAAACATTGGCTTACTTACTTACTTAATTACTCACTGGCACTATCGAACCCGTAGGTTCATGGCCGCGCGGACATAAGCTCTCCATATATCCCTATCCTGAGCCAATACTTTCCAATCATTCCCTGTATATTCTACTTCCTCAAATCATAGTTAATGTTGTACTTTATTCTCAAATACTTGTAATCTCCTTTCTCCCTTAAAGTAAGAGTTCATGTTTCGCACCAATATAATACAACTGGTAGAATAATAGTTTTACATATTTTCAGTTTAACGTTTTTTTGAAAGGAGTTGAGACATCAATAGTCTCTGCAATGCATAATAGCACGCATTTCCAGAATTATAGTCTTAAAGAATGAATTTCTTATATCAAAACATAAGAATCATTGCGGAACAACTGCTAAGTTTGTCAAAAAGATCATAGTCACTCTGTATTTACTGTGTAAAATGGAATGCAGCATTTGTCTTGTTGAATCTGCTCCTTATAATTTGAAGTATAAAGTAATCCCCAATCCAAGGAACAAGAACAGGTTTAACTTGGTGTAGTGAAGTACGTTTTGTAAAGGAGCACAATGACACATACTTCTAGTTAAAAATGCTATTTTCATCTCGACACTTCCATACAACAGGTAACAGGTTTCTGCCAAGTTGAATTCATTCCTTCTTTCGACAAAAAAACGTATTCATGCTGGTGCATCTTTTGTTACGTAAAGCCTATTGAAAATGTCCATATTATAGGCTGTATACTGGTTCTTTCTGGTAGAATTGAAGGTTCTTTTGTGCAATGATGCAAAGTAGGTGGAAGAATATCGGGGGGTTTAGAATTCTTTTCATCCCTTTGATTAAAGTTTCTGGTTGGAATATTTCATATCTTGCCCTTACATCATCACAGTATTAGATCTGCTGTCTTGTTCTCCTCCCCCCTTCCAACTTACTAGCTGTATGCTCTGCACCTGAAATGCTACCCCTTCACAAAAACTGTACACTCGACATTCTTGATGTTCAACTTGTTCCCTTTCAGTGCATTGGTGGCATTATATTCTTACGAAACACTTGACTGTCTAACTCACAGGCACTATTGAGCCTATAGCTTCATGCCGAGGGATATAAGCTCTCCATATATCCTATTCTGAGCTAACGTTTTCCAATCATCCCTTGTATAATCTACTTTCCTCAAATCATGGTTAATGTTATTCTCCCAACCAATTCTTGGCCTAACTACTGGGCGCTTTCCCTCCAGTTTTCCTGTAGAGTGTTTCATTGGTCCTCTATCACACCCCATGCATACCACATGTCCTGCCCATTTTATTCTATGAGACTTAAATGTTCTTAACTATATCTTGTTTCCCATAAATATCACGTAGTTCGTTGTTTTGTAGTCTTCTTCGTCCGCCTGTCTTTTCACCTCATTTTGGTCCAAAGATTTTCTTAACAACTTTCTTAATTATCATACTCATAATCTTTTCTCTTTTCTCTCCCCTTAAAGTAAAAAGCATATATATATATATATATATATATATATTTATTTATTTATTTATTTATTTATTTTCCATCGCTGTGGTCTCGAGGTAGCGTGCTGTCTTGTCACATAGTGGGCCCGGGTTCGATGGCCGGTCGGGGCAGTTTTTCTGGGTGAGGTTTTTATCGGGGGTTTTCCTCACCTGTAAGACAAATGTCAGGAAAACTTTAAGGCCCAAACGGTCCCCGAAATCATATGGCCATCATCATCATCATCCCTATCATTTTTATCATCATCATCCTTCACCGGTGTGGAAAGCAACGGGAAGCTACCACACCTACAATTCTCTAGTGAAGCTGCAAGCATAACATGAAAATGCTATGATTACAATGAAAGACCTGCCCTCGGGCAGAATTACTATGGATGGATGGATATATATATATATGCATTAAATTTAATATATTTTTAGAGAAGTTGGGACGACAAGAATCGATTAATGCAGAATAGCATGCTTTTCCGGAACTGAATCTGTGTTTATTTATTTTTTACACCTCATTCCTGTTTTGTAATTATTGTTCCTAGGTATTTGAATTTAGCCTCTTCTTCAAATATCCGTCATTTAACGCTTTACTGCCTACACGTTAAAATATGGTTCTTCATTTTCTTAGAAGTAGAATGTAATTGAGGAGGTTACAAGAATGGGGGTGTAAGTGCAAGTTTTGCAGTATTGAGAAAAACAGGTTTAAAGTTGAAGTTATGTATGAAAATTATGGCAGTCATTCTATATCTACTTCTAACGCGTACACTTGAATCCCTTTGTCACTAAATAAAATTTTGTTTCAAGAATGTAATTATGCACCAAACTCGATTTTTGAAAAAAAAATATCACTTAACCCCTTGCTTCTAACCGCTTCAATTATGCAACTTTGTCCCCTAAAAATATTTTTTTATTGTTATTTCCCTCAATTCCCTGGATGGTTTGGTTTGTCCCATTTAGTAATTTTGTACCCGATAAATTTTAATTTGGTACTAGGAATAGCACTGAATTTTTCCCAACACTAAAAGTGCTAGGATGTAAGTGATTTCTCTAGGTTGAGAAAATCAGCTATAACGGCTGGGGACCCGATATGCTGAGCATATGTCACACCTATACTGCCTGGATAATTGTCCACTTCTGTGATTAACACATGTGGATTCAAGGCCAGCAGACAACTGATATGCCAAAGGCCTTTCAAAACCTATCACACATTGGAGTTAGATGATATCTATTGACTTGTTAATGTTCCAGTAGTGAATGAAATATTCTAATGCAACAATAAATAACACTGGTCAACATGATTTTTGTCTCATGAGTACCAATAGTTGTACTTAATGCATTTTTTTGTCGTGATTTAATATGTATTCGGAATTTCTCCATCGCCCACAATTTTTTATTTCAATTTCAGTTAATAGATTTAAATGATTATTTTTTTTAATAAACGTTTTTTCTTCCATTTGTCCATCTTGGCGTAGTGAGCGATGAGCACGGGCAACACTTTCATCAGGAGATTTCAGCTGTGGAAAAGAGATATCAAGGCAAATGGAATCCTAATATGCTGGCCGATTATTATTGGACCATAAAGAGGGATGCTCCACAGGCGAAATATAGCACAAAATCGCCATTTCTTACTTTCTAGGTGAGTCCGAATGTTCGAATATTGTGTAGTTACGAATGTAAAAAATATTAAAGTGTTGGAAATTGTAAATTCCTGTCTCTCGGAAACCTTGCGTGATGGAGAAAACCCGATATCATATTTGAATTCAGGAGAAAAAATACTATCAGAATCGCATATTTTTCTTTCTGAGACAAAAAAAAAATATTTTTTGTTGCTCAGTGTAATCATCCTTAGATGATCAGTTATGAACCTCAGGTTTTTTGTGTTTGTTAAAAAAGTAAATGTTTGTTTTATTTTTAGACATTATATAAAACTTATAAAATTATTATGTGACATTCTAAAGGATATTTAAACTCATAACTCTTACGATTAATTAGTTACGAAGTGATGTTCATTAATACATCCAGTTGTATTCCATTAATCATTGTATGCGTTGTTTAAAAACCCCACCTTAAAGTACAATTAAAAGTGCTCCTTATTCACGGTTCCGTTATTCGCATTTTCATTATTCGCAGGGTTAAAAAGTTGCGACACAGTTCCTGTATTTGCGGCTAAAGATTTCTTCGTTCGCGTGTCCAGTCAGTATATTAGACGGATTAGTATCCTTTATTAACATATCGGCAACATTTTTTTACTGCAGGCACGTGCCAACGCGATATTTACAAAGAACGATTCAAACCAAGTGGACAAATTAATATCAAAGTAAAGCAAACCTCATTGCCACTAAGCCTAAAGTTCGTTGTTAAAAGCCACCGCCGCCGTAATTCACTTGCCGCTATGTCCGGATCGGTGTTTTATTGTTTCAACTTGTTATTCGTTGAGATCATTTTGATTGATTAACGCGTGACTAGTGTTGCCGGTTAAAGTAAAAACATAAATATTTGACCGTTTACGCGTTTGTGAGTCATTTGCATCTATATGACGCTGTTTCAATGTTAGTGAATCAACCGTACGATTCATCAAGAAATCCGAAGACAAAATAAGGAATTCTATCGCTGAATTCACAGCTGAATACCAATCTGAATTGGAAGGCCTTTTAAAAGCAGCAAAACAGGAAAAAAAAAATACTAAGTTCTTTAGGCCCTTGCCTAAGCCTTACTGTAATAATTAAGAGAAATTGTTCAAAATCTCTCATTAATGGTTTTTATGTTGATAATTTTTATTTTATTTCAGAGCCTATGAAGGTATCCTCTATATACCCATACAAATTACCATTCCATATTCGCGGCATTTTTGCGGAACATATCCCCCACGAATAAGGAGCTTTTACTGTGTTCAAGAATAATGTAACATTGTAAGTTTTAGGTATTATCTTAATAATTAACTCACTATCTAACTCGTAAGTCCATGGTCGCGCGTACATAATCTTTCCATACATCCCTACCTGATCTAATGTTTTCCAATCATCCCTTGTATAATCTACTTCCCTCAAATCATGGTTAATGTTAACCTCCCACCTAATTGTTGGTCCACCAACTGGGCGTTTTCCCTCTGGTTTTCCTACAAAAAGTTCCATGCCCCTCTTTCATTCCTCATTCGTGTCTTTTGTCCTGTCACACGCAGTCTACGAGTTAACTTTTTTTATTATATCTGGTTTCCTCTAAAGATCAAGTTGCTCACTGTTACCAAGTCTTTTCCATTCGACTGTCTGTTTATGTCTCTTTAATCCAGACATTTTCCTAAGAACTTAATTTTCAAATCTCGTAATATTTTCACCTCCCTTAAAGTAAGAGTCCATATTTCGCATCCATATAATATAACTAGGAGATTTTTTTTTTAAGTTTAACATTTGTTGAGAGAATGCCTATAATATAATACTGTAGTTGCATGCATTTCCAGAATTCAGCCTATAATTAATTTCTTTGTGCTCCTCATTCCTATTTGTAATTATTGCTCCTAGGTATTTCAATTTAGCCACTTCTTCAAAATTTCCCTTGTGTGTCACAAACTGTTCATTTCCATTATATAATATATTTTATGTGTGACGATATGTTTATTTTTAATAATAATTAGGCTTACTAATTATTATATAAACAAATGTTAAAATATCAACCTGCAGGAAGAAGAGGGCCAGGACGTCCACTCAAAAGACTTTTGGAGGTGTTTCTCTTGAGGCCGAAACAGGTCAACAAATGGCCTAAATTCGTGAATGTACTATGAAGATGATGATGATGAATTTTTATATAACTGATGTTTGATATATACCCAAGTTGAGTTGTGTAATGTATCTGGCAATACACTCTCTGTATGTTATTTCATTATTTCTTTCTTTCTTCTTTTTCGTTTTCGTTTAGCTCTTTGTGTTAATGTAAGAAGTAGATAGATATTCCTGAGTTTAAACATATTTTTTCTAGGGACTAAAGATAGGTGTTGAGGGGACATCAGATAAAGTTGTGCCTCTCCCTAGCAAGTATTTGTTTCCCACACACACAGCTGGAAGTGTTAATTTTACATACAGGTTACAAGCAAACAAAGTACTTTACAGCAAATTTTCGTTTCATTGCGCGTCCCTCTGCCACCACTCACCGCGGCAACAAGAAACATTTCAAATATAACGGCTTTAAAACATAAGTCAATATATCTCATATGAGTCTTAATTTAACCCGATTTGTGAATTGGACTCTTGGATCGAAAATGTCACAAGTAAATTTATTAGAGAAGCACATTTTTAAACTTAAATTTGAATTAAATTGTCTTTATAATAATTATAATATAGGTAAAAATAAAAGAAAATAGAGTTTTTGGATGAATACAAGTGCATAGATTTTAAGTATAAATTCCTTGGGGGATAAAAATAATCAAAATGTCTTAACTGTTTTTTCGAAAAAAAAATATAATTCTTACCTAAGTCCTGTTCATGGATTACACTGGCCTGCGAATTTATTTATTTTTCTGCAGCACAGGTTATAACAGGTTTCTAAACCTAATTTTGGTGGGCTGAATTCAAATACGTAGATTTTTTTTCGTATCACGTAAGTTTTTTTTTGACATGTTGGAATTAAATATTTATTAAGTTACTTATTATTGAATTATATGTCCATCCATAGTAATTCTGCCCGAGGGCAGATCCTTCACTGCAATCATAGCATTTTCATGCTATGCTTGCAGCTTTACTAGGGAATTGTAGGTGTGGTAGCTTCCCGTTGCTTTCCACACCGGTGAAGGATAATGATGATGATAAGGATGATGCTGGTGATGATGGCCGAATGCTGCAAAAACATTCAGAGGCTTCATACAACAATATAAATTATACAGTTAAAACAGTTTAAAGTAAATAAGGAATTACTAACATACCATACCTTAAGATCTCTATTTTCTCCTCCGCTTAGCAAGAAATGAATGGCGTTTGTGGTCCTACTGAGCATTTTCTCTTACCAAACACCATTATTACCAATAATGGCGGGTATTGGCCTGAATTTCATTAAGTATGTAAGGACACAAGGTGGTTTAGGTGGCATGTGCTATATATGGTATATTAAATTAAGTTGGGCTAGAATATTAGAGGAAAACATAGTCAATTTGTTTTTAATATTGGTTTGTATAAAACATAATGTGGCTTCAGTTTGAAGAGTGACATGACCGCTCCATTTTGTCTTTCAAGCCACAATACAAACACTTGGGTTGTACAGTTAGCGACGCAGGCCAACCCTAATTTTTGCTGCACGATTTTTATAATTGATGAAGGGTGCAGCATAGTCTAGGTTGTCTTAAATCTGTTCACCACATGTATTTCCTTATAATATAGAATCTAGAAGAATTATTATTTTCATGGTATGTCTTTCCTTCTTTTATAGGATACCTATATGAACTAATTTTGACATAAGGAGCAATGAAGTTTGAACCACATATTAGTTCGATAAACAGTGGCAAGCCTTTATGAATGTATAGTTAGATGGGTACATACCAGGACTACTACAGGACATATGATACTCATATTACTCTACGTACTATATGGCCGTAGCTAAACAATAGGACAACGGTGGAGTAAAAAAAGTCGCTTTTTTGGACGCTTAAAGGCTGAACCCTAACAAATACACCAAATTAATGTAAGTAAAGTAAAGGGATCCCACTACAGGACTCGGGAGGCCCTTGGGGTTGTGGGAGGTTAAGGCTCCCACTTTTTTTAGACAATCGGCACTTGATGTCAGCCGGGTTGTCACCCCTGCGTGACGGCCGCCTTTACCCCCAGAACAAGCGCCTGGTACTCATTTCCGTTAGAGGATGAGTCGACCCCAGGTCCATAGTGCCGCCAGAAGGTTTGGATCAGTTTAAAAATCCTGACCCCATTGGGGCTCAAACCCTCGACCTTCCGGCTTGTAGTACAGTGTCTTAACCACTACGGTATGGCGTGCAAATTAATGTATACAGAAGTGAATATCTAAATAAAAAAAGACTACAAAAAGTCCACGACAGCATGTCTATTTTTACGGATATCTCACAATAACGTTTTTTCGTTTTCAGCTTATTGATGCCAAGAAGATCGGGATAAGTACATTCACGGGCTTACTTACTTACTTACTTACTTACTTACTTACTTACTTACTTACTTACTTACTTACTTACTTACTTACTTACTTACTTACTTACTTACTTACTTACTTACTTACTTACTTACTTACTTACTTACTCACTGGCATTATCGAACCCGTAGGTTCATGGCCGCGCGGACATAAGCTCTCCATACTTCCCTATCCTGAGATAATGCTTTCCAATCATTCAATGTATAATCTACTTCCTTCAAATCACATTTCTGGGCTACGTTAGGTAATCAGCACGGGGTATCTAAAATAATTTTGATATAAATTTGTAATATTTTATTTTTACTTTGGGCTATTCAACTAAACACAAAAACACGTTTAATTTATTTAGGCGTAGCAGCAGACGCCGGGAATCATCTAGTATATACGTAATGTATATATATGGCCTACTGCTGTACTCTATTGAAAGATATATTGTCGGTATATTTTTAATCAAATAAAAGTCTGTGACAATTAAATTCACATTTGAAGGTACGGTGTTCTAATAGTAAATAAAACATATCAAATTTGTGATCTTACAGTTGAAAAGCAAAACCCTATCACTAGCTGTTTATCCACTAACATACTTCTGTTGTCATAAGAGAATACGTTAATGTATATAAAATGCAACTTTTCACAGAAGCACTTTTTAACCAAGAATATGCACTATTTTTACAGACACCTAGAAATATACGTCTTTATATCTGGGAAAATATTGGTGTCCTGGTTAACAACTTCTGCATAGCGCACAAAATCTTGGGAGATAATTGCTATACATATAACTCATTTTGGCCATGTTTTGACTTGATGATTTATTCGCTGTGACCACATATACGATATAGTGCATTGATGTATATAATTGTGCTAAATTTTACAGGGTTGCCACACTGTAACAATCGATGTGTCCCCGGTTTAAAAATGTGTTCATCGCAGAGAATATCCGCGCTATTTTCTATAGGATATTCCGTAACTGTGTAATTGTCTCCGATAGAGACTTCGAAATGACAGCCTCATTAATATACAAAGCTTTCCCTGCGTCGTGTTGGTAGTCCGATCAGGGAGACAAATATTACTCGTTTTACTCAAGATGGAAGGATATGCTTTGAGTCGACACAAGCTTATATCCTAACCTTGAAGTCGAAGAAGTTACACACACGCGCGCACACATTGGTCATTGCATATAAGTTATAAATGATAGAAAAAGACGAGTAAATTACAGTATTTTGGCCATATAAGGAGGATGTAAGATTATCATAAGTAATGCCACGAGTGATTTCCAAATTATCGATAAATTCACGTCTCACGAAGTGAGGAGTGAATTTATCTAGAGAATTTGGAAATCAAGAGTGGCATTTGTTAGGACTATTTAAACGAATAAAATTAAGCTGTTTACTCACAAATCATTATTTAACGATAGTTATTTTAAAATATTATATATTTAATGGTAAACGGCGATGTTTGAAAACAAATGAGAAAACGATTGGTACGCTTCATCTGCTTCGTTTGTTTATCACTGCAACCAGATCATACTATTTATTGCCAAAGGAACGCAAAATTGTAAGAATGCTCTCTAGTGGAGAAAAATGAAACACATCAAACTGTTATTAATTCATTTCTGATGTCATATGATGTAAATATGTCAATTATATTTTTCTGGATTATTACCTGGGAAAAAATACATTTTTAAGAAAGTGCAAACAGTGGTTTCTTTTTTTGGTGGTTTAATCAATTGCTACAAATATTTTTATATTAACTCCTGCAAGCGCTATGTGTTGACATCCATGCACTATAGGCCTATATAAAATCTGGTAGCCGTATTTCTTACAGTCAGTCACTGCAAAATAATGGTCAGACCTGTTCAAAATATTAAAAAGGAGGAGCTTTCTTTAATGTGGTAAATTTAATATTGATAAACATTTGGTGAAACACGACTGTGATTGGTTGAAAAACAGAAATCATTGAAACGTGATTGGTCATTGACTCCCATTTGGGGCATGAGTTAAATAGTCAAAGATAATAATGCTATCAACACCAGAAGGAATAAAAGGAAAGGAAGACCAAATGGAAACTCAGTTGGGAGAGAGTGAGACAGGGCAGGTAACTGGGAACATATCTGATAGTGAACAATAGAGAGAGAGAGAGAGAGGAGAGAGAGAGCGAGAGAGAGAGAGATGAGAGAGGGAGAGAGAGCGAGAGAGGAGAGGGAGAGAGAGAGAGAGAGGAGAGGGGAGAGAGCGAGAGGAGGAGAGAGAGAGAGAGCGAGAGAGAGAGCGTAAATGAAAATTAGTATGTGTTTGGTTGGGATAATATTACAACTTAGAAAAATTCAAATATGATAAAATGTATGCCTTTCAAAGACACATAAGGTAATATTTGGTGCGGTATTCAGCTGGAAATAATTACTCTATTAATACACATATGTCCACTTTTGGAGATAGCGTGCTGCTTGTCTCGCAGCGGGCCCGGGTTCGATTCCCGGTCGGGACAGGTCCCTGGGTGAGGTTTATTCGGGGGTTTTCCTCACCTCTAAGACAAATGTCAGGAAGCTTAGGGCCCAACGGTCCCCGAAAATCATCCGGCCATCGTCATCCTTATCATTATCATCATCACCCATCATCGGTGTGGAAAGCAACGGGAAGCTACCCCACCTATAATTCCCTTGTAAAGCTGCAAAGCATAGTATGCAAATGCTATGATTGCAGTGAAAGACCTGCCCTCGGGCAGAATTACTATAGAATAGAATACATGCATAAAGGAACTGCTGAAAAGTCAAAGTTTGCGTAAATAAAGGCGATATGGAGCGTTCTTCAGTTTAGTATATCCTGTTCAAATACTTCATTTCAGCTGCTTAGAAAACCCTTTGTCTCAAAATTTGAACATACTATATGGTACCTCCATTGCATAAATCCCTACTTCTTGTCACACCGTAAGAAATAATGTACGGAATTTAAATCTGGGGGTAGCTGTGCAGCTCAAACATCCATGGCGTCCATACTACCAAATTTTGAATTTGCGATCCATATAATGGCGTATTCCTGGGCGGATATGACGTGGAACAACATCATGGTAATAACATATTGAGAGTCTAGCTTGCCAAAGTGCGTTCCAGCACAAAAAAGGCTCACTTTGGAACCACTGCATTTTTCTAAAATACATCTTGACGATGATGATTGATCCAGTGAGTTGAGTTCCTGAAGTGGTAATCCAACATTGACAGTAATCTTACTTAAAAATGACACAATGAAATAGAGTCCGGAGTTTCTTCTACTCGGTCGCGTGTTATGGAAATTGAAAAACTCCATTCCTCAAAAAGCACACCTCGGCTGTTCCAACAATAGTCTTGAAGCTAACTTAATTTGCCACAAACCATTCTACAGACTCAACGCGTCAAGGGAAGTTCTGTTCTCTGGACAGGACAGGGCCGCAATTTATCTTCGTGCAATGTACGATGGCGATTCTTCCAGTTACATAATATGGATGCGAAATATAATCTCTTAAAATTATTAGTATTCAAGAATAAAGATTTTTTTTTCGGATGAGAGACGAACAACAAGCAAACGAATGAGAAAAGCAGTGAATTACATGATCTTTATGGAAAACCTGATATGATAAGAGCTGTTAAGTTTTGTAAACTGTGTTGGGCAGGAAATGTGGCACGGATTGGGAATAAAAAAAATTATAGGGGACCAGAGGGAAGGCGTCCATAAGATGGGTCAAGTATTAGGTGGGAAAATAAAATTGACTATGGTTTGAGGGAGAATGACTGGAAAACGTTAGCTTAGGATGGTGATATATGGAGAGATTATATTCGCGTGGCCATAAACAGCCGGGTTCGATAATACTAAATGAATTAGTAATGCACGGGGGACAATCTACTGGGAAATTCTAACTCGTTATGTCAATGGTTGGATCCTCTTGCACAAACCTCAAAAAGCTCAGCTTGACACTTACATGTGTTCTCGGACATCTTATCTAGATGCAGGAATGACACTTCCTGTCTGCGTATATGCACGAATAAATGTACAGACGCATTCGTTTACTTTTCATTGTAAAAATGCTGAAATATATCATATCAATTTTCACATTATTGTTAAAATTAAGGTTCCAAGAAAAATTATACTCCTTACTTACTTACTCAATGGCACTATCGAACCCGTAGGTTCATGGCCGCGCGGACATAAACTCTCCATACATCCCTATCCTGAGCTGTTATTTTCTAATCATTCCCTGTATAATCCACTTACCTCAAATCCTGGACAATGTTATTCTCCCACCTCATTCTTGGTCTGCCAACTGGGCGTTTTCCCTCTGGTTTTCCTACAAGAAAGCTTCTATGCACGTCTTTCATTCCCCATTCGTCCCACATGTCCTGCCCACCGCAATCTACGAGACTTAACTTTTCTTATTATATCTGGCTTCCTATAAAGATCATGTACACTAGTGTCCAAAATTAAAGCAACAAATTGAAATTTAGCCTTCCTGTGTCCAATATACAATAGAATAGTACCAAGTGGCAGTAGAACGTAAGCAAATGTCTGTATAATCATATCCTCTATGTGAGATAGCATTCCTGTCTTTGTAGAATCAATGAAGTGATAACGTCAGTGCACCTATCAAAGGGTACTTTATGTTTACTCTCTTTAGTCCCACTTCAGCATTCACTGTGTAAACATTCAGGTGCAGTATGACATAGAGAAGACGCCAGGCAGACTCCCTGCGTTGTAGGACGATATGGAGAATGTAAGCTGGACAATCTCTAGTTGATGTGGCCACTCGGCTATGTGTTTCGATCTGTTGTTTCCTGGATGTGGCAACAGGTTTTAGAGGTAGAAAATGTAACCCGAAGACCTGGGCAAGGACGACCAAGAGTCGCCACACAAAGAGAGGATCGTTACTTGACAATAAGGGCAAGACGGAACCGTGTTGTACTGCACAACAACTGGCATCTGACCTCATAGTTTCCACTGGAACATTTGTATCGCGACAAACAGTATACAAAAGGCTTCAACAGAGAGGTCTTTACTGTTGCAGATCCGCTGTATGTGTACCCCAGACACGTGATCAGAAAAAAGACGTCGAGAATGGACCCAACAACATGTCAGTTGGACGGACGAACAGTGCACTAATGCCCTTTTTACAGATAAGTCCAGATTCGGTCTTCAGAGCGATTCTCGACGGATTCGCATTTGGAGAGAATCTGGAACACGATTTCGGCCATCAAACATTCTGGAAAGATACATATGGAGGTGGATCAATAATGATGTGGGCAGGCATTATGATAACTGCTCGAACACCTCTACAGGAAGTTGTACGGTAAACGGACAAGGTTTAACCGCAGCCAGGTATCGTGACGAGATCTTGTTACCTCATGTATGCTTGTTTAGAGATACTTTGGGTCCAGCCTTCCTGCTGATGGACGATAATGCTCGTCCGCACAGATCAGCTGTGGTTTATGACTACCAGTAAATTTAAGACATTGCCATATTGAGCACTTGACCACATTTCTCGATACTGAGTGTGAACCTAAGATCACTTTAAATAGAATTTTTTTTTTTTGTTTCTGTTATTTCATGAAAAATGATGTTAGAATGTTTACTGAGTTTAGTCCTTTTGTTCCAGTATGAGCCAGTAATATTCTCTGGCACAATTAAGATAGAAAGTAAACATTTCAGTTTGTTGCTTTAATTTTGGACACTAGCGTATTCACTGTTAAGTAGTCTTCTCCATTTACCAGTCTGTTCAGCTGTCTTTGGTCCAAAAATTTTCCTAAGAACTTTAGATCCCTACTAGTGATGAGAATATAATGTTACCTATTCTGTATTAGTAATTATGCCATGTTTTTTTCCTTGCAAGTTTTTAGGCTAATGTGCTCTGATAAGTTGATTATTCTGAAAGCGGTATTTTGCTATAATAATTCAAAAAAAGTTTTGCATCTACTTCAATTTTTTAAGTAGGTCTAGTTAAGTGATAAGTAAAAATAGAATGTAACTCTACTACAAACACACTACGCCAAAAGTAACAAAAAGGAAAAAAAAAAGTCTTATTATCACTCTCATGTCCACCGCTGTGGTCTCGACATAGCGTGCCATCTTGTCATGCTGCGGGCCCGGTTTCGATACCCGGTCGGGACAGGCTCCTGAGTGAGGTTTTTTTTTCGGGGTTTTTCCTCACCTGTAAGACAATTCAGAAAGCTTAGGGCCCAACGGTCTCCGAAAATCATCCGGCCATGATTATCATCCTTATCATTGTCATCAACATCCTTCGCCGGTGTGGAAAGCAAACGGGAAGCTACCACACCTATAATTTCCTAGTAAAGCTGCAAAACATGGCATGAAAATGCTACAATTGCAGCGAAAGACCTGCCCTCGGGCAGAACACTGTGGAATGGAATTCCTCACATAGCTCCATCAAACTCAAACCTACACGAGCTTTATGCTACGAGTACGGTATTTACGGTATCGACTGTTGACTCCAAGCAACAAACCTTTCCACTTTGTCTTAATTTAATATAACTTAAAGTTACCTCAAAATGTAAAAAAAAAGTACAATTTCTTTCGGTTCACATTTTTATAAATTGATAGGGAAAAATAATGATTAATTGTTTAAATCATTTATCACCTGATTTCAGTGCACTTGTTATTTGACTGGAGGTAGGCCTACTATAAATAGTTTAATCGATGCTTTAGGCCTATCTAGTTTATAACTACCGGTGGGTCTGCTGTTGATTGATAAATGTATTATATTGCATATATGTATTTCCTTATAATATAGAATCTAGAAGAATTTTTTTTTTGCACAATGTAACTAATAGGCCTATTGTATACTTGCTGTTATTGTTGATGTGTATCGTAATTTGACATTCCAACATGCAATCTTAGTTGCTATGAAAACAAAAGAAATCTCAATACTTTAAAAATGACCAAAAGCACTTGTGCGGTAAGTAAAAACATTTATTTTGAAATATTAATAGTGATAGGCCTACTGCAATTTATATTAATTTCGGTATTAATTCGTTTGACATCCAGCTTTCCACGCCTCCTCTATTTCATCATCACTGCACACATCGTCTAAAACTTTCTCCATAATCAGAAATAAAACCCAAATCAAATTGGTTTTACAATTTTAACAAATATAAGATGGCGACATGACCCATAATACATATTATTTCTCCATAGCAACACATGTAGCCGATTCACCTTCTGAGATCTAACATTTAACTTCAATTAAATTAATTAACATTTTAACTGATATCTTAATTACTAAAATAAATACACATAGTGCCAAAAATAGTATGCATGACTCATGTGGTCAACACATAACGGAATCTCGGAAATATAAAAAAATTCGGCACAATCGCATCATTTTTTTAAAACTTTTCCTCGTACCGTATCAAGTGTTTACCACATTCGTATCGCAGTATATTATTATCGTTTGACTTTCCCTTCTTTTATAGGACATGTATATTAACTAATTTAGACATAGGGATCAATGAACTTTGAACCACATATTAGTTTGATAAACAGTGGCAATCCTAAAAGGCTAGAAGGATACCAGGGCTACCATGGAAAATACTAACTAGAGGACATATGTGATGACTTTTTCTCTCTAAAGATAAAGTAAAATTTGTTGTATTTTTTTTTGTTCAAATGTTCATTATGTTCAAACGTCTCATAAGTTCAAGTCTCTTCATGATATGACTTGTGGTTCAGTTAGTTTATTTTCTACAAGAAATGCTTTGTCTTATTTTACTTAGCTTTTATTTTCAGACGCTTGAACACGTTTGGTCATTTCACATCTAGACTTTTGGGAGTACACCAGTTTGTATATATATATATATATATATATATATTCCACCGCTATGGTCTCGAGGTAGCGTGCTGCCTTGTCATGCAGCGGGCCCGGGTTCGATCCCCGGTCGGGCAGTGAGGTTTTTATCGGTTTTTTTTCTCACCTGTAAGACAAATGTCAGGAAAACTTTAAGGTCCAAACGGTCCCCGAAAGCATATGGCCATCATCATCATCCTTATCATCATCATCATCATCATCATCCTTCACCGGTGTGGAAAGCAACGGGAAGCTACCACGCCTATAATTCCCTAGTAAAGCTGCAAGCATAGCATGAAAATACTATGATTGCAGTGAAGGACCTGCTTTCGGGTAGAATTACTATGGATGGATATATATATATATATATATATATATATATATATATTGCAGATTTTCGCGGATATAAGTATGAATAAGAAAGTTTTCTTGGGTTTTCCGCGTCATGGATTCAAGTTCGGCCTCTGGCCACTGATTCCGACGTTTCGGCATGATCCCATTATCAAAGAATGATAATCATTCCTTGATAATGGCATGTGGGATAATGCCGAAACTTCGGAATTGAATCCATGACGCGGAAAACCCAAGAACATTTTCTTATTCATATATATATATATTATATATATATATGTGTGTGTGTGTGTGTGTGTGAGTGTGTGTATGTGTATTGATATATATATAATATATATATATAATATATATATATATATATGCGCTTGTAAGACTGGGAAAAACTAGCAAAATTTAATTCAGATTGGTCGGCAATGGGATTGAATTTGACCTCCGTAATACGAATCTCAAATGCTACCGTCTTAGCAAACTCATTAAGTATTTCTTCTTGAGCCCGATAACTATCTTATGGAGCGCATGCATCAAGTCTAAAGGAAGGGGGTAAAGTATCAAGAAAATGAAGGAGCAGCCAAACCTATAAAAACTATGACGTATTTTAAAAACACATAAAAAGGCAATAAAAAACTTTACAAAGGTCAGGCATTGTAGAGGAGAGAGATGGTTTGGTACTTGGCGAAGAGATAAAGACGTGATGGGTTGAAAGAGGGACATAAAAAAGTATAGTTACAGCTCCAGTAAGTGACAGATATTGGAGTAAATAGACACAAAAGGTGTGGTTACTATGGAAAAATATGAATCATGTTAAGCCCTTTTTTGACTTGTAAAATTCTCGTTGGAAGTAAAAACAATAAAAATGCTTTATGAGTCGTATTTAAATAAAAGTTTCTCTCTTTTTTACCCCTAGACAGACGCTTGGGAGCAGGTTGTTTTTGGAGAAGGGTTCTTAACGTTCTGGTTTCCAAGTCTGACTTCTTTTGTTTCTCTTTCTTCTACAATAGTGCTACATCTTTTTTCTTTAAAGAAAATACATTTTTATTGTAAGAAACACAACATCCAATCATTCACTTTTCTTTATTCCAGAATAAAATACATGTTTTGCACGATAGTGCGTTCTGGCGATCACGATTGAAAGTTCAATTTCCTAAATTTCAAGGTTGCCAACCTATAAATAACTAAATAAATATACTGTAATATTACAATTTACCTGCCTAGTGCGGGAAGTAAAACCACTGCCCTTTATGTATACTACGTACAATGTATATACAATAATATATCCAAAAGGCAGTGTTATCATGCATTATACAAAACAAATAACTCCATTTTAAATGAACTGAAGTTTACTTGAAACAATATAAATCGATAAACTCGTACTTGCCGCCATTTTATCCCTGTTTGTGTCACGGCCTGCTGTAGTTTCAACTAAATTATTTTTGGCATTCTCATATAAACATTGGCCAGACTGCTGATAATGAACGCAAATATTTCCAACAAAGATGTTATTATTTATCATTTTGAAAACACAATCGTGCAAAAATGTACAACACACGTTTGTGAAGTGTTTTACAGAATCTCGGAAATTAAAAACATCGCTATCGCTCGGTTTTTTAATAATTTCCTCGCTTCTGTAAAAAACATTTCCCAACCTCGCATTTTAATATAGGCCTACTATTTGTATAGGAGGTAATCAATTCTAACGGCGTAATTTGGTCTAAATGCCTTATATCATTATTGTTAAAATAATGCTCATATAGTTTTTTGAGAAATTTCTCAATTTATTTGTTTCCAGTTTTTGGGTTTTTCAACATATACTTTGGCATAATTATCAGAAATTTCTGTAACAAATTAATATAATTGGATTTGCATATAGAATGATGTTGCAAAATACAGTAATATATATATATATATATTAATATATCCATATATCCATCCATCCATAGTAATTCTGCCCGAAGGCAGGTCCTTCACTGCAATCATAGCATTTTCATGCTATGCTTGCAGCTTTACTAGGGAATTGTGTAGGTGTCGTTGCTTTCCACACCGGTGAAGGATGATGGTGATGATGATGATAAGGATGATGATGATGATGATGGCCATATGATTTCGGGGACCGTTTGGGCCTTAAAGTTTTCCTGACATTTGTCTTACAGGTGAGGAAAAACCCCGATAAAAACCTCACCCAGTAAAACTGCCCCGACCGGGGATCGAACCCGGGCCCGCTGCGTGACAAGGCAGCACGCTACCTCGAGACCACAGCGGTGGACTGTAGATGTATAAACAGAAAAATAACATTAGTTAAGAGAACCATGAAATAAAAAAAAAAGTTTAATTATGGCCAATCTTTCATATATGGCCAGCAGAATCTTCACCCTCTTGTTATGAAAGAATCCTGAAATAGAATAAACTAGTTTATGAACATTATTTTAACATATCCTATTTATGTCCACCACTGTGGTCTCGAGGTAGCGTACTGCCTTGTCACACAAGCAGGCCCGGGTTCGATTCCCGGTCGGGACAGGCTCCTGGGTGAGGTTTTTTCGGGGTTTTCCTCACCTGTAAGACAAATGTCAGGAAGCTTAGGGCCCAACGGTCCCCGAATATCATTCGGATATCATCATCAGCCTTATCATTATCATCATCAACCTTCACCGGTGTGGAAAGCAACGGGAAGCTACCACACCTATAATTCCCTAGTATAGCTGCAAAGCATAGCATGAAAATATTATTATTGTAATGAAAGACCTGCCTTCGAGCAGAATTACTATGGATGGATGGATCCTATTTATGGTATCCCGAATCCTTCCAAATAATAATAATAATAATAATAATAATAATAATAATAATAATAATAATAATATAATGATATATGATAATGATCATAATGATGATGATAATGATGATGGTGATGATGATGTTGATGATGATAGTGATGATGATGGTGATGGTGATAATGATGATGATGATGGTGATGATAATGATGGTGATGATGATGGTGGTGGTGGTGATGATGGTGATGACGATGATGATGATGATGACGATGATGACGATGTTGATGATGATGTTGATGACGATGATGATGGCGATGACGATGGCGATGACGATGGTGATGATGACGGTGGTGGTGATGATGGTGATGATGGTGATGACGATGACCATAACAATAATAATAATAATAATAATAATAATAAATTATTATATTATTATTATTATAAAAAAGTTCATAGAATAAAACATTTTTAATGTATGTCCATCCATAGTAATTCTGCCCGAGGGCAGGTCTTTAACTGCAATCATAGCATTTTCATGCTATGCTTTGCAGCTTTACTAGGGAATTGTAGATATGGTAGCTTCCCGTTGCTTTCCACACCGGTGAAGGATGATGATGATGATGATAATGATAAGGATGATGATGGCCGGATGATTTTCGGTAACCGTTGGGCCCTACGCATCCTGAGATTTGTCTTACAGGTGAGGAATAACCCGAAAAAACCTCACCCAGGAGCCCGTCCCGACCGGGAATCGAACCCGGCCCGCTACGTGACAAGGCAGCACGCTACCTCGAGACCACAGCGGTGGACTTTAATTTATGTAATAAATCCAATATACGATATCGTATTAATGACATATTAATTCTAGACAACACAATATTAAAAATATAACAAACCATATTTCAGAGCGTTTCCACATATTGTGCTGAAGTTTAGAAAATTCCTACCCGAGAAATGAAAATAATTTTAAGTTCAGAAATGAATGTTTTAAAAAGAGCAGCCTGAAAATCTAGATTAGATAGAACATGAAATAAAGAAATAAGGGAAATTATGGGTGTACAAGAGGAGACATTATAGAAAAGAAAATATTACAATGGTATGGCCATGCCAAAAGAATTCCAGAGCAAAGAATGCATAAAATTGTTATGGAATGAATCTCAATGGAACGGAGGAAGATAGGAAGGCCAAAGAAAACTTGGATAGGTGTACAAGCGCTATGAATATCAGAGGATTGGAGGAAGATCAATGGATGGAGAGAGAGAGAAATGGCGTTTGGTTTGCATACCGGACGATGTTGATTATTATTATTATTATTATTATTATTATTATTATTATTATTATTATTATTATTATTATTATTATTATTCATCCGGTATCATGGCAGCTGCCGTCGTCTTCCGGAAACCAAACGCCATTCCTCTCTGTCCATCCATTGATCTTTCTCCAATCCTCTGATATTCATAGCCGCTTGGCCCCTTCTATCCTAGTTTTCTTCGGTCTTCCTCTTTTCCTCCTTTCCCTTGGGATCCATTTCATAAAAGTTTTAGGCAATTATTATTATTATTATTATATTATTATTATTATTTATTATTATTATTATTATTATTATTATTATTATTATATTATTATTATTATTATTATTATTATTATTATTATTATTTTATTATTATTATTATAGTCCACCGCTGTGGTCTGGAGGTAGCGTGATGCCTTGTGACGCAGCGGACCCGGGTTCGATTCCCGGTCGGGGCAGTTTTTCTGGGTGGTTTTTATCGGGGTTTTTCCTCACCTGTAAGATAAATGTGAGGAAAACTTTAAGGCCCA
This sequence comes from Diploptera punctata, assembly GCA_030220185.1. Classification (NCBI taxonomy): domain Eukaryota; kingdom Metazoa; phylum Arthropoda; class Insecta; order Blattodea; family Blaberidae; genus Diploptera; species Diploptera punctata. Next base: position 358,869 of record JASPKZ010000046.1, on the reverse strand, counting down.
AACGGTCCCCGAAATCATATTGGCCGGGAATCGAACCCGGACCCGATGCGTGACAAGGCAGCACGCTACCTCAAGACCACAGCGGTGGACTGTATATATATATATATATATATATATATATATATATATATATGTGTGTGTGTGTTATAAAGATACATAAGAAAGAAAGAAAGAAAGATAAATGTTTGTATTGGATTTGCCCGATAGTGTAATGGATAGCACGCTGGGTAACAACCCAGAGGTCCGGGTTCAAATCCCATGCAGGCATGTATTTTTCTTATCATGCCACATATATTATATATATATATATATATATATACATATGTTTCTATTCGTTGTAATATAGTTATGAAGACAGAAATTCAGGAAATCTATTTGTTTGTGTCATTTACTTTTTTTACATGGCATAAAAAACTGGAGATGTATATTGATTCGAGACTAACTCACTGGCACTGGTGAACTCATAGGCTCGTGGCGCTCGGATATGATCCCTCCATACATCCCTATCTTGAGTTATTCTTTTGTAATCATCTCCTGAATAATCTATATCCCTCATATCATGATTAATGCTAATCGCCCACCTAATTTATGGCCTATCTGTTGGACGCTTTTTTCTCTGGTTTTTCTACAAGGAGTTCCCCAATCTTGCCATATGACCTGCTCTTCGCAGGCTACAGGACTTAACTCTTTTTATTATATCTGGTTTACCATGAAGATCATATCGTTCACTGTTCTGTAGTCTTCTTTGCATTCGCCTGTCTGTTCATCTCTCTTCGGTCCAAAATATTTCCTTAGAATTTTATTTTCGAATAGGCCTACTCCTAAACATTTCTCCTCCCTTAAATTAAGAGAATTACAGTTTTATAAATTTTCAGTTGTATGTTTTTGAAAGACGTGAAAATCCACTCCCGACACTAACCCCATCCTTGGTTTCAAACCACCCAGATTCTCGATCCGATGGAGACGATGCCGATTCGGAGTCCTCTGAAATTGACATCCCCGACCCAAAAGACCCTCCTTGGGAACCCGAACACCCCATAACAGAGGTCATAGTCCCTCGTGATGTAAACCCCATCAGGCCAGGAAGAGTGGAAGAAGTTAGAGATCTTATGTTGGAACGGCAAGAGTCCCTGCGCGCACTTCCAGAACTGTGCTTATGTTAAATTGTTTTGTGCACCTGATTCCTGTTTGTAATTCTTATTCCTAAGTATTTGAATCAGTAGGCTGGTGGTTAAAGGTAATGGGATATTTTGTGAAGGTTCAATAGTTTCTCGCGGAAGAAGTGTTTGGAGTGTGAAGTGTTTAGAAAGTAAAACTAGATAGTGTTTTTGGAAGAAGTTGGAACTGAGTCTAGAATCTGAGGATTCATGAATTACAGAAATGGTATAAATGTAGTCAAAATAAGGTAAAGATGAAAAAAAGACATTAAGACATTACATAAGCCAAAAAAATCGAAAAAGGACAAATAAAATCCACCATGACCCAAAATGTAGGCCTATATATAATACGTTGGGCCTCGTCTTCATATTAAAAAAAAATGTTTTCTCAACTTTAGAGCCCTATTTATTATTATCATTTAAAACTCAGCGGAATTAAGTGTCCTGACATCAATTATCTGATCAAAATTAATTTCTCTACTTCTTAAAATATAGTCAATTACTGACTAAAATTTAATAAAAGAAGGAAAGAAACAAGCTGATAAAGCAGCACAATATCAGGGTATATGAAATATTTAATTTGGCGCAACAAACATATGTCAATATAAAGCAAAACCCCGCATATACAAAACGATATTCGACCAGTTGTCGTATATGGAGCAAAAACTAGGGCTGATACAACAAAAACTAAACAAATAATGAGCACATATGAAATGAAAATCTTAAGAACTATTCAGGGGAAAACATTATTTGATGAAATACGCAACACAGAAATTAGGGACAATGCCATATTCAAGACATAACCAAATTTATTTATAGATAGACGAAAATATTGGAAGGGTCATATAGAAAGAATGGAAGAAAACCGGCTTGCAAAAAGAGCTAAAGAAGATAGACCAATGGACGGGAGAAGAACAAGAGGAAGACCAGCCAAGAGATGGAAAGACAGTGAATGCACATCCAGTACGTCTTCCTCCGAGGAGTGATTTTGGAAATAAACAGGATGAAAATCCTACAAATTAAGTTTAAGAAGAAGAAGAAGAAGAAGAATATTTAAAACTCAGAAATAATGTGAGATGGGCCTATGAAGCAGTTTTTTATAAAAAACGAAATTACAGAAATAGATTAAATATATTGGAAAAATGCGGGAGTTAATGTAAGTTTTGATGGGTTAAATATGAAGTTTAACTCACACCAAAAATACGTAAATCATATTTATCTTAATATTCTCACAATTTAAGTTATTTTAGTGATGACGTCTACTGAAGGCCATTCATCTAATGTCTTATATAAAAAATGATTGTTAGTTCGTACTTTATGCGCGGCCATATCGTTGATTTGATTGTGATGGGGCTTTTTGCAAAATGTTCAAGAGATGCCCAGGATGAACATAGGCTATAAGAGAGTTGAGATACTCACCTCCTACACCCTTAAAAATAGCCCTTTGTAGTGGAAAACGCGAAAAAAGTAGATCTATGGACGCTTAAATAACTTACGCTGCCTAAACAATAACAAATGCACAAAATTAAAGTACACATAATTGAATATCTCAAAAAGCTCTACAAAAAAAGTCCACAACAACATATGTTTATCTCTTACGGATAACTCACAATAACCATTTTTGTCTTTCATTGATACCAAGAAGATCGGGGCAAGTACGTAGATTCCTGTGCAAGCGTAGCAGCACATGGCGGGTGTTCTTTTAGGATAACTCACAATAAGAAATTTTATTTATGTCAAGAAGATCGAGATAAGTAGATTCCCGGCAACATCGGGTAATCAGCACGGGGAATCTTAAAATAATTACGATATACATTTATAATTATTTTTCATTTTACTTATTAAACTAATCATAAGAAGTGCATTAATTTTCTTCTTTCAGGTCATTTTTGCCAAGAAGATCGGAATGAGTAGATTCCTGGACAACGCCGGGTAAACAGCACGGGGTATCTAAAAATAATTACGATATAAATGTTTCCCTCTACTTATTTAACTAAACAAAAACACATTAATTTTCTTATTTAAGCTCATTTATGTCAAGAAGATCAGAATAAGTGGATTCGTTGCCCGCGTCATCAGCACGGGGTATCTAAAAAATATAAATTTATAATTGTTTTTCCTCTCACTTATTCAACTAAACATAAAAGCACATTAATTTCCATTTATTTAGGCGTAGCAGCGCACGCCGTGTATTAGCTACTATTTAAATAAAATTATAAAGTTAAACAGTAATATTATTTACATGCGGTACTTAACAACACGCCATTGATTGTATGTTAATGGTAACAAAATGGAACCACGTGCCCCAGGAGAAAAACAAAGCCTCCTATTGTTTGGCCTGCAGGCCATGTAGTAAGGCGCCAGGTAGTGTATCATGACGTCTCTATGTCGCTACTGTGGGAAACCCACCATATTGCATTAATCAAATCAAGATTTTTTTTTTCTTGGAAACCTCTTAAAACATGGGAAATGTTAAAATGTAGATTACGTTCTTATGACTTGGCTAAAATTGAGGAATGGTATTTTTATTCAACGTGTACTCTCGTAACAACTATTAGCACCACATTTCAATTCTGAGCGTGAAAGGGCCGACATATTTTGCTCAGAGATTTTTTTATTATCTTTTTATTTTATTTTAAGTAAGTGCCGTAAATCTAGGACACGGCCGTTACGGCTTTAGTTCTCTTTTAGAGAAATCCATCGACTCTAGCCGAGTTTGAACCCACAAAACTTTAGAACTAATAATCATAACAATAATAATAATAATAATAATGATAATGATAATGATAATAATAATAATAATAATAATAATAATAATAAATACCCTTATTTTACGTGGTAGATTTAAATCTTAAGGCCTTATCTACAACTCAACCTGATTAGATAAAAAATGCAAAAATTTAACTGGTCAACAGTGTTTTGTTGCCCTTGATATAAGATTAATTTCAGATATATTTATGCTCACAATTCATGAAACTATCAATGATTTTGGAAGATTTTATCTGGTTTTTTGAAATCTTTATTTTCATTTTACACTACGAAAATCGGAAAATATATAAAAAAAACAGATGTATATATAATGTCAAATGTATTTTGAAAAATTAGTATACACCGACGTAAATAGAAAGAAAAATGCCGAAAATCCATGTCATACTTCAGTGAAACGCCTTTTATAAGATTTTCTTCCATAATTTTTAGAGCACATTCAGGACTTTCATGAATGTATTCGTAAACTGTGCACTTAAAAACATAGAATTTCGCAGAGATATCCAGGGCAACAATTTTTTTTTTGTAGAGCTGTGTTAGTATTACACCTAAATTATAATAAACAAAATTATTACATAGTATATTAACAATTCCGACAGTCGCGGGTTCAAACCCGGCACCAGTCGATGGATTTGTTTAGATTGAAAAATCCAAAGTCTGAAGATTTTCAGGCTCATAAAAGAGGCTTAAGTCTGAACAAAGATGTCTCTAATCAAAATCTACCGATTCAAACTTCCCAGTAATAACTTAGTTGCCTGCTAGATGTCTCATTGAGTCGGTGTGTTGACCGTATGCCACTCATGACATCTGTGGACAAATAAGGTAACTAAAAAAATGAACTTTGTCTATTAACTCCTGACAAAAGAAAGGCTATGGCTCAACAATGGACTGCGCCATCAATCACACTCACACATATCAACAATACAATTATTATTATTATTTTTATTCAATGCCCCATGTTTTCATTTCGACATTTTTGGTCTCTCCTGACATTGGCATAATTGTAATCCATTTCTGAAGTTGGGGCTCCTAGAAGGCGGAGTTACGTTACCCTGATGATAATGATAATGAAATATCAGGAGAGTTCTTATCTAAACTTAACCTAAATTCCAGACCATGGGCAACTACAAGAATGATTCCCTTTAAGGAAAAATTCCTATGGTTTGACCCGGAATCGAACCCTGGACCTCATGAACAGTAGTTAGAAACGTTGACCACTACTCCATGAGGCTGGTCACAATATAATTATTAGGGCCTATTTACAATACATTTTGATTTACACTAGATTTATCAAATGAAATATAAAATGAGAAAAACTACAATTAATGACATAGAATAGATGACGTCTTGGTAACCATTATTGCACCGGGTCCAAAATTGAATAATTGATTGGAATCCACATAGCTAGATAAGAAAGGAATTTGCAAAGCTCCACCGCTTAGTCTGGCCTGTACATACCGAACTCTGGGTTCGAAATTCCTGGGCGAAGTTTTACTCCAAGTTTTTCCTTGCCTGTAAAGCTTTGGAACTTTTAAGGCACAAATATTACAAACACCACCAGGTCATCATAATCAGAAATACCATATTCACCTTGTTTCATATGAATGTACGAGTGAACGGCGTGTATTGTCTTAGACCTAAGCATTATTGTTGTTTCGGAGGTGACCCGACATGACACTAAAAGCTCATCCGTGGAGGCCCTTGAATCCTTGTGTGGCCAAAAATTCTGTATGTGATACAAAACGTCTCCGGATAGGTAGTTCCTCGTAGGCCTGAACCTCGAAGGAATGAAGTATAAAGAACATTTACAGAAAGAGAGATAAAACCAAGGCGTAGAGTAATTAAAAAAATGAACAACACATATATGTTAGATTATGTCGATTAGCACAGAAAATATTGGAAAATAGCATAGTTCATATGCAATAGATGCATTTTGGGTATATATATTCATCCATCCAATGGCTGATTGGCTCAAATTCGAGCTTTGACCTCCCTTAACTCCTGCCTCCAATCATGTTTACTTTGCGCAGCAAGCCTCCAGTTGCGACACTTAAGTGGGTTTGCAGCATCTTCCTTAATACCATCCTCCCATCGTTTTTTCGGTCTTCCAACCCGTCTGTTCCCCATAAACCTTGCTGTAAGCACCTTTCTTGATGATCGGTCTGTTGAGAGCCTTTGTACATGTCCAGCCCATTCTAATTTCTTTATCTTAATAAAATTGACAAGGCCAGGTTCTTTATATTTGTCATACAGTTCTTTGTTGTATCGTATTCTCCACTGGCCATTAATATTTATTGGTCCAAATATTTTCCTGAGTACTTTTTTTTTTCAAAATTATTTAGGGCTGCCTCCCCCCGTGGACTATCACCTCGACGTGGTAGGGGCGCCGAGTACTCAATGAACCAGACGACCAAATCGGGGAAGTTTAGCTTTGCTAACTTGCCGATTGGTCAGAGGTGAGAGGAAACTAAGAATAGTCCGCAACGTGGGAGACGTCTGTCAGAAGGTTGACTTCGACCAAGAAGTCTGCAACGGTCTACGAGGCGGCGTGATACCAGGCGATCATCACAACGGCTCAAGGGGCGGGAAGCAGCAACCCTCTCTAAAGGGGTTAATACTTAGAGGAGCATGGATAGATGCTCTGAGACAGCAGCCCTGTCATTATCCTTACCCTGCACAGCGCTCGTAATGCGGTCAGGGGACATTTATTATTACTGATTCATCTCAAAGCAAAGAACAGAACTAATATATTTAATCTCTGTGAAAGAATAAAATATTATCAAAATGCTTATCTTCAGCACGTATTACGAATGAATGAACAGCGCATACCAAGAAGACTGTATAGCCTAATTATAAACCAAAAGAGAGAAGAATGTTGGGAAGATCATTGAAGAGATAGAAGGACCAATTCGACCTATAATGAGATCGGAATAGGCCATTGGGCTTAATCCTTGTTGTTGTTGATGATGATGATGATGATTTAGGGCTACCTCTGATATTTTAGTGAGGCTGCATGTCTCACTATCATATGTCAAAACTCTTCATACTAAACTTATATAGCCTTATTTTAGTTGCTGAGTGTATGTTATTACTCTTCATTATTTTATGAAGTGAGTAATAAGCTTTGTTGGCCAGTTTCAGTCTTCTTTGTACTTCAATGTGTTGGTTGTTATTATCTGCAATACATGAGCCAAGATAGTTAAAAATTTTCACAGTGTTAAAACCTAATTCTTTTATGCTATTAGATTACTGTTCTGTCATTGGTTTAACATCTGTCTGTATCATAACTGTGTTTTCTGCATGTTAATTTATAGGCCCATGTCTTCTGTGACTGCTTTAAATTCTGTATAAAATTCTTGGCTGGCTTTGTTACTTCTGCTATATAGGCCATATATATATATATATATATATATATATATGTGTGTGTGTGTGTGTGTGTGTATGTATAAGAGAGAGAAAAGGGAGGGAGAGAGAGAGAGAAAGGGAGAGAGAGAGAGAGAAAGGAGAGAGAGAGAGAGAGAATATATGAAGGAAAAATAAATAATCAATTGAATTGGCGTTTAATTGATGAAAATCCATAATTCATTTAATTAAATTGGTAAAAATAAATGTTTTGTGCCAGGAGCCTGGATAGCGTAACTGGCAACGCACTAAATTATTACTTTAGAGGTCCTGGGTTCAAATCCCGGTTCATGCGTTTATTTTTCTTTTCATGTCTTATAAATATATTTAGTAGAGCCTATAGCGAAAAGCTAATAGAAAGACCCTATAAAATGTAGAAACGAGGCCATTTCGGGCGAATAGACCATTCGACATAAGAGGAACATTACGGATGTTAAAAGAATAAGTCGATGTTTTAATTTTTTATTTAACGTGCTCCTATTTACATTATGGTTGAAAAATATTTAAGTGTTAAAGTTTGTATTAAATTCAAGAGAAAAAAAAATCTCATTCATTTCCTATTAAGTGTTTAATTGTATGATCTTTATTAGCTGCAGGGATATTAATGCTATAGATTTATATATTGACATGCTTCAAATATAGAGCTACATGGCACTTCTCTACCGCTGTAGTATAGGACTAGTGGTACTTTTTACCAGCAGAATTGAATTACATTCTCGGGCGAGACATGTTTCCTGGGTATTTTGTCAGGGGTTTTCTTTATCTGTATACAAGTGTCACAATTATCCATATCATGTTGGTCGGTGTTTAATATGAGTGTGGATGTGATTAGGATTCTTGTCTTAAATATTTAGGATTTAAGATTTAAGATTTATTTAGCCTGGTGGAGTTAAGGCCATGTGGCCTTCTCTTCCACTCACCAGGACAAACATATATTACATAAGAATATAACAATCTTAATTAACTCTAATATTAAACACTAAGTAAAAATTTGATCAAAAGATAATATCTAACATACATATTACGATCTATAATACAACCAGTTAATATTAGTTAAAATTAAGACTAAAACTAATAATAAAATGTATACAAGCAAGACATATTAAATTGTCCCTGTCTAGTGTATATAAAAAACAGGAAAATAATGAGATATAGAAAACTAATTTTACGATTATACAATATTTAAAACAAACAAATAAAAATATTTGTTATTCTTAATATTATTTACATAATAATTAAATATATTAATATTGCTAAAAGAATACTATCAGTGAGGTGTATAAGTCAGTTTGTTATTAAATAATTCTTTAGTTTGTTTTTGAAGGATGTTATAGTTTGACAGTCTCTGACATAGGGTGGAAGGGAATTCCATGTTTTGGTAAGTGACACCGTAAAAGATAATGAATAATATACAGTGTGATGAGGCGGGATATAAAGGACAATGTGCTGATGGGATCGAGTGTCAAGATTATGTGTGTCGGATAGTCTGATGAAGCGGCGTGATAAATAATTAGGCGATGATGTGTGAAGTATTTTATAGAGAAGGGATAGGGAATGGACAGTTCTACGATCTCTTAGACGAAACCACGATAATTGTTCCAGGGACGGTGTAACATGGTCAAATTTGCGAATACCACAAATAAAACGTGCGCAAGAATTATGAACACGTTGAAGTCTTTGAGTGGAAATAATATTTAAGTCTGTAAAAAGAGTGTCACAATAATCAAAATGGGGCATTGCAAGTGTTTCTACTAACAATTTCCTTTCCTATTCGTGTTGTCTCGGAGATGGTCCCTGCATTGTGGTGATCAATCATCCGGAAAATTTACTCTGCTTGTCTCTTTATAATAATAATAATGATAATAATAATAATAATAATAATAATAATAATAATAATAAAATAACGTTTCATTTATTCTGGCAGAGTTAAGGCCATAAGGCCTTCTCTTCCATTAGCCAAATAGTAAGTATGTGATTCGGAATTAAAAATCCTCTCCAGACCGATCGTGTTCCTGTAGGACGCGGGAGTCTTGCGGTCGTGATGGTACCTGAAAAAAGGGAGGCTAAGAAAAAGTATTTCACGCAGGAACTGCGTAAACTAAGCGAATTCTTCAGAAAGTCCGCTTTCAATAGTTTACGGATTATATATTTGTTTGTAAATTAGATTATATCGTATGTATACTGTTATGTTGCGAGAAAACAAACATGGCGGTCGCTAGAGCGATTTTTAAATTACAACTTTCAGGTAAACCCCCACTTATAATTTTCAGATTTCGCTGATTGTTTTGGACAATACCTTTCTTCTTTTTTGAATGACATATATCGTGTTTCGTTGCGAAAAACGGAGATTGTGGCCGCTACAGCTATATTTAAGTGCTTTGTTTTACCTGAATCCCCTCTCCTGGTCGTTCAATTTTGCTGGTTAACTAACTCTACCTTGCACTATTAATTGGTTGCTGTATATCGACTTTGGTTCCGAAAAAAATACGGTTCCTAGAGTGTAACACACATAAACACACACAGAAATAGGCATATATATATATATATATATGTGGCAACCAGCCTCTGGGGTCGACTCAGCCTCTAAATGAAATGAGTACCAGATACTTGTTCAGGGGTAAAGGCGGCCGTCACTCAGGGTTAACAACCCGGCTGATATGCAGTGCTAATTGTCTAGAAAGACGGGAGCCTTAACCTCCTACTACGCAAGGAACTCGTGAGGCTGTAGAGTTATCACATTATCTTTACAATTACTAACAAGGAAACTGTTAACCATTACAGGTCAAAAACCCATCTTGAAATTTCTCCCAGAGAAGCGTTGTGATGAACCAAGACCGTGTTAATAAATATATATATATATATATGCCGTTTTTAACTGAAAGGCACAGAAATCAAAACCAGAAGCCAGCAAAGACAACCCACTGAGGGAAGCATATGACCGCCCCTGCTTGAATGGAGCGGAGTGGATTGTGGTGGGGTGCGGCGCGGACAGCAGGTTGTGAGGGTTATTAAGTCCACCAAGTCAGGAGTTGTATTACTTCCCTGTAGTTTAAATGAGAGATTAGACTCTGGATTTTAGTATCTTGCAGCTATAAGCGACAGATAATTTTTTGTACATGCTCTTGGTACATCACAACACTTCTCTAGAAGAAATTTCAAGGTAGGTTCCGGCTGCAATGGTTGACAGTTCCCTCGTTAGTAGGATCAATAAAGATTAATAAATAAATAAATAAATAATATATATATGTATATATATATATGTATATATATATATATATATATACATATATATATATATTGTGGAAAGCAACAGGAAGCTACCACACCTACAATCCCCTGATAAACCTGCAAGCATAGCATGAAAATACTATGATTGCAGTGAAGGACCTGCCCTCGGGCAGAATTACTATGGATGGGTGTGTATATATATATATATATATATATATCTTTTTCTTCTGCCTGACAAGTATTAGGCCACAAGGCCTGTTACGATCTCACAAAATGTTCACGCCATCTCTTAGCTGGACACTACAGATCTTTGGCCGTGTGGTACATATTTATAAATTGCCTTTTGGATTCTAGTATTACTCATTCTTTGCAAATGTTGTTTCCAATTGGACAGATACCGATCAATATAGTATAAAACTGGCTTAGTTTTTAGTTCCTTTAAGATTTCACAATTTCTTTTTAAATCCCACTTAGTATATCCCGCCGTTTTTCTCATGAATCGCATTTCACAAGCCGTTATTCTGCTTTTATCTGCTTTCTTCAGTGTCCATGCTTCGCTGCCATAGCTGAGTACAGGTCGTGCCAATATGTTGTAAAGACGTATGCGGGTGTGTTTCTGAACAATGGATGGTTTCATCACACTATTTACAGTATAATGTCCATAGTTCTTGTGTATTTATTATTTTCCTGTGGTATATCCATTTCTTCATAGATTTAAAGTTTGTAACCTAAATATGGGAAGCTATTGCATCTTTCTAATATTTTATTATTGATACAGATTTTACTTTGTATTGGGTGTTTCCCACAAAATGCCAGAATTTTTGTTTTGTCTGTTGAAATTTCCATTTTGTATGAGGCTGCTATTTTCTGCAAATTATATATTGATCTTTGGAGGTCATCTTCTGAAAGTGCTAACAATACCAAATCAACTGCAAAGAGAATTGAGTCCAATTTAAGATGTCTGTTAATGTGTATATATCTATGGCGAGTTTGCTTCCACTCTTTAATTGTTCGATTCATGTAAATAATAAAGAGAATGGGTGATAATCCACATCCTTGTCTTACTCCAGTATTGATGGGGTGTCCAAGATTATAGTTTTACATCTTGTTGGATCGCTATTTTATTTTTGCTATATATATTATGAATATTGTGAATAAACTGCTGTGGAACATTATCATCAATATTATATTTATTTATTTTTTTCTTGAGAAGAACCTCAGTAGATACATTCCTTCGGAATTCGCTAAAAAAAAAAGAGAAAAAGAACGAAAAATCTTTTAATTTTTATTTAGTACAAGGATTCGTGGTTAGGCATGGATTAAAATACTGTATTGCTAACGTTATCAGTTTTAAAAAGTCCCACAAGATACTTTCTCACCGTTATCAGAGAACAGTTATTAGAACAGAATAGAATAGAATAGATTTACTTAGCCTGTTGGAGTTAAGGCCATGTAGCCTTCTCTTCCACTCACCAGGACGAACATATGTTACATATAAATACAAACAATTACAATAATAGTATATACTAAACAACTAATTTTCTGTGAAATTGAATAATAATGAAAAATATTGTCTAATTACACTGGTCAACATGATTTTTGTCTCATAAGTACCAATAGTTGTACTTAATGAAGTTTTTTATCGTGTTTTCAAATATGTATTCGGAATTTCTCCATCACCCACAGTTTTTTATTTCAATTTCAATTAATGGATTTAAATAATTATTTTTTTAATAAACGTTTTTTCGTCCATATGTCCATTGTTAAATAAAACCAAATGAGCTAACTCAAATGGTTTCAACTATGGAAAAGAGATATCAAGGCAAATGGAATTCTAATATGCTGGTCGATTATTGTTGGACCATCAATAGGGATACTCCACAGGTTAAATATAGCAGAAAATCGTCATTTCTTACTTTCTAGGTGAGTCCGAATGTTCGAATATTGTGTAGTTACGAATGTAGAAAATATTAAGGTATTTGAAATTATAAATGCCTGTCTCTCGGAAACCTTGCGTGATGGAGAAAACCCGATATCATATTTGAATTCAGGAGAAACAATACTATCAGAATCACATATTTTTCTTTCTGAGACAAAAACAAGTTTTTTTTGTTGCTTAATGTAATACAATCAAATTAAATAAATTAAAATTAAACTAATGATAGAATGTATACAGAAAGGAATAACAGCTCGAATATACTATACATAAAAGAAAAGAAAAAAAAACAAAGAAAGTAATAAACTATAATGAATTAATCTATCGCTTATTATACAAGGCATTAGGTAAATATTGGCTATTGACAAATCTTAAAACTATTTTTATTAAATAATGAAAAAACATATTATTAATTTTTAAAAAGTAATATTAGTGAGTTGTTTCTGTTAATAATTTTATTTTATTACGCCTGTTTTAGAGCGTGCCAATAGAATTCCACTAACTGGATGAGAAACGTCACTGTGCAGTAAAAATTGAATTACAAATAAATTGGTGTCCTCGTATAATATTAATATTTATCTTATGACCTATTTATTCAGTTTATTAACTCAGAAACTTAGGTATTCCACTTGTGGTTATTACAGGTTTCTACATAAACACGGCTTCCAAATAGATGGCTTTTATATTAGAACAGCAGCAAATAGTTGTTAAGGCAGGTTCCATATACATTAGGAACCTATCTTCTCAGCTATTATCGTAAAATTGCTGAATAAAAGAAAATTATACCTAACGAACTCCACGTCGTGGGATGTTTGTACAAACTTATTATAAAAACAATCAAATTGTGGGGTTTATAGCTGCTACTGTTCATCAAATGAGATGCCAGAATTTGTACCGCTTTGTATCTGTAAGTAAAATACAAGGTTATTTATTTATACAGAATTCCAATGCTTAAACATCTTTCTGTGCCTAATGTTTTATTTTCCTTTTTCACTAGTCCCTACCCACCCACTCTATGTCCTCCAGCCCTCCTGTTCTCATTCCAGTTATTTCTTGCATTCAAGAGTTTCGAGGTCTTCCTTTCTTTCTTCTTCAAGGTGGGCACCATTCCAAAACTTATTTTTGAGCAACATTTCTTCTTGCATTCGACGTATATGCTCACGCCAAATGAACGATTTATAACTTACATACAAGGTTATACTAATATTACAAACACTCAAATAGGCCTACTATATTTTTACTTTAATAGGTGTCCACCGCTTCAGACGCAGCGAGTCCAGGTTTGATCCCCGGTTATGGACAAATATACTGGGTGAGTTTTATTTCGATGTTTTTCTTCATCTATAAGACAAATGTCAAGTAACTTTATGGCTTAAATAGTCCCCGAACATCATCTGGCAGTCATAATCATCAAATTCATAATCGCCTTATTAAAAAAATACTAATGAAATGTATTATAGGAAAAGCAGAGGGAAATAGCTAATATTTACTAAGAATGAAGTGGGAAAATACACCGTGTCTCGTTCAAACCTCCCACATTTTAATTAATCATAGCTCTCAAAGTATGCGGAATTATGAAATGAGGTTGGTATTAGTCCCGCGCCGTAGCCGAGCGGTTAAGGTAAGAAGCCTTGGCGCAGAGCTACGGGACTTGCGCTGGTTCGAGTCTCCATGGGGGAAGAAGTTTTCTCATGGTATTTCGGCTAGTATGGGACCGGTGCCCACCCAGCATCGTGAGGCAATTGGGTAGCTACAATAAGTAGCGGCTCCAGGTTGAGGAACCAGCTATAACGGCTGGGGGACTCGACATGCTAACCACATGTCACCCCTACACTGGCTGTTGATCATCTACCTCTGTGATTGACACATGTGGATGTGAAGGGCCAGCAGCCGGCTGGTAAAAGGGCAACCGCTGAAAAGTGGAAAGACCCTCAATCGGAGGTTGGTATTAAAAGAAAGAGAAACTCAAAGAATCTTTGTTTTCATTGTTGCAGTTAATTCATTTGTCGCATGTTGGGCAATAATGACACAAAACAAAAGTAAACGTTTGGTGCGGCCTGATAAATAACGGATAATAGGTCCTTTTTTCTTCCATGAGAAGTCAGTAACTGGCCCGGTATACCAAGACATGTTGGAACAGTTCTTGTACCCCCAAATAATCTTTCAGCAAGAAGGAGGCCCACCACACTGGAGCCCGGATGTTCGGAATTCACTCAAAGAATCCTTCCCAGATAGGTGGATTGGACGCGGCGGACCAATTTGCTGGCCGCCACGTTCGCAGACATCACTCCGCTGGACTTCTTCCTCTGGGGTATGTAAAAGACCGTGTGCTTACGACTCCAGTACAAGACCTTCATGATTTACGAACCCGTATGCTTGACACAGTTGCAACAATACCAATGGACATGTTGGATGGAACGTGGCACGAAGTCGAATACAGACTTGATATTGTTCGTGGTACTAATGGTGCACATATAGAGGTGTTTTAGCGTGTAGCAATCTGTAGCAATGAATATTGTTTGAGTTTCTGTTTCGTTTAATACCGGCCTCATTTCATAATTCCGCTTACAGTGTTAGTTATGATTAATTAAAATGTGAGAGGTTTGAATGGGACACCCTGTATAATTAACCGTAATTTGAGAGGAAAGGAAATGATTAGAAAATATGAATTTAGGATATGAATATATGGAGAGCCCATTTCAAACTAGGGCACTAGCTTCATGGCGTGACAGGTCTTGAGGTCTGCTAGTGGTCTTACATCCACATATGTCCCAAACACGAAGGTGGAAGATTATCCAGGTGTGACGTGTCGGCAGCATGACGGATCTATATCCATTATAACTGAATTACTCATAAGTAATGCCACGAGTGTTTTCCAAATTATCGATAAATTCCCGACTCACGAAGTGAGGAGTGAATTTATTTAGAGAATTTGGAAATCAAGAGTGGCATTTATTAGGACTATTTAACGAATAAAACCAAGCTGTTTACTCAGAAATCATTATTTAAATATAGTTATTTTAAAATAGTTATATATTTAATGTAAACGGCGATGTTTGAAAACAAATGAGAAACGATTGGTACGCTTCATTTGCTTCGTTTGTTCATCACTGCAACCAGATCATATTATTTATTGCCAAAGGAACGCAATATTGTAAGAATGCACTCTAGTAGAGAAAAAATGAAACTGTATATTAATTCATTCTGATGTCCTATGATGTAAATATGACAATTATATTTTCTGGGAAAAGATACATTTAAGAAAGTGCAAACAGTGGTTACTTTTTTTGGTGGTATAATCAATGTTTTTATATTAACCCCGCATGCGGTATGTGTTGACATTCATGCACTATATATACAATCTGGTAGCCGTATTTCTTAGTGAGTCAGTCACTGCAAAATAATGCTATGACCTATTCAGAATGTTAAAAAGGAGGTGATTTTTTTATTATGATAAACTTTAGTTGGTAAATTCTAGGCGAAACACGACTGTGATTGGTTGTAAATAAAAAATCATTGTAACGTGATTGGTCATTGACTCCCATTTGGGGCATGGTTTATAGTCATCCTTAAGATGTTATCAATTGTAGCTATCCAAATTCCTCTTGATTCTGTGTGAATACTGGTCCCATATACTGGTCGAAATCCATGAGAAAATTTCCTCCTCCATGAAGATTCGAACAGCGCATACAGAGTTTTGCGGTAAGGCAAAATGTATTAGACCGCTGCTGCGGGGATAATCTAAAGATTTACTAATATAAAAAAATGCAGGTGAAAGCAAACAAGAATACATTCATTTGCCAACATAAATTACTGGTTATATTATTTTCACAAACAAAAAGTTTTATAGCCCTTTTTCATACATGGTCTAAATGCAGAATATTGGTACAGTATTTTGAACTTATTTTTACGTTATTTTTTCAACCCTTGAAAAATAACTTAACATTACTAATTTTCTACATTATGCCATGTATGACATAGGCCATAAAACATGTACCTCTGTTAAAATTTAATCAGTAATTTTAACCTGTATTATTAAATGGAAATATTTGAATGACGAAGAGCTTGTGCAACTTGTCTTAAATGTTGAGAAGTAATTATGAATGCAGAACGTTTTCTATCGATAGACAGTAAAATCAGTGAAATTATTAATACTAGTCTGATGCTGGTATGAGAGGGGGGGTGACAAGTTACTTCCGTTCGTGACACTCAGTAAGTAACATGTACCCTTTGCTTAGTTATATGTGAGTAACAAGAAACGACAAATGATAATTCACTGCAGAAATTAAACTGCCTACCTCCTAGCAGAAACTAGTTTTATTGATGAATTATCTCAATATAAAATTACAGATATCAAGATAATTACAAAAAGATTTTTAAACTAACTAACTCACTGGCACTACCGAACCAGTAGGTTCGTGGTCGCGCGGACATAACGTCTGCATACATCCATATCCTAAGCTAATGTTTTCCAATCTTCCCTCATCTACTTCCCTCAAATCATGATTAATGTTATTATCCCACTTCATTCTAGGTCTACCAACTAGACGTTTTCACTCTGGTTTTCTTACAAGAAACTTCCATGCTCTCTTTCATTCCCATTCGTGCCACATGTCCTGCCCATCGCAGTCTTAGACTTAACTACTCTTATTAAATCTGGTTTCTTATAAAGATCATGTAGCTGTTATGTAGTCTTCTACACTTTTCATCTCTCTTTATAATAAGAACAGTTAAGTCTCGTCGACTGCGGTAGACAGGACATGTGACACGAATAGAGAATGAACGACGTGCATGGTAGCGTCTTGTAGGAAACCCAGAGGGAAAACTCCCAGTTGGTAGACCAAGAATGAGTGAAGTAGATTATACAGGAAATGATAGGAAAACATTAGCTCAGGATAGGGATGCATGGTGAGCTAATGTCCGCGCGCCTTTGAACGTACGGGTTTGATAGCGCCAGTGAGTTAGTTAAGTATTTTAATTAAGTCACTTTTTTCAAAATTTGTCTCATTTGTCACTACCTCTCCATTTCCATTATAAAATGTATTTCTAATAAGATTTTTAAATGTTGAATAAATTATTAAATGTTATATTAACATTTTTTTTTGTAATGAGCTGGGAAATATAATGGATTGATTTCCAAATAAAATCATATGTAACAACAGTAAAACGTAAAGGAGATTGAGGTTAAGTAATGCATAAGAATAGATTTACCAATCATAAATTAGCTACTATGAGAATGTAAATCTCAAATTTGCATTTTTTCGCACCCAATATTGACTCCACTTCATAGTTGCGTCCGATTGTCTTAAGCAGTTAAAGATAATTTCCATTCCTTGAATCCTCCATGAAAAGACGCGTAACAGTGACCAGTAGGCTTCAGTAGCTGGAAGGTATCATATTTTTTATTATTATTTTTGAAAGAAGCTGGCTGACGGGGCATTAGCCATGGTCCAGAAGAGAGAGTGAAGCGGCGTGGCCCTCTGGTAAAAGAATTAAATTCTGAGAGAAGAGAGAGGGCCGAGGGACAAAATAACAAAAGAAACGCTCAACTCCGGTAGCGTGTGTATTTTTATAATCTTTTCCTTCTTCGTCTTCTTTAAAGGGCGTTCCTTCCCAAAGTTGTTCTTCAGTACAGTCTGTACAGAAGTTTAAGACGCGACATTTAATATTATTTGTTAAGTTCAATGTCTTCTTATTTCTCTGAAGAATCTGACAAAAATACTAAACATTTTTTTACTCTTTAGAATTTAAATAATATAATCCAAGCACAAATTAACATGATTTCTAAAGTCTCTACATTAGTATTAGGCCTACTATTATTACGTGAAATGTCGTTCTTTTATTGATGTGATTTGCAATGTATTGGTAGGCCTAAATTATATATTAACTTTTTATTTCTAACTCATATTTTGCTTCTACATATATTTATTTTCAGTTTGAGGTTGAAATACTTATGTCAATAATATTAATTGTAAATCATATTTTAGCTGTTAATTGAAAGATAGGATAAGGTCTTGATTATTCAACTCTTTCTTTTTGTTTAACTAGTGCTCCTTAAAATGGTACCCCATTCAAAACGATTTATTTAACGCAGAGGCATTGATAGGCACCTGAATATCATTGGCCTAGCATCGGCGGTTCAGTGGTAGAATGCTCCCCAGCCATTCAAAACGATTTAATAATTTATATGAAACTTTATTATTATATTATTATTATTATTATTATTATTATTATTATTATTATATTATTATTATTAATTTATGGGAGCGAAACTTGGGTAATGGCCAAAAAAAACTGCAAAGTAGAATACAAAGCGCAGAAATGAACTTCCTTAGAAGAACAAAAGGCTGGACAAGATTGGATCGGATAAGGAATGAAGATATAAGAACAGAGTTAAATATATATCCGTTGGATGAGAAAATCAGAGAATATAGAGAGAAATGGTTTATACACGTGGAGAGAATGAATGTATCAAGATTACCAAGAACAGCATTCAACTACAAGCCAAGAGGTTCAAGGAATGTAGGAAGGCCAGTGGAAAGATGGACAGAACAACTGTGAGGCGGAACAGGCAATTTGCCTAGCCCGTGAAGTGAAGAAGAAGAAGAAGTTATTATTATTATTATTATTATTATTATGGGGGCACGCCGTAGCGTAGTGGTTAAGGCATGCGCTACAAACCGGAAGGTCGAGGGTTCAAGTCCCGGTGGGGTCAGGATTTTTAAACTGACCCAGACCTTCTGGTGGCACCATGGCCCTGGGGTCGATTCAGCCTCTAACTGAAGTGAGTACCGGACGCTTGTTCTGGGGGTAAAGGCGGCCGTCACGCAGGGCTGACAACCCGGCTGACATCAAATGCTGATTGTCTAGAAAAAGTGGGAGCCTTAACATCCTACTACCCCAAGGGCCTCCCGAGGCCTGTAGTGGGAACACTTTACTTTATTATTATTATTCTTATTATTATTATTATTATTATTATTATTATTATTATTATTATTATTACTAATCATCGTCATTATCATTATAATCATCAACATCATATCAGTTATTATCCTTGTTGAAGGACGATTTTGAATATATCTTTGTGTTCATGATTTTCTGCTGTATCGTATTCCCCTTTATTTCTCTATTCCTCGCTGCAGTCCACCTTCCTAAGGAGTTTTTTTATCTGGTATATGTTTTACGTTATTATTATTATTATTATTATTATTATTATTATTATTATGTATTATTATTATTATTATTATTATTATTATTATTATTATTATTTACAATGGCATAACAGGCCAATATTTGGTCTTAGCCTCTTCATTGTTAGGAGTTACTAGATTAAGTTAATTTAACTACGCTTATTTCTCTAAATATGTCATGAATGATAAGCGATCAACATACCGACTCAATGAGACATCTAGTAGGCAACTAAGGTATTGCTGAGATGAAGAAGGTGGGTAAATTTTGCTTAGAGGTCTTTTTATTCAAACTTAAGAGTCTTTTACGAGCCTCAAAATCTTCAGACTCGGGACCCACGGCTTAAAGTCTCTCCCGGAGATTTGGTTGCTTGGATTTTTCCATCCTAAAAAACCCATTGAACCCGCGACCCATCGAGATGAGAGGCTATATTATTATTATTATTATTATTATATTATTATTATCATCATCATCATCACCACCTTCATCGTCATCATCATCATCATTATTATTAATTATTATTATTATTATTATTATTATTATTATTATTATTATTATTATTATTATTATTATTATTATTAATATTATTATTACTGTTATTATGGGGCAAACAGTATGTATAGTAGTTGGTTAAGGCAATACGTTACGAACGGAAATATTGCGACCGATGGAGTCATAATATCTAAACTTCCCTAAAACTTTTAGCGGTTATAATGACTCTGGTCTCGACTCAGCCTGGAAATAACCACCAAAAGCATGTTGTAGGGTTAAATGGAGTCGTCATGCAGGGTGACATCTCGTTCCGATTGCCTAAGAAGGCCGTGGAAGGATTAACTCGTATGCCTCTAGAACCTCCTAAGGCTTACAGGACGACTTTAAACTAATTAACTCACTGGCATTATCGAACCCATAGGTTCATGACCGCGCGGGCATAATCTCTCCATACATTCCTATCCTGTGCCAGTGTCTTCCAATCACCCTCTGCATATAAATTACCTCCCTCAAATCATGGTTAATATGGGACCACTTTACCTTTATTATTATTATTATTATTATTATTATTATTATTATATCATCATGTATTATCCTCCTTGTGAAAGAAATTTTAAATACAGTATACCTTTGCCTACATACGTTTATATCGTGCGATCTTTTCCACTGTTTCTCTGTGCTAGCTGCATTCAGTTCCTGAAGATTTTTGAATCTAGTATCCTATTACAATTTTCTGTGTCTTTTTTTATTAAGCATCTAACGCTATTCTTTTCCAACCAATTGTATCCAATACGTTGCGTATTTATATGTTTTGTCATTTGTTTTTCGATGGCCTTCATTCATTGTATTGTGTTTTAAATGGTTTTATTCTTCATATGTATTCTGTTGGTAGTTTTTAATAGGCTGTGCATTTTTATGATTGTAATCTATTTTCTGCTGATTCTACACAATTGATCCAAACTATTTATATTCTTCAGTCTGATGAAAGTTGTGTTTGACAGATAAAGTTTTGTTTTTGTGTAACCATGTTACAAGATATGGATGAAGGTAAAGTGAAGATAGCGTCTTACGAACTCCGTCACACATTCTTCTTTTAGAAGTTATTTTGTCGACTTTATCTAAAATCTCGATGACTGATGATCCCCAGCTTTAGAGAATGAAACCAGAGTGATACCTGTGAAAATAACCGAAACTATTTATACAAGCAATGGAAATGATATGTTACTGCAAACTAAGTGAAGCAACATTTCATAATAATGATCATGATGACAATGACAATAATGACAATGGTAATAATGGTAATGATAATAATGACAATGGTAATAATGGTAATGATAATAATGACAATGATGATAATGACAATGACAATAATGACAATGGTAATATATGGTAATGATAATGGCAATGATAATAATGGTAATGATAATAATGGCAATGATAATAATGGCAATGATAATAATTACAATGACAATGATAATAATTACTATAACTATACTAAATAATGACAGTGATAATAATGACAATGATAATAATGATAATGGTGATAATGACATTGACAATAATGACAATAATGGCAATGACAACAATAATGACAATAGTGACAATGACAACAATAATGATAATAATAATAATATAATAATAATGTCCACCGCTGTGGTCTCGAGGTAGCGTGCTCTGTCACGCAGCAGGCCTGGGTTCGATCCCCGGTCGTGGCAAGTTTCCTAGATTAGGTTTATTCAGGGTTTTTCTTCACCTGTAAAACAAATGTCAGGAAACTTTAAGGCCCAAACGGACCCCGAAGATCATCTGACCATCATTTTCATCATTTATCAGATTATCATATTCACCTCATTAGATTAAGTTTAGCATTAAGTCCTCTCCTGGCACAACATTACCATCATCATATCATTGGGGCAGCGTATACCCCAACTTCAGAAGTGGGTAACAGTACGCCAATGCCAGGAGAAAGTACCAGAAATGTCGAAACGACAAACTGGTGGCACTGAATAAAATAATAATAATAATAATAATAATAATAATGAGAATAAGGACAATGACAATAATAATAATAATAATGGCAATAATGATAATGGCAATAATGATAGTGACAATAATGACAATGACAATAATGATAACGATAGTATTATGATGGTAATACTACTACTACTACTACTACTACTACTACTACTAATAATAATAATAATAATAATAATAATAATAATAATAATAATAATAATAATAATAATAATAATAATAATAAATAATAATAATAATAATAATAATATAGTCCACCGACAGTTTTTCTGCGTGAGGTTTTTATCGGGGTTTTTCCTCACCTGTAAGACAAATGTCAGGAAAACTTAAGGGCCCAAACGGTCTCCGAAATCATATGGCCATCGCAATCATCATCATTCACATTCATCTTAGGTTAAGCTTAGGATTAGGGACTCTCCTGGCGCACCATTATCGTCGTCATCACCCATCATATCATCGGGGCAACGTAACCCCGCCTTCCAGGCACCCCAACCTCAGAAGTGGGTTACAAGTACGCCATGCCAGGAGAGAAACCAGGAATGTCGAAAGGCAAACCTGGGGCATTTGAAAAAAAATAAATAAAAAATAATAATAATAAATTATTATGATGGTCTTATGAGGAAGTGTTTCACAATAAAATATTACGAGAGCGTAATATTAGTTGAATGTAAAGTAAAAATTTGCAATTAAGCATAATTTGTTTTATGTAGCCCAACGAAATATATGAGAGCAATATTCATATTTTGTTAACATTTTTAATCTATGTAAAAATCACAAATTGTATTGCAACTTTATTAAATAAACTGCACAATTTATTTTCTGGGACATGCTTCCTGAAATGTTGATTTTTTTTTAAATTAGAAGGCCATTACGTAAGCATCGATTTTACTCTAATATAATAATAATAATAATAATAATAATAATAATAATAATAATAATAATAATAATAATAATAATGTACAGCGGTGAGACGTAAATATTAAAAGTTCATTCTAGAAGAAACACATAAAGGCGTGACATTTTAAAAGCTGTATCCAGGATGGTATAAATTCCACCAAGAAAATAAGTTACTTGCGTTCCACCAATTAAACTATTTTACGGTCACTGCACAAATTACAAAAAACACAGAACTGAAAGCTTGTTAGAACAAAATCTCAGAGCGTAGGAATAAATAAAACATTAATTTATATAGGATATTTATATTCATTGCAGAACAAGTAGTTAAGAGATTGCGCAGACATTAGATTTCACTACGGTCGTTCATATTAGACGGATTGTAAAACAGAATTCACACACTTTTTATCTTTGAGATTATGATGAACTATTTATTAAATAGCCTACCTGTATACATATCTCAAGAAAAAAATTACAAAGTTTTGTTCCTATTTTTCTTATAGATGTTTATATCATCTGTTCTTATAACATTATACCCCTTTATTATGTTTTTGTTTAATCTGTTTCGGTGTTTTATGAGTTATTTTCCCTACTTTTGATCCCGATGGTCGCAGGTTAAAACCCGAACCGGGGAGAGCGGATCTTTAGGACGAAAAAAATCAAAGGATAGTTCCGCGGAGAGTTTTTAAGCCGTGGATTTCAAGTGTGAAGTTTTTCGGGTTTGTAAAATAATCTGAAGCCTAAATTAGTGCCTCTGAACAAAATTTGTCATTTCCCATCCAAGTAATATTTAGTTGTCAGCTAGAAATATTTTTGAGGTGATGAGCTACCACTTGTCTACTCGCTTATATCTATAGCGAAATAAAAACAATTAATTAATTTGGTTAAGTAACTCCCAAAGTCGCAGAACCAAGTGCATTAGAGGTTGAAATGTCGATAGAAAAATTGAAGATGTATAAAGCATCAGGTTCAGATGAGATCCCAGCAGAACTGATAAGGAGGAGAAAAATTTATGGACAAGATATGCCGGTTGCTTAGTATATTTGGAAAAATAAGCTCTTCCAGATGATGAATGGAAAGAATCGATTATCGTACCAATTTATAAAAAAAAGGAGATAAAACTGATTGCAACAATTGCAGGGGCATCTCATTTCTTTCAACTTCGTACAAATTCTAACAAATATATTAGTAAGCAGACTTACTCCCTATATTGATGACATTCTAGGAGATCATCATGTGGATTTAGAAGAAACAGGTCTACAACAGATCACGTTTTTGTTATAAGACAGATTTTAGAAAACAAATGGGAATGTAATGGCACTGTACATCAACTATACATAGACTTAATAAAAGCATACGATTGAATTAAGAGGGAGAAGTTATATAGTATCCTGCTGGAGTTCGGAATTCCTAAAAAGTTAGTTAGACTTATACGAATGTGTCTAAATGGCACAAAGAGTAGGGTGATTGTAGGCAAACAGTTTTCGGATACTTTTAAATTCCAGAATGGGTTTAAGCAAGGAGATGCACTATCTCCTCCACTATTTAATTTTGTACTAGAGCATGACATCAAATCTCTAGAGGATGAAGAAGGTCAATAACTCAATGGTATTAATAAGCTGTTAGTTTATGCTGATGATGTATTACTATTGGCCGATATCGAGGAGATACTAAAGGGCAATACGCAAGTAATACAAAGAAATTAGGACTGGAATTATCATCATCATCATCATAGTACATTCACGAATTTAGGCAATTTCTTTACCTGTTTCAGCCTCAAGAGAAACACCATCCAGAAGTATTTTGAGTGGACGCCCTGGTCTTCTTCCTGCAGGTCGATATCTTAACATTTGTTTGGGTATTCTGTGATCTTCCATTCGATGAACATGTTGCATCCATCTTGACTTATAATCAGAAATTTTGTTTTCTAAAGGTTCCATGTGTAATTCTTCTAAGATGTCTTCATTTTTTTTTTTAGATCTAGTAGTGTGTATCCTTGCAGTCCTCCGAAGGTATCTCATTTCAACAGATCTAAGTCTTTGTATATCCTTAGGATATGCTTCAACGTCCATACTTCGCTACCATACAAAAGAGTTGAAAGAGCCAGTGTTTTTACACACTTTTAGTCTTGAATGTGTTTTTGGACTAACTGTGGCTTGAAGACAGAATTTATTAACCCTAAAATTCTTAAAAATTGTGATATTTTGCATTTTAATTGTTTTCTTCTTCATATGAGATATTGAATCCTATATACTTACTTACTTACTCACTGGCACTATCGAACCCGAAGGTTCATGGCCGCGCGGACATAAGCTCTCCATACATCCCTATCCTGAGCTAATACTTTCCAATCATTTCCTGTATAATCTACTTCCCTCAAATCATAGTTAATGTTGTTCTCCCACCTCATTCTTGGTCTACCAACTGGGCGTTTTCCTTCTGGCTTTCCTACAAGAAGTTTCCATGCACGTCTTTCATTCCCCATACGCGCAACATGTCCTGCCCATCGCAGTCTATGGGACTTAACTGTTCTTATTATATCTGGCTTCCTATAAAGACCATGTAGTTCATTGTTATGTAGTCTTCTCCATTCACCTGTCTGTTCATCTCTCTTTGGTCCAAAAATTTTCCTAAGAACTTTATTCTCAAATACTCGTAATCTCCTTTCCTCCCTTAAAGTAAGAGTCCAGGTTTCGCACCCATATAATATAACTGGTAGAATAATAGTTTTATATATTTTCAGCTTAACGTTTTTTGAAAGGAGTTGGGACATCAAAAGTCTCTGCAATGCATAATAGCATGCATTTCCAGAATTGAGCCTATGTTTAATTTCTTTGTGCATCTCATTCCTATTTGTGATTATTGTTCCTATGTATTTGAATTCAGCCAATTCCTCAAAATTTCCCTCATTTGTCATTAGCTGTCCATTTCCATTATATAATGAATTTCTACGTGTGACCATATATTTAGTTTTACTGATATTCACTTCCAGTCCTAATTTCTTAGTGTTACTCAATAGTGTGTGCGTGTTGGCCTTTAGTATCTCCTCGCTATCGGCCAGTAGTACCACATCATCAGCATAAACTAACAGCTTATTAATACCATTCAGTTGTAAGCCTTCCTTATTCTCTAAAGATTTAATGGCATGCTCTAGTACAAAATTAAATAGTAGAGGAGATAGTGCATCTCCTTGCTTCAACCCATTCTGGATTTCAAAAGTGTCTGAAAACTGTTTGCCTACACGCACCCTACTCTTTGAGCCATTTAGACACATTCGTATAAGTCTAACTAACTTTTCCTATATATGTAAAATTATTCACCTGCTCCAAAATTGTACTGTAAAGTACATTTTTACTTCTGACAGGTTCTACACCTTGAAATGCCATAATTTTTGTTTTCTCTGTAGATATTTTCAGTGCATATTATTCTGTAATTTTGTTAAGTTCATACAGACCTTTGTGCAGATTATCTTCTGAATTTATAATTATTATGTCATCTGCAAACAATAGGGGGTTTCATTTTGTATTTTCTGATATTCTTATTCCAAATTTATGTTTCTTGTTCCAGCAACATATTACATCGTTGATATAAATCGCAAAGAGTGTTGGGGATAGGGGGCAGCCTTGTCTCACACCACGATTTATAATTCCTTCTTCAGAAAATCTATTATTTAATTTAATCTTCATGGTGTTGTCTTTGTAAATATTGTGTGTCTTCTGCAGAAGTAAATTTGGTATATAATTAAATATCAATAAAACTAAATATATGGTCACACGTAGAAATACATTATATAATGTAAATAGACAGCTAATGACAAATGAGGAAAATTTTGAGGAAGTGGCTGAATTCAAATACCTAATAACAATAATCACGAATAGGAATGAGATGCACAAAGAAATTAACATTGGCTCAATTCTGGAAATGCATTACAGAGACTTTTGATGTCCCAATTCCCTTCAAAAAACGTTAAACTGAAAATATATAAAACTATTATTCTACCAGTTATATTATATGGATGCGAAACATGACTCCTACTTTAAGGGAGGAAAGGAGATTACGAGTATTTGAAAATCAAGTTTTTAGGCACTTTTTTGGACCAAAGAGAGATGAATAGACAGGTGAATGGAGAAGATTACATAACAATGAACTACATGGTCTTTATAGGAAGTCAGATGTAATAAGAAGAGTTAAGTCTCGCAGACTGCAATGGGCAGGACATGTGGCACGTATGGGGAATGAAAGACGTGCATGGAGGCTTCTTGTAGGAAAACCAGAGGGAAAACTCTCAGTCGGTAGACCAAGAATGAGGTGGGAGAATAACATTAACTATGATTTGAAGGAAGTAGATTATACAGAGAATGATTGGAAAGGATAGGGTTGTATGGAGAGATTATGTCCGCGCGGCCATGAACCTACGGGTTCGATAGTGCCAATGAGTAAGTAAGTAACTCCCGAAGTGGAGCACCCTTGCTCCTTGAGGGATATAAAAGTAGAGATAGACATGTTCTCAATTCATGTTTTATGATTTGCGTCCTCTTTTAATGTTTTTACTTTCTTTGTTGGTATGTTTTAATTTCATTTGATATAATCAAAGTTGTTCAATATATAATGCCCCACACTTTTTTTAAAAAGCCATTAATTTATATAGAGAAACGTCCTTTTGCAAGTGCTTCACATTTCATATTTCTTCTGCTCGCGTGTAAGTTTCGAACCCTTCCGGCAGATGACATAGCCATAGTACAGCGTTGTATGAGAGTATGTACCTATTCCTCGCCGGTAAAAGCTCTTGTCCTGTACGTGTATCCATGTATTTTACTGCATATCAATTACACTCTCGTCATCTTCAAACTGTGTCCCTCGTAGAGAATCTTTAAGCGGCCCAAAGAGATGGAAGGCCGAGTGTGCCTTTAGTGTGGGTGAGTCAATGATATCGAACCCAATTTGTCGATGTGTTCCCAGGTTCTCAGACTTGTGTGTGGGCGTGCATTATCGTGTTGGAGCAAGATTTCTGTTGGATTCTTGTCAGACCAAACACGTCGGAAACGATTCCTGAATTTATTCAGAATCTTCACGTATGCATCTGAATTAACGGTTGGCCGGTCTGCACGAATAATGGCATCCACACGATTCAGCATGTCTGGAGCAGTGGCTGTGGCAGGACGTCCCGTGCGTGGCTGATCAAGGAGCTCTGTTTGACGCTTTAACTTTCTTTACCCATCGCCCAACTATACTATCAATTGCATAATTACCATACTCTGATGCACACAACCCTTTATGCCTAACAAAATCTGTCATATCAAATTTTAGTCCTTCTTTAGGGCCAAATATCTCAATAAGAAAAAACAAACGGAGACTAATACTTGGTAAATTTGTTAATGGTGGTTGAGACAGTGCACTGCCCAACTATCTTAATTCATATCCACTTATCTAGGATTATACTAGATCATAAACATATGTCATTATTAAACGTGAGCTATGTTCAAGCTCAAATATCGTGACTTACGTCATTTCAAATGTTGTTTTTTAGTAAGAGCACATCTTCATCTACTGGAATCAACTTATTTCATTTTTGATTCGGTTCAACTAAGGGGTGAAAATTAAGTCTGAATGTCATGAAAAATCACTCATAATCCACTAATTGCAGTACTAAATGTGCTGACTCATTTCTACAGGACCACAAGGATGCCAGTCAATAATTTGAGCATTCTTTGGAATATTGAACTATCAAGTGAGTTCATCAGCTACAAAGATCCACATAAATGAAAACAACTGGGCCATAAATCAAAGCAATAAAATTAAAATTGACATATGAATTGAAACTCAGTTGTATTAAAGCTCTATATTTGAGGTTATAAGCCTGGCTGAAAACCATCCATATCTCAGAATTGCGTTGATTCATGGTGGCTAGGCCACTACCAATCCTTTAGAAGTTTGTTCTTAAGAATCAGTATCCCCATCGCCAAGAGGCCACGCCCGATGGCCAGGCAAGTTCAGCCACGGGTGGGTTATTTTTCCAAGGTTCCCAAGCTTCGTTGTTGGTTTCTTTGTGTAGGTGGCCGAGACTCGATCTCGGGACCCCAGCGGTGAGAGGCGAGTGTCTAACTTCTTGCGCCGCGGAGCCGCCGAAAGTAAATATTTATACAAATTAAACTAAAAGTATTATGAATCAAATCGATATTATTAGAAAAGCAAAGAATTAGAAACCATCAATTAATTCACTGAAAGACCAATTACAAAAGAAAGATATTTAAATGTATTTTAAAGAAAGCTAATATCCAGCATTCCCTGATTTCTTCTGGTAAGGAATTCTAGAATCTAACACAGGATGCATTGCATTGTAGCAATTACAATAATGGGAGGTACTGTGTTATGGAATTTAGTATGTTCTGAGGCATCGTGAACCTAAATTGTGATTGGAAAATAGGAGATGGAAGCTAGAGGATAAGTAGCTTGGTGTAGAGATACGTATCATTTTGAGTATCAGAATAAGATGTTTTTTTTTCTATCTTGGAGATGTGTAATTAATAATATGTTATTCGGTACTATACATGCATAGTACCCCTGGTAATAAACTATAATCATCCGTTCATCCATCTAATGCAAGACGATCACGATATGCGAATATGTTCAATGTGCCTTTGAAGACGAAATGCATATATTAGGAAAATGTAAATGGAATATTGGAGGCATCAATTGTTGCCGGAAATATTTCTAAATTCAGATCGTGATAGATTGGCATGCTACGAGTTTATGTTAAATCCAAAAAAAATAAATAAATAAAATGATACACGTGGATAAATTCCTGGACAAGACGCGGAAAATAAGAACATCAGTCGTTCGTGAATAAATAAATATGTAAGCAAAGTATAATATTAATATTTAATGGATTACTCCCTGGCGAGACAGGCCCTAGGCCTACCAGCCGGTTGCTGACATCACATCTACTGTGTTAATCACAGAGGTAGCCGACAATCCTGTCATGTAGGGGTGACATGTTGTCAGCATATTGGGTAACCCAGCCGTTATAGCTAGTTTTCTCAACCTGGAGTCTCTACTTATTGTAGCTACACAAATTCATCACAATGCAAGACGGGCATCGGTCCCATACTGACCGAAATTCCATGAGAAAATTTCTTCCCCATGGAGACCGGAACAGGCGCAAGTCCCGTAACTCGTGCCAAGGCATCTTGCCTTAACCACCCGGCTACGGCACGGAACTATTAATATGTAATAAATATACGTAATTTGATTAATAACTAACTAACTAACTCATTGGCTCTATCGAACCCGTAGGCTCATGGCCGCGCGGACATAAGCTCTCCATACATCCCTATCCTGAGCTAATGCTTTCCAATCATTCCCTGTATAATCTACTTCCCTCAAATCATAGTTAATGTTATTCTCCCACCTCATTCTTGGTCTTCCAACTGGGCGTTTTCCCTCTGGCTTTCCTACAAGAAGCTTCCATGCAAGTCTTTCATTCCCCATACGTGCAACATGTCCTGCCCATCGCAGTCTACGAGACTTTACTGTTGTTATTATATCTGGCTTCCTATAAAGACCATGTAGTTCACTGTTAAGTAGTCTTCTCCATTCACCTGTCTGTTCATCTCTCTTTGGTCCAAAAATTTTCCTAAGAACTTTATTCTCAAATACTTGTAATCTCCTTTCCTCCCTTAAAGTAAGAGTACTGGCATATTCAATAGAACAGCAAGGAAATAATAGGAAATAATAGGTAAAAGTTCGATGGTAGGACTAGCTATCCTATTATTTCCTTGCTTTTCTATTGAATATGCCAGTATCGTTTTACAAACTTTTAGTTCAAATGTCTGGAGGACGGTATAAAACATGAGTTACTGCAGTGGAGAGAGCTCCTTGCAAAAGCAAAGATAAATCTAAATCATAGCTTCGTGATGATGTTGAGGGCATCACTTGCTGCCGGCAGTGAAGCGTGCTCATGGACTACTCAACTGTTACAAGACTAACAAAAAATATACAACATTACCAGAACTTCAGTACCTAGTCACTGTAATCTCACTTGGGTCAGTCACCATGAATCACTTCTTCTAAACCTCTACATGAAATGGAACCAACAGAAAAATTTAGGTATCCTGCAAGAACTTGAACATTGGACCAGCGCTCTAATCTAAGACCTAGACTTTCTATAGTATGTTTCAAAAGCAGTGGTTGAAAATGGAGGAACGAGAAATAAAAATGAGGAGATGCAAACATTTTCCGGAAATTAACAGATTTTTTTCTGGTTGGATTCGATCAATACCAAGTATTAATTCCAACAAAACATTGAAAATGTATCAATTTTAATTAATGAGTCATCATTTTGAAACCTGCTCTAGAGCATAGAGTTAAGATAGAGACATTTGCATACCTGATCTTAGCCAGAAAATGACGAAAATTAATTTGCCGACCACCGTCTATTGGAGCCTGTTTTAGAACACTTTTGTTTGATCACTAGTGCAGTTTGTGAATCAACAAGATAATAATAATAATAATAATAATAATAATAATAATAATAATAATAATAATAATAATAATAATAATAATAATAATAATAATAATAGGCCTAATAATAAGCAAGTCAATGGAAATATCGATTCCAGGTTCATGTCCGTTTGGACATTCAGCGAGTCTCAAGCAGAAAAAATGAAATCTTATAACAAATTAATTTCCGGGCCCATTTTTGTGTACTTTTTTTTCTACATTTTTACTTTACCGGAGCAAATGTATTTCTTCTCTTGGGACTCGGGCACTATGTTCCCCAACATAGACCAGCGAAAGGAGAATATCTGCCACCGACGTTCAATACGAAACGCATGAAATTCTGTCCTTATAATTGGCTGAACAGCACTTCTAATTACCCTTGATTTTTCAGTTTATTGTTGTAAATTATAGCTCTTCTTCTGTATTTACTAATATTTTTTAATATTTTAAACTTTTTCAAACAATTTTTATAACGTTTTTGAAAAATTATAAGTATTTATTTAAATACGCAAATCACAAAATTATGACACTATCAGACAGTATTGTGATACTGACTGCTATTTTCTCCACAGAGTATATTACTTAGCATATGGTTTTTCGATCACTGGTTTGGGTTATCGCTGGTTAGAACGGCGTTAGGAAGTGATCACCCATTTTTAATAAAGTGGTCCCACTATAAAACCGTAGGAGACCCTAGAGACAGTAGGAGGTTAAGGCTTCCATTTTTTCTAGACAATCGGCCGGGTTGTCAACCCTGCGTGACGGCCGCATTTACCCCCAGAACAAGTGTTTGGTACTCATTTCCATTATAGGCTGAGTCGACCCCAGGGCCATGGTGCCACCAGAAGGTTTGGGTCAGTTTAAAAATCCTGACCCCACCGGTATTCGAACCCTCGACCTTCCGTCGTTTGGTAATTTTAATATTATAAACATATTTCTTTAACATTGATTTGGTGATTTATTGCAAAATAGGTCATTTAAATTTCAGAGTGACGTTCTGCAATCTAGTGTAAGCTGTATAAACTTTAGTATGATATCGATAATAATAGATATGTGGCAACGATGATAATAGATATGTGGTGGTTCCATGGTGGCTTATCGCTGGCTCTATAAACTCTGGCGCATGCGCACTGTTGTTCTATAGGACTTTGAAAATATATCAGGTAAATTAAAGTGCTGTTTTCCCCTTATTTTTATTTGTGATTGTTACTTTTTGGACCATCACTTTTGAAACGCTCTCGCGCATCTGACCGGAGTTCGATTATCGATTTGGGTTTAAATTCCTATATCAGGTTTTTCCACAACTTTAATTAAATAGGCCTTCCTATATATTCCCTGAAAAATCACCAGCCTCAGAATCATCATCCATTACATACACAAAAATTTAATTAAAAGACAGAAGAGGCTTCCATTTCATAACAACACAAATACTAACAATAATCAGGGCTAGAATTCTAAAAGTTAAGATTCCAAAATGATATAATACGAAATGAGACTTGTCTTTTTTTTTTTTTTTTTGATCCACATACAAACAGTTTAATAAAATAGATGGTATTGTGTTGCAGGCATAATTTAGTCTACATAAATTCTAGCCTTACTAAAAAAGTTCTGTCGAGTTATTAGTCACAATATAATAAATAATAGTTTTAAAAAACTAAAACAACACGCTTTATTAGAAAACCGAACTAAAAAAATGAAAAAAATTTTAATTTCCAACACGCTTGTGATAAATAATTTTACCATCAAAAGCGTGGGGCGCTCTTTATCATAAGTAATGCCACGAGTGATTTCCAATTTATCTAGAGAATTTGGAAATCAAGAGTGGCATTTGTTAGGACTATTTAACGAATAAAATTAAGCTGTTTACTCACAAATCATTATTCAACTATAGTTATTTTAAAAATATTTATATATTTAATGTAAACGGCGATGTTTGAAAACAAATGAGAAACGATTGGCTACACTTCATCTGCTTCTTTTGTTTATCACTGCAACCAGATCATACTATTTATTGCCAAAGGAACGCAATATTGTAAGAATGCTCTCTAGTGGAGAAAAAATGAAACACATCATCAAACTGTATATTAATTCATTTCTGATGTCGTATGATGTAAATATGACAATTATATTTTTCTGGATTATTACCTGGGAAAAAATACATTTTTAAGAAAGTGCAAACAGTGGTTTCTTTTTTTGGTGGTATAATCAATTGCTACAAATGATTTTATATTAACTCCTGCAAGCGCTATGTGTTGACATCCATGCACTATGTATACAATCTGGTAGCCGTATTTTGGTCACTGCAAAATAATTGCCAGACCTGTTCAGAATATTAAAAAGGAGGAGCTTTCTTTAATATGGTAAATTTAATATTGATAAGTATTTGGTGATTGGTTGTAAGACAGAAATAATTGAAACATGATTGGTCATTGACTCCCATTTGGGGCATGAATTAAATAGTCAATTAATATATTTGATAATAAACAGATATTGGTAAAAGTAAAGTCTCTAAGAAGAAAATGTAAAAATCATAAAAAGCGCCCCACGGGATAACAGCGTAATTTTAATTGAGAGTTCATATCGACATTAAAGATTGCGACCTCGATGTTGGATTAAGAATATTATTGCTTTTGATGGTAAAATTATTTATCCCAAGCGTGTTGGAAATTAAAATTATGTTTCATTTTTTTAGTTCGGTTTTCTAATAAAGCGTGTTGTTTTAGTTTTTTTTAAAACTATTATTTATATCTTTAAATTCGATTCCATTGTAGTATGAGCTGAAAGTAATACTCTTCTAAAAAAACCTCCCAGCCGGATTTGAACCAGCGACTTATGGATTACTGAAATGTTATACCACTAGAGTATACCGCTCTACCAACTAAGCTCTTACAACGATTGACTAAAAAGTCGACAAGTCCGCAACCTATTATACCAGTTTTCATTTTTTTGATTTTCTGATGATTCTGGCCAGGATTTTAGAAACAAAATATGAAGTTATTGTATTGTCACGGGTCCTTTACAAGTACACAAAGTTTCAAGTCGATCCAATGTTTCTAAGTGGCTGAAAATCGTGTTCAAAGATTCCGTTACATAGATATAAAGACACTTTTTTTTTATTTTCTGACGATTCTGGCCAGGATTTTAGAAACAAATATGAAATTATTATATTGTCACGGGTCGTATACAAGTAGGCCTATACAAAGTTTCAAGTCGATCCAATGTTTCTATGTGGGTGAAAATCGTGTTCAAAAATTCCGTTACATAGACAAAAAGACACGGTTTTTTATTTTCTGATGATTCTGGCCAGGATTTTAGACAATGAATACGAAATTATTATATTGTCACGGGTCCTTTACATGTATACAAAGTTTCAAGTTGATCCAATGTTTCTATGTGGGGGAAAATCGTGTTCAAAAATTCCGTTACATAGATACAAAGACACTTTTTTTGATTTTCTGATGATTCTGGCCATGATTTTAGAAACAAAATATGAAATTATTGTATTTGTCACGGGTCTTTTACAAGCATACAAAGTTTCAAGACGATCCAATGTTTTTAAGTGGGTGAAAATCGCGTTAAAAGATTCAGTTACGTAGATAGATAGATAGATAGATAGATAGATAGATAGATAGATAGATGGATGGATGGATGGATGGATGGATGGATGGATGGATGGATGGATGGATGGATGGATGGATGGATGGATGGATGGATGGATGGATGGATGGATAGATAGATAGATAGATAGATAGATAGATAGATAGATAGATAGATAGATAGATAGATAGATAGATAGATAGATAGATAGATAGATAGATAGATAGATAGATAGATAGATAGATAGATAGATAGATAGATAGATAGATAGATAGATAGATAGATAGATAGATAGATAGATAGATAGATAGATAGATAGATAGATAGATAGATAGATAGATAGATAGATAGATAGATAGATAGATAGATAGATAGATAGATAGATAGATAGATAGATAGATAGATAGATAGATAGATAGATAGATAGATAGATAGATAGATAGATAGATAGATAGATAGATAGATAGATAGATAGATAGATAGATAGATAGATAGATAGATAGATAGATAGATAGATACAGGTCAAGCTAATATAAAGCGTGAAAAATAATATAAAATTGCTGTATAACTATTAGGCGTACCTTTTAATAGCAGTCTTCTCAACTGATTGGACATTAAAAACACTGTAGATCTTTCAGGACAGTCCTTTCCTCAGCAAGAAAAAAATGTTATGATAGTCTTTCGTTTAGCATCATCTTAAGGTTAAAATATGTTAATTTATTTTTAACCTGACTGGCTGTACAGTCAATACTAATGAAGTTCATGGTAAATTACACTGAGGCAAAAGTCACAATAATAAAGTATATATATATATATATATATATATATATATATGGCATGATAAGAAAAATAAATGTCTGGACGGGATTCGAACCCGGAACTCTGAGTCTGTACCTCAGCGTGTTATCCATTACACCACCAGGCGAATCCAATTCAAACACTTATTTTTCTTATAGGCTATATGTATATATTCTCCATTATTACTAGATGTTGTGAGAACTCGGTCTTCACTGCCATCTAGTAGCTGACTATAACAAGTAAGCAAATTAAAGAGAATATTTTTACTTTATAGCAGTGACGCTTTATCGATGTTATAATATATCCGAGATCCGGGTTCGAATCCCGTCCAGGCATTTATTTTTCTTATCATACCATATATATATATATATATATATATATATATATATATATATATATAAGTTACTAGCTAATACCCGGCGTGCGCTGCTACGCCTAAATAAATTAAATGTGTTTTTATGTTTAGTTGAATAAGTGTAAAAGAAAAATAATTAAGAATTTATATCGTAATTATTTTTAGATACCTTGTGTTGATTACCCGGCGTTGCCCGGGAATTTATATATTCCGATCTTCTTGGCATCAATGAGGTGAAAGACAAAATTGTTATTGTGAGTTATCCGTAAAAGAGATATATATGCTGTTGCAGAATTTTTTGTAGATTTTTTTTTTAGATATTTAATTCTGGGTACATTAATTTGTTATGGTTCAGGCAGGGTAAGCCATTTAACCGTCCAAAAGTGAATATTTTAGTGCTTTGATAAACTTTCTTTTAGCTCCGGCTCTGTAGTTTTTTTTTTATTCAATGCCCCATGTTGTCCTTTCGACATTTCTGGTGATCTCTCCTGGCATTGGCGTAATTATATAACCCACTTGTGATGTTGTGGCGCTTGTAAGGCTGGGTTAAGGTGCCCCAGTGATATGATGGGTGATGATAGTGGGGGCCTTAATTCTAAACTTAATCTAATGCGAATATGAATGGTGATAATTGTGTTGGCCAGATTATTTTCGGGGATAATTTGGGCCTTAAGTTTCCTGACATTTGTCTTACAGCCGAGGAAAAACATCGAAATAACATCACCCAGGAATCTTTTCCCGACCGGGGATCGAACCCAGACCTGCTGCATGACAAGGTAACACT
This sequence comes from Diploptera punctata, assembly GCA_030220185.1. NCBI lineage: Eukaryota > Metazoa > Arthropoda > Insecta > Blattodea > Blaberidae > Diploptera > Diploptera punctata. The sequence continues at coordinate 321,739 of JASPKZ010000046.1, read as the reverse complement.
CTATATCGAGACCACAGCGGTGGACCCGGCACCATAGTAATATAATGAATTTAGGCTTGTATTAAATGGTATTGCGAGACAATGCAATCGTTCTGTCTGTATGAAGGGGTCGCTTGTCTTTTCTGAACGCTACACAAGCTTCTCCGCGTGGCGTTTGTCTTTTGTTGGTGTGCAATACAGTTGAATATTAAGATGGCGTACGATGTATAAAACCCGTGCGTGCCATGTGCAAAACTTAATAAACAAAGTTTGTAATAATTGTGATAGTTGTTTAAGCGTGTGTACAGTGTTTTAGTAATGTTTCACGCGTGTTTTGATGTGTGTAAAATGGACACAGGAAGTGGGGTTGTCTTGAATTCTGCACAAGGTTCGTAGATTTGTGTTATGATATTTGTAAGTTTATTGCTAACCGCTTGATAACTGATGTTATCAAAACATCTCTCTATTTAACCTTAGTTTGACCTCCATCTTAGAGGTACCTTGGCTCAAGTTTCCAATTTGCAGCGGTCGGAGATTTTGAAAAATCTTACACAGATTCCATCATATTTTACTTTCATGCTAACACCCGGTGTGCGCTGATACGCCTAAATAAAATGAAAATTAATGTGTTTTTATATTTAGTTGAATAAGGGAAAGAAAAAATAATTATAAATTTATATCGTAATTATTTTTAGATTACTTATTCCGATCTTCTTGCATAGATGAGCTAAAAGACGAACATTAATGAGTTTTTATGTTTAGTTAATTAAGTTTAAGGAAAAAAAATATCGTAATTATTTTTAGATAACCCGTGCTGATTACTCGGCGTTGCCCGGGAATCTACTTATCCCCATCTGCTTGGCATAAATGAGCTGAAAGGCGAAAATTAATGTTTTATATATAGCTGAGTAAGTAAATGGAAAAATGTATATACATATTATTTTTAAATTTACCTGCGTTGCCCGGGAATCTACTTATCTATAACTTCTTGGCATAAATGAGCCCGTGGGACTTATTGTCAATGACCTCTACGGGTGGCCCATAGTACAAGAGGAACTGTAAACAACATAGGCCTAATCTTGAAAGTTAGGGCCTACACAGTGACGGGGCGTTCCGGATTCGTTGTTACCAAGATTCCGGTGCCTTCATCTAAGACTGCATAGCTATCATATGAAAACGGACACACTCAAAGTAGAGATTCAAAATCTACATTCCCCGGGAATCTAGTCAGTACATAGAGTGAAATTAGGGACTCCATCAACCATACTAGTAGTAAGAACGATGGGCTTGAGGTAATAATAATAATAATAATAATAATAATAATAATAATAATACTTACTTACTAACTGGCATTATCGAACCCGTACGTTCTTGGCCGCGCGGACATAAGCTCTCCATTCATCCCTATCCTGAGCTAATCCTTTCCAATCATTCCCTGTATAATCTACTTCCTCAAATCATAGTTAATGTTATTCTCCCATCTCATTCTTGGTCTACCAACTGAGCGTTTTCCCCCTAGCTTTCCTACAAGAAGCTTCCATGCAAGTCTTTCATTCCCCATACGTGCAACATGTCCTGCCCATCGCAATCTACGAGACTTAACTGTTCTTATTATATCTGGCTTCCTATAAAGACCATGTAGTTCATTGTTATGTAGTCTTCTCCATTCACCTGTTTGTTCATCTCTCTTTGGTCCAAAAATTTTCCTAATTACTTTATTTTCAAATACTTGTAATCTCCTTTCCTCCCTTAAAGTAAGAGTCCATGTTTCACTCCCATAATATAATATAACTGGTAGAATAATAGATATAATACAATCCCATTTTTAATTTTCTATTTATTTTCTCCAGAAGAAATGTACTGTTTTTTTTTAATTTCTCCTTCGTTTACAAAATCTTAACTCGAGTCTCCCATAAAGTTAAAACATGAGGAGATTACATGGCATTTCCAAAATCAAAGCTCAAAACATTCAGTATTTTTATAAAATCTGGAACCTGCAAGTTTCTCTTGGAAGTGTAATCAAATTATTGTTGAATTCTCTATCCTTCCCCCTCCCTTAGCCATCCCACTCGAACACTGCCGGACATGTATTAGCAGTGTTTATGTGTTCTAAATATGCTGAATACTTGAATTATCAAGAGAAGCTGCAGCGTCTCTCCCTCTTTAAATATTTTTATATCATGAACTGAAGATGAAATTACTGAAATTTTGACTTTGTTAGAGGGACATGATTTTGTAACTTATTTTGTATGTATTCAACCGTGAAATTAAGGATAGCGGTACTTATTAATTTATGATGACAGGGAATACGTTCTCTTGCATTCACGTTTACTTTATATCGTGCATTGAAAATCTTTGACATAACTGTACGACAAGCTGGCATTATTCAATTAGGAGAAAATAGGAAACGCTCTTTAATATTATCCGGCGAGACACATAATTTACTTGTGACGTTAGCATATGATATCACACTGGGTCCACACGTGAGGGAGAGATAAGTTCTATATATTATGCTGTAATTCCATTACATATTTCATCATCATCATCATCATCCTTCACGGATAAGGTATTTGCCTGTTCCGATCTCACAACTGTTCGGTCCAGCGCTCTCTTGGTCTTCCCACCGATCTTCGTCCTACAGGATTATACATCAGTGCCATCTTTGGTATCCTATCCTCTGTCATTCTTTGCAGATGTTGTATCCAATTGTTCCTGTGTTCTTCTATTTCTTGAAGAAGTGGTTGTACTTTTTACAGAACAGGACATCGAGGAGGATAATTTACAGACAGCAGAAATGCTAGTCGCAGAGCCAAGTGCATTAGAGGTTGAAATGGCGATAGAAAAATTGAAGATGTATAAAGCACCAGGTTCAGATGAGATCCCAGCAGAACTGATAAAATCAGGGGGAAAAAAATTGATGGACAAGATAGCTGGTTGCTTAGTACGATTTGGGAAAAAGAAGCTCTTCCAGATGAATGGAAAGAATCAATCATATCATTACTTTCAACTTCGTACAAAATTCTAACAAATATATTAGTAAGCAGACTTACTCCCTATATTGACGACATTCTAGGAGATCATCAATGTGCATTTAGAAGAAACAGGTCTACAACAGATCAGATTTTTAGTATAAGACAGATTTTAGAAAAGAAATGGGAATATAATGGTACTGTACATCAACTATATGTATACTTCAAAAAAGCATATGATTCAATTAAGAGGGAGAAGTTATATAGTATCCTGCTGGAGTTCGGAATTCCTAAAAAGTTAGTTAGACTTATACGAATGTGTCTAAATGGCTCAAAGAGTAGGGTGCGTGTAGGCAAACAGTTTTCAGACACTTTTGAAATCCAGAATGGGTTGAAGCAAGGAGATGCACTATCTCCTCTACTATTTAATTTTGTACTAGAGCATGCAATTAAACCTTTAGAGAATGAGGAAGGCTTACAACTCAATGGTATTAATAAGCTGTTAGTTTATGCTGATGATGTAGTATTATTGGCCGATAGCGAGGAGATACTAAAGGACAACACGCACATACTATTGAGTAACACTAAGAAATTAGGACTGGAAGTAAATATCAATAAAACTAAATATATGGTCACATGTAGGAATGCATTATATAATGGAAATGGACAGCTAATGACAAATGAGGGAAATTTTGAGGAAGTGGCTGAATTCAAATACCTAGGAACAATAATCACAAATAGGAATGAGATGCACAAAGAAATTAAACATAGGCTCAATTCTGGAAATTCATGCTATTATGCATTGCAGAGACTTTTGATGTCCCAACTCCTTTCAGAAAACGTTAAGCTGAAAATATATAAAACTATTATTCTACCAGTTATATTATATGGGTGCGAAACATGGACTCTTACTTTAAGGGAGGAAAGGAGATTACAAGTATTTGAGAATAAAGTACTTAGGAACATTTTTGGACCAAAGAGAGATGAACAGACAGGTGAATGGAGAAGACTACATAACAATGAACTACATAGGAAGCCAGATATAATAAGAACAGTTAAGTCTCGTAGACTGCGATGGGCTGGACATGTTGCACGTATGGGGAATGAAAGACGTGCGTGGAAACTTCTTGTAGGAAAGCCAGAAGGAAAACGCCCAGTTGGTAGACCAAGAATGAGGTGGGAGAACAACATTAACTATGATTTGAGGGAAGTAGATTATACAGGGAATGATTGGAAAGCATTGGCTCAGGATAGGGATGTATGGAGAGCTTGTGTCCGCGCGGCCATGAACCTACGGGTTCGATAGTGCCAGTGAGTAAGTAAGTAAGTAAGTGGTTGTACTTTTAGTTCCTCTCTAATATTCTCATTTCTAATATGTTATTTTCTTGTACAACCGTTCGCATCCCGTAGGAATCTCATTTTCGCTTGATTGAATTGTACTTTTTTCTTGTTTCTGCAGGACCTAGGCTCACTTCCATTAATCGCCACTAGGTAGTGCCATCGTTGTGTTAAACTCTTAGCTGAGTATCCTTTCTTACTTTGTTCCTCAGTGTTCGTCTGATTGTTTCCACAAATATGTTGAAAATGACATTATTTATTGTGCAGGACATGAATTTGTGTTCAAATTTCCCAGCAGAAGGAAAGAAAAAGTAATGTACGTGAAATTGTAGAACTTTCACGGCAGGTATTTTGATTAATGTATTTTATGTCTTTCGGGCCTAAATGGCCGGTGGTCTGGTTTTATTAAAACTCGACGTGTTCGTCTACTACTCCGGTTAGACAGCCTCAGTAGTAGACGAAAAACGTAGAGTGTTTAATAAAAAAAACCAGACCACGGCCATTTAGCCGGAAAGACATAAAATGCATGAATTAGAAAATTCATTATTATAATATTCATTATGACACTGGAGTTTCTCCAGCAAAAAGACTCATCACAATAACAGTTGTTCTCCCTGGTTCGCATAAAACAAAACAAAAAAAATAACTAGTATGAAACAGTGTATAATATAATTCGCTTCGCATAAACTTAATGGGCGTTCATCCGATAATTTTGCCCGTGGACTTCAACGGATGAAAATGATATTCCACGTTTCACTCAGCAGAAATGCAATGTCATATGTATGTAATTTCACAAATGAGCTTATGTTCATAACTCAACATGGGAAGATCCCAGTTTCACTGTAAAAGCAGCCCATTATCAGATAAAACAGGGATACATCAGCAAAGGCACTAAGAATTAAGATAGTTAAACATAGGCTCAATTCTGGAAATGCGTGCTATTATGCATTGCAGAGACTCTTGATGTCCCACCTCCTTTCAAAAAACGTTAAGCTGAAAATATATAAAACTATTATATGGATGCGAAACATGGACTCTTACTTTAAGGGAGGAAAGGAGATTACAAGTATTTGAGAATAAAGTACTTAAGAAAATTTTTGGACCAAAGAGAGATGAAGAGACAGATGAATGGAGAAGACTACATAACAATGAACTACATGGTCTTTATAGGAAGCCAGATATAATAAGAACAGTTAAGTCTCGTAGACTGTGATGGGCAGGACATGTTGCACGTATGGGGAATGAAATACTTGCATGGAAGCTTCTTGTAGGAAAGCCAGAGGGAAAACGCCCAGTTGGTAGACCAAGAATGAGGTGGGAGAATATCATTAACTATGATTTGAGGGAAGTAGATTATACAGGGAATGATTGGAAAGCATTGGCCCTGGATAGGGATGTATGGAGAGCTTATGTCCGCGCGGCCATGAACCTACGGGTTCGATAGTGCCAGTCAGTAAGTAAGTAAGCAAGCCTTATGTTACAACTGATTTTACTCTCAAGGAAGTTGCGTCACTTTATAGAAAATTGCCCTGCTACGCCAAAATAAAAACTAACTATATGTTTTCATTTTTAGTTGAATAAGTAAAAAGAAAAATGATTATAAATTTATATCGTTATTATTTTTAGAATACTTCGGGTGTCTGATAATGAAATAGATTTATAAGCAGATTTAATTGATATTTACAGATTTTCATAAAGACCAGTTGTGCTGTTTAAATTAAACTAATTTATCTTATATGATCCATCCATAGTAATTCTGCCCGAGGGCAGCTCTTTCACTGCAATCATAGCATTTTCATGCTATGTTTTGCAGCTTTCCTAGGGAATTGTAGGTGTGGTAGCTTCCCGTTGCTTTCCACACCGGTGAAGAATGATGATGATAATGATAAGGATTATGATGATGGCCGGATGATTTTCGGGGACTATTTAACTCATGCCCCAAATGGGAGTCAATGATCAATCAAATTTCAATGATTATTGATTTGCAACCAATCACAGTCGTGTTTCGCCTAGAATTTACCAACTAAAGTTTATCATAATAAAGAAAGCACCTCCTGTTTAACATTATGAATAAGTCATAGCATTATTTTGCAGTGACTGACCCTACAAGAAATACGGCTACCAGATTGTATATATATAGTGCATGAATGTCTACACATAGCGCATGTGGGAGTTAATATAAAAATATTTGTAGCAATTGATTATACCACCAAATAAAGAAACCACTGTTTGCACTTTCTTAAATGTATTTTTTCTCAGGTAATAACATTCCAGAAAAATATAATTGTCATATTTACATCATAGAGTAAATATACAGTTTGATGTGTTTCATTTTTTCTCCACTAGAGTGCATTCTTACAATATTGCATTCCTTTGGTAATAAATAATATGATCTGGTTGCAGTGATGAACAAAGTAAGCAAATGAAGCGTACCAATCATTTCTCATTTGTATCGCCGTTTACATTAATATATAAATATTTCAAAATAATTATATTTAAATAATGATTTGTGAGTAAACAGCTTAATTTGATTCGTTAAATAGACCTAACAAATGCCACTCTTGATTTCCAAATGCTCTAGATAAATTCACTTCTCACTTCGTGGTTCGTGAATTTATTGATAATTTGGAAATCACTCGTGGTATTACCTATGACAATTAGGCCCTAAGCTTCCTGACATTCTTACAGGCGAGGAAAAATCCCGAAAAACCTCACCCAGGAGCCGGGCCCGCTACGTGACAAGGCAGCACGCTACCTCGAGACCACAGCGGTGGACTCTTATATTATAAAATTGGAAACTTAAATGTCATGGTATATATTGCGACGAACCAAATATGGTGGTTACTAGAATCAATTTTTAATTTAGATTTCAGGTAAACCCCTACATCTAATGGTCGGATTTCGATGATTTTTCGATAACATCAACCTCGTTTATTTTAATAGTATGTACTGAGTTTCAATGTGAAACATTGAACATTGCGACCGCTAAAGCGATTTATAAATTTTCTTTTCAGGTAAACTCCAACATCTTAAGGTTTTAGAACATAGACTAACTGATAGCGGCTAAACACTCGCCGTACCTGAATCAAAAAGTTTGTGTTTGCAAGATAAATAATCTTTATAATAATAATTATAACCTTATTCATTAGAAGACATGTATTTACAAATTTTCAAGTTTATAGACCGACTATTTTTTTCCAGTTTTGCGTGCACGAACATACGCTGACTGAATTTTTAATACAGTAAAACCTGTCTATGAAGGAACAGACAGTTTTCCTTCTTATAAAGGGTTCCCAAATTACAAGTTTGAATTTTCTCACGCAGTGTAAAATTTTTACATGCACGCTTTAAAGACATAACGTATTGACTGAAATACAGACAAAATAGGGTATGTAACACAGCTCAGTTTCAACGGCAATACAAAACAACTTTACTACACATAAGTGAGAAGGAAGTCAACTACAGGAAGACTGAAGATTTTCCCAACTCCCTCGTAGGTAATGTAAGCAGGCATGGAAAAGGGAGGGATTTCCCACTGTCACACATAAGCAAGAGTATCGCCGCAATACAAATGCAACACAAGGAGGTAAAACGATATAATGCTGAAAGCGTCATATGCAAAATTTTCACGTGTGGTTATTAATACTTTAATTAAAACGTGCTTAAGAATTATTTTCCGTCTTACTGAGGTAAAAATTAACTATTGGTACTTTAAAAACCATTCCGTTTCCGCATTATGAAGGTTTCCGGCTTATACATGACGATTTTACATATAAAATCGTAACGTTCTGGAGATTTTTTCCGTCTCTACAGGTTCCCTTCTTATAAAGGTTTCGGCTAAGACAGGTTTTACCATATATATATATATATATATATATAATTTATTTAGCATTAATTTTATGAACAATATACCTCATCGTCATCTATCTAACTAGGCTTACACCCCGAGATGAACCAGATTCTCCTCTAAAAATTTATTTCCAACTTATAATTTTTAGATCGGCTTTGAACTTGATTGGTTGGTTGCTTAGTTAATATATTTAATATATTTATTTAATACACTCTTAACATCTCAGGCCATTAGTGTCGCAATTAAAATATGGTCGTAAAATATATCTATAAACTAATGGCGTAGCCCAGAGTTGAGCCATAGTCTCTCCTTTGTTAGAAGTTAATAACCAAATTTACATAGTTACCTTACTTGTCCATAGACTTCAGGAGTGGCTTGCGGTCAGTATACCGACTCAAAGAGACATCTAGCAGGCAACTAATGTATTACTAGGATGTTTGAGATCGGTAAATTTTGCTTACAGGCCTTTTTATTCAGGCTTAAGTGTCTTTTACGGGCCTGAAAGTTTTCAGACTCGGGACCCACGGCTTGAAGTCCCACCAAGTTACTAAAGAGTAAAAAGAGGGAGTATTTGAGAGAGAAGATTAATGATCTTGAAATGAATGCAAAAAATAGGAACATTAGAGAATTATATCAGGGAATTAGTATAGAGAAGAAAGGGTTTCAGGCTAGAACAAACATAATTCGGAATGAAAATGGGGATATGATTGCAGATTCTAGGAGTATATTAAATAGATGGAAAGGTTACTTTAATCAGCTATTAAATGTACATACAGAACAGGACATTGAAGAGGATAAGTTACAGACAGCAGAAATGCTAGTGCAGAGCCAAGTGCATTAGAGGTTGAAATGGCGATTGAAAAATTGAAGATGTATAAAGCATCAGTTTCAGATGAGATCCCAGCAGAACTGATACAATCAGGGGGAGAAAAATTGATGGACAAGATACGCTGGTTGCTTAGTATGATTTGGGAAAAAGAAGCTCTTCCAGATGAATGGAAGGAATCAATTATCATACCAATTTATAAGAAAGGAGATAAAACAGATTGCAACAACTACAGGGGCATCTCATTACTTTCAACTTCGTACAAAATTCTAACAAATATATTAGTAAGCAGACTTACTCCCTATATTGATGACATTCTAGGAGATCATCAATGTGCATTTAGAAGAAACAGGTCTACAACAGATCAGATTTTCAGTTTAAGACAGATTTTAGAGAAGAAATGGGAATATAATGGTACTGTACATCAACTATATGTAGACTTCAAAAAAGCATATGATTCAATTAAGAGGGAGAAGTTATATAGTATCCTGCTGGAGTTCGGAATTCCTAAAAAGTTAGTCAGACTTATACGAATGTGTCTAAATGGCTCAAAGAGTAGGGTGCGTGTTAGGCAAACAGTTTTCAGACACTTTTGAAATCCAGAATGGGTTGAAGCAAGGAGATGCACTATCTCCTCTACTATTTAATTTTGTACTAGAGCATTCCATTAAATCTTTAGACAATGAGGAAGGCTTACAACTGAATGGAATTAATAAGCTGTTAGTTTATGCTGATGATGTAGTACTACTGGCCGATAGCGAGGAGATACTAAAGGCCAACACGCACACACTATTGAGTAACACTAAGAAATTAGGACTGGAAATAAATATCAGTAAAACTAAATATATGGTCACATGTAGAAATTCAGTATATAATGGAAATGGACAGCTAATGACAAATGAGGGAAATTTTGAGGAAGTGGCTGAATTCAAATACCTAGGAACAATAATCACAAATAGGAATGAGATGCAAAAAGAAATTAAACATAGGCTCAATTCTGGAAATGCATGCTATTATGTATTGCAGAGACTTTTGATGTCCCAACTCCTTTCAAAAAACGTTAAGCTGAAAATATATAAAACTATTATTCTACCAGTTATATTATATGGATGCGAAACCTGGACTCATACTTTAAGGGAGGAAAGGAGATTACGAGTATTTGAGAATAAAGTTCTTAGGAAAATTTTTGGACCAAAGAGAGATGAACAGACAGGTGAATGGAGAAGACTACATAACAATGAACTACATGGTCTTTATAGGAAGCCAGATATAATAAGAACAGTTAAGTCTCGTAGACTGCGATGTGCAGGACATGTTGCACGTATGGGGAATGGGAGACTTGCATGGAAGCTTCTTGTAGGAAAGCCACTGGGAAAACGCCCAGTTGGTAGACCAAGAATGAGGTGGGAGAACAACATTAACTATGATTTGAGGGAAGTAGATTATACAGGGAATGATTGGAAATCATTAGCTCAGGATAGGGATGTATGGAGAGCTTATGTCCGTGCGGCCATGAACCTTCGGGTTCGATAGTGCCAGTGAGTTATTTAGTTAGTTAGTTAGCTGTAAATCTAGGATACAGAACGACTGTGCCACGATCTGGAATTTTACGCCCTTAAATCCATCGACCCCGGTCGGGTTTAAACTCATAGTGGTTACCATGTTTATCCCGAATTCAACATTCGCAGGTTCAGATCGTGTCGGGACGGATGAGAGCGTTAATTTGCTGGATAGGTTTGTGGTTCCTTGGAAAGGGAAGTAAAGAAACTGTTAATCCTCTATCACAGATTTACACCAGAAAAAATACTTCAAGCACGAAAAAAAATAAGCCTATGAGCAAAATTTGTCAACTCGTTCGTACTTAGATTTTAATTGTTAAAGAGATCCGTTAAATAAAGTAGGTGTACTAGGCGACTGATTAACAATTCTTTTGACCATTTCGCTTAAGACATTCTGATTTTTTTTCTAATTAATGACGCGCATGAATGGATTAACGAGATTCCCTGTCTACTATATATCTATAATTTGAAGTTAACAGTTTTATTATTATTATTATTATTATTATTATTATTATTATTATTATTATTATTATTATTATTATTATTATTATTATTGTCCACCCCTGTGGTCTCGAGCTAGCGTGCTGCCTTGTCACGCAGCGGGCCCGCGTTCGATTCCCGGTCGAGCAGGCTCCTAGGTGAGGTTTTTTTCCCGGGTTTTCTTCACCTGTAAGACAAATGTCAGGAAGCTTAGGGCCCAACGTTCCCCGAAAATCATCCGGTCATCATCATCATCCTTCTCATCATCATCATCATCATCCATCGGTGTGGAAAGCAACGGGAAGCTACCACACCTATAATTCCCTAGTAAAGCTGCAAAGCATATCATGAAAATGCTATGATTGCAGTGAAAGAGCTGCTCTCGGGCAGAATTACTATGGATGGATTATTGTTATTATTATTATATTCATTATTATTATTATTATTATTATTATTATTATTTTATATTCACCTGGCCATATTAGAGCGTTTAGTGCTTATTTTATTAAACTTAATTATATCGTCACCTAACATCTCGTAGCTTTTAAATGCCTCTTAAATATGTTCGAACATTTCATTTTTTCAGAAATAGAACCAGGTATTATTTGAAATATTTTTCCTGTCAAACGAACTTAATTTTCTTTCATAATCTTTGATCAGCATATGAAGAGGAAAAAGATTTTAGTCAAAAAATTATAAGATTTAACAGAGTAACAGGAATTATAAATAATATTTTCAAGCCAAACACAGTACAGCAACACACACGAACTAGCATTTATAAAACACTGGCCAGACCCATATTATGTTACGACAGTGAGGCCTGGACAATTCGCAGTGTAGATGAACAAAGACTAACTGCAGCAGAAATGAAATTTATGAGACGTACTGCAGGCTACTCAAGAACAGACCATAAAGGTATTCTGAGATTCTCAAATAATTACAAACAGAATCAGTCATGGAATATGTACAAAAATACAGGAACAACTGACATCCCACGTAAGAAGAATGAGCAGAACAAGAATACCACGTCAGATCTTAAATTACCAGCCACCAGGCAAGAGATCTTTGGGCAAACCCTTCAAACGTTGGATTGAGACCGTGACAGACCGCTAGTTCTATGACATGAAAGGAAGAAGAAGAAGATCTTTGATCAGAGTCAAAGTTTTAGAGAGATATATTGGTTAAAGTACTAGTATTAGCGTTTGATGACAATAAATTTATGTTTTTTGTGAACGTTTAAGTGGTACATAAAGTGGTTTGATGTTTTTAAATATCTAACATATGATTGCAATGTTGAAGAATAGGTTTTTCTTGAGTAACATTATTAGGCGTAATGTTTATTTCATTTCTTCTTTTCAATATAATTTTGTTAAAACCGTCATAGAATCTAACAATATCTAAACAAAAATTTATTTTATTACATGTCCCGTAAGTGCTCTATAAAATGTAGTCTTATTTTCACCATCATTATAGACCTACATGGATATACTTATATTTGTTTAAAAAAACTAAATTTAGGACTTAGGGCTAGTAATATTATTACTTTTGTTCCACGTATCTTTGGATCAGTCAATTCTGTATGTTTACACTTTCAACAGATTTCGCGAAATCCGTCATGTAAAAACATATATATTTAAAAAAAAAAAGGTTTATATATTTTTCAACATGCTGTAGTTAGTTTGTCAGCGTGTCCGGAGGCCATTCTTAAGAAATTACCAATTCGCCATGCGTTGTTTAGAAGAGGCGAAAAGTTGAAATTAATTGCTGGATCTACAAAAAAATACGCTTGCTTTCGTTAGTAAAGTATTTTGTACAACATTTTCTCTACAATTTAACATCATTATGGTTATAGCAATCTTTACAATTAGTTGCTGGATCAATCACGTAAGTTATGCAGTTAAAAATGTAAAACTAGCCATGGAATTTGTCTATATAAACTATTAATTATATTTATTATGAAATAATTTAATACAAGTTGAAAAATAACGTTATCCATTCTTTTTAAATTGCTGTTCATACATATTGATGATCTGCCGGCTGCCCTAGAAGGAAAATGTCGCATTGTTACCATGTAAAATTATTAATTACATTCAACCGTAGTGGCTATGAATAAATCTACTTGGATTATAACTAACACAACGTCTCAAATTAATTAGTGTTGTGACCTGCATAACACCCAATAGGTTAGAACATTTTAAAGATAATTATAATTATAATTGTTAGATTCAGGAAATCATATATGACACTGAGCAACAAAAAACAAACTATTTTTTTCTTAGAAAAATATGATTCTGATAGTATTTTTTCTCCTGAATTAAAATATGATATCGGTTTTTCTCCATCACTCAAAGTTTCCGAGAGACAGGAATTTATAATTTTAAACACTTTAATATTTTCTACATTCGTAACTACACAATATTCGAACATTCGGACTCACCTAGAAAGTAAGAAATTACGATTTTCTGCTATATTTCGCCTGTGGAGCATCCTTCTTGATGGTCCAATAATAATCGGCCAGCATATTAGGTTTTCATTTGTCTTGATATCTCGTTTCCTTAGCAGAAATCTCCTGAGTTAGCTCATTTGGTTTTATTATACAATGGACAAATGGACGAAAAAACGTTTATTATAAAATAATTATTTAAATCCATTTTGAGAATACCAGCTATAACGGCTGGGTATCCGACATGCTGACCACATGTCATCCCTACACTGGCTAGATGATCGTCTACCTCTGTGATTAACGCATGTGCAGCCGGCTGGTCAGTCAAGGGCCTTCTAGGCCTGTCGCGCTTGGAGTTTTTTTTATTAATTCAAATTGAAATAAAAAAACCTGTACAGGGGGGCACGCCGTAGCGTAGTGGTTAAGGCACTGAGCTACAAGCCGGAGGGTCGAGGGTTCAAGTCCCGTTGGGGTCAGGATTTTTTTAAACTGACCCAAACTCTCTGGCGGCACTATGGCCCTGGGGTCGACTCAGCCTCTAACTGAAATGAGTACCAGACGCTTGTTCTGGGGTAAAGGCGGCCGTCACGCAGGGCTGACAACCCGGCTGACATAAAGTACCGATTGTCTAGAAAAAGTGGGAGCCTTAACCTCCTACTACCCCAAGGGCCTCCTGAGGCCTGTAGTGGGATCACTTTACTTTTACTCACTTTACTAATAAAAAAAACCTGTGGGTGATGGAGAAATTTCGAACACATATTTGAAAACACGATAAAAAACTGCATAAGTACAACTATTGGTACTCTTCTTCTGCTTCTTCTTCTTCTTCTTAAACATAATTTGTAGGATTTTCATCCTGTTTTCCAAAATCACTCCTCGGAGGAAGACCTATTGGATGTGCATGCACTGTCTATCCGTCTCTTGGTCTTCCTCTTGTTCTTCTCCCGTCCATTGGTCTATCTTCTTTAGCTCTTTTTGCAAGTCGGTTTATTCATGAGAAAAAAATCACGTTGACCAGTGTAATTGATGAATGTGATTTTCCATTAGACCAGTTAATACTGATTTTATAGCGAATATTTTAATTCCAAATTCAGGTTGTGACTTATATTTTTCTATCAGACTTAGTTTTGAATAATCACTTCAAATTTAAAATATACTTGTTAGTTGCTTGTTTTGAAGTTAACTTAGCCTTCGCGGCATTTGTTTACCGGTTTTTAAATTGTTATTCTTATTTTAGGCAATAGTTTATTTATAGTAAGAAAAAACTAAATAAAATAATTGTTATTGCCTTCTCTGGAATTTCGAAGAAGTTCTTGTTTAAATAAAGAGAAAAGTGATGTAAAACAATCGTCAACTTTTTACTTTTGAAGGAATTTAGAAGCTCGTACAAAAGAACACTTTAGAAATATTAAAAATGGCGAAATTGAAAAATCGACAACTGCAGCTCATAGTTTGCTAGAGAATCACAAAATCGGAAGACAAACTAAACTTTTGAAACATTTGGAGAAACCTTTGGAATTGACAGTTTGGGAAAAGATATAGGCCTACATTCAGAAAGAATACATATAAAGCAATGGATTTTCATACCCCGACGAGAATAATTTGATCTCCAAGTTCGTAAAATCGACACCAGATGGCAGTTCAGAAGATGATGTTAACGACGAAATTTCGACAGTTGGAATTAGACTGAAGATGGAAGTAATAGCTACTCTACTTTTGAAACCGGTGTCGTGAAGACACGCAACTTTATGAGGTGAGATGTTAAAGCATTTTTTCCAACTCATTCATTAATGTAAATACCTCATAGTGTTTCATCCCCTGTAATTTTAATTAAAATGTGATATTAGTATACCGTTGTTCCTAATTTCATTTCCAATAATTATTATCCTCTCGCGAAAGGTCAAGGGAGGCGTGGGGCATGTAAAAATGTAATAATCCTTACTTCAAACTAAACAGGCAGATAGGGATATCATTAATTTTTTACGTTGTGAATGGCTTCTCTGAATTCATCATCTCAACTGTAGCACTGTAACTAAATGATAATGTCAGAAGGAAATATATACAAAAGAAAGAGGGATGAGAGATTCCTGATGTCTACTGTCGTTCTGCAAAAGAAATTAGTCTGAGAGAGGCTGCTGTCAAGTCAGACGTTGAGATGACAGATAAACTTGGAGACAACCGAGATAATTGTAAACAACACGTATAAGCAGATTCTCATCATTTATTATAATTACTTACAACCTAACTTGAAAACTAAATCACATATTCATGTTAGATCAAACAATAATATCTCTACAAGATTTACACTAATAAATAATAAATTACCAGCCAAAGAGAAATATTCTTATGTAACTAGGCATATTTTGTTGTAGAAGCTAAGCATCAAGATTTTTAAAATACATTACAAAATTCCGTTGAGGTCACTGTGATAAAGTTTTACGAGTAAGAATTGTAAAACAATACCTGATGTCTTAAGTCGTCCACAATAATTTGCAGTGTTACTATTTAATGTTGTACTAGAGCATGCCATTAAATCTTTAGAGAATGAGGAAGGCTTACAACTGAATGGTATTAATAAGCTGTTAGTTTATGCTGATGATGTAGTATTGTTGGCGATAGCGAGGAGATACTAAAGGACAATACGCACACACTATTGAGTGACACTAAGAAATTAGGACTGGAAGTAAATATCAATAAAACTAAATATATGGCCACACGTAGAAATTCATTATATAATGGAAATGGACAGCTAATGACAAATGAGGGAAGTTTTGAGAAAGTGGCTGAATTCAAATACCTAGGAACAATAGTCACAAATAGGAATGAGATACTTACTTACTTACTTACTCCCACGGCACTGTCGAAAACCTAGGGTCATGGCCCGCGGGACAGCGCGGAAACATAAGCTTATCCATACACCCCTATCCTGAGCTAATGCTTTTCCAATCATACATTGTATAATCTACTGCCCTCAAATCATAGTTAATGGTATTCCTCCCACCTCATTCTTGATCTACCAACTGGGCGTTTTCCCTCTGGCTTTCCTATAAGAAGCTTCAATGCAAGTCTTTCATTCCCCATACGTGCAACATGGTCCTGCCCATAGCAGTTCTACGAGACTTAAACGTTCTTATTATATCTGGCTTCCGATAAGGAAGCCGTGTAGTTCATTGGGAGTTTAGTCTTCTCCATTCACATGTCTCGGGTCATCTCTCTCTTGGTCCCAAAAATTTGTCCCTAACTTACTTTATTTTCAAATACTTGTAATTCTACTTTCCTCCCTTAAAGGCAAGAGACCATGTTTCGCACCCATATTATACACTGCTCAAAAAAATTAGGGGATATTGTAGAATAACCTATTAAGACTATGTTTTTTGGAATAGTATTAGATGCAATCACTTTCTATTACTCCAAGATAATGTAAACAAGAGTTTGAAGTTGTTACGTAACCTCGGTACCACACCAGAGGGCAGTGTCTGTACTGTTGATGTGAAAGGGTGGTGTGGGGGTGAGTGTTTTGTTGCTGTTTTTATATCCAGTCCAGTTTTCAGTTAGTGAACGACTTGCCTTAGGGACAGTAATGCCTCGACAACGTGATTTACCTGAACCAATGGCTTGGGGGGCCATAGGAAGGATGGAAGCTGGACAGACACAACAAGAGGTGGCACAAGCCATTGGGGTGTCTCAAAGCGTGATTTCCAGACTTTGGAATCGTTTTCAAAGAATAGATATTGTTCACAGAAGAGCCGGACAAGGTCGACCACGGGCAACAACAGCAAGGGATGACCGTTACCTCTTGTAAACAGCCCGTCGGAATAGACAGCAGAATGCAACTCAACTGCGAAATACACTTCAAACAGCAACAGGACGCAGGGTTGTCAACTCAAACTGTCCGTAATCGACTGCATGGAAGTGGTCTCTATGCCCGTAGGCCCATGGTGTGTACCAGGTTAACTCCACAACACCGTAGAGATCGCAGAAACTGGGCGGAGGAACATCGTGGGTGGAGGCATGCCGAATGGAGATCAGTTCTTTTTTCTGATGAGTCGCGATTCAACGTGGAATGTGATAGTCGGCGTGTATTCATCTGGAGGGGAAAAGGGACACGAAACAATCCAGCTTTTGTACGTGAAAGATCCCCATATGGTGGCGGTGGATTGATGGTGTGGGCAGGAGTCAGTAGTGGTGGACGTACGGACCTCTACGTCATCCAAGGTGGTACTTTGACTGCGGTAAGGTATAGAGATGAGATTCTCCGACCTTTTGTCGTGCCTTATGCTGGTGCCATAGGTGATTCTTTTCTTTTTATGGACGATAATGCACGACCCCACAGAGCTGGCTTGGTGGACGACATGCTGGAAGTGGAGGGTATCGAGCGTATGCAATGGCCAGCTTCCTCCCCGGACTTAAATCCGATTGAGCATGTGTGGGATGCATTAGGCAGGCGCATTGCAGGCAGACCAGCACCTCCCACAACTGTTCCAGAGCTGCACATTGCTCTTATGGAAGAGTGGCCACGTATCCCCCAAGAACTCATTGCTAACCTCATTGCATCAATGCCACACAGGTGTGAGGCAGTGCTGGCCGTTCGAGGAGACCATACACCATACTAAAGAAACATTTTCACCCATGTTAATGTTGCTTTGTTTGTTTGCCATATTCCTAATCAGGATCTCTTTGACATCTGGTGTGGTACAGAGGTTACGTAATGACTTCAAACTCTTGTTTACATTCTTTTGGAGTAATAGAAAGTGATTGCATCTAATACTGTTCCTAAAAACATAGTCTTAATAGGTTATTCTACAATATCCCCTAATTTTTTTGAGCAGTGTATAACTGGTAGAAAAATAGTTTTATATAATAGGAATGAGATGCACAAAGAAATTAAACATAGGCTCAATTCTGGAAATGCGAGCTATTATGCATTGCAGAGACTTTTGATGTCCCAACTCCTTTCAAAAAACGTTAAGCTGAAAATAATAGAACTATTATTCTACCAGTTACATTATATGAGTGCGAAACATGGACTCTTACTTTAAGGGAGGAAAGGAGATTACAAGTATTTGAGAATAAAGTACTTAGGAAAATTTTTGGACCAAAGAGAGATGAACACACAGGTGAATGGAGAAGACTACACTACAATGAACTACATGGTCTTTATAGGAAGCCAGATATAATAAGAACAGTTAAGTCTCGTAGACTGCGATGGTCAGGACATGTTGCACATATGGGGAATGAAAGACTTGCATGGAAGCTTCTTGTAGGAAAACCAGAGGAAAAACGCCCAGTTGGTAGACCAAGAATGAGGTGGGAGAATATCATTAACTATGATTTGAGGGAAGTAGATTATACAGGGAATGATTGGAAAGCATTGGCTCAGGATAGGGATGTGTGGAGAGCTTATGTCCGCGCGGCCATGAACCTGCGGGTTCGATAGTGCCAGCAAGTAAGTAAGTAAGTTGTTTTATAGGAGGCCTTTTGTATAACTTACGTATCATCTTCTGCTTTCATTTTGGTACTGACAATTAGTAATTATTTTGTATAGATTGTTTATATTACAGGGTACATTCTCATTCAACAGGTGTTTATTTGTGGTTTCCTTGATAATTTCTAACTCTTCGAGAACGTACAAAATAATTACCAACAACAGTCAGCACAAAAATGAAAGCAAAATATTATACTTAAGTTATAGAAAGGCCTCCTATAAAATAACACTGCAAATTATTGAGGTCGACTGTCATATCAACATCGAAAATAAACGTTCTCGAAGAGTTAGAAATTATCTTGGAAACCTATTGAATGAGAACGTGCCCAGCAATATTAACCTTCTGTACAAAATAATTACCAACAACAGTCAGTACCAAAATGAAAGCAGAAGATGATACATAAGTTATCGAAAGGCCTCCTATAAAACATCACTGCAAATTATTGAGGACGACTGAGATATAAGGGACTGTTTTAGAATTCTTAGAAGCTAAGTAGAAAGTAATAATAACAAATAGTAAGTTACAGAGTGGATGTAATAAAAGTGCGCATTTTTCAATATGAAAGCTCAATGACGCGACAGACCTAGAAGGCCCTTGGCCTTCAAACCAGTTGGCTTCACATCCAAATGTACCGTTTGCAAATGAGGATGATCACGCTGCCAGTATAGGCGTAACATCAGCATTCGGATTCCCCATTTGTTGTAGCTGATTTTCTCAACCTCGAGCTGCTACTTACTGTAGTCATTCAAATTCGTAACATTGCTAGGTGGGTAACTGTTCCATACCTGGCAAAATTCCATGAGAAAATGTCTTCATCCATTAGATCTTGCGCATGCCCACATGACTGTTATGCCGACCTCAACGTTGGTCGAGAACTTTGTAACCGGGATGGATGCCATTTTCTGAATAATGTTTTACGACGACTGCCTGTTCTGGTTCGATGAATCGATTATTGCCTCGACACGCTCTATAATATGGTTACATTTTTTTCAGGGAGAAAAACAGGAAGGAAAGAATGTAAAAATTGTAAAAAATAAAAACTTTATTATTTCCAATATTTAATTTATTTATCTTACTATCAATAACTGTCATCATCAGCATCATCAAGGATTAGACCTGTTGGTCTGTTGCAATCTCTTGTTAGAATTGGTCTGTCCATCTTTTTTCTGGGTCTTCCAACATTTCTTCGCCCTAGTGATTTGTGATGAATCTGTTTCGGAATCCTATTGTTATCCATTCTATTGATGTGGTCCATTCATTCATCTCTGTATTGTGTAATTATATCTAATTGTTTGAATATACTTAGTTCTCTTCGTATATTTTCATTTCGTTTTCGATCTGATATTGTATAGCCAGCCACACTCCTCAGAAACCCCATTTCTGACGTTTCTATTCTTCGGTTCCTGTAACTGTATTTTGTTAAATGTGTCATTGCTCATTACACTTATGTACTGTACAGGTGGATTCTTGAATCATGTTTCGCCTCACTGTATGCAAACTATAGCAAGTCGCATTAACTGGATTGTAACAATCATGTAAATGGTTATAGATTCTTTATGCAAATATACACTTCTTCAATTTTTGTATTTATTCATTTTAGAGATATGACAATCAACAACATTTTTTTTAATGGAACATACTTATTTGATTATAGTATGTTGAATGTACCAATTGTGTGGTTTACAGTTTAATTTGAATCGCTCAATTATCGTTATGTTTGTAGTTACATGAAGAGTTCTAATTTAAGTCCACATTACACACGGACTCCTTAATTTGAGTAGTTGTAGTAGTGGTAGTAGAAGTAATGGAGATTTATTTACATTTTTCTAAAGAAATTATATATATACATTTTGAATGACTTTGCGCATGAGCCTGTACATGCATATTTCTGTTCCACAAATACATAATAAAAATCAAATACATAAACAAAATACATATAAAGCAACAGTATTTAGCCACCTACAATTATACGTAAAAAGTATACATATTGAATATATATATATATATATATATATATATATATATATATATATATATATATAGCGCTAAACGTACAGAGTTTAGAGACTCGGGTTCAAATCCCGACTCAAGCATTCATTTTTCTTTTCATATCATATATATATATATATATATATATATATATATATATATATAAATGTGGTCTCCAGATAGCGTGTTGTCTTGTCACGCAGCGGGCCCGAATTCGATTCCCGGTCGGGATAGGCTCCTGGGTGAAGTTTTTTTCGGGGTTTTTCCTCACCTGTAAGACAAATGTCAGGATGCTTAGGGCCCAACGGTTCCCGAAAATCATCCGGCCATCATCATCATCCTTATAATTAACATAATCATCATTCACCAGTGAGGAAAGCAACGGGAAGCCACCACATCTACAATTCCCTAGTAAAACTGCAAAGCATAGCATGAAAATGCTATGATTACAGTGAAACAGCTGCCCTCGGGCATAATTGACTATGGTAGGTGTCTATATCTACCATATATATATATATATATATATATATATATACACATATAGGCCCTACACTCATACGTAAAAAGTACATGTGTAGAGATATAAATTAAATCTCACTTTGTACAATAATAAAAATTATAATTACAAAACAGACTTAAAAATACCTCTCCTACACACACACACACACACACACACACACACACGCACCACGCACGCAATCATATAACACCCCCCCCCCGTACATAGCAAATACACTTGAAGGATATCCAACGAAGACAACTTTCATGCTATGCTTTGCAGCTTTACTAGGGATTTAAAGGTGTGGTTGCTTTCCACACCGTGAAGGACGATTATGACAATGATGATGGCCGGATGAATTTCGGGGACCGTTGGGCCCTATGCTTCCTGACATTTGTCTTACAGGTGAGGAAAAACCACGAGAAAAACCTCAGCCAGGAGCCTGCCCCGACCGGGAATCGAACCCGGGCCCGCTGCGTGACAAGGCAGCACGCTACCTCGAGACCACAGCGGTGGACTATGTAATATATGGAATTGAAGATCGGAAAAGAAATGACTTATTGAAGTTCTCATTATAACTATTAATACACATTTCTTTATTGATTCCCTATTTTACCCTTTCTCAGTGTCTATACTGTGTCCAAAATGTGTATGTTTTCACTCGACCCTCCTAAGAAATCCCAACAAGCCACTCTCTCAGGATTCGATCTGAGAAATATCTCTGACAGCAACTGTAATCTAAGTTGCTCTCTCTACAAAATGCTATAATGTGTTGCCATTTCTTCTCCGCTAATTGCATAGAAGACGTAGCTTAATGCTTTCTTTGCTTGTTAAATTATGGGTCATCCATCCCCCAAATGGAACCATGCAATAGTACTTCTATCATCCCTATCCAAAGTGCCATTTCACTTCTCCCTTTACCAATGTAATTTAAGTTCTGACTGCAGAGTGAATCAAATAATTATGGTCACAAATATCTAGCTTTCTCGTAGCTCTGTGTCAAGGCACACATCTTAGACCGCTCGACTAGGCGCAGGACCCTACCTTTCAAGTAAAAAATACATCCAAAACTCAAAGTATGAGTACCAGACGCTTGTTGTGGGGTAAGGGCAGCCGTAAAACAATCCTGACAAATAGTCCCGATTGACTAGAAATTTGGGAGCCTATTAATTCCCTACTACCACCAAGGGCCTGTGTCATTAATAATTCTTTCTCTTTTTTTATATCTTGTACATATTATATATTTAATTCGTTAATTTTAGAGTAAATCAAAATACATTATAAATATTGATTGTATTGTATTTATAACATGTAATGGTTTATGTACATTGCAACTTAGATGTAAGACTATTTTCTTTTGTATTTTTTTAAAACCTGATTGAGTGGCAGACAAGGCCTTAAGGCCTTAACTCTGCCAGGTAAACTAAAGCTATTATTATTATTATTATTATTATTATTATTATTATTATTATTATTATTATTATTATTATTATTATTAATAATAATAATAGTAGTAGTTGCAGTAGCAGTAGCAGCAGCAGCAGCAGCAACAGCAGCAGCAGTTCCAACCTAGCATTTACCTTGACGAGTGAGGAAAAACTAGAAGAAATGTCAGGTTGGTTCTCACCGAAATTTGAACCCGGGATCTCTCAAATGCTACAGCCTGAGTCAATTCGCTCTGTTTTTAATCCTGAGTTATATAAAATGTCCTTTGTTTTAAAAGATTAACATCTGGTGTATAGTTTTTATAGAGTTGGATGGTGTTAGTATAAAAATCTGGTGATATTGGATAGTATTATAATAGTGATTGGTGATAGCTCTGCCCTAGCACCTGGTTTCAAATTACCTACCACGGAGCGGTTGTCATGTTTTCATATTATCCTGTGTACATTTTATACGATACACTGCTCCTGATAGCCTTCAAGTGGGCGTCAAACCGTCCATCATTCAAAAATTTACCGCCTGAATTACTTACCGGAATGTTGTAGACTATGATATAAAAATTATCATCCATAACGTGAAGAAAATCACTGATCTGTTAAAAGTTGTCAACCCAACTTCATTATCATAAGTAATGCCATGAGTGATTTTGAATTTATCTAGGGGATTTGGACTATTTAACGAATAAAATTATGCTGTTTACTCAAAAATCATTATTTTAATTTACCGGTATTTTAAAAAATTATACATTTAATATAATGGGCGATGTTTGAAAACAAATCAGTAATGTGTGGTTATGTTTATTCACTGCAACTTCATCATAGACCTATTATTTATTGTCAAATAGGATCGCAATCAACGATAACCACTAAGATGGCAATATTGTAAGAATGCACCCTAGTGGAGAAAAAATGAAACACATCAAACTGTATATTATAACCAACATTATAGATTATTAATTAATTATTTTTTAGAAATAACTCAGTAAAATCATTATTTAAAAACACAGTTATTGAACACGCAATTATCAAATGTGTAGTTCGAAGGAATCTGTTCATTATTTGCAATATTCAACGTATTTGTTGGAGAGTCAGTCACTGCAAAATAATGTTCTGACCTGTTCAGAATATTATAAAGGAGCTTTCTTTATTTTGGTAAACAGAATTCGATAAATAGCGAGGTGAAACACGGCTCTCATTGGTTGTAAAACAAAATTCATTGAAACGTGATTGGTCGTTGACTCCCATTTAGAGCATGAGTTAAATAGTAATAATAAATACAATTCAGCAGCTGCCCTCTTCACATTGGATGATACACAAAAGCGAGAACGTATTCTACAATACATTTCTACTTGAAGAATCATTATTATACTTGATAAATAGGTAATTTTTATTTATTTAACTTAGTTTAAGCTCTCTCCGTGTAGATACCGCACGCCATCCGGATCTTACAAGGACACGATCTGTCGTGAGAAGATTTTAAACTCTTGATCAAACACATGCTTTTTTTTTTGCCACACAAGGACGTGGAGGGCCTTCCTGGATGAGTGATCAGCTCGACACCAAGGGCATCTGCAGGACAACACGTACATCAAAATACATTATAAATATTAATTGTATTGTATTTACGGAGTAAGAATTTGGAATGAAGAAATAGAACTGGCAATTAAAGAGAAACAAAATTCATATAAACAGTGGCTTAAAAAAACAGAAGAATCGAGACAACAATATGTGTAAAAAAGGAATATAGCAAAACAAATTATCAGGGCAGCCCATCAACATTCTTGGAATCATTTTATAAGTGAAATAGAAAATGATATTCATGGCAGGCAAAATTTTGCATACAAAGTTATAAAAGTTGTAAATAAATCAGAAAAGGATACTGCAAAGATAGATGTTATTAACAAAGAAAGATGGATAGAATACTATAAAAATTTATGGTGTAAAGAAGAAAAAGAAGACGAAGAAAAACAAGAATCGTATCCAGATAATGAAACAGGAGAATTTCAAACTGATATGATTACATTTGATTAACTTCAAGAATCCTTAAAAGAAACCAAAAACAGAAAAGCAGCTGGTCCTGATCAGATAAATATGGAGCTTCTAAAATATGGTGGAACATTTCTACATTGGAAAATATTGCATTTGTTTAATGAATGTTGGAGAAACTGCAGAATACCAGAAAGTTGGAATATAGCTGAAGTCATATCGTTATTTAAGAAAGGAGATAGAAGAGAATGTAAGAACTATAGAGGAATTAGCCTACTTAATTCAATTTATAAAATCTATGCAAGGGTTATAAATAAAAGAATTAAAATAATCGCAGAAGCAATACTTGAAGAGGAACAAAATGGCTTTAGAACGGGACGATCAACAACAGATAATTCATTCATATTACAGCAAATATTTGAAAAAAAGAAGAGAATATAACCTAGAGACGCATGTTGCTTTTATTGATTTTGAGAAGGCATTTGATCGTGTTGATAGAGATAAGTTATAGAAATACATGGCTACCCCGCAAATTAATTTATGTGATAAAAAGTTTGTATGTAAAATCTCAAATTATAATAAATATAGGCACATCAAAGACCGAAGCTATTTTAATAAATAGAGGTGTAAGATAAGGGTGTAGTTTATCACCTACCCTTTTTAATCTATATATTAATGACATCATAGAAAATTGGAAAAGTATTGTTAATATAGGTATAATAATGGACCGTTTTAAAATATTAAACGTTTTAATGTATGCTGACGATGTGGTTATTATTCAAGAAAATGAAAATAATTTGCAGTACTCTTTACATCAATTAAATCAGTTATGCCAAGAATATAATTTCAAAATATCAAAAGAAAAAACAAAAATAATGGCATTTTGGGGAAACGATCATATAAGATCAAAAATCGTAATAGACAACAAGCCTCTGGAACAAGTAACAAATTTTAATTATTTGGATTGTAATTTTACTATAAACAAAGAAACTGATAGAGACATATATATGAAACTGTCGAAATTTCAAATGATATGCGGAACTATACATAAAAAATTAAAGAATAAAACAAGAAGAGATACTACATTGAAGTTTTATAAAACATTGGCAGTTCGTGCATTACTTTATGGGAGCGAAACTCGGGTAATGACCAAAAAATTGCAAAGTAGAATACAAAGCGCAGAAATGAACTTCCTTAGAAGAACAAAAGGCTGCACAAGATTGGATCGGATAAGGAATGAAGATATAAGAACAGAGTTAAATACGTATCCATTGGATGAGAAAATCAGAGAATATAGAGAGAAATGGTTTACACACGTGGAAAGAATGAATGTATCAAGATTACCAAGAGCAGCATTCAACTACAAGAGCCAAGAGGTTCAAGGAATGTAGGAAGGCCAGTGAAAAGATGGACAGAACAACTGTGAGGCGGAACAGGCAATTTGCCTAGCCCGTGAAGTGAAGAAGAAGAAGAAGAAGTATTTACGGATCATGTAATCGTTTATGTTTATTGTAATTTAGATTTTTTGTTGTATTTTTTAAAACCTGGTTGAGTGGCAAGCAAAGCCGTAAGGCCTTAACTTTGCCAGGTAAAATAAAGCTATTTATTTATATCTAAAACTATACACACCATTCACTCATACATTAATCTTAAACTATGATAGGATGTGTACATGATTGGATGAATATTATAGGCAGATAATGAATGGGTACTATTAGGGTCTTATCGGTTCCTGACATTTATCTAATAGGTGAACAAAAATCGAAAAAAAAAAAAAAACTCGCTCAGTCAACTCGTCCCAACTGGAAATCGATCCCGAATCCGATGCATATTGAGGCTACGGCGTTACAATTAAGCCATAGTGGTGGACTAGAAAACTCCTATATTTTGCAAATAGTAGCAATTTATTTTTGTACACATTCAGTTTTTTAATAAATAAAAGTAATGGGCTGTAAAAGGAAGATCACCTTTTTGTCCTCTTTTTTTTTTGTTTATTTTAGCATCTTTTTGCTTCATTCCTTATGATGAAAATTGCAACTAATAGTCTTGAGGGAGCGGATTTTTATGTTCTAAAAGTTAAGATTGCAACATAGTATAGTGATAAAATTAATTAAATAAATCTTTATATCCAATCAGCTGATTTTTTAAAATAATATACCTTACAAAAAACATTTCTCAATACTTTGCGTGGGATCTAGCAATCTCTATCTATCTTCGGGTTTATACAGCTGCTGCCGTCTTCCCGTGCCAAACCTCCAATGCCTACGATCTTGGGCATCTTTAATGTTTAGCCCTTTTGCTTTCATTACTATCCTCATGTTTTCCCTCCGTGTCAACTTTGGTCTCCCTCTTTTCTTCTTTCTGGTCGGTTGTTATTGATACAGTATTCTACCCGGCTTTGATTAATTTGGTCTTTTAGCATTGCGTGTTTTATTCCTATGTGTGGAGAGCTGGCCCACAGCATAAACCCCCAACCTGGAGGATCGGGAAATTTTCTGTCTGTGTTTTCATCCCATAGCCTTTGAAGATCCATCTTCACCGCAAGGCAGCGTTTCTCTATTTCCCTTAGAGATAGGGTTGCCTCTTCCGCCAGATCCGCTGTGTTTGAAGGACTCCTGCGCCGACTCTGCCATTGAGGTCTTACCGAGTACTATCAGTCGGAGCCAATTGAACCCTGGTTTTTTTAACGAGGTTGTTACTCCTCCCCCTCCTCCTTTCTCATCCGGGCTTGGGACCGGCCATGGCGGAGTTATCTAGCAATATTATATTTATCTTCTTCTTCTTCCGAATGCAGTATTGGGTGATGATGCCCGTTCTGCGACTACAAAAACTGATCTTTCCATCGGTTGAAGGGTCTTCCGAGGTCTCTTTTGCCTTTAGGGTTGAGGTGGTAAATTATCTTTGGTAAACGGGAATTTGACATTCTCTGGACGTGTTGGAACCATTTAATCTGATAATTTTTATATGTTCAACCATGTCCCTACTATTCCACTGCATCCTTATCTCATCACTTTTCATTCTATCCCTTAATGTTACTCCAGTTAGTGATCGTAGGAATCTCATTTGTGAACTATTAATGCGGGATTTATCTTTTACTCGAAGTGTCCAGCATTCACTTCCGTACAGTAGAGCAGGTTTGGCTATGGCATTATGAAATCTCAATTGGATTTCTTTCCTCATTTGTTTTCCAAAATTTCTCCTAATTATACTATTTAATCTGTTATATTTTTCTAAATTTGTTTCCACATCTTTTTGATTATGAAACTGTGATATATTATTACCTAAATAATTAAAGTGTGTTACTTGTTCTATTGGTTTATTATTTATTATTATTTTTACTCTCGAAAGTCCCTTTCCAGTGATTGCCATGGATTTGGTTTTATTTTCAGATATTTTCATGTTGTATTTTTCCAGGGTATTCTGCAATTTAAACACTTAATCATTATATTTATATTACACATTTTACTTTTAAATTAAAAATAAATAATGTAAATAGAATATTATTTATTTTCAATTTTAAAATATGACGTGTAATATAAATTATATATTGATAGATCCCACAAAAAAATTATTGAGAAACGTTTTTGTATGATATTATAAAATAAAATCTGTTGATTGGATATAAAGACTTATTAAATTAATTTGATCACTAAACTGTGTTGCAATCTTAACTTTGAGAACCTAGAAATCCGCTCCAACATGATATCCAATGGAAAATGAATAGAGAACTTTATTATCTGAAGTTAAAATATCCGTTTATCACACTTGGTGTCGTACTTTTACGACATTTCGCCTATAGACGTTAAAAAAAACACTCAAGCGGATTAAATCCAATGCGCAAGGAACAGATAACATCAGCATTTTAATGCTAAATAAAATCATTGACATTATTCTACCCACAGTGACTCATATTTTCAATGCTTCCCTTATAACTTATATTTTCCCTTTTGCATGGAAACAGTCTAGAGTTCGGCCTATACCAAAAATAAGTACACCTACTAACTGTAATGATTTCCGACCGATTAGCATCCTTCCGACATTATCTAAAGCCCTGGAATATATTGTACATAAGCAAATGACTGATTATCTCCAAGAAAATCACCTTCCTTGATCCTTATCAATCCGGCTTTAGATCTGGTCATAGCACAACCACAGCTTTGCTAAAAATTACCGAAGATATTCGTGAAGCCGTGGACAGACGTCAATTGACTCCTTTAACCTTACTTGACTTCAGCAAAGCTTTTGACACAGTAGACCACGACTTACTTATGATAAAGCTCAAGCACCTACATTTGTCTGACAGCGCTGTATCCTGGTTCGACTCATACCTGCACGGTCGTCAACAATACGTTTCATTAAACTCTAGATCTTCGTCTTGGCGTAACGTGCCGGCTGGAGTCCCCCAGGGCAGTGTTCTCGGACCTCTTCTTTTCTCAATCTACATAAATGATTTGCCAACTGTACTAAAGCACTGCCGTTATCACCTCTATGCTGATGATCTCCAAATTTACCTACATTCACCTCCTCATTCTCTCTATAACAGCTTGATGAAAATGAATGACGATCTCATATCCATCTTTAACTGGTCTTCAAGTATCGGTCTAAATCTAAATCCTAACAAGTCACAAGTAATTCTAATGGGACAACAAAGACTGCTTACAACCTTTGACATATCTACACTTCCAAACATTACTATAAATAATATAATTATCCCTTATTCTTCTTCAGTAATAGATCTTGGACTACATCTAGACGCAAATTTAACCTGGCAAACACAAGTGAAACACATATGTAAAAAGACTTTCTCCATCTTACATTATCTTAGACGTTTAAAGAATTTTCTCCCAGTTTCGTTAAAACAAATCCTAGTGCAGAATCTTGTGTTACCACACTTCGATTATTGTGACATTATATATAATGATCTAAACTATGCCTTGTCGCAGAGACTGCAGCGTGTTCATAATGCTTGCGTTCGATTCATTTTCAATATCCGCCGTTATGACCATATTTCCGAACACTTTAATAACCTCTCTTGGCTCCGTCTTACTGACAGACGTAAATTGCACTCTCTTTCACTACTTTTCAAGCTTCTGAATTCCTACATTCCTACTTACCTGGCGTCCAGATTTGAGAAGTTATCCTCCTACCACAATATTGACACTAGGTCACAAGATAGCAGTCTGCTAACAATTCCTCTTCATAGCACTTCCTCCTATTCTACTTCCTTCACAGTAGCCTCTGCCCGCTCCTGGAATCTCCTTCCTCAAGATATCAGGGGTTGCCGCACACTTGGCACCTTTAAGTCACGCTTATACAGTTACCTGTTGTCTAATAATTAATTTTTCTCTATTTATTTAATTTTATACTATGTCATTAATCTTTTCCTCGTTTTTTTATATATCTTGTACATATTATATATTTAATTCGTTAAATTTAGAGTAAATCAAAATACATTATAAATATTAATTGTATTGTATTCATAACTTATAATCGTTTATATATATATTGTATATATTATATATATATATTGTAATTTAGATCTTTTTTTGTATTTTTTTAAACCTGGTTGAGTGGTAGACAAGGCCTTAAGGCCTTAACTCTGCCAGGTAAAATAAAGCTATTATTATTATTATTATTATTATTATTATTATTATTATTATTATTATTATTATTATTATTATTATTATTATTATTATTATTATTATTATTATTATTATTATTATTATTATTATTATTATTATTATTATTATTATTATTATTATTATTATTATTATTATTATTATAATAGCATAGAGCGAAATACTCCATTTGTAAGTCGGATATCTCCAGGACGAGAGAGAACGCCTAGTTAGCAAAACGAACAATATGCATAACTTACAGAAACCTTGAGACATTACCACTGTAGTCAGAAGTATCATTTACAATACTGATAAAATCCATACTAAATTCCGTTGAGATAAATAGTTACAAAGTAAAATGTTAAAATATATACCTGGCAGGTGCCGTCGTCCTTAACTATTAAAGAAATAATAGAAAATAAAAACAAAATAATTATTTTTTAATCTGAACAATATTTTTAAAAAATAATATTTTTAAATCAAAATATTTTTTTTAAATAACACATTTAAGGATAACGGCACCATTAATTTTATTATCATCATTAACATATTCATAAAAATAGGATTAAGGCCTCTCCTGGCGCATTATTGCCATCACCATCACCTTCATATATAATCGGGGCAGCGTAACTCCTCCTTCCAGGCGCCCCAACCTCAGAAGTGGGTTACAATAACGCCATGCCAGGAGAGAAAACCACGATGTAAAAAATAAACAATTTTGTGGCCATTCACAGTATTTTGCTTCATACAGCTGATCGACCTGCAAACCCATTGTCGTCGATATGTAGCATCCTTCAAGCTCAGATACCAATGCTTCTAACATACCTTCTTTTGTCACCCATTCCCATATATTCTAATAAGATGACCTAACCATTTCAATGCCGTTTTGCTTTTAATTATATCGGATATGTCCTCCATTTTAAATACCTTCTTAATTGTTAATATACTACCAATATTGATTTCCATTCCTTCCAAAATATTAATCTTTAGTTTGTTGGTTTCTTTTTGTATTATTGTTAATGTTTAATTTATTTTGCCAAATTGATGGTTGGTTTTTGAAATACGTTCTAAGTAAATATTTTACGAGAATCCTTAAACAAGTGTTTCAAAATCTTATAACTTACCTTATCTATGATTAGTCCACCGCTGTGGTCTCGAGGTAGCGTGCTGCCTTGTCACGCAGCGGGCCCGGATTCGATCCCCGGTCGGGACAGTTTTTCTGGGTGAGGTTTTTATCAGGGTTTTTCCTCACCTGTAAGACAAATGTCAGGACAATTTTAAGGCCCAAACGGTCCCCGAAATCATATGGCCATCACAATCATCATCATCATCCTTCACCGGTGTGGAAAGGAACGGGAAGCTACCACACCTATAATTCCCTACTAAAGCTGCAAGCATAGCATGAAAATGTTATGATTGCAGTGAAGGACCTGCTCTTGGGCAGAATTACTGTGGATGGATCTATGTTTAAAGATTAAATTAGCGCAATGATGAAATTTCAATTAAACCTTTGATTTGACGACAAAAACCTCAGGTTGATCGATACTGGGATTTGAACTGGGTACCTTCTGAATACGGGTCGCAAAAACTACCATCTGAAGCAACTCTTTTAGGTATTTGTACTCTAGATCTTTGTGGTCATACTGGATGGAAAATAAACAATTGGAATTTACCACGTGTCCCTGTGAATCTGCTTATTGCCCTAGTAAGGTAACATGAGTAAATACATCGTACTTTAATGTGTCCATTTATTTTTGTTTATTAAAAGTATTAGGTTCTTGAAGACCTTTTATTTGTTGAGAGGTAAGTGGGATGATGTTCTTGAATAGATGATTTATTAACGTTTAACCACAAGTTGTAATAAGACTCCAGTAGTGGATATAATCTGTCATGACTTTTAAAAACGCTCACAAGATCTCTAGGCGCTCGCTGGGGAAGTACAAATGTTGTCTCACAGCAGTGTAATCACTGCAAACCTCTTTTACGAATAAAATGTACTTTATCTAATACTATATAAAAATTAATGTTTGTTTGTTTGCTTGTTTGTTTGTTTGTTTGTATTCTATGCGAGGCCATACCGTTCATCCGGCTTTGATGGGATGTTTTGCAAAATGTTCAGGAGATTCCCCGGGATGAACATAGGCAATAAGAGAGTTGTAATACTCAACCCCTTAAAAATCGCCCTTTGTAGTAAAAAACGTGAAATAAAGTCCCTATTTTGACGCTTAAATGGCTTACGCTGCCTAAACCATAACAAATACACAAAATTAATGTACACAGATTTGAATATCTCTAAAAACTCTACAAAAAAAAGTCTGCAGCAGCATATGTTTATCTTTTACGGATAACTCACAATAACCATTTTTGTCTTTCATTGATTCCAAGAAGATCGGGATAAGTAGATACCCGGGCAAGCATGCTATGCCATACCGTTCATCCGATTGTGATGGGGCTTTTTGAAAAATGTTCAGGAGATTCCGGGGATGAACATAGGCTATAAGAGAGTTGTAATACTCGACCACTTCACCCCTAAAAATCACCCTTTGTAATGAAAGACGTGAAATAAAAGTCCTTATTTTGACGCTTAAGTGGCTTACGCTGCCTAAACCATAACAAATACACCAAATCATTGTACACAGAATTGAATATCTCAAACAACTACAAAAAAAGTCAGCGACAGCATACGGACATATTTTACGGACAACTCACAATAACCATTTTTGTCTTTCATTGATGCCAAGAAGATCGGGATAAGCTGATTTCCGGGCAAGCATAGCAGCTCAAGGCTGGTGGTAAAAACACATTAATATATATTTAGGTGTAGCAGCGCACGCCGGGTATTAGCTAGTATATATATATATATAATAAAAATATGCCAGCGTTTTTATAATTGTTAGGCAGTGTATGCGGAGCTCCATCGCAGCAAATTTGTCTATGTATTTTATCGACACAGAAATATCGTCGTTTTTTGGATAATGTTTTAATTCAATCATCATCATCACTCCAGGGATTAGGCAATTGCCCGTTCCGACTTCATAATGCATCAGCTCAACGTCTTATAGGTCTTCCAACATCACGTCTTCCTCTTGCTTGATAATTGCTTGCTAACAATGGATATCTCTCCTTACTCATTCCATCCATATGATCAATCCATTTCTGTCTGTAATTCGTGACTTTATCCAATAAAGGCTGTACTTTCAATTCTTCTCTTATATCCTCATTTCTTATTCTATCAAGTCTTGTACATCCTTTAACTTGTCTTAGGAACCTCATCTCCGCCGTCTGTATTCTATCCTTCTGTTTTTTCCATTGGTGCCCAAGTTTCACATCCATACAATATTGTGGGAACCGCCAAAACATTATACATTTTTATATTTGTTTCTTTTCTAATTTTATTTTTGAATGTTCTCTGTATTTTTCCACACACCGTCTGAAATTTATTTATTTTGGAGTAAAAAGTTGAGACACTAAATGACTTTATACTACAATTATACAACAGACATGCCCCACCAAAAACTAAACTCGTGAAACGACGCCCTGCACCCTGGATGACTCTTTCAATTCGTAACTTGATGACTGATAGAGACGCAGCACATAAGAAATATAGACTCAACAAAACAGACACAAGTCTCACTCAATATAAACAGTTACGTAACAAGACAAATCAAGCTATAAGAAACGCCAAACTTAGACATTTATACAACCTAACAAATACCAATACTTCAGAAATCTGGAAAAACTTGAATAGAATGGGAATTGGGAGAAAGACACACAGGTAGACAAATTACCTGTTTCCCTGGACACACTCAATAATCACTTCACAGGTATAACTACTACTCCAAAGGATAAAGAACAAACAATAAATGAATTATCACTGACAAATCAACCCGACAGAGAACATTTCCACTTCTCATATGTTACAGACTACGACGTAAAGAAAGCCATCGTGCGAATAAAAACCAAAGCAGAAGGAACTGACCGTATAAATATTACTTTACTGAATAAAATAATCGAAGCTATACTACCTACTATAACTCATATTTTAACTCCTCACTACAAACTTCTACATATCCCTCATTGTGGAAACAAGCCCTCGTACGTCCACTGCCTAAAGTTAAAACGCCCTCAACCCCGAACGACTTTCGACCCATTAGCATTTTACCTACTCTTTCAAAAGCTCTGGAACGATTAGTCCATAAACAACTGACTGAATACCTAAATGATTACAACCTTCTAGATCAATTTCAGTCAGGCTTCAGGACAGGACACAATACAAATACTGCTCTACTAAATATTTGCGAAGACATACGGGAAGCTGCTGATAATCGAAAACTTACCATTCTTACATTACTGGACTTTAGTAAAGCATTCGACACGGTAGACTTGGACTTATTGTTGCATAGACTTAAAAACCTCTTACTCTCTGATAGTGCCACGAAATGGTTCAATTCCTACCTTCATGAGCGCCAGCAATCTGTTATAGGAAATCATACATTATGTTCTTCTTGGTCCTTCCGTAAAGCTGGGGTTCCACAGGGTTCGGTACTTGGACCTTTGCTTTTTTTCAATCTACATAAATGACATATCTAACTCCCTAAAGCATTGCAAACATAATTTATTTGCAGACGACATGCAAATCTACATCCACACAGACAAATATTCACTAAATGACGCTGTTGCCAAAATTAACGAGGATCTTGACTCACTAATGACTTGGACAGTTAAATATGGACTGCAATTAAATCCTACAAAGTCACAATCAATCATTATGGGTCATCAGAGACTATTATCTACAATTAACCTAAACACAGTTTCGCATGTGTCACTAAATGGAGTTCAAATCCCTTATAGTGAGACAGTAAAAATTCTAGGAGTATTTATTGACAAAAACTTAAATTGGAATACACAATAAACCATACATGCAAAACAGTCTTCTCAATAATACATTCATTAAATCGTGTACGAAATTGTTTGCCATTCGCCCTTAGGAAAATGTTAGTAGAAACACTTGCAATGCCCCATTTTGATTATTGTGACACTCTTTTTACAGACTTAAATATTATTTCCACTCAAAGACTTCAACGTGTTCATAATTCTTGCGCACGTTTTATTTGTGGTATTCGCAAATTTGACCATGTTACAACCAACATTACACGTCCCTGGAACAATTATCGTGGTTTCGTCTAAGAGATCGTAGAACTGTCCATTCCCTATCCCTTCTCTATAAAATACTTCACACATCATCGCCTAATTATTTACTCACGCCGCTTCATCAGACTATCCGACACACATAATCTTGACACTCGATCCCATCAGCACATTGTCCTTTATATCCCGCCTCATCACCACTGTATATTATTCATTATCTTTTACGGTGTCACTTACCAAAACATGGAATTCCCTTCCACCCTATGTCAGAGACTGTCAAACTATAACATCCTTCAAAAACAAACTAAAGAATTATTTAATAACAAACTGACTTATACACCTCACTGATAGTATTCTTTTAGCAATATTAATATATTTAATTATTTATGTAAATAATATTAAGAATAACAAATATTTTTATTTGTTTTGTTTTAAATATTGTATAATCGTAAAATTAGTTTTCTATATCTCATTATTTTCCTGTTTTTTATATACACTAGACAGGGACAATTTAATATGTCTTGCTTGTATACATTTTATTATTAGTTTTAGTCTTAATTTTAACTAATATTAACTGGTTGTATTATAGATCGTAATATGTATATTAGATATTATCTTTTGATCAAATTTTTACTTAGTGTTTAATATTAGAGTTAATTAAGATTGTTATATTCTTATGTAATATATGTTTGTCCTGGTGAGTGGAAGAGAAGGCCACATGGCCTTAACTCCACCAGGCTAAATAAATCTTAAATCTTAAAAAAAAATCTTAAAAATATATCTTTCCACATAAAGTAGATAAGTCCGCAACCTATTATACCGGTCTTTATTTTTTTGATGTCCTGATGATCCTGGCCAGGATCTTAGAAAAAAATTATGAAATTATTGTATTGTCATTGGTCCTTTACAAGTATACAAAGTTTCAAGCCGATTCAATGTTTTTAAGTGGGTGAAAATCGTGTTGAAAGATTCGTAGATAGACAGATACAGGTCAAGCTAATATAAAGCGTGCAAAAACTTAATCATTATGGCACAAATAAACAGTAGGTCTATATAGATAGATAACTTAGGGGTTCCTTTTCTTCAAATTACAAGACATGTCATTTGATTGCTAAATGCATTACATTTTACACAATCAATACTTTTAAAATTCATGATGAATTACCGTTGAGGTTATGGTCTCACATACACATGTTTCAATTACAGAGGTGGACGATCATAGAGCAAGTACAAGGGTGACATGTGATCAGCATGTAGAAACCAACAGCCGTTATATCTAGTTTTCTTAGTCTGGAGCCGCTACTTACTGGTAGCTACCCAAATTCGTCTCGATGTTGGGTGGGCATCGGTCCCACCGGCCGAAATTTAAATGAGAAAATTTCTTCCGCTATCTAGACTCGAACCAGGGCATGTGCTTTAGGCTCTGTGTCTAGGCAATGATGCCTTAGACCATTCAGCTACGGCGGGTGACGTGTATTACTACAGAGCCTGTTTCATTTGGACTGCTAAAGTGAAACAATGAAGAAAAAAAATGACACTAATAATTCAAATATTGGAAAAAAAATACACCTTATTTCTAAAAGAAGCTTCATTTTATGGTAATCACTATTGGACTTGATTTTAACAGCAGTTAATGAATCGGTATCTTTGTTCTTGAAACATGAGTTGTAAAAAATGAGCTTTGGTTCGTACGTGATTCTCCGTCTAGTCTGCGAATTAGTAAAAGTCATCTTAAAAAAGGTTTTTAAGTTTCGGATTTACATGTCAAGTTATTATATGTTTTTTTACAAGGAGGTCACGTGACAGAGCAGCTGGTAGAGATATAATTTTTCTCACGATTCTAATGTTTGGTATTTATATCAGACAATCTTTTGACGTATATTCGTAGGAGTTACTTCTCTACCTGAAGATAATATGCAGGAATTGAATATACTAATCTAATTCCTCAGCAATTCAAAATGTTGGTCCTATTTTGCTTAAATTATGAATTTGTATTTATTTGTTAAATTGAAGAAATTCTATTTTTGATGCCTGCTAATTTAACTGCAGTGAAAATTAATCATGCATAACAACAAATTATTACCTATGTGTATATTGTTGTAGGCCTGTAATTTTAAACCAATGTAAATGTTATCTACCGATTCATTTGTTCATTAATTTGTTAAAAGTATTAAATACATTAAACCAATATATCTTAAAGGATCTTATTTTTCTTCGTCACGGTTTAGGCTTATTTACTAGCCTGTTCCGGCTCCAAATTGCTGCTGTTTCCATATTTTCTTTGGTCTACCTAAACTTCTTCTTTCTCGTGGTGATAGTTGTATGCTGCTTTTGGTGTTCTATTCTCAGTCATCCTTGCTAAGTGTTCTTTCCAGTTTGTTCTGTATTTCACTATTATAAGATAAAAGTTAAAAAAAATAATATGTACCTGTTGGCAGGTGCCGTTGTCCTCAACTTTGTTAAAATGATGTATATAAAATATTAAATGGAGGCATTTCGGAAGTTAACTTCCATCATCAGCAGGATGAGCTTCTGCTACTAGTTTTTGTTGTTGTTTACGACGATGTAGACTCAGAGTGTCTGTAGCAGCAACTCATTTTAACAAAGTTGAGGACGACGGTACCTGCCAACAGGTACATTCTAATTTTTAACTTTTATCTTATGACTATTCACCTCAACGGAATTTGATATGAATTGTATTAGTATTATTTCACAATTGTTGTGTTTAATTCCTCAACGGCAGAAGGCGGAAGAGGCAACCCTCCTTGTGAGGATAAAACACAAGGAAGCAAGTCCAAAGGCTTTAAGGAGGCAGCCCTCCAAATGACTAACCCTGCAGAACGTTAGTACCGTACTCAGGGGACATTTAAAAATACTTACAAGCTCCAAAGAGATCTTAAAGGATATATTGTCAATATAAGTGTTACTTAAAGTTTTAGGGTACACATTGCCACGATCCAAACATGGCGGTTCCCTTGAGGCAATTTTTTGTGTTTACAAGCAGACGATGTGTGCCCTTATTGGGGCTTGTTTTTGGAATTTATTGGTAAATTCTGCACTGGCATATTCATATGACAATCCGCGTACCTGTGCATAAACAATGGCACCCCGTTATTCCATGCTATAGCCTACATCTTGCACTAAGCTAACAGTGTCTGCAAAAAAAATAGTAGGCCTAGTGTTTTAATGGAAAGAATAATGGCATTAGAGACACTCTGTTCTGTAAGTCATAATTAAAAATCGAAAAGAACGATTTATCATATTTGATCCATTAAAATGGGCCATGTGTATTGTCATTTTTCGAGAATACTAAAATTTTCTTCTATTTATGCTAGTTCAAATTATCTAATATATAAAAATTAATGTTTGTTTGTTCGTTCGTACTTTAAGCGCGGCCATACCGTTGATCCGATTGTGATGGGGCTTTTTGCAAAATGTTCAGGAGATTCCCGGGATGAAGATATGCTATAAGAGAGTTGTGATACTCAAATCCTACACCCTTAAGAATCGCCCTTTGTAATGGAAAACGTGAATAAAGTAGCTCTTTGGACGCTTAAATGGCTTACGCTGCCTAAACCATAACAAATACACAAAATTAATGTACACAGAATTGAATATCTCAAAAAGCTCTACAAAAAAGTCCGCGACAGCATATGTTTATCTCTTACGGATAACTCACAATAACCATTTTTGTCTTTCATTGATGCCAAGAAGATCGAGACAAGTACATAGATTCCTGCGCAAGCATAGCAGCACATGGCGGATATTCTTTTACGGATAACTCACAATTACAAATTTTGTCTTTTAGCTCATTTACGCTAAGAAGATCGAGATAAATAGATTCCGGGCAACAAAGGACAATCAGCACGGAGAATCTTAAAATAATTACAATATACATTTATAATAATTTTTCATTTTACTTACTCAGTTAATCATAAGAAGTACATTAATATTTGTCTTTCAGCTCATTTATGCCAAGAAGATCGGAATGAGTAGATTCCCGGACAACGCCGGGTAAACAGCAAGGGGTATCTAAAAATAATTACGATATTAATTCTTCCTTTCAGTTATTTAACTAAACATAAAACACGTTAATTTTCGTATTTCAGCTCATTTATGTCAAGAGGATCGGGATAAGTAGATTCCCGGACAACGCCGGGTAATCAGCACGGGGTATCTAAAAAATATATATTTATAATTATTGTCCCTTCTACTTATTCAACTAAACATAAAAGCACATTAATTTTCATTTACTTATGCGTAGCAGCGCACGCCGGGTATTAGCTAGTATATTATAAATAGCTTATATAGAACAAATATTTTATTTATTTTAATAGACACTTAATAGCAGTAGAAATATACAATTATAAACATAAATATATTCTTGAGCTGTCAGTAGATGAGCTTATTTCTAAATTCATCAAAAAGTGGACATAGCACATTTTAATACTCAGTAGCTTATTTCAACCAGTTCTGATATCGGTTGTTAGTTAAAATGCTTGGGATATTTATCATGGCATCTTCGACAACAGGATTTTCAACGTATGGTCAGCACCCCAGAAGTGGTCCATGCGTTTTGAAGAAATAAATACTTTGCATGTAAATCCGATTGGGAGAGTGACTCAGCGGTGGGGGTTACATAGTCTCAGAGCGTCGGCGCACTCACGCAAACATTTCCTCACTGATTAAAGATAAGAGAAAATACAATGTAGTTCAGTGCTGTGTCTTTCAAAATGCGTACCCTGTATTAGAAATGAATTAGTGACGTAAAATGCATTGTACCACACTGATCAGCTACATGCCGTTTATGTGTGCAACTGAAGAATCGAAAACTGTACAGAAAGAGGCACTGAGTAATTTATACCCCCGGGCCTCGGGTGACTGGTAGATTCCAAACTTTACAGTTCTGGACTCCAATAAGTTAAATAGTCGTAGAGCGTAATTGATATTGTTAATGTCTGAATGGTTGAATACCTCTAATTTCAAGATCGGATATTCCTGCTTTCCTAAGATATTTTATATAAAAATGTATACTTTGCAAAAACATGATGTATAGGCCTATTATGTTTCTTTTTTTTCTAGGCTTTATCGGCCTCTTTATTTTTCTAATATTGTAATTTCTATAATAGCTCGAGGAGTATGACATAATATGATGCTTATTAGTAGGATAAGACTACATGGACCTCTTGGGGAGTCGCTCAAGGACTTAACAAATAAAAAGAAGATATATTATTAATGTAAAGTATAATTAATACAGAATCAAGGTTACGCCCGCTCACAAAGATTATCAAGCAATTTGCCGATTTTATTTGGTCCCATACTAGCCGAAATTCCATGAGAAAATTCCTTCCCCCAAAGGGACCCGAACCACCGCAGGTCCCGCAGCTCTGCGCCAAGGCTTCTTGCCTTAACCACTCGGCTACGGCGCGGGACGGTTCTAAAAATTACTAACTCATTTTTATAACAGATATATCTGTTATTAATGATTAATTGTACTTTGCATTAATTTAAAATCGGCCGCGGTGGACTAGTGGTTATGCTCCTTGCCTCTGGCCCCGAGGGTCGCGGGTTCAAACCCGGCCGGGATTTTTTAGGATGGAAACATCCAAGGAGCAAGACGTCCGGGAGCGACTTTAAGCCGTGGGTCCCGAGTCTGAAGATTTTCAGGCTCGTAAAATATCCTCAAGCCTGAATGAAAAATTTACCGAATTTTCCCGTCTTAGTACTATCTTGGTTTCCTAGATGCCAGTATGAGGCGGAACGCTGACCACGGACCACTCAAATTATATCTATACGTAAGCAAGTGTAACTAAATTAGTATGGTTCAAATTCTTACCTGTAGGGGAGAGCGCCTAAATCTCTGTTAAGGGAAACATGGGCTTAGAAGAAGATTAATTTAAATTACTTCCATCCATCCATCCATCCATCCATCCATCCAATCTATGGCTCTTACAGCATAAGTCGGGCCCAGGTCTCCCCTTGAAGTTTTGACTAATCTTATTCAGTCACGCTTATTTCCCTATAGATATCGTGAGTGACATGTGGTCAGCATCTCGCATCGAGGAACGTCTAGTAGAT
The DNA here is from genome assembly GCA_030220185.1 of Diploptera punctata. Taxonomy (NCBI): domain Eukaryota; kingdom Metazoa; phylum Arthropoda; class Insecta; order Blattodea; family Blaberidae; genus Diploptera; species Diploptera punctata. Next base: position 280,049 of record JASPKZ010000046.1, on the reverse strand, counting down.
ACCTAAGATGTTATTTGGATAGAAAAAGGTATGTTAAATTTTCTTCAGAGTCCTCTTTTTTTCAGCCTTGAGGTTTTTTACGAGCCTGAAAATTTTCGGACTAGGGACACATGAGTTAAAATCCCTCCCGAAGGACTTGTCTTTGGATTTTTCCATCCTAAAAATTCATAGTCCCAGTCGAGTTTGAATTCGATCCCGCGACCCTCGGGACTAGAGACAAGGAACATAACCCCTAGATCAGCACAGAATTCTAAGATACTTAGTATGTGAGTTTGTTGAGACTATATAACATTTGAGACTCGCATTCAAGACGTTCCCAGTTAAAATTCCCAAGCGACCAATTTAACTGATTGTATTATTAAGTAAAAATAGGCTACTGGATTGGAATTCCATTACAATAATTAATTTTACTATTGATCATCTAATTATGTATTACAATTTTAACCAGTTACATTTTATCGTTTTAGAAGTAGTTTAATCGGTTTACTGGTAGTTTTGATCTTTATAGAGGTAGTTTGAATAGCTACTGGTAATTTGGTCGTTATAGAGGCAATTTCATCGATTTAGTAGTTTGGTCGGATCGGTTGGACTTTTTGATTATGTTTCTGGGTTAGATTAGGTATCTGTTAGATCAGGTATCGGTCAGGTCAGGTCAACGATTTTTTTTAAGAAATACTTTCGTTCGTCAGGTTTTTTATTTGCTTGGCAAACGTTAGGCTAGAATATAATAATTTTAATGAAAATATGTAAGTATCGAACCGGAATATTAAAATCGGATTTGTATCTTATATTGTAGGCTACTCAATAATATGTAATTGAATATTTTTAAATATTCATTTCTATTATTATTGCTTTCATGACAAAAACAGTAGATGAACAGTGTAATATTCTCCTCAATCCACATAATATTGTTCTTGTACATTTCTCATGATGGCTTTGAAAGATTTGTATTGTGATTTAATAGACCTGTGTGTAGAACAAAAATAATGCACAGAATTACATTGACTCATTGTGTGTGTGTGTGTGTGTGTGTGTGTATGTGTGTGTGTGTGTGTGTGTGTGTGTGTATGTGTGTGCACGTGTATACATACACTTCATCGAACTACCGAAATCCAAGAACGCCTAGAGCACGTGAAGATTACTGACCAGTCAGTTAATAATAATAATAATAATAATAATAATAATAATAATAATATTGATTATAATAATGATAATAATAATAATGATGATAATAGTGATGATGCTAAATTATTATGGTTCAGAGGTTTGGACTATAAATTATCAGATGAAAAGAAAATTAATGGTAGCAGAAATGAACTATTAGAGAAGATCTGCTAGGATATCAAGGAGAGAGAAAATTAGAAATGAAGTTATAAAAGAGAACATGAATGTACAAAACTCAATTTTAGAATTTATCATAAGTAATGCCACGAGTGATTTCCAAATTATCGATAAATTCACGACTCACGAAGTGAGGAGTGAATTTATCTAGAGAATTTGGAAATCAAGAGTGGCATTTGTTAGGACTATTTAACGAATACAATTAAGCTGTTTACTCACAAATAATTATTTAACTATAGTTATTTTAAAATATTTATATATTTAATGTAAACGGCGATGTTTGAAAACAAATGAGAAACGATAGGTATGCTTCATCTGCTTCGTTTGTTTATCACTGCAACCAGATCATACTATTTATTGCCAAAGGAACGCAATATTGTAAGAATGCTCTCTAGTGGAGAAAAAATGAAACACATCAAACTGTATATTAATTCATTTCTGATGTCGTATGATGTAAATATGACAATTATATTTTTCTGGATTGTTACCTGGGAAAAAATACATTTAAGAAAGTGCAAACAGTGGTTTCTTTTTTAGGTGGTATAATCAATTGCTACAAATGTTTTTATATTAACTCCCGAATGCGGCATGTGTTGACATTCATGCACTATATATACAATCTGGTAGCCGTATTTCTCACAGGTTCAGTCACTGCAAAATAATGGTCAGACCTGTTCAGAATATTAAAAAGGAGGAGCTTTCTTTAATGTGGTAAATTTAATATTGATAAATATTTGGTGAAACACGACTGTGATTGGTTGTAAAACAGAAATCATTGAAACGTGATTGGTCATTGACTCCCATTTGGGGCATGAGTTAAATAGTCCAAGAAAATAAACTAAAATAGTACGGGCATATTGGGCGAATTGAGGATGAAAGATAACCGAAGAAAATAATGGAATGAACACAATCAGGAACGAGAACAAAAGGACGACGAAATCTCACGTGGATCCAATGGATTAGAGAAACTTTGAAGGACTGGGAAATAGAGGAAAAAATGTGTTACAATAGAGACGAATGGGGGAAAATTATAAAGAGAAATCGAAGAGAAATCATTCGTGCCGGAAAAATGTATAACATTGTTAAAACCGGAAATATATCATTATTATCGTCATTATTATCGTTATCATCATTATTATTATTATTATTATTATTATTATTATTATTATTATTATTATTATTATTATTATTATTATTATTATTATTATTATTATTATTATTATTATTATTATTATTATTTAGAGTATTTAAGAATAGATAAACGCTACTTTTTTTTAATGTTTTAGGACGTTCAAAAACTGTTCTACAAAATATGAAGTGTGCCAGGCGATACATGCTATTTATCTCACAATGCTCTCCAGAAACATTGCAAACATTTTCGCAACTTGGAATCGGACTTAAAATAACAAAAAATCAAAAGAAAGTATCGATTATCTTATACTGTATGAAAGTATGGATTCAGCTTATACTGTATGTGTTATATATACATGTTATATTAATTAGTTGCTATGATTTTTATAAAATTGTTGAGTCGAAAGTGAAGTGGCCAGATCGAGATGAGAGCAATTAGGGATCTGTGTGCAGCCAGTTCACCCACGTGCAGGCCATCAAGTTGTGCAGCTGCACAAATTATGCAGTAAAAAACGTCCACAGACTAACCGAGTCTCTTGCTCCATGAAACTGAAGCTCATGAAATTCTTACCAAATTATTCATGCAATCATGATGTTCCTTGTAGGATTACTGTACATATTTTTTAAATTGTGGTGTACTATCTGTTGGGTTCATTAATATTTATTTGTTAATAAATAAATCGTCTATATATTGTGTAATATATGCCTACATACGTTAAGGAGGCGTGCCTCCATCTATTAAAAATAGTATACGAACTCACTTTATTTATGACCCGGCGTGCGCTGCTACTAACTAATACCCGGCGTGCGCTGCTACTCTTAAATAAATGTTAATGTGTTTTTACCACCAACCTTGAGCTGCTATGCTTAGCCGGGAATCAGCTTATCCTAATCTTCTTGACATCAATGAAAGACAAAAATGGTTATTGTGAGTTATCCGTAAAAGATAAACGTACCGTATGCTGTCGCGGACTTTTTTGTAGTTTTTTTTAAATATTCAATTCCGTGTAGAAATATTTGGTGTATTTGTTATGGTTTAGGCAGCATAAGCCATTTAAGCGTTAAAGTAGGGACTTTATTTAACTTTTTTTCACTACAAAGAGTGATTTTTAGGAGTGAATGGGTTGAGAATTACAACTCTCTTATAGCCTATGTTCATCCCCGGAATCTCCTGAACATTTTTCAAAAAGCCCCATCACAATCGGATCAATGGTATGGCCGCGCATAAAGTAAGAACAAACAAACAAACATTCATTTTTTTTTACATATTAGACACTCAATCCGGATGTTTATGTACTTAAAGGTAAGATTGCAACATAGTATAATGAGAAGTAAAACTCCTGACTGTCTTTTATCTTAGTTTCACACACAAACAGTTGAATAATAGGCCTATATACTCTCTGTATTGCAATCTACTTATAACTAAACTAACTGATTGACACCATTGAACCCGGAGGCTCATTACCGCGCGGTCATACATACCTATCCTGCGCTGTTTTCCAATCCTCCCCTGAATAATTTATCTTTCTCAAATAATGCTTATTCTCCCATCTCATTATTGACCTAGCTATTGTTTTTCTGCAAGATATTTCCGTGCTCCTCTTTTATTCTCCGTTCTACGAGACTTACCCGTCCTGTTACACCTGATACCCATAAAGGTAGCCCATAGTTAATCAATTTTGTCCATTCACCACTCTGTTCTTCTTTCTTTGGTTCAAAAATATTCCTAAGTATTACATTTTCCACTCTTAAAATAACTGACCGTGTTTCGCAATCATATAATTATATGATTAATATCTTCTAATTATAATTAGAAGAATCATCATTCCACGTAAAGTATTTTTAGTTTAGCATTTCTTTAGAAGATTTAACAGGAATCTCTGTAATGTTATGACTAACTTAGGGCAAGGATTTGAAGCACAGATAGTATTATATAATTTAATTGTTTCTGTGTGAAACCAAGAGAAAATACAGTCAGAAGTCTAACTTCTCATTATATTATTCAACTGTTTGTATGTGAAACCAAGACAAAAAACTGTCAGAAGTCTTACTTTTAGTTATACTATATTACAATATTAACTTATAGTGCATTAAAGTCCTTGCCCTAGTTATGACACTTATGATATAAAAAAATAAGAAGTACTTGTATTGAATGTTGTATAAAAAAGTCGATGATTAGTGTTTAAGTTTAAGCAGCATTGTTATAAAATCTGCAGTAAGATTTTAGGCCCGTATTCAGAGGTTTATTTGGTAATCGAGAATATTGTGTGCATATGTTAAATTAGTCTCGCCTAAAGTCAGACTACCATAAGATATTCATAAACAATAAATGAGGACTAATATAGTCCATAAATCATTTTACAAAACTGTTAAAGGGATGTTAAAATTACAACTGCGCATGTGCAGAATGATAGTAGAAGAAACCACAGGGAGTCAAATCGTAGGCGTGACGCTGTCCCTGAAATGTTTCACTATGTTTACCGGATTTCGCTACGTATCAGTTCAAATGGCCTTAATTTGTTTTAATGACAAAAAACGTAGAAAGGGAAGATCACTTTAAACATTGGACAAAAGGAAATAAACGTTTTTTTTTCTAATTCAGAAGAAAATTATAGTTATATATAATACTATATTACAGTGCTAAGAAAGGACAAATAATGGAATGGAGCTTTCAGGTATTCTGTATGGATGTTGATGCTAAACAGTATATGCCTGTATATTAATAATAATAATAATAATAATAATAACAATAATAATAATAATCATATTATTATTATTATTATTATTATTATTATTATTATTATCATTATTGAATCTCCAAATAATGCGGAACCCCATTTCACCTTCCGGTATACTAGGGTTTTAGTTACAATACAATTAGCATTATTTACATTCATTTACATGTCTTCTCTTTTGGGTATTGTATATAAATGAATTGTGTCGATAATATAACTGTTATTTCAGCTATAATTTTTTTTATATCTTATAAAACAGTCTTCTTCAACTATAACAACTTGTTATAAGTGTTGTCCCAAAATTTAAATTTAAAACTCGAAGACGTACTTCATCCTCAGGAATTCTTATGGTATTGTTTTAAGTTATTTCTATATTAACACAATACCATAAGAATTATGAGGATGAAGCATATGTCTTCGAAAGGTTTGAATTCTAATATTGGGACAACGTTTATAACAAAAGTTATTATAGTCGAGGAAGACTGTTTTATAAGGTACAAACATTTTTTTTTATAATTGAAATAAATTTAACCTCAACGGTGTTCAAACATGATTATAAAAAGTAAAAATAGTAGTGTTTCATTTAACGACGCTATTTTATAACTCAAGACGTAATTAAAAGCAGGGCGTGACAAATTTTGCTGAGAAGCCTCTTATTTCAGGATTCATATTCTGTTAAGTGATACAAATCTACTGCACGGAACCCATGGGTTTAATTCCTCTCCGAGGGAAACTCTAGTAAGGATATTTCCCCCATCAAAATCCATCTACCCTGATCGGGTTTTAACCCGCCACTCTCGAAACAAGATGCGTGCTGGCAACCATTGTAGTCCACAGGGACCGACTGTTAATCGAATGATCACGTTCGTAAAGGTCCTCTATCTCCTTATGCAATAAAAAGAAAACTATGTACAGTACGTGACCCACAGTTGAAAATTCTCTCTCCGATATAAAGTTCGGTAGGCATGGGGTACAGAAACTTAGGTCATCAAGAATTTAACTAAGGAAAAGATATAATTATTATTATTGTTATTATTATTATTATTATTATTATTATTATTATTATTATTATTATTATTATTATTATTATTATTATTATTATTATTATTATTATTATTATTATTATTATTATTATTATTATTATTATTATTATTATTATTATTATTATGGAACAGACATATATCCAGGAAGAATAAGTTACAAATATATAATTCAATAGTGTGAATTACTCTCACATATCAGCTGAAGTATGTAAATTCAACAAAAACTTAGAACATAAACTTATGTCGATGGAAACAGATTTCTTGAGGAGAGAAGCAAGATGTTCAAAATTAGAAAAAAATAAGAAATACTGTCATTCATACGAGAAAGAAATGAATATTAGATATTCGATAGTATATTATATAAGATATAAGCAATTAAATTGGTATGGGCACGTAAGACGAATGCAAGAAGGAAGGTTACCCAGGAAAACATTGGAATGGTGTCCACCTGGAAGACGAAGGAAAAGAAGACCTTGAAACTCGTGGATGCAAGAAATAAGAACAGGAATGAGAACAAGAGGACATGGAGTGATGGATAAAGACGAGTGGAGAAGAAAAATAAAACTTTAGGCACAGAAAGATGTTAAACATTAAAAATCTGTATATAAATAAATAAAATTATTATTATCATCATCATCATCATGTCAATCGCTGTGGTCTCGGGGTAACGACGTTGCTCCTTACGGAACTCACCCGAGTTCGATCCCCACTCGGAACAATTTGCTGTGGGAGGTTTCTTCAGTTTTTCCAGATTTGTAAAACAAATGTTGAGAAACTTTAAAGGTCAAATAGTTCCTGAACATCATTTGACCATCACAATCATCAACAATAATACTCGCCTTGTTTGGTATGAATGAATGAGTGAATGGTCCTTAAATATTCGTGACGTCTCGGAGTAGCTGATCACTCATCCAGGTAGACCCCAATGTCCTTGTGCGGTCAAAAAAAAAAAAAAAAAAAAAAAGGATGTCTATGATCTACAATTGAAATTCCTCTCGCGACAGATCTTATCATGAGTAATGCCACGAGTGATTTCCAAATCATCGACAAATTCACGACTCACGAAGTGAGGAGTGAATTTATGTACAGAATTTGGAAATCAAGAGTGGCATTTGTTATGACTATTTAACGAATAAAATTGAGCTATTTACTCATAAATCATTACTTAAATACAGTTATTTTAAAATATTTATTTTTTAAATGTAAACGGCGATGTTTGAAAACAAATGAGAAGCGATGTTTGAAAACAAATGAGAAACGATTGTTACGCTTGTTCATTACTGCAACCAGACCATACTATTTATTGCCAAAGGATCGCAATATTGTAAGAATGCACCCTAGTGGAGAAATATTTTATAACCAACATTATAGGTATTAATTAATTTCTGATGTCCTGTGATGTAAATATGTAAATTATATTTTTCTGAAACGTTATTTCCTGGGAAATAATTCGTTTAAGAAAGTACAAACAGTGGTTACCTTTTTTTTTGGTGGTTTAATCAATTATTACAAATGTTTTTATATTATCTCCCGCAAGCACTCTCAGCTGACATTCGTGCACTATATATACATTCTGGTAGCCGTATTTCTTCGAGAGTCAGTCACTGCAAAATAATGCTATGACCTATTCAGAAAAAGGAGGAGCTTTATTTAATATGATAAACTTGTTTGATAAATTCGAGGTAAAACACGGCTGTGATTGGTTGTAATTAAAAAATCATTGAAATGTGATTGGTCATTTAATCCCATTCGAGGCATGAGTTAAATAGTCGCTGTAAGGTCCGCGTGGCGTGGTGTATTGTAAAAGTACATAAAGGGAGATGTTAAAATAAAGTAAAAAGTGAGAGATTATTATCCTTATCATTATTACATACCATATCTTATTTAAATATTGAAAATTTACTTCAGAATATTACGTGGAAAGATAAATAAGACTTAATTGTGATCGACCCTTTGGCTTCTTGTAATGTCGTAGAGATAATTTATCATAATAATAGAGATGTGCATAAATGAAAATGCCCTTGGCCTTGGATATGGTGTTGGGTTCGAACACCGGATAATGTAGATATTATGTTTATAAGATTGCACAGCTGTTTCTACATGCACATAGAATGCAAGTGTAGCCAACTTAACGACTTCATGGTCATCTTTAACAACACAAGTAATTATTATTCTGGGAAAGAATACACACTACACTAATATTTTATATCGGAGAATTTTAAATCAATTTTGTATTTATAAATCTAAATATAATGCAAAACCATGCACTTTGTAGAGAAGTAAAACATTCTCTTAATTAATAATCTAACTTTTCTTTTCCTTCTTCATTTTCATCAGTTTATATATATTCCAATAAAATCTTGTAGTCAGATCACATATTTAGGAACGAAAATAAAAAAAAATGAGAGTTATGAAGAGGAAATAAAAAATATAAATAATAAAGGAAGATTTGCAATTGCTTGCCTCAATGGAATATTGTGGGATAAAAATATAAGTAATAAAAATAAAATGAACATATATCATACAATTGCTAAAAGCATCATTAATTATGGAGCAGAACTTTGGCCATTGACAACAAAAAAAAAGTATCTTTTGGCAACGGAAATGGATTTTATATGAAGGGCAGCAAGAATTTCAAGAAGAGAAAAAATTAGGAACTCAGTTATAAGGGAGAAAATGAAGATTGGAGACACTATTTTAGATTATTTTAAAACTCAGCAATTAAGATGGTACGGACATGTCCAGAGAATGCAAGAGGATCGACCACTAAAATCTGTTTTGGGAAACCTGAGGGAAGACCAGGCAGAGGAAGACCTAAAATCTCATGGAGTCAGGGAATATGTTTATACATGAAAGAGAAACATCTACAACCAGATTGGATGGACCTACAAACTTGGCTATTGGGAATCGGACGATGTCAAAGACATTGATCAACCGATGATCTATCTGTCTATTCCATTATCTTACAAAGGAACTAACTGTCAGCCATTGCATGGGGAAAACTACCTTGAAATTTCTCTCAGATAAGCGTTGTGATGCACTAAGGCCGTGTCCAAAAAAAAAAAAAAAAAAATGCCGTTTTAAAGTGAGTACACTTCGAAAACATTGTTTGACAATGCGCAGTGAACATAATTAAAAACTAATATAACACATCAAACTAATATCACATTTAATATATCCTGAACTCGTGTCCAACTCAGGATCGAGTCGAGGAATGAGATGAGATGAGCCCCTATACAGAGTGTAACAGGACCTCACCGACAAAATTATAAGGATGATAGGCCACACAGAGAGGATCATTTTTTGTGAAGGAAGGTATAGTCGCAAACTCGTCGTTTATGAGTTATGTTCAGATGAACGTCTTCACCCGTAAGGGTAGGGATTGAATACGAACAATTGTACACATATAATTTTATTGACTATTTAACTCATGCCCCAAATGGGAGTCAATGACCAATCACGTTTCAATGATTTCTGTTTTACAACCAATCACAGTCGTGTTTCACCAAATATTTATCAATATTAAATTTACCACATTAAAGAAAGCTCCTCCTTTTTAATATTCTGAACAGGTCTGACCATTATTTTGCAGTGACTGAAATACGGCTACCAGATTATATATATAGTGCATAGATGTCAACACATAGCGCTTGCAGGAGTTAATATAAAAACATTTGTAGCAATTTATTATACCACAAAAAAAAAACACTGTTTGCACTTTCTTAAATGTATTTTTTCCCAGGTAATAATCCAGAAAAATATAATTGTCATATTTACATCATACGACATCAGAAATGAATTAATATACTTACAATATTGCGTTCCTTTGGCAATAAATAGTATGATCTGGTTGCAGTGATAAACAAAAGAAGCAATTGAAGCGTACCAATCATTTCTCATTTGTTTTCAAACATCGCCGTTTACATTAAATATATAAATATTTTAAAATAACTATAGTTAAATAATGATTTGCGAGTAAAGAGCTTAATTGTATTCGTTAAATAATCCGAACAAATGCCACTCTTGATTTCCAAATTCTCTAAATAAATTGGAAATCACTCGTGGCATTACTTATGAAAAAGGCATGTTTTTACAATAAGTGTTAAAACAGTCAACCCTGTGCCTCATTGCATGTTTGATATCGTCGCTGCAACGATCGGCAAGCACGGCCGATCATGGCAGGATTATTTATAACGTCGTCAAAACACTTATTGTTTGAACACTTATTGTAAAAACATGTCATTTTTTAATAAAATGAATCGTGTACAATTGTTTGTATTCAATTCCGACCCTTACGGGTAAACACTTTCATCTGCGCATAACTCATAAACGACGCGACGTGTTTGGGACTATTTGTTCCTTCACAAAAAATGATCCTCTCTGCATGGTCTGTCATCCCTATCATTTTGTCGGTGAGGTCATGTTACACCCTGTATAGAAGTCTGTGAATGATAAGGATGCCGGCCGAACATGCCTGACGCGCCACATGGAGTGATCGAGACTGGATCTCGGGACCTCAACGGTGAGAGACTAGCATCTAACCGCTTGCGCCACGGGGCCGCCAATATCACATTTAATACAAATCACTAATTATTATCACTTTAATACAATTGATATGTCTTGTAGTCGATACCCGACTTACGCTGCTATGCCTACATAAATTAAGATTAATGTGCTTTTATGTTCAGTTGAACAAGTAAAAGGAAATATAATTATAAATTTATATCTTAGATACCCTTTGCTGATTACCCTGCGTTGTCCGGATATCTACTCATCCCGATCTTCTTGGCATAAATGAGCTGAAAGATAAAAATTATTGTCCTTCTTATGATTAGTTGAATAAGTAAAATGAGATATAATTATAAATGTATATCGTAATTATTTTAAGATTCCCCGTGCTGATTGCCCGGGAATCTACTTATCTCGATCTTCTTGACATAAATTAACTAAAAGATAAAATTCGTTATTGTGAGTTATCCGTAAAAGAATACCCACCATGTGCTGCTATGCTTGCACAGGAATCTACGTACTTCTCTCGATCTTCTTGGTATCAATGAAAGACAAAAACGGTTAAGATATATATATATATATATATGCTGTCGCGGACTTTTTTGTAGAGTGTTTTGAGATATTCAATTCTGTATGCATTGATTTTGTGTATTTGTTATGGTTTAGACAGCGTAAGCCATTTAAGCGTCCAAAGAGCTACTTTTTTCATGTATTCCATTACAAAGGGCGAATTTTAAGGGCGTAGGAGTTGAGTATAACAACTCTCTTATAGCCTATGTTTATCCCGGGAATCTCCTGAACATTTTGCAAAAGCCCCATCACAATCGGATCAACGGTCTGGCCGCGCATAAAGTTCGAACAAACAAACATTCATTTATATATATTAGATAGATGATAGCAGGAATCTAAACCAACTGATCTACTGTGTTATGGCAGTATAAAATTACAACATTCGCCACGTCATCATTAGCCAATGGTATTCAAGGAATCCACCTGCATTTAAACACAACATCCCCTTTTCACATTACAGTAGAGTCGGTGTAAAAACCGGTAGCGAATCACACGACGGCTTTTGATCAACAGACTAGTTTTACACAAAGTCAATAAAAACTCAAATCACCATTTTAAAAAGTTAAATGAATCAACGCGTTTCAATAGCGACGCTACCATTATCAAGACTGAATATAATAGTGACACAATATTGAGTCTGTATAACGGTAGCTTCGCTACTGAAACGAGTTAACTCTTTTAAATTTTTAAATTGGCGATTTGGGTTTTTATTGACTTTGCGTAATACAAGTTTATCATATTATAACGATATCGTGAAAAGAAAAAAAGTCTGAACCAGGAATCGAACCGTGGACCTCTCGTTCTCCGTACACGTGTGCAGCCCACTACACCATTCTAGACATGGTACAAACATTAATAATTCTTTCCACATATACAAATCTATAATTTTCGTTTCGTCCGCTGCCAGGTAAGTGTCACTACCAACGCCAACGGCCGGCTTCATTTAGAAGTATCTATGTTTGAGAATTTTACACCACCACTTTTATAATCAGTAATCGATGTAAACTAACATTTTCCAATACTGTTATTTAACACAGTTCCAATAATTGATCATATTATAATATTTTAATGATATTGTGAAAAGGAAAAATTAATGTCTGAACCAGGAATCGAACCGTGGACCGCTCGTTCTCCGTACGAGTGTGCAGTTTATCATAAGTAATGTCACGAGTGATTTTCAAATTATCGATAAATTCACGACTCACGAAGTGAGGAGTGAATTTATCTAGAGAATTTGGAAATCAAGAGTGGCATTTGTTAGGACTATTTAACGAATAAAATTAAGCTGTTTACTCACAAATTATTATTTAACTATAGTTATTTTAAAATATCTATATATTTAATGTAAACGGCGATGTTTGAAAACAAATGAGAAACGATTGGTACGCTTCAATTGCTTCTTTTGTTTATCACTGCAACCAGATCATACTATTTATTGCCAAAGGAACGCAATATTGTAAGAATGCTCTCTAGTGGAGAAAAAATGAAACACATCAAACTGTATATTAATTCATTTCTGATGTCGTATGATGTAAATATGACAATTATATTTTTCTGGATTATTACCTGGGGAAAAATACATTTAAGAAAGTGCAAACAGTGGTTTCTTTTTTTGGTGGTCTAATCTATTGCTACAAATGTTTTTATATTAACTCCTGCAAGCGCTATGTGTTGACATCCATGCACTATATATACAATCTGGTAGCCGTATTTCAGCAAAAAACTGCTTATAGGCGTGCCTACAAGGAACTTAAGAAATCCAAGACTCAATTCTATACTCATGGCTACGGCAGACCTCCTATCTTCAAAATAATAATGAAAGGGCTTCCAAGCTCTATCCAAATTTCTGAAATTTGTGAAGAAATTAAACATAAGAAGCTGCCAATAAAAGAAGTAAGGAGCATCGAAAAACAAGTTACAATAAATGGCGAAAAGAAGAAGATTGAACTGCCAATTTATATTCTAACTTTTCGCAGAACAGAAGATCTCAAATCAAGAATAGAAAATGACCTCAAGGAACTATTCAACATTCGCATCAGATTGGAACCATACAGGAAACCAACAGGAGGCACTCAGTGTTTCAATTGTCAGGGCTTCGGCCACATAGCGGAGTTCTGCTTTAGAACTACAAAATGTGTAAGGTGTTCTGGCGATCATAAATTATCTGAGTGTACTCAGACGACAACTAGATGCACTAACTGCAACCAGGAACATGCTGCAAGTCATCGAAAATGCTCCGTCTTCCAGATATATCTGAAGATGAGACAACAAACACAACGAGAAACAAAACAATCTACAACACCAAGAAAAATAGAAACTGCAACTAGAAAACCAGAAAATACTGAAGATAACTTTCCTCCATTACTGACCAACGATCCTAAGGCTGAGAATTTACTCCAATCAATCCTTCTGCTCCTGACTACCATCCTTCAGAACCCTCAAATCCTCTAATCCACTTTATCCTATGTAAACTCACAAGTATCTTCAAGTAAATAAACTACAATGAAGAAAACTTCAAGGAAGAAACTTTAAGACCGCTAAGCTTAAGTCAAACTCCAGCAATATTAATGAAGACACCAAAAGACATCACATTCAACAGAAAAAAAGCTAAGAGAGGATCACTCTTATTAGCAAAAATCTAAATTGCAGCAGACCTTAACTACAAGCACATTAATGAATGGGTAAAGACCTCAAAAAGGTCGGTACCATAGAACACACTTCATTGACTACAAGTGCTTCTTAGTGAGTCAGTCACTGCAAAATAATGGTCAGACCTGTTCAGAATATTAAAAAGGAGGAGCTTTCTTTAATATGGTAAATTAAATATTGATAAATATTTGGTGAAACACGACTGTGATTGGTTGTAAAACAGAAATCATTGAAACGTGATTGGTCATTGACTCCCATTTGGGGCTTGAGTTAAATAGTCACCAAGAAGATTATATTTATTAAATACAAACCGATTAGCTCATCACATAAAATCAGCACAGTCAGATACAACTTTTCGGCTAGTATCATTTAGCTGTACTTTATCTATCTTCGGATTTTTACAGCTGCTGCCGTCTTCCCGTGCCAAACGTCCAAATCCTACGATCTTGGGTATCTTCAATGTTTAGACCTCTTGCTTGCATTACTATCCTTATGTTTTCCTTCCATGTTAACCTTGGTCTCCCTCTGATATAGTAGTTTCGGCCATCGCTTATCTTCCATTCTTAAAATATGTCCTAACCATTTCAATTCCTTCTTCTCAATTCGTTCAATTTGTTTCTTCTGCTTCCATGGTGTTTCTAATTTCCTTATTTGTGACATGTTCTAATTTTGACTTTCTGGCATTTCTGCGTAAATAATCCATTTCTAGAGCTATTAGTCTATTTTTGTAGTACTTATTGATTGTTCATACCTCACTTCCATACATTGCAACAGGTCATCCACCAATATTTTACCAATATATGTTGTGTGTCTTTCTAAATATGCTTATCCCACCATATGGAATTTAACAACAATATTATTTCGATACTTAATTCAATTCTATGCTTTATGTTCACTTTGCCTAATACCTTCAATGTTATCCATAATTATTCCCAAATATTTAGTTTGTTTCACTTGCTTTATTTGAATTCCTTCTTCCAATATTAAACTTTCTCTTTCATTGCTATTAATTGCCAAATATTCCGTTTTCTTTTTTTGTAAATTCACTGTGAGACCCCATGATTCATATGTGTATTTCGATCTTTTTATCATGAATTCCTTATCAAATTTGTCTTCTGCTAAACCAGTTGATCATCAGCAAATTGTAATGTCAGCAAATAGCCTACATGTTGCCTATTGGGATACCCATACCTTTCCAGCTTTGTTTCCATTTCATTAATATAGATTCTACATAAATATTAAATAAAATTGGTGATAGACTGATATAGCTGTAGTTTATAATAATAATAATAATAATAATAATAATAATAATAATAATAATAATAATAATATAAATAATATAAATAATAATAATATTAATAATAATAATAATAATAATATATATTATTATTATTATGCATGATAAAATCAAAGAATATAGAGAAAAATGGTTTAGACATGTAGAAAGAATGAATGTAACAAGATTACCAAAAGCAACATTTAACTACAAACCAAGAGGTTCAAGGAATGCAGGAAGGCCTGTGAAAAGATGGACAGAACAACTGTGAGGCGGAACAGGCAGTTTGCCTAGCCCGTGAAGTGAAGATTATTATTATTATTATTATTATTATTATTATTATTATTATTATTATTATTATTATTATTATTATTATTATTATTATTATTATTATTATTATTATTATTATTATTATTACAAAATATATCAAACCATAATTCAGAGCTTTTTAACATATGGTGCTGAAGTTTGGCAAATTCTTACCAGAAACATTAAAAGTATTTTAAGTGCAGAAATGGATGTTTTAAGATGATCAGCTGGAAAATCTAGAATGGATAGAATACGAAATAAAGAAATAAGGGAAATTATGGGTCTACAAGAGGAGCCGGACTTCATAGACAGTATAGAAAAGAAAAGATTACAGTGGCATGGCCATGTTAAAAGAATGCCAGAGCAAAGATAGCCTAAAATTGTTATGGAATGGATCCCAATGGCAAGGAGGAAGAGAGGAAGACTGAAGAAAACTTGGATAGAAGGGGTACAAGCGGCTATGAATATCAGAGGATTGAAGGAAGATCAATGGATGGACAGAGAGGAATGGCGTTTGGTTTCCGGAAGACGGCGGCAGCTGCCATAATACCGGATGATGATTATGATTATGATTATTATTACTACTATTATCTTCTTCTTCTTCTTCTTCACTTCACGGGCTAGGCAAATTGCCTGTTCCGCCTCACAGTTGTTCTGTCCATCTTTTCACTGGCCTTCCTACATTCCTTGAACCTCTTGGCTTGTAGTTGAATGCTGCTCTTGGTAATCTTGTTACATTCATTCTTTCTACATGTGTAAACCATTTCTCTCTATATTCTCTGATTTTCTCATCCAATGGATATATATTTAACTCTGTTCTTATATCTTCATTCCTTATCCGATCCAATCTTGTGCAGCCTTTTGTTCTTCTAAGGATGTCCATTTCTGCGCTTTGTATTCTACTTTGCAATTTTTTGGTCATTACCCAAGTTTCGCTCCCATAAAGTAATACAGGAACTGCCAATGTTTTATAAAACTTCAATCTAGTATCTACTAGTATTATTATTATTATTATTATTATTATTATTATTATTATTATTAAAAATAATTTAACCCACTAACAGGCCTTATGAGGCCCTTCGGGTTGTTCTAGACAATCGGTATGTCATCTGGTATTTAATTTCCATTAGAGGTTGAATTGACTCCAGGACCATGGTACCGCCAGGAGGCTTAGGTCAGCATAAAAATACTGATTCCACTGGGACTCGAAACCTCTTAATAAACTGCACTACGATCTGGCCCATTATTATTATATTATTATTATTATTATTATTATTATTATTATTATTATTATTATATGTAGTAGCTATAGGATAAAATAAACTTAGAAATAATGACAAAAATAACATTTTTAACAAATACTTTGTATTTCTATTGCGTAAGTGCGGAATAAAGAAAAACCTTGAGTGTAGAAGAGATAAAGCTAGTTATGTGAGATAAAAGCAGTATTTCCGAATTCCAAACAATTTCTTCCTCTGCAGAAAAAGATAAAAATGAGGGAATTTCCTAATCTCGGGAAGTCACCAGTTTGTTTCAACTGTTATCATACGAGTACACCATGATTCAAAATTACCTTTACCACATTCTTAGGGAGACCGAAGATTGTGAATAAAAATAAATTGTAGCCCTACCATAAAATACCTTGATCTTTCAACGGATAAGTTTGGATCATTTGGAAGTCACGCATATATTTTGACTAAAAGAGTCTATGTCTTATACAGAATGGAAGTAACATGAGTGCGCAGATTATAAGTACGACTTTCATGGGTATTTCTCGTACACTTCGAGTCACGAACGTGTGATTTTCTCATGCCCCAAATGGAAGTAACTGACCAATCATATTTCAGTGAATTTTGTTTTACAACAAATGACAGTCGTATTTCACCTAGCTCTTTATCGAATTCTCTTTACTAGCTCCTGCTTTTGTGATAAAGAAAGCTCCTCCCTTTTTAATATTCTGAACAGGTCACAGCATTATTTTGCAGTGACTGACTCTGCAACAAATACATTAAATATAGCAAATAATGAACATATCCCTTCGAACTACACATCTGATAATTGTGTGTTCAATAATTGTGTTTTTAAGTAATGATTTTACTTAGTTGTCCACAAAAAAATTGATAGCCTGTAATGTTGATTATAATATACAGTTTGATGTGTTTCATTTTTTCTCCACTAGGGCGCATTCTTACAATACTGCGATCCTATTTGGCAATAAATAATATCAAGTTGCAATGAATAAACAAATGAAACATAACCACACATGTCTGATTTGTTTTCAAACATTTTCGCTTACATTAAATAAATAAATAAATGTATGTATTTATTTATTTATTTATTTATTTATTTAAATACCGGTAACTATATTTAAAAAATTATTTTTTTGAGTAAACAGCTTAATTTTATTCATTGAATAGTCCTAACAAATGGCACTCTTGATTTCAAAAATCCAGTAGATAGGGGCCTAAATCCACAGGTCGCCATGTGACTCGTGAATTTATCGGTGATTTGGAAATCACTCGTGACATACTTATGACTATTTAACTCATGCCACAAATGCTAGTCAATGACCAATCACGTTTCAATGAATATTGTTTTACAACCAATGACAGTCGTGTTTCACTTCGCTCTTTATCGATTTCTCTTTATCAGCTCCTGCTTTTGTGATAAAGAAAGCTCCTCCTTTTTAATGTTCTGAACAGGTTAAAACATTATTTTTCTCCAACAAATACATTGAATATAGCAAATAATGAAACGATTCCTTGATTTTACTGAGTTGTTTACTAAAAAAATAAATGAATAACCCGTAATGTTGATTATGATATATAGTTTGATGTGTTTCATTATTTGTCCACTTGGGTGCACTCTTACAATATTGCGATCTTATTGCAATAAATGTAATATGATCAAGCAGCAGTGAATGAACATAACCTCACATTTCTGATTTGTTTCCAAACATCGCAGTTTACATTAAATATATAAATATTTTAAAATAACTATAGTTAAACAATGATTTGTGAGTAAACAGCTTAATTTTATTCGTTAAATAGTCCTAACAAATGCCACTCTTGATTTCCAAATCCTCTAGATAAATTGGAAATCACTCGTGGCATTACTTATGATAAATATTCGGAGGTTTTTAGGTCAATAATTAGGCTTATGTAAAACAGTGAGAATTGGTTTGGTTTTCAAACAGTACATGGCAGAAGTAAATATAAAATATCAACTCGTGTCCAACTCAGAGTTGGGTCGAATAATGAGATGAGATGAAGCCCATATATTTAAAGAGGTCTGTGAGCCGCAGGGGTGCCGGTCGACCTTCCCTGACGCACCGTCACAGGGGCGGATGATCGAAGTGGATGAGATGAATATGGAGAAATGGTGGAATGAAATTTGTGGCAGGGGAAAACCATGAGAAAAATTTGCTCAAGCTACGTTTCGTCCACCACGAAACCCACGTGGAGTGACCGAGATTCGATCTCGGGATCCCAGCGGTGAGAGGCGAGCGTCTAACCGCTTGCGCCACGGAGACGCCTACAGGGGAGAAGTGAAACATAATTTTCCTTCAGTGTTTTTTTTCTTCTATCTCGTGGTTACTTTCAGCACAAATAAAAATTAAAAGCGTAAGGTAAATGCCTGCTATTAATGTTATCGCAAATAGTTGTACAATTGCAGCCGAGTAATTATACGATTTAACCTTTAAACAGATAAAGTGTGCCGGTGGGGGTCGGGATTTTTAAACTGACCCAAACCTTCTGGCGACACTCAACCTCTAACGGAAATGAGTACCAGATGCTTGTTCTGGGGTAAAGGCCGCCGACACGTAGGGCTGACAACCCGGCTGACATCAAGTGCCGATTATCCAGAAAAAGTGGGCCTCTTGAGGCCTGTAGTGTGATCACTTATTATGTAAGATATACTGGTTTAATTTACCTAGTATAAAAAGAAAAGGCAGTATCGCTGATTCGTACTCAGGGGGCCGGGTTCGATCCCCGGTCGGAACAAGTTTCATGGATCGTATTTTTTATCGCGTTTTTCCTAGTATATATGACAAATGTCAGAAAACTTTAAGGCCCAAACGGTCCCCGAACATCGTGTGTCCATCATAATCATAATTATCATATTCGCCATATTAAATATGAATGTGTGTTTGAATGGTGTGTTTCGTCTTCATGTTGTGCTGTCTCGGAGGAGTCCCCGACATTGAGATGCTCATTCATTCGAGAAGCCGTCCTTGTCCTTGTCTGGCCAAAAAAGTATTTGTGGTATTCTTCTTCTTTAATTGTATGATTTTCATCCTGTTTCACTCCTCTATGGAAGACGTATTGGATATGCATGCATTGTCTATCCATCACTTGTCTGGTCTTCCTCTTGCTCTTTTCCCGTCCATTGGTCTATCTTCTCTAGCTCTTTTTTCAAGTCTGTTGTCTTCCATTATTTCTATATGATCTTTCCCCCACGCTGTGCTCACAACAGCAACAGAGTGCGCCCCCAAGTGGTGGATCGGGGAATGGTCGGTGGTTTGCTTGCATTCCTCCCGGCTAGGTCCAGACCGGACCCGCGGGCCATTTGTGAGATCGTCAGGACTCGAGCGACCTGGCGTACTACATAGCTCGTGCTGCGCCCACTTCAGCAGCCAAACGCGTTCCCTCGGTGGCGTAGTGGGGAAAAGGTCGATGGATCTGCTAGTCAGTCCTCCCTTCCAAGTCCGATAGACTCGCGGACCATAAGTGGGGTCAACAGGAGGAAGATGAGCGACCTGTTATCAAAGCTCACATATCCTGGCACACAGCAGGATCGGCGGCCACCGTGGCGAAGTGATGGGAGTCTGGAGATCAGAAGCTCCTTCTCTTAGTTCAATGAACCCGAGGTCCATCTGTGGAAGCACCATGGGCGATGAGCACCCTGGATGCCTACACTGCTCAGTGGGCTGGACTTACAGCAGCGGCACGACTAGGCCTAGTCTTGCGAACGGGCTGGTTGGGACAATACCGGGCGTGATGCTGGGAATTACCACCAGGTCAGTAAGCTCGGAAAAGGAGGAAGCGCGGTCTTTTGGGTGGGGGATTAGCGCCGACTCCAGGACCGAGTGACCCAAGGACAATCTGTGAGGTCGTCAGGAGTTGAGCGACCTGACGTACTAATGCTCAGGCTGGACCCACTTCAGCAACAAAACACTTCCCCAGGTGGTGCACTGGGGGAAAGGTCGGTGGATCTGCTAGACAGTCCTCCCGGCTAAGTCCAAGGGACTCGTGAACCATTAGTGGGGTCGGCAGGAGTTGAGCGCCTTGTCGTACTATTGCTCACCTGTTGGAGCTTGCGAGCTCCGTGCTGGACCACAACTGCAACAGGACACGTACCTGGGGGCAGACCAGGGCACGGCTCGGACCAGTGCAGAGGGGAGCAACTGTGCTGGTTCCCGGCTAAGCCTACGGGCTCGTGGACAAACTGTGGGGTCACCAGGAGATGAGCACCTGGATGTACTAAAGTCTCACACTGTGGGGCTTGAGGATTCAAGCCCTAGCCGGTCTCACAACGGCTGCATGATGCGTCCCTGGAGGTAGAACAAGGGAATGGTCGGTGGATCTGCGACAGCAGTCCTCCCGGCTAGGCTCGAGGAGCCCGTGGACCAACTCTGGGGTCGTCAGGATTGAGCGACCTGACGTACTATGTAGCTCAGCAATTTCCCTGAAGTTGCGACTCCAACACCTTCTCCCTGAGGTGTTGGTTTTATTGCCGATAACCTTGAACGTGGACGCAATAGTTAAGGGAGGACAAGTACCTGGGACTTGGGAATATGGTCTCTGACCGAGGTATCCCAATGGGTGGAGGCATGGGCCAGATGATCTTTCCAATATTTTCGTCTTTCTATAATAAATTTGGTTATATATTGAATTTGTCACTTGTCTCTAATTTCTGCATTTGTATCCTATTAAATGTTGGTTTCCCCTGAATAGTTCTTAAGATCTTCATTTCACATGTGATCCATATTTAAAATCCCTCTCCCGACAGGTAGGGCCGAAAGGCCGAGATGGCGTATGGCACGTGGAAATGCCTACAAGTTAAGAGATTAAACTTCGGTAATGGAATTGAATGGATTATTGGCTGACTGAATTTTCAAATGTCGACAATAAACTGAAGATTTCGAAACTTGTCTAACTTTTTTTTTTTTTTTTTTTTTTTTTTACTGATGGTTGATTAGAGAAGCTGAAGAGGGGTGGAGAACTTCGATGTTACATAATGATGTGTACGTGGAATTAGTAGCTAGTAGAAATATTGCAGCTACTTTTTGAGACTCGAGGGGAGTGGCTCCTGTTGTTTACTGATGAGTCACGTTCCATCAAGTTATAATATCACGCAAGTATCCACTTTGAACTCGGCAGTACTCCAACAACAAAATGGATATCATAAAGATAGCAAATTGACTTATACATTTCTGCAGGTACCAGTAGCAGATATAAGGGAATTTGACTACATGCTAATTGGCCAGAGTTCGATCACAGGTAGCGAAATAGTGGAGATTTTTCCTCACCCGTTATGTAAATGACTGATTTTCGAAGACTAATCTTCGAAGCGTCAATGAACAATCCCTACTGATCAAGACATTACTTATTATTCAATTAATCCATTAGACCATCAATGTGTTTACAATATGTAAAATTGCCATCAGTAAAAAAAAAAAAAAAAAAACTACCCCAAATATTTATTTCTAGTGCAAAATATTATTTAACAGAGGGTAGCAAATTAGGACTGCATTTCCGTTGATCCATCTATTTTATCGTAAGAAATGCCACGAGTGATTTCCAATTTATCTAGAGAATTTGGAAATCAAGAGTGGAATTTGTTAGGACTATTTAACGAATAAAATTAAGCTGTTAATCACTGTTTAAATCATTATTTAAATATAGTTTTTTTTAATATTTACATATTTAATGTAAATGGCGATGTTTGAAAACAAATGAGAAACGTTATGTTTCATTTGTTCATCACTGCAACCAGATCATATTTATTGCCAAATAGAATCGCAATATTGTAAGGATGCACCCTATTGGAGAAAAAATTAAACACATTATTATAGGTTATTAATTAATTTCTGATGTCCTATGATATAAATATGTCAATTATATTTTTCTGCAACGTTAATTCCTGGGAAATAATAACAGTGGTTCCTTTTTTATGGTATAACCAATTGCTACGAATGTTTTTCTATTATATCTCGCAAGCAGAATCTGGTTACATTCGTGCACTATATATACAATCTGGGAGCCACTTGATAAAATGAAAGTGATAAAATCGAGGTGTAAAACGACTGTTATTTGTTATAAATCAAATTTCATTAAAATGTGATTGTCATTGACTCACATTTGGGGCATGAGTTAAATAGTCGAAGAAAAATGTAGTGAAAATGGCCCTCGTGTTCATCAATGACATCCCAAATATTTTCTGGGAATATTTATAGAGTCAAGGAAGTGAAAATCTGTACTTTTTTAACAATACAGAAAAAGTACGTCGCCCAAGAACTGCGTAAACTAAGCGAATTCCTCGGTAATTAAAAATTTGGTCCTATTTTGGTAGTTTACGGATTATAGGCTATTTTTCTATTAAATTGGAGCAACTCAATTTCTAAATGTCAGCTTATTTAAAACCGTCAGACCGCAGTGAAAACAAATCAGACATAATCATTACTTATTACATATTTGGAGACTATTGTACAGGTGTCCACAAAATCCTGCTACCAAAACAATTAAACTTAGCTCGTAAACTATTTGAAATAGAGACATGCGACTTTGTTTACATTTGTTGCAGATTGTAATTTAAATAACAATGACAACACCACAAGAAAAGACTCAATGTGTATGGTGGTATGCTGAGTCTGGTAAATCCCCATTAACAGTGAAGCCAAATTTCCATCGGCAATGTGCAGGAGATCATCTAACCAAATAATCCATAATTAGATGGACCGAGAAATTTCTACCGACTGGCAATGTAATGATTTGCCACGGAGTGGACAACCAGGTGTGAGCCAAGAAACTATCCAAAATGTGCAACTTGCATTTCAACTCAGACCTCAATAATCGGTTCTTCGTGTTTCACGGGAACTGCATTTACCAAAATCAACCATTCAACAAGTCCTCCATGAGCGGCTACATCTTCAGGCCTATAAAGTGCAAATTACGCAAGCGTTGCTGCCAACTGACTTCCCTTTCCCTCGGAGTGCGGAATTTGTTGATTCCATGCTGAACGTAATTGGCGAAGACAATGAGTACCTGCAGAGGATGATTTTCTCTGATGAAGCGACTTTCTTTGTGTCTGGACATGTTAACCGCCATAACGTTCGCATGTGGGGGTACGAGACTCGGCATACCACGATACATATTGTGCCTTTTCCTGTGGTGTCGTCATTGTCGTTTAAATCATAATGCGCAACAACTGAAAATAAAACTTTTAGAGATGTAGAATACGTTGCAAAAAACCGCATGCTCTATCTCAAATAGTTTACCAAGCTAAGTTTCATTGTTTTGGTAGCAGGACTTCGTGGACACCCTGTATAATTTAACATTAAATGTTATCTACCGATTCTTTTTTCCATTACTTTATTATATTTTAATAAATTAAACTAATGCCAATTTAAGGGTTGATTAAATTGTGTGGTATACATTGGACGAACCAAGGCAGTGGCAGCAGTCAGTTTTTAATTTTGGAACTTAGATAAATCCCTCTACTTCTAATGGTCGGATTTCGCTGATTTTTTAAAAATAGTATCTCGTGTTTTTTTAATAACATATACTTAGTTTCGTTGTTAAGCTTAAAAAATTACGACCGCTATAGCGCGCTAGAACAATTTTTAATTTTCGTTACAGGTGAACTCGGATACCTTATAGCCCGACTTTTCTGGTTAACGAAATCGACCTTACTTTTTTAAAAATTGTTTGCCAAGTTTGTTTTCGAAGAAACAAATTTCGGCCTCTAGAGCGTTAACGGACACACACACACACACATAAGTTATATACCGGTATATATATATATATATATATATATATATTATATATATAACAATAAAAAATTAACAACTGAACCGAAACTTGAACCCAAGACCTCTAACTTTACACATTAGCGCGATACAATTTTTGGCATTCAGATTCCCAGTACAAATATTTGTTTTCTCTTCTTTTATATAGTTTATGTGTGTGTGTGTGTGTGTGTGTGTGTGTGTGTGTGTGTGTGTGTGTGTGTGTGTGTGTGTATATATATATATATATGGTATGATAAGAAAAATAAATGCCTGGACGGGATTCGAACCCGGATCTCTGAGTCTGTACCTCAGTGTGATATCCATTATATATATATATATTTATTTATATATATATATACACACCTCTCGTATAAATTGTAAATAATATATATATAAATAATATTTTAGGATTCCTGGATAGCTCAGACGGTTAGAGCGCAAACGTACAGATTTTAAAAACTCGAGTTCAAATCCCGACTCAGGCATTTATTTTTCTTTTCATGTCATATTTGCCTTCATTCCTAAATGCCAAAAATATAGTTATATATTGTGAGTTATCCGTAAAAGAATACCTGCCATGTGCTGCTATGCTTGCACAGGAATCTACGTACTTGTCTCGTTCTTCTTGGCATCAATGAAAGACAACAATTTTTATTGTAAGTTATCCGTAAGCGACAAACATATGCTGTCGGGGACTTTTTTGTAGAGCGTTTTGAGATATTCAATTCTGTGTATATTAATTTTGTATGTTTGTTATGGTTTAGGCAGCGTAAGCCATTTAAGCGTCCAAAGAGCTACTTTTTTCACGTTTTCCATTGTAAAGGGCGATTTTTAAGGATGTAGGAGTTGAGTATCACAACTCTCTTATAGCCTATGTTCATCCCGAGAATCTCCTGAACGTTTCTCAAAAAGCCCCATCACAATCGGATCAACGGTATAGTCGCGCATAAAGTACAAACAAACAAACAAACAAACAAACATAGAACAGGAAATTTAAATTGTATCAGGCAAGCATTTTTTACGTTCAGTAGCAGGCTAGACGTTGTTAGATACGAAATATGAAAATCACATAAAACTTTGTTTTATCTTTATTTAATTAAATATACAAACATTCATTTTTATATATTAGATATTGGTTATTGTCATTATCGCTGTCTACTAGATAGGATCGGTGAAGATCTGTAGAAAATTTTTCAAACATACCTTCATGAGAAGAACCTCAATAGCTTCATTCCTTTGGAGTCTGCTAAAAATAAAAACTAATAAGATACCGTATAGAAGCATAACACACTAAAAGCGATTATCATAAGTAATGCCACGAGTGATTTCCAAATTATCGATAAATTCACGACTCACGAAGTGAGGAGTGAATTTATCTAGAGAATTTGGAAATCAAGAGTGGCATTTGTTAGGACTATTTAACGAATAAAATTAAGCTGTTTACTCACAAATCATTATTTAACTATAGTTATTTTAAAATATTTATAGCCTATATTTAATGTAAACGGCGATGTTTGAAAACAAATGAGAAACGATAGGTACGCTTCTACTGCTTCATTTGTTTATCACTGCAACCAGATCATACTATTTATTGCCAAAGGAACGCAATATTGTAAGGAGGAGCTTTCTTTAATATGGTAATCATAACACTGATAAATATTTGGTGAAACACGATTCTGATTGGTTGTAAAACAGAAATCATTGAAACGTGATTGGTCATTGACTCCCATTTGGGGCATGAGTTAAATAGTCATAAAATACTATAGACATACCTAACAGAAATAATCTGTTTGTATATTTGAATTATGTATCAAACACTTGACTAGCTACTGAATTCATATTCAAAAGTAATATTTAAAATTTGGTTTCAGGAAATTTAATCAAACACATGTTGTGAATGGATTGAAGTTATTTTTCAGAAAAAATGAGAAAAAGTAAAACGTATGTCTCCATAATAAACATTTATGATTGTACATCACGTGTATTGTAATTTATAAATTTTGCTCACCCCTAAAAGACGTTATTTTAATTTACGGACTGCAGTCGTAAAAGAGAAGAACAAAATTGTATACCTGTCCCACTGCCCCAGACGAACAAGTTATGTATTTATGATGTGACATGCCTTATTTATGTACACACTTGTTCGCTTCAATCTCTGTTGTTAATCCTCTTGTTTTTATTGCAAAAGAATTTATTTTCCTTTGTTACATCATTATTCAGAAAGTTTTGGTTTTGATCAGAGCTGACGGACCTGGACTTAACAACCCCTCAATTCTAGACGTTATCTTCGTCATACTGTAACTACGTGACAGGCCTAGCAGAAAGCTGCTGGTCTCACATTCCTATGTTCAAAACTAAAGTTGAATCTACATTTCAGAACAGAATCAGAATGTAGAAATAAGAATGTAGAAAAAACCGAAATTATGATTTTCAGAAACGACGTAAAAATACCGGAAGCAGCAAAAATCCTTGTACAGAACAGGAAACTGAAATTGTATCAGACTACAATTCACGCCGTAGCGTAGTGGTTAAGGTACTGAGCTACAAGCCGGAGGGTCGAGGGTTCAAGTCCCAATTGGGGTCAGGATTTTTAAACTGACCCAAACCCTCTGGCGTCACTATGGCCCTGGGGGTCGACTCATCCTCTAACGGAAATGAGTACCAGACGCTTGTTCTGGGGCAAAGGCGGCCGTCACGCAGGGCTGACAACCCGGCTGACATAAGGTGCCGATTGTCTAGAAAAAGTGGGAGCCTTAACCTCCTACTACCCCAAGGGCCTCCGGGCCTCTTGTGGGATCACTTTACTTTACTATACTACAATTAATTTTTAGTTCAGTAACAGACTATACGTTGTTAGATAAGAAATATAATTAAGAAATAGGAACCGAATTAGACATCTACAGTATTATGGATAGAATTAAAAAATTAAGATCTGACTCCACATACAGAAAGAATGACACCCAATATACTCCCACAAATTTTGCTTCACTACCAACCCAAAGGAAGATGAAATGTTGGGCGCCTCATAACTATATGGAGGGATACGGTCTCTTGGTGTGGACACAGGTCTATGGCCTAACTCCATAACATAGGAGAAGAAAAAGAAGAAGATTACAAGTATGATATCTCGGCACAACAATACAACCCAGTGCAAAATGCTACACAAAGCACATAACTGAAAGAGCAACACAAGCAGTGACAGCGATGCACGATATAAAAAAATCAAATCTCTAAGCCAAGAAACAACAATGGCACTGTTTGAAACCAAAATAATACCAATACTAACATGGCATGGAAATAATCGGTGAGTATCTAACAATGGCTGACGTAGAATCACTAGAAAAGAGAAAGGCCACTTACTTAAAGAAAGCGATTGGAGTCTCCAAAAACATACGTTCGAGACTTGTGTACCTACTCGCAAAGGAGACCTTCCTTACTGAAGACCTAAGGACAAAATAGTGATCCTACCCAGAACTAACGCTTCGGACCAACTCTTGACAACACTTGAAAGAAAAGAGAAGTCACTCCAGGTAGAATTCTACGGCACAAGAGCAATGATAGACCGAGAATGGACAAGAGAAAACTTCGAATTGCGGCACGTAGTAACAAGACCATGGGTTCCATGCGAGTGTACATTATCCAACAAAAATGTGAATGTTATCATATCGAGTTATGTACAAAGAGGACAAAATCACTAAACGAATATGCAAAATACAAACTGTAAAAACGGATATTAATCTAAATGGGTATTTGGCAGCAATAAAAATATGAATTGAAATCTGATATTTGGAGGGTATGTACATCATTGTACGCACCAAAATGTTAGAGGTTTGGGGATGCCCAATAGTTAACTTCTGCTTCTCGAAGTTCTAGATTTTCTTAGCGTTTATTTGCCCGGCCTTAGATAATAGTTTATTCTTCTTCAGATTAATAGGAAATATCTTAATAATGAGATGATTGTATTTGTAGGATCTTCCTGGTTGGTTTTAGGTGCTGGGCACCTAACTCTTGGGTTTGCATTAAGATTCCTTTCAAGGAGAACGAGTGCTAATCGGAGTCAATGACCAATCACGTTTCAATAAATTTTGTTTTACAACCAATCACAGTCGTGTTTCACTTTGCGCTTAATCAAATTCTCATTACCAGCTCCTACTTTTGTGAAAAAGAAAGTTCCTCCTTTTTATTATTTTGAACAAATCAGAGCATTATTTTACAGTAACTGACTTTCCAACAAATATATTGATACAGCAAATAAAGAACAGATTCTTTCGAACTACACATTTGATAATTGTGCGTTCAATAATTGTTTTCAAATAATGATTAAAAAAAATAATAACCTTTAATGTTGGTTATAATATGCCGTTTGATGTGTTTCACTTTTCCTCCACTAGGGTGAATTCTTACAATATTGCGATCATTTTTGGCAATAAAATGATCAAATTGCAGTGAATAAACAAATGAAACATAACCACATATTTCTGATTTGTTTTCAAACATCGCCGTTTGCATTAAATATATAAAAATTTAAAATACCGGTAACTGTATTTATATAGTGATTTCCAAATTATCGATAAATTCACGGCTCACGAAGTGAGGAGTGAATTTATCTAGAGAATTTGGAAATCAAGAGTGGCATTTGTTAGGACTATTTAATGAATAAAATTAAGCTCTTTACTAAAAAATAATTATTTGAATACAGTTACCGGTGTTTTAAAATATTTATATAGTTAATGTAAACGGCGATGTTTGAAAACAAATTAGAAATGTAAGGTATGTATATTCACTTCAACTCGATCATATTATTTATTGCCAAATAGGATCGCAATATAGTAACAATGCACTCTAGTGGAGAAATAATGAAACACATCAAACTATTATAATCAACATTATATTTTGAATAAATAACTCTGTAAAATCACTGAATCTATTCATTATTTGCTATATTCAATGTATTTGTTGGAGAAAAATAATGGTCTAACCTGTTCATAATGTTTAAAAAAGAGTAGCTTTCTTTATCACAAAAGCAGGAGCTGATAAAGTGAAATCGATAAAGAGCTAGGTGAAACATGACTGTCATTGGTTTAAAACAGAATTCATTGAAACGTGATTGATCATTGACTACTATTTGCGACATGAGTTAAATAGTCTAGATAAATTCACGACTCACTTCGTGAGTTGTGAATTTATCGATAATTTGGAAATCACTCGTGGCATTACTTATGATAAATCCTGATGTATCTTTCATTGAAAAATAGGGGTAGAATGGAATTTTATCAATGCTTATATTTAATCATGTAGCTGTGAATAAAAAGGAGGCTGTCTTAGACCTCTCTTTCACAAACATTCAGCACAATACATGATTTTTCACAAAAATTCACATCCATTATGTACTTCCAAAGGACATTCTAGAAAATTAAATATCACATAAAATGTTTAATTGAAATTAATTGCAGGAAACAAGTCGAAATTAAGTTAATTATTTATAAAAAATTTATCCGTAGAAATTGTGACTGGAAGTAAATATCAATACAACTAAATATATGGTCACACATAGAAACACATTATATTTTATAATGGAAATGGACAGTTAATGACAAATGAGGGAAATTTTGAGGAAGTGGTTGAATTAAAATACCTAGGAACAATAATCACAAAATAGGAATGAGATGCGCAAAGAAATTAAACATAGGCCCAATTCTGGAAATGCATGCTATTATGCATTACAGAGACTCTTGACATCCCAACTGCTTTCAAAAAAATGTTAAACTAAAAATATATAAAACTATTATTCTGCCAGTTATATTATACGGATGCGAAACATGGACTCTTACTTTAAGGGAGGAATGGAGATTACGAGTATTTGAGAATAAAGTTCTTAGGAAATTTTTTGGACCAAAGAGAGATGAACAGACAGGTGAATGGAGAAGACTACATAATAGTGAACTACATGGTCTTTTTTAGGAAGCCAGATATAATATGAACAGTTAAGTCTCGTAAACTGCGGTGGGCAGGTCATGTGACACGAATGGAGAATGAAAGACGAGCATGGAAGCTTCTTGTAGGAAAACTAGAGGGAAAACGCCCAGTTGGTAGACTAAGAATGAGGTGAGAGAAAAACATTAACTATGATTTGAGGGAAGTAGATTATACAGGGAATGGTTGGAAAACATTAGCTCAAGATAAGGATGTATGGAGAGCTCATGTCCGCGCGGCCATGCACCTACGGGATCGATAGTGCCAGTGAGTTAGGTAGTGAGTTAGTTATAATTTATCCGTAACATACAAATCCGTATATTCAGAACAGGTATTGACATTTCAACACTTCTATTCTGTATTTTTATTAGGTTATGCCCAAATAGAATGCAGATTATTATAGGTATTTACGGCTGAACAGCAGTTCTAGTTACCCTTCATTTTTTCAGTTTATTGTTGTAAATTATAGCTCTTCTTCTATATTTACCAACATTTTTTAATATTTTTAACTTTTTCAAAAATTTTTATAACATTATTTTATAATTTTTAAGTATTTATTTGTCTGCCGCGGTGGACTAGTGGTTATGCTCCTTGCCTCTGATCCCAAGGGTCGCGGGTTCAAACCCGGCCGGGGTCGATGAATTTTTTAGGACGGAAAAATCCAAGGAGCAAGTCCTCCGGGAGAAACTTTAAGCCATGGGTCCCGTGTCTGAAGATTTTCAGGCTCGTAAAAAATCCTTAAGCCTGAATGAAAAAGACTCTAAGCAAAATTTACCGAATTTTCCCGTCCTAGTACTACCTTGGTCTCCTAGATGTCAGTATGAGGCGGAACGCTGACCACGTACCACTCAAAATGACATCTATACGAAAACAAGTGTAACTAAATTAGTATGGTTCAAATTCTTCCCTGTAGGGGGAGAGCGCCTAAATCTCTGTAAAGGGAAAACATAGGCTTACAATACAATAGAAGTATTAATTTATATACGCAAATCACAACGTTATGACACCGCCAGACAATAATGTGATGGTGACTGCTATTCTCTCCACAGAGTATATTACTTAGTCCATGAATTTTCGATCGCTGGTTTAGGTTATCGCTGGTTGGAACTGCGTTAGGAAGAGATGAGTGTGCACCCATTTTTAATAAACGTTTGGTAATTTTAATATTATCAATATATTTCTTTAACATAGATTTGGGGATTTATTGCAAAGATTGGTCATTTAAATTTAAGAGCGACGTTCTGCCATTAGCGTTAGCTGTATAAACTTTAAAACGATATCGATGATAATCGACATGTGGCAAGGATTATAATCAATATGTGGTTCAATGGTGGGTTATCGCTGGCTCTAGAATCAGGTAACTTAAAGTGCTGTTTTTTCCGGTATTTACTTTTGGAGATATGAGTTCATTGATATTGACTTATTGGTTAAATGTATTTATTTATTTGTAACTGGTATTGTGGAAATATGACTAAAGGCGCTGGGGATTGCTACTGTTTGAAGTGTCCGGGTTTCTGCTTCCATTGAATAAGGTGATGGCTCACACAGTTACTTAGACTTACGTAGTTAAATAATAAACTGGCTACAATAACAATGAAGCTAATAATAAACTTGAATGGCGATAGGACAAGGCGGAGAAATGATATTTGCATAAACATCAAGTACACTACAGCAAGTTATGTAACGTGCTATGGGAAATAGATTGTTTTTTCTTTCTGTTACAACCTAAATATACGCCTAGATAATTGAAATATTTTACTTGTTCTAGCGTTTTGTCAGTTAGTACTATTTTTGTTCTTTTCATTTTTACCATACTGGGCCATTACCTTAGTTTTTGTTTAAATTAAGCCATATATAAAGAGGAAGTGTAGAAGAGAACGAAAGAGAAAATTTTATGTAGGTCTTAACTTTTATACTTATAATGTTGAGTGATTCCGGGTTTTATACTTATAGTTTACGTATGAGAAATTCAGGCCTGAAATTTTGTCAGCTGTTTTCTTTACAACATGTATAATTAATATCAACTTTTTTTATCGTTTTCATTTTATTTTTTATCTGTACTTGAAAAGATAAAAAAAAATCTGTACTTGAAAAGGGGGCACGCCGTAGCGTAGTGGTTAAGGCACTGCGCTACAAGCCGGAAGGTCGAGGGTTCGAGTCCCGGTGGGGTCAGGATTTTTAAACTGACCCAAACCTTCTGGCGGCACTATGGCCCTGGGGTCGACTCAGCCTCTAACTTAAATGAGTACCAGACGCTTGTTCTGGGGTAAAGGCGGCCGTCACGCAGGGCTGACAACCCGGCTGACATCAAGTGCCGATTGTCAAGAAAAAGTGGGAGCCTTAACCTCCTACTACCCCAAGGGCCTCCTGAGGCCTGTAGTGGGATCACTTTATCTGTACTTGAAAAGAGAAGACTTAATCTAATATATAAAAATGAATGTTTGTTTGTTCGTACTTTATGCGCGGCCATACCGTTGATCCGATTGTGATAGGGCTTTTTGCAAAATGTTCAGGAGATTCCTGGGATAAACATAGGCTATAAGGAGAGTTGTGATACTTAACTCATACACCCTTAAAAATTGCCCTTTGTAGTGGAAAACGTGAAAAAAGTAGCTCTTTGGATGCTTAAATGGCTTACGCTGCCTAAACCATAACAAATACACAAAATTAATGTATACAGAATTGAATATCTCAAAAAGCTCTACAAAAAAAGTCCACGACAGCATATGTTTATCTCTTATGGATAACTCACAATAACCATTTTTGTCTTTCATTGATGCCAAGAAGATCGAGACAATTACTTATATATTCCTGTGCAAGCATAGCAGCACATGGCGGGTATTCTTTTAAGGATAACTCACAATAACGAATTTTATGTTTTAGCTCATTTATGTCTAGAAGATCGAGATAAGTAGATTCCCGGGTAACACCAGGTAATAAGCACGGCGAATCTAATAATAATTACGATATACATTTATAATTATTTTTCATTCTACTTATTCTACCGATCATAAGAAGTGGGCTTACATTAATTTTTGTCTTTCAGCACATTTATGCCAAGAAGATCGGAATGAGTAGATTCTCGGACAACGCCTGGTAATCAGCATGGGGTATCCAAAAATATAAATTTAGAATCATTTTTCCTTTCACTCATTCAACTAAACAAAAAAGCACATTAATTTTCATTTATTTAGGTATAACAGCGCACGCCGGGTAATAGCTAGTATTTTTGTATAAAAATGGATAATGATTACAACAAAGTTTCTGCAATTAACTGCCTAGATAGTATTTTGTATTGTCGTGTAACTAACTGGCTCTATCGAACTCGTAGGTTCATGGTCACGCGGACATAAGCTCTCCATACATCCCTATTCTGAGTTAATGTTTTCCAATAATCATCATCATCTGCATTCATGTATTAGGTCTGTTCACCCGTTCCGACTTCAATCCATCTCTTTTTAGGTCTGCCCACATCTCGGGTGCCTTTAGGTTTGTATTTTGTTATTTGTTTTGGATATCTATTTTCATTCATTCTGTTCATGTGCTGCTTCCATTTTTGTCTATAGGCCTATGTATCTATTTTATCAGTTATTGCAAATATTTCAAGTTTCTGTCTTATTTCTGTGTTCTTGATTCTATCTTCCTTAGTGCACACTTTAACAGATCTCAAAAATTTCATTTCTGCCGCCGTTATCCTACTTAGATCATGTTTTTATGTATCCAGACTTCTGAACCATAGAGCAGTACCGGTACTGCTAACGTTTTGTAAAATTTCAATTGGGTCTCTCTTGTTGTTTTGTTATTTAGTGATCGTTTTATCGTACCACATATTCCTGGAATTTTGCTATTTTATTATTTATATCATTATCATAATTAAATTAAATGTCACATCCTAGATAATTGAGATGGTTCACCTGTTCTATGATTATGTTACCTATTACTATTTTCCAATCATACCCTGTATAATATATTTCCCTCAAATCATGGTTAATATAATTTTCCCACCTAATGTTTGGTCTACCTTCTTGGTGTTTTCCTTCTGATTTTCCCACAAGACGCTTCCATGCATTTCTTTCATTTCGCGTTCGTGCCACATGTCCTGCCCATCGCAGTCTACGAAAAGTATTCTTATTATATCTGACTTCCTATAAAGACCATGTAGTTCACTGTTATGTAGTCTTCTCTATTCACCTTTCTGTTCATCTCTCTTTGGTCCAATAATTTTCCTATGAACTTTTATTTTTAAATAAAAATCTCCTTTCCTCCCGTAAAATAAGAGTTCATGTTTCGCATCCATATAACTGGGAGAATAACAGTTTTACATACATTACAGTAAAAGCTCCTTATTCGGGGGGGATATGTTCCGCAAATATGTCGCGAATACATAAACCGCGACTAAGGAATGGTAATTTGCATATATATATATATATATATATATATATATATATATGGGGATACGTCCCAAGGTTACAGAAAAAATAAAAGTTATCAAAATAAAATCAATTAATGAGATTCTTTGAACAATTTCTATTAATTATTACTGTCAGGTTTTGGCAAGTACTTAAATAACTAAGTCTCTCTCTCTCTCTCTCTCTCTCTCTCTCTCTCTCTCTCTCTCTCTCTCTCTCTCTCTCTCTCTCTCTCTCTCTCTCTCTCTCTCTCTCTCCCTCCCTCTCTCTTTTTCCTGTTTTGCCACTTTTAAAAGTTATTTTAATTAAGATAGATATTTAGCTGTGAATTCTGCGATATAATTCCTTATTTTGTCTTCATTGATTCATTGACATTGAAACAGCGTGATATACACGCAAACGACTCGCCAAGTCGTATAAACGGTCAAGCATTTTTATTTTAACTTTAAGCAGCAACACTATTTTTTTTTCTCTCTTCGGTACTAATTTTTCTTTCCTTTTACTCGACATTATAAATTGGGAACAAAGTACAAGAGACACGTGTTATTTAATCAAAATTATTGCAACGAATGACAAGTTGAAACAATAATGAGGCATTTATCAAAGTACATATCGGTACGCGAAATACGACAACAGCTTTTAACTATGAACTTTAGGGTTAATGACAATAAGGTTTTGTTTTGATATTTATTTGTCCGTTTGGTTTGAATTATAAATACTACTCGTATTTGTAAATTGTAAAAGCCGACTTGGCATCTGGCTGCAGTAAAAAAAAAAAAAGAAAAACTGCTGATGGTTAATAAAGGAGACACTAATCCTTCTAATATGCTGTCTGAATCTAATAAATCATTTTTTAAGCCGCGAATACAGGAACTGTGTCGCAATTTTTTAACCCGCGAATAAAGAAACCGCAAATAAGGAGCTTTTACTGTATTTTAAGTTTAACGGTTTTTGAAAGGAATTGGGAGACAAGAGTTCATTTTATTGCCATGTAAACAATATTATAAAACTCTTGGAGTGGTCAATGTTCTGTTTTTCCATATGACCGAACAACTGCCAATTTAAAATATAAGTAACAAATGTTATAATGATTTGATTGACAAATATATTACGTATGTTCGTGATGTTGGATGTATGTAGTTATTTCACCAATTAGATAATTACAATATTTCAAGGATTTCAAGTTGATTATTTCTGGTTGGGGAGAGAGAGAGATGGTGGAATTAGATAGGAAGCATGATGGTGTTGTGCCCGAGGGTTGAAACGGCTCGAGACGACTAGACCAGCCTACAGCATCATTATTACTCTTCATGTTGTCATATATTTCCTTTTATTATCGTCATCCATGTTCTAACGTCATGCTTATTTACATTGCATGTACCGTGACCAGTTTTTTTTTATCCTCTCATATGATACAAGCCACATTCGTATTAGGTCATTTTAAAAACTGCAAGCACTTGATCACAGAAACTACAGTATAAATTTGTAATTGAAAACTGAAACCTGTTAATCCAGTGAAGAAAATGGTCAAGTCCGTTAGCTACTCTGACAACTTGATAGAAATAAAGAGTAAAATCTGTAGATGCTTGTTCAATGGCGATACTTTAAAATCGTACAAAAAATATTGAGGAAACAATAAAAACTTTGCAATTACTAAAATACTGACTCACTATTTTATGGTGTTTTTTTTTTCTCTCAAAATTCTTGATTTCCTTATGCGATAATATTCTTGAAATCCTTATATAATTGTAATTTAAATAATTTTCCTTATGCATTTAATTATTTTCATTTGAGAACTCCTTATGCGATTAAAGTATTACAGGGCCTCCTTGAATTTCTTATGCGGCTAGAATTCTTTATGCAATTGTCCCCGGTCAGAACAAGTTCCCTGGGTAAGGTTTTTCCTCACCTGTAAGACAAATGTCAGGAAACCTTAAGGCCCAAACGGTCCCCGAACATTATGTGGTCATCATAATCATAATTATCATATTCATCACGTTTAGTGTGAATGTGTGTGAATGACATGTTTGTGTTGTCTCGGAGGAGGACTTGACTTTGAGCTGATCACTCATTCGGGGAAACCATCTATAGCTATCTTTGTGTGGTCAAAAAAGTATGTATTTTATCTATAGTTAAAATCCCTCTCCCGACAGGTTGTGTCACTGTAAGGCCCGGGTGGCGTGAGGCATGTAAAAGTACCTATAAAACGAGAGGTTAAACTGCGTTAATGGAATGGAATATGCAATTTAAATATTATTGTACATCGTATATAATTGCAGTTTCATTCATTTTCTTTATGCAGTTCCATATTTCTATTAATGAATTCCATAGACGATTAGAATTGTATCATTTACTTTCTTATCCGATTAAAACTTTATTCATGATTCTCTTATGCGATTAAAATTTATTCTTGAATCTCTCATTAAATTAGGTAGTTTAATCCTAAATTCTTCATGTATTTCGGCATTTTATTGTAGGATTCTTTATATAGCAGATAACTTTATTCTTGACTTACGCAGTTTGAAATTTTATTCCTGGATCGCTCGTACAATTTGGACACTTCATTCTTGAATTTGTATGCAAGTTAGCATCTTATTCTAGATTTACTTATATTTGGTTATGTTATTGTTGAAATCCAGATATATTTGATCATTCTATTCTTGAATTCTATAAGTAAATGGGTACTTTAAACTATGATTTCTTATGTATTTGGACATTTTATTATTGAATTCTATAGGAAATTTTAAATTATTTTCTCGATTTTTATAATATTAGCATATTATTCTTGAATTTTTTATTCAGACTAAGAGTTTTATTACTTAATTACTGTACATACGGAGTTAGGGATTTTATTCTTGAAGATGGAGGTATTTATGTAGTCTCCCGCAAATGGTATTTAAACCGTAGTACGAGTAGCTCAATGAAAGTCTAAAGCCTATGTAGTCTACAAAATATAATTTTATTTTTTTAATTTATATTTCGAAATTAGCTTATTAGGTACGTGGGAAATTATAACATCCTTAAGATTTATTTTTGTTTCAATATTAAAGGTTCTTTTTATAATGTCTAGGACAGATTTCCTAGCACAAATCGTCCGGGACGAATCTTTAATGTATAATTACTTCTTTTGGAAATGGACAACTTGTGACGAGTAAAATTTTCTAGTGACAAATTGTCGAGATTTCTTTACAAAGAACAAGAAATTCTCTCGACAGAAACCAAGTGTTTTTTTTAAATAAAACCCTATAGCTGTTAATATTCTGACTGCATATTGTAGATACAATAAAAATTTTCGGTTTTATGACTTTATTTTTTCCCGTTGTGAAAACATAAATTGTAAAGATTGACTTTATGCTCCTCGGGGTAGTTCACAAAGAAACAGTTTCATGCAGCGATGAAATGAACTAACATCGTAAAAATGTATCTCCGCTTCTAACCTGATTGTTAAAGTATTTCAAACGCCTATTTTGCATAGAAATTCGCTGACTATCCTTGCTCCTTTGTAGTCAGCGTGTTGTTGAATCATTTCTCTGCTAATATTGTTAAACTAAAAAGTGAGAATTGTGTTCTAGAAAGTATAATAATGTAATTGCAGGATGAACGTAAATGATTGGAGCGGTTCCAAGTTTTTATAGTGTAAGTACAGTTAGATACATTATTGAAATGTTTACATGTGGGCCATTCCGTCATAATGAATATAATTTTAGGATGAAAGAATCAAACAGACAAGTCCTACGGGAGGAACTTTAAGCTGTGGGTCCCGAGTCTAAAGATTTCGTAATAGAACCTCAAGCCCAAATTAGTACCTCTGAATAAAAAAATTATCGACGTTTCCCATGCATTTAATATCTTAATTGTCTTACTTACTCACTGGCACTATCGAACCCGTAGGTTCATGGCCGCGCGGACATAAGCTCTCCATACATCCCTATCCTGAGCTAATGCTTTCCAATCACTCCCCGTATACTCTATTTCCCTCAAATCATAGTTAATGTTGTTCTCCCACCTCATTCTTGGTCTACCAACTGGGCGTTTTCCTTCTGGCTTTCCTACAAGAAGTTTCCATGCACGTCTTTCATTCCCCATACGCGCAACATGTCCTGCCCATCGCAGTCTACGGGACTTAACTGTTCTTATTATATCTGGCTTCCCATAAAGACCATGTAGTTCATTGTTATGTAGTCTTCTCCATTCACCTGTCTGTTCATCTCTCTTTGGTCCAAAAATTTTCCTAAGAACTTTATTCTCAAATACTCGTAATCTCCTTTCCTCCCTTAAAGTAAGAGTCCATGTTTCGCACCCATATAATATAACTGGTAGAATAATAGTTTTATATATTTTCAGCTTAACGTTTTTTGAAAGGAGTTGGGACATCAAAAGTCTCTGCAATGCATAATAGCATGCATTTCCAGAATTGAGCCTATGTTTAATTTCTTTGTGCATCTCATTCCTATTTGTGATTATTGTTCCTAGGTATTTGAATTCAGCCAATTCCTCAAAATTTCCCTCATTTGTCATTAGCTGTCCATTTCCATTATATAATGTATTTCTACGTGTGACCATATATTTAGTTTTACTGATATTTACTTCCAGTCCTAATTTCTTAGTGTTACTCAATAGTGTGTGCGTGTTGGCCTTTAGTATCTCCTCGCTATCGGCCAGTAGTACTACATCATCAGCATAAACTAACAGCTTATTAATACCATTCAGTTGTAAGCCTTCCTCATTCTCTAAAGATTTAATGGCATGCTCTAGTACAAAATTAAATAGTAGAGGAGATAGTGCATCTCCTTGCTTCAACCCATTTTGGATTTCAAAAGTGTCTGAAAACTGTTTGTC
This sequence comes from Diploptera punctata, assembly GCA_030220185.1. Lineage (NCBI taxonomy): Eukaryota > Metazoa > Arthropoda > Insecta > Blattodea > Blaberidae > Diploptera > Diploptera punctata. The sequence goes on along the minus strand of JASPKZ010000046.1, from coordinate 240,252 downwards.
TACACGCACCCTACTCGTTGAGCCATTTAGACACATTCGTATAAGTCTAACTAACTTTTTAGGAATTCCGAACTCCAGCAGGATACTATATAACTTCTCCCTCTTAATTGAATCATATGCTTTTTTGAAGTCTACATATAGTTGATGTACAGTACCATTATATTCCCATTTCTTTCCTAAAATCTGTCTTATACTAAAAATCTGATCTGTTGTAGACCTGTTTCTTCTAAATGCACATTGATGATCTCCTAGAATGTCATCAATATAGGGAGTAAGTCTGCTTACTAATATATTTGTTAGAATTTGTACGAAGTTGAAAGTAATGAGATGCCCCTATAGTTGTTGCAATCAGTTTTATCTCCTTTCTTATAAATTGGTACGATAATTGATTCCTTCCATTCATCTGGAAGAGTTTCTTTTTCCCAAATCATACTAAGCAACCAGCGTATCTTGTCCATCAATTTTTCTCCCCCTGATTTTATCAGTTCTGCTGGGATCTCATCTGAACCTGATGCTTTATACATCTTCAATTTTTCAATTGCCATTTCAACCTCTAATGCACTTGGCTCTGCGACTAGCATTTCTGCTGTCTGTAAATTATCCTCCTCAATGTCCTGTTCTGTATGTACATTTAATAGCTGATTAAAATAACTTTTCCATCTATTTAATATACTCTTGGAATCTGCAATCATATCCCCATTTTCATTCCGAATTATGTTTGTTCTAGCCTGAAACCCTTCTTCTCTATACTAATTCCCTGATATAATTCTCTAATGTTCCTATTTTTTGCATTCATTTCAAGATCATTAATCTTCTCTCTCAAATATTCCTCTTCTTACTCTTTAGTAACTTGGTGGTTTCCCGTCTAACACTACCCAATTGCTCTAAATTTACCTCATTTGGCTCGTGTAACCATTTAATTTTTGCTAGCTTTCTTTTCTTTACAATGTCGGCACATTCCTCATCAAACCATTTCTTGTTTTGCCTCTTTTTTAAACAACCAATGCTTTCTGATGCTGACAATTTAATAGTATCTCTTATAGCCTCCCATTCTTTATTTATATCAGTTTCTTCTTCGTTTGCCACATTGTCATCTGAAGATTCCAGTACTTCAAATCTATTAGCAATTTTGATTTGGTATTCTTGCCACATTTCATCATTTTTCAAGTTTTTTAATTCATATTTTACAGAATCGTCTTTAGCGTTTGTTCCTCTCATAAGTGATAGCCGTTGTCTTGATTTCACCTTGACCAGATGATGATCTGAATTGCAGTCTATCCCTCTAACTGATCTAATATCAATGATGCTACTGTGCCAGCGTTTATCCACTAATACATGATCTATCTGGTTCCGAGTTTCTCCATCTGGGGACGTCCAGGTGTATTTATGAATATCCTTATGCTGAAATGTTGTGCTCTTACAATGAGATTCTTTGATGTGGCAAATGTGACTAATCTAACCCCGTTGTCGTTACTATCTTCATGAAGACTGAATTTGCCTATTGTTGGTTTGAATATATCTTCCCGCCCCACTTTGCATTTAAATCTCCTAAGACAATTTTCATATGATATCGTGAAAGGCTATCAAATAAGCATTCTAATTCTTCATAGAACTCATCCTTGATCTTGTCATCTTTATCTTCTGTGGGGGCATGTACATTTACAATTATAAAATCATGTCGTTTACCCTTTAGAATTATGTATGATATCCTATCACTAACAAACTTAATATCTCGGATAGCGGATAGGATCCTCCTTCTGACTAAAAAACCTGTTCCAAATGCAGGTCTTTCTGCACCCCCATAGTATAATGCAAAGCTTCCTGATTCCTGACTACCTTCTCCTGGCCACCTAACTTCCTGTAAAGCGACTATATCCAAGGGCGATTCATCCAATTCCCGCGTTAATATCTCTAGTGCCCCGCTATTGTATAAAGTCCTAACATTCCATGTTCCTAGGAACATGTCCCTGTGTTTGAGCCTTTGGCATGGGTTCCCTGAAGTAGTCCCCGCCCGGAGAACCGAATGGGGGACTATTTGACCTCCGGAAAAATTTACCCCAGTAGAACCCATTGTCTGCTAGATGCAATTTTGAGGCGATGTGCTAACCACATATATCACTCGCTGTCATCTATAGCGAAATGAGAGTAAGTAAATTATCTTGGTAAAAAAACTCTCGCTAGGGATAACCAAAGTCCCGCATGAGGATGTACGGGTATACGTTGAAGCTATATCTAGAGCTTCCTAATGATATTTTCCGAAGATTATCCCATATAAATTTCGAAACCAATTCAAATGTCGCTCATACGAAATATATTACCCTCCTCAACACATATCCTAGATAATTATAATCTTCTGATAATATTAGAACAAAAATATAAATGACGTTGATCCTCTATTCTCATCCCTTATGGGACCAAATATTCGTCTTAGGATATTCTTTTTCAACATTTTCAGCTTGACGTTTTCCTTTAATTTAAGAGATAATGTTTTTTTACCTTAGATTACCACAATCAATAATTATTTTTATAAATTTAGTACGTATCATTCTTAGATAAAAGCAGAGAAGATAGAATGAATTGAACCAATTAGTAACACGGGTTTTCTAATGTAAGTCGGTATTTAATTTCGTATCATTTTGATCCGTTAAAAATGGTCTAAGACACTACAGTGTTTTTATAAGAGTTATTGCACCGTCATAAAGTGATATCACGGCGCATCTCCATGTACTTTATTTTTCTATGTTTATGTTTGAACAAATGTTCTTGAAAGGGTTTTAAAATATTTCTGCATTTCTATCTCATTAACACTAAACACTCATTTACTGTAACCCAAAATTAATTATCTTTTCTCAAATTTCTTATCGAATCTAATATATAAAAATTGTTTGTTTGTTTGTTGGTTGCTTGGTTTGTTTGTTTGTTCGTACTTTATGCGCGGCCATACCGTTGATCCGATTGTGATGGGGCTTTTTGCATAATGTTCAGGAGATTCCTGGGATGAACATAGGCTATAAGAGAGTTGTGATACTCAACTCCTACACCTTTAAAAAACATCCTTTGTAGTAGAAAACGTGAAAAAAGTAGCTCTTTGGACGCTTAAATGGCTTACGCTCCCTAAATCATAATAAATACACAAAATTATTTTCCACAGAATTGAATATCTCAAAAGCTCTACAAAAAAAGTCCGCGACAGCATATGTTTATCTCTTACGGATAACTCACAATAACCATTTTTGTCTTTCATTGATGCCAAGAAGATCGAGACAATTATGTAGATTCCTGTACAAACATAGCAGCCCATGGTGCGTATCCTTTTACGGATAATTCACAATAACGAATTTTGTCTTTTAACTGATTTATGCCAAGAAGATCGACATAAATAGATTCCCGGGCAACACCGGGTAATCAGTACGGGGAATCCTAAAATAATTACTATATACATTTATAATTATTTTTAATTTTACTTATTCAACTAATCATAAGAAGTACATTAATGTTTGTCTTTCAGCTCATTTATGCCAAGAAGATCGGGATGAGTAGATTCCTGGACAACGCCAGGTAAACAGCACGGGGTATCTAAAAATAATTACGATATAAATTTTTCCATTTACTTATTTAATTAAACGTAAAACACATTAATTTTCGTATTTCAGCTCATTTATGTCAAGAAGATTGGGATAAGTAGATTCCCGGGTAACGCCGGGTAATCAGCACGGGATATCTAAGAAATATAAATTTATAATTATTTTCCCTTCTACTTGTTCAACTAAACATAAAAGCTCATTAATTTTCATTTATTTATGCGTAGCAGCGTACGCCGGGTATTAGCTAGTATATTAATAAATTACAATAGGAAGTAACATTATGAGATTCTTCTTAATAAATAAGGTGAGTCTGTTGCATCTTAACCCATAAAAGTAGATATTTTAGAATACGTTTCAAAACACTTGTGTTTAATTGTAAAGCTGACGATAAAATACAAATGTTTCGAAACATGTCCTAAAACAACTCTACTTTTATGGGGTAAGATGCAACACACTCACCTTATTTATTCTTAACGAATATCATTTTGATCTGCGATTGAAATGGCATCCCTTATGAAATTACACGTACATAATATCGACAGCAGAGAACTTCATTATCATCATCATCGGCCTCAAGAATCAGGACTTCTGGCTGTTCCGTTTCAAAGTAGTTGTTTACGCCGTCTCTTCAAATGGTCGGCCTATAAACTATTTATTTTTCCTTTTGGATTAGAGTGTAGGACAGCTTTCTGATATGCTCGAATCTGGCATTCGTTGAATGTGATATCTCCAATTTGTTCTGTATTTTTACTATAGGTGTAACAATAGATTCTAAATGTAGATATACTCTAGAATTGATCTATATGATACAGTAGAGACATTGGAGTTTTAATTAGACTGTACGAAGGTTCTTATAAAACAACATTGTTTTTCGCACCATAGCTATTTCGTAATCAGGACGTTGGGTTTAGTTTATCGTGGGAAAGTCGGATTTCTTCTCACGGCCGGCAACTTATTTCCAAATTTTTAGAACAACAAAATCGTGATCATCGGTTGAATAAGCTATGACAGTTCATTTATTATCCTTCCTTTTATATCTGTAATTCGACATTTCGTGATTAGACCCGTTTCATCATCTGTCAAATTAACTACAGTTAAATATTTTACAGCTTTTTAAAGCATCAATCGTTTCATCAACAAAAGTCAACGACAAATGATTACTCGTATGAAGACCATAAGGGAAAACGAGGTAGGCCTACATCACGAAAACTAAGTATTGAGAAATTCAATATCAATATTTGCAGAGACCTTGTTTTCCCCCAGTATAGCAAATGTTCAACTATTAATGTTATTGGAATATTCCAAGATTAACAATTATTATAGGATAACGTCAATTCTGGAAATGCATGTTTTAAGTATTACAGGGCATCTTGTCGTCCCAACTTCTCTCGAAAAACGTTCAACTGAAAATATATAAAATTGCTAATCTCCCAGTTATATGGATGCGAAACATGACTCTTACTTTAAGGAAGAAGAAAATATTACTAATATTAGAAAATATAGTTCTTAGGAAGATATTTGGACCAGATAGAGACGAACAGACAAGTGAAATAAGAAGACTACATAACAATGAACTACATGATCTTTATGAGAAGTCAGATGTAATAACAGCAGTTAAGTCTTGTAGACTGCGATGGCCGGGGCGTGTGGCAAGAATGAGGAATGAAAGAGGGGCTTGGATATTCCTTGTAGAAAAACCAGAAGGAAGTGCCCAAAATGAGGTGGAAGAATAACATTAATCATGATTTGAGGGATGTAAATTTTACAGAGAAAACGTTGGCTCAGGATAGGGATATATGGAGAACTCATGTACGCGCGGTCAAGAAACTACGGGTTCGACAATGCTAGTGAATTATAAGTATTCCATGCAGTGGCGTGCGGTGATAAGAGCAATTACCCCAGCTGCATGACAAGAAAATGTGACTTGTAGTTTATAAAAACTTTCATTCTGAATTATTCAGTTTACAAATGGTATGATACTAAAATGCCTTGTATTTTTTTTTTTTAGATCCGGTAAATCTGGAGTTGGTCTACCTTGTTGCACGAGGTCATTTTTCTTGTTGAAAGGTCTGCTGACGAAAATGGTCTCGTTTGTAAATTATACAGTGTCTTACATTCATTTTTACTAAATTGACAATCATATTGTCCCGCGCCGTAGCCGAGTGGTTAAGGTAGGAAGCCTTGGCGCAGAGCTACGGGACTTGCGCTGGTTCGAGTCTCCATGGGGGAAGAAATTTTCTCATGGTACTTCGGCCAGTATGGGACCGGTGCCCACCCAGCATCGTGAGGCAATTGGGTAGCTACAATAAGTAGCGGCTCCAGGTTGAGGAACCAGCTATAACGGCTGGGGGACTCGACATGCTAACCACATATCACCCCTACACTGGCTGTTGATCATCTACCTCTGTGATTGACACATGTGGATGTGAAGGGCCAGCAGCCGGCTGGTAAAAGGGCAACCGCTGAAAAGTGGAAAGACCCTCAATCGGAATCGGACAATCATATTCATCAACAACTCGTAAAAATGTAATAATAATGTGTTTAAACGAACTCAGTGTCGATATTAAATTCAACTGTTGCTGTCCACAAATAATATATTATACACGTTCGTAATAATCCAATTCTTGTTATTCATTTATACAATCTAAATAAAGCTTCTTAAATTAACAGGTTATTATAGCTTACAAAACGTACCGCATATATTTTTTTTTGTATTTTGTAAAAATGTAACTAGCATAATACATTATTATAAATTAAGGAATGTTATTTCTTAAAATTATATTATTGAGGAATTGGCACTTCCCAAAACAGCCAATCACGTTTTTTTTTTTTTTTTTCATCAAATGTATTCTTATTCGAGTTGTGACATTAACTGGGTACAGCTAGCTAGTATTCAATAAAAATTCAATGGAACAATGGAATAAGACACAAGCTTCATCTAGTGGATTTCACTGAACGTAGCAGGCAGTGATGCAATTAGCTTGCACCAGGCTTGCATGGATTCATCTGTAGCGCAATAGCTGGTGTTGGTGGGGATAACATAGAAGAAACACTCTATGTGTTTCTCTATGGAGATAATGTGAATACGCAGATGGCTCCGTCAAACCGAATGCAATACATGTCTGCAGGCGCGGCGGGAATTTTGAATTTTTATGTTCACGCGTAATTATTTTGAATGGAATTTGGCAAATATATTTTTTTAATTCAAATTAATTAATATAGATACTAATTACCCTAGCAGTGCTGGGGTTGAATGCACGTCACTGATTCCACGATTTTCTTCAATGTTATCAACAAGAAATGAAAGATTAAAAAATGTATATCATATGTCGGTATAAATCTTTTCACGCAATTGTGTGATATTTCCTTGTTTCTTCACTACGTCTTCAACAATATTGTAGTATTCGGTTTTCTCAAAACCAGTTATGAAAATGGCTTTTCAGATTAGTTTTCATTCATGATGTGAAAGTCAATGATTTATCAAAAAATCGAATTTGACAGCCATAACATTCTATCTCAAATTTATGTTTTATTTAAGATTTTTAAAATACATTAGAAACTCCGTTGAGGTCACTGTGTTAAAGTTTTTATAATTCTATAACAGTACCTGATATCTCAGTCGTCCTCAATAATTTGCAGTGTTGTTTTATAGGAGGCCTTTCCATAACTTTAAGTATAATCTTCTGCTTTCATTTTGGTACTGACTGTTATTGGTAATTATTTTGTACAGAGGGTTTATATTGCTGGGTATGTTCTCATTTAACAGGTAAGTTATTTATTTGTGGTTTCCTAAATAATTTCTAACTCTTCGAGAACGTTGATTTTCGATGTATCGTTTTCTCTATGCAGGATCGTTAATACATTGTCTATTGTGTTGAATTATGTCCTGCTTCTACTATGTGTTTTGAAAAACTGGACTTACCCTCATTCTTCAGGAATGAAGAATGTTTTATTTAATGCTACTATATGTTATCAAATGCTATTTCAATTACAAACCATTACTTCCTTCAAATCAGTATCGTTGGTAGATCGAAATCTAGGTTTTAACTTTGATTAGCGATTTGACCATAGAAATGCCTGAATTGTATAGGTGAAAATAGAAGTCGCATAAAAACTGAAACTAAAGTGAGAGAATATGTGACTGGCAAGTCTAAGTCCTGCCATCTACTACACAGTGACACTTAATAGGTCAGTTGACCTTTACTCTTTGGATTTGTCGTGCTACAGGTTTATTTACTTATTTATGTTTTCATAGGACTATATAACTCCTGCCCCAAATGGGAGTCAATGACCAATCACGTTTCAATGATTTTTTTATTTACAACCAATCACAGTCGTGTTTCGCCTAGAATTTACCAACTAAAGTTTATCATAATAAAGAAAGCACCTCCTTTTTAACATTCTGAATAGATCATAGCATTATTTTGCTGTGACTGATTCTATAAGAAATACGGCTACCAGGTTGTATATATAGTGCATGAATGTCAATACATACCGCAAGTGGGAGTTAATATAAAAACATTTTTGCAATTGATTATACCACCAAAAAAAGAAACCACTGTTTGCACTTACTTAAATGCATTTTTTCTCAGGTAATAACATTCCAGAAAAATATAATTGTCATATTTACATCATAGGACATCAGAAATGAATTAATATACAGTTTGATGTGTTTCATTTGTTTTTCCACTAGAGTGCATTCTTACAATATTGCGTTCCTTTGGCAATAAATAATATGATCTGGTTGCAGTGATGAACAAAAGAAGCAAATGAAGCGTACCAATCGTTTCTCATTTGTTTTCAAACATCGCCGTTTACATTAAATATATAAATATTTTAAATTAATTATATTTAAATAATGATTTACACCTTAATTTTATTCGTTAAATAGTCCTAACAAATGCCACTCTTGATTTCCAAATTCTCTAGATAAATGTACTCCTCACAATACCACGGACACCTTCGAAACAATACCAACGTTTATCATTTAACAAGACTCCAATCACCCATTACTTCATACTAAACAAGTGGAATATGATATGGGTTATAATGATAGCCAGATGGTGTTCGGTGACTATTTGGACCTTAAAAAGTTTCCCGACATTTGTTATAAAGACGAGAAAAAACTGCACTCAGGAAATCTGTCCTGACCCCCGGATATCAAAATCTGGCCTGTTGCGGTAGAGGTATTATTGACGTTATTTCCAGACCATAACTCTTCATACTGCGAAATTTAATTTTGACTGTAACATTTCATACATCCTTATTTTGTGTATATATATATATATATATATATATATATATATATATATGTGTGTGTGTGTGTGTGTGTGTGTATGTGTGTATACAGTTGTAAAGGAGGTGGGATGGTATATTGATATATACTGATCATTTTTAATAAGGCACCCATGCCCGAAAATGATGCCTTTTCACACTGTGAGTAGCTAACTTCTCAAGATTTTCGTTAGTTGGATTCCAAGACTCAATACTTGACAATAGTATTAGCTAGTATTAGATCACATCATCATTGTATTTTGTTTAGTCTGTATTTTAATATCTTAAAATTGTAATATGTACGTAATTTTTCTATAATTTTACTATTCGCTGGTTGAGTGAAAGAGAAGGCCTTATGGCCTTAACTCTGCCAGCTAAAATAAATTATTATTATTATTATTATTATTATTATTATTATTATTATTATTATTACTGTGACAGTCACATCAAGTTTTCAAAATACCCACCTCCTTATGCAGAGCGTACATCGGAGTATTTGAACGTGTGCGCCAATCACTATTTTTTTATGTGAGATGTGTAGTTATGTGCATTATCGACATATTACGCGCGAATACAATGTGACGTCATCATGCACGCTTCATGAGCCACAACAATCACAGTATTGTCAAGTATTGAGTCTTGAAATCCAACTAACGGAACTCTTGAGAAGTTAGCTACTCATAGTGTAAAACGCATCATTTCCGGACATGGGTAACTTATTAAAAAATCAGCATATCTAAATATACCACCTCATCTCCGTCGTCGGTGTATTTTTTCAAGTAATGAGTCTTCAAATCCTTCGAACTAACACTGATCTTCAGACATAATTAGTCATAGTGTGAAAACGCATAATTTCCTGACATGAGTACATTATTAAAAAATGATCAACATATCTCAGTATACTACCTCACCTCCGTTGTTGGTTTTTTGCATCAACCTGTATATATATATATATATATATATATATATGCCTAGGGGAGAGAGAGAGAGAGAGAGAGAGAGAGAGAGAGAGAGAGAGAGAGAGAGAGAGAGAGAGAGAGAGAGAGACAGACAGACAGACAGACAGAGAAATAGAGAGTGTGAGTTTAGAGGAAATTAAAGTTTTATTATTACTGTATATTGTGCAGCTAATTATTCTGATTTTAATTCCTATGTTCATAGGGTAAAATTTAATTTTAGCTGCAACATTTTATAGATCCTAAAATTTAAAAATTTAAACACATAGTTTTATCATACAGGCAGATATGATACTATATCTGAGGCTTAGAAAAATGCATTTTTTCCTACAGAATAAATAAATATAACCTTACGAATTTTCAAAGAACTTGGGCTGAATAGGGCATCAATAAGTTCCTAAAACAGTCTGGAAAGCAGAATCTTTCTGTGCTTCCAACCACTCCCGGTAACGGCCGTGCATTCTAAGCTTCAGAGTGATATCCTATCTGCTGAACGATGAACGGCCGTGGAAAGGGAGGCAAAGGTCTGGGGAAAGGAGGCGCAAAGCGTCACAGGAAGGTGCTTCGTGACAACATCCAGGGCATTACCAAGCCTGCAATCAGACGTTTGGCTAGTCGTGGAGGAGTGAAGCGAATCTCTGGTCTCATTTACGAGGAAACCAGAGGTGTACTGAAGGTTTTTTGGAAAACATAATCCGGGATGCCGTTACGTACACTGAGCATGCCAAGAGGAAGACTGTAACAGCCATGGATGTCGTCTATGCCTTGAAATTTTTGGACCAAAGAGAGATGAACAAACAGGTGAATGGAGAAGACTTCATAACAATGAACTACATGATCTTATAGGAAGCCAGATATAATAAGAACAGTTAAGTCTCGTAGACTGCGATGGGCAGGACATGTTGCACATATGGGGAATGAAAAACTTGCATGGAAGCTTCTTGTAGGAAAGCCAGAGGGAAAACGCCCAGTTGGTAGACCAGGAATGAGGTGGGAGAATAACATTAACTATGATTTGAGGAAGTAGATTATACAGGGAATGATTGGAAAGCATTAGCTCAGGATATGGATGTATGGAGAGCTTATGTCCGTGCCTACGGGTTCGATAGTGCCAGTGAGTAAGTAAGTAAGTTTTATAGTTGTCTGTATGTGAAGTGCCAAGAATTCTGTTCTGATGCCTAAATATCAGAAGTCTAGACATCAGAATTGTTTTCAGTAGTAATTTTATCTCTCCCTCTCTCACTTGATCATTTTGTGAACTCTCACGTGATGCCTTCTTCTCTTGTTTTATTTTATTATTATTCTGCATTAGCCTTTTTTTATTGTAGTTGAACCCATCTCCCTATGTTTTTATTTTCTTGCTTTCTTATTTTTTATTCCTTTTATGTATAGTAAAGTTGCAGGTGGGTGTAGTTTTTTTATTATTATTATTTTAGCTTGGAGTTGTGGTTCAGTGACCATACCAAGGCCAGTAAAGAAACAAGATAATGCCAAAGAAGAAAACGAAGATAGAAGACTGGTGCTGAAAAATTATTTTCTGATTCAATACAGATAAATTGCTATTCTAGTCCAGTCTTCTAGAGTTACTGTTTCAATAATGTATTGCTGTGTTTGTTTGTGTGTTGAATTCTGTGATAAGCATAACAAGAAAAAACTAACAGAGGTACAAGCTGGCCTTGATTTACAGCGGGAAACGTAGAATTGGGATTTAACGTCCATTTCCATTGTGACTTTTTTATTCTTAGTTGATACAAGCCACCAAAACAATACAACCCATCGCAGAGTGTGTGTGTATATATATAAATATAAACCATTAACAATTATCTACCAATATTCAAAATACAATATATATATATATATATATATATATATATATATATATATATTGAATATTGGTAGATAATTGTTAATGGTTTCTGTTTCATCTAATTCTTAATTGATGTCTGAATGCATTTCACATCATTCCACGCTCCTACTTTTAATACTGGGTAATGAGCATCAAATATGAACAATTTTCACAACTAATTATTCTGATATTTGCGTCTTGAGACAGCTGGGATTCTCTATGACTACAAAAACACAATAATTATTTGTCTATTTCGGCGTCCTCTAAATGCAAGATTATTACTTTAGCTTCTGGATTAATTCCTTCAGTACATCATATATTGTTAGTTTAATTCACAGCTGCTTGTTTATTGGTAACGCGATACATTGCCTCTCAGACGGCGTGACAGGGGTGTGCTTCGGTTCGCCGCGGTCCAGTCTAAATTTCCTGAATGCAGTTTCTTTTTTCGGTTTTATTTTTCTCTCGCCTTTAAAGACAAATGTCGAGGAAATTTTAAGGTACAAATGTTCCTCGAACACCATTTGGCTATGATATCCACATCAGTTTTGCTTGTTTAGTATAAATGTACGAGGGATTGGTGTGTGACTTTAAACTTTTGTATTGTATCGGAGGTGGCCCTAGCATTGAGCTGATCACTCAGGCCCTTCATGTCCTTGTGTGGTCGAAGGTAAAAAGTATGTAAGTGATCTGATATTAAAATTATCTTCCGATAGGTCGTGTACCTATAAAATCCAGGTGGCGAAGGGCACGTAAAAGTTCGTACAAAGGAAGAGATTAATTAAAGAACAGAAATGAATAAAATTGTTCATTTACACTACATACATATCATCATCCTTCACCGGTGTGGAAAGCAACGGGAAGCTACCACACCTGTAATTCCCTAGTAAAGCTGCAAAGCATAGCATGAAAATGCTATGATTGCAGTGAAAGACCTGCCCTCGGGCAGAATTACTATGGATGGATGGATGGATGGATTAAATCATATACAGTATGTGTCCACCACTGTGGTCTCAGGTTAGCGATCCTGACTCGTACGTAACGGGCCCGGGTTCGATCCCCGATCGGGACAAGTTTCCTGGATGCGTTTTTTTTTTCATCTAAGACAAATGTCAGGAAACGTTAAGGTCAAATAGACTCCGATCACATAATCATTATCATATTCGTCATGTTTAGTATGAATATGTGTTTGGTCTTAGTGTTATGTTGTCTCGGAGGAGGCACTGACTTTGAGGTGATCACTCATTCGTGGCCGCGGTGGACTAGTGGTTATGATCCTTGCCTCTGGTCCCAAGGGTCGCGGGTTCAAACTCGGCCGGGGTCGATGGATTTTTTAGGACGGAAAAATCCAGGAGCAAGTCCTCCGGGAGGGACTTTAAGCCGTGGGTCCCGAGTCTGAAGATTTTCAGGCTCGTAAAAAATCCTTAAGCCTGAATGAAAAGGCCTCTAAGCAAAATTTACCGAATTTTCCCGTCCTAGTACTACATTCGTTTCCTAGATGTCAGTATGAGGCGGAACGCTGACCACGTACCACTCAAAATGACATCTATACGAAAACAAGTGTAACTAAATTAGTATGGTTCAAATTCTTCCCTGTAGGGGGAGAGCGCCTAAATCTCTGTAAAGGAAAAACATAGGCATACAATACAATACTCATTCGTGGATACACAAGGATAACGGAGATGCACGAGGCCACGAAGGTACCATATATTGATACTATCATAACTGAAAGGGTTACATCCATGCTCCGAAATATAAATGATCATGGTACGCAATATAGGACACCTTCCACAATGGCGTACTACACATAGAAACATATTCGACACATTAAACCACCCATAGTATTCAGCATGAAATAACCAAGATCAGAGAGGTTAGCGCAGATTGGCGTGGCTCATTCCGGTCCTGTAAGTTATCAGCGACACGGTTTCCGATGCCCCAATTAAGCGAGATCTATCTGCCTTGGAATCAAACATCCTCATTATATCAGTAGCAATAGCACATGCTAAAATAGAATCAATCCCCATTAACCGCCGTATAGGCTAGGAAAAAACAGCGAAACCCAATACTGCACACACCTACGCGAATTCGCCGTCAAGGGACAAATAACAGTCCCAGCAAAAGGCACACTGGGCAGCGCAAACAGCTGTCAACAACAGTCAGTCAGTCATTCGTGGAAAACCAACATATACTTGTGAGGCCAAAGAAATATGTATGTAATCCATAGTTACAATCCCCCTCCCGACAGGTTGTGCTAATGTAAGGCCCGTGTAGCACGTAAAAGTACCTATACGGAGAGAGGTTAAACTGCGTTAATGGATTGGAATATACTGTATATATAGTAAGAATGACATAATGAAATGAACAGAAGACATCCGATCTTAGAGGGGTTGCACACACACACAATATTTTATTAAGTTCTCTCATAAGTAGTGTTGGATTTTAATGTAATGTGAATCTGGTGCGTTTTTTTTTGTAGATTTTTTTTTAAATGGGCTTGCAGTCGATGCGAACATTTATTCTCAACAACTGGAACGAGTTCATGAAATTTTGAGCTGGAGATACCCTGCTTTATTAACCAAAGTAGAGTTCTCTTACAGGAAAATACGAGGCCCCATACTACAAGAACAATTATGACATAAATTCAGGAGTTGGGAGGAATCGAAGTAGGTGTACTACCATACTTACTTACTCACTGGCACTATCGAACCCGAAGGTTCATGGCCGCGCGGACATAAGCTCTCCATACATCCCTATCCCGAGCCAATCCCTTCCAATCATTCCCTGTATAATCTACTTCCCTCAAATCATAGTTAATGTTGTTCCCCCACCTCATTCTTGGTCTACCAACTGGGCGTTTTCCCTCTGGCTTTCCTACAAGAAGCTTCCATGCACGTCTTTCATTCCCCATACGCGCCACATGTCCTGCCCATCGCAGTCTACGAGACTTAACTGTTCTTATTATATCTGGCTTCCTTTAAAGACCATGTAGTTCATTGTTATGTAGTCTTCTCCATTCACCTGTCTGTTCATCTCTCTTTGGTCCAAAAATTTTCCTACTACCATATCTCGCATATATCTTGAGCATTCAGATTACCATCTGTTTCGATCCAAGGCTCATTTTTTGTGTAAAATTTCGAAAACATTTCAAACACTTAAGTTGTGGAAGTGGGTTTCAACGAATTCTTCGCATGAGAAACTGATACTGTTACTGTCCCGGAATAATAAACCTCTCTAAAGGATGGCTCAAGAGCATAGAATTGGATGATCTCTACTTTGAAGAGTATATTAATTTCCTGTCAGAAAACATTTCACATAAAATTACTTCAAAATTACTTACGAGTAGGGCTAGGATTTTTATGTAATAAAAGATAAGATTGCAATGCAGATAGTATATATTATTCAACTGTTTGTGTGTGAAACCAAAACAAAAGACTGTCAGAAGTCTAACTTCTCATTTTACTATTCAACTGTTTGTGTGTGAAACAAAAAAACAGAAGATAGTCATAAATCTAACTTCTCATTATACTATTCAATTGTTTGTGTGTGTGAAACCAAAACAAAAGACAGTCAGATGTCTAACTTCTCATTATACTATTCAACTGTGTGTGTGTGAAACAAAAAACAAAAGAGAGTCATAAGTCTAACTTCTCATTATACTATTCAATTGTTTGTGTGTGTGAAACCAAAACAAAAGACAGTCAGAAGTCTAACTTCTCATTATACTATTCAATTGTTTGTGTGAAACCAAAACAAAAGATAAGTCTAACTTCTCATTTACTATGTTACATTCTTAACTTTTAATACATAAAAATCCTAGCCCTACTTATGAGACAGTAACTGTAGTTAGGATTTCAGTGTTTTAGACGAAACATTTCATAGTAATCAGTTGTTAACGTTGTATATATATTTTATACTCCTAATTGATGATTAATAAATAATAGTTTTAAAAAACTAAAACAACACGCTTTATTAGAAAACCGAACTAAAAAATGAAAAATAATTTTAATTTAAAACACGCTTGGGATAAAATTAAAGTGATCGACAAAAAAATCATCTCCAACACATCTAGAATAAAACTAGAGTTATCTACAAAAAAAATAATTTTACCATCAAAAGCATGAGGGTGCTCTTACTTACTTACTCACTGGCACTATCGAACCCGTAGGTTCATGGCCGCACGGACATAAGCTCTCCATACATCCCTATCCTGAGCTAATGCTTTCCAATCATTCCCTGTATAATCTACTTCCCTCATATCATAGTTAATGTTATTCTCCCACCTCATTCTTGGTCTACCAACTGGGCGTTTTCCCTCTGGCTTTCCTACAAGAAGCTTCCATGCAAGTCTTTCATTCCCCATACGCGCAACATGTCCTGCCCATCGCAGTCTACGGGACTTAACTGTTCTTATTATATCTGGCTTCCTATAAAGACCATGTAGTTCATTGTTATGTAGTCTTCTCCATTCACCTGTCTGTTCATCTCTCTTTGGTCCAAAAATTTTCCTAAGAACTTTATTCTCAAATACTCGTAATCTCCTTTCCTCCCTTAAAGTAAGAGTCCATGTTTCGCACCCATATAATATAACTGGTAGAATAATAGTTTTATATATTTTCAGCTTAACATTTTTTGAAAGGAGTTGGGACATCAAAAGTCTCTGCAATGCATAATAGCATGCATTTCCAGAATTGAGCCTATGTTTAATTTCTTTGTGCATCTCATTCCTATTTGTGATTATTGTTCCTAGGTATTTGAATTCAGCCAATTCCTCAAAATTTCCCTCATTTGTCATTAGCTGTCCATTTCCATTATATAATGTATTTCTACGTGTGACCATATATTTAGTTTTATTGATATTTACTTCCAGTCCCAATTTCTTAGTGTTACTCAATAGTGTGTGCGTGTTGGCCTTTAGTATCTCCTCGCTATCGGCCAGTAGTACTACATCATCAGCATAAACTAACAGCTTATTAATACCATTCAGTTGTAGGCCTTCCTCATTCTCTAAAGATTTAATGGCATGCTCTAGTACAAAATTAAATAGTAGAGGAGATAGTGCATCTCCTTGCTTCAACCCATTCTGGATTTCAAAAGTGTCTGAAAACTGTTTGCCTACACGCACCCTACTCGTTGAGCCATTTAGACACATTCGTATAAGTCTAACTAACTTTTTAGGAATTCCGAACTCCAGCAGGATACTATATAACTTCTCCCTCTTAATTGAATCATATGCTTTTTTGAAGTCTACATATAGTTGATGTACAGTACCATTATATTCCCATTTCTTTTCTAAAATCTGTCTTATACTAAAAATCTGATCTGTTGTAGACCTGTTTCTTCTAAATGCACATTGATGATCTCCTAGAATGTCATCAATATAGGGAGTAAGTCTGCTTACTAATATATTTGTTAGAATTTTGTACGAAGTTGAAAGTAATGAGATGCCCCTGTAGTTGTTGCAATCAGTTTTATCTCCTTTCTTATAAATTGGTACGATAATTGATTCCTTCCATTCATCTGGAAGAGCTTCTTTTTCCCAAATCATACTAAGCAAACAGCGTATCTTGTCCATCAATTTTTCTCCCCCTGATTTTATCAGTTCTGCTGGGATCTCATCTGAACCTGATGCTTTATACATCTTTAATTTTTCAATTGCCATTTCAACCTCTAATGCACTTGGCTCTGCGACTAGCATTTCTGCTGTCTGTAACTTATCCTCCTCAATGTCCTGTTCTGTATGTACATTTAATAGCTGATTAAAATAACTTTTCCATCTATTTAATATACTCCTGGAATCTGCAATCATATCCCCATTTTCATTCCGAATTATGTTTGTTCTAGCCTGAAACCCTTTCTTCTCTATACTAATTCCCTGATATAATTCTCTAATGTTCCTATTTTTTGCATTCATTTCAAGATCATTAATCTTCTCTCTCAAATATTCCCTCTTTTTACTCTTTAGTAACTTGGTGGTTTCCCGTCTAACACTACCCAATTGCTCTAAATTTACCTCATTTGGCTCGTGTTACCATTTCATTTTTGCTAGCTTTCTTTTCTTTACAATGTCGGCACATTCCTCATCAAACCATTTCTTGTTTTGCCTCTTTTTTAAACAACCAATGCTTTCTGATGCTGACAATTTAATAGTATCTCTTATAGCCTCCCATTCTTTATTTATATCAGTTTCTTCTTCGTTTGCCACATTGTCATCTGAAGATTCCAGTACTTCAAATCTATTAGCAATTTTGATTTGGTATTCTTGCCGCATTTCATCATTTTTCAAGTTTTTTAATTCATATTTTACAGAATCATCTTTAGCGTTTGTTCCTCTCATAAGCGATAGCCGTTGTCTGATTTTCACTCTGACCAGATGATGATCCGAATTGCAGTCTGTCCCTCTAACTGATCTAACATCAATGATGCTACTGTGCCAGCGTTTATCCACTAATACATGATCTATCTGGTTCCGAGTTTCTCCATCTGGGGACGTCCAGGTGTATTTATGAATATCCTTATGCTGAAATGTTGTGCTCTTAACAATGAGATTCTTTGATGTGGCAAATGTGACTAATCTAACCCCGTTGTCGTTACTATCTTCATGAAGACTGAATTTGCCTATTGTTGGTTTGAATATATCTTCCCGCCCCACTTTTGCATTAAAATCTCCTAAGACAATTTTCATATGATATCGTGAAAGGCTATCAAATAAGCATTCTAATTCTTCATAGAACTCATCCTTGATCTTGTCATCTTTATCTTCTGTGGGGGCATGTACATTTACAATTATAAAATCATGTCGTTTACCCTTTAGAATTATGTATGATATCCTATCACTAACAAACTTAATATCTCGGATAGCGGATAGGATCCTCCTTCTGACTAAAAAACCCGTTCCAAATGCAGGTCTTTCTGCACCCCCGTAGTATAATGCAAAGTTTCCTGATTCCTGACTACCTTCTCCTGGCCACCTAACTTCCTGTAAAGCGACTATACCCAAGGGCGATTTATCTAGTTCCCGCGTTAATATCTCTAGTGCCCCGCTATTGTATAAAGTCCTAACATTCCATGTTCCTAGGAACATGTCCCTGTGTTTGAGCCTTTGGCATGGGTTCCCTGAAGTAGTCCCCGCCCGGAGAACCGAATGGGGGACTATTTGACCTCCGGAAAATTTTACCCCAGTTGAACCCATGTCCGCATTTCTTGACGGTTCTATTTTTACGGTGAAAGATCGTCACTCTTTCGACCAAGGTACTTTTTTCGTCTGGCTTATCACCTTCGACCAGTCCGGCATGGGTAACCCTATCGGCAGCAATGCTACCGCCGGCATAGCTCTCAGGATCATTTAAGCACGCAAGCCACTCCACCACGACAAGGTAAAGATACCATGGAGGGCGTGGGGTGCTCTATATCAATTAATATATTTGATAATAAACAGATATTGGTAAAAGTAAAGTCTCTAAGAAGAAAACGTAAAAAACATAAAAAGCACCCCACGCTTTTGGTGGTAATATTATTTTTTTTATAGATAACTCTAGTTTTATTCTAGATGTGTTGGAGATGATTTTTTGTTGACTACTTTAATTTTATCCCAAGCGTGTTGGAAATTAAAATTATTTTTCATTTTTTTTGTTCGGTTTTCTAATAAAGCGTGTTGTTTTAGTTTTTTAACTATTATTTATTTTTTAATTTTTTAGTTTGGCTTTCTAATAAAGCGTGTTGTTTTAGTTTTTTAAACTATTATTTATTTTTTTATTTTTAGTTTAATTGTCATAAACCGGAATCCCATGATAATTTAATTTCTTAATACTCTTCTAAAAAAATCCTCCGGGCCGGATTTGAACCAGCAACCTAAGGATTACTGAAATTATGTACCACTACAGTCCACCGCTCTACCAACTGAGTTCTTACAACGACTGACTAAAAAGTCGATAAGTTCGCAACCTATTATACCGGTTTTTATTTTTTTGATTTTCTGATGATTCTGGCCACGATTTTAGAAAAACAATTATGACATTATTGTATTGCCATGGGTCTTTTACAAGTAAACAAAGTTTCAAGTCTATCCAGTGTTTCTAAGTGGGTGAAAATCGAGTTCAAAGATTCCGTTACATGGATACAGTCCGTTACATAGACAGCTAATATGAAGCGTGTTAAAATAGGATGTGGCATGGTGTGAAAATGCATTAATCATCAATTAGGTATTGGATCAAACACCAGCTATTAACGAATAACTGACCGTTTATTAAACAATGCTACAGAATATATGACATTGCTCAATATTTTCCAGCAATTTTACAGTTTTTTTAATAAAACTTAATTCCGATAATATTAATTCTACTTATTCAATCTGTAATTAAAATCTGAAATCATCTCGAACCAAACCGTATGCTAAGTTACTCACTGGCACTATCAAACCCATAGGTTCATGGCCGCGCGGACACATCCCTATCCTCAGCTAATTTTTTTTCAATCAGCCCCTGTATAATCTTCCCTCAAATCATGGTTAATGTTATTCTCCCACCTCATTCTTGGCCAACTAACTGGGCATTTTCCCTCTGGTTTTCCTACAAGCTTCCATGCCCTCTTTCATTCCCTATTCGTGCCACATGTCCTGCTCATCGCAGTCTACGACACTTAACTGTTATTATATTTGATTTCCTACAAAAAATTTATGTAATCTCCATTTATTCGTCTTTTCATCTCTCTTTAGTAAAAAAAAAAGTTTCCTAAGAATGTTATTCTCAAATATTCATATTTTCCCCTCCCTTATAGTAGGAGTCCATGTCTCGCATCCATATAACTGGGAGAATAAGAGTTTTAAATATTTTAAGTTTAACGTTTTTTTAGAGAAGTTGGGACGACAAAAGTCCCTGTAATTCCATACCATCTCCTACCCCTAATAACATCGACTCTTATTTTTCATATGAGAATTCCTCATCTCAAATTCTTTGTGTGCAACCCCTCTATAAACCGGTTTAATTCTTTTACACCCAGATTATATACTAAGTTACCACGCAATGTTTTCTACTTTTTCATTTTTCATTCTTCACCCTCTCTCCTTTGATAGGACCCACGCCTCATCGGACTTACAAGGCAATGCCCTGTGTTAGGCATGTGAAAGAACCCTAAACAACATATTAAACAAGTACATAGTGACGGGCCTCCTTGATTCTATGGTTATAATATGCCAGATCACCGCAGAATACAAAACAGAACAATAGAAGACACACATTCAAATCTAAGGTGGAAATTAAAAATCCTCTACACCGCCGATCGGCCGGATTGGAAAGGCATCTACCAATAAAACATCCTCATATTATATTCAGAATTTAAAATTAACAAATTATTTATTTATTTAGCCACGTAGCCTTCTCTTCCACTCACCAGGACAAACATAATATGTTACATTTAAATAAAAAATACAATAATATTACATACTGAACAATAAATTATCTATTAATTAAATAAAAATAAAACGTTTTATTTGATTTTCATATTTATTATATAATTCAGTGACAGCTGTTTCGGTACACTGTACCTTCTTCAGACATGTTAAATTATGAATTGTGTTCCAACTGATCTAAGCAACAATACAACAATATTTATTTAAATTTTAAATTTAACAAAGGGGATTCATTCAAATCAATTTGGGAATTTAACAGTTTGTTACTACTTTTCAATTTATTTATTTCTACAGCCTCCAAAAGATCTAACTTCTTACCCTTATCACAAACATGTAACATTTCAAAATTTGGATCGAAACAATGATTAAATTGGAATAGGTGGTTAGCATATTTTGAATATTCTAAATTTCTGTTATATACTCTCATGTGTTCCTTTATCCGAGAGATAAAAGGTCTACCAGTTTGTCCTATATAGACATTGTCACATGTGCCACACTTCAATTTATATACACCTGATAATTTCCCTTTTTTTATTTTGGTTTTATTGTTTTTTATTATATTTTGTAAAGTTTTATTAGTTTTAAATGCCACATTAATGTTCAACTTTTTAAAAAGTTTAAAAAAAAATGTATATGTTTGTGATAAGGGTAAGAAGTTAGATCTTTTGGAGGCTGTGAAATAAATAAATTGAAAAGAAGTAACAAACTGTTAAATTCTCAACTTGATTTGAACGAATCCCCTTTGTTAAATTTAAAATTTAAATAAATATTGTTGTATTGTTGCTTAGATCAGTTGGAACACAATTCATAATTTGTTAACATGGCTGAAGATGGTACAGTGTACCGAAACAGCTGTCACTGAATTATATAATAAATATGAAAATCAAATAAAACGTATTATTTTTATTTAATTAATAAATATGGATTTTCATCAAGTAAACACCAACTCAATTGATTAATAAATTATCTGGTCAAACTGAACAATAATAAAAATAACGTCTAATATAGTATATTGCGATACGAGTGTGGTAAACACTTGATACGGATCGAGGAAAAGTTTTAAAAAAAACGAGATGCTTGCACCGAGTTTTTTACACATGAGTATAGTAACATATGTTTTGCAATATGTATATTTATTTTAGTAATTAAAATCCATCCATAGTAATTCTGCCCGAAGGCAGGTCCTTCACTGCAATCATAGCATTTTCATGCTATGCTTGCAGCTTTACTAGGGAATTGTAGGTGTGGTAGCTTCCCGTTGCTTTCCACACCGGTGAAGGATGATGACGATAATGATAAGGATGATGATGATGAACATATGATTTCGGGGACCGTTTGGGCCTTAAAGTTTTCCTGACATTTGTCTTACAGGTGAGGAAAAACCCCGATAAAAACCTCACCCAGAAAAACTGCCCCGACCGGGGATCGAACCCGGGTCCGCTGCGTGACAAGGCAGCACGCTACCTCGAGACTACAGCGGTGGACTAATTAAGATATTAGCTAAAATGTTAATAAATACAATTCCAGATAGAGGATTGATTCCCGGATGGTAAAATATGTTTCTATGATGTATAGGGTCTGGAATGATAGACCAAATAAATCCGATAAGGAAAGTTTAAATTAATGTCGGCAGTACGATAACTAAATGACTGCCTGTCCAGAAAGTGATAACATAATTATATTTCAGTCGGGGTTGCTTCTTCGGAGCAGTGGTGTCACAAATTTGATTTTAATGAGGTATTACTTGTATAACGCACACTTATATTACTTTAACCGATCAGCCTCATAGACTAGTTGTCAGAGCTTCTGAAGTTCACTGAGTCCCAGGTACGTGTCTGGTCAGACCACAGGAATTTTCTCTTAAAGGGAATTATTCCTGTGATCGCCCATGGTCTGGATTTAGGTTAAGTGTAGCATTAAGGGCTCTCCTGGCGCTTGTTTATCATTCATCCATCACCTTTCGTATCAACCGGGTAACGTAACTCTGCCTTCCAGGCATCCCAACTTAAGAAGCAGGTTACAAATCCGCCAATGTCAGGAGAAAGTATAAAAAAGTCATAAAAGACAACCACCTGGGGCATTGCTTTTTTTTTCATTATTTAAACAGGCGAAAACACAGTGGAAATTAAAAATAGAATCGCACAAACAAAACAAGCAATAAATGCTTTAAACTCTGGTGGAGCAAAAATATTACAAAAAATAGAAAATTACAAAAATATCAAACCATAATTCAGAGCATTTTAACATATGGTGCTAAAGTCTGGCAAATTCCTACCAGGGAAATGAAAAAGAATTTTAAGTACAGAAATGAATGTTTTAAGAAGATCAGCTGGAAAATCTAGAATGGATAGAATACGAAATAAAGAAATAAGGGAAATTACGGATGTACAAGAGGAGCCGGACATCATAGACATTATAGAAAACAGATTACAGTTGTATGGCCATGTCAAGAGAATGCCAGAGCAAAGATTGCCTAAAATTGTTATGGAATGGATCCCAATAGACAGGAAAAAGAGAGGAAGACCGAAGAAAACTTGGCTAGAAGGGGTACAAGCATCTATGAATATCAGAGGATTGGAGGAAGATCAATGGACGGACAGAGAGGAATGGCGTTTGGTTTCTGGAAGACGGCGGCAGCTGCCATGAAACCGGATGATGATGATGATGATGATGATACATTTTTAATTGAATTCTGGAACACCATGTACATGAAATATGATAGTAACGAAATCGTGATGGGATTCTTGATTACACAAAATCATACCGAGTACATGAAAAACTAAGAAAACAATTTGAGTCGTTTACATTACAAGTATAAAGCGCTCACTAATGTTCTTTGGGGGATCTGGGTCAACACACCTGTATCACATGTTCAACATTATATTTGCTTAAACATATAACAAATAACTTTTCTCAGAAATTATGTCGTAAAATAAAGGCCCTGAAATAAATTATGTCACAGTCAGCATGATGTAGCAGAAAGGCAATATAATAGATCGTTATACACGAATTATAAAGCCACCTGATCCCATTACATTATAATTATTAGTTGTATGTCTTCACTAGAAGACCACCAGAGGTGATCAAGCGAAACCATCACAAATATGGATGCATTTCTTATAAGGGCAAAAGTTCACAAGGGAACATTTAAACTACTTGAAAATATTACTTCTTAGGCATATACAAATTCTAACAAATATGTTAGTAAGCAGACTTACTCCGCATATTGATAACATTCTAGGAGATCATCAATGTGGATTTAGAAGAAACAGGTCTACAACAGATCAGATATTTAGTATAAGATAGATTTTAGAAAAGAAATGGGAAATATAATGGTACTGTACATCAACTATACGTAGACTTCAAAAAAGCATTATGATTCAATTAAGAGGGAGAAGTTTTGTAGTATCCTGCTGGAGTTCTGAATTACTAAAAAGTTAGTTAGACTTATACGAATGTGTCTAAATGGCACAAAGAGTAGGATGCGTGTAGGCAAACCTTTTTCGGACACTTTTAAAATCCAGAATGGGTTGAAGCAAGGAGATGCACTATCTCCTCTACTATTTAATTTTGTGTTAGAGCATGCCATCAAATCTTTAGAGGATGAGGAAAGCCTAGAACTCAATGGTATTAATAAGCTGTTAGTTTATGCCCATGATATACTATTGGGCGATAGCGAGGAGATACTAAAGGCCAACACGCACACACTACTGAGTGACACTAAGAAATTGGGACTGGAAGTAAATATCATTAAAACTAAATATATGGTCACACATAGAAATACATTATTTAATGGAAATGGACAACTAATGACAAATGACGGAAATTTTGAGGAAGTGGCTGAATTCAAATACCTAGGAACTAGAATCACAAACAGGAATGAGATGCACAAGGAAATTCAACATAGGCTCAATTCTGGAAATGCATATTATTATGCATTACAGAGACTCTTGACTTCCCAACTCCGTTAAAAAAAACGTTAAACTGAAAATATATAAAACTATTATTCTACCAGTTATATTGTATGGGTGCGAAACATAGACTCTTACTTTAAGGCAGGAAAGGAGATTACGAATATTTGAGAATAAAGTTCTTAGGAAAAATTTTGGACCAAAGAAAGATGAACAGACAGGTGAATGGAGAAGACTGCATAACAATGAATTACATGGTCTTTATAGGAAGCCAGATATAATAATAACAGTTAAGTCTCGTAGACTGCGATGGACAGGACATGCGGCACGAATGGGGAATGAAAGACGTGCATGGAAGCTTCTTGTAGGAAAACCAGAGGGAAATACCCAGTTGGTAGACCAAGAATGAGGTGGGAGAATAACGTTAACTATGATTTGTGGGAAGTAGATTATAAGGGGATGATTGGAAAACATTGGCTCAGGATAGGGATGTTTAGAGAGCTTATGTACGCGCGGCCATGAACCTACGGGTTCGATAGTGCCAGTTAGTTAGTTAGGGCTCGTTGGTGTAGTGTGTAGCTTAAATTCTCTGCAGCATGTCCGATACATTGGTTTGTAGATCCCATTGGGTTAAAGAATGAAGACCAAAATAATGAATAAATTAATACAAATAAACAATAAAAATTAATCAATAAATTGTATTTTTTATTATATACAACTTTCCTGATTAGAGGATTGCCTTAAGGACAAAGTGATACAGACAATTTATTTTCTAAATTGATGAAATACATTTTGTAAATAGATTAAAAAAATTTCAAATTGTTATTGAAGTATACGTACTATAAAGTAGATATTTTGTAAAGATGGTTTGTTAAAATGTAAATTGATCCTCTAATGGCAGCGATGGCAATTTTAGAAATATACACTCTGTCCAAATCTAAGAAATTCCATAATTTAGCTAAGAATCGTGGTATAGTACCTCTTGCACCGATCATCGATCGTGTGACAGTTATTATTAGTATTTCCAAACAGCCAAGTTTGTACTAAATTCGAAGTATTATTTGACTATTCTATAAATCAATTTAGATTTTTCATTTACTATTTAATGTAACGGAATACCAATCTTCACTATCGAAGGAATTATACTGGAGTTGTAATGTCTTGATCCAATATTTTTAATAGTACATTACGAGGGGTGGTTGGGAAATGTTTTTTACAGAATTAAGGAAACTGTTTAAAAACCGAGAGATAGCGAGGTTTTTAATTTCCGAGATTCTGTAAAACACTTCACAAACGTGCGTTGTACATTATTTTTTGTGCGATGGTGTTTTAAAAATAATAAATAATAGTAAAATAATAACATCTTTGTTGGAAATATTTGCGTTCATTATAAATAATTGACCAAAGTTAACAGAGTGGGCATTGTTTATTAGTCGAAGAAACAGGAGGCCGTGAGATCAATTTAGTGATAAGTTGGCGGCAAGTGCGTATTTATCTTTTTATATTGTTTCAAATAAAGTTCAGTTCATTTAAAGTGCAGTGATTTGTTCGTATAATATATAGTGACTCTACCTTTTGTATAGTGGGAGCCTTAACCTCCTACTACCCCAAGGGCCTCCTGAGGCCTGTAGTGGGATCACTTTACTTTACTTTACCTTTTGTATATTTTTTGTACATACATTGTATATAGTATACATACAGTGGTTTTACTTCCCACGCGCGTATTTATATTATGTAACATTACAGTATAATTATTTTTATTACAGTATAGTTATTTAGGTTGGCAACCCCGACTTGTTTTCAATCATGGTCGCCATTGCTGTAAGTACGACAAAACGCACTATCGAGCAAATACATTACGAAACTCCGTTGAGGTCACTTTGTTACAATTTTTATCAAATATGAAACACTACCTGAGATCTCAGTCGTCCTAAACAATCAGCAGTGTAGTTTTGTAGGAGGCCTTTCGAAACTTAAGTTTCATCTTCTACTTTCTACTTTCAGTCTTCAAGCTTAAAGAATTTGGCGGTATCTTAGTCCATTTAGTGGAATCTGTTTAACTATTTTATAACTCTATTTAAATTTTTCATTCACTATTTAACGTATCGTAATGCCAACTTCATTATTGAACGTTCCCTTGCCATTAATGTTATTATACTTAAGAAGAAGGGAGGGAATTTTTACATTTTCCAATTTTTGTCATGCATACCTTAATTTAGTCAAATAAAAGTAATTATAGAATATAAGTTTAAAGTTTAGTTGTTCTTTCGTTAAAATGATTTGTTCTGTTTGACTTTATTATTACAGTATGTCCCTTAATTGCCAGATGACGTATCTGCTAGAAGAAAATTAAAACATTAAACAGAAATAACAGAACAAACAGCTGGCCACTCTTGCCATATAAAGAAATAACTGGACATCGAGTAAATACTCCATAAATTGTAATACAAATACAAGTATAAAGTTGGCCAACCAATTACCAACTACCAAATCAAGATTTTTATCTCGCAATTCTGTATAATACTCACTTTCATATACTTTTTTTTTCTAAATACAGAGTGTAACGAAAATAGTGGGTAAAAGTAGGTATGGATTTTAGAAATGTAGGGTGAAAAGTTTATACTTTTTAAGTTCATAATTGTTTTTTATACCTTTGAGGTTATAACAGAAGATGTTGAGAGCAATAGCAGGATACCAAAAGACCGATAAAAATAAAAACAAAGATGTAAGAACAGAACTTAATATATTTAATCTCTGTGAAAGAATAAAATACTATCAAAACGCTTACCTTCAGCACGTATTACGAATGAATGAACAGCGCATGCCAAGAAGAATGTATAATTATAAAACAAAAGGGAGAAGATTGTTGGGAAGACCATTGAAGAGATGGAAGGACCAATTCGACATATAATGAGATCGGAACAGGCCATTAGGCGTAATCCTTGTTGTTGATGATGATGATGAGGTTATAACAGTGTTAAATATATAAATTATTTGTGCCTTGTATACTACAAACATTATAGTTGAGGAAGACGACAGTATACAAGGTACAAAACATTTATATATTTAAAAAAGTTTATATCAACAAATATATAAAAATACTAGATAATCTGAGTTAGAAGTTATTACCAGTTTAAGGAGTAAGCGCAGGTTGACAAAGGGCGCTGCAGTCATGTTTATGCAGGAATAGAACACGTGACACAGCTATCTATGAAGTGCAGAGGGGAATGGGACGTGGGACGCTGACAGTGCAGGTCTAGTAGAAAATTTGTTAGCGGTGCACACTGCAATATGTAAATTATCATTTTGCGTTGTGAATTAATCACTTTTCTTTGAGACTTTTAGGCGTCTCCATTCTTATACAATACAAACGTAGATCTATAATACAAATCGTTGTATTGACACGAAACCGCTGTTCAAGAGCGAACGATGTGGTTACAAGTGCTATTAGGCAACTGTGATTCTTTGCCCACTGTACACTGCCTTATATGACGTCACGTGTAGCAACAAACAGAGCTTCGTGATGCTTCCGCCTGCAGAGATATTTTGAATGACTAATAGAATTAGGTAAACTACAACAATATTATGTTTATTATTTTTTCCAGACAATGATTAACGTAACTAAAGGTAAAAAGTTTCACTCTGAGCCGGATTTCAACTCTAGCCTCCGGCTTTACATACAGGCGCTCCACTATTAGGCTACTTAGTTATGTTAACCATTGATCACAGGCGGTTTATCTGGAAACAGTAATTCCATATAAGTTACGTAATTAGCTGTTGTTTCACTATATTAATGGCTTCTTACAGGAAAGTCATGTGAGGGACCGGAGATTAAAGATAAAGGAATTTGTGTTTGGTCCGGGAGATGTGCCTATGTTGCTCAATGATAGAGCGCTAGCGCATACATCTGGAGAGTTTGGGTTCAAATTCCAGCTCGGTTGCAACATTTTCTCTCTAGAGTTATGTTAATATTATGTTTGATTGTTGGAGTTAGTTGATTTTATGATGAAGGCTGGAGATTCGGATATCGAACGTATAAAGAGTCTCTTTCCATGGCGTTGCCGGTACCGTCCTTATCTTCCATTCCGGCGGCCAAGGTTCGGTCGCCATTGAAGTCGAGGATTTTAAATATTGACCTTAAGTCTGCGTGAGTATATATGGAAGTAAAAAAGTAAAAAGTAAAATAAAATAAAATAAAATAAAATATCAAGGGGAGAAAAAAAAATATGATAGGAAAAGAAAAATAAATGTCTGAGTCAGGATTTGAACCTAAGTCTCTAAACTCTGTACGTTTAGCGCTCTGACCAACTGAGCCACTCAGGTATCCTAACACAAACGTTTATTTTTCTTATATATGTAGTATTCTCAATTTACACGAGAGGTAGCGGGAAGTCGTTCCAACTGCCATCTAGAGGCCATATATATATATATATATATATATAATATGTGAATGACATTAAGCGAGTGCTCGAAACAACGAAGAATTAAGTGAACAATACAAAGTACCACGCTAAATCGGAATCGAAACGAATTCGATGGGTTCGACCTTTATTGTAAAATATTGTAGCTAGTTTAGAGAGTTATTTCGAACTCCGTTTCTCAAAGCATCATCTTTATGAATATTCGCGGGATCTATACTTTTTATATTCATCACCTTTTTATTCATTTTTATTTACACCGTTGAAGTTATGATTATTATAAGTATAAAACTTTTTACTTTTTTTGTATATACCGTCGTCCTTAACTTCAATATTGGAGTTGAGGACGACGGTATATAAAAAAAGTTATATAATTATTCACGGGATTCCTTAAGGGTGCGCGAGTAGCGACCCTGCTAGATGTTTCTAAGCACCTCCTTCTCGAAGTTCGAGAGCAGCATATTGATGCGCGCGCAGCGAGCCTTTTGAAATCTTTCTGCGCCTCGCGCATGTCCTATATAATGCGGGACGAGATCGTGAGAGTAAGTCAAGTTACAGTCAAGCCGTTCTTATTTCCGGCGTAGCCACGTCTATCAGACTTTTGGCGCGACGGCTGCATGTGGTTTACAAGACAAAGTTGTATCGTCAGATCTGTAGTACGGACTTGTGTGGTGGACGAATCAATTCGAGTATTATTACAGTGTGGTGTTATCGGTGAATTTTAAGTCTCGTAATGCCGCGGAGGACTCGGAAGACTATCAATTCACAAACCAGAGAAATATTTCTTAACGTTAGAGATTATTTCGAAAAAGAGCGTGAGAACAATGGTATTTATTGCCTTTTTCGGTCCCGTAATACAAGATAGACTTGGCAATATAGTAACATCCTTCGTAAGTGTGGCATGTGTCTTTGACGCATAACCTTGAAGAGAACCATTGTTAGTGAAGCAGCTAGTCAGCTGACCAAATGCTGTCGTGTGATTCGCTGTCAGAAAGAACGAGCTACTCTACTGTAGTATGGTAGAGTCATTTTGGAAGTGACAGTGAAGAATTGAGTATATCAGCAGGCTATGAAGATGGATTGAGTGATACTGTGGAACACTAAGGTCTAACAGGAGTAGAAATATAAGTGCTTGTAAAGAGAATTTGATGTGCAAATTATAAAGAAAACTTGAAAATGTTAGTGCCAAAGGGTGTTGTCGTATTTAAAAGAAATTACTGGCTGTTTAATAACGGCCCGGCAAGTGACAATATTCTTCTACGTATTACACTACAAGCACGTTCTTTTACATCCCTTATTACGGAATTTTGATACACTTGCTTTATGATGCATTTTTTGAAGCCCTTAAAGAATGTAATCGAAGTACAATGGAAAAATTATGTAGTGATATTTGATAAAAATTATATCACTTGTATCATGAACAAAATTGGAGTTACACAAACCAATCTTCATACTTATGTTAGCCTCTGGTTGAAAATTACTTTCAAAAATAATTTTTTTCATTGCTAGTGTACATATAGAAGCTATTATAATTGCACAAGATAAATGGAGAGTAGTTTGAATTATACATTTTTAAAATAATACACGATTAATTATTACGAATTGTACATACTTTAAACTACTACTATGTCGCTTTGGATAATCGTATCTAAATGAAATTGGTGGCAATCAAAAGATAAACTCAAAACGTTTTTGCTATACCTCATAGACATTTAATGTGGCCCTCGCGAGTGACGCTACAGACATATAAATATCTAAATAACCAACAATGAACCCATATCGACCACAAATAATAATAAAAATAAGACGAAAGGTTCGCCCTAATGTTCATTGATTGTTCTTTAGTTTTTGCTGTAGTCATTCAGCGATTTCGTGTTTCTTGGGCATTTCGGTATATGATATCGGTCGCACTGTCCGCCACACAATTCACACACGCACTTCTCACTAGGTTCGTGATATTTCTTGACTCTGCACACCTTATGATGAAAGCCGTGTATCGCATATCGTGTTACAACATGTCTTAGCTCCTGGTTGGTTTCAGTCCAGTTTCTGGCCAACATAGTTCCTGAGGTGTAGAAATCAGCACTCTGTTTTTCTCTCCTGATGTTTAAAAGTTCTTGGCAAGAGCTAGTAGATGGTAGTAGCCTTCTCAGTCGTAGATCTTCTATGTAGTATGTTTCCTTTGTGAGTTCGACCACAAAAAACATGATTAAATTTAGTTTGGTTTCTGTATTGTTGTCCACTATTCTCCATTGTTGACATTGTTGACATGCACAAAACTTTTTGAGTTTCTCTTTTGATTGTCACCAATTGCATTTAGATACGATTATCCAAAGCGACGTAGTAGTATGATAACATATTTGTGGACACGGTGTATTTTAGAATAGTATTTCGAACATTGTTTATTTGCGAGCGGAAAATAGGATCATCAATTTTAGTCTAACAGTCGTCGATAACTGAATCCAAATGATGATTGAGGATACCCGTGGAATCACATATACCACATTATTGACATTGATCAGATGTATAGAACACTCCTGAACTATGTTTTCACGTAAGACTACGAAGTTCACATCGGTTTACGTGATAACAGCATGTTATACGCTGATATAATAATATGAGCATAAATCCGCACAGCTCTTTGTTTTTTAACGTTACATTATCATAGGTGCCCACATTAGAAGTCAGTCTATGAGACTGATTTCAGTCCTTCTAAAACTGTCAAGCTCTCCATATATCCTTATCCTGATATTTTTTTTCAATCATCCCCTGTATAATTTACTTCCCTCAAATTGTGATTAATATTATTCCCCCACTTCATTCTTGGTCTACCAACTGGGCGTTTTCCCTTTAGTTTTCCTATCAGAAGATTCTATGCTTCTCTTTCATTCTCCATTCGTATTACATGTCCTGCCCATCGCAGTCTACGAGATTTAACGTATTATATTTGGTTTCCTATGCAGATCATGTAGCTCAGTGTTATTTAGTATTCTTCATTCGCCTGTCTGTTCGTATCTCTTTGGTCCAATTGTTTTTACTAAGAACTATGTTGTACGGGGTGAATCATAAATATGGATATACGTTTGATAGCGTTGTGCGATGAAAATATTACAATTACAGGAAATATGAAATTCCTGTTGGGAAGGCAATTATTCAAATTACAACAATGGAATAAAACAGTGTAGAACTTACGTCATTAGTCAAAATGGCATTGGATACGCAACAACATATTACAATTGTTGCATGGGCAATAACGTATGCTAATGATCGTGAGGCCGCAAGATGGGCAAGATGTGAGTTGCAGCCGTCGACTGTGGGGAAGTGGAGAAAACGACTGCTGGAAACGGGAAGGATGCAGAAAATCAAACCTCCTGGAAGACCTCGCATTAGCACGGATGCAGAAACAACGAAGAGAATTGTGGAGGCGTTCGACGCTAGCCCACAAAAATCAACCCGCCAAGCTGCACGTGAGCTTCATATCAGTCAATCGAGTGTGTTTTAAAGCGTTAGAAGTACCACCCCTTCAAACCGATTCGTGTCCACGAACTTAATGAAGACAACCCTGGCAGGCGGATGGAATTTTGTGAATTTGCTGTAAGGGAATCAGCAAACGACGAACATTGGTACAGAAAATTGCACTTTTCTGATGAAACTGTTTTCCATGTGAACGGACGTGTTAATCGACACAATTGTCACTATTATGGTAAATAGAATCCTAATGTTATTGAAGAGACACGTTTAAGATGCGTCAAAGTCACTGTTTTGGCTATGATCGGATGGGAAGGACTGTTAGGAATGCGAATTTTGGATGAGACTGTTAATGGTCATCGGTATAGTGACATCCTTAGACAAATTGTCCTGCCGGTAATGCAAAGTGCTGAACATGAACAATGTTTATTCCAACAGGATGGTGCGCCTCCTCATTATGCAATTGCTGTGAGGGAAATTTTGGATGATCATTTGTAAAACAGGGGGGTGGGAAGAATAGGCCCCATTGAATGGCCATCCCGTTCCCATGACCTCACAGCATGTGACTATTGGTTGTGGGGTTATTTGAAGGAGAAACCTCAAGACGTCGACATGCTGAAATTAGTGATTGAGGAAGAAATTAGAGCTATTCCTCTAAACATGTATCATAACGCGATGAATGACTTCCCAAAGCGTTGCCAATTGTGCTTGGATGTAACGGCGAACAGTTTGAAGCAATAAAGTGACTTGCTTAGTGTTGTTGTAAGTGATTTGTTTTGTTGTAATTTGAAGGATTCCCTTTCGAATGATAACATTATATTTCCTTTAATAATAATATTTTCGTCACAAAATGCGATCAAACGTATAGCCATATTTCTGAATCACACTGTAGAATACACTGCACAATACATTGATATTAGTAACATATTGCAATGATGTAGTGACCGAATCCCCTGGATTTTGCCTTACTATTGAAGAAACCCTGCAAATCTCAATAAAGAAATTCAAGCCGCCCAGGAATCAAATCCGGGCATATTGCGTGATGTTTACTACAGAGCAATAGCGATGGTTATATGTGTTTTTGTTGTGAAGTGAAATTTATGGAGAGTCATTTCAATATGCATCATATGCTTCCACGAAACAGAGAAAAATCTCTTGAGGCAGTTTAGCAAGAGGTGTATTTTCTCATTATGTCGATTCTTGTAAGGAACGCGTGGGTGTGCAGGAAATGTACCGGGGGCACAAATACTTGGAGAAGTAGTGGATTAGATAGAAATCGGTCGCGCCCAGTTGCACTTTGTGGGCGTAACTCCAAACCTCTGCACGACCGCCAGTTGTAATTGTTTTGAAATGTTATTCTTCCTCCCTTCATTTTCAGCTTCTCTTGAGGTACATCCCACATTCGCTAAATTTACAGAAACAATTTATAATTGGTCTAACATCTAATCATGAGTTGCAATGTCCTAGGTCAATTATTAGGTAGCACTGGTCAACATATATATTTTACAGACTATGAATAGACCTGGATGCTAAATATTTGAATTCTCTCCCCACCCCATCACGTCATATGTCAACCGCTATCAGAAGATAAAATAAATTTAAATCGTACGGTATTTATTAAATCAGATTATAACAGCTGGGAACCCGACATGCTGACCAAATGACACCCCTACACTGGCTGGATGATCATCTATATCTGTGATTAGAACATGTGGATGTGAGTCCAACAGCCAGCTGGTAGGTCAAGTGCCTTCTAGGTCTGTAGTGCCATGGAGTTTAATATTTATTAAATAAAATCATATAGTACCCACTAACAACATCAATAAATACGGAGTGATTCAAAAGTCTCTTGGCATTTTCCTCATATCGTTAATTTATGTATTATTGTTATAGGTAATTGGAAACTATGCTAACAATAGAGGAAAGATTAGCTGTCGTTTTCGCTCGTATACGAGGATTGATGTACGGGCAGGTCCAAGAAGAATTCACTTAGAAAGTTCAGAAAATCACATCATAGCAGGCAAGCTATTAGAGATCTGGTACTGAAAATGAAACGGAAGGGATCTGTTGCTAACGAGGAACGTAGAGGGAGGCCGGCTACAACACCAGAAAACGTGCAAACCATACAGGATACCATCTCATGAAGTCCCGGAGCATCAACCAGAAGACTCAACAGAGTGTTTGGTATGTCCCAAAGCACTGTATGGCGTACGTTGCGCTTCAAACTGAACAAACGCCCTTATCACATCCAGATAATGCATAAGCTTGAACCAGAACACTATGTAGCTCGACAAGCTGTGTGATGCCATAGAAAATGAAGACATCATGGAACATGTGTTGTTCAGTGATGAGGCAACATTCCACACATGTGGACATGCCAATAGGTATCATTGTAGGATTTGGGCTGGCGAACAGCCAAATACCATACAAGGGTTTCAGAGACACAACAAAGGTAAATGTGTGGCTGGGAATAACAAAAACAAAAATTTACGGGCCGTTCATGTTTGCGGAAACAACAGTAACTGAAGTAACTATCTTGACATGTTAGAACGATACATGGAACCGCCAGCTGGCACAGGATGATGTACAAGATACTGTGGTTTTCCACTAAGGTGGTGCACCACCCCATTTTGCCATCATTCTTCGTGACCACCTCAACGAAGTTTTCCCTGGAAGGTGGATCCATCGTGGTTCACCGAGAATTTCGGCGGCCCGTTCTCCAGAACCGACTACTTTGTTTGGTGTTTCGTTAAGTCCAAAGTGTATGAAGTGAAGATCAACACCTTACAGCAATTCAGAAACCGAATAACTGCAGAGGTAGCTGGAATCACACCAGCTATGCTGGCAGAAGCGTTTCGTTGTACACAAGAAAGATGGAGTCTGTGCCGTGACTTAGAGGGCCACCACATTGAAATGTATTGAGTTTATCATCCAGTAGTCATTACTTTCCATATGTAATAAAAAGTTTGACATAAAACATTGATTTGACGAAAATGTCGAGACTTTTGAATCATCCTGTATATATGTTGTCGCTATTATATTTTTTATTATTCTGTATATTTAAAATGTACGAGTAATTCATTGGTACCGAGAGGTTCATGACCGCGCGAATTCTCCTCCTCAATCATAAATAATATTATTCTCCTATCTTATTCTTGCTTTATCTACAGGGCGCCAAGTTTTCAAATATTTCATGATAAATCTACATTTCCTGTCGATCTGATATTCCTGCAATAGTGTCATACTCATGA
The DNA here is from genome assembly GCA_030220185.1 of Diploptera punctata. Taxonomy (NCBI): domain Eukaryota; kingdom Metazoa; phylum Arthropoda; class Insecta; order Blattodea; family Blaberidae; genus Diploptera; species Diploptera punctata. The sequence goes on along the minus strand of JASPKZ010000046.1, from coordinate 204,141 downwards.
TTCATATACAGGTAGCTATCTTCTATCTTTAGATTATTTCTACCTCCAATTTTAATTTTTTTTTTCGCTACTTATCGTACTTTCTTCTGACGAAAATCCATGCACACACATACAGGTTCTCTCTCTCTCTCTCTCTCTCACTATCTCTCTCTATCTATCTCTTTCTCTCTCTCTCTCTCTCTCTCTCTCTCTCTCTCTATATATATATATATATATATATATATAGTATTTTATTTAACAAATCTTTTTAACTACTCAGTTCACAATTCAAAGCTGAGGGTAAAGGACCGAAACATGTATTCAAATTTCCTTAATCCAGTTAACATGATGTAAATATACTGTTCTTCTTCCCTCCAGAAAGAAGACCTTCTCAAGATTACAAATTCCTGAAGACTCTTCAACCCTGGTAAGAACTGAAAAAAATGAATCTCAGATCAGAGGCAAATACAGTAATCAGTAAGACAACCAGGCCCAGGCATGATGTAAGTTACATTACAATGACGATCAAATTTGAATTTTTCCAACACCATGTAAACTTTGCAAGCAATCGCTAATTCAATCAAACTAGCCATATCGAATGTTATCTAACTCCGATTATATCAAAACATGAATTCCTTTGAATAATTGTATAGTAATGGAAATGTCATATATATTTTGGGTCTAAGGTATGTGGTTTTCTCAGATGTAATCATTTTTTTGCAGAAGTTTATTAATGCTGTTGTGATATCTCGGAGGAGGTCATAATATTGAGCTGGTCACTCATTCAGAGAAGCCCTCCATGCCCTTGTGTGGTCAAAAAAGTATGTGTGTCATCCACAATTTGAAATCTCTCTCCCGACAAGCCGTGTTACTATAAGACCCGAGTGGAGTGTGACATGTAAAAAGTTTCTATAAACTGAGAAGTCAAACTGATAAAAGAAAGAAAGAAAAAATAAAGTTCATTCATGTATTGCCGTAATTTTGGTGAGGAACTGTGAGCTACGTGGTTTTTATAAGAAAGGCGAAGTAACAAGAGCTTTTAAGTCTCGTACACTGCGATGGGCAGGACATGTGACACAAATGGAGAATTAAAAAGGGTCACGGAAAAATAGAAACTGTAGAAATGAAGTTCTTATGTTCAGTAGCAGATGTGACAATTTTGGACAGAAAAATAAATGAAGATATTAGGAAATACTTAAATATTTTTAATCTAACAAATATAATTGACAACATGAGAAACAACTGGTATGAACATGTTGAAAGAATGCCTACAGATAGAATACCGCAGCTGCTACTAAAGTACAAATCAATAGGACATAGAAGTGTTGGACGCCCATTTACTAGATGGGAAGATCCACTTGACGTGAAAACAGGTCAGAAGGCCTAATTTCATGAAGCAGAAGAAGTAACTTCTTGTTAAAAACCGAAGGGGAAATACCCAGTAAATAGACTCAAGAATGAGGTGAGAAAATAACATTAACCAAGAGTTGAAGCAGGTGAATCATGCAGAGGATGATTGAAAAACGTTAGCGCATGATAGGGATGTATGAAGAGCTTATGTCCGCGCGGCCATGAACCTCCGGTTTTGATAGTATATGTGAATTAGTTAGTTATTAACCATTTTACACATTAGTACACAGAGGATCTGAAATGAACAACTGTTTCCTTTGACAATTTTCGATCCCTTGGTCAGTTCGGGGACAAATTGAAATATAAGATACGAAATTAAAAACATGAATAATAATTTCACTGAAGGGGATTTGGTAACATCGAAAATATGTGTGTAGGCATACGCCTATTTGATATCTAATATTAAATTTACCACTTCTCACTTAATGACAAATTAAATTTGGTTAGAACCAGAGATATTGGGTTCAAATCCCGATTTAGGCATATATTTTTCTCTTCAAATTTAATATGCCTATTTACTTTATTGAAAAATACAAAAGGAAAACATCCTCCCATATAACTAGAGGGAAAGCATCCAGTAGGAAGTTCCAGATTGAGATGGGAGAATATTATCCATGATTTGAGATGGTGAATTCAACAGAAAAAAAAACATAGGAAAATATTAGTTCAGGATAGAGATGTGTGGATAGTTTATGTCCGCGCGCCCAGGACTCTCCGGGTTAATAGTTTTCTTATATTAGCTTCCCCAATTATTTCTCCGTCCATTATTATACTTCAGCCACTGGATCTCCAGCTCTGACGTTTTCACGACAGTGTTGCCGATATGGATATTCAATGGGAGGGACCGCTTTATGTATGCTGTTAGCAGAAATGCAGCTGACAACATCTCAACAATTTCAAACCTTACTAGCGCGCTATAGCAGCGTCAAGAGCAGTGATTGCTTGTGGCAGACATCTACTCTCACTTCAACTAATTCCTTATTGGCAGAAGAGGGCTAGTTTCTGCCTTTACCCCTCGTACAACCTAAACGTCAAAGCCAAGATCCAGTGGCTGAACTTTACTTCTAGTTCATACTTCAACAGGCAGATTTATGTGGGACTAAATTCAATCGGTTTCTTGTCTTTTTTTTTGTATTTTCCATCATCATTCTTCCTTGCCCATGTCCATAGTATAACTTCGGTTCTTGTGTTTCTCCACACGCCTTTTCCATATCCTTATTTTTAGAGTTCCAGTCTTCTCCCTTCATCGTCTTAGTGTCCTGGTATCTGCTCCACTCATTGGCAAGGCTCATAACAGAACAATTTACTGGACTTTTTATTTCTCCTCTGCAAGAATCAACAGAAGATTTGTATTTTCTTTTTAATGCTTCTTTAGGCATCGATGTTCTCTGAATTCTTTCAAGAAGCTAATTTTACTGCCTATTGCTCATTCCAGATATTTGAAATTGTTTTCTTATTCTTATTCTCATATTGATGTTAAACATTTATCTTCTTTTTCCTTCTGATAACCTTAGTTTTGTGTTCTTTGCATTTCTTTTTATCCCACATTGATTAAACTCTATTTGCATGTTCCATATTATCCTCTCATCTTATGCTGTTAAAGCTATATCGTCCGCAAATCTTAAGAAGCTATTTTAAAATATACTTACTTACTTACTCACTGGCACTATCGAACCCGTAGGTTCATGGCCGTGCGGACATAAGCTCTCCATACATCCCTATCCTGAGCTAATGCTTTCCAATCATTCCCTGTATAATCTACTTCCCTCAAATCATAGTTAATGTTGTTCTCCCACCTCATTATTGGTCTACCAACTGGGCGTTTTCCCTCTGGCTTTCCTACAAGAAGCTTCCATGCAAGTCTTTCATTCCCCATACGTGCAATATGTCCTGCCCATCGCAGCCTACGAGACTTAACTGTTCTTATTATATCTGGCTTCCTATAAAGACCATGTAGTTCATTGTTATGTAGTCTTCTCCATTCACCTGTCTGTTCATCTCTCTTTGGTCCAAAAATTTTCCTAAGAACTTTGTTCTCAAATATTTTAAAATATAAGTAAAATTAATTGAATGTTTGTTTTCAATCAGTGTAGAGGAAAGGAATAATCTTAAAGAACAATGTAAATTAAGATGTAGCGCAGACAAAGAAATCTAAGTATTTAATTCATCCTGACGGAACAAAGAAAATGATTTGACGAGTTCTGGAATTTGTAATAAAATACATTAAACCATATTTGGATTATTAATACTGCTACCTTCACAGTTAATAGTTATTATACGATAAAATACATCAAGACTGCAATAAATTGTAGTCTTTCACTACATTGATATTTTTTACTTGACGATAGCACATTTTTTAGACCGGCGATGTCTTCATCAATAGTTAGTTAATTCATTATGTCGAACAATTGATAAAATTTAATTCCGATTATTGTTTAGATATTCCCGCATATTTTTAATGCCCCAAGTTGTCCTTCTTGGACATTTCTGGTGATATCTCCTGGCATTGGCGTAATTGTAACCCATTTCTGAAGTTAGGGCCGCCTGGAAGGTGAGGTTACGTTGCCCCGATGATACGGTGGGTGATGATGATGATAGTGGTGCGCCAGGAGAGTCCTTAATTCTAAGCTTAATCCAAGATGAATATGAAAGATTGCGATGGTCATTTGATGTTCGGGCACCGTTTGGGCCTTAAAGTTTCCAAACGTTTGTCTTACGGTTGAGGAAAAACCGCGATAAAAACCTTATCCAGGAAACTGTCCCGAGGAGATCGAACCCGGGCCCGCTGAGTGGCAAGGCAGCACGCTACCTCTAGAGCACAGCGGTGGACATATTCCGCATATTACACTGTAGTAATTTATGTACCAAGGGTATTTATGGTTATTATGTCCTAAGGGCGACAGGTTACCATGCCGAGGGTCTTTGGTCTGAGGCTTGGTAAGTCGCACGTGGGCACGCCATAGCATAGTGGTTAAGGCAATACGCTACAAGCCGGATGGTCGAGGGTTCGAGTCCCGGTGGGTCAGGATTTTTAGTGACCAAAACCTTCTGGCGGCAATATGGCCCTGGTGTCGACTCAGCCTCTAACGGAAATGAGTACCAGATGCTTGTTCTGGGGTAAAGGCGGCCGTCACGCAGGGATGACAACCCAGCTGACATCCCGTGCCGAGTGTCTAGAAAAAGTGGGAGTCTTAACCTCCTACTGCACCAAGGGCCTCCTAAGGCCTATAATGGGATGAACAATTATAAAGTACTAAGATATAGGCCTAAACACTTTTTTAAAAATTGTGTTCCTATTTATAGACTATATCACCGGAGATCGTATCGCGTCTAGGATCTTTGGCTCTATTCCAGTAGATTGTGCATAGGCCTGTAATTTATATTCTAAACAAATTCCCCTATTTAACTTTAATGATGTTATTTGAATTCCAACATTGCTCTAGTATTTATGATTGAGGAAAATTGTGAAAAATTGCTTCAATCTGGATGGTCGGATCTGGTATTTGAACTCTGAAATTCCTGAAGTGAAGAGTGAAAATCTGACCTGCACACTTGCATCGTAATTTATTTTAGTTATGCTTATTGAGATTATAAATAACATTTTATTTTAAAGATTTTCAAACAGTTTAGTGAAAAATATACCATATTAGGCATTCAGAATGTAGTTGAAAATAACAGCAGAATTTACAGGTGTGTAATAAAATAATAATAATAATAATAATAATAATAATAATAATAATAATTAATAATGTAATTAAATAAAAATAAAACTTAAAGTTCTATATGATTTTCATATTTATTACAATATAAATTCGTAACAGCTGTTTCGGTACTATGTACCTTCTTCAGACATGATTACAAATGAATGAATTTTGTTATTATACCCAGTACATAACAACTGTAACTATGTAACTGAATGTAAAACAAACCTTTTTTAAATAAACAATCTCTATTATAAATTTAAAAGAGGCGATTCATTTAAATGTATTTGGGAATTTAACAGCCTATTGCTATTCTTCAATTTATTTATATCTACAATTTCTAAAATATCTAATTTTTTCCCTTTGTTATAAACATATAAAACTTCAAAATTTGAATCAAAACAATGATCGTATTGGAGTAGATGGTTAGCATACTTTGAAATGTAGATACTTCAAAGTTGCTAACCATCTACTCCAATACGGTCATTGTTTTTATTCAAATTTTAAACTTTTACATGTTTGTGGCAAAGGGAAAACATTAGATCTTTTAGAAATTGTAGAGATAAATAAATTAAAGAATAGCAATAGGCTGTTAAATTTCCAACTAGATTTAAATGAATCGCCTCTTTTAAATTTATAATAGAGATTGTTTATTTTAAAAAAATTGTTTGATTACATTCAGTTGCATAGTTACAGTTGTTAAGTACTGGAGTTTATGTATCTTTTTCTTCATCTTCTTCTTCTTCTTCGTTTTCTTCCTTTCGAGAATTATGTCAATGCGAACTGTTCCGGTCTCAAATCCGTCGTTTCCTTGGCCTCCCAAAGATCTTTTTCCATGTTGTTTGTATGTATTGGTCGTTTTGGGTAATCTTGTATTGTCCATTCTGTCTAAATGTTCTTTCCATTGGTATTTGTGCTCTTCTAGTTTATCGAGTATTGAAAATATATCCAGTTCATTTCTTATTGATTCATTGTAAAATCTATCCATTCTGTACATCCTTTTACGGATTTTAAAAATTTCATTTCAGTGGCTTGAATGTGTGAGATTTTTTTTGTAAGTACCGAAGATTCAGATCCATATAAAAGAACAGGAACAGCCATAATGTTATAAAACCTGAGCTGAGTTTCTCTTCGAGTCTTTCGGAGTGTTCTTCTTATGGTACCACACATCATTTGATATCGGTTTAATTTATTATGTATATCCCAATCATAGCTATATGTTATATCTGAACTAAGATAGTTAAAGTTTATCTTCTTCTTGCAAGCCCATGTTTCCCTTAACAGAGATTTAGGCGCTCTCCCCCTACAGGGAAGTATTTGAACCATACTAATTTAGTTACACTTGTTTTCGTATAGATGTCACTTGAGTGGTCCGAAACCAAGGTAGATATAATATATATTATATATAATCTATCCATAGTAATTCTGCCCGAAGGCAGGTCCTTCACTGCAATCATAGCATTTTCATGCCATGCTTACAACTTTACTAGGGAATTGTGTAGGTGTGGTAGCTTCCCGTTGCGTTCCACACCTGTGAAGGATGATGATGATAATGATAATGGTAAGGATGATAATGATAAGGATGATGGCCATATGATTTCGGGGTTATATATAATAACAAAATTCATTCATTCGTAATCATGTCTGAAGAAGGTACAAAGTACCGAAAAAGCTATTACGAATTTAAATTGTAATAAATATGAAAATCATATAATAGTTTTGGATAATTAGGTCCGGTTTATGGAAGGCAATAGAATTTAAGTTTTTTTTAAAGGCCAACTATCTACCGAATTAAAATTTATTTTTATTTAATTGAATAAATATGGATTTTCATCAAGTAAACGCCAAATCAATTGATTAAATAATAGTAATAATAACAATAATATAATAATAATTAATAATAATAATAATAATAATAATAATAATAATAATAATAATAATAATAATAATAATAATAATAATAATAATAATAATGTTTGTTCCAGAGTATGGGAAGGCTGACTCATGTCCAGATGAAGTTGCAGTACATCAGGTAGCCATTTTATATTTAAACTTGTTTAGAATTAAGATGTTATCTTGCAATCTAAATTCATGAACTGTTAAGATTATTTATTGTTAGTATTGCACGTAGGTGCATAAGTCCCAGTTGCCCATAATACGTGATGTGAGGATGTGTTTAATAAACATTCCACGCGCATACATTTCTTTGAATTCCGTCTGCTGATTTTCTTATTAATTTGTAAACTAAAAATGGATAAAATTATATGCAATACATGTAGGCTATACACATCATTTTAATGTCTCGTGGAAAGTACGTGTTCTACCAATTGAATGGTTCTGAAAATGTCTTAATATTTGTATATAAAGTACCCAAATGAGGACTGTATAGGATAAGAATCTGCATGTTTGCGAAATCAGATGAATCCAGTATGTAATTTATTTGTTCGGGTTCAGTGGATTAATATAAATGCTGTTCATTTTCGAAAAATACGTACATTCACAGAAATAATTATTTTCTAAAATTATGTATGTCAATTTCGAATTATCGAACATTTGAAGTAAGTCCCATATTCATGTCCAATTATAATTGGAAAAATAACTATTTTTCATTGCAGCACACTCTTGATTATGAATTATTTGAAAAACATTGTACTAAAGCTGTTGAAAATGTCTAAATATTTAAAATTCAGTTTATGTATTCCACGTTGTATAAGAACTTACACATGCATACGCAAAGAAAAATGAACAATACTCAGGTTGCATTTTAGCTGACATTTTGAAGTAATGTGTAGTAAAATAATAGTTTATGAATGAGATATAGTTCTTTACAGATTGTTATTTTTTTGGATTGTTTCTGGATGGTCCGCAATTTTTTATGTTTTCTTGTTGGACATGATAAGCTTCATTTTTAAAAACAGTCATCTCGAAATTTGGATGTCCACATTTTGCGCCGTAACAAAAATTAATATTTAGTGAATATGAAAAATACATAATCCATGAATAACACAATTGACGAAAACTGTGCATGAAGAGAGAGAACAGAAGACATAAGCTTTACAGTCTACTGGTACAACCCAAAGGGCCCAGTCATCAAATATTTGCAAAAAGAAATTAAATTAAGAATATAAAATAATATTACCAATAACTCTTAGAGAAACCTTAAGCCTGACTAAGTAAGTTAGATTCTACTCACCATATTACCCATGACTGATATATAATTAATATGCAGTGCTACAATGGTTAATTTATTAATAAAATTTACCTAGGGCGCATATTTACAGACAGGAATGAGGTGCACAACGAAATTAAACATATACTCAATTGTGGAAATGCATGCTCTTTTGGATTATAGGGACTCTTGTTGTACCAACTTTTCTCAAAAATCATTGAGTGGGGACCTAACCTTTAGTCATTAAAAATGTGGCGTATTTCATTTTTTTTTCTCGGCAACAATGCTGGTTATAGAATTGAAATTTGGTATGTGACATCTATATTACAATATGAGCATGTTTGTGTACTTAAGTACAATCTAACTTCAGTCGTTATGGTTAATTAAATGTTCAAAATGTCAGCTGAAAATTTTGCATTGTCTTGCCGTTTCCATGATAATTTTCCTAATTTTAAATATATTTTAATGATTCTTCTTTTATTTTACTCAATGTTGTAGCTACAAAATATACAATTGTTTAATTATACTTACTTACTCACTGGCACTATCGAACCCGTAGGTTCATGGCCGCACGGACATAAGCTCTCCATACATCCCTATCCTGAGCTAATGCTTTCCAATCATTCCCTGTATAATCTACTTCCCTCAAATCATAGTTAATGTTGTTCTCCCACCTAATTCTTGGTCTACCAACTGGGCGTTTTCCTTCTGGCTTTCCTACAAGAAGTTTCCATGCACGTCTTTCATTCCCCATACGCGCAACATGTCCTGCCCATCGCAGTCTACGGGACTTAACTGTTCTTATTATATCTGGCTTCCTATAAAGACCATGTAGTTCATTGTTATGTAGTCTTCTCCATTCACCTGTCTGTTCATCTCTCTTTGGTCCAAAAATTTTCCTAAGAACTTTATTCTCAAATACTCGTAATCTCCTTTCCTCCCTTAAAGTAAGAGTCCATGTTTCGCACCCATATAATATAACTGGTAGAATAATAGTTTTATATATTTTCAGCTTAACGTTTTTTGAAAGGAGTTGGGACATCAAAAGTCTCTGCAATGCATAATAGCATGCATTTCCAGAATTGAGCCTATGTTTAATTTCTTTGTGCATCTCATTCCTATTTGTGATTATTGTTCCTAGGTATTTGAATTCAGCCAATTCCTCAAAATTTCCCTCATTTGTCATTAGCTGTCCATTTCCATTATATATATATTCTGATATTTCTACGTGTGACCATATATTTAGTTTTACTGATATTTACTTCCAGTCCTAATTTCTTAGTGTTACTCAATAGTGTGTGCGTGTTGGCCTTTAGTATCTCCTCGCTATCGGCCAGTAGTACTACATCATCAGCATAAACTAACAGCTTATTAATACCATTGAGTTGTAAGCCTTCCTCATTCTCTAAAGATTTAATGGCATGCTCTAGTACAAAATTAAATAGTAGAGGAGATAGTGCATCTCCTTGCTTCAACCCATTCTGGATTTCAAAAGTGTCTGAAAACTGTTTGCCTACACGCACCCTACTCTTTGAGCCATTTAGACACATTCGTATAAGTCTAACTAACTTTTTAGGAATTCCGAACTCCAGCAGGATACTATATAACTTCTCCCTCTTAATTGAATCATATGCTTTTTTGAAGTCTACATATAGTTGATGTACAGTACCATTATATTCCCATTTCTTTTCTAAAATCTGTCTTATACTAAAAATCTGATCTGTTGTAGACCTGTTTCTTCTAAATGCACATTGATGATCTCCTAGAATGTCATCAATATAGGGAGTAAGTCTGCTTACTAATATATTTGTTAGAATTTTGTACGAAGTTGAAAGTAATGAGATGCCCCTATAGTTGTTGCAATCAGTTTTATCTCCTTTCTTATAAATTGGTACGATAATTGATTCCTTCCATTCATCTGGAAGAGCTTCTTTTTCCCAAATCATACTAAGCAACCAGCGTATCTTGTCCATCAATTTTTCTCCCCCTGATTTTATCAGTTCTGCTGGGATCTCATCTGAACCTGATGCTTTATACATCTTCAATTTTTCAATTGCCATTTCAACCTCTAATGCACTTGGCTCTGCGACTAGCATTTCTGCTGTCTGTAACTTATCCTCCTCAATGTCCTGTTCTGTATGTACATTTAATAGCTGATTAAAATAACTTTTCCATCTATTTAATATACTCTTGGAATCTGCAATCATATCCCCATTTTCATTCCGAATTATGTTTGTTCTAGCCTGAAACCCTTTCTTCTCTATACTAATTCCCTGATATAATTCTCTAATGTTCCTATTTTTTGCATTCATTTCAAGATCATTAATCTTCTCTCTCAAATATTCCCTCTTCTTACTCTTTAGTAACTTGGTGGTTTTCCGTCTAACACTACCCAATTGCTCTAAATTTACCTCATTTGGCTCGTGTAACCATTTCATTTTTGCTAGCTTTCTTTTCTTTACAATGTCGGCACATTCCTGATCAAACCATTTCTTGTTTTGCCTCTTTTTTAAACAACCAATGCTTTCTGATGCTAACAATTTAATAGTATCTCTTATAAGCCTCCCATTCTTTATTTATATCAGTTTTTCTTCTTCGTTTGCCACATTGTCATCTGAAGATTCCAGTACTTCAAATCTATTAGCAATTTTGATTTGGTATTCTTGCCGCATTTCATCATTTTTTTCAAGTTTTTTAATTCATATTTTACAGAATCATCTTTAGCGTTTGTTCCTCTCATAAGCGATAGCCGTTGTCTGATTTTCACCATGACCAGATGATGATCTGAATTGCAGTCTGTCCCTCTAACTGATCTAATATCAATGATGCTACTGTGCCAGCGTTTATCCACTAATACATGATCTATCTGGTTCCGAGTTTTTCCATCTGGGGACGTCCAGGTGTATTTATGAATATCCTTATGCTGAAATGTTGTGCTCTTAACAATTAGATTCTTTGATGTGGCAAATGTGACTAATCTAACCCCCGTTGTCGTTACTATCTTCATGAAGACTGAATTTGCCTATTGTTGGTTTGAATATATCTTCCCGCCCTACTTTTGCATTAAAATCTCCTAAGACAATTTTCATATGATATCGTGAAAGGCTATCAAATAAGCATTCTAATTCTTCATAGAACTCATCCTTGATCTTGTCATCTTTATCTTCTGTGGGAGCATGTACATTAACAATTATAAAAATCATGTCGTTTACCCTTTAGAATTATGTATGATATCCTATCACTAACAAACTTAATATCTCGGATAGCGGATAGGATCCTCCTTCTGACTAAAAAACCTGTTCCAAATGCAGGTCTTTCTGCACCCCCATAGTATAATGCAAAGCTTCCTGATTCCTGACTACCTTCTCCTGGCCACCTAACTTCCTGTAAAGCGACTATATCCAAGGGCGATTTATCCAATTCCCGCGTTAATATCCCTAGTGCCCCGCTATTGTATAAAGTCCTAACATTCCATGTTCCTAGGAACATGTCCGTGTGTTTGAGCCTTTGGCATGGGTTCCCTGAAGTAGTCCCCGCCCGGAGAACCGAATGGGGGACTATTTGACCTCCGGAAAATTTTACCCCAGTAGAACCCATGTCCGCATTTCTTGACGGTTGTATTTTTACGGTGAAAGATCGTCACTCTTTCGACCAAGGTACTTATTTCGTCTGGCTTATCACCTTCGACCAGTCCGGCATGGGTAACCCTATCGGCAGCAATGCTACCGCCGGCATAGCTCTCAGGATCATTTAAGCACACAAGCCACTCCACCACGACAAGGTAAAGATACCATGGAGGGATTGTTTAATTATATAGAGTGTAAATATTTTATTTTTCATTTTAAATTGATGCGTACTCATTTTTGTAAAAATGTGTATTAAAATATTTTTTTAAATGTAATATAATAGGTACATTACTAATTTCAGTATATTTTGTTCATCTCTGTAAACTACATATGCTTGCAAAATTTCATCTCAATATCTTGAAAACGTCCACCACGGTGGTCTCGAGGTAGCGTGCTGCCTTGTCACGCAGCGGGTCCGGGTTCGATCCCCGGTCGGGGCAGTTTTTCTAGGTGAGTTTTTTTATCGGAGTTTTTCCTCACCTGTAAGACAAATGTCAGGAAAACTTTAAGGCCCAAACGGTCCCCGAAATCATATGGCCATCATTATCATCATCATCCTTTACCGGTGTGGAAAGCAACGGGTAGCTACCACACCTACAATTCCCTAGTAAAGCTGCAAAGCATTAGCATGGAAATGCTAAGATTGCAGTGAAAGACCTGCCCTCGGGCAGAATTACTATGGATGGATGGATCTTGAAAACTTTGGGAGTTATCAGGGAAACCGTATTGAAAAAAGTTACCGAAGATGTAGGTACGTTCTAAAATTAAAGGACTCACTCGAGTGACAGCATTGCACATTTTTAAACATAACTCGAAAAGTAATAGAGATAGCAATGAAAATTTTTCACTAATTTAAAGATGTAGGTTCAATCTATATGAAAAAAAATCTAAAAATGACTTTTTTGACCCTCAAAGTTGTAGGGCCCCCCCTTAAACTGAAAATACATAAAACTGTTATTTACCCAATTACATTATATATATGCGAAGCATGGAATCTTACTTTATGGGAGCAGAGACGATTACGAGTATTTGAGAATATACAGTAGTTCTTAGTAACAATTTTGGACCAAATAGAGATGATCAGACAGGCGAATGGGGAAGACTGTATAAAAGTGAGTTACATTTTCTTTATGGGAAACCATATATGATAATAACACCTAAGTCTCATAGACTGCGATAGGAGGAGGGTATGTAGTCGAATGGGGAGTGAAAGAGGGGTATGAAATTCCTTGTAGGAAAACCAGAGGAAAGAGGCCATTAGATTGGCAAAAATGGGGTGGGAGAATAAATTATGATTTTAGGGAAGCATATTATACAGGGAACGATTGGAAAACATTAGCTAAGGATAGGGATGTATGGAGAGCTTATGTCCCCGCGGTCATGAATCTGAGGGTTCGATAGTTCTAGTGAGTTAGTTTAATGGATGTAATATATGTCTTTCTTACACCTCATCACGTTCAATCCGGTTTTATTTTTCATTCTATTATCACAAGAGTTTATTTATACATTCATCCACCGCCACGCGTGAGCAGCGTGGCGGCTAGAAGTTCGCTCTTTGCTGGCGGATTTCAATGCTGTACTCTTAGCTCCTTAAATTCATGCGTATAGATTTCTCATGCAATTTATTACTACAGGAACCACATGCCTTTATTCTGGAAGATGTTGAAAGTTACGTCTTTGTGCTGCTGCACATCTATCACGCCTTTTAAAGAAAATTTTTACTTATACTTATGGAGGTACTCAAAAAATAAATTGTATCGGAATAATCTAGATACATTGTAAAACAAAAATAAAATATATTACCTGAATTTCAGATCAAGAATTAAGTCATGCTAATGAAAGGCTTGAATAAATTCTGTGTAGACAGGTTGAGGATAGAGTTTTATTCAATGGACAAAACTATGAAAAGATAGAACATTTTAAATACTTCATCATCATCATAATTCATACAAGTATTAGGCCGTGTGGCCTGTTACGGTCTCAAAGAGGAGTTTTACATCCAGCGCTTTTTTTTGATATCCCAGCGATCTTTTGCCTTGGGGGCAGTAACGAATCATGACTTTTGGAATTCTATGAGACAGCATTCGTTGAGGATGGGCTTTCCAGTTAAATGCTTACGATCTTACATTAGTTAAACAAGTGAGTACGATGTATATTATAAAGTAGCAACAGATGTGCCAGAGCTCCTAAGAAATTCCTAACTAAAAGATATATAAATAAGAACGCAAAGGTTAGAGTTGGCCTACATAAAACACTCAGTAGACCAATATGTGGAAGTAAGACCTGGACGTTGACCAAAATAATGGAATCATACTTACTGACATGGAAAAGAAAGATGTTGAGAAAGATTATAAACCAAAGCTTGTAAATTCTAAATGGAGGATAAGTTTTAATTCTGCATTGAAAAATCAGTATAACTCCCTTCATATTATAGCTGAGATCAAGGCACGGAGATTGGAATAGTTGGGACATGTAAGGATAGAGGATGATCGGACTCCATTATTAAATGACAAGAAGGCAAAATATTCGTGAACTCTGGAGGTCAGGTGTTGGAGAATCAAGGCTCAGGACAGAAAGGAGTTCTTGGTTGTTACTAGGGCTTTTAAAGCTAAACTCAAAGGGCCATGAAGCCAAAGAAGAAGAGAAAAGGCTAGAGAGATGTGCGGCGGCACAATGTCATAATTTACAATATTTTCTGTGACATAGGTATGTGGTTATTGCAGTATAATTCGCATGAAAAATCTGTGATTTCAATTAAGGAGGTATGAATATTTTGTTATATCGGTGGTGTGCTCTCCCATCTGACAGCGGTGTTCTGTGATTTCAATTTAAGGAGGTATGAATATTTTGTTATATCGGCGGTATGCTCTCCCATCTGACAGCGGTGTGCTGTGATTTCAATTTAAGGAGGTATGAATATTTTGTTATATCGGTGGTGTGTTCTCCCATCTGACAGCGGTGTGCTGACATCTAAGTCAAGGCACAATATTTATATTCCATAATATAACAGAATATTCAGAGTAATTCAAAAGGTTGTGCACAAATTTCAGGAGCTTATAGAAGGGTCGAAATAAAACAATTTTTTATTAATAACCTATGGTCTGAAAAGTAATCCTGGGGCAGGATTAGCTTGGCGTTCGCCGTAGCGTAGTTGGTTAATAGAATAGAATATATTTATTTAGCCTGGTGGAGTTAAGGTCATGTGGCCTTCTCTTCCACTCACCAGGACAAACATATGTTACATATAAATACAAAAAATTACAATAATAGTCATACTAAACAATTAATTATCTGTCAAATTGAATAATAATGAAAATAATGTCTAATAATACAATAAAATTAAATACAATTAAAATTAAATTAATGATAGAATGAATGCGGCAAAACGCTACAAACCGGAACGTCGAGGGTTCGAGTTCCGTTGGGGTCCAAACCTTCAGGTGGCACCAGCCTATAACACTTGTTCTGTGGTAAAGTCGGCCGTCACGCAGGGCTGACAACTTGACTGACATTAAGAGCTGAATGTCTACAAGAAGTTGGAGCCTTAACCTCCTACTACCGCAAGGGTCTCCTATGGCCTGTAGCGGGATAAATTTATGTTATCTAATCTAATAGAACTTCTACGAAAAGGAACCCATCATTTTACTTTCCTTCCGATGGAAATTATAATAACAATTTTATTCCCTCAAAATTCCATAGATGTATGCTGGAATTGTAACTGTGAACCTCTTCTCGGAACCAGAGGTGAGCATGGTATTACCCGTTTAACGAGTGAGCGCAGTTGTTGGTGGAGGGCGCTGCAGTCGTGTTTATGCAGGAATAGAACACGTGACACTGCTATCTACGAGGGGAATGGGACGTGGGACGCTGACAGTGTACACTGCCTTATATGACGTCACGTGTAGTAACAAACAGAGCTTCGTAATTATTCCGCCTGCAGAGATATTTTCAATGACTAATAACTGCTAGAC
The DNA here is from genome assembly GCA_030220185.1 of Diploptera punctata. NCBI lineage: Eukaryota > Metazoa > Arthropoda > Insecta > Blattodea > Blaberidae > Diploptera > Diploptera punctata. The sequence goes on along the minus strand of JASPKZ010000046.1, from coordinate 188,285 downwards.
CACCTGGACCGATAAATATTTCGCCTTATAAGTTGTAATGAAATTTGTAAACAGTTTGGAAGTTCCAAAAAATTGTGTATAAAAGCATTAATAGTAATTTTTTAAATCATATTGATAGTATTGTTTATTTCTTATTGCCAAATTTGTTGTATGTACAATCTGCTTGTTTGCAATATAATCTTAAATTGTCCAAATAGTTGTTAGCATATGTAGCCAAGTTACAATCGTTTACAACTTGTTTCGTGGTCACATTATTAACTTTTTTGCTCTGGTAAATTATTCTCGTAATTTAAAACTCTATAACATGTAATCTGCAGAACTCGTCCCACACAAAAAATCTTGCATAAACAGTTAACAAACCAAGCAGGAAGTTAAATTCATTATTTTTACAATCTGAAAACATAACATTCACATGTTAAACTTTCGCAGGTATAAATATAGGGTTAACATTATTTAAGCCTAAATGTATTTCCAATTCAGAATAAAAGTGCGAAGAGTTTAAAAATTATCTTCTTAGTGTGTCAGAATATAATTACACATTTTATTTAGAAATAAGATATAGGAGTTTATTCATGCAACACTTTATACTGACGGAAAGTATTTGCTTGATTTTTGCACAATAACGTTTTTTGACGTGAATACATATTTAAATTTACGTCCATAGTGGGAGGCAATTCACAAAACTGATAATAAAACTAGGTGTTACAGTTGATATTGCAGCTACATATCTAACATCCACATCCAAAATTTAATTACACCACTCGTTAGATAAAGGATCAAAGAATTTGTTATGTTGAGTGTGCACGGTGACTCATCGCGCGCGGCGGAGGGGGTTGCGCCGCCATTTTGAGGTCGCTTCGCCACGTCACAATTTTCGTTTAGTATAAATTTTGTCTCGCAGAAGTTATGACCTTCGTTTGAGTTTCAAATGTCAGCTCTCGTCACGATCTATCGATTGCATATATAAAACATTAGTGTGAAATAGTTGCAGTTGAATATATAGCCTATGGTGTTAAAGTAAAAAATTAAAATAAATAATGCGATGTCGACCTATACTCGTCAAGAAGCAGAGATCGTACACGGTTGGAAAGGGCTTCTCAAGGTTACGTGCACGTATCCACGTAAAACACACGACCGTGTCCACGACACAGCCATACCCCGATATTTTCCCCCCTAATGTCACCAGGTTGTCTTATACGACATTTCTGGATCTCTCCTCTGGCATTGGCGGAATTGTAATTCATTCCTTAGGTTGAGGCACCTACGTTACCATGATGATATGATGGGTGTTAAATGATAATGAAGCGCTAGGAGAGTTTTTAACCTAAAATCTAGACCATGGACAACAACAGGAATAATTTCCTTTAAGGAAACATTTATATTGTCTGACCGGAAATCAAACCCTGGACCTCATGAATTGTAGTCACAAACACCAACCACTAGTCCATGAAGCTGGTCTTGTAAGTAACTAAGGAGCATAAAATGCAACAGCTTCTTTTCCCTTTGATATTATTTTTTGTAAAAGTAAGTTATATTCGGATGCAGTATATCAGTTATCCATGCATGTAATAACAAATGTTTATTCTATTTTATATTTTTAATTCAATTTTACTGTAGTAAAAACTAACCACAGGATAGAAAACTATCAAAGGAAGTAGTTATCTTCCATGTCTCCTATGTACTGTATGGGAAACGATCTGACCAATGCAGGACATTTCTTAGAAAATCAAAGATAAATGAAGATGAAAATCTAACGTACAGTTTAACAACAATCAATATATTTTGTTTGATAGAAACTGGTGTAAATGACTTTTAATTATGGCAATTTTATAATACATCTGATATTCTATTTTGTAGCAATAAAATGTTAAGAATTTCTTGGGACCATCACATATTATGATTCAATTGACCATAATATATCTACAAAATTCCAATGTAGTGCAGCTGCAGTTTTTTTTTTGTAATCAGTAATGACATTATTCCTTCTAATTCGAAATAAATTAAATATACTGTAATCAGTCCACGATTGTGATCTAGTAATAACGTCGTTGACTCAGACACAGCGGACCTCAGTTCGATCCTCGGTCGGAAAATTCCTTGTAGAAAAACCAGAGGGAAAGTACCCAGAAGACAGGCCAAGAATGAGGTGGGGGAATGACATTATCCACAATTTGAAGGAAGTAAATTATAAAGAGAATGATTCGAAAACATTAGCTGAGGATAGCTTATTTTCCGCGGGCCATGAACCTGCGAGTTCGATAGTGCCAGTGAGTTAATTTTTCTGCTGTAGTAAGGGTTATTTTATGAAATTTTAGAAAGTCCATAATTTTATATTGTATCTTCAACATTTTACATTTAAGGTGGATAGAATATAAATTGTATAGACCTATATCAGTATTGCAATTTTGATTAAATTGCGTTAGAGATTAATGAAAATATAGGAGAGAGACAATTTGTAATTATTCCTCTAGCAGTATGAACTATTTTACATTTTTAGGAGATCCATAATTTTATATAGCAACTTATCTATAAAATTTTATTTTTAATGGGGTTGAATGTGAATTGGAAATATCAGAAACCAGATTTTTTTTTTAAATTTATATAGGAGCTACAGATTTTCAATGTTTACACATCTTTCTGTGATTAAAGTTATATTTTACTTCTCGTCTCGTCCCTATCCGTCCACTCCATGTTCTCCAGTCCTATTATTCTCATTCCAGTCCTAATATGTTGCATCCATGAGTTTCGAGGTCTTCCTTTGTTTCTTCTTCCAGGTGGACATCATTCCAATGCTTTTTTTATGGGCAATCTTTCTTTTTGCATTCATCGTTCGTGACCATACCAATTTAATTGCTTATATCTTATATAATCTACTACTATTTTTTGTATGACATTATTTGTTTCTATTTTTTTCGATTTTGAATATCTTAATGCTTTCCCGAAGAATTCCATTTCCATGGACAGAAGTTTTTGTTCTGAGTTTTTGTTGAATTTCCATGCTTCATGTTTCTGTAATGGATTTATAACACTTTAATTAAGGGTAGCCATGAGTGTATTTTGAGTGAAAATTGACCAAAACACACATTTTGTGTTTTATCTCTCATAAAATTCTCCTAAGCTTCCTGTTCAAGAAAATATATAACTTATCGCTATTTAGCCATTATTAAAGCCCTGGCCGCCATTTTTAAACTCCCCCAGAACTAGTGGCAAAAATGATACCAATATATCAAAGATTGGCATCTGATGTATTAATGAAGAGAGGCACAAAAGGAAAACCCCAAAATGATAATGAGAGTCTCTACCATACAGTTTGGCACAAATATCCAAAAGAAATATTTGTTCCAACACAGAAATTGGAACTGTATGTTATTAAAGCAGTCAGAAGCATTAAAAACTAGCCCTTTTTCTCAAAGTATATTTTTCAAGCGTATGCCCATTTAAAAACGTTCCTGCACTGCAGTTTTTGCCTTATTCAACTGAAATTTTCAGCACTTACCTGTAAGAATACAAAGAATCAAAATTGCATTGGATTTTAATCATACTCAAAATGCTCATGAGTAAGGGGCGGATTTCTATGACCTAAAAAATGGAAAATATGCATGCATTTATGACCTAAAAAAAGGTTTAAGTATTACCTAAAAAAGACAAAAATATGACCTTATACTTGAATGAATTTTTTACCCATATTACATTAATTGTTCTTTCAATTACCTTTTCAATTGTATCATAAGAAAAAGGAAATCTTATATTGTCCAGTGCAAACGTTTGCTACATGTTAACAGAAATCTTAGAAACAAGTGTATTGTGAAAACGACAATTTGTATAAAGATACAATGTTGGTTATTTCCAATCATCTGATGACTAAGCTATTAAAATGACCAAAATATGACTTTATCATAGAAATAAGCAGAAGTATGAACAAAGATCTGAAAAAGTGAGAAATATGTCTTTTAAGACCCAATAAAAACCACGCAATCTTAAAAATAAGCCATATATAAATGTTTTTACTTACTTGAAGCTTAGAATATAGGCTTTGGTAAAAACATGACATGTCATAGGAATCCGCCCCTTACTCGTGAGTTATGATTTTTTTATTGTCATATTTCTATCGATTTCCGCCAACAAAAAATCAGTTTAAAAACTTTTTTCTCTCAAAAGTATTAACAGCACAAAAAAATCCAATGCAAATTTAGAAACAATAGGTATAACGAATATCCTAACAAAATATTGGAATAAAATATTTAAAATTGTACTGTAAGGAACTTTTATAATTAATTAAAATAAAAAAAGAGAAAAAAATAATGTAACTTGCGAACTAATGTAACAAATCACTTGAAATTTATTATAAATGTTATTCATAAGGTAGACATCTGTGGTAAAAAATTGAAAGAAATATCTGTATGAGTTTCGGAGTTTCAAAATTCACTCATGGTTGCCCTTAATGTTCATGTTTCGTTTTAATGTATGAGGTGAAATTATGAAGCAAGAAAAGTGTTGTGATACACGTGTTATTTTAAGAAGATGCTTTTGATGCAGATAGGATATAAGTACCTGCAAAGACTAAGTGATTTCTAATACCCGGATGTTGGCACAGTATTTATGTTTCTTTTAAATAATGTGTTTGCAATAACAGGTGCTAACATATATTCAACTCATGCCTCTTAACTAATCACCAGCCAACACTAACTACACCATTCTTACATATAAAGCAGACATAAAGATGCACAGCGAGATACGCTTTCCATCAAACTGTGAATTTGAAAGTCGAACCGATGCAGAATTTAAAATCTTCCTTCTTCTAGTTCAGAATTTGGATCAAGATTAAAAAAAAAAAACTCCTACTGGTTCAACAAGTACCTCAAATTAAACTATAACTTCTATAAATTGGTAGCAGCAACATCTGAAGAACTAATAAGTAGGGAAAGGATTTTGAGACGTCACACATTTCCAAAAATATAGCTGTTTTCATACCAATAGTTCATTATATGTATTTGGGGGATGAAATGAAGTCAAATGAACACAATTTGTTGCACCTTTTTGCACATTTTCGTGAGAATACTACATTTCGCCCCTTTTCCCTCTTGTTTATACTTCAACACCTTTTTCCTCCTCGTTTTTAAAAGATAGGACAGAAAAAATGTATATTTTTCCTTTTTGAATAGATTTTTAAAATCTTAATCAGAAGTCAACAATATTAAATAAACATTAAAATATAATTTATGTAATTTATACCCCAGAAACAATGACCAATCTGCAGTGTGAAGCCAACAATATCAATTAATAAATATTAAAATATAACTTATGTAAACTCCAAGCGCGGCTGGCCTAGAAGGCCCTTGGCCTACCTTTCGGCTGCTGGCCTCACATCCACATGTGAAGTTTATAAAACATTGGCGGTTCCTGCATTACTTTATGGGAGCGAAACTTGGGTAATGACCAAAAAATTACAAAGTGGAATACAAAGCGTAGAAATGAACTTCCTTAGAAGAACAAAAGGCTGCACAAGATTGGTATCGGATAAATAATTAAGATATAAGAACAGAGTTAAATATATATCCATTGAATGAGAAAAACAAAGAATATAGAGAGAAATGGTTTACACATTTAGAAAGAATTAATGTAACAAGATTACCAAGAGCAGCATTCACCTACAAGCCAAGAGGTTCAAGGAATGTAGGAAGGCCAGTGAAAAGATGGACAAAACAACTGTAAGGCGGAACAGGCAATTTTTGCCTAGCCTGTGAAGTGAAGAAGAAGAAGAAGTTATATGAAAATCACATTAACATTAATCTTGCAGTTTTCCACGTGAGTTATAAAGAGAGAGAGAGAGAGAGAGAGAGAGAGAGAGAGAGAGAGAGAGAGAGAGAGAGAGAGAGAGAGGGGGGGGGGAGAGAGAACCTAAGGAGAATTTACCTTATCTCAATTAGCTCTTATTTTTCGTCACGCATGTATATATTTCGTTGAAGGCTTATATTGAACTTTACCACATAATCTACTGTCTCCATTTTTCGGGGAACTGTAGGTCATTGTATTAAACTTTATTAGGAAAAATCGTGATATATCTAGTATAGGCCCGATATATATTTTTTTTTAATTAGGCTGTATTAAAAATGAAAAATGTCTTGAGGAATACATTAAAAAGCAGAATGTACATTGAGACGCATCCATACCACGTTATCGTGACGTCACAATTATCTCACGGCAATTTATTGGCTGTTACAGCATAGCCGTGGGAATAATCCGATCTTGTGACGTCAATTGTAACGAACTGATTGCTTCTCCAAAATACTCACAAATTGCAACTCACAAATACCATATTTCACATCCAGGAACTCCGTATGGCTTGTCCATGACTAACCAATGTTTCACCACTTCCTTTATACATTGTATTTCAATCTTCTTTCCTCAATGCACAGACTGGAAATAATAAATGCCCAGATTACCAATTCCATGGAGTAAGTTTACAATCAATATGCCACATAGACTGTCTTGGCACCGATTGTAAGATATGTGAAAGATACATTGTTTCTGCTTTCTTATACAACTACTTTGTCCACCTCTTCGCCATTTTATATTTCTACTCGTTTCCATTCACCATCTTCTCACCATAACTTGAACATCATCATAGTACATTCACGAATTTAGGCCATTTCTTGACCTGTTTCGGCCTCAAGAGAAACACCACCCAGAAGTCTTTTGAGTAGACGTCCTGGTCTTTTTCTTCCTGCAGGTTGATATCTTAACATTTGTGATCTTCCATTCGATGAACATGTTGCATCCATCTTGACTTATAATCAGAAAGTTTGTTTTCTAAAGGTTCCATATGTAATTCTTTTAAGATGTCTTCTTCTTTTTTTTTTTTTTTTTGTGATCTAGTAAACATTTGAAAGAAAATTAACTCTAACTCTTACAGTACCTCTACATCAAACATCTTACTATTCCTCATCCTTCCTTGTTTCAGCCACTCGACCCTGGAATTCCCTCCCCTCTTATATCAAGGAGCGCCCGACTTAAAAGCAGTGTATAAAAAAATGTCCACCAAATATTTCCTTAACAATATAATATATAATCATGTGCTATGCACAATATTATTACTAATATTTTTTTATTTTTTGCATTTCCTTTACTAATTCTTTAATCAAATTATATGTTATTATTTATTATTATTATTATTGCTTTTGTTTTAATATATTTGTTCTTTCCTTGTCATCTGTATATTGTATAGCCTATACTGATCAAGTTTTATTAATCAAGTTGTAGATAATTCATAATTGTTATTATATTAAGTATAACAACGCTGACCACGGACCACTCAAATGACATCTATACGAAAACAAGTATACTAAATTAGTATGGTTCAAATTCTTCCCTGTAGGGGAGAGCGCCAAAATCTCTCTTAAGGAAAACATGGGCTTACAAGATACAATATAAATTTTATAATTTAACCCTGGTGAAGTGGAAAAGAAGACCTTACGGTCTTAACTCCATCAGGTGAAATAAACAAACAATTCTGTAAGTCTCAAATGTGTGGTTTCTCGAAAAAAAAAGTACAATAGTTTAATATTGCATGACTTTATAATGATGGTTAAGATTGGACTAATCTTCATACAGCACGTAAGGGATCTGGTATCGATTGCAGTGTTACCAGTACTCCTTGCATGGCATTAATTAGGCTGAACTTACTCACTGGAAATATTGAACGTAGAGATACATGGCCGTGCGGACGTGAGATCTCTGATCTAATATTTTTTTTAATCATTGCCTGTATAATTTACCTCCCTGAAATTAGTTTAATGAAATTCTTCCACCCCATTCTTAGCCTATGTTCGGGAAGCTTTTCCTCTTTCATTCCCCATTCCTCCTAATTGCAGTCTTACTTACTTACTCACTGGCACTATTGAATCGGTAGGTTCATGGCCGCACGGACATAAGCTCTCCATACATCCCTATTCTGAGCTAATGCTTTCCAATCATTCCCTGTATAATCTACTTCCCTCAAATCATAGTTAATGTTATTCTCCCACCTCATTCTTGGTCTACCAACTGGGCGTTTTCCCTCTGGCTTTCCTACAAGAAGCTTCCATGCACGTCTTTCATTCCCCATACGCGCAACATGCCCTGCCCATCGCAGTCTACGAGACTTAACTGTTCTCATTATATCTGGCTTCCTATAAAGACCATGTAGTTCATTGTTATGTAGTCTTCTCCATTCCAAACATTTTCCTAAGTACTTTATTCTCAAATACTCGTAATCTCCTTTTCTCCCTTAAAGTAAGAGTCCATGTTTCGCATCCATATAATATAACTGGTAGAATAATAATTTTATATATTTTCACTTTAACGTTTTTTAAAAGGAGTTGGGAAGTCAAGAGTATATGTAATTCATAATAGAACGCATTTCCAGAATTGAGCCTATGTTTAATTTCTTTTTACATCTCATTCCTGTGATTATTGTTTCTAGGTATTTGAATTCAGCCACTTCCAAAAATTATCCCTCATTTGTCATTAGCTGTCCATTACCATTATATAATGTATTCTATGTGTGAACATATATTTAGTTTTATTGGTATTTACTTCCAGTCCCAATTTCTTTGTGTTACTCAATAGTGTGTGCGTGTTGGTCTTCAGTATCTCTTCGCTATCGCCCAATAGTACTACATCATGGGCATAAACTATCAGCTTAGTATTACCATTGAGTTGTAGGCCTTCTTCATCCTCTAAAGATTTGATGGCATGCTCTAGTACAAAATTAAATAGCAGAAGGGATAGTGCATCTCCTTGCTTCAACCCATTGTGGATTTCAAAAGTATCCGAAAATTGTTTGCCTACACCTCAGTGTTCGTCTGATTATTCCACAAATATGTTGAAATTGTTGTATGTCGTTATTTATATCTTAATCTTCTTCATAAGTTATATCGCAGCCCAAATACTGGAAGTGTGAAACCTGTTCCAACACTTTATCTTCAATTACTATTTTTGTTCTTACTGGGTACTTTCCATGGAACGCCATTACTTTAGTTTTTGACATTATCATATTTTATATTCCTTACATATATTATTTAATTGATAGACTGCTTTTTGTAGCCTGTCCTCTCTGTCAAAAATTAAAACTATATCATCTGCAAAACATAATGCATTCAATGTTTTATTTCGTCCAATTTTGAATCCCTTATGAATCAATTGTTTCCATTTATCAAGAATGTCGTCTAAATATGTATTAGAAAGTGTTGGGGAAAGGCTACACCCCTGTTTTAAACCACAGTTAGTTCTAATTTATTCTGTTAATTTTCCATTTACTTCAATTACCATTTTTGTATCTTAATATAAACTTTTAATACAGTAGTTTTTATTAGGTGTATCGGGTATCTTTTTTTGCATAATATTCCATAATAAAGGGTGGTTCACTTTGTCAAAGGCTTTTTCTAGGTCTATAAAGACCATGTGGGTTTCTACATCAAACTCTCTGTTTTTCTATATTCTGCTTGATTGTAAAAATATTGTCCATACATGATCTACCAAGTCTAAATCAACTCTGTTCCTCACTGATTAGCACATTACTCAATACTTTGAATCTGGAATTAATAATTCTTGCATAAATTTTATAGGCTAATTGTTCTCTAAAAACATTAAGTATAGGAATTCACCTGAAACGAAACTTTAAAAATCTTTCTAGCGGTCGCAAGTTTTTTATGTTTCAAAGCGAGACCCAGCATATGTGAACATGGTCGACGAAATATGGACTTAATCTGAATGCTGACTAGACACAGTGCATAATTATAGAGACATCGACAAATCCAAAGCATTATAAATTACGAAAATACCCCTACCATTCTCCTAAATAACAAAAACATCCCCTACAGCTCAGTAGTAAAAAAACTGGGTATCTACATGGACCAACACCTAGACTGGAAAATCCAGGTGAATAATACCTGCAAGAGAGTGTTCTCAATTCTTCACTCCCTAAATACGTTTAAAAACTTCCTTCCCACAAAATTAAAACAAATACTTGTAGAGACTCCTATAATGCCATAATTCGACTACTGCGACATATTACTGACTAATCTGACAACTGATATATCTGACAGACTACAGCGTGCTCATAATGCGTGTATTCGATTTGTATTCAATATCCGTCGCTATGACAACGTGTCTTCTTCATTTCAGGCCTTATCATAGCTACGCCTAAATGGCAGAATAACTTTACATTCACATACCTTACTATTCCAAATCCTGCACACATATTTACCAAGTTATTTATCAACACGTTTTCAAAATTTATCGGCTTATGACAATTTAGGAACAATATCACAAGACTCTTCTTTACTTTTGATACCACAGCACAGGACATGTGTATACTCTGAATCTTACACAATATCTATGACTAGAGCATGAAACTCACTTCCCAGTCATTGTCAGGGACTGTCAATCGCTATCAATGTTTAAATCCAAATTAACTGATTTCTTAAGTTCGACACTATGAAAACATTAAACTGCTTAACAACTATATTCAGCATTTTGTAAATAATCATCTAGGAAGCTTCACTTACTTTATTTTATATCATTTTAATTTTATTATATTCCATACATTCGTTAGTATTAGCAAGTATTAGATCAAACCACCATGGTCTTTTGATTAGTCTGTATTTAATAATATCTTAAAATTGTAATACGTATGTAATTTTTGTATAAATTTACTATTTTCTGGTTGGGTGGAAGAGGAGGTCTTATGGCCTAAACTCTGCCAGCTAAAATAAAGCATTATTATTATTATTATTATTATTATTATTATTATTATTATTATTATTATTATTATTACTATTTGTCTTTATTTCCCTTGTCAACTTTAGATTGTGTAGCCTATATCTATTATGTATCATTAATCAACATGTAGATAATATACCATAATTGTTATTATATGTATAATTTAACCCTACTGAGGTGGAAGAGAAGACCTCACGGTGTTAACTCCATCAGTAAAATAAATAAATAAATAAAATAAAAATAATTTTCTTTGAACTTATTGAACTAAAAATAACACATATTTAATTTATTCATGCGTAGCACCGCACCCCTTGTATGTTATATAAAAACAACTCTGATCATTAATGCCACAAATCAAAACTGGGCGTTAAATTGGCCGACTCATTTTGCGGAGGGGGCTCATATCAGGTTTTAGATTTTTCTACTTGCCGTAAATGTACGACACGTGACCCATATATTAAATTCCTTTCCGAAAGAAAGCCAAACTCATAAAAAAATGAAAGGATGCAGAAAAGATTCTTGGCGACAGAAATGGATGGATTACGGAGAAATATGAGAATATCCAGGCTACAACATTAGAAATACATATATCGACAAGAAATGGATGCACAAGAAACTGTTATCGAAAGTATAACAAAGAGAGCTTTACAATGGCATGGACATGTACAACGGATGTCGGAAGACCAGTGGCCTAAACAGGTGCTAGATTGGATGGTACCAGGCAGAAGGGAGAGGGGGAGAAGTAGAAGAACATGGTATGAGGGAATATATAATGCCATGATGAAGAGGGGTATGGAAAAAAAGGACAATGGGAAGATAAAGATCTCTGGAAAGCAGGAATCAAAGGCAAACTGCTGTAAAGTGGAAAGCCTGTAAGTATTAAGTAAAAAAAATTGTAGACAGCGGTCAGTTTTGAATATGGAACTTCGCATCTAGTGGCTAGCATCTGACCACTAGAAAATAGAAATCAACGTTTATTGTATTTTTGGTCACCCTTGTTTGGGATCACAGACATGTAATCAAGATATTGCAGAAAGTGTATGGATATGATACCGACGTCATGTGTGCAATGTTTGAAGTATGAAATGCTTGTCGGTATCTATGGGAAGCATGAATTACGACTGGAGTGCGAAATAACAGCGAGCACTCAGTACGGCAGAGGGCGTATTAATCACGGAACGTCTGGTTTTAACGAATGTAAATCATTCTGTTAATTGTACATTTATGGAAAGTAGAATCTCAACAACACCTGACCGGGATCCCAAGCACACCTGTTTACATATCCAGCTGTAACTCACTTGCACGATATTGTACGATACTAATCAATTTTATCGCGACATGTATACATTTTGCATTATAATAAAACTCAACTTTCTTGTATCTACTGTATTATAAACTAGCGGACCCGACAGAGGTTGTCCTGCCCGAATTATTCTCAGAAGGTCAATTATTCGTCAACTTTTAAGAAGGTTTTTAACGGTCAATTTCTTTTCTCATTAAAAACCATACCGCAATATTCCAGAACTTTCTTGTATGCTTATGTTGGTAATAACTAGGGTAAGGCATTTAATGGCCTATAAATTGGTAAAAAATGCAAAATAAAAAATTCATTTATGACCTAAAAATGCAAAAAATGACCAATAAAAAAAGAAAAATAAAAAGTTAAGAATTACCAATAAAATACTAATTATTAGATTAAGTACTCACTTGATTACTGAATTACATAAAATTTAACTTAACATCAAAATAGTGAAAGAAAAAGTATTTAAAAAATACATATTACAGTACCCTTTATTGCAGAAAATCCATTTCAATTACACAGTGCACTTTTACAACAATTTTGAATTGCAGTTAACAATCAGAATAAGGGTAGAAGCTAGCATAAGCTCTAAGAAATTGAATAAAATTCCTAGAAGTGGGCAAAATCATTATGCACATAACTTGAAAAATAGGGGTAGTAGTTAGAAAAACAACTACTTAATTCCAAGAAATTGTATTGACAAGGAAAAATACTGAATTATAATATAAATCTTAAATCAAATACAAATAATGTCACAGCCTTCCGGAAAAGTGTAAAAAATGCTCAAAATGATCTAAAATTGCCAAAAAATATCCTATCCTTATGAAAGTTAAGAAAATGCAAAAAAAATGCCGTAACAAATTGCTTTTATTTAATCCGTTTTTTAATGCCGTACATGATGTTGAGTGATTCCGGGTTCTGTGGCCGTGGTCCATAGTTGGTGTTGATACCAGACGTTTCGCCCTCAACTGCGGAGGGCATCTTCAGTGGCGAGTGCTTCTAGGCGTGTTTCTTGGTCGGAAGCTCTACTTAGAGTGAACGCTGCGGGTGTTGTATTGATACTAGTGGTGGGAGCAGGGTGAGCGGGCGTGGCTCTTGCTGATTGGCTAATGGTCGTCTCCTTGTTGTCCCTAGTGTTGATGCATTTATTTTCTAGTGTACGGTACCAGGCCTTAGACAGTTTAATACCTTCCTCTTTTCTGTTAATATTTTCCTTATGCTTGTGTATTTCTATAGCCTCTCGATATAATCTAGGGAAATAATAGGAAGTTGTGGCTAAAACTTGTGTATCATCGAATAGAATCTGGTGTCCATTCATAATGGCATGTTCTGCTACAGCCGATTTATCCATTTCTCCTTGTCTGCAGTTTCTTTTGTGTTCTGATAAACGGGTGGCTATACTTCTTTTTGTGGTCCCTATGTATGGTTTACCACACGAACAAGGAAGTCGATATACGCCGCAAGTGGAGAGAGGTGGCCGAGGATCCTTAGCTGAGCGAAGGCAGTCTTCTATTTTTCTTGTAGAAGACTGCCTTCGCTCAGCTAAGGATCCTCGGCCACCTCTCTCCACTTGCGGGTATATCGACTTCCTTGTTCGTGTGGTAAACCATACATAGGGACCACAAAAAGAAGTATAGCCACCCGTTTATCAGAACACAAAAGAAACTGCAGACAAGGAGAAATGGATAAATCGGCTGTAGCAGAACATGCCATTATGAATGGACACCAGATTCTATTCGATGATACACAAGTTTTAGCCACAACTTCCTATTATTTCCCTAGATTATATCGAGAGGCTATAGAAATACACAAGCATAAGGAAAATATTAACAGAAAAGAGGAAGGTATTAAACTGTCTAAGGCCTGGTACCGTACACTAGAAAATAAATGCATCAACACTAGGGACAACAAGGAGACGACCATTAGCCAATCAGCAAGAGCCACGCCCGCTCACCCTGCTCCCACCACTAGTATCAATACAACACCCGCAGCGTTCACTCTAAGTAGAGCTTCCGACCAAGAAACACGCCTAGAAGCACTCGCCACTGAAGATGCCCTCCGCAGTTGAGGGCGAAACGTCTGGTATCAACACCAACTATGGACCACGGCCACAGAACCCGGAATCACTCAACATCATGATTACCGGCCGTGAAAGCCTGCATTCAACTAATGCCGTACATGTTCATATATGCAAGCAATGTTTCAACCCTCATAAGAAAAAGGTTCAAAGTCATTAATTGCCTTGCCCTAGTAATGACTGTCGGTAGATTCGTTAGTTCGCTTTGATTTGGCATATTAAAACGCTTTATTTTAAATTTATGTTCTAAAAAATAAATGTTTTAAACATTTATCTTATTTAGCAGCGATACTAAATAAATGTAATTAACTCAATGGTATTAATAAGCTGTTAGTCTATGATGATGATGTAGTATTGTTGGCCGATAGCGAGGAGATACTAAAGGACAACACACACACACACTATTGAGTAACACAAAGAAATTAGGACTGGAAGTAAATATCAATAAAACTAAATATATGATCACATGTAGAAATTCATTAAATAATGGAAATGGACAGCTAATGACAAATGAGGGAAATTTCGAAGAAGTGGCTGAATTCAAGTACCTAGGAACAATAATCACAAATAGGAATGAGATGCACAAAGAAATTAAACATAGGCTCAATTCTGGAAATGCGTGCTATTATGCATTGCAGAGACTCTTGATGTCCCAACTCCTTTCAAAAAACGTTAAACTGAAAATATATAAAACTATTATTCTACCAGTTATATTATATGGGTGCGAAACATGGACTCTTACTTTAAGAGAGGAAAGGAGATTACAAATATTTGAGAATAAAGTACTTAGGAATTTTTTTGGACCAAAGAGAGATGAACAGACAGGGGAATGGAGAAGACTTCATAACAATGAACTACATGGTCTTTATAGGAAGCCAGATATAATAAGAACAGTTAAATCTCGTAGACTGCGATGGGCAGGACATGTTGCACGTATGGGGTATGAAAGACTTGCATGGAAGCTTCTTGTAGGAAAGCCTGAGGGAAAACGCCCAGTTGGTAGACCAAGAATGAGGTGGGAGAATAACATTAACTATGATTTGAGGGAAGTAGATTATACAGGGAATGATTGGAAAGCATTAGCTCGGGATATGGATGTATGGAGAGCTTATGTCCGTGCGGCCATGAACCTACGGGTTCGATAGTGCCAGTGAGTAAGTAAGTAAGTAAATATAATATATTCTCGGTGGAGTGTGTAGTAAATAGTTCAAATTGATTTCACTGTTGCTGTTGTAAGATTGGATTTTTTTTTTTCGTTTTAAAATATAATTTTTAAAAAATTACGAAAATATTTTGTAGGAAAATCTAAAGGAAAGTGCCGAATAGATAGTCCACGAATGAGGTGCAAGAATAACGTTAAATAATGAAATGACTGATATATGAGCATCGATAGAAATGGCAGAAGAGCCTGTATTTCAATTTTGAAATTCATGAATTTTTACATTTTAAAGTGTATCATACTGTCCTTAATATTTAGAATTTATTGTCATCATCTTCATCATCTTCATGGTAGGCCGTCGGCCTGTTCCGCTCTCAGAATTCATCTTCCCATCGTCTTCTACGTATAATAGATATGAATAGATCAGACAGAAGATTACTAGAAACGTCAGAGATGAAGTTCCTCATATTCGTTGCAGGATATACTCTGAGAGACCACATTACTAGTGAAACAATTAGGCAAGAACTCACATTTTTAATCTAAATGAAAAAATACAAAGCTATAAAGAAAAATGACGTGAGCATATTTTAAGAATGGACTCTTCTAGGCTAACAAAATAAGCACTCAAGGCTATAGAGATGTGGGACGTCCTAGAAGACGATAGAATTTATTGTGTAAATGTAATTAAAAAAATATAAGCCTACATTTTTATGAAAACCTGAGGGAAAGCGTCCAATACGTAATCCACGAATTAGGTGCAAGAATAACATTAAGTATGAAATGTCCTTAATACATAGAATTTATTGGGCATTCAGGTAAAAAGGATGTCAATTTAAACATAATCTCAACACAGACAAATAAGATTTGTTCTCATTTCTAATGCATTAAAGCAATGTGAATCTTAAAAATAATTCGTAACAAGTATGAACACGAAAAATGTTTTGTCAAAGTTTTGTCGTATATCAACATCATAATCCGTCACGAATTAGGCCTTTGTAGACCTGTTTCCGCCCTATATACCAGTCTTTTAAGAGGTCTTCCTGGCGGTTGATGTTCCTTTTTGGTTTATATTGTATCATTTTTAGGATTCTTGAATTATCCATTCTTTTTACATGGTCTAGCAAGTTTAATTTATATATGTTCATTTTTTTCTACTGTTTCTACTTCTGATCATTCTAAAATTTCTTCATTCGCTTTTCGGTCTAAAATGGTGTATCCTGCTGTCCTCCTGAGAAATAAATAAATAAATAAATAAATAAATAAATAAATAAATATATATATATATATATATATATATATATATGTGTGTGTGTGTTGTGTGTGTGTGTGTGTCCACCGCTGTAGTCTCGAGTGCCTTGTTGCGCAGCGCGGGCCCGGGTTCGATTCCCGGTCGGGAGAGGCTCCTGGGTGAGGGATTTTTCGGGGTTTTTCCTCACCTGTAAGACAAATGTCAGGAAGCTTAGGGCCCAACGGTCCCCAAAAATCATCCGGCCATCATATTCATCCTTATCATTATCATCATCATACTTCACCGGTGTGGAAAGCATCGGGAAACTACCACACCTATAATTCCCTAGTAAAGCTGCAAAGCATAGCATGAAAATGCTATGATTGCAGTGAAAGTCCTGCCCTAGGGCAGAATTACTATGGATGGATGGATGGATGGATATATGTTCCGTGATCTAGCCGAGCGATTTAAGGAATCATGCCTTGGTAGAGAGATAAAGGACTTGCGCTGGCTCGAGTCCCCTTGGTGGAAACATCTTGAGGAATTTGGGTGATACAATACTTCAGTTGAGATAACCAGTTATAAGGCCGGGGTATCCGACACGCTGATTACATGTTCAGTTATAAGAAATTTTATACACACACACACACACACACACACACACACAGTGTGTCTAACTCAAGGAAGGTTTCTGGTTTGACAACCAAATAACCGTCGAAATATGTGGTCAGCATTGAGTGGTATAACAGGAGTTGGTAAACTGTCGATGTGAATGAAATGAAGTCTGGGCGTCATCTCTTGTTTATGTTAAACAGGTGTTGTCAATCTGTTACTTATTTTTTTACACTTATATTGCTATTATTGTTTGAACACAAGCTCATTCAGGGAAATAACTGCAATAAGAGAGAAAGGGCCCAGTAGGTTGGTCAAAAATGAAGTGGAAGAATAACAACCATGATTTGAGGAAGATAAATTATACCGGAGATGATTGGAAAACATTGACTCGAGATATGAATGTATGGAGAGCTTATGTCCACGCAGCCATGAACCTAAGATTTCTAATTTTGAATTATATTAGGTGATTAAATTGGTCGAATGAAGGCTAGGGATTAAGATTGATGTTGATAAATTGAATAGCTTTTAATAAATTGAATAACTTGATGCATTCGAATATTCCAAAAAATGCACACAATTTTCGAAAATTGGCCTAAAATATTGGCATTTTTCCAGCAAGTGCCATTGAGTTAGTTATTCTTGTTCATCCTTAGTTCGGTTACGCGGGATGTCTATAACATTGAATGATTGGCTCAAGTAAGATTCCCTACACACTTTTCAGATTATTATTGTTATTAATATTAATTAATTGTTCACCGCTGTGGTCTCAAGGTAGCGTGCTGCCTTGTCTCACAGCGGGCCCGGGTTCATCCCCGGTCGGGGCAGTTTTTCTGGGTGAGGTTTTTTTTTATCGGGGTTTTTCCTCACCTGTAAGTCAAATGTCAGGAAAACTTTAAGGCCCAAACGGTCCCCGAAATCATATGGCCATCATCGTCATCGTCATCCTTATCCTTATCATTAATAATATAATACTGCCTTGTATAAAAAGCATAGATTAATTCATTGTAGTTTATTATTTCTTTGTATTTTTTTCTTTTCTTTTTATGTATAGTAGATTCGAGCTGTTATTCCTTTTTGAATTCATTGTATCATTAATTTAATTTTTATTTTATTTTATTTCATTGTATTATTAGACATTATTTTCATTATTATTCAATTTGACAGATAATTAATTGTTTAATATGACTATTATTGTAATTTTTTTGTATTCATATGTAACATATGTTTGTCCCGGTGAGTGGAAGAGAAGGCCACATGGCCTTAACTCCACCAGGCTAAACAAATCTATTCTATTCTATTCTATCATCATCACCATCCTTCACTGGTGTGGAAAGCAACGGTAAGCTACCACACTTACAATTCCCTAGTAAAGCTGCAAGCATAGCATTTTCATGCTATGATTGCACTGAAAGACCTGCCTTTGGGGCAGAATTACTATGAATGGATTATTTATTATTATTATTATTATTATTATTATTATTATTATTATTATTATTATTATCATCATCATCATCATCATCATCATCAAGAAGATCGTAGGCTTTGGAGGTTTGGCACGGGAAGACGGCAGCAGCTGTAGAAACCAGAAGATAGATAGATATCATTTTTCTTTCTTTTCCTTGTCAACTTTATATTGTGTAACCTATAGTCATATGTATCATTAACCAACATGTAGATAATTCATAATTGTTATTATATTTAGGTCTATAATTTAAACCTGATGAAGTGGAAACGAAGACCTTACGGTCTTAACTCCAAATAAACAAAATAAAATATATACTTGTCGTGGTTATAGTAGTAATAGGAACAGGGTTGACTCGACTTCTAAAGGAAATGAGTACCAGACGCATGTTCTGGGGACAAAGTCAGTTGTCACGCAGGGCTGACATCTCGGCTGATCCCGAATCGATTGTCATAAGTTTTGCCAGCCCAATGGCTTCCTAAAGCCTTATTGGGTTCACTTTACCTAGTAGTAGTGGTTGTTTTATTTAGCACTGTTACTTGTGGTTTGAGTGTATTTGAGCTTTGAATGCGTCACCTTACAGCAATTTAGGTATGTTGTATGTAGAAAAACATAGTAAATCCAAACTATTAAGAATGTGATGCTGGAAACAGAGAACCATTGTGTTGAATTATCTCTGTCGTGCGCAAGGGTGTGTCCAGGAGACACAGAGAAGTCCTTATTCTCAAGTGCTCCATATACAATAACACCTGCTGTACACGTGCAATAGATACTTTCTCAAAATATTTATTATTTTCATAGTAAACTCTCCAATGATAAAGAACGTTCCTGTAATATTCCACAAAAAATTCGTGCCACCATTCCATAACCTACTTAAATTGTTTGCATTTCTTATATTTCACGATATTCGCAGAAAAAAAATTGCGCCTCACTTAATTTGAATTATTATTAACTGAAAATATAGGCCTATATAACTGTTATTCTACCAGTTATATTATATGCATGCGAAACATGGTCTCTTACTTTAAGGGAGGAAAGGAGATTACGAATATTTGAGAATAAAGTTCTTAGGAAAATGTTTGGAACAAAGAGAGATGAACAGACAGGTGAATGGAGAAGACTACATAAGATTGATCTACGTGGTCTTTAAAGGAAGCCAGATATAATAAGAACAGTTAAGTCTCGTTGACTGCGATAGACGGAACATGTGGCACGAATGGGGAATGAAAGACTTGCATGGAACCTACTTGTAGGAAAACCAGAGGGAAAACGCCCAGTTGGTAGACCAAGAATAAGTTGGGAGAAAACATTAACTATGATTTGAGGGAAGTAGATCGATTATACAGGAAATTAAATAAAAATAAAACTTAGTTTTATTTGATTTTCATATTTATTAAGATATATTCAGTGACAGCTGTTTCGGTACACTGTACCTTCTTCAGACATGTTAACGAATTATGAATTGTGTAATTATAGTACATATCAACTGATTTAAGCAACAATACAACAATCATTTATTTATTTTTTTTAATTTAACAAAGGCGATTCATTCACATCAAGTTGAGAATTTAACAGTTTATTACAACTTTTTAATTTATTTATTTCTACAGCCTCCAAAAGGTCCAACTTCTAACCCTTATCACAAACATGTAAAATTTCAAAATTTGGATTGAAACAATGATTAAATTGGAATAGGTGGTTAACATATTTTGAATATTCTAAATTTCTGTTATATGCTCACATGTGTTCCTTTATCCGAGAGATAAAAGGTCTACCAGTTTGTCCTATATAGACGTTGCCACATGTGCCACACTTCAATTTATATACACCTGATAATTTTTTCTTTTTTGGTTTTATTGTTTTTTTATAAAAAACATCGGTGAAGGAGGATGATCATGATAATGATAAGGATTATGATGGCCATATTATTTCGGGGACTGTTTGGGCCTTAAAGTTTTCCTGACATTTGTCTTACAGGTGAGGAAAAACACCGATAAAAACCTCACCAAGGAAAACTGTCCCGACCGAGGATCGAACCCGGGCCCGCTGCGAGACAAGGCAGCACGCTACCTCGAGACCACAGCGGTGGACTATATATATTAAGGAGCCTTTCTAAAATAGATTCGAAGAGAGTGTATAATTAAAATTTGAAAATGTTAAAAATAAAGAAATGAATTATTACATTCACATACTCGTATTTTCAGATAACATCTAGGTTATTAATTTAATTTATTTATATTTTATTCATATTTAATGAAATTATCAAATATGTTCTCGTAATGAAATTCTAACCAGTTTTTGCCTTGCCGATTGATGAAAACCGGAAAAAAACCTCAGTGAGGTTGGTCGTCACCGGTATTAAAACTAGGGACTTCACGAATCGAGCCTCAAACGTTACTGCTGGAATCGTTTCTCTCGGTATATGAATATGGTAGTTAAACGGAACAATAAAGAAAATGGAAGAAGCTAGAGTTTATTACCATTAAGCCAACATAGAAAATTATTAACTTCTTCTTCTTCCTTTCATATAGACCTAGTGGTCTGTTACGGTTTCAATCCAACGTTTGAAGGGTCTGCCCAATGTTCTCTTGCCGGTGGCTTGTAATTTAAGATTTGACGCGGTATTCTTGTTCTGCGCATTCTTCTTACGTGAGATTTCCAGTTGTTTCTATATTTTTGTATTTATTCCATTATGGATTCTGTTTGTAATTCTTTGAGAATCTCAGAGTACCTTTTATGGTCTGTTCTTGAGTAACCCGCAGTACGTCTCATAAATTATAATTTAAGATTTGATGTAGTATTCTTGTTCTGCACATTCTTCTTATGTGAGATTTCCTGTTGTTTCTATATTTTTGTACATATTCCATTATGGATTCTGTTTGTAATTCTTTGAGAATCTCAGAGTACCTTTTATGGTCTGTTCTTGAGTAGCCCGCAGTACGTCTCATAAATTATAATTTAAGATTTGATGTAGTATTCTTGTTCTGCACATTCTTCTTATGTGAGATTTCCAGTTGTTTCTATATTTTTGTACATATTCCATGATTGATTCTGTTTGTAATTCTTTGAGAATCTCAGAGTACCTTTTATGGTCTGTTCTTGAGTAACCCGCAGTACATCTCAAAAATTATAATTTAAGACTTGATGTAGTATTCTTGTTCTGCCCATTCTTCTTATGTGAGATTTCCAGTTGTTTCTATATTTTTGTACATATTCCATGATTGATTCTGTTTGTAATTCTTTGAGAATCTCAGAGTACCTTTTATGGTCTGTTCTTGAGTAACCCGCAGTACGTCTCATAAATTATAATTTAAGACTTGATGTAGTATTCTTGTTCTGCCCATTCTTCTTATGTGAGATTTCCAGTTGTTTCTATATTTTTGTACATATTCCATTATTGATTATGTTTGTAATTCTTTGAGAATCTCAGAGTACCTTTTATGGTCTGTTCTTGAGTAACCCGCAGCACGTCTCATAAATTATAATTTAAGACTTGATTTAGTATTCTTGTTCTGCCCATTCTTCTTATGTGAGATTTCCAGTTGTTTCTATATTTTTGTACATATTCCATGATTGATTCTGTTTGTAATTCTTTGAGAGTCTCAGAGTACCTTTTATGGTCTGTTCTTGAGTAACCCGCAGTACATCTCATAAATTATAATTTAAGACTTGATGTAGTATTCTTGTTCTGCACATTCTTCTTATGTGAGATTTCCAGTTGTTTCTATATTGTTGTACATATTCCATAATTGATTCTGTTTGTAATTCTTTGAGAATCTCAGAGTACCTTTTATGGTCTGTTCTTGAGTAACCCGCAGTACGTCTCATAAATATAATTTAAGACTTGATGTAGTATTCTTGTTCTGCCCATTCTTCTTATGTGAGATTTCCAGTTGTTTCTATATTTTTGTACATATTCCATGATTGATTCTGTTTGTAATTCTTTGAGAATCTCAGAGTACCTTTTATGGTCTGTTCTTGAGTAACCCGCAGTACATCTCATAAATTATAATTTAAGACTTGATGTAGTATTCTTGTTCTGCCCATTCTTCTTATGTGAGATTTCCAGTTGTTTCTATATTTTTGTACATATTCCATGATTGATTCTGTTTGTAATTCTTTGAGAATCTCAGAGTATCTTTTATGGTCTGTTCTTGAGTAACCCGCAGTACGTCTCATAAATTATAATTTAAGACTTGATGTAGTATTCTTGTTCTGCCCATTCTTCTTATGTGAGATTTCCAGTTGTTTCTATATTTTTGTACATATTCCATGATTGATTCTGTTTGTAATTCTTTGAGAATCTCAGAGTACCTTTTATGGTCTGTTCTTGAGTAACCCGCAGTACGTCTCATAAATTATAATTTAAGACTTGATGTAGTATTCTTGTTCTGCCCATTCTTCTTATGTGAGATTTCCAGTTGTTTCTATATTTTTGTACATATTCCATTATTGATTCTGTTTGTAATTCTTTGAGAATCTCAGAGTACCTTTATGGTCTGTTCTGAGTAACCCGCAGTACATCTCATAAATTATAATTTAAGACTTGATGTAGTATTCTTGTTCTGCACATTCTTCTTATGTGAGATTTCCAGTTGTTTCTATATTTTTGTACATATTCCATAATTGATTCTGTTTGTAATTCTTTGAGAATCTCAGAGTAACTTTTATGGTCTGTTCTTGAGTAACCCGCAGTACGTCTCATAAATTATAATTTAAGACTTGATGTAGTATTCTTGTTCTGCCCATTCTTCTTATGTGAGATTTCCAGTTGTTTCTATATTTTTGTACATATTCCATGATTGATTCTGTTTGTAATTCTTTGAGAATCTCAGAGTACCTTTTATGGTCTGTTCTTGAGTAACCCGCAGTACATCTCATAAATTATAATTTAAGACTTGATGTAGTATTCTTGTTCTGCACATTCTTCTTATGTGAGATTTCCAGTTGTTTCTATATTTTTGTACATATTCCATGATTGATTCTGTTTTTAATTCTTTGAGAATCTCAGAGTACCTTTTATGGTCTGTTCTTGAGTAACCCGCAGTACGTCTCATAAATTATAATTTAAGACTTGATGTAGTATTCTTGTTCTGCCCATTCTTCTTATGTGAGATTTCCAGTTGTTTCTATATTTTTGTACATATTCCATGATTGATTCTGTTTGTAATCCTTTGAGAATCTCAGAGTACCTTTTATGGTCTGTTCTTGAGTAACCCGCAGTATGTCTCATAAATTATAATTTAAGACGTGATGTAGTATTCTTGTTCTGCCCATTCTTCTTATGTGAGATTTCCAGTTGTTTCTATATTTTTGTACATATTCCATGATTGATTCTGTTTGTAATTCTTTGAGAATCTCAGAGTACCTTTTATGGTCTGTTCTTGAGTAACCCGCAGTACACCTCATAAATTATAATTTAAGACTTGATGTAGTATTCTTGTTCTGCACATTCTTCTTATGTGAGATTTCCAGTTGTTTCTATATTTTTGTACATATTCCATGATTGATTCTGTTTGTAATTCTTTGAGAATCTCAGAGTACCTTTTATGGTCTGTTCTTGAGTAACCCGCAGTACGTCTCATAAATTATAATTTAAGACTTGATGTAGTATTCTTGTTCTGCCCATTCTTCTTATGTGAGATTTCCAGTTGTTTCTATATTTTTGTACATATTCCATTATTGATTCTGTTTGTAAATTCTTTGAGAATCTCAGAGTACCTTTTATGGTCTGTTCTTGAGTAACCCGCAGTACGTCTCATAAATTATAATTTAAGACTTGATGTAGTATTCTTGTTCTGCCCATTCTTCTTATGTGAGATTTCCAGTTGTTTCTATATTTTTGTACATATTCCATGATTGATTCTGTTTGTAATTCTTTGAGAATCTCAGAGTACCTTTTATGGTCTGTTCTTGAGTAACCCGCAGTACGTCTCATAAATTATAATTTAAGACTTGATGTAGTATTCTTGTTCTGCCCATTCTTCTTATGTGAGATTTCCAGTTGTTTCTATATTTTTGTACATATTCCATGATTGATTCTGTTTGTAATTCTTTGAGAATCTCAGAGTACCTTTTATGGTCTGTTCTTGAGTAACCCGCAGTACGTCTCATAAATTATAATTTAAGACTTGATGTAGTATTCTTGTTCTGCCCATTCTTCTTATGTGAGATTTCCAGTTGTTTCTATATTTTTGTACATATTCCATGATTGATTCTGTTTGTAATTCTTTGAGAATCTCAGAGTACCTTTTATGGTCTGTTCATGAGTAACCCGCAGTACGTCTCATAAATTATAATTTAAGACTTGATGTAGTATTCTTGTTCTGCACATTCTTCTTATGTGAGATTTCCAGTTGTTTCTATATTTTTGTACATATTCCATTATTGATTCTGTTTGTAATTCTTTGAGAATCTCAGAGTACCTTTTATGGTCTGTTCTTGAGTAACCCGCAGTACGTCTCATAAATTATAATTTAAGACTTGATGTAGTATTCTTGTTCTGCCCATTCTTCTTATGTGAGATTTCCAGTTGTTTCTATATTTTTGTACATATTCCATGATTGATTCTGTTTGTAATTCTTTGAGAATCTCAGAGTACCTTTTATGGTCTGTTCTTGAGGAACCTGCAGTACGTCTCATAACTTATTAACTTGTAATTTTAAAGATGCTACTGTCCTTTATTTCAGGAGAGAAGGATTGCTTCTTTCAAAAGAAAAATAAGCCGTAATTCCAGTGCTACAGATTTAATACACACAAACCTAAATCTGAGGTAAGAGCCCCCTGCGTAAATATTTTAGGTATTTTATCGTCCAACTTTCAATTTCATTGCTGATGATCCTACATTTATTACAGTATATTTAAATATATTTATATTCAATACCACCACGTTGTCATTTCGACATTCTAGTATTCTCTCCTCACATGGCGTTAAAGTAACCCACTTCTGAGGTTGGGGCGCCTGGAAGACGGAGTTGCACTACCCCGATGATATATGATGGGTGATGATGACGATAATGATGCGCCAGGAGAGGCCTTAATCCTATATTTAATGAATATCATGATAATGGTCAGATGATGTTCGGGGACCGTATGGGCCTTAAAGGTTCCTGACATTTGTCTTGCAGGTGAGGAAAAAACCCGAAAAAAAACATCGTACTTACAACGCATACAATATGTAAATGGAAAGTAAAAATAAAACTATTTTCATATATATATATATATATATATATATATATGCCTAACTATATTTTTGACATTTGGCAATGAAGGCAAATATGATATGAAAAGAAAAATTAATGTTTGAGTCGGGATTTGAACCCGATTCTCTAAACTCTATACGTTTAGAATACTTGGAATACTTGAGTAGCTCAGTTGGTTAGAGCGCTAAACTCGGGTTCAAATCCCGACTCAAGCATTCATTTTTCTTTTCACATATATATATATATATATGAATCCATCTATAGTAATTCTGCCCGAGGGCAGGTCTTTCACTGCAATCATAGCATATTCATGCTATGCTTTGCAGCTTTACTAGAGAATTATAGGCGTGATAGTTTCCCGTTGCTTTCCACACCTATGAAGGATGATGATGATGATAATAATGAAAAGGATGATGATGATGATGATAGCCGGATGATTTTCGGGGACCGTTGGGCCTTAAGCTACCTGTCATTTGTCTTACAGGTGTGGAAAAATAAAAAAAAAAACCCACCCAGGAGCCTGTCCCGACCGGGAATCGAACTCTGGCCCGCTGCGTGACAAGGTAATTGTATACCATACAATTTAATTAATCTGTAATTTTATTGTAACTTAATTCAATAAAAAAAATCATTTATTTAGGCGTAGCAGCGCATGCTGTGTATACGCTAGCTTATTTATAAGAACTATTAATTTGTTATTATGACCAATAACTTTTCGAGATGGATTAATTTACATTGTTATATGATTATAATTCGGATATCACACTGTAGTTACTGCTTTATAAGTACAGGTAATTTATTTATTCATGTATGTTTGCTTGGTAATATTAAAATGAAGTGAGGTGTCCACCACTAAATGTTTACATTTCGTATACATAACTGAACAGGCAGGGAGTGACAGTGTACACTGTGCAGCATGCGATCAAGGTCACGCGAGAGCTCTCTGCGCACTTTTGCATCCCTGGTTTAATCTACCATAAATTGGCCACCTTACGGACGAAACTCCGAGGATCCATTGCATTTCCCTTTAAGTATATTTCTGACACATAGAATCACATAAACCATATCGCTTGGTTTCGAGCTGCCTTTTCACGCAGCTGGCCCGGGTTCAATCCCCGGACGGGACAAGTTTCCTGGGTGACTTTTTTTCATGATTTCTCCTCATTTGTAAGACAAATGTCGGGAAACTTTAAGTCTCGAACGGTCCCCGAACATAATATGGCCATCATAATCATCATCATTTATATTACCCTTAGATTAAGTTAAAGATTATGGACTCTCCTGGCACACCGCTATTATCATCACCCATCATATCATCGGGACAGCCGTAATCCCACCTTACAGGCGCCCCAACCTCAGAAGTGGGTTACAATTACGCAAATGCCAGGAGAGAACACCAGAAATGTCGAAATGACAACTTGGGGCATTAAATAAAAAATACTTGAAAGTTGGATTATTTAAAATTTTATTAAGCAAATGTATAGTCATGCTTTGTAAGGTTACAACATAATCTTGGATGTAAGGATGAAAAAGCAGAACTGGTTGTAAAGTAAAAAATTGAAGGAAACAAATAGCGGGAGTGCATATTAATTGTATTAAGTGCCGCTTGCCCTCAGTGTCGCTGTCACGGGAATGATGTCAGCTCATTTACCCAACTCAATCCAGCCTGGCGTTACACTGCAGAAATAACAATGTGAAGTCAGTTTATTTCCAGGCAACATGGCCCACTCTCATCTCAATGAACCTACTTCAGCGCCTTACAATATGTTGCACTCAGCCTAATTTGATCCCCAGAATACACCGAAGTCTAAACCACGACCGCGGCTTTCCGATTATTTATTGTTACCATAACACCTATAAAATTACTGAAAATTCAGAGAAATTGTTATGAAACCATAGACATGATTCAGACATTAGTTTTAGTAATTAACAGCCGTATAGATTTTCAGTTTTTATGGTTCTTATGGACACAATAAAAAATCGGAAAACCGCGGTCGTGGTTCAGACTTCAGTTGAGAAATCCACCCTGGGTGAAGTCTGAACCACGACCGCGGTTTTCCGATTTTTTATTGTGTCCATAAGAACCATAAAAACTGAAAATCTATACGGCTGTTAATTACTAAAACTAATGTCTGAATCATGTCTATGGTTTCATAACAATTTCTCTGAATTTTCAGTAAGGGTGGATTTCTCAACTGAAGTCTGAACCACGACCGCGGTTTTCCGATTTTTTATTGTGTCCATAAGAACCATAAAAACTGAAAATCTATACGGCTGTTAATTACTAAAACTAATGTCTGAATCATGTCTATGGTTTCATAACAATTTCTCTGAATTTTCAGTAAGGGTGGATTTCTCAACTGAAGTCTGAACCACGACCGCGGTTTTCCGATTTTTTATTGTGTCCATAAGAACCATAAAAACTGAAAATCTATACGGCTGTTAATTACTAAAACTAATGTCTGAATCATGTCTATGGTTTCATAACAATTTCTCTGAATTTTCAGTAAGGGTGGATTTCTCAACTGAAGTCTGAACCACGACCGCGGTTTTCCGATTTTTTATTGTGTCCATAAGAACCATAAAAACTGAAAATCTATACGGCTGTTAATTACTAAAACTAATGTCTGAATCATGTCTATGGTTTCATAACAATTTCTCTGAATTTTCAGTAAGGGTGGATTTCTCAACTGAAGTCTGAACCACGACCGCGGTTTTCCGATTTTTTATTGTGTCCATAAGAACCATAAAAACTGAAAATCTATACGGCTGTTAATTACTAAAACTAATGTCTGAATCATGTCTATGGTTTCATAACAATTTCTCTGAATTTTCAGCAATTTTATAGGTGTTATGGTAACAATAAATAATCGGAAAGCCGCGGTCGTGGTTTAGACTTCGGTTCAGAAATCCACCCAATGAGTCTGCGATACCAAACCCCAACCAGGCTATTTTCACGTGCATGATAATTATTACACGTATGCTACTTTTAAAGCTTCACTCTCATATCATTTATCATAAGTAATGCCACGAGTGATTCCCAAATT
Organism: Diploptera punctata; assembly: GCA_030220185.1. Classification (NCBI taxonomy): domain Eukaryota; kingdom Metazoa; phylum Arthropoda; class Insecta; order Blattodea; family Blaberidae; genus Diploptera; species Diploptera punctata. Next base: position 159,434 of record JASPKZ010000046.1, on the reverse strand, counting down.
ATTGATAAATTCACGACTCACGGAGTGAGGAGCGAATTTATCTAGAGAATTTGGAACTCAAGAGCGAATTAGTTAGGACTATTTAAGGAATAAAATTAAGCTGTTTGCTCACAAATCATTATTTAAATATAGTTATTTTAAAATATTTATGTATTTAATGTAAACGGCGATGTTTTAAAACAAATGAGAAACGATTGGTACGCTTCATTTGCTTCTTTTGTTCATCACTGCAACCAGATCATATTATTTATTGCCAAAGGAACGCAATATTATGAGAAGGCACTCTAGTGGAGAAAAAAATGAAACACATCAAACTGTATATCAATTAATTTCTGATGTCATATGATGTAAATATGACAATTATATTTTTATGGATTGTTATTACCTGGAAAAAAAAATATACATTTAAGAAAGTGAAAACAGTGGTTTCTTTTTTTGGTGGTATAATCAATTGCTACAAATGTTTTTATATTAACTCCCGCATGCGCTATGTCTTAACATTCATGCACTATATATACGATCTGGTAGCCGTAATTCTTAGAGAGTCGGTCACTGCAAAATAATGCTATGACATATTCAGAATGTTAAAAAGGAGGCGATTTCTTTATTATGATAAAATTTAGTTGGTAAATTCTAGGCGAAACACGAGTGTGATTGGTTGTAAATAAAAAATCATTGAAATGTGATTGGTCATTGACTCCCATTTGGGGCATGAGTTAAATAGTCATAAGTAATGCCACGAGTGATTTCCAAATTATCCATAAATTCACGACTCACGAAATGAGGAGTGAATTTATCTAGAGAATCTGGAAACGAAGAGTGGCATTTGTTAGGACTATTTAACGAATAAAATTAAGCTGTTTACTCACAAATAATTATTTAACTATAGTTATTTTAAAACATTTACATTTTATATTTAAAATATTTAATATAAATGTCGATGTTTGAAAACAAATGAGAAACAATTGGTACGCTTCATTTGCTTCTTTTGTTCAACACTGCAACCAGATCATATTATTTGTTGCCAAAGGAACGCAATATTATTTGTTGCCAAAGGAACGCAATATTGTAAGAATGCACTCTAGTGGAGAAATTTATAACTAACGTTATAGGTAATTTTTTTTTTTTTCCTATGATGTAAATATGCCAATTATATTTTTCTTCAACATCATTTCGTGGAAAATAATTCGTTTAAGAAAGTCCAAACAGTGGTTTTTTTTGTGGTATAATCAATTGCTACAAATGTTTTTATATTATCTCCCGCATGCGCTATCTCCTTACATCCATGCACTATATATACAATCTGGTAGCCACTGCAGAATAATTCTAATATTCAGAATGTTAAAGAGGAGGTGTTTTCTTTAATATGATAAACTTTAGTTGATAAATTCGAGGCGAAACACGACTTGATTGGTTGTAAATAAAAAATCATTGAAATGTGATTGGTCATTGACTCCCATTTGGGGCATGAGTTAAATAGTCTTTCTAAACTGTATGATGTATTTCGTCCTATATCGTAGCCTAACAGTTTATGGCAATGACACCTGCACTGGTTCGAGTTGCCATGGGGGAAGAAATTATCTTATGGAATTTCGGTCAATAGGGGATCGGTACCCATCCAGCATTGTATCATGAGAGAGACGATATGCTGACTACATATCATTACTTTACTGACTGGATGAGCGACCACCTTATTATTAACATATCTGTATGTGAAACCAGCAGACGGATGGTAGGCCAAGGACTTTCTAGACCTGTTACGCTCTGGAATAGTAGTAAGCCTAATACATTGTATTTTAATAATTTAATGAAACTCTTATGCCAAGAATAATGGACCCAATAAAAATTGTCATCCCAGCTTCTCAGAGAATGTTAATCTAAACATATATAAAACAGCGATTCTGTCAGTTATATGCATGCGAAACATTATTTCTTACTTTATAAGAGAAGAAACAAATATTTGAATATTTGAAAATTAAGTGCTTAGGATTTTGTTTTGGAGCACAGAGAGACGAACAGACAAGTAAAAGGAAAAAACTTCATAAGAGCGAGCAACAATAGAGAAATACAGAACAAACTGGAAAGAACACTTGGCAACGATGACTGAGAATAGAATACCAAAAGCAGCATACAACTATTCACCACGAGGATGAAGAAGTTTGGGAAGACCAAGGAAAATATGGAAAGAGCAGCAATTTGGGGCCGGAACGGGCTAGTAAATAAGCCTAAACTGTGAAGAAGAAGAAGAAGAAGAGCGAGCTGCAAGATCTTTATGAGAAACCACGACAGTAATAAGAATAGTTAAGTATATTAGATTGCGATAGGCAGGACATGTGACACGGATGGGGAATGAAAGAAGAGTAGGCCTATGAACATTTAATTGTAGAAAAACCAGAGGGAAAGCGTCCAGTTGGTAGACCAAGAATATGTGAGGGAATAACATTAACCATGATTTGGGGAAGGTGAAATATGCAGGGGATCATCTCCGAGATGGGAGTAGAATAACTGTAGACATCATTCTATGAAGGGCTAATGATCTTCATGTTCCGTAGTGTCAGTTAGTTAATTTGGTTTATAGACTAATAGTAAAAGTTTTCAACGGGGTGAAAAAAGTGTACCCCGATTGATATTTCACATGACAAATAGATGCTTATTTATTCTACATCGTAATTATCAGAATGTTGGCATATAGGCCCGTTCCGCTCCTTATTAAGACACGTCGTAGGTCGTCTTAACAGCGTCTTTTTTGGTTTCCTTATAGTTCTAAGATCTGTAATACAGCATATTTTAGAAATGCTGTTTTCCTCCATTCTTTGAATGTTTAGATACGAATTACTTTTATTTCTCTAATGTTTTAAGTTATATATTTATAGTTATAAAATGTAATAATAATTTTGTGTTGTGTTTCTATATTTATCTAGAATCAAAGTGGGCCTCTGCAATTCAAGGTGCAGCTACCGTGGCACAGGACAGTTCAGTGCACAGTAATTCGATCGATATTGTGTGGATTGTACAACCGAAGTCTAAACGGGGACCTCGGTATTCCAATTTTTATTGTTTCCATAACAACTATGAAAACAACTGAAAATCCACAGAAATTGTTATGAAACCATGGTATTTTGTTTAGACATTTGTTTTCGCAATTTACAGCCATAGATTTTCAATTTTTATGGTTGTTACGGAAGCATTAAAAATTGGACAACCGGGGTCTTAGTTTAGACTTCGGTCGTGCAAAACAGTCCCCCTTAATGCCCTCCTTTCATTGTCCGTCGTATTTATGCTTTATTAAACTTACAAGACGTAGTTTCCCCACGCACCTTGGATCCCGTCTTCAAAGTAGATCTTTAGTTCGAGACACCCCATTAAATTTGCGACTACTGTTACAGATGCACCAACTATTATAATCGGCCACGATTAATTTGCCCTTCCATTGGATCTCTGTAAGGTCAAATATAATGCTAGATCAACACTACATAAAGGCGTTTGCAGACTTATTGGTGCTTCAGACTTAAAGTACACGGAACGAAGGGCAAGGAGAGAACAAAATACATGTTCAATGCGTGCCAGTTTAGTGAGAAAAATAAAGAAGTAGCCTAATTCATTTAATAGGTTAAGTTTATATTGATTTGTTATCATTATATGTTTATTTAGTTATTTATTATTATTATTATTATTTTATCCAACCCCTGTATATATATATATATATATATATAGGGGATCAGTTTTTATCACACTTGGTATCCCGGGTACTTTTGAGCTTGGTATGCGAAAGGTTTGAATAACACTAGATGCACCGTGTGGAAATGCTTAATTATCAGTCTTGTTAATACGTCTTAGGGTAATTGGTTACAATATGATACAAGCCATAATGTTGTATGTTCGATTTCCGATGTGTCGGACTTTTTTTAGACTGGCATAAATATGTTTAATCCACAGAACCGTGAGGTTCACTTAACCCCTAACGGAAATGATTACCAGATGCATTTTCTGGAGCTAAAGACGGTCGAAACGCAAAGGTAGGAGCCTTAACCACCTACAATCCTGAGTATCTCCGAAGATCTGCAGTGGGATCATTTTAACTTTTATTACTGTTTTCAGACCCTTTCTATATATTATTATAAAGAAGGTGCTAATGAAAATGTATATACACTGCGAAAAAATATGTTCATTGGCACTAGGGTATAATATGTGCGTACTGAGGAATTGTAGTGCTATCGATTCATTTGTCACGGCCATCGGCGATCAGATGGCGCTCAGAAGGCTTGTCTGTGCGCCCTCAGTTTTGACTCTTCAAACGGTAACTATGGTGTTTTAGAAGCGAACAGGATTTGCAACATTCACTCTATGGTACAATCATCCTCCGCCGGCGAGTAGCCTACCTACTTCTGTTGAACAACTTCAGCCATATGAATGGGATCACATTCCACCCTTGGAATGCTGGTTGGACATTTCGACGTATTGCTGCACATGTTGAGCAAAATGTTTCAGTGGTGTGTCACTGCTTTCAACAGTAGCCTGTGAAACATTCCCACACCCTTATATCAAGTTCTGGACTGCCCCATAATACAGGCACACGTCAAGATCGACGGATTGTGCCAGATGCGGTGGCCGACCGAACAACATCCAGGGAAGAATTCAGGGCACATGTTGCACCAAGGACCATTAGGAACAGTCTCTTTGCAGCGGAACTAAGATCACGTGCGCTTCTGGTCAGGCTACCACTTCACCACAACACTACCAAGCCTGTTATTCTGGTGTCGTGAAAGAGTCGACTGGAGAATGGAATGGCGTTTTGTCTTCAGTGATGAGAGTAAGTTCTGTCTGTATGCGAGTGATGGACTTATACGTGTACGGCGTAGATCTGATGAGCGTCATCTTCCGGAGAGCATTCGCTCACGACACACAGGCATCACCCCAGGCTGCGTGGTGTTTCTGCAGGGTAAAATTAACGATGCCCGCTACTGTCATTTGTTAATCACATCCTTTCCCCATTCCTTCTACAGGAAAGTGATGTACTTTCAGCAGTACAACGCATGTCCACATACATTCCCATTCCTTCTACAGGAAAGTGATGTACTTTCAGCAGTACAGCGCATGTCCACATACATTCCCATTCCTTCTACAGGAAAGTGATGTACTTTCAGCAGTACAGCGCATGTCCACAGACATTCCCATTCCTTCTACAGGAAAGTGATGTACTTTCAGCAGTACAGCGCATGTCCACATATTTTCCCATTCCTTCTACAGGAAAGTGATGTACTTTCAGCAGTACAGCGCATGTCCACATACATTCCCATTCCTTCTACAGGAAAGTGATGTACTTTCAGCAGTACAGCGCATGTCCACATACAGCTTCTGCGACACAACGGGCTCTTCGTGGTGTACAACAACTGCCCTGGCCAGCAAGATTCCATAGGCTATATTTTGCCAATTGAACATGTATGGGGGATAATTAAACGAGAACTTCCTCTTTCTCCAGAGCCTGCAATAACTATTGCCAAATTGCGACAAAAGATACAAGTTGCTTGAGACAGTCGCAGGATTGGATTCTGCATCTTTATGACCGTTTGCATGCCAAGAACACACGCCTGCGTTGGCGCCAAGGGGGGGAGATACACTGTATATTGATGCGACCATTTGGGTACTCCTTACTGTAATATGTAAGTACCATTTGGTCTGAATTTATCATATACTCTTACTATGACTATTTAATTCATGCACCAAATGGGAGTCAATGACCAATCACATTTCAATGAATTTTTATTTACAACCAATCACAGTCGTTTTTCACCTCGATTTTATCAGTTAAATATTATCTTATTAAAATCAAGCTCCACCTTTTTAACATTCTGAATAGGTCAGAGCATTATTTTGCAGTGACCGACTCTCTAAAAAAATACGGCTACCAGATTGTATATATAGTGCACAAATGTAAACAGATACTACTTGTGGGACATAATAGAACACATCCGTTGTAATTCATTATACCACAATACAAATAAACCACTCTTTGCACTTTCTTAAACGTATTATTTCCCAGGAATTTGCGTTCCAGAAAAATGTAATTTACATCATAGGACACTTTCTTAAACGTATTATTTCCCAGGAATTTACGTTCCAGAAAAATATAATTTACATCATAGGACATCAGAAATTAATTAATAACTTATAATGTTGGTTATAAGCAGTTTAATGTGTTTCACTTTTTCTCCACTAGGGTGCATTCTCAATATTGTGATCCTTTGGCAATAAATAATATGATCTGGTTGCAGTGATGAACAAATGAAGTATAACAAACGTTTTTCATTTGTTTTCAAACATCGCCGTTTACATTAAATATATAAATATTTTAAAATAACTATATTTAAATAATGATTTACGAGTGAACAGCTTAATTTAATTCGTTAAATAGTTCTAACAAATGCCATTCTTGATTTCCAAAATATCCATAAATTCACGACTCATGAAGCGAGGAGCGAATTTATCTAGGGATAGATAAATTCACTCCTCACTTCGTGATTCGTGAATTGATGGATAATTTGGAAATCACTCGTGCCATTACTTACGATAAACTCTTTGTCACATTACATTTCTATATAATTAACTTGTCCTTGAGGGTGTATTTTTTTCGTATACCTACTTAATCTAAAATAGCAAACCTCGACATGTTTTAGCTTCGATTATTTCAGTTCCAATTTAACGTAACGATTTGCTTTAATAACGCAGACTATTAATGTCGCAATTCAAATCTGTAGTGAGAGATCTGACGGATTTTTGTTAAAAGGCATCTCTTTTCAGAACTCAGCCACTTTTAGGTGCTGAAAAATCTACGATATGGGACCCACGGTTTTACATGCTTTCCGAAGGAAGCTATCTTCAGGATTTTTACATCCTCAAAATCCATCGACCCGAACCGGGTTATGAATTCGCAAACCTCAAAACCAAAGGTAAGCACGGAAAGCGCTATTCTAACGGTATCGACATGGCTGCTGCAACTATGGTAGAAACTTACATGCACCGGGTAAGCTGGATATTACGAAAATTCGAAAATTAAATAAACTAAATTGTAGTATATTGCGTCATCTTTACAGCTAGAAAATAGCGGTATATTTCTACTTTTAAAACAAGTGTTCCTCCTCTCTCTCTCTCTCTCTCTCTCTCTCTCTCTCTCTCTCTCTCTCTCTATCTATCTATCTATCTATCTATCTATCTCTATCTATCTCTTTCCCTATATATCATCTCTATCATCTCTGTCTCTCTCCCTCTCTCTCTCTCTCTCTTTCTATTTTTCTTTTTCTCTTTCTCATTCCCATTCTTTATCTTTCTCCTTTTCTCTTTCTCTTTTTTCACTTTTTCTCTTTCCCCCCTTTCTCTCTCCCTTTCCCTCTTCTCTTTCTTCCTTTCTCTCTTTCTTCTCTCTTTTTCTTCTCTTTCTCCTTTCCTCCCTTTCTCTCTCCCTTTCTCTCTCTCTTTCTCTCTTTCTTTCTTTTTCTCTCTTTTTTCTCTTTTTCTCTTTCTTTCTCTCTCATTACTACTTTTTTCTCTCTCTTTCTCTTTTTTTTCTCTCTCTCTCTTTCTGTTTTTTCTCTTTCTCTCTTTCCCTCTTTCCTTCTTTCCCTCTTTCCTTCTTTCCTTCATTCCCTCTTTCCCTCTTTCTCTCTCTTTCTCTGACATTATGGCCCTTTTAGATTCAGTACCTACCAACTGTAGACTTCTATCCTGTCTATACCGTGTCTTTCTCATCTAGAATCGTATTTTCATCTGCTTAATATCTTCTTCTAATTCTCCAACCATTGCCTTTAGGTCTGCCGGTACATCTTTTGCCGCCTGGTTTTCCAATGTATCTCGTTTTTAATAATTACTTTTTTTTTTCACTCCTCGCAGCATGTCCAACCACTTATTCTGGGACTTTTAATTTCCCCTGTGTTTTGTGCTTTCCCATAATATATTATATAAATTCAATATTATTTCGGATTCTCCATATAGTCGTACTAAATTCGGTCCATATATCTGTCGCAAAATTTTAATTTCCCACGCTGGTATTTTCTTTTTTCCATTTTTCACAAAACACCATATTCGAGCCGCAGTTAATTACAGTTATACAAATTTTAATTTTCACATTGATGGAGTGGTTTTTAGATTTCATCAAATCCTATAGGACCCAATAACATTCTTTCCTGTCTTTAATCCGTAACTTTTTTTCTGTTATGTTATCCACTCTTCCGAATTTATTTGTTCCCATCTTATAAAGTTGCTAATGTAACTTGAACTCAAGGCATAAAATTGGTTTATAAAAAAACTCCCGGTTTTCTTTCTCCAGAGACCTGTTCCTAAGTTGTTTATCGAGTCACTTTACGTACAATTGTTTTATTTTTTTCTGAATACAATCTGGTTTAATATCACATGCCTTTTCATTGAGTTCAGATCTTATTCTAGTTTTTATTATTTTTTCTTTTTCATTTCCGAAAGTTATGTTTCATTGATAGAAACTGATATAGAGTTAGTCGGTGCATGTCTTGCATCGAATAAAAAAAGTTATATTCTTTCCCAAGGAACGGTATAATTTCAGGTTGTAAATCATAGATGTCTTAAAACATGGTTATCCGTACGAAAAAAATATTTATATATCATCATCATGAACAAATTCGTTTTAGGCCATGTGGCCTGTACGGTAAACCTAGCGAAGATGGTCTTGATCTTTCCACCGATGTTTTGGTCTTCCTTGGTCCCTATATTTATATATATGTATATATATTAGTAAGTAACACATATTTAAAGTAGGTCCTTACATATTTAACACTTTTTAAAATAGAACTTGCTGGAACTGAAAAAAAAGAGAAATATTTTGTCAGATATGTTTCTAATTTATAGATATTTTAACATCCAAGGTCATATAATGTATATTTTATTTAATACACAAGTGATCTTCTTGGTGATAAAATATTAAAATATATATGTGCAGTCAATATGCCCATTTCACCAATTAATGTTTTAAAATGGTCGACAAGTTTCTACAGCCAAGCTGTCATTCTCAAGACCAGATATTGTCAATATCTGGTCTTGAGAATGACAGCTTGGCTGTAGAAACTTGTCGACCATTTTAAAACATTAATTGGTGAAATGGGCATATTGACTGCACATATATATATTTTTATATTTTATTTGTTTAAATGATAGCCTAATATGAAATTAGTGAATGTATTGATATTTATCTCAGTTATAAAATTTCAATCCAGCCTTGATGACTGAGGAAAACCAGGAAAAATCATCAGTCAGGTTGGTCAATACAGAGATTTGATTCATGGATCTCGAATACGAATCAGTAACCTAACACTTTCAGTTTGTTCGGTTTTGATAGTTTTACTTTTGTACACTTTGATGTGTTTAGTAATAGGCTTGCATATCACGTTAAGATCTGACTAACTCTCTCCGTATTGAAGTAACCTATTGTTTATAAAAAATCTTACTCATCGGACCCTAAACGCAAGAGAAGGCTTAACTCATAAATAAAACATAAGTTATAAATAACAGTATGTTTTATTAATAATGCTATTTGGCATCTCAGGTCAGTTGGATGGCAAAAATATAGGCTCACAAATTTTGCTCAGGTGCCTGTTATTTCAACCATTGGGCATTTTATATTCCATTAATCTACAACACGTGGCCTACAATTTTGCTTCCATTCCGAAGAAAGCCATCCTTGGCAATACTTCCAATGTTTTACGCAATAAAAGTGTCATCTACATCGGCCAGATTTGGGATCAAGATTTTTAAGATACGTTACGAAACTTGTTGATGTCACTGTGTTAAAGTTTTAAGAATTATAAAACAGTACCTGATATCTCAGTCGTCCTCAATAATCAATAATCAAATTAATCAAAGTTTTAAGAATTATAAAACAGTACCTGATATCTCAGTCGTCCTCAATAATTTTATTATTGAGGACGACTGAGATATCAGGTACTGTTTTATAATTCTTAAAACTTTAACAGATTTGTGAGTCAGAACTAAAAACAAATTGAATTTTATTTTAGTACTTATTGATCTACATAAGCTTAGCTTTATAAAGTCTTAGAAAAAAATAAATAAAAGGTTAGTAAATATTTATATGACTCGTGAATATATTAGTGCAGTGTTATATGATTATTTAATAAATATATTCTTAATGTATTTTCTAATTCTGATATAATCTGACAACCTGTGATGTAATCTGGGAGGGAATTCCAAGATTTCTTATTCTTCTTCGTCCATACAAGTCTTAGACATATTACGATCTCACTGATGAATTTTGTATCCAGCGCTTCCTTGGATGGCCCAGAGATCTCTACCCTGTTGATAATAGCGAAACATGGCTTTGCGAACTCTATCTGAACAAATTTGTCACAAATGATTCATTCAGTTGTCCTGGTATTCATGTATGTACGTACTTATTGGCTAGTTCTAATTGTAGTTCTTTCAAGACATCATCATTGCGTTTGTAATCCCACCTGGTGCATTCTGTTGTAGGCTATATCTCATTTCACTAGAAGAATATCCAAGATTTAACAAGTCAATCAGTGAAATGTAAAGAGTAGAAAACGATGTTGTGAGAAGGAATTACAACAGAACTCGCAACTTACGTATATTTGAGTAATCTGTGTGGTGTCAAACGCTTGCGTCACAGGTAGATCAAGTCTCTCACCAGGATATAAGCCGCGTTACTTTTTCTCCTGCTCTAATAGCTAAGTTCCGAAGAATAGTGTTAAGGTTGCCGTACATTAATGCAACAGAAGTTTAAGCTATTAATATAATAGGCTATGCGACATACAAATGAATGAATGGCTGTATTTCTACCAACATAAATTAAGAAGTAATTTTAATAATACATTTTGAAAAATGACTGAGTAATAACAGTACAATATACAGAACATACAATAATACAGAGAGAATTTGTCTTAAGTAATGCCACGAGTGATTTCCAAATTATCGATAAATTCACGACTCACGAAATGAGGAGTGAATTTATCTAGGGAATTTGTAAATCAAGAGTGACATTTGTTAGGACTATTTAAGGAATAAAATTAAGCTGTTTACTCATAAATCATTATTTAAATATAGTCATTTAAAAATATGTATATATTTAATGTAAACGGCGATGTTTGAAAACAAATGAGAAACGTTATGTTTCATTTGTTCATCACTGCAACCAGATCATATTTATTGCCAAGTAAAATCGCAATATTGTAAGAATGAACCATAGTGGGGGGAAAAATGAAACACACCATTACAGGTTATTAATTAATTTCTGATGTCCTACAATGTAAATATATCAATTATATTTTTATGCAGCGTTAATTTCTGGCAAATAATACGTTTAAGAAGCTGCAAAAAGTGATTTCTTTTTTGTATGGTATAATCAATAGATACGAATGTTTTTCTATTACATCTCGCAAGTAGAATCTGGTTACATTCGAGTACTATATATATACAGTCTGGGAACCACTTGCTGTGATGAAAGTGAAAAATGAAAGTGATAAAATCGAGGTGAAAAACGACTGTGATTGGTTGTAAATCCAAAATTCATTGAAATGTGATTGGTCATTGACTGCCTTTTGGGGCATGAGTTAAATAGTCAATGTAAATTATGCAGAGATTTTACCCACAATTGATGATGTGACATCTGATATTTAATCGATGAAGCGACCATGTAACTTCACTTGTAAAGTGAAGTAGGCTATACAGATTGTTAAAACATTTCCTTTCTATAGGAATACTGAAAAATCCATTGAACATTGTTAATCGATTTCCAGTATTGTGAGAAATGATTAAGAGAGGTTTATGGATTACCATAAGGGACACTCTGTAGCGTTGTGGTTAAGACAATATGCTACAAGCAGGAAAGTCGAGGGTTCGAGTCCTAGTGGGTCAGGAATTTTTAAACTGACCCAAACCTTCTGGCGGCAGTATGGCCCTGGAGTCGACTCAACATCTAATGGAAATGAGTACAGGACGCATGATCTGGAGGTAAAAGCGGCCATCGCGCAGCACTCTGTAAAAGTATAATGAATTAAATAAAGAAATCACGCTAGATAATAAATAGGGACAAGAGCAGACCTGGGGATATGGGCATTAAGCCCGAGGAAACCCAGGGGGATGGTGGTGGGGCTCTTAAATAAAAAAAATAATAATAAAGTGCTGACAACCCCGCTGACATCAAGTGCCGATTGTCTGGAAAATGTGGGAGCCTATTCTTTTACATAAATATATAATATATTTAAATATACATCCACCGACTTATAAAATGATAGAATATAGAGATAAATGGTTTAGACATGTAAAAAGAATGAATGTAACAAGATTACTAAAATCAGCATTTAACTACAAGCCAACAGGTTCAAGGAATGTATTGAGGTCAGTGAAAAGATGGACAGAACAACTGCGAGGCGGAACAGGCAATTTGCCTAGCCCGTGAAGTAAAGAAGAAGAAGAAGAAGAAGAAGAATAAGATGTGGGAGCCCTAACCTCCTACTATCCCGAGTTCTTTTTATGGCTCTCACTTTACTTTTATGGATGATATAAGAAAAATAATTGATCTTCTAATGTTAACTTACAGCTTCCAGTGTACCAACGCATTTTGTTATGGACGTTTCCTTACCTAAGTAAAGCTACATATAGATGTTTTTCCGTGTAAACACAGAGTTGGTTACCCCCAAATTCAATGAGATAAGATCAAAATTGTTTCTAAGATGGTTGTTCTGCATAAATGAATCTCTATAGAATGGAGCGATATGAATGAAATTGTCCCTCTGCTCTAAAAGATAAGATGGAGTTCTTCAGTAAGACTAAGAGAAAACAGCTCGATGACTATGTAAAAAAGACAGGCATGTCTGATGCGATAGGCCCTTGTATGGTGTCCTAGTCCTCCCTTTCATCTCGCCGACGACAGCTCCATGATTTAAAAAAAACAATGCTACCCTCTGTTATTCAAGTAAGGGTTTGATCGAGCATTAAGCCACGCTCCTTTACCAACCAAGGCGGAAGACATTTCAACTGTTAGAAATTAATATAAATATATTACAGTTTCTTAGCTATATACGAGAATAAATATAATGAATTAACACCTTTAGAATTGACAGTAATAACATTCTTTTCATTTTTTCCGATTGAGGGTCTTTCCACTTTTCAGCGGTTGCCCTTTTACCAGCCGGCTGCTGGCCCTTCATCCACATGTGTCAATCACAGAGGTAGATGATCAACAGCCAGTGTAGGGGTGACATGTGGTTAGCATGTCGAGTCCCCCAGCCGTTATCGCTGGTTCCTCAACCTGGAGCCGCTACTTATTGTAGCTACCCAATTGCCTCACGATGCTGGGTGGGCACCGGTCCCATACTGGCCGAAATACCATGAGAAAATTCCTTCCCCCATGGAGACTCGAACCAGCGCAAGTCCCGTAGCTCTGCGCCAAGGCTTCCTACCTTAACCGCTCGGCTACGGCGCGGGACCTTTTCATTTTTTAATTTTCTCAAATACAGTAGTTTTCCTTCAACGAAAGAAACATTTATTTCTCCGAAGATTTCTACCTTCTATGTCTTGTTCTGTAAGTTCCTGCCTGGTCATATTTCTCCTAGATACCATCCACACATTGTTCTCGTGGTTATCCTTTACTCCTCCTGCTTTCAGAAGACCATATCAATATTATTTTGGGACCTCTTTCTTTTCTCATTCCTAGACGAAATAAATGTCTGACTGTTTCAACTCATCCGTGAATGGTATTAAGACTGGAGTTGTTTAATTTTTTTCTTCAATGATATCCTCTTGAACTTTAATAATTTCTAAAATCATTATCTTTATACTTTCTCCATTCCTGGTATTCTAGCTCCTCTTGCCAATAGACTGTTTCTATAGCCATCATTTTAATTGCACATCGCCTGAATTTTATACTGTTGATTTATAAATGAATTTCTTTATTTTATTTAAAATGCCTTTGTTTTATAGAATTGAAATTAATATGTAATCGTTATTCTTTCTTAGCTTTTTTTCAATTTAATACTAAAATGCAATAGAAAATAACGCTTCCAGACTAGCCGTATGTTTGCTACGATTATCAAGTCTATATGTAAAAGAGTGTCATTAATCTCGGGGCAAAAACTCACCACAAGATTCTCTAAGGATAATTAGGCATTAAATTTTATCCAGGAAATTCTCAACCCAACTCCATGCTGCAATATATCTAGAAGGCCCTCACATTTATATTAAATCATGTACATAATTGGACGATCGACCAATTTGTGAACACATCGAGTACATCGGACATTATACCTGGATTTCTCAAATTTAATGAGAAAATTTATTTTCCCATGGTGACTAGAACTCGCCATGTCCCATAGTTCTGTACTGTAATAGAGCAGTGCTATCTTAAGATGATTCTGCCGCGATGAGAGACACGAATTTACTGCGGTGATTAATTATCAAGTTGGATACTAGTAAAATTCACGATAAAATTCCGTTGAGGTATTAAGTCACAATTCATTCAATCATAGTGTTCTGCCCAAGAGCAGGTCTTTCACTGCAAACTCAGCATTCTCCACTATTTCTTTAACTCAGCTTTCCTTTTTGTATCTGCATACAAAACATTTATTTTAATATTGTCTATCATCTGATGTCTTTATCTGCCTCTAACTTTCTTTCCGGTGGACTATATAATCACAGATTGGAATGAACATTGGATAAGGAGTGCAAATGGCGCTTTGACTAAAGATCTCTTCTTTCCTACAGTACACCATAGGCTAAAGGCAAAACATTTTATTCCAAATTTCATTTTAACACAATTTATGACTGGCCATTGAAAATTTGGAAGTTATTTTAGGAGATTTAATATTAACCCAGACAGTGATCATAGTTGTAAATGTCAAGAATCAATACAATCTGTAAAACATGTTTTATTTGTTTGTCCTATATTCGAAAGACGACAATTCTGGTTAAACTTACTTTTAAATGATGATGAGGCTCCTGCCTCAATGTGTGAAGAGATTTTTAAGAACCAAAATTATTATAAACATTTTATGAACTTCATAACAAACATTTTCTAAGACACTTATAGACAATTTATGTAATTCATAACACTCATTCCAAACCATAAGATAATAATTCTGTTTTACAATGTAGGCCCCTATATTATAATACTGTTATAGTAATTTACAACCCTAACATGCCTTGGTGGAGAAATAGGGTTTCAAAATATTTGGGGATTCAATAATAATAATAATAATAATAATAATAATAATAATAATAATAATAATAATAATAATAATAATAATAATAGTCTAATAATAATAATAATAGTCTAATAATAATAATAATAATAATAATAATAATAACTTTCTTTCCGTTGACCATTCCTTCTAGGGCATTCTTCAGCAGGCAGTTTCTTGTTAGCCAGTGGCCAATCCAATTTCTTTTCCTCTTCTTTATGAGTTCCAGCATTGTTCTTCTTTCACCCATTCTGTCTAGCAAATCTTTATTTCTTACTTTGTCTGTCCATTTTATGCGTTCCATTCTTCTTTCACCCATTCTATCTAGCAAATCTTTATTTCTTACTTTGTCTGTCCATTTTATGCGTTCCATTCTTCTCTATATCCACATCTTAAAAACTTCCAGTCGCTATTCCTCATTCCGTCGTAATGTCCAAGTATCTGCACCATACAATGCTACTCTCCACACAAAGCATTTCACTAGCCTCTTCCGTAACTCTTTTGCCAAAGGTCCTCAGAAAATGCTTCTCTTCTTGTTAAAAGCTTCTTGCCATTGCTATCCACTGCTTTTAAGTCACAATAATAAAATAGTCACCTTGCAGGTCCGTCTCCCCAACTTAAGATGTTTTAATGCTCTGTAGGCCTTTCGGGACTAGTCCCATCATCAGCAGAAAGAAGTAGGTCTGCATTTGTGGTTCAACGAGGGTCAACAAATACAGGCCTACTTATTTCTGCTGATGATGGGACTAGTCCCGAAAGGTCTACAGAGCATTAAAACATCTTAAGTTGAGGAGATGGACCTGCAAGGTGATTATTTTATTATTTTATTTTAACATGTTATTATTGTATCAAGTTGGAGACATGCATTAATACAAGTGGTAACACTGCACAAATTTGATTACTATTTTTTACGTAATTACTGTAGTCGATAGGACATGTGGCACGAATGTGGAATGAAAGAGGTGCATGAAAGCTTCTTGAAAGGAAAACCAGAGGGAAAACGCTCAGTTGGTGGACCAAGAATAAGGTGGGAGAATAATATTATCCATGATTTGATGGAAGTATATTATATATGAGATGATTGGAAAGCATTAGCTCAGGATAGGTATGTATGGAGAGCTTATGTCCGCGCGGCCATGAACCTACGAGTTCAATATAGCCAGTGAGTTAGTTTATTATTTGCGTAATTAAGAGATTGTACAGGAGTTTAATTAACTGGCTAAACAACAAGTCCAATATAACTTTAATAAATAGTATTGCTATATTAAGGTATGTTCCCATTTCTTCTGAAATAAATTAATACCGTACAAACTTTTATATAAATAATTTTTCTGTAAAGAGTATCGAGACGATGAACTTGCCCGCCAATTTTTCTTCACTCTCTGTAATATTACTTACCTATATCTTAGAATTTTTTCGTTATGTAATCTCTATACTAGAAATTTAAAAAATATATGATACGGGAATTAATATGGCGGCGATACGTTCAGCCGCCGCGCCCAGACTCTGTACCGCAACTCTAACCAGCAGGTACACAATTAGTATGCAGGATAACTGCTACGCCCACCTGTGATATTATCACGGTTGTCAATTATAACAGTCCATATTTTTTACAGTAGCTGTCGCAAAATTATCGAGGAACATTTAGTCAAATTAAATTACCATTAATACTACAGCGGCGTTAATCTGTTTTTGTATAAAATTTATATTTTTATAATAGTGTTTGAGGCGTTGACATGGGAAAGGTAGCAAGTCATAACAAGCAAATTTGCAGGGAAGTAAAAAAAAAAACAATTTTTACGCTTTTAAATTTAAATTTAAAGCTAATATGGATACCTTGTAACTATTTTGCAGATAAAATGTACTGTTTAGTAGTGTAAAAATTATATTAAAATCGATGTTGGGAAAATTGTATTTTGTTTACTCTGTAAAATTTGTTTTTTATGACATACTACCTTTCCCATGTCAACGCCTCATTTATTTATCCAGTTTAGAGCATAATGACTTTAAGTTGTTCTAATTTTATTCGTGCCTATTTGGTAGGATTCCAATAGTTTCTCATCTTATCAATAAAGAGCTTGGAATTTAGTGAAGGGAGTGATGTATAATATATAAAATTTACTTATCACACTCCTGAGATTGGAAAATTCCCGATTGGTTACGAACCTAGACATGCTTGTCAGGGAATAAACATAAGTTAACACCCAATATTGACCAATGCCTCCGTAACAAGAGCAGATACTGTTAAAAAAAACAATCTTTAGAAACAATAGTATATTACGATGCGAGGTTAGGAAGTGTTTTTACAGAATTGATGAAAATGTTTAAAAACCGAGCGATAGCGTTCATTATAAACAATTGACTAACGTTGACAGTGTGAGCAATGTTTATTAGTTGAAACAACAGGAGGCCATTTTAGTGATAAAATGCGGCAAGTACGTATTTATTTTTTATATTGTTTCAAATAAAGTTCAGTTATTAATTTCAACTAACAACTAATTAGCAGTTACTACAAAAATCTACAAAAGCAATATATCCTGAAGATGTCACCCACAGAAGGTGATGAAACATCGAGAAGACAACACAAGACACTGCCAAGAATCCCGAAAAGGTAGTTTAATATACATAGCGTTAGCCCTGAAAGTCTTAATAAATATGAATAAATAAAATTAATATAAAATTATGGAATATTCACCTGAAAGGTCCGTCTCCTCAACTTAATTAATCATTTAACTGTAGCGCTTTCGGGACTTGTCCCATCATCGGTAGGATTCAAAACTGGTGTTTCACTGAAGATCTGGTAGAGGGGGTTGCATGTATTGGGTTCGTTTTCGTTTATCAGGCTGTCGTTGTTGTGAGCTGCTTTCATGATTTCCATCTCTTCGAGTACGTTTATCTTCGCTGGATTATTTTATCTGTGCATTACTGTTAGGGTGTTTTCAATATTTAACATGCGATGTCCTTCATGGATAACGTGTTTTGCATAGCTTGATTTCCTTTCTGCGTGAATGAAGTCTCGAAAATGTTCTTTGAATCTGATGTTAAAACTCCTGTTTGTCCTTCCTATATAAAATTTGTTGCAGTCCTTACATGTCAGTTTATAAACTCCTTTGCTGTTGAAAATGTTATTTTCTTCAATGTTATTGTTTATTATGTTGTTTAATTTGTTATTGGTTCTGTATGCTATTTTTACGTTTTTATCGGCTTTCTTTAGTGCATTGGCTAATTTTGTTGTTTATTTTCCTGTGTATGTAAGTGTTATCCATGTTTTCTTGTTGTTGTCAGATTCTTTTTCTAGTTTAGTTATGTTGGTTATGTTGTTCTTCCTTTTTTGTTTTTTTACGAGCTTATCTATGAATTCTTCATTATAGCCATTGGTTTTTGCCATATACTTAATGTAGTTGAGTTCTTGGATATAATTGTCTTTGCTTAATGGGAGTTTCAACATTCTACTGACTAAGCTATTAAATGTACTAATTTTCTGTTGAAAAGGGTGTGTAGAATTTTTGTTTATGGACAGAGCATTGTTCGTGGGTTTCCGGTAGATACCGATTTTTATCGTTGTGTAGATTTTTGGTTATAGACAAATCTAAATAGTTTATTCTGTTATTAACTTCTATTTCTTCGGTGAAAGTGATTTTTTCATGCATGTTGTTTAAGTCTTGTAGTATTTCTTTTTCTTTTCTGAACACATCATGAATCTTATAAAAGTTGATTATGAATAAATAAATAAGTATGTGTGTGTGTGTGTGTGTGTGTGTATGTGTGTGTGTGTGTGTGTGTGTGTGTGTGTGTGTGTGTGTGTGTGTCAGTTGATGCTCTAGTGCCTCCAATTTTTGTTTCATAAGGTCGAGTTCGTTAACCAGCAAAATCGGGCCGTTAAAGGTGTAGGAGTTCACCTGAAACGAAAATTATAAAATCGTTTTAGCGGTCGCAGTTTTCTGTGTTTTATAACGAAACTCAGTATATTATGTTATTAACATAAACCGAGGTAGGTATTAAATGAAAATCAGCGAAATGCGATCATTAGAAGTGGGGGCTTACCTGGTATCCGAAATTAAAAATGACTCCAGCAACTGTCGTGTTCGATTCATCGCTATATATACCGTATAATTTAAATGGCCCTCAAATTGTCAATGTTTCCTATAATGTACATTTATTTAACGTATTTAATGTTACTAGTAAAGTAATGTTACTAGTAAAGTAATGGAAAAATGAATTGGTACGCCTTTATATTATTTAAATAGATGTCAAATTATACAACAATTTGCAAATACCGGTAGGTATTAACTTACTGTGTCCCACGCCATAGCTGAGTGGTTAAGGCAACAAGCCTTGGCGCAGAGCTACGGGACTTGAGCGGGTTCGAGTCTCCACAGGGGAAGACATTTTCTCGTGGTATTTCGCCAGTATGGGACCGGTCCCACCCAGCATCATGAGGCATTTGGGTAGCTATAATAAGTAGCGGCTCCAGGTTGAGAAAACCAGCTATAACGACTGGGGGACTCGATATGCTGACCACATGTCACCCCTGCACTGGCTGGATGATCATCTACCTCTATGATTGAAACATGTGGATGTGAGGTCAGCAGCCGGCTGGTAGGCTACGGGCCTTCTAGGCCTGTCGCGCCAGGAGTAATTAACTTACTGTTAGGCCTATACATAATTTGTTTTTACTGCAATTTGACATTTTTTTTAATTTAACAAAATAAATGTATATTCGGTAAACCAGCAAAATGGGACCATAAATTCGACTTACGAGAAATTCGCTCAGTTTACGCAATTCCTGCGTGACGAATTATATATATATATATATATATATATACACGCCTGGATCGGGATTTGAACCCAGGACCTCTGAATTGATACTTCAGTGCGCTACCACTTACGCTAGTCAGTCATCCTAGCACAAACATTAATTATTGTTGTTTTATACATAGGCCTATTCTCTAACATGAGAGGTAGCGGGAACTTGGTCTAGGATGTTTGTACTAGGATGCCTGGATAGCGTTAGTGGTAGCGCACTGAAGTATTAATTCGGAGGTCCTGGGTTCAAATCCCGGTCCAGGCGTTAATTTACTTATTATTTCAAATGCCATATTAGGCCTGCATTGCTTAATGTCAAAATGTAATAAATTATAAAATCGAAACGTATATATAAGTCCAGCGCTGTGGTCTTGAGGTAGCGTGCTGCCTTATCACGCAGCGGGCCCGGGTTCGATTTCTGGTCGGGACAGGCTGCTGGGCGAGGTTTCTCGGGGTTTTTCCTCACCTGTAAGACAAATGTCAGGAAGCTTAGGGCCGGGCCCCGAAAATTACCCGGCCATCTTTATCATCCTTATCATCATCATTTCATCGATGTGGAAAGCAAAGGAAAACTACCTCACCTAAAATGCCTTAGTAAAGCTGCAAAGAATAGCATAAAAACGCTATGATTGCAGTGAACGACCTGCCCTCGGGCAGAATTACTATAGAATATATATATAGGCCTATATTATTGTGTGCATTCACAACTTATGAACAAATTCTCTGATTTTTGTTAAACATAAAATTGTACCGGCAATGAAAACTTGATCAAATTGGTCAGTCTCCATATATTGCGTATCCCATGACCTTCCTAATGAAACTCTACCAACTGAGTCAAATAAATTGGTAGCTTGAATATTCTTCCAGTTGCTTCTTTAAAATGTGGAATATTACAGCTAGAATGCAGATGGTCACTTTAATTTCCAAAACACCAGCCGGACATTGTAAGAAAAACGTCGTGGTCATAGAAATTCATCTTAGGTTACAGATGTTTGATAAATTCTTTCTTAAATAAGATTGAAGACTTTATTTTTCATATTTGTAATAGCGGAATTACCTACCAGATGTGTTGTTGAAGTTAGTGTCATGCATGGATTGTTATGGTCAGTTCGTTTGTTGTGAGGTTTCAGTTCTTTGAACTTGAAACTTGATTCCTGGAAATACTGTACATGCTCCACTGATTATCTTGTTAAGCTATTTTACTAAATTTTATGTGGATTCGCCAAGTTCTGGATGCACTTCACTATTCAGACCTGGAAACTTGATTGTTAAAGAGCCAATCTCACACTATAATATAACTACATTGTCAATTAATATATATATATATATATATATATATATATATATATATATATATATATTGCACTTGACATCAAATATACTTATAACATCTTAAAATGGGCCTACTATTATCTACAACTAGCAGGACCCGCGACTTTGTTCGCGTGGACAAAATAGGTTAATCAACTTTTATAATATTCATGATGTGTTCCGTTGAGGTATTATTCAAAATTAATATATAATTACGGAATATTCCATAATTATATATTAATTTTAAAATAGGTTAAACAAAATATCAAAACAAAAAATATACTTACTGTAATTATTAAACATTTAATAATATTATAGAAATAATAAATATGAACACTAAAAATAATTGAATTAAAATGACCTCACAAAAAACCTCCTAAAGTAATTATAATTTAAATGACAATATAAAAGAAATTTCCTCCTTCACTAAATGCTCAAGATAACCAAAATATTCAATTTCATAAGAATTAACATTGTGTCTTTGCAATTAAATTCTTACTTTTAATCTAATCGGCCGCGATGGACTAGTGGTTATGCTCCTTGCCTCTGGTCCCGAGAGTCGCGGGTTCAAACCCGGCCTCATCGTTGGATTTTTTTAGGATGGAAAAATTCAAGGAGCAAATCCTCCGGTAGGGACTTTAAGCCGTGGGTCCCGAGTCTGAAGATTTTCAGGCTCGTAAAAGATCCTTAAGTCTGAATGAAAAGGCCTCTAAGCAAAATTTACCGAATTTTCCCGTCCTAGTACTAATTAGGTTTCCTAGATGTCAGTATGAGGCAGAACGCTGACCTCTGACCACTCAAATGACATCATACGAAAACAAGTGTAATTAAATTAGTATGGTTCAAATTCTTCCCTGTAGGGGGAGAGCGCCTAAAATCTCTGTTAAGGGAAAACATGGGCTTACAAGATACAAGAAGGTTTTTAATCTAATTTTGAAAGACAAAAATGGTTATTGTGACAATGCAGTCGTGGACTTTTTTGTAGAGTTCTTTTGTGATATTCAATTTTGTGTACACTAATTTGGCGTATTTGTTATGCTTTAGGCAGCGTAAGCCATTTAACCGTCTAAAAAGCTACTTTTTGTGCACCAATACCCCTTTTTTTAGCACCGGCATTATACTCCGTAGTACGTACGGTAATATTTTATATACGTTAATCTCTTAGGGTCGGTTTCACCAACAGAGGTAACTGTATTACGTCAGTTTAAGCTATGTACGGGGGAAACTGGCGTAATACAGTTACCTCTGTTGGTGAAATTGACCCAAAATGATGGCGAGAACTCCATTCAAATCGGTCAAGTCATTTTTTGAGACCATAAAGCACAGACTCAAAGATGTTCATGTTTATACATAAAGATAAAGTAAATAATAATAACTATTACTTCTTCAGTGAGCACAGTTACTGAGTGGTCTAAGGAATCATGCCTTGACGCAGAGCTAATGGATGCGTCCTTTTTCGAGTTTCCGTCCCTAGAAGGAATTTTCTTATGGCATTTTCACCACTTTAAGGTACCGGTGGCCATCCAAAATCATGTGGAATTAGGAGAGCTTCCATAAATAGCGGTTCCGTATAAAAAAAGTTATAACTGTTGGGGAGAAATTAACATGCTAACCAAATGGGACCCCTAATTTTCTGGATATCGTCCACCTCTGGGATTGACGTAAATGTGAATATGAGCTCAGGAACCGTCTGTTAGACCAAGGACCTTCAATGTCTGTCGCGCCATGGACTTATTATATCAATGAACGCTACAAACTTGAGGATTACAAAACGACTAAATAAGGAGATAAAAATGTTTGTTTTTTATTAGGAAGATTTTATGAAGTAAAGCATTAACTAACTTAACATAAATTATTCATAAAACTATTTCAAATCTCATTTAGTGTTGGAGAAAATGACAGTAGGACTTGCAGTACTTACCAAGATAATTCCACACAAGTTATAAATAACTGAATATAATAAACAAATCAGTAAATGGTGGAGAAAGGTCGGTATTTCTCCTTATGGACCGAAATTACATGAATTGGACTATAGCTAGTAGAGTCCACGGTTTACATATGGTTCTAGGCGTGATATAAGTACAGATGTAGTCCGTCGCTGTGACGTAATCGGTAGAGTGCCTATCTTCCACTCCGGCGACTCGGGTTCGATTCCCGGCGGGGTAAGGGATTTTAAAATCTCAATCTTGGGTCTGGATGTGTGTAGTGTCCAAGTTGTACCCATTGGGTTTATTTCCTAAAAAAATAATAATAACTACAGATGATGAAGCAAATAAAACAGAATGCAACAGATTTTTTCAATATCTATTCAGAGGCACTATCGAACCCGGAACATAAGCTGTCCATGCATATCCACGTCCTGAGCTTATATTTTACCATCATCCCCTGTATAATTGACCTCCCTCATATCATGGTGTTAATGTTATCCCCCCACCTCATTCTTGGTCTACCTATTGAGCGCTTTTCCTGGTAGACGTTTCTATGCCGCTCTTTTATTATCCATTCATTGATTAAATTAAATATTTAGATGTTTTAACACACTGCTCATTACATCCTAATTTGAAGCTTAAAATGAAAAAAAAAAAAAAAAAAAAAAAAGAGTTGCTAATCACATGGTAGATCCGCTTTCATTTTACCAGTAACATTTATTACATTAACCCCAAATAGCTTACTAAATCCTGAATAATTATTATTAGTGTCATATAGCTCAACAGTACATTACCTTTCCCCTTCATTTTCCATAGTATATACTTGTAATATTGTTACTCTAAGTACTTCTCCTGTCTTTACTACCATTTTGTAATATTTTAAACGGTTTTCAACTATAATTATAACATTATTTTACAATTTTTACGTATTTATTTATTTACGAGAAACACGGTAACATTACATTTTTAGACAATATTGTTATACTCATCTTCCAGTGTTACCGCCATCAACAATTTAATTACACTATTTTTGTTAGGTTTGTGTTAGTGTTAGGTAGTGTATATCAGACTAGTGTATACTTCAGTATACAATATACATGTAATTTGTTTTGTTAGATTAAGAAGGGAGAAGTTAGTGTACATACATTTCTAATAAACATTTGGGAATTTATTTCAAAGGTTGGTCATACCGCACTTGCTGCCATCTGTAGGACTTCAGCTCTACAAACTCATGAACATGCCCAATGTTATTTTGTAGAACTTAGATAATATATTGGGAAAGGTAAACTACTGTTTTTCTCAAATAAAACAATATTTATTTATATTTCATGGATTGAAAGTTAGGTTTTCCATATGATTTGAGCCGTTTACGACCGAAGTGTAACTGAGGCGGGGATTACAAAACGAATATGAAAAACCTTTTAATTCTTGCAACGTACATTTTTTTTTTCATTGCCCGTGCTAATATTATAAAATAGAAATACAGTACGATACAAGGATGGAAGACTTTTACGTATTCGTTGAAAAATTATGCCCTTGCCTATTGACTTGGGGGATAAACATTTCAATTCATACGTAAAAAACTGTCTCCCATCATTGTATCGTAATATAGCCTACTATCGTTTCTCACTGTTTCAAAATTCGCTATTTTGTTTTATAAATTAGTTAACCATGATTTTACTCATGTATACCCTCTTTTTGTGATTATTACTGTACATAATCTATTCCTGTTCTCTTATAAGACTGAAAAGTATTGAAGTCCTGCGCCGTAGCCGACTGGTTTAAGGCATGAATCCTTGGCATATGTAGGGTACTTGCGCTGGTTCGAGTCCACATGGGTGAAGAAATTTACTTATGGAATTTCGGCCAGTATGGGACCTCAAGCATCGTGAAGAATTTGGGTAGCTACAATAAGTAGCGACTCCAGTTTGAGAAAACCAGCTATAACGGCGTGGGGTCCCGATATACTAACCACATTTCACCCCTGTATTGGCTGGATGATCGTCCACCTCTGTGATTAATATTTGTGAATGTGAGGCCAGCAGCCGGATGGTAGGTCAAGAGCCTTCTAGGCCTGTCATGCTATGGAGTTTTTGTTTAGTAAAGTACTGAAATAAATATCAATAAAACTCAATATATGGTCACACATAAAAATACATTGTATAATGGAAATGGACAGCTAATGACAAATGAGGGAAATTTTGAGGAAATGGCTGAATTCAAATACCTAGGAACAATAATCACAAATAGGAATGAGATGCACAAGGAAATTAAACATAGGCTGAATTCTGGAAATGCGTACTATTATGCATTACAGAGACTCTTGACTTCCCGACTCCTTTCAAAAAACGTTACACTGAAAATATATAAAATATATATGTATATAAAACTATTATTCTACCAGTTACATTACATGGATGCGAAACGTGAACTCTTACTTTAAGGGAGGAAAGGAGATTACGAGTATTTGAGAATAAAGTTCTTAGGAAAATTTTTGGACCAAAGAGAGAGGGACAGACAGGTGAATGGAGAAGACTGCATAACAGCGAACTACATGGTCTTTATAGGAAGATATAATGAGAAGAGTTAAGTCTCGTAGACTGCGATGGGCAGGACATGTGGCACAAAAGGGTAATGAAAGAGGTGCATGGAAGCTTCTTGTAGGAAAAACAGAGGGAAAACGCCCAGTTGGTAGACTTAGAATGAGGTGGGAGAATAACATTAACTATGTTGTTGAGGGAAGTAGATTATACAGGGGATGATTGGAAGACATTGCTCAGGATAGGGATGTATGGAGAGCTTATGTCCGCGTGGCCATGAACCTACGGGTAATATAGCGCCAGTGAGTTAGTTAAAGTAGTGAAATGAGACATTAGAATTAAAAACAAATTAACTCATAAACAGAGAGTAAAGTGGAGGATTCTGGTTTCTGAAATAATCTATTCACTTGTAATCTCTATTGAAAGAAAATCTCGGACTTGGTCTCCACCCAGATAATCTTAATGAGAACAAATTTCCATAATGATGGTGAAGCTCGTAAGATAAGTCTGTACGTGAAGATACGTCTTAACGTGTAA
Source organism: Diploptera punctata (assembly GCA_030220185.1). Lineage (NCBI taxonomy): Eukaryota > Metazoa > Arthropoda > Insecta > Blattodea > Blaberidae > Diploptera > Diploptera punctata. The sequence continues at coordinate 133,082 of JASPKZ010000046.1, read as the reverse complement.
TTCAAGTGGAGAACATAGGGTAATCATACCTTAAAGATTTCTCTTATTCCATGCAATCACGATATTTAAACCTAATTTATAACAACATAATAATTATTATTCATTACTTGTGACTCTTGTACGTAGAAACGTGCCTGTAAGTCTGACAGATGGACGTTGTTAGCTTTTACAAACATGATACACTGAGTAACACTACAAATGTGTTATTTTCAGACAAGTACTGTCTCACGAAAACACCTTAAACATGTGCATTCCTCCATGCACATTAAATAACACATATCTAAAGGAATCTCCACCTTATAAAAAACTTCCTCTATGTGCTAAAAAAAATAATCGAGAGAAAAAACTCGTAAATAGATTCAATGGAAATTTACAAAATATGCCACTTATTTCCCACGAATCAACTTTGGTACTGATCTTTTATTATATACATAATTACTGCTTCTGATATTTTCTGCTATGACTGTTATAAGGATACAATTTGAACCTTAATAATTTACTGGATGGTCAAAATTTTACTTGTACTGAAGTGCAGGGATTTCTCTATTTGCTTTTGTCACGGCTACTTAAATTATTGATACTGCAAGTCTCTCAATCCCTTATTGGTACAATACTATTATTGCATCTGCTACTTAAAGTAACAAAAAGTATCATAAGTAATGTCACGAATGATTTCCAAATCATAGATAAATTTACGAGTCACTTCGAGTGAATTTATCTAGAGGATTTGGAAATCAAGAGTGGCATTTGTTAACACTGTTAAAAGAATAAAATTAATCTGTTTACTCAAAAACCATTATTTAAATATAGTTACCGATGTTCTAAAATATTTATATATTTAATTGTGGAAAGCGTCCCGCGCCGTAGCCGAGTGGTTAAGGTAGGAAGCCTTGGCGCAGAGCTACGGGACTTGCGCTGGTTCGAGTCTCCATGGGGGAAGAAATTTTCTCATGATATTTCGGCCAGTATGGGACCGGTGCCCACCCAGCATCGTGAGGCAATTGGGTAGCTACAATAAGTAGCGGCTCGAGGTTGAGGAACCAGCTATAACGGCTGGGGGACTCGACATGCTAACCACATGTCACCCCTACACTGGCTGTTGATCATCTACCTCTGTGATTGACACATGTGGATGTGAAGGGCCAGCAGCCGGCTGGTAAAAGGGCAACCGCTGAAAAGTGGAAAGACCCTCAATCGGAATTGTGGAAAGCAATGGGAAACTATCACATCTACAACTCCATAGTAAAGCTGCAAACCATAGCATGAAAATGCTATGATTGCAATGAAGGACCTGCCCTATGGTAGAACACTATAGAATAGAATATATTTAATGTAAGCGGTGATGTTTGAAAACAAACCAGAAATGTGTGGTTATGTTTCATTTGTTTATTCACTGCAACTTGATCTTATTATTTATTGCCAAATAGGATCGCAATATTGTAAAAATGCATTCTAACTCATAGTTGAATTGGTGAACTAGATATATTATTTCACTGCACAGCACATTATGCCTATGTGCATATTATCGCCCCACTATGATGCTTAACAAGCGACTCGCTTTGTTTCGCCGCAGCTTGTTATATGCTATTAAAATACGAAGATTCCCACTTCCGCGACTACCACGATGTTACCACATTGCTATTCCTTCCTCAGTTTCAATTAAAACTCGGAACGTGGATCAGTCGATCCAGTTATAAAACTGTATACCGTAATTAATTGTTATAATCATCAATGATTTATTGTGATATGTAGCTCGAATAATAATACAACATCGACATATTATATTAGTTTAATATATAAGTAATTTCAACGCTTGTCGGCATTGGGAAAATATTTCAGACCGAACAATTAATAATAATAATAATAATAATAATAATAATAATAATAATAACAATAATAATAATAATAATAATAATAATAATCACCCACTAGTTAGGGATAAAGTGACACAAGAGGAAGAACCTCATAATAATTCAAGGAACAATAAATTACATTCACAGACTCTTGAGTAAGCAGTCTCAGCAGTTGGTTTGTAATGTTTATGATTATATCAAAGAAAAAAATCTCGGAAGAGGGACTCTTACTGAAACCGCAAAGACAGTGAAGTTGTCTAGGCGAACTGTTGGTAAAATAGTTTAAAAGGGACCAAAAACTCCGCAGAAACATATTACAAAAAAAGACGGCGGTTTGAAAAAATTGACAATTTCACATGTGACGTGGTTCGCAGAGAAGTTTACCGATTTATGATCAGGGACAGTCGCCAACAGTTCAGGAACTATTAATCAAATTTTCAGCATGATGTATGAATATTAAATTTATGTAGACCTACAAGTTATATAATGTTGGAATTAAATTGTTTAGTTATTAATCTCAATTTTAATTTTAAAAGTTAAACAATACCAAATAATAACATAAAAATTAAATAATAATATAAATAATCAATGTCTTCTATCCTTGTGTAATAAACGCCAATTAGAGCTATGAGAAACGTGACAACACCGCATGTTAACCATTGCCGCGCGGCACCCGCTTTTATATAAACTGTTAACCATCAGAGTGAGGCGATAATACCAGCATCAAACAAAATGTGCAGTGACTTCCTCGCGATCGGTCTCATCATTTGGACACACGGTACAGTGCTTATTTTTATACACGAAACGTATAATAATCATGGCTAAATTTTACAACCTGTGACGCGATTTTTTTAATTCCTTCATAATCTCCTGTAAAATTGTATTCTCAGAGTTTCATTTTTCAAATTATTTCGCACAATTTACAATGATTTTTACATGTTTTCTAACAATTATTTGAATATATTTTTTTCACGATATTGAACTACATGAAGACTTGACAGCCATATTGATTTTAATGAATATTCTGTGTTCCAGTACAGCCAACATAGAATCTGTACTAATTAATTTACACTAAGTAAAATCAGCATGCATTCTTTCACAGGTTAAAGTACTTAAATTGTGTTAGGTTAGCTTTTGGGTTGATATTTCATAGGTTAAAATACTTAGCCCCTCAAAATCCAACCTCAGTGGTCCACGTCCCGAGGGGTGGGCAACGGGAAGTACGGAATAGCCTACGGGGAACAATTATTATGAATTCGCATCGGGACATATAGATATACGGGGAACAACGCACTAAAGGTCTACGATCGATAATTGATTATGTAATAGTGAGGAAACGGAGAAATATTATAGTTCAAGATGTTAGAGTGAATCGAGGACCCGAATGTGGAACAGATCATTATATGCTGTCAACTAGGATAGTATGCCCTATAAACAGGCAAAAGGTAAATAAAGATCAAAATATAGAAATAGAAAATGAATTAGAAAAATGTAGATATAATCTACATTTACTACAAGATGAGAGTATTAAAAATCTATATACCCAACGCCTCACCGAAAAATTAAAATTTGATGAAGATTGGAACTCTGTCGTTATTTATGAACATTTGAAAAAATATATACATGAAGCAGCAAGAGAAGCACTTGGTCTGGAAAATGATAAACACCATAGAAACCATTGGGTGAATAAGGAAATACTTGATATCATAACAGAAAAGAAAAATGCATATCAAAAATATTTAAGTTCCAAGAAAGATGAAGATTATCAAAGTTATAACATACTTAAAAGAAAGGTTAAAGCAGAAGTCAGGAAACATAAAAAAGAAATGTGGAATAGGGTATGTGGAGAAATCGAGCATACAGTAGGCTATTCAAAGTCAGCCCAAGCATGGAGGACAATTACAAACATGCGAAATGATAATATGGCAAAGAGTTTTAATTTAGTACCAATGAAAACTTTTCAGGAATATTTTAAAATGCTTTTAACAGAAACTAGGAGAGAATTTATAGACTATGCTACACTGGATAATGGAAAGGGTGACTTAATAGAACCTATAACAGAAGAGGAGGTAAGAAACGTGTTGAGAACAGCAAAACATGGAAAAGCGGCAGGTCCAGGAGGAATAACCATGGAACTAATTAAATATGGTGGTTCAGGAATTATTAGAATTTTAACTAGACTTTTTAACCAAGTGATAGAAGGAGATCCTATTCCAGATGAGTGGAAGTTATCGTATATTAGTGCAATATACAAAAATAAAGGGAATAAAAGAGATCCATCAAACTATAGAGGGATCAGTGTTATGGCAGCAATTAGTAGAACGTTAAGTACAATTATTAAAATTAGATTGGAGGAACTAATACAAAATAGAATATCAGAAGAACAAACAGGTTTCACAGCAGGTAAATCGTGCCTTGATAATATATTTGTGATCAGGCAGATTACGGAAAAGATGTTGGCTAAAGGAAAAGAAGTTCATATGGCATTTATAGACCTGGAAAAGGCATATGACTCTGTACCCATCAACAAGCTTTGGGTGGCAATGGAGAAGTTTGGAATATCTAAATCTCTCATACATTTTATAAAAAGAATGTATGATTGTAAAGCAAGTATTAAGGTTGGAAATAGAATATCCTCAGAATTTGATATAACAAAAGGATTAAGACAAGGATGCGGGATGTCACCAACATTGTTCAAGATATATTTAGAAGATGTATTAATGAAATGGAATAAGTCATGTAGGGGAATGGGAATCAACATTAATGACCATTTACTGCACAATTTATTATTCGCTGATGACCAGATTATAATAGGACAAGATAAAGAAGATATAGAATATATGATCAGAAAGTTGGTCGATGCATTTGAGGTAGGTGGACTGAAGATAAATTATATTAAAACAGAATATATGGTAATCGGAGGAAATTCAGAAGACCTACAAATAAATAATATGATAATTAAACGTGTTGAAGAATTTAAATATCTTGGATCTATAATAGATAAATCTGGTACTTGTGAAAAAGATATTATTAACAGAGTAAATTGTGCAAGGAAGGCGATTAGATCCCTGAATGGTCTTTTATGGAATAGAAATTTGACCAGAAAAACAAAAAAAGGGATTATACAGACAATAATAGAAAGTATACTTACATATGGATCAGAAAGCTGGACAATAAATGAAAGGATGCAGAAAAGAATCTTGGCGACAGAAATGGATGGATTACGGAGAAGTATGAGAATATCCAGGCTACAACATATTCGAAATACATATATCAGACAAGAAATGGATGCACAAGAAACTGTTATCGATAGGATAACAAAGAGAGCTCTACAATGGTATGGACATGTACAACGGATGCCGGAAGACCAGTGGCCTAAACAGGTGTTGGATTGGATGGTACCAGGCAGAAGGAAGAGGGGGAGAAGTAGAAGAGCATGGTATGAGGGAATATATGATGCCATGATGAAGAGGGGTATGGAAGATGGACAGTGGGAAGATAGGGATCTCTGGAAAGCAGGAATCAAGGGCAAACTGCTGTAAAGTGGAAAGCCTGTATTAAGTAAATAAGTAAAATACTTAAATTGCGGTAGGTTAGCTTTTAGGTTCGTTGGCAACGCGAGTTGAAATATCATCTAGGCCTATATGTCGTCTGCATCCCATGTTTCCATAGTGTAAACCGCTTCGCGTCTGTTGGCGCATGCGCATGGTGTATGATTTGACCTTAGAAAAAAATTCACGTCACATGTTGTAAAGTAATAGTAGTAATAATAATTAATTCATTTTGAGAATTTTCCTCATCACTGAGTGTTTTCTCCAACCAATCTTAGTAAGTAACATGAATTTAAAAAAATACATAAATGACTATGGATTTATAGTTTGCAACGAACATTCACAAATTCCCCTTAATTAAAGATCTCCATCGTTCTCTGTCCTCATTGTCTTCATCTGTTACACCAAATTTCCTTATTGAATTTTGAATGTTGTTCTTCCAGGTTGTTCTTGGCCTTCCTTTTCTGCTCCTTCTTTTAGTTTTCCATGCATAGACAGCCTTTGGTAATCTTCCATCCTGCATTCTTCTTATGTGTCCAACCTTTTAGCCTTCTGTGTTCATTCTCATCCATTATACTTCTTTCTGCATTCATACATTTTTTATTTTCTGTATTTCAAATATTTTCCATCGAGATTTTCTGGCAGCTCTTCTCCAAAAATCTATTTCAACTGCAGTTATTCTGTTGACATATTGTGGCATTGTCCAAACTTTTGATCCATGTAACATTATACTTTCTAGTATGAACTTATAAATTCGTTGTTCTGTTCTGTTAATTATGTTTTTACTCCATAGTATAGAGTTTAACATTCCTAAGGGGTTTCTTCCATTACTAATCCTTTTTACTCTTTCTTTATTTGATGTGCCATCTTTCTGTATAATTGATCCCAAATAACAAAAACTTTCGCTGTTCTTTATCTTTACCCGATCAATATATAATTCATCTGGGTCATTTGTTAAATACTCTGTCTTGTTTTTGTTGATTTTCAAACCCCATTTCTGATATGTTGTGGTCAACTGATTACTCATATAATCTGCATCTTCTCCATCCTGGGTTATAATTATCTGATCGTCGGAAAAAAAATTAAGTGATGTAGATATCTTCTTTCTGTTAATTCTAGTCCCATCTTTGTACACTTACGTGACCATTCTACTAAACATGTCTATATATTTTTTAAACAGTGTTGGTGACATCGGGCATCCTTGTAACAATAACTTTTTCTGGTTCCAAAAGGTTCTAATAATAATACTACTATTGCTGCTACTACTACTACTACTACTACTACTACTACTACTACTACTACTACTACTACTACTACTACTACTAATAATAATAATAATAATAATAATAATAATAATAAAATGAAAAACTTTAATCCTCAGGTTTATTTTAGAGCGAACGCTCTGTTTACGTAGTCAATGTTACGTACTTGGAGGAACCAAAACAAGATCGGTTTCAATACTCTCAAAAGATTTAATTTTTGCACAAACCATGTTTTGCAACACATTAGTTACGGACAGATGTATGCGGTAACTCGAGCCTCTAGCTGCACACAATAAGAGAATTTTCTTGTTTGCTACGCTTCATCTTGACCCAACAACACAAGATGTGATGAAGCAGGACATCGGTGCTCTTTAACCCACAAACATTCAGTCTCCGCTATTGTAACAGAATTTTCTCCACCGGGCACTTTTGTGTTTTTTAATTGCAGTAAAGACTCGTCTCGTGTTTCACCATAAAAACCGAACATTTTAATAAGACTATTTTCTATTTGATACTCCATCCATAGTAATTCTGCCCGAAGGCAGGTTCTTCACTGCAATTATATCATTTGCATGCTATGCTTGCAGTTTTACTAGGGAAATGTAGGTGTAGTAGCTTCCCGTTGCTTTCCACACCGGTGAAGGATGATGATGATGGCCATATGATTCCGGGGACCGTTTGGGCCTTAAAGTTTTCCTGGCATTTGTCTTACAGGTGAGGAAAAGCCCCGATAAAAACCTCACCCAGAAAAACTGCCCCGACCGGGGATCGAACCCGGGTCCGCTGCGTGACAAGGCAGCACGCTACCTCGAGACCACAGCAGTGGACTATTTGATACTATGTAATTAATAGTCTTTTTTTTTTCTACCTTGTATGTTTTATATTTCATTCGTTAAAGCGATACTTTCAGAAAACACATCTAGTGAGATCGCTCTGCGAGTTGTGCACGATCCTCGTGTTAACGAATGCCTTATGTCTTATAAGACGGGATTTCAGTCCTGTCGCTGTCCGCGAAATTAAAAAGGCGGTCATTTGAGCATTGTTCAACAATATGTCACAGCGTATTCAGCTCCACTTCGAGTTTTTTATGTTTGTTCTATAGATTGGCATCTATTAAAGCTAGTTATTAATATGTTAATATAGTTCATCGTATATTTATATTGTAAAATACATTATGTGTGTAATTAATCGTGAAACTTATTTTTAATAAAACGCTTTCTAATAATATTAATGATCCAAATATTTGAATGTACGAGGGCTGGAATATTGGCAACACTGCAATAGACACCATGCGACTGAACTTAATGATATCACTGATAGCATAGTCAGTTACATACCTACCTTACCTAAAAACATATGGATTCTTTCTTCGCATACCAAGCGCATGTGAGAGGAACAGAGCCACGTGTTAGCTTGCAGTCTAATGTAGTGTTGTCACGATGTTTTCGAAACAGGAACAACGGAGTTGGTTAAAGAATGAAGTGCCAGAGGTCGTACAGCATGACAGTGTCATCAAAGGTCTTCAAGTGGTTTGCGGGGAATCTGCATTGCTTTATAGAACAGTGGCACGGTGGATAAACCACTCACCGTGCCAACGCCGCGTAGCGTTGCCTAATTCAGAACTGGCAGCACACCATCCTTAATTTATTTCCCTGCACTTGGAAATCCTATATAAGTTATCATAAGTAATGCCACGAGTGATATCTAATTTATCTAGAGAATTTGGAAATCAAGAGTGGCATTTGTTAGGACTATTTAACGAATAAAATTAAGCTCTTTACTAAAAAATAATTATTTTGATATAGTTACCGGTGTTTTAAAAGATTTATATACTCGTAGTTAATGTAAACGGCGATGTTTGAAAACAAATTAGAAATGTGAGGTTATGTATATTCACTGCAACTCGTTCATATTATTTATTGACAAATAGGATCGCAATATTGTAAGAATGTACTCTAGTGGAGAAATAACGAAACACATCAAACTATTATAATCAACATTGTAGGTTAATCATTTATGTTCTGAATAAACAACTCAGTAAAATCACTGAATCTATTCATTATTTGCTATATTCAATGTATTTGTTAGAGAAAAATAATGGTCTAACCTGTTCAGAATATTAAAAAAGGAGGAGCTTTCTTTATCACAAAAGTAGGAGCTGATAAAGAGAAATCGATAAAGAGCGAGGTGAAACACGACTGCCATTGGTGTAAAACAGAATTCATTGAAACATGGTTGGTCATTGACTACCATTTGCGACATGATTTAAATAGTCGGGGATATGTTATAAAGAAATAGTTCGTTTTATCTTCGTAACTCTGGAAGTCCAATGTTTCTATATAGTTCAAGAGATTTTTAAACTTCTTCTTCTTCTTCTTCACTTCCTGGTTTAGGCAAGAGTTGCCTGTTCCGTCTTCACTAATAGATCTAAGACCATCTCTTCCGAGGACGTCCGACATCTCTTCTTCCTCTTGGAAAATAATGGAAGACTTTATTTGGTAATCTTCTTTCTTCCATTCTTTCTACATGTTCTTTCCACTGTATCTTGTTGTTAAATATCTTTTCTTTTATGGAGTAGATCTGCAGTTCTTCACGGATATCCTCGTTTCTTATCTGGTCCATTCTAGTGCAGCCTTTTACTCTTCTTAAAAATTTCATCTCGGCTGCTTGGATTTTACTTTCTTGTTTGTAGTGGTAATCCAAGATTCACTCCCATACAAAAGGACAGGGACAGCCATTGTTTTATAAAATTTTAATTTTGTTTGTTTATGGGCTTTATTATTCAATGTTCTATTTATTGTACCACAAATAGCTTGAAACTGATGTGTTTTGTGTTCAATATCTTTGTCATACCCATAGCTGATGTCACATCCTAAATATTTAAAGTGGGATACTTGTTCAATAATTTCGTCTCTAATTACTATTTTTGCACGCAGAGTATTTCTTTCACAAAATGCCATTTACTTTTGTTTTATTGAAATTTTAAAATTATAACCGCTACGTGATGTTGAGTGATTCCGGGTTCTGTGGCCGTGGTCCATAGTTGGTGTTGATACCAGACGTTTCGCCCTCAACTGCGGAGGGCATCTTCAGTGGCGAGTGCTTCTAGGCGTGTTTCCTGGTCGGAAGCTCTACTTAGAGTGAACGCTGCGGGTGTTGTAAGTAAGTAGAGCTTCCGACCAGGAAACACGCCTAGAAGCACTCGCCACTGAAGATGCCCTCCGCAGTTGAGGGCGAAACGTCTGGTATCAACACCAACTATGGACCACGGCCACAGAACCCGGAATCACTCAACATCATGATTACCGGCCGTGAAAGCCTGCATTCAATTATAACCGCTACATATTGCATTTAGTTTGTAAGCAGCCAATTGTAACAGATCTTCATCATGGTGTAGTAAGACCAAATCATCGGCGAAAACTAAGTTATTAATACTTGAGTTATTGTTCAATCTAAGGTCATTGTCCATTATAATTTTCCATTGTTTCATAATGTCGTCGATATATATATATATATATATATATATATATATATTAAAAAGAGTGGGTGATAGACTACACCCTTGTCTTACTCCTTGATTTATTAAAATTTCTTCTGACCTTTTTCCATCAGTTTTTATCACAACTTTAGTTTTTTCATATAAGCCTTGGACTGATTTTTAAACTTTTAATTAAAAATACTTTTCACAATAGGCTTTTTGCATCTAAGAAAGTATTTGGATGAAACTATCGTGTCAGTTTGCTATAATTTTCTTATTAATTTTTTTTTTTCGGAATTTATCCACAGCACAGTGGTTGTCCGTCACCCTCAAGAAATTCGTCTTCTCCAGTTGCAGCGGCTCTGAACATCTGTAAGTCCCAGTTTACTTATACAGTAAAAAGTGTTTAATCCGGAACTTGAATAATGCGGAAATCTGTCCAATGTGAACAAATTTATTGGTCCCGGCGAAATAATAGTAATTTTACGAGTATTTATTTTGTATAAAACGGAATGTGTCCAACGCGGAAACGGAAGGATATTTCTACACAATTAGTGAAAACAATTGTTTATAAGGCGGAAATACTGTGTACGTATCTTTCACAGGTAGCGTTCTGAATTTCCGGAATAAAGATGGCTTCTTGTTTCTGTTGTAAACAGGATATCAAAAGCTTAGCCGAAAACGATACAGTCCAACACAAGTCAAGGAATATACATCCACCGGGAATCAAACGCGAACCGCCGCGCCGGAGAAAAAATGGTAGGGACTGTTGCACGGCGACGGTCTATGTGGGCACAAATAAGTTAAAATAAATTAGTCATAAAGAAGCAGGGGCCGGTAGTTTTGGGTCAGTAGCGTAATCAAGCCTTAAATGCACAAACAACAAACATGTATTATAATTTCTGCTGCGCACAATAATAAAAATAAACTAAAGTAAAGGTTATTAAAGCAAAAAGGCTATTAAAAACAAGTTTGGTTGAAGAAGCTATTTCTAATTACCTATTGTTATGGCTACCAAAAACGATAAAATAAGAAACACGTGATTATAAAGAGAATGCTACTACCTTCTCAATGAAAACAGTGGCGTGAATACCACGTACAGTTCGTATTGCCATGATTTAAACACAGAACTCATTAGGAGATCTGAAATAGAACAACCTTTTACGTTTTTTATCAGTTTTAGCACAAATTAAATTGGAAGAAACAGATTAAAAAAATTCCAATAATTTTAAATAAAAAAATTAACTGCGTTGTCAATGTGTCGATGTTTATTATCAATACATACTAACTAACTAACTCACTGGCACTATCGAACCCATAGGTTCATGGCCGCACGGACATAAGCTCTCCATACATTCCTATCCTGAGCTAATGTTTTCCAATCATTCGATGTATAATCTACTTCCGTCAAATCTTAGTTAATGTTATTCTCCCACCTCATTCCTGGTCTACCAACTGGGCGTTTTCCCTCTGGCTTTCCTACCTGGATAATTAAAATTTATATAATTGTTGTATACACTCTTTGAAACATTATTTCTCAGCAACGAAATGAGACAGAAATACAATTTTTGTTGTGCCACAGTGCCACAGGGCACTGGAAAAGCATATCAACACGATCATCGATCTTCACGTCTTTATAAACAACAATGGCGGCGAGATTATCATTCGATTAACGTAAGTGGATACTGAAGTGTTATTGGAAAGTGGAGAATGTTGTTGAAGTGCAACGACGTTGGATGTTGAATTTGGGACACCACCACCAACAAGGGTAACAATAACAAGAATCCGAGACAAGTTCGAAGACGATGGAACGATGCAAGATGTGTTGAAAGGTCGGTGCGGAAGAAAGAGACGTTCGACTGATAACGAGAGTACTGTTGCAAGTTTTTGCGATCCCCAAAGAAGTCAGTGAGGCAATATTATCGTGAGATTGGTATCAAGAAAAGCAGTGTTCATCGAATTTTGCGGGGGCCAAAAATGGAAACCTTACATTCCGAGACTTCTCCACGCACTAAATGAGGACGACCCAGATAGACGACTGCAATTTTGTGAGTGGTTCCTGCAGAAGTGTGACGAAAGGGAAGATTTTCCAGACTCAAGTGTTTGGTCAGATGAAGCCACGTTCAAACTTAATGGCACAATTAATCGACATAATTGTGTGTACTGGGCTAACCAAAACCCAAACATCATTAAAGAAAATACCGTCAATCTTCCAGGAGTATCGGTATGGTGTGGAGGATTAATTGGGTCGTACTTCTTCCAAGGGACTGTCACGGGTCAAACTTACCTGGAAATGTTGGAAATCATTATCCCATGTATTGAAAATCTCTTTGAGAATGAAAATGAGGTTTACTCCCACCTCACTTTCATGTTGATGTGAAAAATTTTCTCGATCGCACATTAAATCATAGATGGATAGGACGAAGAGGAAGTGCTACGGAGTTCCCGCCTCGATCTCCTGATTTAACCCCTCTAGACTTATTTCTTTGGGAAACGGTAAAGAACACGGTGTACGCCACAAAACCACAAACACTGGAGGAACTGAGAGATCAGATTGAACATGCCGTCAATGACATTCCAATAGCAATAATCCAAAACGTGTGTCGCTCTATTCAACGTTGTTGTTGAGAGTGTACTGCGGCAGGAGGTGAGCATTTTGAACATGTACGGGCTTAAGAAATAAAACACAAACCAATTTTTATTTCTGTCTCATTTCGTTGCTGAGAAATAACGTTTCAAAGAGTATATACATCAATTTGGGATACTCTGTACTTATTACCTAATTTTATTGTTTAAAAATAGGTTTTATTAAACACAATGTGTACATTTTGAGTTTTCACCAGTCCTTTGTAATTGTGATGAGAGGCTGAGTTCTGCTTTTGCATTTCATTAGGTGGTACTTGGAGCATGGCTCGTCGCAAAGCTGTCCTCCTTGGGGTCGTGGTATGACGGATTCTGGCATATCTTCCCGTAGAAACCATGCGCGGTGAAGCGTGTGTATAGGTTGCGAAGTTGGAAGTTTCGGCCTTTCCACACATCAGTTTTCATCGTTTCTGTGCCCATTATTTCCACCTGTATTGCATTGGCTTTGTTTTGTCTCTCTTTGATGGCGTCTTTATATGCCTGGGTTTCCGGTAGATTGAAGCGAATCTTGATATCCTCAATGAAGTAGGATTCATGTGCTATTCTGTAGGCGTAGCTGTTTCTTGTGTACTTTGAGAGTGACAAGGCCCTCTTGAGATATCTGGCTTTGACATTCTCCAATTTCTTGAGGTTCTTCGCTGTTAGGTGAATCCAAATTATCTGAACACCGTATGTGGCCGCTGGTGCTACCTTGAATTAGAGCAGCGTCATCGCCGTTGGCAGGGACAATCTCTGAAGCTTGGGGATGTCGAACATCGAATTTATTCGCCACTGCGGTCCTGTCTTGTCTATGCATCGTGGACGTGGTTCCAATGGTCTGCAGCGTCACTCCCAGATACTTAAAGTTGGGGACTATTTCTAGGGCTGAGTCGCCGCACATAAAGTGGTCCTTTTTTGATTATCTACCTCCTCTTCTGAACTTCATTGCTTTTGTTTTGGAACTATTTATTTCCATTGAATTTTCTGACGCCCATTTTCTGATATTCTCCATGGCCTCTTGCAGATCTTCAGGACTCTTAGAGAGGATGGCCATGTCATCGGCATACATTAATAGCTTCATATTTCTTCTTGTTAAAGAGGACTGGGCTCAGTGGGTCTCCTTGTAGGACTCCTCGTGTTTGAGCAATTTATTTTGACATTGATATGTCATCATAGATTGCTACATAGTTGGTGCTGAGAATCAATTTTATTGTCTCCTGTTCGTGACTTGACCTGCTCAGTGCGTTCTCCAGCTTGTGGCAAAGTAACATTCTGTCAGTGCTGTCAAATACTTTTGAATAATCTATGAATATTGCATACAGGGGGTGTTTGGTTGTGCCATGCTATTTTCTACCTCAACTAGGATTTCTTGTACTGCATGTAGGGTCGATCTGTCTGGAGTGAATCCGAATTGATTCGTGGAGATGTCTGCTCGTAATCTTAGCTCGATGCGCTCTAGTACGATTTTGGAGAATAGTTTGAACATTGTGTTCTCCAAAGCGAATTTTTTTATTATTTTTCAATTGTGAAAAGACACGAATGTCCGTATAGTTCTCATGTGCAAACCTCAAATCAGTTAAAGGCAATTCATGATAAAACTAGTTTGAACTAGGGGATTTTGGATTTAAGTGATGAAGTTCTGATAAAAAGTTTTAACATGAAAATTCTAATTATAATTGATTCAGAATGTTCGTGATAATAAAGACAAATAAATTGTAAAAAAAAATGTTATTCAATTTCGCTATGATTAAGAACGATAATCGATACCGTACTTTACATTTTTAATGAAATTGATCCAAGTTTCTGCACGCCTCTGAAGATACACGATTTAGAATTTCGATAATTTTTGAAAGTGAGTAATACTTTCGCAATTTTTTATTTGTTCAAATGCCGTCATACTTCACAATAAAACTAAAATATTTATCCCATGCTATTTTATTGGAAATAGTTAACATGAGGTATGGAGGAAAGAACATTTGATTTTTAAGTTATTTATATATTGTATAGATTCGTTAAAAACATTATAAAATAATATGGGATTAAATATTCAAATTCGTTTTTGTTTATTTTTTCATAGCCCTACATATTATGATGATTCAATTAGTTGGATTAATTACACTGGTCAACATGATTTTTGTCTCATGATTACCAATAGTTGTACTTAATGCAGTTTTTGTCGTGTTTTCAAATATGTATACGGAATTTCTCCATCATCCATAGTTTTTTATTTCAATTTCAATTAATGGATTCAAATAATTATTTTTTTAATAAACATTTTTTCGTCCATTTGTCCATTGTAAAATAAAACCAAATGAGCTAACTCAGGAGATTTCAGCTATGGAAAAGAGATATGCAAGGCAAATGGAGTCCTAATATGCTGGCAGATTATTGTTGGGCCATCATGGGGGATGCTCCACAGGCGAAATATAGCAGAAAATCGTCATTTATTACTTTCTAGGTGAGTCCGAATGTTCGAATATTGTGTAGTTAGGAATTAGAAAATATTAAAGTGTTTGAAATTATAAATTCCTGTCTCTCGGAAACCTTGCGTGATGCAGAAAAACCGATATCATATTTGAATTCAGGAGAAAAAAATACTATCAGAATCGCATATTTTTCTTTCTGAGACAAAAAAAAAGTTTATTTTTTGTTGCTCGGTATTATCAATTAGATAAATATATTTCAAGTAAGATGAATGCATTTGTATGTTTTATAAAAATATGTAAGCTAATGAGGGTAGCAGCAGAAATTAGCCTCTTTGCACAAAAGGTAATTAACTAACTTATGTGTTGTTCCTATATTATTTATATGCTACTTTTTTCTCATGAAAATGTGAAGAAGGTATAAAATCTAGTTGTGTTACTTATAGGCTTATAATTTTCCGTCACGCGCCATAGCCGAACGGTTGAAGGTATGTTGCATTAGTGCAGAGCTATGGGACTCCACTAGTTCTAGTTCCCATGTGGGAAGAAATTTTCTCGTGGAATTTTGGCCTCTATGGGACCGATGCACACCCAGCATTGTGACCGAATTTCGGTATCTACAATGAGTAGCAGTTCTAGGTTGATAAAACCAGCTATAGCCTAAGTGCTGGGGGACCGGACATGCTGACCACATATAACCTCTATACTGGCTGGATAATCGTCCATCTGTATGATTAACACGTGGATGTGAGACCAGCAGCGTACTAAATTCCATGAAATTCATGAAATTTAGTATAGTATTATTATTATTATTATCATCATTATTATTATCATTATTATTATCGTTATCATTATTATTATCATTATTATTATCATCATCATTATCATCACCATTATTATCATTAGTATTATTATTATTATTATTATTATTATTATTATTATTATTATTATTATTATTATTATTATTATTATTATTATTATTATTATTATTATTATTTAGGCCTTTTAGTATTGTTATGTTTTTTTTTGCGATGCATCAACCACCAACCTGGAGAACCAGTTGATTTTTGATTAAGGTTTTCTTCCTCTAGCCTTTATCAAACCATTGACGAACTGCAAGGCAGCAGTATCTGTATCCTAGAAAAGGGGTACTCACAGGGTACTATCAGCCGGGCATACTGAATCCAGTTTTTATAACGAGATTCATACTCCTACCTCCCACCCTTTTCCAACCTGGCTTGAGACAATTAAATTGGTATGGGCATGTACGATGAATGCGAGAAGAAAGGTTACCCAGAACAACATTAGAATGGTGTCCACCTGGAAGAAGAAAGAATGGAAGACTCAAAGCTCGTGCATGCAAGAAAAAGAACTGGAATGAGAACCAGAGGACTGGAGGACAAGGAGTGGATGTATAGAGACGAGTGGAGAAGAAATATAAAACTTCAGGCACAGAAAGATGTGTAAACATTGAAAGTCTGTATATAAATGAAATTATTATTATAATTATTATTATTATTATTATTATTATTACTACTACTATTATTATTACTACTATTATTATTACTATTATTATTACTATTATTATTATCATCATCATCATAGTACATTCACGAATTTAGGTCATTTGTTGACCTGTTTCGGCCTCAAGAGAAACACCATCCAAAAGTCTTTTGAGTGGACGTCCTGGTCTTCTTCTTCCTGCAGGTTGATTTATTTAACATTTGTTTGGGTATTCTGTGATCTTCCATTCGATGAACATGTTGCATCCATCTTGACTTATAATCAGAAATTTTGTTTTCTAAAGGTTCCATGTGTAATTCTTCTAAGATGTCTTCATTTTTTTTTGTGATCTAGTAGTGTGTATCCTGCAGTCCTCCGAAGGTATCCCATTTAAGTCTCTGTATATCTTTCTGTTTCAACGTCCATACTGAGCTACCATACAAAAGAGTTGGAAGAGCCAGTGTTTTATACACTTTTAATCTTGAATGCTTTTGGACTAACTGTGGCTTGAAGATAGAATTTATTAACCCTAAAATTCTTAAAAATTTAGATATTTTTGCATTTACATCCTTTTCTTCTTCATATGAGATATTGCATCCTAGATATGTAAAATTATTCACCTGGTCCAAAATTGTATTGTCCAGTACAATTTTACTTCTGACAGGATCTACACCTTGAAATGCCATAATTTTTGTTTTCTCTGTAGATATCTTTAAACCATATTCTTCTGTAATTTTGTTAAGTTCATACAGACCTTTCTGTAGATTATCTTCTGAATTTGCTATTATTATTTGGTCATCTGCAAACAATAGGGTGTTTAATTTTCTATTTTCTGATATTCTTATTCCAAATTTATATGTCTTGTTCCAGCAACATATTACTTCATTGGTATAAATTGCAAACAGTGTTGGGGATAGGGGGCAGCCTTGTCTCACACCACGATTTATAATTCCTTCTTCAGAAAATCTGTTATTTAATTTAATCTTTATGGTGTTGTCTTTGTAAATATTTTGTATGTTCTGCAGAAGTAAATTTGGTATATTTCTGTCTTCCAATATATTTAAGAGTTTTGATCTCTTGACTGTGTCGAATGCTTTTTCAAAATCTATTATTATTATTATTATTATTATTATTATTATTATTATTATTATTATTATTATTATTATTATTATTATTATTATTATTATTATTATTATTCAGTGCCCCAGTTGTCATTTCGACATTTCTGGTGTTCTCTCCTGTCATTGAAGTAATTGTAACCCACTTATTAGGTTGAGGCGCCTGGAAGGCGGGGTTACGCTGCACCAATGATATGATGGATGATGATGATAGGGGTACGCCACGAGTCCTTAATCCTAAACATAATTTTAAGACGAATATGAATGATGATGGTAATTTCATGTTCTGGGACCATTTGGGCCTTAAAATTCTTGGTATGTCTTACAAGTGAGGAAAATGCCCGAAATAATTTTTCATATATAGAATTTCATTTTTTATTTTATTGCCTGAGTTATTGATTAATGTGAAATGGAACACGGTCTCATTTGATAAATTAATGCAATGTTAGGAAAATAAAACCTAAAGGCGTACTCTATGAGTTGTTTTTTATGAGTGTTCAAAAGATGAATGGTGAAGACTTCGAGTCTACCTGCTTCTAATTTTTTTTTGACCAGCCTCATGGACTAGTGGTCAGCGTTTCTGACTACAGTTCATGAGGTCCCGGGTTTCATTCCCGGCCACACCATAGGCATTTTTCCTTAAAGGGAATCATTCCTGGTTGCCCATGGTCTGGAATATAGGTTAACTTTAGGTTAAGAACTCTCCAGGCGCTTCATTATCATTTATCGCCCATCATATCATCAGGGTAACGCAACTCCGCCTTCCAGGTGCCCGAACCTAAGAAATGGATTACAATTCCCCCAATGCCAGATGAAAAAGCCAGAAAAGTCATAAAAGACAACCTGATGGCATTAGAAAAAAATGGAAACTTCGTGAGTTGACACAGACATTTTTAATTTTTATATTCTGGAGACGCGTGGATCGAATTCCAGGGCAAACCAACTTGATAGGGCAATTGATATTTTTCTTCAGTGAATAGAAAGCTTGGGTTCTAATAATTTCATTACTAGAAACAATTTAATTATAATTTTTTTCATAATACCATTGACAATAAATAAGTGAATTTCAGAAAACATAGAACTACATACGATAGAAATGCACAGCATGCAGAATAAAACCAAATATTCAAACAACCATACCATCTCAAATTAATATTAAATCGTCTGTACATAGCATTAAAATAACGGGGGGAGGGAAACTAGCTTTCAGTACTTTTACAACTTCTTGATCTTGTAGTCAAGAGGTATTCACGGAAAATTACAATTACGAAAAAACTAATTTTAATTACTATTTTATTAAACTATAATTAATTCCATCGCTGCGCTGTGGTTTCTGGCTAAGTTTTATCTCGATAGCAGGGAGCCTGGAGACAAGTTTCCTGGGTGTGTTTTATTGTTTTTTTTTCCTCATCTGTAAAAAAAGTCTAGTGGGGCTGTGTCAGGGCGCTCGGCCCTTGGTTTAACATGAAAACGTACATGTCAGACAGTCGCTTTTAGCATATTGGACTGGAATGAAAACGAGACATCGACTGCGTACACATTTTTCGAATACCTTTTAGACGCATTGCTCCGCTGCACATCAATCGATGTGTAATTATTATAATATTCATAAAGGTTCCGGTTGTCCTTAAATTTCTATAAAAGTTTTATCTTTAAGGGGGGTATGGCATCGATTCGGCTGATCTTTATATGCATCAACTCGGATGCGTCTTCAACATATGTATTGGTGTGATCTTCACTCGCGATGTCCTATTTTTCGGGTACAGCTGAGGTAGAGGTGCTCGCAGCGTCGTTCGCTCTGCGCCCCGTATCAAGTTTATGACTCTCCCGAAACGGTCTCATTCTTTGGATACCGAACATTGGCATACGTGTTCATGGCCCATACCTTCCTCTTTCCAACTATATGAGTAATTTATATTTTAGGCTGGCTCTTGCGCAATTCGAGGCGATCACATTGAATTATTTAGATTCCAAATATGTAGAACTATACATAGAACATTAAAGAACAAAACAAGAAGAGATACTGGATTGAAGTTTTGTAAAACATTGGCAGTTCCTGCATTACTTTATGGGAGCGAAACTTCGGTAATGACCAAAAAATTACAAAGTAGAATTCAAAGCGTAGAAATGAACTTCCTTAGAAGAACTAAAGGCTCCACAAGAATGGATCGGATAAAGAGTGAAGATATAATAACAGACATAAATATATATCTATTGAATGATACAATCAAAGAATATAGAGAAAAATGGTTTAGACATGTAGAAAGAATTACTGTAACAAGATTACCAAAAGCAGCATTTAACTACAAACCAAGAGGTTCAAGGAATGTAGGAAGACCAGTGAAAAGATTGACAGAACAACTGTGAGGCGGAACAGGCAATTTGCCTGCATTGCCAGGCAATTTTCCGGGAAGAAATCTTGGTTTATTAGAAAAATAATTATTTAAATCCATTAATTGAAATTGAAATAAAAAATTGTTGGTGATGGAGAAATTCCGAATACATATTTGAAAACACGATAAAAAACTGCATTAAGTACAACTATTGGTACTCATGAGACAAAAATCATGTTTACCTGTGGAATCAGTATATCATATTCACCTTGTTTAGTATGAATGTGTGAGTGAATTGCGCGATTTCTCTTAAATGCTGTTATTGTATCGGAAGTGGCCCTAGCTTTAAACATATCCGAGGAAGCCTCATGTTCTTGTGTGGTTCAAAAGATTAGTCTAGCTGTGTGATCTTCTCCTGATAAAGTGGGTCCCTGGGAGGAGGCATGGTCAGGGTTAAAGTACCTGCAAAATGAGACATTGGTTTGATTACATTTAAATTTTAATTAATTAAATAAGTGATATAAGAAGAAACAAGAAAATGGCACTGGTCGGGTAGCTTACACATGTGTTTGTGTGTAGAGTTTTTGACTCCAAACAGACATATGATTCAATTACGAGGGAGACGTTATATAGTATCCTGCTGGAGTTCGGAATTCCTAAAAACTTAGACTTAGGCCTATACGAATGTATCTAAATGGCACAAAGAGTAGGGTGCGTGTAGGCAAACAGTTTTCGGATACATTTGAAATTCACTATGCGTTAAAGCAAGGTGATGCAATATCTCCTCTACTAATCAATTTTGTACTAGAGCATGCCTTCAAAACTTTGGAGAATGAAGAAGGCATACAACTCAAGGGTACTAATAGGCTGTTAGTCTATGCTGATGATGTAGTACTATTGAGCGATAGTAAGGAGATATTAAATTCTATACATTCTATTGAATAATACTAAGAAATTGGGACTGGAAGCAAACCTCAATAAAACTAATTATATGTTCACATAGAAATGCATTATGGAAATGGACAACTAATGACAAAAGAGGGAAATTTTGAAGAAATGGCTAAATTCAGATATCTAGGAACAATAATTACAAATAGGAATTAGATGCACAAAGAAATTAAACATAGACTCGATTCTAGAAATGCATGGTATTGTGCATTACAGGGACTCTTGTCGTCCCAACTCCTAACATGAAACGTTCAACTGAATATATATATATATATATATATATATATATATATATATATATATATATATATATATAGCCTAAAACTGTTATTCTCCCAGTTACATTATATGGTTGCGAAACATGGACTCTTACTTTAACAGAGGAAAGAAGATTACGAGTATTTGAGAATAAAGTTTTTAGTTTTTTGGGTCAAAAAGAAATGAACCAACAGGTGAATGGAAAAAACTACATAATAGTGAACGATGTGATACAGATAGGAAGCCAGATGCAATAAGAACAATTAAGTCCTGCGATGGGCAGGACATGTGGCAAGTATGGGGAATGAAAGAGGTACAATGGAAGCTTCTTGTAGGAAAACCAGGAGGAAAATGCCCAGTTTGTATACCAAGAATGAGGTGGGCGAATGCTATCAACAATGATTTGATGGAAGTATATTATACAGGGGATGATTTGAAAACATTAGCTCAGGATAGGGATGTATGGAGAGCTTATGTCCGCGCGGCCATGAACCTACGCATTCGATAGAGCCAGCGAGTAAGTTAGTTAGGGGACTGAATAGATAATGTTTTGAATAGAAACCTTGGTCCAGAGACATACGTATTTTTTGCTGCAGGTACAAAGTTCGCTTTAAGTGTTTAAATGCCCCTAGTCTGCCGGGATTAAATCTATAATAATTCAATGATTTATGACTCAATTATATTTGTACAACCCAACATTTGCTGATCTCGTCGCAGTGTCCAATTTCATGGAAAATAAATGAACTTTACTTTGTCATTGTAAGAATAAGATGGGGTTAGTGTATCAGAACATGATCCGTAGGTATAGTGTGTCCAACGAGCTTGGTAGTCACCACCATAGAGAAACTTTGAATAGAGGGAAAACTGAGTACAGTGACATCTAAAAAATTTCGGCCGTTTACGATGAACTACAATGAGCAAACTACAATGGTAGCGCTGTTTCCTAGTAACAGAATATGTAACTAAATAAAACAAATGCAAGGCACACGGCGTCGTGCACGGCGTGTTCACTCGGGATTATGGGAAATTAGCCATTTTGTAAATTTAAATTTCTATGTAGACGGTACTGTAAAAATTATATATTATCGAAAGTTAAAATTTTTAAACTGACCCAAACTCTCTGGCGGCACTATGGCCCTGGGGTCAACTCAGCCTCTAACGGAAATGAGTACCAGACGCTTGTTCTGGGGGTAAAGGCGGCCATCACGCAGGGCTGACAACCCGGCTGACATAAAGTGCCGATTGTCTAGAAAAAAGTGGGAGCCTTAACCTCCTACTACCCCAAGGGCCTCCGGGCCTGTTGTGGGATCACTTTACTTTACTAAAATCATTACTTAGATTTTTATTTTTCTCTAATTTGTAAGTAAATTCAAGCTTGTTTATGTTTTTAATGTGAAT
Source organism: Diploptera punctata (assembly GCA_030220185.1). Lineage (NCBI taxonomy): Eukaryota > Metazoa > Arthropoda > Insecta > Blattodea > Blaberidae > Diploptera > Diploptera punctata. The sequence continues at coordinate 110,335 of JASPKZ010000046.1, read as the reverse complement.
CTATTTTCAAAGATAAACCTACTAGAAGTGATAAAATTCTAAGATTTGTTAGGTTAGGAAGAGCGTTGTTAGTGTACCGCCATTTCTAATAAACATTTTAAAAATGTGACTTTATAATTGACTTCAGATGTACGACATGGCTAAGGTTCTTTAATGAATATTGTATAAAATATGTATGTGAGAATAAGGGGGTAGGTCAATTGTACATATTTATTAAAAGAGCTCATAATGCTCGTTTTTAAATTTAAATAAACGAAAATAAATTAACATGTTTTATTTATTTCCATTCTTCCCTCCTGTTGAAATTAAATAAAATCTTTAGGTCCGAGAGGCTGGGTATAAATAATTCCATAATTTAAGATTAATTAATACGTAATTTATCCTATAAAAGTTCAATTTCATGCTTATTCACCAGATGGCGTTATATAATTATAATTCATAATTTTACCACCAGTCGGTGCTAAATTTCATATTAGTACCAGAAAAAATCGATAAAATTTAGATGTCGTTAGTTGTTCTACAGTAGCGCCGGTAAGCATGTACGCGAAACTTGTCCACTTTCTTCTCTGGTACTCTGTGGTCACCACATCGAACCGCTGTTGTAGTGGATAAGTAGGCCTACTAACCACAATGTTAAGTACAGTACAGAAGTTTGGTTTTAGTTTCCCTGAAAATAATTGTTACAATAACAAAGTGAAGTTTATTTATTTTTCCTTGACATTGAACATTGTCACGAAATCAGTGAAAGTTGGGTTGTATAAATGTAATTACTCGTAATTATATCACAAATCGTTAAATTACTACAGATTTTTCCTCGGCAGACGGGACGCTTAATGCGGACTTGATTTGCCTGTAGCAAGAAAACGGTCGTTTCCGGACAAAGGTTCCTGTTCTAAACGTCATCTACTCAATTTCTTCACAAGCCGTAGAAGTTTGTAATGGGAATTTCCGAACTCCCTGTATAGTCATTGAAGTGGAGATTGCAAGGTCATAGTCTGTGGATTTTAAAGAAAGGATGGGGCAGTGGGGAGAAGCGGGGGAAAGAGTGAGAGAGGTATGACAAATTTGGGAAGTTTTAAAATTTAACATGAATATGCCAACAGAGTATAAAACGCTTCATGAGACACAAAAGGCTGACAAGTTTCAAGTTTATAGCGAAGACTGACCCAAGTTGGACACGTCAGAACTTGTGCAAGTTGTCCAGGGCAACCTACCCATATAAATACTTTTGTTTCACTTTTTGCAAACATCTAATCCGAACTTGGTTTTCTACTCTGCCGTCATTTCTACTACGAAAAAAAATGTTCTCCATCAGAAACTAGCTACCCAACGAGTTGAATCAGACAGTTGTAGCATCTGAGATTAGTTAGTCCTGTGTTTAAATCCTAGTGCTGACCAACCAGTCTGAGGTTTTATAGATTTTCTTCAGTTAGTAACTGTTTGCTTAACACAATACATCTATTAGGACTATAACTTTTTGGACTTTTGTGAAATAAAATATTTATTGTGCAATGGACAAACTTTTACTTAAAACCATTAAATAAGACCCCACCTAGTTATCTCAACATCCAGATTGTTTAATGTCATTACTTGTTGTATTGTGTTTCTTTCAAATTCCAACTTACATCTAGAGGGGAGTTTGCTTATAGTCATTGATTTAGTTTTTTAAAGTTATATTTTCATACTGAACTTGTATGTTATAATATTCTCTGCAGGTAATTAATACTTACTTACTCACTTACTCACTGGCACTATTATCGAACCCGTAGGTTCATGGCCGCGCGGACATAAGCTCTCCATACATCCCTATCCTGAGCTAATGCTTTCCAATCATTCCCTGTATAATCTACTTCCCTCAAATCATAGTTAATGTTGTTCTCCCACCTCATTCTTGGTCTACCAACTGGGCGTTTCCCCTCTGGCTTTCCTACAAGAAGCTTCCATGCACGTCTTTCATTCCCCATACGCGCAGCATGTCCTACCCATCGCAGTCTACGAGACTTAACTGTTCTTATTATATCTGGCTTCCTATAAAGACCATGTAGTTCATTTATATGTAGTCTTCTCCATTCACCTGTCTGTTCATCTCTCTTTGGTCCAAAAATTTTCCTAAGAACTTTATTCGCAAAAACTCGTAACCTCCTTTCCTCCCTTAAAGTAAGAGTCCATGTTTCGCACCCATATAATATAACTGGTAGAATAATAGTTTTATACATTTTCAGCTTAACGTTTTTTGAAAGGAGTTGGGATATCAAGAGTCTCTGCAATGCATAATAGCACGCATTTCCAGAAGTGAGACTATGTTTAATTTCTTTGTGCATCTCATTCCTACTTGTGATTATTGTTCCTAGGTATTTGAATTCAGCCACTTCCTCAAAATTTCCAATTAACAACAAACTAAATGCGGAAATAGTCAATACTGCCTCTCAGGAAGTAAATTATATCAATTAACGTATACCTTTTCCATTATGGACAGTTAATGATAAATGAGGGAACAGTTGAGGAAGTGGCTGAATTCAAATACCTATGAACAATAATTACAAATATGAATCAGACGTAAAAAGAAATTAAACATAGGCTCAATTCTGGAAATCAAGATGACTAACTAACCAACTAACTCGCTGGAACTATCGAACCCATAGGTTCATGGCCGAGTGGACATAAGCTCTCCGTACATCTCTATCCCGATCTAATGTTTTCCAATCATTCCTTGTGTAATCTACTTCTCTCAATTCACAATTAAAGTTATTCTCCCACCTCATTCTTGGTCTACCAACTGGACGTTTTCCCTCTGGTTTCCTACAAGAAGCTTCCATGCACGTCTTTCATTCCCCA